>CM076580.1:1041336527-1042738961 GCA_034641835.2 Pinus albicaulis
TGTGGTGGTGTCTTCTCCGGTAAAGTGTGGGATTTTGTCTTGATATTTATTTGGGAGAGGAGCCAAGGGCGGTGGCAACACCAAAGGAGCGTACCAGGCTGCCATGACTGGAGCTAATGGATGGTGTACCAGATGAGGATTAGTAGGCTGAGATGGGGTGTTTTGAACAGTGGCGGTTTGACCAGGTGTGGCGGATGAACTTGGACTAGTGATCTGGTTTTGAGCAGATGTGGGATGATAGGAGCCAAACTGATAGAGAAGCTGAAAGTTAGGAGGAGTGGTTGGTGAAGCTTCTCTACTAGGACTTTGTGGTGGGCTTAGGGGTTCAAGATCGTCAAATCTTATCTTACTATATGATTTGCTTCGGGGAAGAGTTTGTGATGACTCTAGTTCCAAAGGTGAATTTAGTAGGATAGTGCGATGTTTAGGTACAGATCTTGTTCTACGGATGGATCTACCAGTAGCTAGATGATCAGTTTCAGAAGCTTGCCACAGAATCTTCTCTGGGTCATCTACTATGATAGGGGGATTTGGGTCTGGATGAGCTCTGGTATTGATTCTTCGTGAAGCCAGATTTCAGATCCAGAGTTTAGAGAGAATGGTATTGGTGAATGTTCTGGATGAGTGGTTTTTCTAAAGCTTTACTAAGGTGAAGGATGGTCAAAAATAAAAGGGATGGATTAGTGGAGTCGCCAGGTGGAAATGGGTTGTTTTTGTGAAGATAGCTATGGTCCACCACCGGTAACTAATCTGGAAATGTTTTTGGATTTTCTGAGTTTTATGTGCAGCCTATGGTTTGTTAAAGTATCCTAGACTTGTTTCAACACTTTGCTAGGGTGATGAGAACAAAAAGAGTTTACTCTAAAAATGGGTCTATGGACTGCTTGCTTGTTTATGGTATCTAAAGGACCAAAGAGTCTATAAGAGTTTGCTGGATTGTCATGTACTCAGTGTCCCACTGTCTCCCGCTATGTTAGTGAGTGATGGGATAGGTCTGTTGTATAGTAACCTATAGTTCGGTAAAATAGTAAGGCCTACTAGAGGTTAGTGGAGTCGCCAGGTGGAATGTCAATTGTCTTGAGGTATATTTGTATGGTCCACCACCAGTACTGTCAAAAGCCAATCTAAAGGAGTGTTTTGGGGTTTTTTCTGAGTTTTATGTGCAGCCTAGGATGTAAGAGTGTTATAAACCTGATTCATCACTTTGCTAAGATGGTGAAACAGAGAGTTTACACTAAATGATTCTAAAGGCTGATGGTTTAAGTTTAAAATTTGAAGGACTAAGGAGTCTATAAAAGTTTGCTAGACTATCATGAACTCAATAGGTCCCACCGTGATCGCCATTATGTTAGTGAGCGGTGGGATAAGTCAATCAGCTAGTAATCTCAAAAAGTCTCTAAAGATGAGGGAAAATAAGCTTTTAATCACTTAGTGTCCCACCGTGATCGCCATTATGTTAGGGTCCCATGATTTGGCCGATTGGCAGACATAAACATTTTATAGCAAGCCATTAATCATGTTAAATGTAACTATGAGCTAATTAATACATAGATATCAAACATTCCAGCCATACATAGAGGTATAAGACCCTCTAACTTCGGGAAATGGCAATCATACTTTGGGGAAAACACACAAGACAAACTAACAACTCATAAACTACGCCGAAACGCCTAAACATAGTCTATAAGTCATTGGGCACTTTGACAAACAAGCTTTCATAGTTTTAGGCAAAGGGCTAGATCGGGACTAGGCCTCCTTGGTTCAACAAGATGATCAACTAATCAGTCAAAGAGAAAGTTTTATGGACAGAACTATGGACAGCTTATAGGTAGGCAAGGCACACCATACATCCTACTCAACATGCATAGAACTTGTAAATAAAACTAGCAAACATTATCCTTAAGTTACTAAAGAGCAGTTAAGAATTCTTTAGCATAACTAAGGAAGAAGAAAACATCAAGCTATGAAGATTCAGGAACTTTGAGGTGCCTCCATGGACATATCTCAAAACTAATCTTTACTGATCTATAGCGGCGAATGATCTCCGAATTCCCTGAAAATCGCTGGGGACCTGCTCATAGAATTATGGCATCCATTGGTATCATCCTCCTCCCTTGAAAAATCCTCAAACTGAAATGGCGCATTTATGAGTTTTCGACCAAAAACCCAAAAAATGCCAAAAAACAAAAAGTTGTCGAAAAGGGCTCAAAATTGGCACACATGACCCTCAGGGGTCCCTAGCAACATGCTCTGAAGCTGAGGCCAAAATATCAAGGGCTGATATGCTTTTCTTCTCTTTCCGTGCTGGGCGCTTCCTCTTTAGCCTCCTTGTTCATCACTGTCATTCTGCTGCTCGGTCTCAATTTCCTGCTCATTCTGTTGCTCAAGCTGTTTCCCTTATCATCAGTTCGCTGCTGCCCAGCACTCTTCCTCTGGTTCCTGCTGCTACTCATCTTCACCACTGTCATGTTGCTACCCCTCATCTTCAGTTTGCTGCTTCCTGAAACATTGCCTTTCTTCTTTTGTATGTAACTCAACGAATCAATTCAACACCATAACACAGTCAAACAAAAGGTATCTATATAGTCAAAGGTTACTGTGTTTATAGAAATGGTGACAGAGCTTGAAATGTTTTTTTGATGTGGTAACAAAGGTCTTGTAGCAGTCAAACAATCAAGGCTCTTCTTACAATGAAACCTTGCTCCCTTTGGTGTGCCTTTCAACTAACATTTTAGTGATAAGCATACAGGCAGTCAAAATGTAATGCACAGCTGAATGTTTTTTCTGAGTTTGGATAAGGTCATCCAGTTCCTTGTGTTTTGGTGTGATTACAAACAATCCTGTAGGAGTCAAACAACAAAAACTCCTCTTATCCAAACACTGCCCTTGTGTTCACTTTTCTTCATACAAAGTTTGACAATACCTCCAAATGGCGAGCTACAGCTTTATACATTACTTCTGCTTTATGAAACAAAAGAGAAACACTGTCTTTGCTTTTTACTACATTAAGGAAAACATTTTGAAAATGAGAAAACACCTAATAACAATCACTGCTATCATAGAAATAGGCCCATTGTTTTCATTTTTCAAACTTTGTGTTTCTGCTTCTGAGCAATGCCTCTACCTTTTATCACTGTTATGGCTTTGTTAATCATTTTTATGCTGCTCTTCTGTTTTTGGCTGCCATAATGTTCCTTTTAAAACATTGTTTGATCAATGTAAATTTGTCCCAAACTGTGCAACATGTTTGATTTGGTATTAGGCCTCTGCTCCTAGGTAAATACTGCTCTTTTTCCTTGTATGTCCCTCAACAATAAACTGAATTATCCATCTGTATTTTCCTTGTGAAGTGTTCTTCCCTTTGAGAAGAAGGAGTGTCTCCTTGACAGGCATCTATATCACAAACATCCTTCTGAAAATTATCATTTGATCCACTGTGCCTAGTGGCAACAGCATTACCTCCACAGGACCAATTCATATCAGGTACAGAACCTTCTGAGCTTGTCATTCTTCTAAGGCTGCTATCATTTAATTTTCCAATTGCAGCTTCTGATAATCTTGTATCCACAGAGAAAATTTCCTACTGCAAAAAGTTTCAAGCAACTGATGCTTCTTGCAGAAAATGATTCCTCCATCCCATCAAAGCTCTAATCAAAACCCATGGCAAGACAATTGTGTAATTCTCTACAAAAGATCCTAAAATAGACGCTCTGTTTTGGCCACCACTAATGTTTCTATTTTGTGGATCTTGCAGATCATTTATGTTTTAGCTTGCACACAAATATATTTTCTTTTTATCTTAAATTTCAGTCAGTCAGTATTTCTTCTGGAACCACTACATGATACATAGTATAGTGATGGTTGAGGCTTCTCTCTCCATGTAATCTGTAAGCACCACCTAATGCACCAATTCTTCTGTTTGGGAAAGCATAGAATACCCGGCGGACCCTTTGATGAACAAGGGCCATTGCACACATGGCACATGGCTCTCCTGTAACATAAACATCATATCCTGTGCAAAGGTAAGGTCATGAAAGACCTTTAGCTTCAAAAGGTACCTTACACTCTGCTGATGTTGCATTATCTTCCAAATGAATTTCGTCCATGCTTTTCTGACCACTTTTGCAAGCAAGCTTCCCATTCTCTATTGCAGCTTTCATGAAGGTACAAACTATGGTAGCCTCTTCTTTAGCAAGCTCTTCATCAGCCTGAATATTACAAGCATTTGGATGGTAAGATGTTGGCCAATATTGACATTGTGCCTCCCATTCTTCTTTAGAAGCTGAAGCATACTTTGGAACCTTGAAACACGGTGGCAATGACCTGTTGCCAAAAAGTTTGGCGACTCACAGAAATAGATTTGGAAGGCTTTTAGGTGATTTTTATCGGTGCTACGGGAGTGCATGAGCTGCTACGAGCGCGCGCAGCCCGGTGTATCACTTTGTAAAATTTGTGCCACAGACGTAGCACTTTTCAGTGTCGTGCGGTTAAGCGATCCCATTTGAGGGCCTTCCCGGTGTCGGAATTGGGCGCGAGATAACTCGTTGGAAAGCTGTGGATGTCTAATTTCCAGAAAAACTTGAATTTTTTAATTTGGTGTCCATTTGATCCTTAAAAAATTGATTTTCCCAACACTGGTCAAAACTGGTGAATCCTGGTGCAGAAATGCATCGAGCTGTTTGTAGACCATTTTTGAATGCCTTCCCGGTGTCGGAATTGGGCGCGAGATGGCTTGTTGGAAAGATGTGGAAGTCTTCTTTCCAGAAAAACTTGAATTTTTTCATTTGGTGTCCATTTGAGCCTTCAAAAACTGACTGTCCCATCACTGGTCAAAAATGGTGTATGCTGGTGCAAAAAAACATAGCGTTGATTGCAGGCTACTTTTGGATGCCTTCCTTTTGTCAGAATTTAGCCCGAGATGGCTCATCGGAAAGCTATGGAAGTATATTTTCCATAAAAACTTGAATTTTTTCATTTGGAGTCAATTTGATTGTTCAAAATCTGACTGTCCTATCACTGGTCAAAATGATGAATCCTGGTGCAGAAATTCTCCCGTGACATCGAATTACCTGCACTTCTCTAAACCATGATACGTGTGAAAATGCTAGGTTTTATTTTGAACCTATACATGAGTGACAAAACCTCTCTCACTTTTATAGAATTTCATCTCTTTTGGTCAGAAAATCGATTGAAACAAGTTGCCCAAGCTCTCTTTAACAATACCTGTTTGGCTTTGTCTCACTGGTGACCTTTTCATGTGCTAAACCACATTTAAATAATATACTGAGAAGTGAAAAGTGAATATCCAAACCATCCCTGGCCACTTTGTTTCTTTCTTGTTGTTGATGGCATTTGTCATGTAAAACCCCACTTAAAAACTGTTTAAAAAATCCACGAAGATTGCTTGGGGTATTTGAAGGAATAGGGTTTGTCTTTTCTGGCAGCCCTGACAGCTGTCTACGTATCTACTGATTTTTCTTTGTTTGTAGGTGCCACATTCCATTTGATTTTCAAGCACTCCTTTTTCCAAAGTCTTCAAAACCTAGATGATGACTTGTGATAAAATTTCCTTTGAAATTTTGACTGTTCCTTGCTTTGAAGAAATGCCTCCTAATTTTAAGCTCGGTTTGACAGAATCCTGTAGATGTCTTTTGGCTGGGCATGTGACAGTGAGGTGACTGTGTGGCCTCTTCCCTTAAAGCTTACTTCATATGTGCTTTAATGTCACAGGACCTTTGTTTTCTTTCACTGTTTCTTTCCACTGCACTTTTTTACCAATCAGTTTTCAATCAACACTTAAAGCCTTGGCCATCTGCTTCTGAAGATTGTTTGATAAGACTGCATGAAAAGGGTTTTGCTAGGAATATGATGGTAAGCAACCAACTTAAAAAAAAACATCAAGACTGGCACCTCTGCTTGCAAACATCACTGTGCTTCAGAAAAACCCTAACCAAAGTATCACTGTCTCATTGTACTGTTCTGAGGGAAACTGAGATGTCATCATTTGCTTTGGTCATCTCATGACAAATTACTTGAAAGATAGTCTCTGTGACTATGGAGGTCAGTGTCTTTTGAAAAACAAAGAACTTTCTTTCTGCCTGTGTAATGGCATGTTTTGTCAGCACCTCTTCAATTTGATCTTGTGGACAAGCAGGCTGCTTATGATTGGAATTTTTACTAATGACATGCCTTTCTAAAGTTCAACAATTAACATGATTTGAAAGCTTCAAATGACCTCCTTTATCATACCAGACTCTTTTTTCCTTTGAGCTAGCATATTCCAAACTCTATCCCTGTTATGATCACCACTCACATTCATAAAACCTGGAGATATTGTTTCACTGTTCAGTAAAAGGCAAACCTGGACTTTTGCAATCTTCAAAGTCTATACTGGCCAGCGCCCTCTGCTTGTGGATGAAGGAGGCGCCCTAACCCTCTGCTTGTAAATGAAGGAGGTTCTAGGCCATGACAATTTACCAGTTTGCTGTGACAGTGGTGTCTTTCTCTTACTGTGATTTTCATGCTGGAAAGAACTGTAAGGTCTTGATGAGTGACTCTTCGTTTTGCAGCTTCATATCAGGCTCATGCTACATTTAGAAGCAGCTGTTCCTCTAACTGTAGATTCACGCATTTACTCCTGAGATGAAGTTGTATTTCCTGTTCTTTGCAGAATCCATAAAACACTGTGAAACACCTATTAATCATCTTGAGACTGTGGTTCAGGCAGTGCTGAGACCTAGGGATATAAGTGGCGCGACTTAGAGCTGTTTGTCAATTTGATTTGCAGAGTAGGAGGTTGGTCATGATTGGTCTGTAGCAGATGAAGGTTTTTTGGCCCTTTGATGATTACCAAGGGTGAAATGCCTTAAAGCGCCACTTCCTAACATAGGGGAGACTCTTGAAACAGACTTGGACCTTTCCCTTTGGAGCTGATGGACAGACTAGGAGGGCTGAAGCTAGAAAAATAGTGATAATGGATTTTTACTTTGACATGGGCGGACTGACAAGTAAAAGGGCGAAAAAAGTTTTATGAGGGTTTTCTAGATGACAGATTGAGACATGGAATTCAGCTTCTAGAAAACTCAGCTATGGATATAGTCATCACTAACATGTAAAAAAAATACTGATGGCTAACACAAATGACAAAACCTCCTTTCTATATATAGGAGTCCATGGGGCAACAATGTAATCTTGGTGGGGCCATAATGTAATCCTAGCCGACCTAACAATAATAATGTAAGGGCACAATAATAAAAATATGGGGGTTACAGGCATACAACAATAACAATAAGGGGGGCTACACTAGCATAATAAGGGACTACACTATTAATATAGAGGCTTAACAAGCTGAGGGTTGCTCCACGTACCACTTCGTGGCTACTCCTGTAAGAGTGCATTGAAATAATCTCAATCGAATAGTGTCATCAATGACACTGTTCAATGAGCACCACAGGTGAAAGGTCATGACATGAATACCTGGGTCTTCTACTTGCTTGCCTTAAAATTTTGGAAAATCCAAATGGAGATTCGTGGGCATGGGAGGTCATGTAGGATCATGTGCGATGGGGTCATTTGTCAGTTTGGTTAAATTGGGGAGATTAACGAAGCTAATAAAGGTGACTGAGATTTTGATGCCATTGCAATGCACAAAGACACAAAGTTATGGTTAGGAATAGATTTAGTGACGTACCCTGTTGTGTATTCGGATGGATTCCCGAATGAGATGTACTGCTCTGCCCCTAGGTGTCATGGGAGGAGTGGTTTTTGGTGTGGCATTAGGAGACCAACTAGGGTTCCCAACTACGACTGCTCCAATAAAGGATGAACCAATAATGGTGGTAGCATTCCTTCTTTGACGTCTGAATGGAAAAAGACCTGGAACCCCTCCCGGTAATGGGGGGAGGTCCAAAAGACGCCTAGATCGACGAGGTTTCGTTGGGACCATTTAGGTGTCAACCCGTTTTGGTTTTGGAAAAATTTGAGAGGATAGAGTCTATGATTAAAGAAAAATTCTTGTCACATACATAAAACAAATTGAAAACTAAAATAAATTTACCTTTAAATTAATTTATGTGATCAAGAAATAAAAAAAGTTGTTTTTGTTTGTTTGCATATGATACTCAAAATCCTAGAATACCTACTGTCCTCACACACTCAAAAGTAACTGGGCCTTCAGAATATTTCTTGCGAGTGTTGGCACAACTTCCTGCAAGAGCTGGTGACACCCCAGTTAGCCGAAGAGAATCCACCAAGGTAAGGGTAGAGGGTATGGCACTTGCCTGCACCGTTACCTATAAGGAAAAGGATGCCCTAGTTTTTGGTCACTAAGAACCACCGTCCCACATGAGTTTTTCAGTCTTTGGCTTCTTGGTAGTCAGATAACAGTACCGAGTATTAGTCGGGTTAGGCAGCCCCAACTAATACCGCACGCACTGTGCCTAAGCCTAACCCCCTCTGAAACGGGTCTCTATCGCTCTTGGATTTTTTTTGTCATGGGCTGATAGGTGGATTTGAAGGTCCCTAAACACACATATTCTATGTTTCAAGATGAATTATGGTCAAGGAAGATTATTGGATGCCTACGCCCTTCATCCTAACTTAATCTATAACTTATTTTGTGGCCCCTGTGGGGAGAATTTAGTGAGGTTGGTTAAGTTAGTTTTAGGTTTCTTTGCTTTGCTTAGTGGGTGAGTGTGTGTGAGCACAAAGTGTACCAGCACATAGTTTGAATGTGTGGATAATGATGATTGTTTACAAAATCCCTTATTTAAACTATGTTGTATTGTTCCTAGCTCAAATGAAAAACATGTGTGGATAACAGGTCACTTTCTATTTTTCCTTGTTAATTTATGTGACAAACTATAGGGAGATGGAGAATTGTGAATAGGGAGTGTTCATATTCTTACCTAGGATCACTGGAGGGTGCAAAGGTAGCAAAGATTACTTCCTCTTCTATAAACAATTCAATCCTAGTCCTGAAATTCCTAGTGGGCCACTTACTTTGGCTAGTTATCTAGGTGTGTAAGTAACAAAATTTCAAAACATAATTTTTTTTGGAATGCAAGTTATTTCCCCCCCCTACTTAAACTATGTGTGAACTTTGCAAAAATCAACTTGAAGTAAAAATGACACTAAGCCTACAAAAAGCAGCTAAGAGAGAGCTTTAACAAGTTGCGGGGTACCACAACCAGTGCTGGCAGGTCTATTAGGGGTTGCCAAGCACTTTAAAAGTAGGAAAGGATAGAAATAAGGAAGAAAATTCTCATTCTATATTTTTCACACAAAAAGCTAAGACATACGAGCTCTTTGTGCGCGAGTTATCTCTTAACGCGCGCCCTATGCTTTTGTGAGGAGAAAATGTGCACAAATTCCTGCAAGCAAATTTTTTGGAGCTATTCTGCTTTAGTCTATCACTTGCGATGATTTAGGTACTGCAAGAGAAATTAGGGGAAATTCAACTCCACTCCACAGCACAGACAAAGGTATCTACAAAAAAGGCACAACCACGTAAACTTGGTAATAAACGTTAGTGGAGTCACCAATCTTGTTGGGCTGTGTTTCGTGCACGTATGTATGAAATCACTCCAAATTAAGGAGTGTGGTCTACCCACTTAAGTTAATGGTAACAGGCAGAAAAAAAAGTGGAGTCAAGCAAGTTAGTGGAACAAGCTAGAACCATAAGCATACTAGATAGAGAAATAGCATGCATATATAAACTAAAAACTAAACTAAAAACTAAAACAAATAAAAATATGCTTTGAAAAGAGTCAAATGACAACAATAATATGAACGGTGGCTCTAGACCCCTCTTATTGAGCGTTGGTAGTAATAAGAGTGAAAATTTACGCTGTTGACAAAGGCCCCCTAGACAATGGTTCTAGGTCTTGATGCAAGAATTAGGGGAATCTTGAGGTCTAAAATGGACCTCCTAAGAAAAATGTACAACCAAAATAAACATTATAAGAACCAATATGATTCAATATGATGATTTCAACCATGGGGGGTGATTCACCATTTTTTGAGTAAAAAAGTAAAAAATTAAAAAATAATAAAATAATAAAACTACGTTTTCAACTGGTATTTTCAACTTATCTCCCTAAGTTTTTACTCAAATTTCGAGTGGGAATACCCATTGGATGAAAAATTTAATTCCTCATCTAAGGAGTACCCATGTTGCACACTTTCGATGCACCCTGGTGCATGAAAAAAATGAGAAATACATGAAAAAGCATGATTGCAATCAGATTTTTCATGTATTTCTCATTTTTCATGTAGTCGAGTCCATCGAAAGTATGCAACAAGGGTACTCCTTGGATCATGAATCAAATTATGCATTCAACGAGTGTTCCCACTCAAAATTTTAACAAACCCATAGAGATATAAGTTAAAAATACAAGTTGAAAAAGTAGTTTTTTTCTTTTTTCACTCTAAAATTTGATGATGTAATCTAATCTTATTTTATTATTTCCACTATTATTTTATAATTTTCTTAGGAGGCCCATTTTAGACCTCAAAATTCCCCTAATGGATGTTTTTATCCCAAGCTTGCCTCTGTGTAGTCTCCCTCTCTCTATATTGTGTTGGACTGAACTTGTTGGATAGCCAACAATTGAGTCCTCTCTATCTTCAACTCTGGCTCACACAGTGCTGGTATTTCTTGGAAATTCTGGCCAGCATCGCAATTTGTTCACCCATTCTTCATATCATGGTGACCTTATATAGGAGATTTCAAATCCTCCCTTCCCTCTCTTAGTACATGGAGGTTGGAGACCCAAGAGAGGGGTATGATTCCTTTGTGTGCTCCAAATGTTCCATTTTGTGCTCACACAGTGTCTAAGGAGGCGTTGGTGGCTCTCCTTAGTCGGCTCCAAATAAGGGGTCACTTGTCCTTTTCTTTGTCTGGTCTCGGATAGTGACATTTTTCCACTCCCAGTATTGTGCGCATATCGGGAAAAAAGGCACACCAAAGGCGCTCTTCACGAAGGATTATGCGCGCAAAGAGCATTTAGGACTTGTTCAAGTATGATTTTCCTCGGACCTTAGAGATTTTTAATGTCTTCCAGCCTTGTAAATAATTTTACCTGACATTAATTAATGTCGTCTTCTGCTGTACGATTTTCCAGTGTTAAGACACACTCTTAACCTACTTTTCCCAAACTTCTTTCATTTTCTCAAACTGCACCTTTTGAGCATTATGCTTCCTTCCTTCTTTCTTCAAGACTGCTATTTCATGATTTTGTAACTTCAACTACTCCTCAAGGACCTCAATCTCTATTTTTTCAATGATTTTATCATTTCCTTTCTTTTGCTTGATGACTAGATCTTCTTTTGCAGGTGATGATATTTCAATGATACTTGGTGGTGGTTGGAGAGTTTCAGTGACCTTCTAAGCTTCCTTACTGCTTTCCAAGACCTTTCTGGCTTTCCTTTTCATTGGTTTCCTAGCTTGAAACATGAAACCTGCATCCTCACCTTCAGATTCTAACTTCTTAGCTGATTTGGCTTTCTTGAGTTTCTTTCCTCCCTCATCTATATCTTCAGCTTGGACTATGGGGGTTTCCTCAATATCAATAGCATGCAGAATGTCTTCTAAATTTCCCTTAGCCACTGTTTGGCTTCTTGTAATCTTTTTTTTTCCATGTTTACTCAAATTTGGCTCTTGTTTTGCAGGTTTGCTCGTAGTTGGATTTTGTTTTTCAAGTGAAACAACAGGTGTATCAAGTTCCTGCAATTGCTCTATTTCCATGATTACTGGTTCACTTTTCTCTACCCCTATAGGCTCACTTTTATTTGCCACTGAAGATGATGGTATACATCTAGGTTTAGGATTTCTTTTAGGAGTGATTGCATCTACTTCAAAACCACTGAAAAATAGAAAAGATGACTAGTCTCTGCCTAATATTTTTAACTCCTCTAAATCTAGCAACTTGATTAAACCATGATGAAAGAGAAACGTTTCATTTCCTTCATATTTAGCTTGAACTTTATCTGCCATTTTTTCTAAGCTTCTATATAAATAAAAAGGTAGATCAAGAGATTTCTTACCAACAAAATGTAGCAAAAGCCTGAAGTGGTAAGAATAAACCTTATAATACCTCCCTTCACAAGTGAAGTACTTTTTAATGATAAGAAGTAGCATTGAGAAATTGTATTTCATGTAGCTCCTTGGAATGGCATTTGTAAGTTCAATCTCACTATGTTCTGGCTTGATAAATTCCTTACAGTCGTGCATGTTTAATTTGAAAACTTTGAACCATTGTTCTCCTCCTCTTGGAATTCATGTTGCTACTGCAATGGTCTCTGGAGTTATAGTGAGGTTCAACATTCCAACCTTTGCAGCTTTCCCATTGAAATTGATGGAAAACTCTTTAGAAATTTGTACATGGCATCCTTGCAGTCTTTTACAAAAACTGAAAACACCCTGTTCTTCTGAAAACTTCTAAGGCAGTTGGGTCTTCATTTATCAAGTTCATGTCTAATGGCTCATATATGACACAGTGGCCACCTTTTTTGGTCTTCCTCTTTGCAGCCATGGTACTTTTATGTCTTCTATACCTCGCTTGATCAGTGATACCTGCAAAATTTTGAAAATGCTAGCCACAGCTTGGGCTTAGTGAAATAGCTCTCCAGAGCTTCAGTAACATGCAAAAAGGGATTAGAGAATGAAAAATGCCTCAATTGGGAAGATTTTAATGTTTCTATGACAAATCATGGCATAATCATGACTAATGCATGGTTAAAATAGTAATAATGACTTCAACCATGACCATTGTGCCTTGATTTAACCCTAACTGACTCGAATGGAATCTACCCTAACCCTTCAATCATTGACTGACACATAACACCTGTTTTGAAAAAACATATAGGAATACCTCCTTTCATAGCATAATTAGTGTATTTCTGGGTAGTTTCGCTATGAACGTATTAGAAGTTTCATAGAGAACAATGTGTTTTTTTTGTGTAATTCGCTACGAAAGTAGGAAATCTTGGCTAAAATGACCTTTTTAGAGTTGTAAGCTTGGGAAATGAAATATGTTAGGAAATAATGACTAATGTGACATGAAAATACTTGAATGGGGGTGGGTTTGGACCTTAGGATAGGCTAATAAGAAAAATTTAAAATTTTCCTTTATCAAGTGATGAAAAATGAATTATATGACCATACCTTTGACACATGAACCTTTAAGACTATGTTAAATGATGTTTCACTTTTTTCTAAGTGATAACACTTGTGAGCCCTCAAACCCTTGGCCCCACACAATAATGATGTTGCACACTTGGCCAATAACCTCCATAATGATTGCGTTGTCCACCACTATCTCCACTACCTCCATGATTGCGTTGTTTATTTGGTCATATTGACCCCATCCACATGCACAAACCCACATTCACACTAAGAAGTGGTTTATTCATCTTGAACCCATCCATATGCACTGATCCACATTCACACTAAGAAGTGGTTTATTCCTACTAAAGAGATTTATGGGTCCCTCTACCCTCTCATTCATCTATATTATTAACAAAAACAAAAATTAATATTCCAATTAGCTAAAATATAATTATGAATATTACAATGTTACCCCAAAACAACACACCCTTAGTGGGTGTCATACCTGAATCCTATCTCAATATTGGTACTGGTCTTCAGAAGGTTTCCTCGCTTTTAGGATGCTTTCCTCTTCTACCAACCAAGGTTCTACAAATGGTCTAAATGGTATCTACCATTTTTAATGGCCCAACCAATCCCTAGATCCTCCTGGCCCCTTCCGCCATTGATTGCTATGGATAACAGATGTTGTTGTTACCAGTTGAACTTGCTTATCAGGATATTTGGTCTGGATCTGACTCTCTCACTACTTTGGTCATGACTGATGGTATCACTTCCTCTCCCATCACCCCTCCCTCTCTTTATCTCCTTAATGAGTTCTTGCCTCGGATGAAGCAATCTGAGATTTCATGTCTCTAGACGAGTGACCCTAGGATGATTTTCTTCATCTCACTTCAGTTTGTACCCCATATGACTCGAACGCAACCTATTTACAAATCCTTCCTTTTGAATAACCTGAGATTGTTCCTTCTTCCTATACGAATATTCAAACATTGGATGCGGAAGGTAAATTGGGTAAACTTTCCAAAACTTTACTTGCGTTATCTCATTCAAAACAAGTACCATGAAAAATATTTAAATTAGAGTTGATTTCATTTCTGAGGAAAGTGCGAGCTTCACCAGCCTCTTTAAGGAATTTCACAGTGTCTTTTCTTAGTTTTATGAGGTTATTCCAAGCATAGACTCATCTATTTTCAGTATGAGATCAATACTTTTGATAATTCTAGGCATGTATTAGTATGAATTCAACCTGTCCACCCTCGCAAGATCATTTCCATCAAAGTTGAAGTCAAAAAAATATTGAGTGTTGATTTCATCTATCTAGTCCCCTTAGGAGAAAGGGTATTTGGTCCCCATAGACAAAAAAACAAGGTAAAATTATCATATGCATCGAATACTACAATTTTAATTCCTTCTGTCCCAAAGACAACTATCATACCCCATTCATTGACTAGATTATTGAGAATTGCACCAATTGTGAGTAATTCTCCTTTATGGGTGTATTTTTTGGATACAGCCAAATTTCTATCAAACCAACTGACCAACATAAAATTTCCTTCATCTGTCCTTGGGGCACCTTTACATATCACAAGCTCCCCATTTGGTCTCAAGAATGAAGGCAAATCATTTGAAAGGGATATGGACTATGCCTTTCATGATATCAGACACATGTTTAGGCATACTTGAATTACCTTCCTACTCATTCCAAGAAGCAAGCCCAATACCTAGCTCACCTTCGTGCTATTTTTCTTAGGTGTAGGATCTATAAAATCTATCTAAATCTAAATAAGTGCATATTTTTTGTCGAGTTTGGGTGTATTATTGTATTTCTTACTTCAAAACATGGTATTTAGGTCAAGATGATTACTCAATTTCACATGATAATCCATTCTTCAACTCAAAAGTTTGCAAGGGAAGGAAAACTTCTTACACAATTTCATCATAAAGTATGCCAATATAACAAAAGGATTTATACATTTTCTAAATATAGTACACTTCTTATGGGATGATCATTTTATGCCATGAAAAAGGCGTTAACTTTAGCCCCACTTCTAAGTCCTCCTGACTATATGCGCAGTTTTCTATCATACCTAGAAACCTCACCACCCTCTATAAGAATGGTTCTGGTCTAAAAACATGATGATCACAATGAGCATGTCGTTTACTACCTCCAAAAAAGGATTTTCTGGACTTGAATTATGGTATTCACACATGGAGAAACTATTAGTAATAGTATTATTTGTTGTCAATAACTTCTGACATTACATCATTTTGCGTCAAACTACCATAATTTCCTTCTTTTCAAGTTATTGGAGGAAATTATTCTAAGTGGATCATTACCTCTAGAAATTTGATTTGGTATTCACCACTTCCAAGGAGAAAAATTACTTAATATTCACAAAATTATGATCAGGCCTTCCCAGAGTCAATCCAGATTAAGTAGCCCATAACCCTATGCCAGATTAATCTGTTTATCTGGTCAACTGTACTAACCCTTGGTATAAATACATCCTTGTATATCTCCAAACCCAACATTTCAACTCAGATTTATCATCAGATGACTGTCTTAAAATCCGCCACCGCATTAAGTATTAATTAGTGCTCAACGATACTCTATATCGTTGTGGCAATGATTGTGTTCTTTGGTGTTGTCTCACCCATAAAAAAGTTGAACAAGTTTTGAATTACTACTATGGTGGGGCATGTAGCGGTCATCTTTTAGGCATGGCTACTTGCCAAAAAAAATTGCGTGCATGATAGTACTGGCCAACCTTATTTAAATATTACATTACTTTAGTCTAGCAGTTTCATCATTTTTAGGTTTATACAAAGAAAATGTGTGCGACCCTGCCCCTCTACACGCAGTTGTCTCTGTTGACCTCTTTTCTAAATGGGGAATACAATTCATCACTTGCAATCCCACTTCATCTGACAGACACAACCACATTTTTGTTATCGTCAACTACTTTAGGAAATGGGTCAAATCCATTACCACTTTCTGGGATGATAGGAAAATTTTCTTATTATTCTGGTTCAATCAGATAATCTGTCATTTCAACATGCCTCGTATAATCGTTACAGAAAATGGTTCACACTTTCAGAATAACATGATGTCTGACTTAACCTCTATGCTTGGTTTTCACCAAGATCACTCTTCTTCCTACTGCCCATAAGCTAATGGCCATGGTAAAGTTGTTAATGGCATCCTCAAGGCCATCATCTGTCAGATAATAGGAAATCACAAATAATAATGGAATATAATGTTATACTCTTCACTTTGGGCATACCATATGTGAGTAAAAGCTTCTACATGCTTCACACCATTTAAAATTTCTTATGACCTCGAAGAAGTTATACCTATCAAGTGTCAGATTACATCCCTCAAACTCATCGTGGAACTCCTTCCTGACACCACCACCAAAGATGAGTGTTTTCTCTCACTCAATCATTTGGATGAGAATTGTTTATATGGTGCACTATATCTTGAATCACACAAGTGCCAATTCAAAGCTCAATATGATAAACATGTCAAGCATTTTTCTTACCAATAGGGTGACTACATCCTTTTTTCTCATAAAAAATATGACCTCTTGGGTGAAGGAACACTTCAGCCATTATGTGTCGGTCCCTATGTTGTAACTAAGGTTATTTCCAAATGAGAGTATGAACTTCAAGACTATGATGGAATCCCACTCATAGAGGCTCGCAATGGGTTCTATCTTAAAAATTATTTTTCCTAGTGTTCTATTAAGGATGTGCTTTCTAATTTTATGTATATAAGTCTAGTTTATTTTTGGTGTGGATGGATGTTTTTGGCTTTTGATGTTTATTTTTCTCATGCACATGTCTTCCTTTTCACAAATTACCACTTCACTCTACTCATACGTCAGATAAGTGGATGGTTCCAGTCATCACCCATGACACATTGCATCAGTTGCTTGGTATCTTTACACACCTGACTTAGAACTGCTTTGTTCCGGTGGGCTCTTCCTCGGTTATGCCATGAATAATATTTTTGAGTATATATTGGTCATTGAACTCCTTATGGAATTTATCTCTCTCAAAATCTACAATTTAGTGGTCAGTTTAGACTCCTAACTTGTAGTTGTGCATTCGAACAATCACTATCACATTCACAATCTTAACCTATTGCATCACTTTTTAAGAGTAAGGACTTCAGAATGTTAGTTTGAATTTATTACTTAGGAACATATTCAAAGATAATATAATGCATTAGGTGACTCATTGGAAAAATATGTATTGGATTGGAATATGTCACATTATTTTTAGTTGCATGCCTGAATGTAAAATTTTCATTATAAAATTTACACAAAACACACATCAAATAGTCCAAAAATTGCCAAACAATATCTTATATATATATATATATATATATATATATATATATATATATATATATATATATATATATATATATGCATATGCACATATACATTGTTTTCAGTTTTTATATTTAAAAAATTCCCAAAAATTTAGTGTTTTATACAAAATGGCTTCAATGAGCCCCACTCTGACACCCTATGGACACCCTCTAATCCTGTTGACACTGCTACTCATGGTAACAGACCACTACTCTAGCTAACCTTCCTAGAGGTACCCAAAATTGCTCCAGTACACCCACTTTGTTCCACTATATATGGATAGGTATTCCTATGATTGGAAGAGGCAATACACCCTTGCTCAACCCTTCAAGGTTCCTGGAAACCTCACACAAACTATGTGTGTCATTCCCTTCTTAGGTGGTTTTTACGGCCTCAGCTGCTGGTCCAACCCAAAATAGTTGATTACCACACCTTACATGGTGTGGCATACCCATAGGATGAACAAGAGCCACATATGTGTTAGACCAAGTCTCTTGTTGAATGGTTTTCACCCTTAACAAAAATAATTTCCTAAACTTCAAAAGACAAAAAATAATTTTGTCACTAATTCATCTTCTTACGTAGTGGCCCCCACTATGTTCTAGGTGGAAAAATAAACTCTTGATCACCTATATAATCCATTCCAGCATAAGGGATGTCCTCAGTCATGGGAATCTAGTCGTGAAGCTAGTCAAAGAAGTCATCATCAAAGTAGTGCCTAATCATTCTACCTCCTCTACGAGATCCTAAAGCTTCCCAATAATCTTTTCTGGGATCCCTTAGAATAGCTACGACTAGACTCACCCATGGCCTCATAATTGGTACTCTCTCTAGCATAAAGGAGACAAGAAGTGTACCATACACAAACTCCATTTGGTACCGAGTTTTGGATTTTGTCAATTCTGTTTTCACCTGATAGAGGACTCCCTCACACCAGTTGAACACGTGTGGCTGTAAGCATTCCAACACAAATAAAAAATTGGCTTTTGTAGCCACATGTCGACTCTTATCCCCTACTAGTCGCACTATCATCCATATAATATACCTCGATGGTCTTGATGCCACCCGCTCTATTGGAATTTTTTTATTCACTGATCGACTTCCTATTGTAAAATGTATGCAGATCAAATCCATAGTAGTTCTCGGATCTGAACTCCCTTCTTTCAAGTTTACTCGTGCACCTCTCCATGATAAAATAGTGAGGAAATATATGTCATTGAGCTCAATGGAGAGCTCATGATCACTAATTCTGAACAATCCCTATTGTTCATCCCACCATTAGATTATCGAAATCAAGAGATCTTCTGGACCTTTCATCAGGTCAAATATAGCATACTTCAGTAACTCGCATCATCTCAGAATAGAAATACATGATGGATCATTCAAAATTTGTAATTCCTCATAGTCATGAGCTTTTTCCATCCAAAGACACATTTTGATCAACTGATTCTTGCATCATAACAACCCCTAATTAATTTTCCAGCAAAATTACCTTAGAAATTGAGAAAATTTCTTTTTATTAATGCTTGGATGGCTAACGTGGCCTCCTTGACCCCACAAAGTGTGCTAACTCACCCTTCCTTTGTGGGAAGAGCATGCCAATTCACTCCCTATCCCGGGTGACCACATTAACTAGCCAAGACTAAAAACTCAAAATTACATGTAAGAAAACATAAATTAAGGAATTAAATTATAGTCTAGGATCGATTCTGTTACCTAGAACTGATTGAAAGTTGAATGGTTTCCCATTTTGATCAAAATATCTCATGGAATATTTGCTCCCTTTTTCTCTCTAGAGTACTCCCACCAACTTCAACTGGTGCAATTGAGGGTCAAATTTCATTTTTATAAACACTCTCAAGGTATGACTGAACTCACCTAGTGTCATTTTATGAGAATTTATTTCACACTTTGTTTCAAATGCACCAAATAAATATTATGCGAATGTTTTTATATGATATTATATCCTTTTAAGTGATTTTTATAAATATTTTCCCACAATTGACTCAGAATGAGCATATTCCTTTTTGGGAATTTTTCTTGCTCTTCAAATGAAGAGCCCCGAGTTACTTTCTTTGGGATAATAAAACTTCTATGAATAATATTTGAGCACTTCTTTTTTTCTATTTTTTCTCTCTCTTTAAACTGAAATATAAACTTTTAGTTTTCTTCACTTGACTCAGTTACCAAATTTTATGAATATTATCAAGTTTACTATGTCCCCTCATACTCGTAACCAAATGAGGAAGATGTATATTGATCATAGGTTTCTCCCTTTATCCAAACTCAATGGACAAACTTACAGAAAAGGAACTATGTAGGGTATAGTACTAACCCTTTGTCGCACTCGATCATGAACCATGACAAAGATACCCCACTAGAGTCATCCATAATTTCTTTTTATACTATCTAAATGTGAAAATAAAGCTGAGTTTACCCTCTATGGACTCATTAAACTTAATCAGATTGGGAAAAAGTTGGACAAAATGGTGGGCTCCAATCTATATTTTTTGAATGATATTTTGGAAACAATATTTTTGTCAATCCATTCAACATGGTACCCCTAAGCATATTCCTTTGTTTTCAGCTTCTTTTTGAACCCTACTATCTTATGTGTTTAGCCTTGATACCCTGATGTCCTTGCATCCTTATATCCTAACACTCTTTAGTGTTCTTGAGTCTAGGTTTCCTAGTCGTCTTGGTGTTGTGCCTTCTATTATTCAAGGGGTCATCCTACTCTCTGTTTTCTGCATTAACCATGCACTCATATTCCATATTTTCCCAAATTCCATGTTCCCCATTTCTCTCAATGCTCTCCAAAACAATCATTCTTGTCCTGTTTCACATCAATTGATGTAGGACACCTCATTTCCTACCTTTGACAAGTCTCTTCCTATCGACTTCATCATATTATCTAGGAAGTAGACTGAGAAAAATATTATCACCTTGGAATTTGTAGTCCTTACTCGTAAGTTTCCCTCCTTTTGATTGGTGGTTTTCATCATTAGATCCATGTTGGATGACTCTATGAGTGTTTGAAATCAAGAAATTTTACTCACACTCGCCAGATTAAGTTGTGTATCTTAGAGACCATCATACTTATTGGTGACCATCCTCACATTTGTTAAAAATTTTCATTGTTTACTATTATTTAGTCGCTTTCTCACATGGTTAACTTCATCTCCTTATTCACGTGTAGAAATATGCTATTTTTAGAAGCAGTGACCAAGACCTTGGGTGGAGGCTTACTAGCCTTCTTTCCTCTCCCAAGTTCCGATTATTGTTTTCAGAGATAGATCATCATATTTATCATATTATGAAAACCTCCACATTTTGCCTATTAGTGGACATGATAGTCATATCTTCTCTAGAAATAATTTTGTTTTTTCTACTAATCACGGGAATGGCTGACTTAGGACATGTTTATATATATATATATATATATATATATAGAGAGAGAGAGAGAGAGAGAGAGAGAGATGTTTTTGTTATTGATTTCACATCTCCCTCAGTTTTGAAGCTCAAATCCTCCCTCTCTTCAGCTACAATTTGTAGTGTATTTTGACTATCATCTTCTGCTCTAACCTCACACTTTAGGGGGAATATGTTATACAACTTACTTTTCAACTTAAAGGAGAAGAACACATTGGACTAGAGGAAAACCTAAGTTACAAGCCTATTTACCAGGTGTTGGGGTCTTGTGATTTGGAATATTGGCATACCAAATGACAGGGCAACATCAAAACCACTTTGGAATCCTAGGATCTAGTCCTCCTAGATTCAGAGAGGGATCTCTCTATATGTGTTTTTATAATGATATGCTTTTAAATCTTATCATATGATATTAGGCTAGTTATGAAGCACAAGGGATTTTTTTGTTTTTTGGTTGGGAATCATTAACTGAGAAGGTCATGTGAAGTTTGAAGGCGGGAATAAATTGAATGATATTTTAGCATGGGAAGATAGGTTAAAAAAAAGTTTCAATCCATTGCGCTATGGAGTCATAAAAGGGTTTACTTGCACAACAACTGTTCAAGGGTTTTCATAGGAAAAGTCATCTATATCAGAAGATATTTTAAGTTAAGATTTTGGTATGGAAAATTAAGAAGTATGGAAAAAGAAGAAAACATATAAGAAAACGAAGGGCAGCCTAAGATCAGGTAAGGATTTTTAACCTATCCTGCTTTCGACATACTCTCAAGGGTAGAAAACATTTAAGATAAACATAAAAAGTAGCCTAACATCAAGTAAGGACTTTTAACCTATCCCGCTTTCGACATACTCTTAAGTGAAATCTTCAAAATAGTTGTTTAAGACTAAAAAGGGATAGGGCTAACCATGAAATTCCTTGATTAGGACTCTACTTAGCATGCAATGAAAAGATCATTCAAGAACAACATCTCAAGTTCTACTCAGAAAGACATGGGCTCACCAACATTCCTTGAATGGTTATACTCTATGGATTCATTCTCAAACACACATTTAGAAGAAAACATAAATATAAAGCTTATCAATTATAATTAGGATAATTTAGAAGTAAATCCTAATCTATATTTCCTGCTCTTTATCAGAGAATATGAATACAGTGGAAACATAAGGAGAATAACAATTACAGTAAGAAAAAAACACCAATAATATAGACCAGGATCCTGTGAATTTTCTTGTTTATTTGATGTCCAAGACCAGTTACATACTTGAGTCCAATGGCTTTCTACAGTCCAATACTTCTCTTCCCAGCCTACTATGTTACAACTACCCAGCTACTTCCACTCAAAAACAGTTCAAACAATCAATAACTTTCCAACCCTTTACAATGAAACTTCAAAGAGTATTTATAGGTGAATGAGGAGGAGAAGTGAAAGAAGTGGTATTAATGATCATTTAAGACAGATTAGGGGTCCTTTCAAATGCTCCAATATGTTTAATAAATATCACATTAACTGCTTGGACCATTTTAGTAGTTTTTTTTTTTTGTCTTTGAGGCATATCTGGCAGGCTGGTAATAACTCCAACGTGTGTCCCCTTGGAGATGTCTTCTGACTGTAGTAGTTATGTTTATGCTTCTGGAACAAGTTAAGTGAAAGAGTGGGCTTTGAGGCTTTCCCATACTTTCACAATAACTACTTTTACAGTTGAAATGTCTCTGTTTGTATTAACTACCAGTTTTGTCCTTGGTAGGTAAAATGCAGGTCATGGTGGCGGTCAGGCATTCTGACTGAATTAACTGCTTTGCTTTATCATGCATGAGACCTTCTATCTTGTTGATCTATCTTGGCTGACTGATTTATATTTGATATTCCTACTGTTTTTATCTTTTAACTATGGATTAAGACTTTGATATTCATACTTATTGCTTAAATCCTTTATCTTTAATCTCCTTTCTGATCTTCACTATCTGATCTTCATCTAGTTGCTGTGTAGAGGTGGCTTGCGCTAGAGGGTCTTGCTATGTAATCAATATTCATGACTTATTGATTATAACCTAGAATTTTTCCCTTTATCTTCCTTTTGCATTCAATTGGGCCTTCGAGGATCGTCACCCTCAGCCTCTATCACTAGATTTGCTGCGGGACAGATTTTTATTTTAGAACTGCCACTAAACCCGTAAACAACACTAAAACTTGTTAAGAAAAACCTGAATGGGAGCTTAAACTGCTTCAGAGGGCTCAGCGGAAGTGGAGGAGCGTTTTCAAAGGAAGTACGAATGCAGCGATGGAAGGTAAAACCATGGCGAAGGTGAAAACCATGGTTTAAATTAAAATATGGTGCGGAAATATGATGGGCGGTTTCACGGAAAATTGCGAGTGGTTTTCACGCAGGGTTGAGGTGGTTAGAGGTAATGGGCCAAATGAACGTGATACGGCTTGGTGGCTAACATGTATCCATGGGAAAACTGCCTATTTTGCGTTAAAAATGTACTATGGAGGGGTGTGGGAGAAATTAATGTGAAAATGAATGTGGATTGTCCGATTTGGGGAAAGCAACGGCGAAGATTGAATGGAAGCACGATGAAAGCCTAGCGTAGTTGGGTGGGACCGGTGGGATTATATGGGAGGAGAGACGATGGGCGTCGGATCTGGAGAAGGTTGAAAACTGAGATCAAATGTGAGGGAATGGAGGGTACGAACGAGTTTGCGGGTCGGGTGCCTCCGCAGTGAATATGGATCATTGGATGAAAATCTTCCATAGTCAAATGAGTCAACTGTGGGGGCACTGGGGAGTACGGGCCACTTTGGTCAGCTGCCCCCACAGTGAGGCAGCCCTCTTTGAAATAGAAAGAATATTTGAAGACTTTTTGGTGAAGATAAGCAGTGAAATGGGTCTTTTGGACAAAAACATAGCAAGGCTTCAAGAACTCACATATTTTATTCAAATTTGTTTCTTGAATACTAACGGACCTGTTTTAGCCATCATAGTATATGAAAAAAATTATAGATGGCTAACACCAGGGTAACACACCCCAAAAACAAACATACATCATGCTAATTCATTTTATGACCCAACAAATCACACTAACCTAGGGATACATTACTATATTTTCATGAGCTTATGGAGGTAAAAACACGAGTTTAATTACTAACACTCCATATTACACTCAATTTTGAATCCAAAAATCCAAAAATATTCACCTTAAACTTATGAAAGGAAATTTTCGATCTTAGTAGAAGAAAATGAATAGGGAAAGAGAAATAAAGAAGAGGAAACATGTAGTTTTTGCCCAGATGAAACTTGTGAATAAATTGGCAAGGACCAAGCCTCCCATCACGCATAAATTGGAGGCTAGGCCATAGTAATGGGGAGTAGAATTTGTGCGTTGTTATTTTTTTGAGATGCAGTTGTGTGTGTGTGTGTGAGAGAGAGAGCGAGAGAGAGAGAGAGAGAGAGAGAGAGAGAGAGAAGCTAAGGGAAGATTTGATACTACAATCATTGTTCTAATCATTATTCTCACATCTGATTATATAGATTTGCTCCTAGGATGTAGGATCTAAGGGAAGATTTGATACTACAATCATGGTTGTAGTCATTTTTCTCACATCTGATTATATAGATCTGCTCTTATTTTCTCTATGTGATGATATCAACACCTTATTTCTATATATGTTGATTCAATGGTGAGGCTTATGTTTATCTTTTATGCATGCTAACTATATATGTCATTATATGTTGATGTATTGGATTGATTGAAGTTTTATATGTTGTGAATATTACTTGATGTCTTTACTATGTGCAAGTCCTAATATGAGAGATGGTCGGGGATATTTTCTCTATCACAATGAAAATTCTTGTGGATTTTTTGCTAAGGACAACCAGATAATCCTTCTCAATCACTTTATAAATTCCTAGATTAAGATGGTATGTTTTTCATGTATCTCAAAATAGTTCTAGGTCCCATCATTCCATTTCCTTAGGTTCTCGGAAAGATGAGAGGTTTTTTTGTCCACCACTTATACATTAATTGCTACATCTAAAACCTACATTAACACACAATATAAATAGTTGGGAGGGTGTGTTGTAGTGGCTTTCTTGGAAAAATAATAAACTTGGTGACAATAGAGACTCAAACTATAAAAATAGCATACATAAGTACACATGATAAAAATCCAAGGCTGACAAGACCAAACAAGAGTAGAAATCTAGGATCTAGGAGGTATAAAAAAATAGGAATATGAAACGGTCCCCAGTGGAGTTGGAAATTATTCTATAGGTATTTCATCTTGGATAGAAAATCTAGAAAACCTTCTCAGGTTTCTTGAAACCTAAGGCAAACGGATCAAGGAATCTATCAATTTATTTTCTAATTCATCCAAAAATGTAAACATTAATCTAGATTTGACATAGAAATGATAAAGGATTACTTGATTATCCTTTCTTGTAGATAAAATGGAGTAGTCAAACTATATGAGAAGTTTTGCTAGCGAGACCCTAAGTTCTATTCTGCACAAAAAAGAGAGAAAACACAACCTTTACAACATATAAATCTTAATCAGTTCAAACGTCAACTTATAATCAACAATACGTTATTGAACATACAAACAATAGACCATTTTCCAAGTTATCATTAAATGAACTCAATACATGATAAAATGACCACATTATGGAAGGAACAATATAATATCTATATATTCAAAAGATGAAGGAAAGATACAATCATATGTAGCTGCAAAATGACCTCATCCAACTCCTAGCTCTTCAATCTCTCTCTTAAATAATATGTTGACAACATAATAATGCATGAATTTTGATCTTGGTTTTAATGCAACAACCTCCAATATATAGGAAATTGGAGGCTGATAAATCTAACAATTCCTTCATCATCTTACTTTGGAAAAAATCCAAGGTATGGAAGATGTTTCCTCCACTTTACTGCTTTCTCATGATTCAGTTATGTTTGTTAGGATAGGAAATATCTATGGATGAACTTGAAGTGATATTTTCAATTTTTTTAGAGTCATATTTGAGTAAAAAATAAAGTAACAATGATTTAACTCATTATTTTTATCATGGCCATTTGAAAGTATAGTAACCCGAAATTAATAAATACATAGCGCGCTTATATCTAGGGTAATGTAATATGCTGGTCGAAGCACTACGTTATAATGATCTAATTCTTTTGGAAGGGTGCATTATAGTTTTAAAAAGGCCTGAAAAATGGGTGTATCTCAGCCAAGTGTTTTATCTTCTCCTATAAGCTAACGAGGAGGTATTTTCATGTATAACAAGAATTTTCCCACTAAAATAATTGGTGAATCCACTAGCAATAGTAATTTTAAGTATTTTTCTTAAGTGTTTCCTAGCTTGATCTAGGTGATCTAGGGTTTCTTGGTTTCTAAGAGATTTAGGTGTTGAGTTGGGTTCTTGGTCTTCTATTGAAGGTTCTCGAATATTTAAACTCTCCAAGGAAGCATTTATTTTAGTCTTCGTGATTGAATTGTATCCCTTATCTTTGATTTTGATTCTTGTCTTCCTAAAATTTTCTTTGTGGACTGGTATCTCTCATTAGTTTAAAGAAATTTAATTCATTTTGTTTCAGGTTCTCTAAAATAATTTATTTAAAGTTCTTGAATGTCATTCCTTCGAAACACATGAATATTTTATATTTGAAGTCTTTTGATGTCATTTTTCTCTTACTCTGAGAGTCTACAATTTTATTTTTTTGAAGTTATTGGTTTTCCCGGGCTTAAGGTTTTTGAATTTCCCTTTTTGAAGTTTCTAGGTTTCCTTTGGATTTGAAGTACTTGTTTTCATTTTTTTTGAAGTTTTGGATTTCATATTTCAAAAAAGAAAAGAAAAAGTGCTTATTTTTTCCTTTCCATCTTTTTCTTTCTCATTTCATTTGCTTGAAGGTTTGAGAAAGAGTATTTTTGTGCCTACAAATTTGGCACATTGTTGTTCTATTGAAGCATTACTATTACTTTGAGGGTTGTGGTTTGCAAGAATTCATTTTGGCACTTGTTTGTTTGTCATTTTGGTTGTTTGTTTCCTTTGTTGTTGATTTCCATAAGGCTTATTAATATACTTTAGCATATTTCATTACATACTAGCTTGCAATAGGGTTAGTTGCATTATATTAAGAAATTATCATTTTATTGACTTTTAATTTGTGAGTGCTTTCTTATAAAAGGAAAATCAAAATTTTTTGTTTAATATATTCTCATAGAACCTTTGTAGAAGTCACCTATTATCACTCATTAGTTTTAACACTTTCATTGATAGGGTCATACATGTCATTCACCTAGGTTCATGTTGTCTCATAAGTTGTTTTTATGAATTTTTTGGAAATTTTTTCATTTGGTGATGTATACCTTAAGTTTAAAACCCACCTCTAACCATGTCATATCAGTCAAATCAACCTCATATCATATATTTTTCATCCCTTTGATTTTTTAATCACAAAATATTCCACCTGTCAGTTTTTCATAGTTTCATAGCGAATTATATGGAAAATCAGTGGATTTCGATACGAAACTACCTAATAGTTCCATAGCAAATCTATCAAAAACTAAATGGTTTTCGCTACGAAACTGGGTTTTTTATATAGAAAGTATTAGAGGGGCGTGAGGTGTCAAATTTCAATAAGAAAAGTAAAGGGTTATGTCATTTGATTTTGTTATGATGATTCAAAAACATGCTTAGTTGTATATGTTATCATGATTGTCTTTTATGGTCACATATGTCATCATCAAAGTCAAAGTTGTCAAATTACCTTTGAAACTTTAACCCAAGCCACTCTTTGTCATTCAACATTCAATTCTTGCATGTGAAGTATCTCACTATCATTTTTTGAGAGTTTCTTCACCACACAAAGCAGGTTGTTGTTCGAATTTGGTTTTGTAGGTGTCATCAACAAGCGAGGCAACAAAGAATATAAATCATTATGGAATCGAAGAAGAAAAAAAATAAGGGTGGTCATTATGTAAGATATCAGCCCATGGATTTGAAGCTGCTGAATGGAGATCCCACCACTATGGAGGCTTTCAAGAGGATGGGTTGCCTACAGTTCTACCATAAATTGTAGGGTTTCCATGCACATATCTCCAAATTCTTTGCAACAAATTCTACAAGGAAAACATCAAAATTTGGGAATTTCAATTTCACAGTGTTTCCAGATATCATTACCCAAGCTACGGAAATTCCTATAAGTGGTGAAGAATGATTCAAAGGCACAAAGTTTATAATGCAAGGCTATGAATATTTTCTCAAGCAAGAGCACAAAGGAGCTGATATGACTAATGGAATCCCCAGGATTTATATGAAAGATAACTATGCAATGATGTTTTTGGTAATCCAAAAATACTTCACGTGCCAAGAGAGATTCCACATGGTCTATTCCTATCATATTAGACTCCTTCTGCACTTTGTTGGTAAGCAACCACTTGACCTACCCTTCTTTTTATAAATGATTTTGGGAAATATGTCAGATAGAGTTCAGGTAAAGTCAGAAGGTAATGATACATCAGTATTTCACCATGGTCTGATAAAATTTTTGGTGTTGGAAGAGTTAAAAATTTTAAACAAAGATTGTACCTCTTTTCGGTTTATGAGAGGGTATGAAGTAGATGTAGTGACTCCAAATAATTTTTCAAAACCTAAAAATAATACATCTCTAGCTAAAATAGACGAGATTGAGGAATAATGGAGACAATATCCTGTAGAACCAATGGACATTGAAGAAGAACCTCTGCAAGAAACAAATATCCCTTAGCGAACACCTACAAAAAAAAAGATTAGCAAACAAAGTAGTAAGAGAATAACAAGGAGTTAGACATTGGCGAAAGGAAATATGGAAGACATTATACATGCAATAAATAATGATGAGTCCCCAATAGTGCAAGCAGAAGACATTGAAGGTGATGGAAGAAAATTGAAGAAAGGTAAGTCTGTCAAGAAATTGGATTTTGCAGGAGGGGATGTTGGCTTCACTTTTCAGCCAAGGAAGACAATGACCAGGTCATAGATTTAAAATAAGGCCATGGAAAGAAAAAGGTCAGAGAAAGTCAGTGACGATATGCAACTAGAAAACATCAATATATTTATCCCCAACAGTAGAAGAAGTTGTCATTATGAAGAGAAAGGGAAAGGATAAGATGGTTGGAAAATCAGAAATGGAACTCCTCATAGAACAAATAAAAGAAGTAAGAGAAGAAATACTTGAGTTGAAGTTGGAAGAAGAGAAGCGCGGGTATGAAAAGGCTAAGTTTGATCAAATGATGAAAAAATGGGACAGTCAACTCTCAAGTGTTTCAGAATCTATGAGTAATGTTAAAAGATTGCTAAAAAGGACCCAGCCTCTAAGGCTTATAGTCAAGCATGCCATGAATATGAACCTACATTTACTAGATGAAAACAGATCATTACAAAATCAAGTGGAAGACCTTCAAGAACAAATGGGCATAATTCGAGATGAGTTGGAGAAGAGAGGACTAAAAATGAAAGTGATTGAAGAACCTGAAGGTCAACTCATTGTCAATGAAGATGGAACACCCAAGGACTGAAGAGATGAGATGAGACATTTTTTTTTAAGGGTTATATCTTGCAAGTGACATAAATTTGGGTTTATAAGGTCAATTTTTTAAGAAATTTACAAAATCTGCAATTTTTGCCTTATTAGGAAGTTTCATAGCGAGCTCTGGGCTTGAAGGCTAAAAAACACTACGAAATTTCTAAATATTTCTTTTGGCCTCTAAAATCAATTTTATGAAGAACTAAGGGAGGTTGACTGTATTTAGATATTTTGACCTCAAATTTTTTTTTGACCAACAGAGGTGGCAAAAGGAAGGGTGAAAAGACAGAAACCCGCTTGCTACTAAACTACACTATGAAACTGCCTAAAGATTATATGTTTTGAAACAAGGGGTTTTTTAAGGGTTTTTGAAGGTTCAAAGGGCATATGGAAGACCAACAAGCCACGTGGGGGAATCCAAATAGAAAAGGATACATCTCAAAAAATATTCGTCACTTGACATATGTACCACTCATACAAAAAAACATAAAGACAAAATGATAGTTATCATTGATCCTTTCCTAGAAAATAGGACAGCTCTTGCTAAATTCTTGGAAAGTGTATTTATGTCTTTATGTCACGGAGAATGCCATTAGAGAACCTGATCCTTATATATGTAATGATCCAAATATTAGAGAAGTGGAGGAAATAAATGTAATTAGAGTCCCATTAGGAGAGAAACGCTTATTTGAATAGGTGTCTTTTGATGTTCTAGAAATAGAGTTGTCATTTATGATTAGTTGTCAAAATCAAGGTTTGAGGATCCAACATCCTATGCAATGTAAAAGGAGTCTATTTATAGACAGAATATCGAATATCAAAGCATTGGAGATTATTGTACTACACTGCTATTTTTGTAAAACTTTCAACTTCATTAATATACAATGGATGTTTTGGTCTTCTTCAACTGATATTCGAATGAAGTGTTTAATGAATTATTTGCATTATATCTTTCATGTTTAATATTTGCAGTTGGTTTATATCTAATCATTATAACTCATGGAAACATCTCTAAATTCCTTTAGATGTTAAACTGTTGTTTTCTTCCTATATTATGTATGTGTACCATCTTATCATTGAAACTTCCATTTGCCTCAGTTTCCACAAGAAGGATCATTTCATTGACTTGTCTGATGTTGACTCCATTTTCCCAATGGTAGCATTCCTTTAAATTTTCAACATGCAATCAATCATAATCTATTTTACAGTCATAGAGTTAGCAATATAATTGAGTTTTAATTGAGAATCACAAATTACCTTGAGAGAGTCCTCTTAGACTGAAGAGGCTAATCTTCAGTTCAAATTTGGTTGAAACAGTTACTCTAAGTTGTCTGGTGGAGCATCCCATCAGTACCAATTCAGAGATAAAAACACATATTCATCGAAGAAAAAGAGTTGCATTGCATGTATCTAAGTTTTCTTATTTAATTTCTTTGTGTTAGGACATCATCAGTTTAGCTTCCATTTCCTTTGAACTAAACAATAGATAATAAAATTAATGAATAATATAAAATGAAATATTTTTTTATTTATTTTGGCACAGATCATTATCTAATATAGGGAATATTTAGGGCCTTGGAATAGGTGTGTAGAGAGTATTCTCTCTAATTACACTCAAGAAAAATGTATAAGTTTAAAAAAGAGTGGAAATCCATTGTCATATAGGTTATTGGGGAAGATATTATCATACAGGAGTTATGCACTAGGTTGTGTAGCGATAAGGATACTCACTCTCTTAGTTGTTGGAGAACCTACCCACAATTGTCGCCCTCATCTTTTGATTAACAATTTATAACCCTAGATTCCTTTCCTAGTTACAATCAAGGTGATAAGGGGGAGAATACTAGTGGTACCTAAGATAGGTATTGTACCATTGTTATAACTGTCTTGGACGGAGTCCTGCAAAGAAAAGGGTACTTGCACCTGTAAATTCTATTATTAGGGGATCAATATAACTATTTGTATTACTCTAGCTAGTATCGCTTTGAACAATGTAAAATTTAAAATAGGAATGGAAACGAGTACCGCTCTTTTTAGGTAGCAAAAAATGGTCCAATTTTGAAAAGTGCTGATTCAGAATACTCTTAATTTTTTTTTAGCATGTTTTTTACACATTAAATTTTCTTATGTACCAAGTATAGACGTTATTTTTAAAATGTTAGTGTTTTTATGTTGATTTTGAAAAGTGTTGATGCCATCATCATCCCATTTTTCTAGAAAACTTATTTTTTACTTAAATTTTTCTAATCTATTAAATGCTAATAATTATTTTCTAAATTTAACAATTTTTGAGGCACTCGACTTATTCCTCTTCACTTACATATTTTGTTTAAGTTTTTTTCAGGTATTTGTTTTTTTGTTTTTCTTTTAATTTTTTTTTGTAGTGAGATATTTGATTTTTTGTAGCGTCAGAAAAATGAAAAAGGTCAAAAATTTAAAATGTCAATCTTCTATCTAATTATATATTGTTAAATAATATTTCATTGCACATGAAATAATTGTATCTAAAAAAGCAAGATTTTTTTAACAATTTACATAAAAAACACATTTTGAACATAGAAATAACTGAAAATATACATATTTTGCGTCTTTTTTGCTAAAACTGACATGTCAAATAAACCATTTTAATAGGAAAAAAATTAACAGAAAAGTATAAAAATTAGCAATTTTTGTAAATTTTATGTGAAAAATTAATAATAATTACAATTTTTTTTCAAAACTTACATGATTCACATAAAAATGAAGTGAAAATCACAATATAAAAATATTAAAAATATAATAACAACAATTGAATATTTATTTCTTCTCATAAAATGTCAGAGTAAAAAAAATACAAGTATAACTTATGAATAGTTACAAAAAATGAGCTTCATTTGGAAGCTTAACTTAATATTTAATCAATAATATCATGTAACCCAAACTCTTCATCTTCAAGAGTATCATTATTGTCCTCTTCCACAATATTTTCATCATTGGCTTGAGTTTCATCATTTTCCTCTTCTGATGGATCTTTGATGTCTACGAACATCCCAAAGTATGCATTTTGCAATCATTCCATCTAATGGTGGTTGAGGTTCTTTTGCTTTTTTTTCCACACGAGATTCATTAAAATCCCCTTTTATCAAACAAACTTCTTGCATTTCATTTGGAAGAAATTGAAGGGCATTGATTCTTTGATGAATAAATTTGCATTGTACTGGATCTTTTTCAATGGAAATGCAATTTCTTCCTTTTTGTAAGCAACATGCTAGTGTTGTACCTAATCATCAAGTACAAAAGAAAATTTTTAGTAAATTAGTATAAAGACAAAAAATTTAAAAAAGAAAATAGTGAAATTCATTGTTATATAATAAAACTTACCTGAGCCCGAAAATAAATCCAAAATCCAATCTCCTTCATTTGAACATAAATTTAAAGGCTATTTAATCAATGACTATGGTTTTTAATATATGTTAACTATCTCTCCTTTTTCTTCCTTATCTTCATATGTTATTTTTTTTACAACATCATCATGGACCAGTACTTGGCTATGATTATTTCCATCTACTTGATTGAAAAGAATAGTCTTGTAGCTATCATCCTTTGTCCAACTTTCAACATGAATGAACTCAGATTCACTTATAATTGGTTGATTTTCACCACAAATAAGATTTGGCTTTTGCCTATAACATGAAATAGTAAAAGTTCAATTAACTTGTACATATATGATTTTTTTAACATTAATCAAACATACAATTTTAACATCTTACCATGTAGGTTGCATCCTTGACATTGCTTTTCCCTTGAAGCTTGATAATAAAAACCCCAATTGTGTGTCTAAATGAAATGTCACAAATATTCAGAATGGTGATGTTGTGACTTCTAGAAATCCCGCAAAAAATTTACTAAATGCTTGATAAGTATAAGGGTCACTATCAAAATCAATGTATGGGATATTGAAACCATGAGGAATATCTGCAATAAATAGGGAATAATCCATTTTAGGTATGAGTTTTGCAATGTATTCACAATAACCTGATATTATTTGATATTGGATAGTGTGGAGCCCATTCCAAATGAAATGATTAAGTCTGGGATCATGTTCAACATCACTAAGACACCTTTTTCTTATCCTTTCCATTTTTATTTTTTCAATAAAGCTTCTAAAACTATCTGGTGCTCCATTTGGATCCTTATTCATCTTTAATAAAATAAACAAAATCAATGTATAAGTTATAAATTGAAAATATTATACATATGAATAGAAATGAATGTATGAATGAACATACTTTTTTAAATGCAAGATAAAAATATTTTAGAACTGATGTAGAACTTGAATCTGGGTAGTTTCGTACAACATCATCCCAACTATCTTCATTCAAAAATTTAACCATTTGTTCTTGTATTCCCATATAAACCTTGTGATTGAATAAATGAATTAAACAATGTTAATAAAGTGTTACGTATAAAAATTAATACCAACAACAATATATTTTATTTAACAGAAAGTTGTAATCCAAAAAAAAGTAAAAATAACAAACTTTAGAAATTCCTCACACATTTCCTCCATTGATAATTCTCTTGACTTTACACAAGATAATATTTTTTTGAAAATCTTTTCATCCTTCACTCCTTTCATTGATCTCCAAGGTTTGATAGTAATATCTTCTGGAAGGAGCTTCATTTCAGGACCTGATGTACTGTTGGTACATATCAATGGTTTAGACTTTTTGACCTTCTAACTTTTGATGCCAACGTTCTCCTACAACTCAAAAATCTGATCAATCAATTCCCATATCTCTCCAATTCTAAATGCCAACTAGAAAATTTTATCCATATCTCTGAATATTTCATAATTTACTTTTCCAACTTTTGAACTTATTTTTCTTTAATTTGATAACTGATTTCCATACAACATTCCTTTCGGAATGCATGATAAACCTTTGTCTTATCACCACCACATTTTTCTTCAAATTCATTATGAATAATTCTGACCTTTTGGATGAAAGTCATAAACATCCTATACTCATTATTTGAATTATGATCCTATTCCAATAAATTTGCTTCTGTATCTGTTAAAAAAACATAGATGATACATTTCATTTTTTTCAAAACATTCCTCTATTAATTTCCTTTCAGCTTCTATAGAATGGTTGCCCCCAAGTACATAATATTTCTATTCAAAACATTTTGACTTTTCAAATGATTCTTTGTTAGGAACCTGACTTGGATCAACAAGAAGAACATAATCAACCACATGAGAAAAAGGGTTGTACCTCATCAATGTTTTCAAATTATGAACATGCAAGTGGTGTTTTTTTCTAATTTGATATTTGAACTGTCTTTCACCTGGCTTGTAGACTTGAATGACATTAAGTTGAAAGGACCGACCATCCTCAATTAAATTTGTCCTCACCAAATGATATCAAATGGAATTTTGTTTTGTTTTCATAATCACATCCTCTGTATCATCTCCTGGCCTAATGATTTCCATGCTTGCTTTGGAGTTTTCACTAGGCCCTTCGTCGTTGCCCATCACTTTTTCAAATGAGAAATTTTTTGCTTCTTCCTCCTATTGGTTATGATATTTTCTTGAATCGTAAGAATATACTCATCATAAACTATAAGGGAGACATTCTTGGGAATTATTATTTTTGTTTATTTATGGCTCTTCTCCTTTCTAACATCAGTTCTAATATGATCCTTAGATGTGGAAACACATTCTTCATCTTTAGCTTCAGCTTCAGCTTCAACTTCAACTTCCTCATTTTGAAAAGTAACATGTCTAACTTTACTAGATTGATCCCTTTGATACAATCTTGTAGCATCATGAAGTATTTTTTTTTTTGCTTCTTTCCCATATCTTCTACTTCATGTTCATGGAAAATGGAGTCAAAATTCATAATATCTCACTCTATATAATATATTACCCCCAACATAATTGAAATTCCATCAGAAAAATCTTGTAAAACAAAATAGAATATGTCAATATTAACTAAGTTATTAAAAATACATTGATACAATTTGAAAAAAACAAAACAGATAAGTGTAAATAAAAATACTTACAATCTTCTATGTAATATTTTGCACGATTTTTTTGCATATCTTTGAAGAATATTCCCTCGTGTTATACATCGACAATGTAAAATGATATCTATGTTTATCATGTGATTTGGGAGGTTTTGATAGTATATAAACAATTTCAGTATTTGGAAGAATATATAGGTCTAATACTTTTCCCACCAGGTCATAACTTTTAGCATCAAAATTCTTACTAGAATATAGATATAATTGCAGAGATTTTTTTTCTCTATCTTTCAGAAACCATACATATTTTGAATGATTCACTTATGTTTATTTCTTCCAGTATAAAACCAACTTATTATCTTTTGTGGATGCATCTCCCACATTTTCAGTAATTAACTGAGGTGTAGTTTGTCCAAAAATGTTTTTTGGAGGCCCACATGTATCTTTAGATGATGCAAATGTTGAATTTGGTCCAGAAAGATTGAAAAAAACCTTCCTTGATGCCATTTTATTGCAAACATATATATCTACACATAAATTACTAAATCACAAAAAAAATTGTCTTACGTAACAAAGATAGAAAACATGTTTTTAAACAAAAATGATATTTTTATACATCTTTTCCCTGAAGGAAACTCTAAATTTTTTTATTTTTATTTTTAATGTCATCTACCCAACCCCCCCTAATATATATATATATATATATATATGTGTGTGTGTGTGTGTGTGTGTGTGTGTGTGTATATATATATATATATATATATATATATATATATATATATATATATAATTTGGGGGTTGATTCTCATAATTGACCCCCCTAAATTTAAAACAAGTTCTATTAAAAAAATGTACTTTTTTTTAAAAATATTTTCTCCCCAACCCCAAGAAAACAATTTTTTTTTTTTTATATGCCAAAACCGATTCTCATAATTGGTTTTTTCGGCATATACATTTTCTTTTTTATATGCCCAAAGGGCCGAATCTCAAAATTAGCCACGATTTTGAGAATTTTTCCTTTGGGAATTTAAAAAAAAAAAATTATATGCCCAAAGGGCTGATTCTGGCCGATTCTGAGAATCAGCTCCTTGGCCATATCAAAAAAATAATAATTTTTTTTTAGTATGGGCAAGGGGGATGTTAGTGTCAGTATTTTCATCCTACCATCAATGATAAAAAAATCCTCTGTTCATATCAAATTAGGGTATCATTTAGAAATTTTTTCATTTCACTAGGTCATCATTCCAAAATTTACTCACTGATGCTAGCCCTAAATAAAATAAAAAATCACTTTGTCCTAAATTTTGGTTACTTGCTCTCTCATTTTCTAAATTTTCTAAATTAACGTCATTCATGAGTTTTTATCACTTGTTGAGTCATATCACCATGAATTTCACTCAATCAAGGTTGTCATTAGGTCTTTATGGTTTTTCAACGTCACATTAGGTTTCTAGGGTTTTTCAAGGCCCAAACATCAAATTCATCAATGTATAAAGACCACCATAAGACAAAGAAGAAGCTCATTTTCCATTTCAAACATTGATCTCACACTCCATCAACACAAAAAATCGATTTTCAAGGTACAAGTTTGAATTTTTGGTGGCACTGCACTTCTGGAGGGTGGCACTGTGCTTTTTGAACTAGCATTACACTTTTGGAAGTCGGTGCTGCGTTTTTTTGCTAAAGGGCACTATGCTTTTTCCTAGTGTGCAAAACAAACACCAAAACTCCTCAAAATTCCTCCTAACCTCCAACAAACATTCTTATCACCTCTTATCAAGTAAGTGAGACATATTTTGCCTCCTCCTTGCATTCCTAAATAGATTTTTCATGGTCCTTTTCTTTACATGATAAATTGGCAATTTATTTAGCTTAAAACCCTAGTATTACTCCCTCATTTGCAATTTGATGCTCATAAACCTTGAATTACCTTCCTACATCACTATAAACCCTATCCCTACCCCTACAACACTATATCCCTTTCCCTAAATCCCTTTTCCCCTAAAACCTAAATCTTAGACATCTCAATTTCGTAGGAAACCCTATCAACCCTGTAATAATATTCTAATTCCAAATCCCTTAAACATTTTGATCCTCTATCACCTCCCTAAGTTCAATATCCCCTTCCCCCATCTCCCTAATTTTTCCTAGAGCTATCCCCACTCCTTAGACATATCTCCAATCCCATTTCCTCATCCCTAGGGTTTCTAAAGAAAAAACACCATGGAAGAAGACAAAGATTACATGGGGGAAGAGGAAGATAGACTGGAAGAGGAAGATAGAAAAAAGAGAAGGCAACATAAGGGCGGAAAAATCCTAAGGCTTGAGCCCACCAACACCAGAGATTTTATGACTTCACCAATGACAGTTTCTTGCTTTCAATATGTTGGTTGCCTTGATTTCTGGAATATGATTGAAAGAGTTCAACACCATCCTATTCTGAGCATATTTTTCATTTCAAACCTCAAAGACAATCAAGTGACCATTGCAGGTGTAACCTTCAATGTATCTACATCTATCATTGTTGTTGCCACAAGGATTCAAACATGGGTGAGAGGTGGTTTAAATCCAAATACTTGGATGATCAGTATTATGAACCATTCATCAAGCCTGTAATGAGAGAAGGATAGTTTTTCATTTCAGCCACCTTCTTGATAGGTATACCCCAATCATGAATATCATCACGAAGTACTTCTATAGTGAAGGAAGGTTCTCTAGACTCTATACATATCATATTAGACTGCTTATGCACATTATAAGAGTCAAATTGATTAATATCCCATACTCTCTATTCAGGAGCATGGACAAAATGAAATACATTGCACAAAGGAGATATTATGACCAGTAGATGAACAACCTCTTTCAACATTCTCATTAAGATCATTGTCCTCCATCACCTCAACCAGTTGCATATTTCATGGGACACCTTCATTTCCAATGATATCTTCACAACTCGACAAGATCAACATGTTGAAGATACACCTTCTTCATCTCATCCTATTGACCAACATGCTGAAGATATGACTCCTCCATCTCAGCCCATAGCACCTACTCCTTCATCAGCTCAGCCTGCTAAACCCATTTCACCACCATCATGACCATTTTAGGGCCATATTGGCTCACCTAGTAGAGATGTTGTCAGAAAGCCTAAAAGGGCTAAAATGGGCACATTGGCTAAAACATATCAGATAGGGTATAGGTAAGTGTTTTATCCAAGGAAATTGGAAGGGACCTTGCCTTCTTCATTATAAAAGAAGGTATAGAAGGGAAAGGAAAAGATGATAGAAGAAAATTAACATGAAGAAGCCATGCAAGAGGATGAGGATCCCCATGATGAGGAAGAAGATTTTTACCTTGTTGACTTCGATGAGTAGGATGATCATGAGGTTCCGATTTTGATTGTCAAAGAGAAGGATGCCAAAATTAGAGAACTTCAGACTAACTTAGAGAGATCTAAGTTTGGCATTTATTTTCTTGAGCAGGAGAACAAGTAGTTGAAGGATAAGAAAATTCTCATGGAGCTAGAGTTGCTTAAAAAAAAGAAAGGGAAAACCATGATGCCACCTAGTGACCTTGACCTGCATGACACCCAAAGTAGTAGAAATAGACCAAAATCAATAGGTCTTAAAAGGGATTTACAGCAGTAGATAATTGAGGATGAAAAGATGACTTTTCAGGAAAGGATTGCTAACGAGGTTGAAGATGATAGAGAAACATGGCTTGAAAGGGTCAACATATATCTTGAAAATCTCCTCCAAAAGGAAAAAAAGGACAAAAATATTCTCGGGAACTTGTTAAAGAGTTGCATCACAAGGAACAAGGTTTCTACCATCAAACTTAGGAAGTTGCAAGAAAAACCCAAGAAAACACTAGCCAAGAAAAAGGAGGGATACAAGATTTAAATTCTTGCAGAGGCATCCCTCATTGCTTATTATGCTGCATCCGGCCTCCACAACACAATTTTAAAGGAATTTTGGGCAAGTTTTGAATTTTCTTTAGTTTTTGCATATTTTGATAGTTTTGCATAGTAGCAGTGTCAAAAGCGCAACCCCTAGGCGTTGCTCTTTTTCTAGGGACCTCTACTGACAAAATTTAGGGCATCATTGGATTCATAAGGCTAAATACAGTCACCCTAGATACTTTTCAAAGATTTTTGGGGCCAAATTTTCAGTCAAAAGGTCAAAAAACACCTAAAAAACATGTTTCTACCTTGTTTTTGAGGTTGGCGCTGCGCTTTTGACCAGTATTGGGAGATTGAATTTTTGCAGGGGTCAAATAAACACCATTTTGGAAATGAAGCCCAGATATGGAAACTAGACAAGAAATTATTTCTGATGAGCTATCTTGAGATCAATTTGGACATAGGGAACCCCTTCAAGCATGGAGTTGAAGTTGGCACTGCGCTTTTTACCAATTTTCTAAGTTTCCTTAAATTTGTAAATTTTCTCATTTTTCTAAGTTTCACCTTGGAAAGGATGTTTTTACCAATGTAATTGAAGTATTTAAATGTAATAATCATGTTTTACACTTACCTAGGGGTAAATACATTAGGTGAAAACTCTTGATGAGATATAATGAATCAGTTTCACTAAAGTTAGGGATGACTCAATTTGATCACCCTATACTCTAGATATCAGTTCAGAATTTGGTGGAACAACTCCTCAAATTATGGACTCAATCCCTGAGATTGGGAGATTTTGTTTGATGTCTATATAGTTCACTTCTTGACTCATTTCATAGGTTGGATGTTGTTGCATTGAGCAGAGACTCTAGTGTATTTAGTATCTAGTAGGAATTTAATGAAAGAGTTGCAGTTGTTTCTTTGGGATACCTGTGTTATAGGAATTTAACATTGTTTCTTATTTTGTTGCATATGTATGAATTCTTTGTACTCTCCATGATCCATTTCACTTCTATCATATGTTGATTTTCGAGTTGATAAGAAAAATACATCTTATACGCTCTATTTTGGGAAATTTGTCTCATTTCTTCAGTTTAGAAAGAATACATGCATTGTCTTGCTCTTTCTAGCTCCTCATCAGTCTAATCCATCTCACTCTAAAAACATAAAGTGTTGGCCTTCCTACCTACCTTTCCCCATTGAATGGCCTGCAAACCTAATATTATTTTCCTTGACCTAACCTCTTTTACATAATTCACCCATCCAACAAACCAATTCAAAAAAGGAAACCCCTCTACTCATACCTAGCCTAAAACCCTAATTCATCCAACCGTCTTGGTTGTAATTTTTTGGAGACAACCCTCTCTGGTTTGGTGGGGCTAGCTACCAAGCTAAAATATTGGTCTCTTGTTACCTCTGTTTGGACTCTATCTCAACCTTAGAAATCTGGTGGAGTGATAACATACTAGCGCCATTGTCAGGGAATGAAAGATTTATTTTCCATTGGTTCTACGACAAGAATCATTGGAATTCATTCCTTTGTATGATAGTATTAAGTTTCAGAAAGGTTGAATTGATAATTGCAGCGCCAAGATTGTACTGTTGGCTTCGAGAAGATACACTAGAGTAAATCTTGATCCTGATCTAGCTGATCCAATCAAAGATCCAGCAAATCTTGCCTGGAAGCATAGATATAAAGCTACAAAGATTTAGTCCGGTCCAATCCAAATGGTAATGTATTCTTCACTACCTACTAAAGTACTATCTCTCAAATATATACCATTTGATCTAAAATTTTAATTGTCTTTGTTTCGATCTAAGTCTAAAACTTCATTAACCGACATAAACTTTGATCCTTTAAGGCTCTCTGAGGTCAAGTCATTATCTGAGTTAGATCTTAGCTCTCTAAAACTTAAGGAAAATTTTATTTTCGAAGATATTAAACTAAGATCAAACCTTGAAATCAAAGTTTGGAGCTAAATCTACCAAGAAGAGTCAATACTTGTCTCGACTCAACCCTAAGCAATTGTTGCTTTTTAATCTACACCTTCGACCTGATCATTTATACCTACTACTTTAGTACCTGCAACTGTTGTTCCACTACTTATTAAACCAAATCATGCCGTTGTTAATCCAACACTTCACTCAACAGGAATCATGGCCAGATTTTCCGCACTTATCTTACCTGCTTAATTGAATGATTTATTTCAGGGTTATGGTCAGAGACTCCCCCTGTTTGATGAAAATTCTCCTATAACTGCAAAACAACACATTGTCAAAGTCAATGAATTCATATATTTAGAATAAGTAGATACTGACAATGCCAAAATGATAATTATATACTGGAGCTTCTCTAAAGATGTCAAAATTTGGTTTAGATACTTGAATGAAAATTCCTTTGCCATTCTAGACCATTTGGTTGATGCATTTATAGCCCTATGGGAGGTGAAGAAAAACCATTTACAATTTCTTTCTAAGTATGAGAATATAAAGAGAAATCCTAATGAATCACTCCAATATTTAAATACTCACCTCAATAGAACTAATAATGAAATTCCCGTTGAGATCAAGCCTCCTCTAGGCTTAGGTCTCATACGTTATCCAGATGCATTTGATGCAAACCTGGCATACCAATTAAGGGAAAGAAGTCTAGCTACATTGGAAGATATGAAAAAGAATGCAATCAACGTTGAAGAAAATCTTCTGATGAAAAGAACTAGAACTAGAGGTGAGAGAAAAGTCAATATTAAAGAAGAACCATCCACCTCATCTTTCGATGCCAAAATGGACACTTTGTTAAGGAAAATTGAAAGAATGGTTGACATGATGTCAATCACTAAGAGAAAACCTAAGTTCAGAAATCCTAACTTCAGAGGCCAACAACATCCTTAATTAAGGATCAAGCAAAGAGAACAGCGGGCTTCTGAGCAACCAACACAACAACAACAAATTAGACACCCTTGCAGCAAAATTATGCTTGATAAGGAATAGAAGAATAAGATGATGACACAATTGTTGAATAAAATCTCCTTTTCAAGGCTGATGGTCTGCCCATATTTTTGATGGAAGATGAAGAGTATTTTGAAAATAAAGATGAGCCTAAGGATGAATATTTTATCCTTGCCAATGATCACGAGTTGGAGACTGAATTAGATGATTATCAGCGGGGTTACTTGAATGCACTCATCTCAAAATAGAGACAGTGATCATTGAGGAGAAGATATGTGTCAGTTAATCCCATTTAGAAAAGGGCATCTCAGTAGAAATATACTCAAACAAAATAGAATCCTCAAGGTAATCAGAGCAAAGGAAAAGAGCCTGCGACCATGGATTAGAGCAAGGTAAATCAACCATCTACAAGTTCAACAAGTAAGGAAAAGGATAGTCAAAATAAATAAGCTCCATCAAAGGACCATGCCAACAAACGAGACATCGTCATTAAAGAGGTAGAAAAATCTACTCCTTTCAGCCTAGAAACTAAAATTTCAAAATTGAAAGTGTCTATACATTTAACTGAGCTTGTTAAGAATAACCAGTATAAGTCCCATGTAGCCAAAATGCTTAAAGTAGATTCTTATTCCAACATGGTAAATGTTGAATATGATCAGCCCAAACTTATTTTTTGTCCTGTTATTGATGGTCAGTTAGAGGATAGTGAGGTTCCCCCATTCTATTTGAGTCTAAGAATCCATGAATGCATTTTACACAATTCCATGTTAGACTCTGAAGCCTCCTATAATATAATGCCAAAAGCCATTATGGAGAATTTGGGCCTAGATATCACTCATCCTTATCATTACTTATAATCCTTCGATTCAAGTAGAGTCCATTATATTGGCCTCATTAAGGATTTGGTAGTCTCGCTAGAGCAGATTCTAGCAAAGAATTTTTTAATGGAAATGGTGGTAGTTGACATACTGCCACAGTTTGGTATGTTGCTGTCAAGATATTGGGGAGAAAATTTGAGAGGAACTTTGCAATTAGAATTTTATTATGCAACCATCCCATTTTTTGAACAATTGAGAAAGTTGTATCGTGAAACAAAGATGAAATATATGATCAAAAGAAAATAAAAGGCTAACAATTTCCCGATAAATGTTCTACATAGAGATTTAGAGTCATTCATTTTGTTTAATGATAGTATCTTAAATGATATAGATAGGCATCTCATATAAGTATAAGATGTTCCAGACATTCATAATTTCATCATAAAAGTTATAGAAAAGGAAAAAGAGAATCTTCCAATTTCATCAGAACAACCATCAAATGAGGTAGAGAAAAACTTAGAGAATCCATTAGATAAAGCAGAAGAAATTCTGGAACAACATGAATAAATAGTTTAGAAATTTGAGCCAAGACAAAATTCATATTTCTAGCACTTGGAGGATGAAAATGGCCTATGGTCCATAGAATTTGATGGTGCCTTGGGGAAAGACGAGGTAGGCATTGGAATAGGGGTCCACAACCATTTTCATCAGCCTTGTAAGGTGCCTACAAATGTTATATTATGCTCATACAAGTTAGCTTTTGATTACACTAACAATGAGGTGGAGTATGAAGCACTGATTACTTGCCTAAAGATTTTGAAGAAACTAGGTGCAAAAATAATTTTAGTAAGTGGTGATTCAGAACTTGTGATCAAGCAAGTTAAAGGTGAATATCAAGCTAACCATCCATGGATGAGAGCATATAAGAATGTTGTACTAGATATTTTGAAAATATTTACGGAATATATAGTTTCATTTGTGCCAAGGAGTCAAAATATCATGGCAGATTCATTCACTACAGTTGCAAGTAATTTCAAGATCCCCATCTTTTCAAACAAGAAATTTGATATTCATGTGAAACACTGGCCCATTGTTCCTGATAACTTGCAGTATTAGCAATTATTTTGGGATGATAAGCAAGTAAATAACCTTCTCCAAGGTGAGTATGAATTTGAGAATTGTTCCATAGATGAAATTTGCGACAAAGATGACCAAGCCATTAAAGAAACTCATGTGGATGTGATACAACTGAAAGACAACAATATTATAAAAGGTCTCATACCTTTGGAAGAATTTTTTGACCAGGATGACGTAGCTATAAAGCCTTCATTTGTGCCTATGGAAAAGGGTGTGGAGGACATGAACATTGGGGTCGTAGATAAGCCAAAGATGGTTAAGCTTTCCAAGTATTTATCTCCTGAGGTAAAGGCTAAATACTTTGATTTTCTGTCTAAATTATTTTATTTTTTCGCATTTCACTATGTAGATTTAAAGGTGTATGACAAGAACATCATTCAACACACCATTCCAAATAAGCCCGATCAAAAGCCCTTTCGGCAAAATTTGAGAAGGATCAACCCGAGATTGCTGCCATCAATTGAAAAAGAAGTGAACATAATTTTTAAGTTCGAAATTATTGTTCCTATCATATTTTCTGATTGCATTTCGAATTTGGTCCTGGTAAGAAAGAAGACTGATGAAACTTGGATCTACATATATTTTAGGAACTTGAACAAAGTATCTCTGAAGGAAAATTATCCACTTCCCAAAATGGATCATATCCTTCAAAGATTTGTTGGGTCTTCCCAGATGTCGCTATTGGATGGCTATTCGGGATACAATCATATTCTAGTGCACAAGGATGATTAGGACAAGAAAAAATTTATTACACCTTGGGGCACGTTCAAATATGCAAATATGCCATTCGGTCTGAAAAATGCAGGGGAAACATTTCAACGGGCCATGGTCATAGCGTTTTCCAATGAAAAGTATGTTTTCTTGGTTGTTTATTTAGATGACTTGACAATGTTTTCACAGTATGATGATGAACATTTGCATCATTTAAGAATTTTTTTTGAGAGATACAAGAATTTTGGAATCTCTCTCAACCCAAAGAAAATTCTTTATTCCATGGAGGAGGGAAAACTTCTCCATCCCATCATCTCTAAAGATGGGATCCAGATTGACCCTTCTCGTGTTCAAGAAATTCAATAGATTGATTTCCCTTGCAGAAAAAAGGAAATACAAGCATTCAATGGTACGATGAATTTGTTACGCAGATTCAGGTTGAGCATCTTAGAGAGTTAACAAATATGTTGAATAAATATAATGATGTGAAATGGTCTGAAGATGTCCTGAAGTCCACTACCTTTGTTTTAATAAGCTGAAATTATTCTATTGATTTCATAATATTCTCTTTTACTTCTAAGCATACCATGGCAGGAGTATTTATGCAGAAAAAGGACAAAATAGAGCTACCAGTTTCATTTTTTAGTCGCAATATCAAAGATGTAGCCCTTTGGAACAATATCATAGAGAAGGAGACTTTCGATTTAGTAAAAGTGCTGAAAGATTTCAGATTTTATATTTTTCATTCACATACTTGTAGTTATGTGCCTAATGCAGTTGTAAAAGAAGCTCATATTCGTAGGAGAGGGAGATGGATAACAACATTACTATAATATGACCTTGAGATCAAGCCCACCAAGCTGATTAAAGGTCAGGGCTTAGCCAACCTCATGGCTGAGTCAAACCTCCATGCTCTAGACATCAACTTAATTTCAACCTTGTCTGATAACGAAGATGAAGTAAATATCATTCAGGTATCTAATATATTTCTCACATATCCACGATATTCTGATATTATCGATGTTTTGCAACACCTAAAACCTCCTCTAGTCATGTCTAAGAGTGAAGGAAAGTATTTGAAGCTGAAAGTTTCCAAGTATTTCATATTGGACAATGCACTTTACTCCAAGGATCCTGGAGGTGTTTTGTTGAACTATTTGGTCAAAGAAGAATCTAAATAAGTGATGAATGAATTCCACAAAGGAGATTGTGGGGGCCACCTATATTGGAAGACCACAGACAATAAATTATTAAGAGTGAGATATTATTGGATGACACTTTTTGCAGATGTGTACACAATAGTAATGAGTCGCGACAAATTTCAAGTTTTTCAGGGTAAAAGAAAGCTTCTCCTGTTACCTCTAAAACCTATTTCAGTGCATGCACCATTTCAGGAGTGGGGCCTAGATTTCATAAGAGAGATTCACCCACCATCATCTGGACAACATAAGTGGATATTTATAGCCAGATATTACTTTAAAATTGGATCGAAGCAATCCCGACCAGGAAATCAATAGATTATGTCATCATTCAGTTTTTAGAAACTAATATCTTGTCCCGTTTTGGTTGTATTAATAAAATTATCACAGATAACTCAAAAACATTGAAGTCTAAGAAGTTGACTGAGTTTTGTGATAGATATAACATCAAGTTGGGACACTCTACAACCTACTATCTACAAGGTAATGAATTGGCGAAGTCCTTTAACAAATCCTTAATCAGTATCATTAAGAAAATGTTAGAGGAAAATAAAAAGAAATGGCATAAGATGTTGATCAATAAATTGTGGGCAGACCAGGTGAGTAGTAAGAAGTCTATTGGAATTTCTCCTTTTGAAGTTGTGTATGGTGTCGATACTGTGTTTCCTTCATCATTAGTAGTCCCAATTATGAAATTGTTGCAAGAATCAGGGAATGACAAAAATGACATATAGCGTTAGATTAATCAAATGATCAACCTTCAGCAGATGAGAGATGGGTTATTTCATAATACCTCAAAACCCCATCACAAGATAAAGAAAATCTATGACTAGAAAATAGAGGAAGACAAATTTAAGGTTGGATATGTAGTACTTTGTTGGGATGCCAGAAATGAGGATAAGGGTAAGCATGGAAAAATTTAGAATCTTTGGAAAGAGCCATATCAAGTTTTAGCTTCTCATGGACAAAATGCTTATTTGCTTGAAGAGATGAATGGACAAGAGTGCTTAGGAGGACCAGTTAATGGTAGGTTGCTTAAGCACTATCTTTTCTTAAGTACATTTCTCAAAAAATTTCCTATTTCATTGTAAATATCAGTTTACCTTTGTGGCAAGTGTGAAGTAGAGGATCACTGGAGTTTGGAGCCCGAAGTGAAGGAAATGGAGTTTCACTGATTTTCTATTATTTGCAAAGTTTAGTTTTCAGTCAAGTAAGTCAGTATTAAGTCAATGTTCGGTCAATTTTGAGTTTTTCTTGAGTCAATCTATTTCATCTGAGTTATTAGTTTTCAGTCATGTTTATTAGTTTAAGTTTTTGACCGTATTGGCCCAATGGATAAGGCTATTTGGTCTACGGTGTTGTTGACACCTCTTCTAGAGCTATCGTCCCCAATAAGGCCAATGTTAGTGTTAGTATTTTCATCCTGCCATCAATGATAAAAAATCCTCTTTTCATATCATATTAGGGTCTCATTCAGAAATTTTCATTTCACTAGGTCATCATTCCAAAATTTACTCACTGATGGTAGCCCTAAATAATAAAAAATCACTTTTTCCTAAATTTCCATTACTTGTTGGCTCATTTTCATAATTTTCTGAATGACCATCATTCATGAATTTTTATGACTTGTTCAGCCATGTCACAATGAATCTCATTCATTCAAGGTTGTAATTAAGTATTTAGGGTTTTTCAAGGTCTCATTAGGTTTCTGGGGTTTTTCAAGGCCCAAACATCAAATTCATCAATGTAGAAAGACCACCATAATAAAAATAAGAAGCTCATTTTCCATTTCAAACATCAATATCGCACTCCCTCAAATCAAAAAATTGATTTGCAAAGTCAAAGTTTGAATTTGGTGGCATTGTGGTTCTGGAGGGTGGGGCTATGCTTTTTGAACTAGCGATGCACTTTTGGAAGTCGGCGTTGCGTTTTTTGAAGTGGGCAGGGGGGGCGACACCCTGGCTTGGGTGGACACTACCCCGTGGGCATGTTCGCCAGTAGCACAGCGTCATGGGAATTATGTTGCGGGCAGATGCTCCCACCTGGCTGCATCTGCCCAAGCTCGAGGGTTACCTTTTCACAGAGCACGAGTGCCCTAGACCAAGTGGTCGCGCCCACCGCCCCCATGGGCAAATAGGGGTTTTTTCTCATAATCAACCCCTCTATTTTCCCAGGGGGTCGGTGGACATGCCCACTTGGGCCAGATCGACCATGTGTTGCCCCAAGCGGGCCCACCCACAATGGGCATGTTAATTTAAATTTTAATTTTATATACAACAAAAAAAAAAAAAAAATCATTTTCTAACTAAAAGAATTAATGGAAAAATATGGTAAACTTTTAACAGTTTAAAATAAATTGACTTTAATTAATTTTAATAGCTTACTAATTTTCAAAATAATAGAAAAAAAATTAACCTTTAAAAAGTGAGAATATCCCGTTGACAATGTTGCTACTCTAGAAAATCATTCCAAGCTTTTAAAAAAACCTCGATAAATCTCAACGTCATGTGTGGAATAGTGAAATTGACTTATCTTATAAAGCGGAAATAACGGAATTGTTTACGGCGGGGTGAATGTGGGATAAAAAACAATTGATGAATATTAAAAAAATAAAATTTATAATGTAGTCAAAGTTATATAATTTAATTAAAATTATTTTAGTTTGAAAACAATTACTAAGAGAAAAATGTCTAGGGAATTTATTTTGAACTTAAGGTCCATATTATGAGAATGTTCTAATAACTAATTTTCAAATAAATCGTTTAAATAAAATTTGGAGGGACATCAAGCAAAATATTTCAGCGAAATTTTTTGGAGGGAATTTCTCATTGTTTCAGTTATATATTATCATTGGGAGAGAGATCATTTGCATCATTCACCATTTATTTTTTGAGTGTTATGGATTCCTTTGATAGTGAAGTTTCATTTTGTAAAGCATCAACATATTTGTCACGTAACAACTCTATTCATATTGATTAATATAATAAGAGAAGTAGTGACAAAATGAAAGATGAATATTTTCAAATGAATACAGAGTTTAAATGTTGACTTATTCATAATCCTATGGACTATGAGAGCAACAATGATGAATGGAAAGATGAAGAATTTCCAAAAGCTAGAGACTCACATTTTCCACTTACTCCTAATCCTAAGGACATTGAGAGAAATAGTGATGATTGGAAGGATGCCAAATTTTCAGTGTATAGAGAGCCACAATTGCCACTTAGTCCTAATCTTAAGGATTATGAAATTAATAGTGATGAATGTTTGGACGAAAAATTTTCAGTGGATAGAGAGTCATAGTTGCTACTTAGACCTAATGCAAAAGACTATGACAGCAATAGTGATGAATGGCAGGATGAAAAATTTTCAGTGGATAGAGAGTCACATTTGCCACTTACTCCTAATCATAAGGATTATGACAACAATAGTGATGAATGGCAGGATGAAAAAATTGCAATAAATAAAGCGTCGCATTTTACAGTTACTCCTAACCCTATGGACTTTGAGAGTAGCAGTGATGAAGGGAAGGATGAAGAAATTCCAATAAATCGAGAGTCTCAATTTCCACTTGCTCCTAATCATATGGACTATTGGAGCAATAGCCACGAAGGTCGAGATGAAGAATTTACAAGAAATCAAGATTCAAAATTTCCACATAGTCCTAATCCTACAAACTTTGAGAGCAGTGGTGATGAAGGGAAAGATAAATAGGGTGAAGAATATCATCCAATTCAGTATTTCAAAACCACAGATGATGGTATTGAAAATTTTCATGCCACCAAAGATGGTAATGAATATTTTTCAAACAACGATGGTGGTGAACTTCCTAACTATATTCCAAATGATCATAGTAAGAATAGTATTCCTTCTAATGATCATGGAAATTCTTGTTCGGAGAATGATGAAATGATAGAGATGTTGCCAGCAATTGTTTCTAGGAGTAGGAGTAGACCTTTTCATATCAATCCAATATGTTCTTGTTATACAAGGGGTAGAGTAATATATATCACAAGAAGAAGTTCTATCATTGATCTCATTTCAAGTGACTTTTGTAAAATGTATTGCTTGAAACATATGGATTTCAATTTTTATTTAGAGAAAAGGAAGAACTATTTGTCAATGCATAAAAGCATGCATAATTTTTATTTAGTGGGATGCATGCAATATACACTGGTAGGTTATTATTATCATATTGGGTCTTTGTTTCTTTGTATAAAGGCTTTCAAAATGATTCATTCAATTGGAAATTTTTGTCTATCAAGAATCCAAGATAATTTGGAAAAGGATCCTACATATTATTCAAAAGTTCGTGATAAACGAGAGTTTGCACCACTAGCAAACACTACAATGTCATGGTTGTAAGACTTCTTTTCAAAACATGGAGAGTGTATGCCAAATATATATACAATACAGATCCCAAATAATTTCTCAAGATGCAAAATGTACAACTTATACAAGGAATATGCAGAAGGTGTTGAAGGAAATGGTTTTTCAAGATGCAAAATGTACAACTTATACAAGGAATATGCAGAAGGTGTTGAAGGAAATGGTTTTTTTATTACATATCAATATTTAGTGAAGATATGGAGGAGATAATTCAACAATGTTCACAAGAAAAGGATGGGGGTTTGCAGTACATGTTCTTCTCTAAAATAATAAAGGGATAAATGTCAAGGAGTAGAACGAGGTAAGAATTCATAACATTATTATTTTAAATTGTATAGTGATAAACTATGAAAATTCATTTATTGATACGTTTATTTTATGTTATGTGTATATTACATTGTTAAAGCCCTTCAAGACCATCGTGAACAACAAACAAGTGAAAGGAAAAAGTTTGACAAGAATCGAAAGAAGTGTTATGATAATCCAAATAAATATTTGGGTTTGATAATTGATGGTATGGACTAGAAGAAAACACTTCTACCACACTTTGTTTACACACCAAAAAATTTGCAAGAGGAAAATTTTATCCAGTTTCACTTGGTCAGTTGTATGGCCTTCAATGGGAAAATGTCACCAAGAGTTTAATTCACATCTCCAAATATTCATAATGATGGAAATCTGACAATAACCATAATTCATGATGTGCTTTCTCATTTGGGTGGTAATCTTCCAAAAATTTTATATCTGCAATTAGAAAACACTTGTCGTGAAAACAAAAAACAGATTGTTTTTCGATATCTAAACATGCTTGCTGAATTGAGAATTTTTCATAAGGTAAAGGTTGGTTTCCTTCTTGTTGGGCACACTCATGACCATATTGATCAAATGTTCAGTCATTTTTCAGTAACATTGAGGAGGAAGAATGTTGGGAGCTTTCCATCATTACTTGAATGTATTAAGAAATAATATATGTGAGAGCCTACTTTTCATGTGTTAGAAGAAACTGTTGACACACGAAGGTTTATTCTGGGATCACATGGCCAAGATAAATGCATTGAACAACTTATTGTCATTAGCTTCCAACATCAATTTTGTATCAAACAAATTGATGGGAAAACACTTCTATGGGGAAATAAGTATTCAACAACTACAGAGTGGGTGCCATCATCAGGTTTGGAATTTTTGAATTTAATTCTAGATCATCCAGTATTTGTGTCAAGTATATTTTTATTACAATAATTTGGTGAAGTTAATAATGCATGAAGGAAAAAGAGAGATATATATTATTCTGAATTCCTGGAAGAAATTAAAAAAACCATTAGATATACATGAGTACTTTGATGTTGCTAGTTTAGTTTGGTTGGAGTCCTTTTTCAATGATTAGAGTGATATCCTTTCAAGGCCAACAAATGGATATATGTTTTTGAAGATTCCATTTATTTGGACAGAAAATGTGTCAAATGAATAGGAGGAAAAAAACATTCTTGAACAACAACAATCACAGGGTATTATTAATTCTACACAGGTGGAGGAAAAACAAATGTATATTGGTTCCACAAGATCTCATGCACAACGTGAATCCATGGGAGACCTTTACAGAGGTTCAGTATAGGATATTAAGGAGAGTTGCATGATCTTAGTCTTAGCACATGAAGATCCACATGGATATCCATTCTAGGTTTCCAAGGTTATAAAGGTGATTACAGAAAAGGGGGATGATACAGGTGTTGAAGTACATTGGTATGCCACAAACACACACCCATTCAATGGTGTGTAAAAGCCAAAGATGGTAGTTGATAAAAAAATTGGCAGAAAGAGAAAAATAAAGGGTACAAATATAAATCGTCGCTGCACAAACCTCTTAAAATTGGAGGCAGTTGGCATACTTGTTTATGACTTCAATTTAACTAAGAGAGGAACTGTTTGATCCATGATGATAGAGATTCTTAAGAGGTTGCTATCACAAGAAACAATGTTGAGATGGAAGTCTATTGAACCCAGTCGTAGATATACAGGAATTTTGAAACCTCAAGTGGTTGGCATGCATGTTGACTTAGATGGGGCACTAGTTGATGAAAGAGAAGAATATGGAACATCTTCGTCTGCATCAAGCCATTCATCTCAAGATGTGATTTCTAATGGTGTGAAAGAAAATATCAGTGATTTTGAATAATTGTGTAAGAAAATTGATATAAATTATGTTTTCATTGAGCAATGAAAATGATATTTTAACTTCCTTATGATCTTACATGAAGTTATGGGTCATTTTTATGTCTTTTGGATTATATGTTTTAATTATGATGAATTCATTTGTCTAAAATATTGACAATGAAAACATAACTTGGAGAAATAACTCATGTTTCATTGGGTTATTTTAGTCATATAATTTGTTCATAATATCATGGTTTAAATATTTTGAAAAGTTAATATTTTTTAATTCTATGGGTGAGAAATTGTGAAATATATTTTATCTTTAACATTATGGTTGAAAACAATTATAATTTTAGGGATTTTTAGTTTCATGATATTATATGTTAAATGGCATGTATAAAAATTATTAGAATTTTAATGTGTTTAAAATCTCATTATTTTATATTTAACAACATTACTAAAAATATGTTGAAATTGTACTCGGAAAATTAAAATGGTATTCTAGCACCAACCATTGTGTGTTTTTTCCATTTTTTTGGCACACGAAAATTGGTTTTATTGCCATATTTTACAAATGTTGCAAATTAACACTGAGAAAAATAAAAACTCGTTCTAGAATACACCCTTTTCGTTTTTGGGTTATTTTTTATGTTTTTTTGGGGTTTTTTTTTTTTTTGCTAGAGTTGCTGTTTTAAGTTTATAGTCCTCGTTTCAAAGTTTATGTTGTTTTTGGACCTCATGATCACAAGATTGCCTTCAAAAGGCACTTTATCCACTTTGTTGTATTTTGATTTCTAGTCATAATCACCCAGAGTAGAAATACATGAAGGTGGTTTTGTTGCATGTATCTTTATTACTTTTATGGTCAGTGTTATGTGCTCCTATCCTTCCTTAGGGTATTTGTTTATTTGTATATTTTATTCTTAAAAGGTGCTTGATTGGCCCATTCATCGGCCTAGGAGGATTTGTGGTATTTCAATTATGAGTGTCAATATTTCACCTTGGAAGTGTAGAAAAGACACTATTTTTTCTTTTCAAGAAGTTAAATATAACACAATATATACAAATCCTACCCTAAAGGAATCTTCTTTGGAGGAAGATCTCAAAGAACAATTTTTTCTTGATGATTTGGATGAAAGTGTTCCATTCTCTACTAGGGTACATTTTTAGTTAGGTTTTTTACAAGAGAAAGTTGAGGTAGAAGATATCCTAGATTCTTCTGGGCTAGATTTAGAATATTTTCCACGAATCTTCCTTATGTTATATCATACATAGTTACCTAAGAGTAGAGAATTCCTATTAACTCTCTTTTTGATATGGGCATTGTTAGTAGCACTAATATGACTATTGATATTGATGGTGTACATATGCCTTCTTCTACAGTTGGTGAGGAATATTCTCCTTCCCTTTGCATGTAATTATACACCCAACACAATAACTTCTAGCTCTACCTCTACTCTTAGCCGAGTGCGGGCACCTAGACTATTTCTCCTATCACTAGAGATTTTTATTTTGGATGTTGTTAGTTGGGATTTACTTAATCCCATCTTATTTTCCATCATCCATTCCTTCTCCTATTCCTTCCATGGAAATGGTTTTTTCTCTTTAGAGGTATTTTCTTTTGGAAGTGGGCATGTTCCTCCTTCCAAACACTCATTTGGAGGAAGATATATTATGTTTCCTAGTTTCTCTCAATTTTATTATCCTTTTCAAGGACAAAGGGGGAAAGGTATGATATATCCATTTGTGAGAGGGTTGACATCAAGTTTATTTTTTCAGGTGTTTGGTCAACATGTGAGTATTATCTTCCCTAGTGGTAATATGTTGATGGGATTTTAACCCTTTCCTAATGCTTGGAACCCTTAGTAAGGTGTTTCTCCTTCATATAATGTATTGACAATGGTAAATGACTCTTCAAATCATAGTTCCACTATGAGTGGAGGGTATAATTTGTATGTTCCTAGATAAAAAGGGTTTTATTATAATCTGGGAGCTTCTATTATTAATCCTTGACAACCTAGTGCCATTAAATATCCAACGTACTCTTTTTGAAATTATGGTCCTTTTGGAATTGTTCATTCTGGGGGGTGGAATCTTGTAGCTCCTTTTTGCTTACTACTTTTGGAAACTCTTGTTTTGTTGGAGATTTTGAGGTTAACCAATGACCCAGTTTGGTATGATCCATATTGGCCCTAGATCCCTACTAAAATTTAGTTAGACCTCCCTAAATTCCAAGGAAATTAACGTTAGGACCTTATAGATCATATAACCCCATTTCACCTATGGTGCTCATGGAACTCTTTGATTGATGATTTAATTAGCTTGAAGATTTCTCATCAAACCTTGACTAGAATGTTGTGAAGTATTATATTGAACTAAAAGGGGGATTATTTTCAATTTTTTACAATTTTTCTATGATGTTTCTTAACCACTTTCGATTTCGTATCCATTATGACATTGGGACTGAGCTCTTAGATAACTTAAAGAAATAGAAGGCTAGTCATGTGTCTGACCACATATAAGAATGGAGAAGAAGAAAGAGAATAATCAAATAATAAATACTTGATGAAATTTTTCTTGAGTAGTTTTTTAAATAACTACAACCAACCATATTGAAAGATGTGTCACTTTTTAGGGTGTTAGTAGAAGAACATGCTATATTTAGGGACCAAAATTTGGATCACATTTATTTTTAGTCTAGTGTCATTTATGATTTTTTTCCTGATAGGATGAGACCTTAGAAAGGATAGGCCAAATAAAAAATATAACACCATGTTGATGGAGAAGTTTTATTACTCAATTCAAATACATATAGTTTCTTAGTGAACTAGTTGCCACAAATTACTTTGCAAGCTTCTTATGTTAGGAAAGTTATGCCATCTCTCTCTCCTCCTTCACAATTTATTGTAGTTAATGTAGTCCTATATTCAAATCCAAAAGGAAACCAAGAATCCAGAGGGAATAATAAATGGTGTTGTAAGAATAAGAAAATGGAGAATAAGGAGTGTGTGATTAAACCCAATGATAACACTGGTGAGGGAAAGGAGAAAAAGAAAAAGGTAAAGTTCCCTTGAACGTTATTTAAAGGGGATAATATTACTACTTTTTTCCTAAAAATTTGAGATGCTTAGCACTCATTATCATAGTAAAGTCATTATAGTTTTTAAGAAATTCTTAACAACCGTTTCCTTTAGGGGAAACAACTACTTACTAGTGCATCCCCTCTATTGGACCCCACCTAGGGGGAACCTAGTTTGAGGGGGATTCTCCATTGAATATATATATGGTTAATTATGAAGTTTATTTATAAATTAGAGCCCATAATTATGGACACCCTAAGTCTTCTAAGGAAAAAAATCCTTCTGATTCATACTATCCTCTTCATATTGAGTCACTTGTTATTGATTCTATGCCTTAGATGCAAAAAGGCTCCTTGAAATGCTTTAATTTTAATCCAAAGTCAAGGGATGATTAGTATTATTCCATGATCAAAGATTTATCTTAGAATCCTACTGACATGTATGCATTAGAGGTGATCCAATCATGCCCAAAAAAAAGGAGCACGTTACTCACGAAAATCAAAGTAATCAACCCTATAAAATCTAAGGTAAATATTTTTGATACCACGTGTGTCAACTCATGACTTCCTCATCATGTTTCTTTCCAAATTAAAGTTGTGTACCATAATAATGCCATCTTTTAAACCTTTTTCAATGAGTGATCTTCCACTTACATAATATAAATGAAATGAAATAAAGTTATAGGGTCTCTACAGTTGGTTAAATTTATGACTTTATTAACCATGTTCGATGGTCATTCACTTTGGCCGCATGGGATTGTGGCTATTTTCTTGGTTGGTTTTTGGGACAAATTTGTCAATGTGGAGGTATAAGTTATTGATGCTAAACTTGATTATAATTTTTTGTTTGGAAAGAAATGGATTTACCTGATGCATTCTATTGTATCAACTCTCTTTCATTTACTATCTTTCGCTCATGAAGGTAAGAGCATCACCATTGATATCTTCTCTTACACCTAACCTAATCTCAATTCACTATTAGATTCTATTATCCCTTGGCTAACAATTCTTAGCAATTTACTGATAACTTGGGGGTTGGAATGTATCCTTCATTAATGGGTACTTTGGATTCTCCACCCCTAGTAATGTACATTATTAAGATTTCTATGATGTCTAGGGTCATCACCCAGAATCCTTTTTTGTAGACAAATTTTTTTGAGGGCCTTGGACGTTTCCTTCTCTTATTACCACATTAGAAGAAGAGTAGGTCATGGGAATTTGGAGAGGGTAGAGTCTAGTCTCTATTTTTTTACATCATATGGGAGTGTTTATAGAAACTTGAACCCTTTGGGTCTGACCTATATTTATGCTAAAGGAACATGGCTAATATATTATATACTATTCTAGAGAACATATCTAAGAATTCCAATGTCATCTAAAAGATATTTATAGGAGCATATTACACTGTTGAAGAGGTAAATATTTATAATGATCTATGCAAAGAGTTTAATGATGTATTCACATGGTATTACAAGGAAATTCCTAATATTGATCCAATAATTCATCAACACAATATTAATACCTATGAAAATATGAATCCATTATGCCAAAATATTCGACTTGTTAACTCTAGAAAGGTAGAAACTCTTAACCTAAGGTATAGAAAATACTCAAGCAATGCTTTATATACCCCATTCCTCTAATCAAATGATTTTATAATTGTATTACTATTGATAAGGAGCAAGGAAAAATCCATGTATGAACTACCTTTAGGGAATGTAATAAAGCCTATTTGAAAGATAATTTTCCTACACCCTTTATTGATTAAACTATTGATGAATGCATGGGAAATGAAATTTTCTCCTTCATGGATGGATTCTCTAGATATAATCAAATACAGATATGTCCTAAAGATCAACATAAGGTAGCCTTATTTTATCCTAGGGTACTTTTGCATACTAAAAAATGCCTTTTCGCCTAATATTGGGGATACTTTATGTTAGTGTCTATGAGTCACTAGTGATAAAATGTACTCTTTCCATGTGATTGATAAGGTCTTATGGTAAAATTGTTACATTTTCAAATAAAATTTGACACCTCTCTTGGTTGTTAAATGGTCAAGTCATTGTCTAAGTTCGATTGTCACTCTCATGTCATGGTCATCAAGGTCAAATCATATCAGTTTCATGAGTCATTAAGTCACCATAGGTTATTTTTCATTCATTAAGTGTCATTATTTAAAATCTAAAAAGGAAGAGTCATGGTGTCATAGGGTTGATCATGAGAATGTCCTGAGTGTCATAATTTTTCAATTCAGATTCATGTCACCATCTTTCAAAACAAGTAAATTTCATGGGAGTTAGTAATTAGGGAATAAAGAATATCATTAATTCGCTTGGTAATGTACATGATGTCACTCCACTAAACATGCCAAAATCGAGTTTTTTGAGCTATAAAGAGAAATAAAGCTTTCCAAGAGTTCATTATATCCTTACAAGTCTTCGAGAGCTCCTATATTGCATTGAAAAAATTTCCACAGCCATCAGAAGTTCAGACTACATCACCAAATCACTCAATTCATCAGCTTGTTGCACTTTTGTTGTGTTTCTAGAAACTTGTTGTGCTTTTTTTCTGTTTTGGAGACATAAAGAGGGAAATAAAATGTTAAAAACATATCTCATTATTTCAAAAAAATTCAAACAAGTAAGTGGGACCATTACAAATATTTTCTTCAGTCAATATCTTCACAAAATTAATAAACTCCTTCCCTATAGTTTGCTGTTGTGTTTTTTCTGTGCTTTTGTGATTTCATGGTTTTGCTTCACTTGATAAGGAAATTTCCTATTTTCTTGGCCTATAAATCCCTAATATCCTTCATTATACACTCCCTACCATTCCCCTCACTTTTTTTCACTCATTTTATCAATTTTCCACACAAACACTCGCTATTTGCTACACTTATAGACTAGGATTGTGTTTTCCCTCTTTTGTCCCCTTTCCCTCACACAAATTCAGAAATTCCACTTTCATTGTGTTCCTAAAACACTTCCATATTCCCTATAATATTTTTAGGATTTTTATTTCCCTCCATCTCCTTCATTTCCTCACTCCCAATTGTTGTGATTTTCCCTCGTATTTTTCAGGTAAGTTCCCTTTGCCCATTCTTCCTTGAATCTAGGTTTTCTTATTAAAAACAAGATCAAACATGGTAGAGACTAGTGAAAAGATGAAATTCAGAGGAGGAAATATATCAATATATTAGCCTATTCATATGAAGGAGGTAAATGCATCATATTTTATAAGAAATTCATTTGAAAAAGTAGGATGCATAAGGTTTTGTAAGAAAGTGCAGGATGTGGGTTATAACCATGACTTGACAAATTTATTTTCTATCAATTTTAGAAGAGATCATATCACAATTGCAAGAGTAAAATTCATGGTGTTAGTAGAGATTATCTCTTCAGCTACTACAATCCCTAATGGAGGACATATTTGGTTCAAGTGGATGGATTTAGAAATTGAGCACTATAAGTCTTTCTTGAAACCACAGTACAAATTCTGCCCTTCTCATATCTTTCCTAGTAGGAAATTGTTGGAAAAGCACACACCCTTGATGAGAACTATCATGAAATAATTTACCTGTGGGGGGCGATTGAACAAGTTATATCAGTACTACATCAGGTTGTTGATGAATTTTACTTCTCAAAATTCCCTCAACATACCTTGCTACCTATTCATAAGTTTGGTTAAAATGATAGAGAAGGTTTTTTCAAAGGGAAAGGATCATGCAACTAGTTTATTTCATCATGCCTTGATCAAACAAATAGTCCTCCACTAGATGGCATATATAAACATGCCATGGGAAACCTTCTTGGATGAAGCTGCTCTACTGCCTGCCTCAAATCAGCCAAAGGGTCATATCACACCCTTATTATCATCTAGGCCACAGGATTTTGGCTCATCAAACAGGAAATCAGTGACAAAAGCACAGCCTAGAGCATAAATTTCAAAGACCTATAATAGAGGTAAGAATTTCATGTTGAGGTTCATTTTTTCTCCTAAAATAGAAGATATTCCTATACCTAAAACTAGATCTCAAGTTAGAAGGCCATCCAAGGAAGATTCAATGAAGAAGTGCAGGTTGAATATATAAGAGAGAAATACCCTACAGGTAGAGATGATACACCTTTGCAGCATGAGGAAGAGATACCTCACGAGCTTAAATTGGTAGACCTAGAAGAAGAACACCATGAAGATAAGGCAACTGAAGACACATCAAAGAGAAAGAGGCACATATTAGGGAGATTAAAGATGATCTTTCCAAGGAAAATTTCATGGTATATTTTTTGAAACAAGAAAATAAGTGGCTGAAAATAAACCTATTGTTGCAAACAAAACCATAAGGGAACCATCCATCATCCAACAAGGCAGATGCTGTGGTAGAAGAGAATAAGGGTAAGGCCATCATTTATGTGGATCATTTGGAGGACAAAGAAATTTTGGTGCAACCAAGAAGGCCTAAAACTAGAGCAAAGGCAAGAAAATAAAAACATGAAAAACAATCGTCTCCTCCTCAAGCCCATGAAGACATAAATGACATCATAGCTGTTGAAATTGAATAAGACATGGATTATTTACTTGGGGTATTAAATTAACACCTAGAGAGGCTACTAAATAAGGAAAATAGATACACTTCCATGAAGAGGAACATGGCAAGGCACTATTACACTAGAAACACTATCTGTAAAATTAGGGTTAAGAACATGAAGAAGAAACTAAAAAGGACCCTAAGGAAGCTAAACAAAGGGGATAATCTGTATCTATTAGCTAATGCATCCTTAGTTTTTTAAATTCATAACATAAACATGCAACGGGAAAATAGAATTTGGGCAAAATTTTGAGAACTTTTGAGTTTTTTGTCACACAAGCAAAACTGGTGCTCGGAAATGCAACGAATGCTCGTTGCGCTTTTTCCCAGAGGATACAAATGAATATTGGAATGCATGTGGAGATGGATAATGATGTAAGGATAATATAAAATTACTTTGGGAAGGTTTAAAATTTATATATTTTTAGAAAATGACAAAATAGTGCCCATTTTTTTACCTTTTTGCCACTATTTCAGACCACTCGTTGCGTTTCTGGGACAACTTGAATTCAATGCTACTTTTTAGAGGTTTGGATAATTTTTTTTTCTCATGATTTATGATTCCATGGTGTATTATAAATCTGCATCTTTCCAACCATACCTTTTTCAGTGAAAAATTCATCTAGGAAGGCCTCCAAATCATCCTCCAAATTTGTGTTGTGCTTATGTTGCGCTTTTGCTGCGTTTCTGGGTTTGAAGATATTTTTGACACGTGGATTTAAAAGGTAAAAATGGTTGATGTAATAGCTGGCTCATGATTTTTTATGTTTAATAGACATATTATGGTCATATTTATAAAATAATATTATGCTTAATGACTTGAGAGAAAAGCTCAACTAGGTAGCTAGAAAAGGGGAAAGTTGTAGGGGAAAGTTGTTTCTAACTTCCATGGATTAGGCTATGAGTCATTAGGTTAATTAATTAGTTTATATGGATTAGGATTTGACCCCTTGAGGTGTAATATTGTTTTTTTTTTCATATGTACTCAAAATTAAGTTATTGAGAGGCTTGGAAATTTTAAGTTCATACTCTTTTGGCACTAGTGTATTTGACAATTTGTAGAAGAAATTTATAGGTAGTTGCAACTATTTTATGGGATTCTTGTGATGTGGTTAGTGACAGTGTTTTTCTCTATTTTTCTTATGCATCTGATGATCAATTTTTTCATGCAACCATCTACTTTCTTCCTATGCTTTATCTTTTAAGTTTTTAAACATAAATCATTCTTTATGCTATGTTTTTGTTTAAGATGGGCATCTAAGTGTTTCATCTTCTGAATAAGTGAATTCATTATGCTCACTTAACTTCTTATATGTTTTCCTCCTTATGAAAATACAATGACAAACTAATTTTTTCACTGAATCACATCTACCTTGCCTCATACTATGTCTGCAGCTGATCTTTTTGGGATATCTTGCCTAGTTTCCAAACTTGGTGCTTCCTTTACCATCAAACCCGAAGCAAAACTAAATAAAAAAACCTAATTAGAATATAAATAGCCTAAAATCCTTATTCTCCATTCATTTACATCGATCGTGAGATTTATATAGAGAGATCCCTCTATGATTTGGTAGGGTTAGCTACCAAATTGAAAGTTGGTATGTGGTTATCTGTTTGGTTTCCTTCCTCGGCCTTGGGAAACTAAGGAGCCCTAACACTTTATTGAGGTACATGTCATATGAATTACATTTCATTAATAATGTAGTGGAATATTACTTGGATGATATCACTACCCGCTCTTGAAAGAGAGTGGGTCACCCAGGTTACCTTCTTCAAATCTAGAAACAATCTCATTGTTATAAAATCTAGTTGAATACTCATAAGTGCACATTTTCAATAATGTTAGGTTGATTATTGGATTTTACTTTTCTAATGAAGGGAATGGGGTTGATCATTTCAAGGCTAATTAAATACTTTAGTTTCCTCCCGCATCTATTTTCCATCATCTTCAAAGTCTTCAAGGTAAAGGAAACTTTTCATAGAGATTTATCGTAAATTACGTTGAGATAATCAAAGGATTATGTGTTTGTAAAATAAAGGTGTTCCATTTTTTTGGGATGAATATGAGCAATGATCATTTTATAATTTGAAAAAATAATTAAACTTTACTCCTTTGCTTAGTACACTTGATTATAGAGGAGACTTCCTTTTATATCTCACAACAGAAAAATATACTATAGGTATGTTTTTGTTTCAAAGAGATGATATGCTAAAAGAACATGTTATCTATTACCTCAATCATGGCTTGAAAATTCATGAACTTCAGTATTCTCATGTGGAAGAGTTCGTATTAGTAATAGCACATGTTATCCAAATATTTCATCACTACTTTTTTCTAAGGAAAACCTTCATAGATTTTTAGCTCAATCCATTTCAGTATGTTCTTAGTAGGTGAGTATTGCGGGAAAATATAATAATTGTATTTTTATCTCACAAGAATTTGATATTTATCTTATGTCAACAAAATCCAAAAAATTATTGGTTTTTGGTGACTTAATCTCATACTTGTCTTGTCATGTTGGTATTAATTATGAAGGGTTATTTTCTAAAGAGAACCTTTTCTTGATCTGTTCACAATATCCTTAGTATGGAGTCATCTTAATATATCTCTATACTTTGAAGTTTCCTTTTTCCTTTTCCTAGGATGATCACTAACGACAACATCACTTACCTAAGAAGTACTTGATTATCAATGACATGTTATATCAACATGAGTTTGGATCAATTATATAATGATGTTTAACTCTAGAAAAGGATGATAAATTTCTAAATGATTATCATAGTGGAGCCTATGGCAATCATTTATCTAGGTTGTAAATAACTCATAAAAATTTTCATGTAGGGTATTTCTAGAAATTGACTTTTAAGTATTGTATTGAGGAGGTTAAGAAATGTCATCCTTATCAATTCTATATGAGAAAATTGCTATCTCATCCAATGCCACATTTCCCCATTCTTATCATGGTTCAATTTACTAATTGAGAAGTGGACTTTACAACTTGTCACTTGGCCTCATCGAGTTGGCACAAGTACATTATTGTGGTCACTGGCTACTTTAATAAGTGGGTTGAATCCATGCCAACATATAATATTGATGGTGAGACTAATAAGATATTCCTTTTTAATTAGATCATTTCACACTTTCATATCCCTATAGATATTGCCACTTACCATTATAGCCTCTTTTAGAAAAGTATTATGTCCAAATTGGATTCTAATTTTGGGTTTAAACAAGAGAATTCTTCTCCTTATTTCCCTCAAGAGAATGGTCAAGTTGAATCTGTTAATAAATATATAAATACTATTTTTCAAATAATTATTAATTAGTCACATTTAAATTTGCATATAATGTTTTACTTGACTCTATTGGAATATCCTATTCCAATCAATACTACCATTGGTTTTATCCTTTTGTAATCAATTTATGGCATGCAATCAACTATCCCTATCAAATGTTAGATTCCATACCTCAAACTGGAATTCCAACTTCTTCCTGACATGATGAGCCTAGAATAATTCTATATTCACTTAGAACATATTCAGGATCAACATCGATATGCCACTATAGAAAACCAGGCCATAAGAAGCATGCAAAATCTTAGTGCGATGAGTTCGTACACACTAAGTTTTTCTTTGAAGATGACTTACTTTTGGTCTATGACGAATACAAGGATGCCCTGGTGGCAGACAAGTTAAAACTTATGTGGTATCATCCTTATATCATTAAGCTTATCTTGAATAAGGGTTCATACGAATTGGTTGATTTTGAAGGAAATGGGTTAGCTGAACCCAAGGATGGGCTCTATGTCAAAAAGTATTATTCTTGATATTTTTCTCAATAATTTGTTTTTTTTTGTAATTAGTGTACATATTAATTTTCTTTACGGTGTTTATAATTAATAGTGATGTATCTAATAGTGTCCTCAACATTATTTGACAAGTTACAATGGGAAATTCGATGTACTTGGTATTCACAGATTGAGGTAGTTGGAACACTCAAAACATAGCTTCCATAGCTTGGGTAATATAATATCCATCTGGCTAGTTGTTTGTTTCTAGTGGCACATGCATAGGTCCTACTTACAATGATATGGAGTAATAAAATGTTGTGACTGAACTAATTTTGGAGGCACCACATTATTGTATCGAATCATTAGTAGTTTATTTCGATGCTCAAATGGAAGTGTCTCATCTTAATAATGCATATAGTGTGATGGATCCTTCAATACTTTCATGATTTCTAAGAGTGAGATTGCTTGAATGATCATTTAATTTCATTACTAATGTTCACATTCCATGATTAAGGAATTTCATTTCCGATTATATTGGAAATTATGTATTATATTTCCATATCAATAATTCATCACAATAAAAGGAATAATAGATAAGACATAAATCAAATGTAGACATGATTAAATCATCATAAAATTATTGTGTATATATATATGTGTGTGTATAATATTGTCCAAAATATTACAAAATGTGAACAAATATCCTACAAAAATAGGGCTTATACTCGATGATCTCATAAGTACGATTAGTCCATCATAAAAATGATCTAAGACTTAGGGCCTTACCCTGGATGCCTATCATGGTAGTGGATGATGGCACTAGCCACTATTTGGAATAGTCACACCTATTCACATTGTACTCCAACCACATAGCTCTAGATAGCCTTTGGTAGATCCTATATTGGTGCCACAATAAATTGATGAGTAAAACCCTCTAGGTTCCTTTGAATTTCTTTCAGGACTCTGTCAAAATCATATGTGGCTACTTCAATGCCCCTACCTTGACACATGTTCCTCAGCAGTGACTCTAGTCTCAAAATTCCAACATCTTTAAGATCATCATATCTCGTTATCACTTTTGTTTGAAGAAAAATTATTGTAACTTCTTGATAATTAATAATTATTAAAAATAAAAACAAAATATATTTAAAATCATAAAAATCTTACCAATATTAACCCACATATCATCCTTGGGAATTACTAAGTCTAGATCTCCCCAAACGTTTAGTCCTATATAGAGGTAATCATCAACACCTATGAATTCTTGATCCCACCACTATAAGAACCTGTTAGGAAAGGTCACTTTGGAAACTCAACCTCCTCTAAGTTTTCCCATCAAGTCTATCCATCCATATCACCATTTTAAGCTCTCTATGATCTTTGATGTGTGGTGTCACGCATGGTAGTAGAGTGGGAATTTTTTCAAAGAAAAAATGTCATAGAATACCCTTGTAGTTGAAATTATTTATTTGGCCTAGTCTTCATGTCATTAATTAGTTATTCATATTAGAAAATAATGCAGTGCACCAACCATATACTATTACTGATAGGAATTCCAGTGCCAAAAGAATTGATTTTCCATAATATTGATGCAAGGAAAAAAATATAGACACCGTAACAGTTGTAAAAAGAATAATTTTGATTGCAAAATTCCTAATGCTTTGGTTGGGTGCCTCTGATCATAATTTTTGTTTCCTAAAAGAAAAATAAATGGTTATATAATCATCAATGTTGAGGCCTCCTCTTACTTTTCCTTTCAAATTCATTTCCTCCCCTCATCAGGATAAACATGTGACCAAGTAGATATCTTCCACTTCAATTCCAAAGGCATTAAGTCAATCGCAAAGAATTATTTTTCAAGTTCCCAATATTTGATAAGCATGTTCAATAATCATGAAAAACTTAAAAAATCCACAATTTTTAATCCATCCATTTCTTCTTCATCTCCTAGAACCAAGTTATCAATGTATTCATGCTCTCGTTCTCGTAAAATATTATGCACCCTACAAAAAATTTCCAAGTTAAATTGTTAAATTCAAGTTTCAAATACATGTCTACATGTGTGCACTTTGTTATTTGGAGATTTTTCTATATATGAAAATTTTTCTTTAGGAAAGTGCATTTAGGGATTTCCATACACGACTGGATAGAAGAAAATTCGTATGTGCAACTACACTATTAAAATTGTATTTTGGATGGATAAATATTCATTAAAATCGTTATAAATGAATGAAATTAAAGAGCAATAAGTGTATAATTACTTGAAATTTTTGGAATTCGATTTCATTGACTAGATGTCCTAGAATATGTTATTAATGAATGGCGTTACACACAACTCCAAGACACAATAATTGGTAAGAAACAAAAATGGTCAATTTAAAATTCATTTTGGACATATCTATAAGAAATTTGTACACATTTTACCATAGGTCATCATTTTTATAAATAATATTTTGGTTTTTAACCTATCCTTTAGTTCCATGATTTTAATTTTCAAGTTGATGATGAACTTTTGTCACTTAGTGATAATTCTCCAACTATGTTACCACAATCACTCACTTATCATGGGAGGTTTTTCCTTTAAAATTTCATGTATTTTAGAATTCACCATTTCATATTGCATTATGATCTTATTTTATAGTACCTAGCCCTATGGTCAATCCCACTCAGTTTCGATGATTAACTTTCATTCATTATTTATATGTCATAACTTAGTGGTAGATGTTAACACTAGAAAATTGTACGGAAAAAGACATTAAAAATTTCAAGCAGAAGGTACAGATAGAGGTTTCCACAGAAGAAATACATTAGGAAGAGCCAAAAATTTAATTCTTCCTAAGGTCAAAAGACAAAATTTATGGATTGCGCATAGGCAACACAGGCTCTTTCTGCACAGTGTAGCTTTTTCTTCAATAGCCGCACACATTTTGACTATCCCTTCAATAGTCGTGCGATCCTGGGGATGATGGAATGTCACCATCCAGGACCACTTGGCACACTTGGTTAAAAATATTCCCACTCAAAATAACCAAGTATAGTCACCTTTGAGCCACCTTTAGGCCTTAATGCATCACACAAAGGAATCATAGCTCCACTCTAGTGTCACCATCCATCTTGGGCCAAGAGAAAGAGGGAAAAATTGAAAATTTTCTATAAAATACAACCTTGTGAAGAATAATAGGAAACACATTGTCATGCTGGCCAAATTGGTCCACAGCAAAATAGCTTGTGTTGTCCAACAGTAGGAGGATTGGAAGGACTCATTTGTTGGCCACCCAACATATCAGTCCAAGAGAGAGGGTTTAACCAGATGTTTGTTGATCTACCATCCTTTGAGAGAGAAGAGAGGATTTCTAAAAACTTGAGGGGAAGAGACCCTGTAATATTCCTAAATTAGGATGCAACTAATTGGAATATTAAAATATAATTTTTCTTTCTTGTTTGATGAATAAGTGGGTGGGGAGACACATAAATCTCTTTATTAGAAATATAACCACTTCTCATGTGAAATTGGATCATATTTTTAGCTTAATAAAGCACCCTAAGGTGTGAACAGGGGCTAGAGCATGTGGACTAGGTCAACTTTGACCAAATCAATAGCGTTGTCATGGAGGAGTGGCATTCAATGAGGGAAAAGGCAATTTTAGATGGAGACACATTGCATGGAAGTAGTGTCATTAATGGATGGGGCTTAGGGTTTGGAAGCTCATTTCTTATAAAAGGAAGAGGATGAAAGCCATATTATTCATGTTATGATATGTTATGTTTTGATTATTTATTTTGTTGTATGTATGACTTCTTTCACTCTCTAGCTTTTTAGCTAATATTTTTGTGTTTCTTAGCACAGGATGTTCCTGAGTGTGAATCCCACCTCTTCCCTTGAGGTAGCCTCTAGGAGGAGTATTGTAATATCATTTCCACATTCCAACATTTTTTCCAAGCATCAGTCTTCAGCTATAGCACAATGTCTATTTAGATTTGCGTTGTGTTGCAGGGTGTTTCAGTGGAGGATTAAGAGGGTCATTTTTAGTATTGTATTTTCAGTGGAGGGGCATCTTTTCCATTGGGAGGCCAGAAAGAAAGGCTCTAGAGCTTCATTTCATATTTTTTCACCAGGCCAATCTATTTCCACCTCTTCCAGTGTAGTGCCATCATTAAACTGTGTTATTTCTTTCGGCATCTGTAGAGGAGGTTTCAGTGCTTCAGTTGGAGGGTTCGATATTCAGTGTTGGGATCAGCCTTTCACTTGGAGGATCTATTGGAGGAGATATATACATTTTGACATCAGATTAAACCACCTCCATCTAGTTATTCGGTTGCAGCTGTAATTCAGTCCTAGGGCTACATTCGAGCATTTGTTTGTTTTGGGTATTTCCTGAAACCCTTCTTGGGTTGTCTTGGAAATTTGTTTGGGAGCATATATCTCTATCCCAAACACCTTTTGAGATATATAAAATTAGATTTACATTGTTATATTATTTCTGTAGAATTTTATGCCCTAAAACTATGTTGTCATGGCTCACGACACTTGTATGGCAGTGTTTCTCATGTATTAGCATAATTTCTTATTGGAGGCTTGTTTCCTATTGCTTGAGTGACTTGATCCTCAAGATCTTGTGCGTAATGTTTGCTGATATGTTTAATAATATGGCTGTACATTTGTCTCATTTAATGGTGTATTGATTTATTCAGTGTTATTTCCTTGTTTATGCACTTTATTCATGCATTTCCCATTTGGGAATATTACAATGGTATCAGATCATAATCTTGGCTCAGCTTATGTACTTCTGCCATTATTTAATCTAAGGAGTCTTATCATAGGAAGGAGATGATCTGCAAAAGAGATGGAGGAAAAATGTCATTATCAGGAGGGAAGGAGTTCTCAAAACTTCTTCTTCAAACTATGCAGAGAATTAACAAAGACATCAAAGAGATGAGAATGGAGAGATGTAGAGATTCTCCAATAGGGCTTGTACATGAATAAAGCTCCAGATTTCCAAATTATGGGTGTGATAATTCAGCTACAACTTCAGATCTACAACGTGGTACCATGCCTTCATTCTTGGAAAGAGGAGAAGAGAAAGGAGACACACCAAAAGGGGAAACTCTTGGTGATTATGTTCAAGAGTATGAATCTCAATCTCAGAGGTTCAGAGATCATATAAAATTCCAAGGCTTTTGTAGGATCAAGGAGAATAGAAGACCTAGCAATCAAAATATAAGCAAGTGAAGCAAGCAACATGATTTAGGTAGATTCTTTTTATCTACCTTTTGTGGGTCACATAGATGCACAGCTAGGGTTTGGGTGAGAGAGATGGACACCTATTTTTTGCAACACCAAGTATCAGAAGATGAAGCCATTAGAGTAGCAACGCTGCATCTTGAAGGTAAGGCTTATACCTAGTGGTTTTATGAAACTTATTCCTTGAATCATATAAATTTATCTACTTATGACAAGTTCACTAGGAGGTTAGGGAAAATATTGGATGTAAAACATTCTAAAAATTCCTTATTTGAGCTAGCCAATCCTAAAGAAAAAAAACCTTTACATGAGTTGGCAGGATCCATAAACCCAAATCCATTCCAAAATGCTATTGAGGGGGTTAAAAACTTGCAGAATACCTTTCTATAGGAAAGATCCCCACTTCAGGAAGATCTCTCTTCTCAAAAGGAAGACATGGAGATCTCTTTTTCAAAAGAGGATCAAAACGAAGATTCTCTTAATGATGATGAGGTAACCTCCATTCATGATGAAGGGGAAGAGTAGGATGGACGTAACATTGTTGTAAATATTGTCATTGATGGAAAAGGAAGTGGCAACGAAGGAAAAGAAGGAGCTTCTGAATAGCAACAAGGCAAAGAGAGATAGCAGAAGCAGCAAAGAGACCAGCAGAAAGAGCAAAGAAGCAGAGAGGAAGCACGGAAGTGAAGAGAAGCAGAGGTAGAGTAATGAATATGTGATGCAGAGTCACTCCTAAGTACAGAAAGATCATCGGGCTTGTGCTACCGTAGTTAACAACAACCGTCGATCTGTGGTCAACGCTCGATGGGCGGGTGAATTGCGGAGGCACCCCCTTGGGTTAATCATCGATTTTTTTGTGTCCCTGTAGTACCATTGATCTCATTTAACCACAAAAATTTTAATGTAAACTTCGAAAGATGGACGGAACTTTAAGCGAAGGAGAGGAACCACGTGCAGAATAAATAGTGAAAGAAGATTCCGGTTTTCATTGCACCGTTCTCAACGGGCAAGCGGTATTCAAGAGGTTGGCTCCGATTCCATAGAGCTTTTGACACGTGGCAAGGTGGACCCCCACAAAACCACTTGTCACGGCAGGCCATCACACGTTAACGTTCAACATCGGAGGTCGAGCAATACGCATATATGTCGTTGATCTGGAAGCTTGCTATCTAACGGTGATCAGACGTTGGACTTGCGCAAAGTTTACTTATGGTACCATGCACGTATTTGATTGGCTATTGACTATATATGTGGGCCCGGGGTCAAATATTTATCATAAGGCTAATTGTTTGAAAGCGTTGGATATTTCTCTAAAGTGCGAAGGGTTGTAACTTTAATCCTAAAGTTCATTTCAAAAGTTGTAAATATATTTATTTGTCAATTTCTTCAAATTGATAAATAAATTAAAAAGAAATCAAAGAGGCAAGTGGGGTAAACTAAAGGAAATACTGCCAAAAGAATACCATTAGTGGTTGAATGGTTTTTACTCATGGTATTGATGAAGGCTAAACTATATAAGGCAAAGAGAATTATAGTACGAGGTGTGCATGGAAGGGTTGTTAATAAATAAATCTCTTTAAGATATTTCTGTATAGATGACGCACCGATGGATATGATCCAGAAATGAAAAATCTCTACGATGATCGGAAAAAGAAATGATGAAGACCTGAAGGAAGTCTGATGAAGAAATTGAAGAAATCTGGTGGATCTGAGGGTTGAAGCCGTCAGTATGAAAGTGGAAGTATCCTGCCAGTAAAAACTAGTGTTAAAATCAGGGGGTTGGAGCTCCCTTCCAGCAGTGGCTGGAGAACGGGAAAAGGTTGTAGCCTTTCTGTAAGCGGGTGCCTGCGTGCTGGTATAAGTCTACGCCATCATAAATTGTAAGAAGTTTTCTTTATAATAATTATTGAAAACTGAGATAACAGCAGCGGTGGTTTTCTTCCGAATTGGGTTTCCACCTTAAATAATGGTGTCCATATGTGTTGCTTATGTTTGAAGGTTTGTTCTGTTATTTTTGTTTATGCTTACTGCTTATCTGATGAATGAATGATGCAATGATCTAAGTAAAGACATAATAAGATATCTGGACATACAATATGGATGCAGTAATGTAGCATATGGTTTTAAGAGAAAGGAAAACTAAAAAGTTGTCAGTGAGCTCTAAATACTGATTCACCACCCCTCTTAGTATTTTTTCCAACAATTGGTATCAGAGCAGGTCCTTCTGAAAAAGCTTAGCCTCTAGAAGGAAGATCAAGCAAGATGAGTAATCAAGATGGAACAGCATCTATCAGGCCTCTGCTCTTTAACGAAAAAAATTTAATCTTCTGGAAAATAAGGATGAGATCCTATCTTCAGTATCTTGGAGCAAATGTATGGGCAATTGTTGAAGGAGGATATCAATATCTAGCTGCAGTACCAACAGATTCGATGGAAAGAAAGAATTATGAAACCAATGCAAAGGCAGTCAATGCTCTATTGGTAAGTCTAACTGAATCAGAATTTTTCAAAGTCATGCAGCTAAATACAGCAAAGGATATATGGGACAAAATCATTCTAAGTTATGAAGGTGATGCAAAGGTAAAAAGTGCTAAACTCCAAACTCTCAAAATTCAATATGAGAATCTAAAAATGGATAATGAGGAAAGAATTGCAAGTTTATTTTTACATATAGATGATATTGTAAATCGTATGAGAAATTTGGGAGAAACAATAACTGAATCTACTCTGGTTGAGAAAATTTTAAGATCACTAACGGCAAAATTTGAGTCAAAAGTTTCTGCTCTTGAAGAAAACCAGGATTTTCAAAATCTTACTGTGATGCAACTTCATGGCATACTAACTGCATATGAAATGAGAAGAGGAGGACCATCTGAATTCAAAGAAGCAGTCTTTATAATGTCTACAAAAGGGAAGGAAGTACAAAAAATAGAAGGATCAGGATATATCTCAGAAGAAGATGAGATAAACTTTGTAAAGAAACTTCAACTTGGCACATGATGGTTCAGAGGTAAGATTCCTTTCAAATGTTTTGATTGTGGAAGTGTTGGTCATTATGCTGCTAAGTGTCCTCATAAAGAAACACATAAAAATGGGAAGGAAGTAGTAAGAAGGAATAAGAATCATTATAGCACTAGAAAAAGTTACTATACTGATGAAGACAGTGATGGGTTATCTGATAGTGAGGAAGAATGAGAACAAGATATTAGACTTCTCATGGCATTTGAAAAAGAATCTAGAGAAGAAAAGGATACCTTTGTGGATGCTCTAGAAGACAATGATTTTCTTGATGAAAAAAATAAACTCAAAATTTTCTTAGAAGAGAGTAAAATAATCATAGAAACTCTGAAAAATCAGCTTGAAGAAAAAGAGAAACACAATGAGAAATTAGAGTGTGAAGTAGTAAGTCTAAGAAAAGAACTTGAGAAAGTAAAGACTCTGAATCTTAGATTTTCTAAAGGATCTGAAACCTTAGATGAGATTATCAAGGTACAACGTTCTCCCCTTATAAAGACAGGTCTTGGATATATCAAAGAATCTTCTCAGGCTTCAGCACCAAATTATCTAAAAGCAGCTACTGCTGGTTTACAACATGCTGCCACTCAGCAAGGGAATAAAGAATATTTGTAGGTAAAGCATGATCATCTCAATTCAAATAACACTAACAGGAATATCTTTCAAAGAAACACCAATCAACAGGTAAATTCAAGAAGGAGATTTTATGATCGTAGAAATTTCTTCTTCAATGGACAATGTTTCCCATGTCACAATTTTGATCATAAATCTTTTCAATGTGTAGCATATAAAACCATCATGACAAGAGAAGCAAGAATGAAAAGGATTGATATTGAAACAAAGAAGAATACCTATAACAAATTTTCTCCTCTTCAAAATGAAGTTGAATGTGCTTATTGTAATAACTTTGGCCATGAAGAATTTGAATGCAGGAGCAAAGTTCAGCCAAAATAACATGTTCCTTCAAGCTCCAAAGTATGGAAAAAGAAGGACTTACAGGTTGAAAATTGTGGCATAGTGTTATTTGCATAAGATGAAGAAAACCAATGGTACATTGATAGTGGATGCTCAAGACACATGACAGGTGAAAAAAACAAACTACTTGCATATAGTGCTCTAGAAAAGGAAAAGAATGTTACATTTGGAAATGATACTCTTGTGGTCATTAAGGGAAAAGGGTCTATTTTTCTAAAAGAAAAGGTGAAAGCTAATGAATTCATGTATGTGGACAGATTAAAGCATAACTTGTTAAGTGTAAGTCAAATGTGTGATCAAGGAACTGAAGTTGTTTTTAGTTCAAAAGAATGTGTGGTACGTGATCTTGATACAGGTAAAACAATTATAAAAGGAAAAAGAAATCCAAGCAACCAGTATGCATTAAAGAACTGCAAAGAACAATGTTACTTAAGTAAATATTCAGAAAACTGGCTATGGCATAGCAGGTTGGGGCATCTGAGCTTCTCTCAAATCAATGAATCAAGCAGACTTAAAGTTGTTCGTGATCTTCCCAATATTACTCTACCTGAAAATATCATATGCAAATCTTGCCAATTCGGTAAGCAACCCGGAGTACAATTTAATGCCAAGGAAGGATCATCAAGCAAGCCTCTTGAACTCATTCATACTGACATATGTGGACCTATGAGGAAAAATTCACCACATGGTGAAGAATACTATATCTTATTCATTGATGATTTCTCTAGAATGTGTTGGATTGGGTTGATTAAACACAAAGATGAAGCATTTGAGAAATTTTAGATCTTCAAAGCACTGGTTGAAAATGAATTAGATCTAAAAATAAAGTGTCTTAGATCTGATCAAGGAGGAGAATATACATCCAATGAATTCCTTGAATTTTTTGAACAACATGGCATGAAAAGACAGTTTTCTGTAGCTGGCACTCCACAACAGAATGGCGTAGAAGAAAGAATGAACAGAACAGTTCAACAAATGGCTAGAGTTATGCTTGATGATTTCAGAACACCTAACACATTTTGGGGAGAAGCAGCACATACAGCAGTAAATATTCTTAACAAGGCACATGTTCGTGTAAATAGTGATAAAAATCCATATGAACTCTGGTATGGTAATTCTCCCACTGTAAAGCATTTTAGAATTTTTGGAAGCAAATGTTTTATCAAAAATAATGATGAAAAACTTGGCAAGTTTGAACCCAGAGCAGATGAAGGAATATTTCTTGGTTACTCCTCTAGGAGTAGGGCATATAAATGTTACAATAAAATACTTTGAAAGATTGTTGAATGTATAGATGTTGTTATTGATGAGTCTCCCGCAGCTCCAAAAGAAGAAAAAAGAACAACAAATGAAGACGATGATGATGACATATATCCTTCTACATAAAATAGTAATGATACAAATAGTGAACCCAATGAAGAACTCGAATATGATTTATCTTAAAAGGCTCCATCCAGATATGTTCAAAATAATCATCCAGAATCTCATTTTTTGGGAGAAACGGGATCAGGTGTACAAACAAGAAGGACTCTTGTGGGATCTTCTAGCAATCTGGAATTTTAGTCCACTATTGAACCTCGTAATTTCATTCAAGCTAGCAAAGATGAATGTTGGGTTCAAGCCATGAATGAAGAGCTTGATCAAATTGAAAAGAATCACACTTGGGAATTAGTACCAAGACCTCATGAAAAAAATGTCATTGGAACTAAATGGATATTAAAAAACAAGTTAAATGAGAGTGGGGATGTTATAAGAAATAAAGCTAGACTTGTTTGCAAGGGGTATACTCAACAAGAAGGTATAGGCTTTGAAGAAACTTTTTCTCCTGTAGCCAGAATTGAAGCCATAAGAATGTTTCTTGCTTTTTCAAGCTTCCAACAAATCAAAGTTTATCAAATGGATGTTAAATCTTCTTTTCTCAATGGTGATCTAGAAGAAGAAGTTTATATAGAACAACCAGAAGAATTCATTTTGGGAAATGATGAAAAACTTGTTTGTAGACTTAAAAAGGCTCTATATGGTCTCAAACAAGCTCCAAGGGCATGGCACCATCATCTTGACAAATATCTTCATCAACAAGGAATTTCAAAAGGGTCTACTGATAGCAACTTATACACAAAAACTGAAAATGAAAAACTATTGATTGTGGTTGTATATGTTGATGATATCATTTTTGGAAGTAATGAAGAGTCTATGAGTCAGAAATTTTCTTCTGATATGCAGCAAGAATTTGAAATGTCTTTACTTGGGGAACTAACATTATTTCTTGGCTTGCAAGTGCAACAAGCAACAAATGGCATATTCTTATCACAAGCAAAATACCTCAAGCAAATCCTGAAGAAGTATGGCATGGAATATTGCAAACCTGTAAGTACACCAATGATAACTAGATGTAATCTTAGTTCTAATGATGATTCCCCCACGGTGAATCAACCAGAATACAGATCTATGATAGGAAGTCTACTTTATCTCACTGGGACAAGACCAGACATCATGCATGCAGTTGGGATTGTTGGAAGATTCCAAGCTAATCCAAAAGAGTCTCACCTTCAGGCTGTGAAAAGAATATTCAAATATCTACAAGGAAATCAAGACTTTGGACTATGGTATCCAAAGAATTCTGATCTTACTCTTCATGCATACATTGATGTAGATTGGGCTGGAAGTGTTGATGATCGGAAAAGCACTAGTGGTGGTGCATTCTATATGGGGCCCCGGTTAGTATCTTGGTTTAGCAAGAAGCAAAGCTCTATGGCATTATCTACAACAGAAGCAGAATATGTGGCTGCCGCATCATGTTGCACTCAACTTCTCTGGATGATGCAAGCCTTACAAGACTTTCAAATCAAATGTTCACCTCCTATCTCCATTATGTGTGACAATACAAGTGCCATCAATATCTCAAAGAATCCTGTTATGCATTCCAAGACCAAGAACATTCCCATCAAATATCACTTCTTACGTGAACAAGTGCTTGAACAAAAGGTGAAATTGGAGTATGTTCCCTCCAAAGAACAAGTTGCTGATATATTTACCAAACCTCTACCCAGGGAAGCATTCGAATATCTCAGACAGAAACTGGGAGTAGTCTCTACCATGCAGAGGACCAGATCTACTTAAATACAGAAGATTAAATTGGTTGAGAGGTGTTGTTGGGCATCTCTGAATGCACAGGCTAAGGGGGAGCATTGATCATATGAAAAGGATGCATTGTTGGAATTTATAAGTCATTTTTGTTTGAAGATACAACATGATCTTAGGGGGAGCATTGTATTGTCGGTTCAACTCTTTGCCATTGATGTCAAAGGGGGAGGAAAAGCAACAGGGCTTCTATAAGACAATCAGAGGAAGAGTATTGCCATCAATGCCAAAGGGGGATATTGTTGGAAATATTGTCATTGATGGAAAAGGAAGTGACAACGAAGGAAAAGAAGGAGCTTCTGAACAGTAACAAGGCAAAAAAAGATAGTGGAAGCAGCAAAGAGACCATCAGAAAGAGCAAAGAAGCAGAGTGGAAGCACGGCAGTGAAGAGAAGCAAAGGCAGAGTAATGAATATGTGATGTGTAGGCACTCCTCAGTACGGAAAGATCATCGGGATTGTGCTACCGCAGTTAACAACAATCGTCGATCTATGGTCAATGCTCGATGGGCGGGTCAACTGCGAAGGCACCCCCTTTTGTTAATCATCGGACTATTTGTGTCCCCGCAGTACCATTGATCTCAGTTAACCACACAACTTTTAACGTAAAATGGACGGAACCTTAAGCGAAGGAGAGGAACCACGTGCGGAATAAACAGTGAAAGCGGATTCCGGTTTTCATCGCACTACTTTCGACGGGCAAGCGGTATTCAAGAGGTTGGATCCGATTCCATAGAGCTTTCGACACGTGGTGAGGTGGACCCCTGCAAAACAGCTCGTCACGGTGGTCCATTGCACATTAACATTCGGCATCGGAGGTCGAGCGATATGCATATATGTCGTTGATCTGGAAGCTTGCTATCTAACGTTGATCGGATGTTGGACTTGCGTGAAGTTTACTTATGGTACCATGCGCATATTTGATTGGCTATTGACTATATATGCGGGCCTGGGGTCAAATATTTATCATAAGGTTAATTGTTTGAAAGCGTTGGATATTTCTCTAAAGTGCGAAGGGTTGTAACTTTAATCCTAAAGTTTAGTTCAAAAGTTGTAAATATATTTATTTGTCAATTTCTTCAAATTGATAAATAAATTAAAAATAAATCAAAGAGGCACGTGGGGTAAACAAAAGGAAATACTATCAAAATAATACCATTAGCAGTTGAATGGTTTTTACTCATGGTATTGATGAAGGATAAACTATATAAGGCGAAGAGGATGATAGTACGAGGGGTGCATGGAAGGGTTTTTAATAAATAAATGTCTTTAAGAGATATCTGCATGATGCACCAATGGACATGATCTAGAAATGAAAAATCTCTACGATGATCGGAAAAAGAAATGATGAAGACCTGACAGAATTCTGATGAAGGAATTGAATAAATACGGTGGATACGGAAATTGAAAGTAGTCGATATGAAATTGGAAGTATCTTGCCGAGTAAAATCTAGTGTTAAAATCGGGGAGTTGGGCTTTGCCTTCTAGAAGTGGTATTTGGAGAATGAGAAAAGGTTGTAGCCTTCCGCAAGGTGGGTTCATATAACGTCTTTGAGTATAAGTGTAACGCCATCGCAAATTGTAAAAGTTTTCTTTATAATAAATATTGAAAACTGAGATAATAGCAACGGTGGTTTTCTCCCGAATTGGGTTTCCACCTTAAATACTGGTGTTCATATGTGTTGATTATGTTTTATGCTTTGTTATATTATTTCTGTTTATGCTTACTTCTTATCTGATGAATGAATGATGCAATGATCTAAGTAAAGACATAATAAGATCTCTGGAAATACAAGATGGATGCAGTAATGTAGCATATGGTTTTAAGAGAAACGAAAACTAAAAAGTTGTCAGTCAGCTCTAAATACTGATTCACCCCCCCTCTCAATATTTTTTCCAACAAACATCATTGTCACATTAGGAGCAGATCTAGTACCTCATGGAGAGGTATATGGAGCAATTGCTTCAATAACAGGAGTTCTTGTATCGTTGCAAGAAGTTCCAAAGGATCTCATATGTGGAGATCAAGGAAAAATCCATGAACAACATGTGCCATTATTAATAGATTGTGAGAACTTGCAGATGAAAGGAGAAGGTAGGGAGGATGGCCAACATCATATGATTAGGAGCACATGCCCCTGTCTATTTCAGAAGGTTGATGCACAAAAGAGGAAAACTAATTTGCACAGTGAGAGCAAGGAAAAAGTAGTCCACTCATATATGTAGTCTACTCTTGATATTGATGTCTCTTTGCATGTATGCATTCCACCTAGGAGGCCACCAGATCAGGAGATGATGAGGCATGTCTCACGTCATGATGCACCATTCATAGATCCAGGAGGAATGGGAACAATGAGAGGTCATTGTACAATGTTGAGAGTCTTATATGGACTCAAGGAGGAGGGATAAATTCTCCCAACATCATCATTACCCACTCTCATCTCTGATATTGCGCTGAGAAAGGAGCAGCAAGGGAAATATTGCAGCATCCCGATGTGTGAATTTGGCATACGAGATGTCAAAGAAGAGAGCAGAAACATGAAAAAATCTTCACATGATAGATCAGAAGCACTGTCACTATTGAGTATTGACCCTTATTGGAGGTCCCAGCTATTAGTGGAATACTCTAAGGATCTCTTTTCATGCAGAGTGCTTGATGACCAAATAACAGATGGGAGATATATAGTGGTAGATGGGGTCATCTATTTTTAGAGTAGATTCTTATTGAATAGATCGTATAAGATCAAGGAGAAGCTACTAGATGCAGCATATGAAGGGTTGCACTCCAAACCCACTAGTTTTATAAGAGCATACCGTACTATCCTGGAGGGATTCATTTGGGAAGGCTTCAAAGAGGAGATGCACCATCTGCTGAGGAGATGCATGGATTATTTGGAGGATGAGGAGAGACATGACTCTTTGGTAGTGTTATCACAACCACATCCTTCCTCATTGGGAGTAAGGGGAGACCGCTCCTTGGGCCACCTTACTAGCTTGAATAATTACATGGTAAAGATTGTATTTTTGTACATCATATGATTCATTTACTATGTATTTCCATTTCCTTATCATACATGTGCAGGGCATTGCTCCAAGGGGGGGAAATTTTTATTTTAGGTTTCATGGTCTACTTGAGGACATAAGCAGAATTGATGATGACCCTTTTACCTAGGAGATCTTGGGAAGATGATATCTTACATAGGGTATGCTCAACTTGCACCATACACCATACACCTTCCCCAGGCTCGAGAGTATATTCGGGCAGCAAATAAGTGGTTGGGAAACCACTCATCATGCCATATTCTAATGTAGTTAGGAGTAAAACTGTGCTGGCTGCACTTGAGGGACCATTGTCCTTCTCCATTACTACATATGGCAGTTAGCATGACTTTGATTACGATCCCATATGTTGATGATGTTCTTATTATTTTTGGGGACATGATTGGAGGGATGACACATTGGTTGGATGTGTCCATTGGGAATGGAACTTCCAAAATTTCTTCATGCTTAAAGGGGAGCATGGGACATTATTTGGCTGCTACATTATATCACTTGTTTCCTTATGAAGGAAGCCACATGATCGACTTATGTCTTTGGGAGTAGCCTCTCACATGGGAGGAGTTTTTCTATGAGTTACCATTGTGGAGGGTGATTCATTTTATATGTATGATATCTTGGAGGATGAAGATTCACATAGGGATGAAGGTTCCCTATATTTTTCAAATATATCCTTGCAGTTTCTTGATGACAAGAAAAATTTGGGAGGGGAGGATTGTAATATTCCTAAATTAGCATGCAGCTAATTGGAATATTAAAATCTAATTGTTATTTCTTGTTTGATGAATAAGTGGGTAGGGAGAGCCATAAATATATTTATTAGAAATGAAATCACTTCTGATGTGAAAGTGGATCATATTTTCAACTTAATAAAGCACCCTAGGGTGTGAACAGGGGCTAGAGCATGTGGACTGGGTCAACTTTGACGAAATCAACAATGCTATCATGGAGGAGTGGCATTCAATGAGGGACAACATAGTTTTAGATGGAGACACATTGCATAGAAGTAATGTCATTAATGGATGGGGCTTAGGGTTTGGAAGCTCATTTATTATAAAAGGAAGAGGGTGGTAGCCATATTCTTCATGTTATGATATGTTATGTTTTGATTATTGATTTTGTGGTCTGTATGATTTCTTGCACTCTCGAGCTGTTTAGCTGAGATTGTTATGTTGTTTAGCACAAGGTGTTCTCGAGCAGGAATCCCACCTGTTCCCTTGAGGTAGCCTCTAGGAATATTATTGTACTATCATTTCCACATTCCGACATTTGGTCCAAGCTCCAGTCTTTAGCTATAGCACAATGTCTGTTCAAATTTGTGTTGTGTTGTAGGGTGTTTCAGTGGAGGATTGAGAGGGTCAATTTTATTGTTGTATTTTTAGTGGAAAGGCATCGTTTCCATTGGGAGGCCAAAAAGGAAGGCCCTAGAGCTTCATTTCATATTTTGGTACTAGGAAAATCTATTTCCACCTCCTGCAATGCAGTTCCATCATTAAAATGCGTTATTTCTTTGGGAATTTGTAGAGGAGGTTTCAATGCTTCAGTTGGAGGGTTAGATATTTAGTGTTGGGATCAGTCTTTCACTTGGAGGATCTATTGGAGAAGATATATGATTTCTACATCAGATTCAACAACCTCCATCTAGTTATTCGGTTGCAGCTACAATTAAGCCCTAGGTTTGCATTCTGGCATTTTTGTGTTTTGGGTATCTCCGGAAACCCTTCCTGGGTTGTCTTGGAAATGTTTTTGGGAGCATATATCTCTAGCCCCAACACCTTTTAAGCTATATAATGGCGGATATACATTTTTATATTATTTCTATAGAATTTTATGCCACAAAAATATGCTATCATGGCTCATGGCACTTGTATGCTAGTGTTTCTCATGTATTAACATAATTTCTTATTGGAGGCTTGCTTCCTATTACTTGAGTGACTTGATCCTCAAGATATTGTGCCTAATATTTGTTGATATGTTTGATAATATGGTTGTACATTTGTCTCATGTAATGGTGTATTGATTTATTCACTACTATTTCCTTTTTATGCACTATATTGCCACATTTCCCATTTGGGAATATTACAGACCCCCTTGTCTTGGATATTGGAGCTCCATAGCTCAAAGGATCCACTACAAGAGATTTAACATTATGTATTCTATTAATACCAACACCTAATAAAGGGAGAATCTCTCCATTTTTTAGTTATTAGTGTGTTTTATCTATTGAGCATGTATCTTATGCATGTTGTTTTGTTTTTTTTTATTGTTTATGTAGCATAATATGTTTCCTTTCTAACTTAGCTTATTACATGTTGAACTTCTTCCATTAAATTTTAACAAACCATTTTTTTCTTGTGACCCTTATGTAGCTGAGAAACCTACCTACTAATCAAAGTGTATTTCATACACCCATGCATCGAATAAACTACTATAGGAATGACGACTCCACTAGATTCTTTCTTTTGAGTTAATGGTTGTTGATGCAGATCCTTCTTCCTACTCAACTTGTTGCAAAACACCCCTGCATCCTCTCAATATCTCCAATCACACACAGTGAAAAGTTTTTCCCAACAAAGAAGATTTTTTTCTTTCATGATTCCTGAACATGCACATTTTTCTCTGATAGATGTGTGCCCCATGCCTATGGGAAGATAAGCCGTGTGGTAGGATACAAGCTAATTTTTCTCTGTTTTATGCCATTTTTTCAGTTCTAAAATTCTTGGAAACCCACAAAAAATTTTCAATCACCGTTTTCGTGGATTTCATGACTGATTAAAACTCTTACTCGCTAGAATTTAGCTTAGCACATAAGTATTTTTTGTTTTTTTTTTTTTTTTTTTTTTTTTTTTTTGCAAATCTCACAAAGTTTAAGTAGGAAAATGTAAGTGGCCTTGAATCCACATATGTTGTCAAAAAAAAATTTGCTAATAAAAGATACAAAACACATAGTGTAATTAGCATAAAATTAAGTAGCCCACATATCCACATATCTTTATCTAATCCAATTTTTTTTCAATTTTTTCATTATATTAGTTCAATTTTGCATTAGGAATTGAGACTAGGACCACAATATCGAAAATAAAGCAAGTAATATCTGCCACCCTTGCACCTCATGCTGAGCCTAGGTATGCACATGAATGCTTTCCTAAGACAAGTTCCCATCTCCCTATAGTGAAAACATAGTTGAACTAGGCAAGATTTAAGCAGCCCATAATCTGCACATTGTTATTTGGCAAGGAAAAATCACACATAGGGTAATTAGAAAAGGATTGTAAAGGATCAACACATATCCACGTCTCCTAACACTTTTGATTGTACACTCCAAAGCACACACGAAGTATCAATAAGCATTGTACCAAAAGGAACCCAGTGTGTTGGGACCTTTATGCTCTTCTTATATTTACTTTACCAAATCACACCCTAAGAAAAATTGGGACTCTATAAAAATAATCATTAAACAAACTCACTAGATTCTGCCCACACGGGCCACAAAGGAAATTATAGTTCAAGTTAGGACCATTAGGGGTAGGCATCCAATAATCCGTCGTGGTCATAATACATTTTGAAGCATATATGTTTGAATTTTTATGGAGTTTCCAATTCTTCTATCAACCCACGAAACAAATACCCAAGCGTTACCAGAGACTTGTTTGACAGGGGTAAAGCTTAGGCCTAGTACATGCGGTACTTTTTAGGGCTACTTGACCCATTTAGTGCTCGGTACTCGTTGCTGATTACCAAGAAGCTCAAGACTCAAATGCTCACATGGGATGATGGTACCTTAGTGTCCAAAACTAGGGAATCCTTCCATATAGGTGACGTTGCAGGCAATGCTTCATCCTCATACCATTACCTTGATCGATTCTTCGCCTACTGGAAGGTGTCACCAGTTCTTTTTGGAATTTAGCCCTAGTACCCATAAGAAGACATCTTCACAAGGGCCATTTATAATGAGAGTGTAATGATGAGTACGTCTATATAGGATTTTGAGTACAATATGAAAAACAAAAAAAACCACATTTTTTTCTTGCTTGATCACATAACGTTAAATTAAAGGAAAACTTACCTCTTATTTTTTTTTCTTTTTTTTATTCATGTGATCATATTTTCTTTGATAAAAATATTCCTTCCTCCATAAAACCAAAAATATCAGCAAGATTAAGCTAGGCGACACCATAACGGACCCAACAGGACCCCTTCGATATAAGTGTTTCTTGGACCTCTCCCCATTAGAGGGAGGAGTACCAGGTCTCCTGCCATTTAGGCATTAAAGACGACAGGTTGCCACAATCACTGGTTCATCCTTTATCATGGCATCTATGATTTTAAACCCCCAAGGATCGCCCAATACCACACCAGTGGAAACCCTAGTAGGGTCACCACACTCAACCCCTCATACAACCCCTAGAGGGCAGAAGAACACTACCCCTTCGGGGAATCAACAAAACATCCATCAGGGCATGCCACAGGGTAATATTCCCCCGACACCTCCCCTAAACCATCACATTCACATACCTATTTTTCCATAGTGTATAATGGTAGTCAATATATAGTTACCCTTCTTATTATCACTTAATATTCTAGATCTAAGAAAATTGACTAATGACCCCATTTCTCATGGCCTTAACTGGTCTCCCATGCCCACGAAGCTCCCTTCGGATATACCAAAATTTGAAAGGAAGCAGGTGGAAGACCCAAGAAATCATATTATGACTTTTCACCTATGGTATTCATCCAATAGTATCATTAATGATACCATTAGACTAATAATTTTTCACAGCACCCTCATAGGGCCTCGGGAAAAATGGTATGTTGACCAACCTTCTGATTCTCATGGAAATTTTACCGCCCTTGCTATCGCATTCATCACCTATTTTGAGCTACCCATTCATCATGATTTGCGAATGGAACTGATGATTCATTTCAGAAAAACACCAATCATCCACATATCGGACCATCTGCACAAATGGTGGTGACGCCGTAGTTTGTGTAAAGCCAAACTCGATGATAGAGTGTTGCTGGACTTATTTTTTAAAAATATCATAGCCGAGATTTCAAAAGACGCAATGACACAAAAACCTATGTCCAAGGAGGATGCCATTAGCAAGGCCCAACAACTTGAACTCATTCACTCCTATTTAGAATATATTTACAATGTCCTGCCAAATTCCCTGCACCTATAAAATTATATGGAATTACTAGGGACATCTAATAATGTAGATGGTTTTATCAGGTCATTGACCCAAGGTCACCTAAGTAACAATATCCAATACCTAGGATACTCATACGATTCTACTCAGAACGTATCAAAACTTGACTACCACCAAAGTTAATCTACACATTTGCAGAATGTGATGAATAGGGTAATACCATGCCATCAATAGCATGGAGGCTCATTCCCTCCCTTGTAGGGGAACCAATACATAGCTAGGAATGGTGATACAAGAGAGCTTCCCTAGAAATATTACACCAATCAGGGACAGGGGAACCTATATCTCCCTTTTCCCACAAAAAATCCTCCACCCACACAAAACAATGCACCGGTGAACCTAGTGCAACCATCTCGGGCTCAACAATGAAAATCTAATGACCAGGGGAACAATAATAATCCTACAAACAGTGCAAAAAGAAACCTAGAAATAAGAAAAAAGGAGTCTCTGGACAAGGGGAGTAATCAACAACGCCCCTCACGATCTCAGTCTGGGGGCAACCCAGACTAGAATCAAAACCAAGAGCCAGGTAATAACTCCCAAGGGAAAAAAAGAGACCCATTCTAAGGAAAAATAATTATTGTGCCATATGTGGTGAATATGGCCATTACACTCACTACTATCCCAAAATCCATGAATTGAAAAACTTCACGGTAACCAAGGACAAGGGGGACCCAGTCAATAGCTTATTATAATACAGGAACCCTTCCCCCACCAAGGAATTGTTAACACCCAGCAGCAACAACCACCCGAAAATGATACCGGAGGAGGTAGTCACAAAATCTACATGGCCAATGAATAATTGTTCTTCGAAACAAGGAATAGGAACTACGATACACCTCTGGACACCAACCCACCAAGTACAAGTACAAGTGCACCTATAGCACCGTTAACTCTCCCCAAAGTACCTATTGATCCCCTTCCAAAAATGGTCAAGGGACCAACTAGGTGTGTAGGAAATCACTCTAAAGCAGCTCATAACTATAGCATAATCGATGATTTAGCTCAATCCCCTGCTTCTATGTAAACATTGGAACTTTTTCATTCATGCCCAACACAATAGAAAGCCTTAATTTCCTCATTAGGTGAAATTGATCCTTTTGATTCATGCCTAATGTTTTTTTACCTAGACAAAGTAAGCCTGAGGCTTCCTTCTCTAGTTTCTTTCCAAATAACGGTTTCAGTTCAGAACATCACCATACACTGATGCATTGTCGATGAAGGAGCATGCACATGTATCATGTCCAAATCAGTTTAGAAAAATTTAGGATCACTTGAATTAAAACCATATGACAACATGCTTAGAGCATATGATGGTTTCCCTTCAGCGTCCGTTAGTCTTTATCAAAATTTCCTAGTAAACCTGACTAGAAATACAGTTCTTATATGCATTTATGTCTTAGAAGCACAAATTGACTATAATATCCTCCTCACGTGGAGTTATATGAACACCATAACTATAATTTAATCCTTCGTCTTTGGGGTAATGATTTTTCCCTAAGATGATCAGATCATCACCATCAATTAGCTCACATACTACGACAGGGAACCCATGACCACTCTCGATGTTGTGCTACCATACATAAACAAAACCATAGAACCACTTACATGGTATACATAATTTGGCCTAGGCCAGTGCAAACCTTCATCCATTCTACGGTCATTCCTAGGAGATCCCCCTATTATACCAGAGGGAGTCTTAGAAAGCACAGGGGCACCAGTGTGCATGATGCTCTCATCAAACACCAAAAATAGCCCTAACATAGAAACTAGCAGTACAGAGGTCGAGGCCACTGGCACGAAATTATGACCATACGCCATTTCGAAAACCACATTTTTATACCCCCCACCTAACTTTCATTCAAAAAACATTCATGGCAACTATGACATTTCCGAATATGGGTTTTGCAATACCCATGTGGTATTTGGTCCCCCCAGTCATGCTGGGAAGTCTAGGCATCACCTCTATAGGAATAACCCCTATTTCCCCTCAATAGGTCATAGTTGTTAACAAAACACCTGTAACAGTGCCAGCTGACACGACCAATAAAAATAAGAAAAAAGGGAAAAAATTTGAAAGCCCCTAATTACCTAGCACATTACAACCTTACTTATTGTGAGATATTGAAGGTGATCCTACTAATATTTTCCCAGAGTTATAAGAATTGAAACCCCTTCTATATAACGAAATGAATTTCGCGACCTTGAATTCCCATAAAAAGGAATAGGTCATGAACAACCAAGGGAAATCATTACGCAACAATAATGTGTGTGCCATATGTGGCCATTATGGGCATTATACCCATCACTGCCCAGAGATGCCACCATATAGGGATTCCTTGGAAGCCCTAGAGAAATCTTACCAAGAGGAACGCTCAGCACTACCCCATGCAAATGGACAAGGGTGAACCTAAAACCATATTGTACGTACTAGAGGAACCTACATCTTGCTCGTATATAGTCACCCTAATGGCCCATAAACGACAAATAGAGGCCATACCACATGTCCCAGTTTTTGCACTATGTGACTAGCTTGATCACTTAGTCACACAGTGCCCCGAGTTAAGGTCATTCAACCATTGGTATCAAGTCTCACAAGTTTCCCAAATCATCTTAGTTCGGAATAGACAACATACGTGTCACATTTGTCAGAGAAACCACCATGTGCATTTTTATCCCCATATCCATTGCTTCTGATCTATGTTAGATTTCATGTGATGCTTCGTTGCTGAAAACCCTGACTTAGATGACTTAGACATAGAATCCAAAAATAACACTACAACTCAAATGACAGAAGATACAAGGACCATATTGTATTTTTCAGAGGAGAGACACTCACCTGAACGACCACCTCTTCCCTATAATAATCCTCAAGCTCTAGTCCAGCTTTGCGCACTTTTCGATGAATGAGATCACTTCATCATTGATTGTGAAGCTCTATAGATATTTCAAAGATGGTACCCAATCAACTCGGTGTACTACAATGGCCTATGAGCAATCCAATATTCGTGCTAAGTTTGTTAAAATAACCACCCGGTTCATCATTCTTCCTACATCCCACGCTTCCATTCGACATTAAAATGTGTATGTTAGGCCATAATCCATCTCACTCTAGAAGACAGATCAAATTCAGACTCTATGGAAAGTTTGACAACCAAAGACAATGAGGAAACTAGGTTTATCCTCTTCATATTGGTAGAAAAACAACCAACAAAGGGGAATATTATCACCACCAACCAACCTCCACTAATAATCCCAACATGTGCATTGTTTGATGCACACAATCATTTTATTTCTCAATGCCAAAATTTATGATCATTTTGCAAATGGTACCCAATTATTCCGGTATCCCAAAGGGAGTGGAAAACCAAAGAGTAGGAGTATTGTATTATTTTCCAAGACAACCATCATGCATGACATTGTACTCACATCCCCCAATTTCTACCAATGTTATATGTCATATGCTCATTGGTCACCAAATATTTGGATGTAACCAGTTTCAAACCTAGGTAGCCAGGCGCAATGTGGCCTTCCCCTCATTGGCACCATAACCCTAGGAAAGCTAAGGCGACCAATTGTCAGGCACGGAACTAGCCAATACCAAAATGTGTTATATGTGATAGAAAGGACCACATGGTCAATCAATTTGAAGAACTCAAGAAACTCACCGATAATCTTTGCATGATCACAACCATACCACATATCCATCTCTATAATCAAGATTATGACATGCTTCTATTATAGTATTTTCCTGCAATTCCACCACAATATGAATTGTGAATACCTCCCAGGGTTATGAGCGAGAACAACAGCATGAGTCTAGAATCCCCAAAGGGGCCACACCACCCAACACCGAAGACTCGAAGATGGTAGAAGTGAAAAAATTCACCAATTCCCAAGCATCTCCAAGAATCCACATTTGGCATGGAGAGTAGTATTGGTTCTCACACAATCTACTCGATAGGTACCTTTACTCCATGCACCATTTGCACGAGCCATAACCATGAAATAGAGATGTGCCCCATGATGAAAACAATTTGGCACCTCTACATTAAACACAACTTCCTAATAAGTGAAGGTGCATATGTCCTTAGTACACCACCAAAAGAGCATGAATTTTCTCTCAAACAAAAAACCATAATGGAAATTCTTCCACCATATAACACTTTCGACACACAACACCATATAGGATTCATATTTTCATGTATGGGAACCATGAATCATTCCGTTTTCTCATATTTTATTTGTTTTGAGACTATTGCAACTACCACAACGGTAGTCGTACCTTCTACGGTGCAAACCCAACCCATCTACATGCCGTCAACCTCATCTGGTTCCAGAACATCAACCACAAAATCATATTCATGTATGTCGACCAGCATAGCCAGGCTCGAGGGAATTACTCATGTCCCCACACAAACCAATTTCCCCTTAGACATATTCTTTCACTCTGATGAAGATATTCTATAGACCATGATGAAACTCGATTTTCCGTTGGAATCAATGAATCACGGCTCCTTTTTTCTTCCAAAAAAAATGTTTGTGCCTAGCAGCCCAAAACCCCAGGATATATATGTTATTGAATCCAAAAAATTCGTTCCATCGGGGAAGGTATATTGCTTCAAAAACCATATCCTAGTGCTAGATGCATTTGAATAAGGGAATATGTCAAATATTTCTCTAACCATTAAGGTTAATATCTCAATAAAACCAAGAAAAATCGAAGAAATCTCACTAGGTAAACTATATCTCTTACTGGAAGATACACTACTAGCACTGATATATACTCCCCAGATGAGGTAGTTTCTTATATAGACTTATTATAAGAGTATAGGGATATATTCACATGGGATTATTCATAAATACCAGGGCTAAGCCCCACCATCGTAGAACACCACATTGAAAATTTTCCTGACATATCACCAGTCCACCAAAAGAAGGTTCAATTACACCCGTCCAAGGCAAAAGAAATGAAGCAAGAGATTGAAAAGCTTCAGAAAGAAGGGTTCATATTCCCAATATCTTACACATTGTGGGTTACCAACCCTATATGTGTCATGATAAAACAAGGCACCATCTGAGTCTACACCAATTTTTGAGATTTAAATAAAGCTTGTCCCAAGAACAACTACGCTACCCTATTTATCGACCAAGTCATTGATTCTTGCACCGATCACGAGGCCTTGTCCTTCATGTATGAATTCTTAGGGTACAATCAAATTCAAATCCAACATGTGGATTAATACAATACGATGTTCACTACCCCTTGGGGCACATTCAAATATAAAGTTAGGACTTTCAATATTCAAAACATTGGAGCCACCTTCCAAGGCCCATGAATTATATCTTCAATGATCTTGCTGACCTCATCTTAGCTTACTTGGATGACCTTATAGTACGATCCAAGAAACAAAGTGACCATCTGGAGGACTTATGGTTGGTATTCTAATTTTTCCGACACTACAACCTATGCTTGAAATCCCTCAATTGTGTCTTCTGCGTTAATGCAGGAATAATATTAGGATTCATCATATCCCAATAAGGGATCAAATTTGACCCCCTCAAGTTCCAGGAAATAAAATAATTACCACCACATAAAACTCTTAAGAAAATTCAAAGCCTGTAGGGAAAAGCCAACTTATTATGACGCCTTTTCCCAGACTATGCCACTTGTGCACAAGGTTTCCTATGCCTACTCCGTAGGCACATTCCGTTCAAATGGGATGATCAAGCTCAAAAGTCATTTGAGACACTAAAAGACACATTGTCTTCTGCCCCTTTGATTAGCTCACCCAATTACGACAAATACCACACCTTATGTATGTCGGCATTATACACAGCCATAGCTGGGGTGTTAGTCTAAGATGGACCAAATAATAAAGAGCACATAATCTATTACGTCAGCAAGAACCTATCTAGTCATGCTTTAAAATATGAACTGGAATAAAAAATTTCCATAGCCCTAGTACACGTAGTAGAAAAACTTCAGCATTACATCATCCTAAGGACTAAAATAGTCATAGAAACTATCAACCCCATGCGATATCTGCTAAATTTTCATATGATGAACCATAAGTACACTTGATGGGTATTCATATTGCAAGAATTCGACATACAGTTCAACTCCCCCAAGAGAAAAAATCACTAATCCTAACTGAGTTCATCACTGACCTTCCAAGTCTAACTACAGGATCCCCAGTTAACAACTCACCACTAGACGAACATCTATTCTTAGTGATGACCGAGGACCCTTGGAAAGGAAATATCCTCCTATTCTTGTGAACCAAAAATTTCAAACCACAGCTCATCTGTGATGACCAAAGGCACATATGCAATTAGGGCCCCCGTTACCTTCTCATGGGGGACATCCTTTATCGAAGATGCATTGAAACTATTTTACGCTTATGCCTCACGCATGACCAAGATGAGAAAGCCCTAAATGACTACCACAATGGGGCTTGCGACGGCCACCTCTTAGGGATGGCCATTTCCAAAAAGTATTATGGGCTAGTTATTTTTGGCCTACTCTTTTCCACGATTGCATTCAAGAAGTCAAAAGGTGAGAGCAATGCCAATGCTTCACCCACAAGGCAATAGCACCTTCGGATCCTCTGCACCCAGTAATTGTAGTAGGTCCCTTTTGTAAATGGGGAATCAACATTATGACTTGCAACCCTTCATCATCTAGAAACCAAAAATACATTATTGTAGCTATCGACTATTTCACCAAGTGGACATAAGCCACACCTATGTATGAAAACACGACAGATACTGCAGCTCAGTTTCTCTTCAACCATGTCATATCAAGATTTGGTGTGCCTAAGGAGTTATTTTCCAATCATGGAATGAATTTCAAAAATGAAATATTCCAGGATCTGTCCCATCAACTAGGATTCACACACGAGTTTTCATCACCATACTATCCCCAGTCCAATGGTCAGGTAGAAGATGTTAACAAAGAACTCAAAGTGATGTTACAACATATGGTCAAAAAACATAAAACTAACTGGCACCATATGGTATTTTCAGCCTTATGGGGATATTTCATAGTGGTTATATCTTCAACATGATTCACACCTTCCCAATTGGTATACAGAGTGGAGGCCGTGATTTCCATTAAATGTGAAATCCCCAACTTACACGCAACTATCAACCTGCTCGATGATACCCAACCTTTAAAGAAAAAATTGGTACATCTATAACTCATTTATGAAAATAAATGAGAGTCTCTCCAACATAATGAGGCACACAGGAAAATGGTAAGAGCATCATTTGAGTGCAACATCACCCCTCGTTCCTTTTCAGAGGGGAGCTAGTCCTCCGTACGATGTTGCAAAATAAGCCTTAGGACCTGGGAAGTTGAAACATTATGGAAGGGTCCTTACATCATAAAAAATTTCCTCCTCAAAGAAGCATACATCTTGTCTAAGCCTGATGGTACATTCCTAGCTAATCTCATCAATGGGATCTACCTCAAAAAATTCCACCCATAGGGCATGAAGTCTCATCCTTAGAGATAAGACCAATGTAACATAAATTTTTGAGATGATCAAAATAATAGAAGACTTTTTCTAAAAAGTTCTATTGTGTCACACATGGATCACCCCCCATCCACTATTTGGGATTCATTGATGGAGCCTTGCGATGGTCGCAAAATATAGTAGCAGCTGCCTTGGCCATATACTCTCTTGACCAGTCACCGTTCCTCACCAATGGACTCTGTATTAGATCAGATACCAATAATCAAGAAAAATATGATGCATTCATTGATATATTGAGTGATGCCTCCAACTAGGACATTTTCTATCTACATGTCTTTCTTGATTCCTAGCTAGTGGTATCATAGTTAAACCAAGATTTTGAAGTACGGGATTCAGACCTATTTAGGAAATAATTTCACGCACGATGGTTGAGTCATCATTCTGATCACATTACATTTACACATATAGCAATAAATCAAAACCATACATTCGACTGCATAACTAACCATATCCTGGACTGGAATGCATATAATATAAACCATCATCCACAAAAAGCAAAGGCATAAAGCATAAATATCCATCATAGTTACATAACATCCATCATAAATACATGTAACCATAAACCGAACAATAAACATAGACACATCATAAGAGCCACAAAAATGTACATATCGCATATATACATCAAAAAATATATGATTCTCAGTTTACAAAACAGTTCCCTGACCATCATATCAACCAAAAATATACATGTCATCAAAATAGGGAAGCATCCTCATAATGGGTGCTTTCCCGAACCATACAAAAATATCTAAGGCTAAGCCCCTCCTGGTGGGTCCTCTGGATCCATGTTAGCAACCAGTGCTAGTATAGGTACATCAACCACAACCGCAAGTACCACCCTACATAAAGTCGGGTGATACGCTCTCTCTTGAGCCATCACCGTTTCTAGCCAGACGTCGTCCAAGTCATCAAAGAAACCTGGGGTCAGCATGCCTTGGGTCAAAATCTACAACTGACTCCACGAATCAGCTATACCTAAAGCATGAGCATCAACAGCATCAACCCAAGCCTCTGTTGCTAGCACTCTAAGGTCAAAAACAACCAACTGCTCCTCCACCGCCGCTACCTGTGCCTCAGCTGCCTCAGCATGGGCAAGAAGAGAAACACCCCCACTAGTAGCTACAACACTAGTACTAATCCTGGAGTATCTCACATGTATAAGTACAAGTTGCATTAGGAATAACTATAAAATCAAAGTGTTCATATTGTTCTCAAACTAGGTCTAGATCGAAATGTCTTTCGCCCTGATTCCAACGGTGTGAACGACACTCCAATATGAGCCTGTATGGGGAAGTTAGAGCAAGTCAAAGTTGCGGTCAAAGTTAGGAAGTGGGCCAGGTTTAAATTTCCTACAACTTCACCGTCAATCAGTAGGGAACCCAGCACCCGACAAGCGGGTGAATTTTTTGGGGACTTAATTTTCCTAATAACCTCAGGTTTCGAGAAATTTCAAAATTAGGATGTAATTTTAATATATATATATATATATATATATATATATATATATATATGGGTGGCGGGCCACCAACCCTTCCAACCCACATCCATATTGTTACATTAATTTTTTGGGGGGTAGGCTATCAACCTTGCCACCCCTAGAAGCACCACTGAAATGAAAATGCTACACCACATAATCAGGGTGCGGTTGGGTCAGGCCGAGAGGAGCAGAACCGCCCACTGCCCGCACTATATATTGTATAACGAACAACTAAAATGGGAGAAGTGGTATTTGTTCCCATGACCTCTCCTCAACCAATTTTGAATTTAACCATTGTGCTAGTGGAGGTGCTTTCTTAATTCCACCATGCAAATTACATAAGACCCTCATTTCTTCAGTGCTCTGAGGTAGAGTAGCGCGGCATAGTGGAACCACCACTGGGCCAGAGGGGTGAAACCATGCCTACGGAATATTGAGGGGCATCAAAAATATTCCTTGGCATGCAGAACTTGCTAGTGTAATTTTTGGACAAATTTTACGTCAATTTTACACTTCTTGGCAGCTGGAACTCAATGGTGATGTCTGTTGCTACATCAGAGCTCTCCATTTTCGACCATTTTCAAGATTGAAGCTATAAGGGTGCTTTATTTAATTTTACTTGTACTTCTTATTTTTCTTGCTGCTTAATGAATGAAGGCCTTCTCACTGTTGAGCAGAGCCCAAAGATGTAGTCCAAATTGGATGAACTCCATAACAAAATATTTGGTGTCTTGAACTCATGCATGTTATGTTCTCTTTTCTCTTTGTTTTATGTGCTTATGTTTCATGGTTTTAAGTGCTCGTTTATATGTAATTATTTAATGCATCTATAAACAAAATATTTTGGATCAGGTGGTATCAGAGAAGGTCTTTTTTGATGCAAATTGCATGAGTACATGCTAACCATAAGCAATACTCAAAGAAGTGAAGTAATGCTTAAGTAATTTTATTCTGAAGCAAGACATGCACCATGAAGAATAAACATGGAAAATGAGGAAGCTCATTGGGAAGAAGAGTGGAATTACTGCAAGAAATTCTACAACATGGCAGAGAAAGTAGACAAATTGTTTGCAGAGTATGAGAAGACCATCAAGCCCGAGAAGAAAGATGTAGATGATCATGAATCAGTAAATCATGGAGATGGTGTAGAAGAGCCCCCTCCCTCTCCATCTTATAGTGATGGTTCCTCTTCTTCTTCTCATCATTGTCATAGATGTCATAGGAATACATCTAAGAAACCTTTCCTTAAACTAGATGTAAAGTTTGACTTGCCTATGTGTACTGGAGAATGTAATGTGGAAAATCTCAATAATTGGATTAGACAAATCGAGGTCTACTGCTAGATTCAAAATAACAATAAAGACAAGGAAAAGATCTAGTTGGCATCCCTTTGACTTGGTGGCACCACTCTCGTTTGGTGGGACAAAAAATTTCAAGGTAGCAAAAATCTGGGTAACCTTCTCTCCTCATGGTTAAATTTTATTTCTGCATTGGAAAATCAGTTTTACTGATTGGGCTATAAGCAAAATGAATTAATGGAGTGGAAAAACCTAAAGCAAGGAAAAGGTAAAAATGTGAAAAACTTCACTGGAGAATTTTGAAAACAAGCATTGAACTTAGACATTTCATTATATTCACTAGAGATTGTAACTAGGTATATTGTTTCTTTACATAGTTACATAAGGAATTCATTATTATTGTTTGAGCCTTCTACTATCGATGAGGCCAGTGTGAAGGCCATGCATCTTGAAAGTAGGGGGATGCACTAGCAATATGACCACACAAAAAGAGCCACAACATCCAAGAGAAGAGAAGAAAAGCCCTCTTGTACACATTGTGTGAAAGAGGGACACGAGTAAGAGAATTTCTAGAAACTACAACCTGAGCTAAGACCTAAGAGGCATGACAGAAAGGAGAGGCAGAAGAGAGCTGCCACCATGCAACAAGATCGAAGTTTGAACCAGAGGAAGATGATAAGGTCACAACTGCGAGAGTTGCACGAGGTAGACCAATTGACTTGGGATCAGATTCCAGTGACGAAAGGATGATTGCGACTCTTAGAATCACAACAAATGGGCCCATTGATTTCGGTTCATATTTCAGTGATGAAATTTCAATAGATAGTGTACCACAAATGAAAAGGTCACCCAATGTGGCATGGCTCTAGGAACTTGAGTAGATCAATCAAAGCATTAAAGCAGAGAATATTGAGCTAAGGAGACTCCTACATGAAGCAGAAAAGGAGAAACAAATGTTGTTACACTAGTTGCAAGATAAGGATGAGGCCTTGGAAAAGATGCAACATAACCACCTTGAGGTAAAAAGTGATTCTTTGATTTCATATACATTTCATGATGATGATTTCACTTTTGAAAAACATACTACAGGTATTGTATCCAACTATTAAAGGAAATGGGATATCAGGGAAAGGTCCTCAGCATTAATGACTAGGGCATCATAAATCCCATCAAAGTAGAAGAATTACCCTCTCATGTAGAACTTGGGTATATTAGGAAGGTGGTTTGGGAATGCTCCAAAACATCCCATGAACCACTAATGACAGATTATGAGAGAATCTCATCACATTCTAGCGACAGTGAGGGAACCATGAACAATTATCAGGGGCACATCGGGAGGAAGCATTCCAAGATGATCCCTAAATTCTCGAGGAGGAAGAATTATTGCAACAATGATGAACACCAAAAATTTGAATGTCAAACCCATCAGTCTCAAAAAGCATCCATGAAGAATACAGTCATCGAAAAGTATTCCACAAGCTAATCCACCATAGGGATATCACCCATTTACTTTATTAACTAAAATATGTTTTTTTATAGGTATCATCTTGTTATGTCCACAATTTGTAAATCATGGGCTGAAAGTAAATGTAAAATTTTTGATATGTTTTCCATCATTTCAAAATGCAATGATGATGTTTTGAAATTTTCTTACGAGTAGTTGAGGTATTGGTTTTTATTATTTAATATTTGACCAATGGGTGTGTGCTATAAACTCTTGGCAAGTGAGGGGTTTTTTGATTCATGTGTGGTTTATATATGATTGCAAAGGATGTACCAGATTTGTGTGCATGTGATTGAAAGTGTGGTTGGTGAGGACGCAAGCAGTGTGCTTGATGTTTTAATTCTTTTGGTGATCCAAAAGATCCTCAGTGGGGAGGAATGATCTAGAGGGATCTCATAGGTATAAGTACAAGTGGCATTAGGAATGGCTCAAAAATAAAACTAGTCAGATTGCTCTCAAACTAGGTCCAGATCGAAGTGTTCCTCACCTTGATTCCAATGGTGTGAAAGAAACTCCAATCTGAGCCCGTATGGAAAAGTTAGAGAAAGTAAACTTTGTGGTCAAAGTTGGGAAGTGGGGCAGGTTTAAATGTCCTACAATTTCAGTGTCAACCAACAAGGAACCAAGCAGCCGAGAATTCGACAAATTTATTAGGCACTTAATTTTCCCAATAACCTCTGATTTTGAGAAATTTCAAAATTAGGATGTAGTTTTAAAAATATAATAAATATATATATATATATATATATATATATATATATATATATATATATATAATTGGGTGGTGAGCCACCAACCCCGCCACCCCACAACCATATTATTATATTAATTTGTTGGGGGGTGGGTTTTCAACCCCATCACCCGCAAAACCACCACCGAAATGACAATGCTACACCACATAATGGGGGTGTGGTTGGGTCAGGCCGCATGGAGAAAAACCGCCCACCTCCCATCGCCCACACCATATATTATATAACAAATGACTAAAATGGGAGGGGCGGGATTTGATCCCCCGACCTCTCCTCAACCAATTTCGAATTAGACCATTTTGCTAGCAGAGGTGCTTTGTTAACTCCACCGTGAAAATTACATAAGACCCTCATTTATATTGTGTGCTGAGGCAGAGTAGCAGAGCGGAGAAGAACCACGAGTGGGCCAGAGGGGTAGAACCATGCCTAGGGAATATTGAGGGGCATCAGAAATATTCCCTGGGGTGCAAAACTTTCCAGTGTCAGTTTTGGACAAATGTTATATCGATTTTACACCTCTCGTCAAGAGGAACTCAACAACGCTATCCATTTCTGCACCAGAGCTCTCCATTTTTTTGGTTATTTTCTAGATTGGAGGTATAAGGGTTCTTTATGTAATTTTACTTCTACTTCTTCTTCTTCTTTACACTTAATGAATGAAGACCTCCCCATTATTAAGTAGGGCCTAGAGATGTAGTTCAAATTGGACGAAATTCGTAATTAAATATTTGGTGTCTTGATCTCATCCATGTTATGTTCTCTTTTCTCTCCGTTTTATGTGCTTATGTTTCATGGTTTTAAGTGCTCATTTATATGTAGTTATTTAATTCATCTACAATAAAAAGATTTTAGATCATCTAACCTCTCTCGAGGGGCCTCCTACACCACCCTACCCCCCATTCAGGGCCTGCCCAACCCCAAGAGGGATCCTCCTCTAAGGCTAGTGATTGACCAAATGAGTGGTAGGATGCCCTGCCGAATCCACATCTACAAGAGAAACCAAAAATAGTATCAGTGTCACCATCAAAGACATATAAATATACACAATAAAAATCCTCAAAATGCAGAAAACATCAAATGTTATACTTATCAAACCCCATACATGTCTTGCAAGAATACACATATATGGATCTGCCTGGAAGTCCATCCCTGAATATGGTTAGTCATGAAACATCTGCGGGTTCCACTTGAACCACACCTCAACCATCACATCCCAGTAGCGACCCGCCTCCCCTCCTCCACCATGGGGCATCACAGGTGCTCACCAACGCATCCTAGGATCTCTCGGAGGACCTAGGGGCACTGCCACAAAAGGTCGAAGCATCAAAACCCTCTCATACATGGCGTTGCAGAGGATTCTTGTATAAGTGAAGGCGTTAATGGCCACCCTCTGGGCCTTGCCCAGATGTTCAGCCATGCCCTGGTAAACATAGCGAGCCAAGTTGAAGAAGTGAATGGCCCAAAGCCGGTGCAAAACCACAATTTGAGGACCTGACACTCAATGAGGCACTGCCCACCCAGATAGGTGAACTATGGTTGGCAAGGCAACTCTCTCAATCACTTACATCACAAAGCTCAAAAAGACACATCCCTAGGTGATCGCATCAGGACCAGAGTGCTCCTCTGCCAAACGATAAATGTTCACTCCCATAGCTGGGAGTGGATAGGGAAGAGCCTCTCTCTGAGGCAGAAGACTAGTCAAAAAATAGACGTCAGTCTCCGGCTAGATCACGACTTCTCTATGATGTAACACCACACCACATTGGCTCCTGTTCTAGCAACATACCAGGTATTGCAGTAACCCATCCTATGATATCATCAGGTTACTATTTAAGAACTTGAGTAACCCATATTGAGCGAGGACCCCTTGAGCATTGGGATCTTGGGAAACAACTGCACATAGATCAGGCCAATATCTCTCCTGCTACTTTCCACAACATCCTGCCATGATAGAAAAAAACAAAAGTTAGTTTTTAAACTAAAAAAGTTTAAAAAAAAATTCAAAAATTGACTGCGTTGCACATGTGAAAATCTTAGGCACAATGACCACGTGTCTGTATCAGATACAGATGCATGGACCATCGTGCATAGTTTTCCCAATCGCGAGGGCATCGTGGAAAATATGCCTTCTGTGTGAGCACCGTGTGGGTCATCCTCAATCGCCCACGTATCCTAACCCAAAAATGGGTATATAATTCATAAAAATCCACAAAAATGACAAAAATGAAAAGTAAGATGTTTGAGGTCATACCTGATACTCATGACACGAATCCCTGGTACTCAGGCTGACCGTAATAGCAAAAGAAGCTTGGGAATAGGGGCTTGGCTCTGCGCTCAGACCCTCAAAAGACACAAATGAGTTGAAATGAGCCATAATGGCTATTATATCACCCTTTTATCATTATTCAACAAACCATAATGGGACCTTAGAGTACCCGATCATAAAACCTTAAGAAACACAGTGATTAGCGCTTCATCATGTTCAAACCAGGCCCCATAAATCCATGCATCAGAAAAATTCATTTTCAGGCACAAAAGGTATGCCGTATCTGATTACTTTGCATTCAAATTATTTCAAATATGTTTGTATGAAGAAGATGCTTTTACTTTTGGTATTGGTTGCAGGTATTAGAAACATGCCAAATCACCATATGTCCCAGCCAACAAAGGTGCAAGAGAAGGTATCATTCTACCCCTAGCATGATAGGCTCCCTAAGAAGCTTTTCATATCCTGACATCATTTATTCAAATAAATCAACCATAGGTTTCATTAACCCGACCATGTTTATCATCACCCAACCTTGGACATGATAAACACCCTTGCAGGTCGGTAGAGCTTTACCCTCCATGGCATCCATCACTCATGTAGACCATACACCAAAGGTCTGGAACCATGGTCATAAAACCCCAAGCTCAGGAAGCACTTCATGTTCATTCATCAATCATACATCAGTCAAGTTTTACCCATTACATTTTAAAAACCCTTTCCCAGGCCACCATTCTCCACAAGTGGATCATCAAAAAATGAGCCAACGCGTTTCACATTTGGCCTATCACAACCCCATCAGCATAGCCCATTTTCGACACTTTTCATCTGCTTCATCACCCCCACACCGAGACAAACCAATCGGGCCCCCACCCTTAGCAAAACACACTGTTCACACCATAGTGAAGGATTAATTCATGTTTATAGGGGCGCCCATCTCCGTGGTTGTACATCCAAACCCATCCTATATTCTTTTGGCAAGTGTATAAAGATTTTTTAGGAGAGCACTCCCACCCTTCCATTTACATTTCTCACCTAGAAGCAGTCACAAAGCATTTTTGGTCGAAGCTATGGATTCTTTTATTGCACCCAACCATGACACTCATAGCAACCAAACACCCACCTTGGACATCCTGCTGACCCCATGGATTTCCTCACCAAAAAATGTTATGACTTCTGCCACTCACATTTACAGCTCCAACCTCGGGCCACCTAACTACCATCATCAGTTATAAACATTTATCATCATCATGCCCAGTTAACCCATCACACCACACCTTGCTACATCAGAAACCCTAATCTGTTGCATCAATACTCATTTTTCAGTTGATGCCTCCTTCTTGTTGACTACAACAAGAATTTTCCAAGAAGGAGGTGGTACCTTGGATGACTCATCACCTCAATAGAGGCATCCCCATATGGCATTATGGGAATCATCATTTCCCATTTATGTCATCAATCATGTTGACATTCAACTTCAAGATAAGTTTGCATGTCAAAACGGCATCATAATTCACAATTGTTTCACTTTGTTATAATTTGTCAAAGACTCGTGACTTGATAAGCATCCATTTCAACAATGCTTACACGGGAAGGTCCCCAACAGGAAAAGTCCCATGCATACAATAAGAACTAGTTGTTTCTATAGGGTAAACTGCTTGGGTGGTTGGTTTTCGTATATCCCTCTTAGGGCTTTCCGGTGCCCGAGGCAAACAGTAAGATTATCTATGCTATTCACAAAGATGGCATGAGCATGTTCATGTTAGCTTGAAATAACTTGAAGGAATACAATAGAGAATTACCTCTTTGACAGCATTAGAATCCTTTGGAGAGCGATGCGCATCGAAGCAAGAGTCCTTCTTCACCGGCTCCAAATCCGAGTCCTGCAATCAGTCAAAGCACCCGCGTAATTTATAATATAACAAGTATTCTATCAATTAAATCAATATGCAATAAACATCTAGATTATACACATCTGAGCCATTCATATCATACTAAGTAAATGTTCAAACAACAATGACAATTTTAAGCATTGAATGGACAAAACGAACACAGTTCTATTGATTTTGAAAGAAGGAGGATTACAACCATCGGTTGTACCAAGCCCTCCTCAGTCTCCCAATCTCTCTTCTCTCTAGTGAAGAATTCCAAGTCAACAAACTCTCTAGGAGCCTCTTTGACTCTTGGCCTTCACAATGTCACACTATTCTCTATTCCACAAGTATGCAAGAACCTTGAGCAATCCTTCGACCTTCAATTAAGAGCCTTCAACTCCTTCTTATAGGAGAGGGAGAAGGCCATTGTTGCCCTTCTCTTTCCACTAGTTTGGAATGGAAAAGGCTTAGATGTTTCCTTGATCTCCATGCTTTTGCCTCTCTTGGAGTTCAGTCTTCCATGGAAATGACCAATAATGAACTGGTGCTTCTGCAGTTTCCTTTGTGAACTGACTCCTTTGTGAGGGAAAGTCGGAGATTCAAATCATTCTCCGTGCTCTTTTCCCAATTCAAACTTAAAACACGGGTAACGCGTCCCTCCAGTGTAAACAGAGTGTTTCCCTAGCCACTAATGCGGCCAATGTACTGATTGCCTGTGTTATAACGCTCTTGTTATGTTCTATATATGTGTTACCCTGGCAGAAATAGGTTTAATTTAGGTCTTTGTACTTCTTCCATATTTGTCTTCCCCTCTGAGCTGATGAGGAGGTATTTTGACCTGTAACAGATGCCCCCTAAAGTGTGAGGTCAGAGATGAAGACGATGGCCGAAATACTTTACAATTTGTGTAGAGATAGAGAGATTGAAAGACTGAGGAAAACCTGAAACAACAACATATGTCAGAAAATATAGTATTTGCCTAGAGTCGGGCATATCCCATGCTCAGTAGCTTAAACAACATGATTTATCTAGAATAGAGATATGAATAATCTGTCCACCAATAGGAAAAATGTGGAAGTGTCTGTCATAACAGGATCAGGTTGAAGAAGCTATCTCCATAAACAATATCGCAGCTTGGGGAAGGGAACACAACTTTAATGGTGTAGCCTTTTGCCCCAAGGTCTTGACCGCCGATTCACTTAAACTGCATATTTCTCAACATGTGAATGAGGGAGTTGTCATCGAACATGTGAGAAATCGTCTGATTACCAGTCAATAATGAAAACTGTTAACAAACGCGAAGGTGGCCACCGATAATGATGATGGTCCCTAAGATGCCCAGTACAATCTAGCGAGTGTGAATAAAAGGAGTTGAAGTCGAACACTCGTAGAATCATTCGACCAGGAGCCAATGATGAAGACCCCTGATCAAACACAAGACTACCTGCCACTGATGTCTGCAAGTATCCGGGTACTGATGTGTTTCTGGATCGACTTCCTAGATAAGGTGTTGAAGTCGATAGGAAGTGATCTGTTGAAAGGTAGGCACTGAGGCGTCCTACATCAGTCAACACGAAACGGAAACCAACTGATTTCGTTTATGATTTGAGATAATGAAGAGTAAATGGGGACGTTAGACGACAAATGATTTCTGGCATAATGAGCGGTTTGGTTGATAACAGGAGCAGTAGATAACGAGATCTGCTTGAACAATAGAAGGCACTCTAGCAGGGTACTAGGCAGCTGAGGCTTAATGAACACCAAAGAGTGTGTTAGGATTTTACTGGTGCAGGAACACTGGGAAATGAAGGCTAATACTCATAGATGGTAGGGTTCGGCTAACTACGAAAGAGTTTTCTGGGAAGTGCCATGTTCAAGAATTTTGCTACCAAATTGACCTTTTTTGAAAATGTAACAGAGGTAGTATCCATTTTGTCCAAATTTTTTCCCGTCTGATTAAGTTTAACGAGTCCAGACGAGTAAACTCGGTGAATTTTTCATGTTTAGAGAGTCTGAAAAATGTCAGGAAAGACAACTCTGTACCCCATCTGATTAGATTTAACGAGTCTAGATGAGAAAAATCGGTGAATTTTTCATGTTTAGAGAGTCTGAAAAATGTCATAAAAGACAACTCCATGTCCTATCTGATTAGGTTTAACGAGTCCAGACGAGTAAACTCGGTGAATTTTTCATGTTTAGAGAGTCTAAAAAATGTCGTAAAAGACGACTCCATTGGGGTACCTTTGTCATGTCTTGATAACCGGGCACGGCAAAGGGATAATAGTAAGCCCGAAACAGTTCATTTTCCGTAAGTTAGTCCATCGAATCCAGAAAAATGAGAAATCTATGTTCAATGGACGTCTACATCATTTTGTTATGAGTACGAGGAGACGAAGTAAACTCAATATTCTTTGTGAAATTTTAACGAGTCCAACAAAGAAAAACTCGGTACCTTCGTGAAATTTTAATGAGTCACACGGAGAAAACTCGATACCTCCGTGAAATTTCAATGAGTCACGTGGAGAAAACTCGATTATTTTTTCAGTTTAAAGAGCTTTGAAAAAAGAGGAAAAGAATGGCTCCTTATTCTTTGTCTTGATAGTTTAACGAGCCTGACAAAGGCGACTTGGGATTTTTTCGGTTTTATGAGCGAGAAAAGATTCCTAAAAAGAATGCTCAATACTTCTTCATAGTTTTAACGAGTCTGAAGAAGAAAACTCTAGGTTTTTCGGATTAACGAGCAAGAAAAGACCAAAGAAAATAATGCTCGATGCCAACTTCGTATAAGTTTAACGAGTCCGAAGAAGAGAACTCAAGGTTTTTCGAATTAACGAGCAAGAAAAATACCGTAAAAAGAATGCTCGATAAAACATGAGTATGTCTGTTCATAAATCTTGATCCCTAATTAGAACATCAGTACCAAATCTTGAGAGTTGCGACATGTGTACAGCGAGAAAACACGACTTTGCCGACTGACTTAAGAGAGTCATGCCCTAGAATTTGCTATAAGAAGGTCAGAAGACTTTCATTTTCACTGTTTTGAGTGCTGTGAAGAAGCTCTGGAGTGGAAAAGGGGTGAAAATTTCAGCTGAAGATTACGGTCAATCCAGGCAACAGTTTTCTATTCCGCGAGATCCAGGTAAGAGCTAGAACCTCCTGTTATCATTTAATTGCTGATTTGTTAGTTTTTGCTGGTTTCAATCTTAGGAAATTTTGAGGCCCTAGAAAAATATTTGCGCCTAACACGGGTCAGGAGTATGACAGCCGCGTTAAACGCATAACCCGTGAGGGGCTTGCGCATTAGAACACTTTGTTTTGTACTAGTGCCCGCGTTAGGCGCACCGTGCTTTCTAGCAACTCAATTTCTCCATTTTTGAAGTGGTCCAGGTAAGTTTTAATCGGTTGAAAATGTTGCATTTGTAGGTGCTCAGCTGTTAATCATGAGTATCTAGCGAGAGAAAGAGCATGAGCGGGAAGAATGAGAGATGGTGACGGATGCAGTGAGCTTAATGGCCCTCCGGAGATGTGGATTGCTCAAGTATGCTTGTTTAGAACTGATGAGGTGTCAAGAGGACCTCCTGAGGTGGCTGATCCAGCAGTGGAACGAATGGCATCATGTCTTTCGGATTGGTGGCAATGAGCTCGCCATCGAAAAGGATGATGTTTACTTTTTGACTGGCTTGTCATGTCATGGGGCGATGCCCAATTTGACGGGGTCCAGAGCTGACCCTCGTTCCACTACTGATTTGATCCATGCACACTGCATACGTGGCACCCAGGCTATGAGTAACCGGATACCTATCGCACAGGTGTCTCTGAGACCCTTGCGGTCTATATTATGGATGATTGTTCACTTGGCAGGTGCCAAGAGTCAGCATCTGGCGACCAAGGCTCTTATGCTCCTAGCCTTGGATTTCATGTAGCCTTAGGTTTTCGACTGGTGTGACGGTGTAGTCCGTCGGGTCTGAGCAGAGCTTACTGCATGTAAGACCCATACTCAAAGGGAGTTTGGATATGGTACACTGATTGTTTCTTTCATAATGGAGAAGATACCACTGATGAGGCCCAAGATCCCTACAGCGCCATTGGGTCCACGCGAGCCGAGGCAGGCTTAGTGGGCCACTTTGCTTCCACGAATTGGAGAGGGTCCTGTCCGTCACTGTTTTGATGAGCGGTTTTTTGATTCGCTGGACTCTCAGATCATCATGATTGATGATTATCCCTATGCAGGGATGAACTTCACAGGCGATCTCGAGTTAGTCCTGCCCCCTGGCACCCAGTGGGGGCCCGATGGTAAGAAAAAATGATCAATGCTTTTTCGAAGAAGTTTTTTGTGTTTTTAGCTTTTGAATGTTTATGTAAAAAAAATTTGTTTAAAAGGGGGTGAAAATTTAGTTTTGACATGAAGCTTTTGCTTGCTTGACACATATGTGGCACCTGTCCATCCAGTTGGGGCCCCTCACTATGCACGGCGTGGATTGCAGCTACCCGGGGCTGGTGCACCAGTAGAGGATGCAGAAGCCGGCGACGATGATGATACCCAAATTTTACATGAAATATCTAGGAACCTGGAGGGTCTGAGTATGGGTATACCACCACTTCCTATGCGGGAGGTTCCAGTTCGTCTGCAGCGGCATACTATGGGTGTGCCGGAGAGATACTTAGTCCCTCTGAGGAGGATAACTAGAGCAGTTGTATGCTATCATGAGCATCAGGCCTAGCTGGTGGAGTAGATGTATTAGTGTCAGAGCATGGCTTAGTGTAGCCAAATTTTGTAAAACACCCCAAGTTTTGGGAGATTTTATTTTCGATGTTTAATATGTACTGGACATGATATATATATATATATATTTGGCGATTTGTGTTTTTTAAATTTTTATGTATTTTTGATGTGATAAATGCGATAAATGCCAATCTAACACATAATTTGCCAAAGAATCGGCTAATGCATTAAATTCTCTAGGAACGTGTTCAAATGTGATTGTTTGAAATTGACGTTCTAAAAGTCGCACTCGTAAACAATAACGCAGCAATACCGGGTGGCGGACACGGTAATAATTATTTAACTGCATAATGATGAGTTGGGAATCTAACCTAACCACTAAATCGAAGATGTCACGAGATGCCGCTTCCGTGAGGAGTTGGATCACTGACATGTACTTGGCAACATTATTGGTGGTGTTACCCAGGAAAATTCCCTCGGAACCAAGAAGGTCTGACTCAGGAGTATAGTGAACCCAAGCAGCTGAAGCAATGTGTCTAGTGTGATGACTAGCACCATCCGCATATCCGACGTACGATAACGAATGCGATGACATCTGTGCGAAAGAAAAATATTACATGAGAAAAACACCTTAAACCAAAAACAAAAATCCAGAAGCATCAAAATAAAATAGGCAAAACTTATAAACATAAAATTACAAGGCATATGCCTAGTGCAAAACTAGGCAAAATACTTCTTCAGATAGAGCCCGTTGCGGGGCTCCTCGAGTGGAATTCCATTACAGTCCTGTAGTTCGTAAGCCCCTTTTGAGAGGGCTTTATTAACGATGTAAGGACTGAGCCATAATGGTTGGAGTGTTCCTGTCCCCAAGAGGTCATGCTTTGGATCATACAGTAGAACGAGATCGCCCTCTTGGAAAGAACGAGGCTTGACAGATTTGTCGTATTGAGCTTTAACTCAGTGCTAGTGAGCTTCGAGTGCTAGTGTAGCATCTCGATGAGTTTCGTCCAAATGATCAAGCGAGATCAAGCGCTCTTTTGTGGCGGTGGTGCCAGGCAGGAGTTCAACGGCAAGTTTGAGTGATGGGATTTCGCACTCGATCGGAAGTACTGCCTCCAGGCTGAAAGCAAGTTGAAAAGGTGTGAAGCCTGTCGCAGTTTTAACTGACGTTTGATATGCCCATAACTCAGAATACAACTTCCGATGCCATGTGGTTTTATGGTTTCCGACAAGTTGACGAATCATGGTTTTGAGGACGCCATTTACGGCTTCTACTTGACCATTAGCTTGAGGATAATAAGACGAAGATTGATCTTATCGGAAACCTAGCATGGATGTTAATTTGGTCATCATATGATTTTGAAAGTGAGATCCATGATCGGTGACAATCGATAGGGGTACGCCGAACCGACAGATTACCTGGTTAAACAGGAAGAGAGCGGCGGTTTCTCCATCGGCCTTAAAAGTGGGAAGGGCTTCTGCCCATTTCGTAAAATAATCAACAGCAAACACTATGTAGTTGTGTCTGTTTTCCGAAGCAGGATTGAAGGTGACGAATTCAATTCCCCATCTAGCGAAAGGACCGAGGGTGATAACCGGGTGAAGGGGGGTAGGATGTGCGCGCATTTTCTTTGTGAAAATTTGACATGGATGGCACTTCTGGACTGCTGCAATGCAGTCTTTAAACAAAGTGGGCCACTAGTAACCGGCGTGCAAGATTTTTTGGGCAGTAGCTATGCCTGAAAGATGGCCACCACATGCCCTGCTATAGGGTAAAATTCTTGGGTGGTTGGTTTTCGAATATCCCTCTCAGGGCTTTCCGATGCCCGAGGAAGACAGTAAGATTAGCTATGCTGTTCACAAAGATGGCATGAGCATGTTCATATTAGCTTGAAATAACTTGAAAGAATACAATAGAGAATTACCTCTTTGACAGTCTTGGAATCCCTTGGAGAGCGCTGCGCAACAAAGCAATAGTTCTTCTTCGCCGGCTCCAAATCCGAGTCCTGCAATCAGTCAAAGAACCCCCGTAATTCCTAATATAACAAGTATTCTATAAATTAAATCAGTATACAATAAACATCTAGATTATACACATATGAGCCATTCATATCATACTAGATAAATTTTCAAACAATAATGACAATATTAAGCACTGAATGGACAAAACGAACACAGTTCTATTGATTTTGAAAGAAGGAGGATTACAACCATCGGTTGTACCAAGCCCTCCTCAGTCTCCCAATCTCTCTTCTCTCTCTAGTGAAGAAGTCCAAGTCAAAAAACTCTCTAGGAGCCTCTTTGACTCTTGGCCTTCACAATGTCACACTATTCTCTATTCCACAAGTATGCAAGAACCTTGAGCAATCCTTCGACCTTCAATTAAGAGCCTTCAACTCCTTCTTATAGGAGAGGGAGAAGGCCATTGTTGCCCTTCTCTTTCCACTAGTTTGGAATGGAAAGGCTTAGATGTTTCCTTGATCTCCATGTTGCCTGGTTCCAGCCTTCCATGGGTAATGACCACAATGAATTGGTGGTCTCAGAACTTTCCTTTAGAATCGATCTCTTTGTGAGGGAAATGGAGATGCAATATTTTCCGTGCCTTTTCCCAATTCAGTCTTAAACACGGTAACGTTAGCCCTCCAAGAAATGAAGGTTTCCCTAGTTTCTCAATTAACGCTGCCAATGTATTGCTTCTGTTCGCGTTATAACGCTCTTGTTATGTTTTATATATGCGTTACCCTGGCAGAAATAGGTTTAATTTAGGTCTTTTTACTTCTTCCATATTTGTCTTCCCCTCTGAGCTGATGAGGAGGTATTTTGACCTGTAACAGATGCCCCCTAAAGTGTGAGGTCGGAGATGAAGACGATGGCCGAAATACTTTATAATTTGTAGAGATAGAGAGAGATTGAAAGACTGAGGAAAACCTGAAACAACAACATATGTCATAAAATATAGTATTTTCCTAGAGTCGGGCATGTCCCATGCTCATTAGCTTAAACAACATGATTTATCTAGAATAGAGATATGAAGAATCTTTCCACCAATAGGCACAATGTGGAACTGTCTGTCATAACAGGATCAGGCTGAAGAAGCTGTCTCCATAAACAATATCGCAGCTTGGGGAAGGGAACACAACTTTAATGGTGTAGCCTTTTGCCCCAAGGTCTTGACCGTCGATTCACTTAAAATGCATATTTCTCAACATGTGAATGAAGGAGTTGTCATCAAACATGTGAGAAATCGTCTGATTACCAGTCAATGATGAAAACTGTTAACAGACGCGAAGGTGGCCACTGATAATGATGATGGTCCCTAAGATGCCCAGTACAATCTAGCGAGTGTGAATAAAAGGAGTTGAAGTCGAACACTCGTAGAATCATTTGACCAAGAGCCAATGATGAAGACCCTTGATCAAACACAAGACTACCTGCCACTGATGTCTGTAAGTATCTGGGTACTGATGGGTTTCTGGATCAACTTCCTAGATAAGATGTTGAAGTCGATAGGAAGTGACTGTTGAGCCGTAGGCACTGGAAGTCTATTAGTCAACACGAACATAACCAACTGATTTTACAGTCTAGATAAGGTATGTTGCAGACAATACAAATAATTTGGCATAATGAACGGTTTGGCTGAACTGCATGATAGCGAGATATGCTTGAAACAATAGAAGGTACTCTAGAAGGTGGTACTAGGCAAATTAAGGGTGTTTGAACACCAAAATATGTGTTAGGATTCTACATATATAGGACACTGATTTTGTTAATACCTATAGATAGGTCTCAGTTAATCAAAGAGTTTTCTGAAGTTAAGTGTTCAGAATTTGCTACAAATCAACCTTGAAATGGACAGAGGTAGTATCCATTTTGTCCAAATTTTTCCCCGTCCGATTAAGTTTAACGAGTCCAGACGAGTAAACTCGGTGAATTTTTCATGTTTAGAGAGTCTGAAAAATGTCAGGAAAGACAACTCTGTGCCCCATCTGATTAGATTTAACGAGTCCAGATGAGCAAACTCGGTGAATTTTTCATGTGTAGAGAGTCTGAAAAATGTCATAAAAGACAACTCCATGTCCTGTCTGATTAGGTTTAACGATCCAGACGAGTAAACTCGGTGAATTTGTCATGTTTAGAGAGTCTGAAAGATGTCTTAAAAGACGACTCCATGGGGGTACCTTTGTCATGTCTTGATAACTGGGCACGGCAAAGGGATAATAGTAAGCCCGAAACAGTTCATTTTCCGTAAGTTAGTCCATCGAATCCGGAAAAGTGAGAAATCTATGTTCAATGGATGTCTACCTCATTTGTTATGAGTACGAGGAGACGAAGTAAACTCAATATTCATTGTGAAATTTTAACGAGTCCAACAAAAAAAAAATCGGTACCTCCGTGAAATTTTAATGAGTCACGCGGAGAAAACTCGATGTACTTTTTCTGTTTTAAAGAGCTTTGAAAAAGAGGAAAAGAATGGCTCTTTGTTCTCTGTCTCAATAGTTTAATGAGCCTGACAAAGGTGACTCGGGATTTTTTCAGTTTTATGAGCGAGAAAAAGATTCCTAAAAAGAATGCTCAATACTTCTCCATAGTTTTAACGAGTATGAAGAAGAAACCTCTAGGTTTTTCGGATTAACGAGAAAGAAAAGACCAAAAAAAAGAACTCTCGATGCCAACTTCGTATAAGTTTAACGAGTCCGAAGAAGAGAACTCGAGGTTTTTCGGATTAACGAGCAAGAAAAATACCGTAAAAAGAATGCTCGATGAAACATGAGTATGTCTGCTCATAAATCTTGATCCCTAATTATAACATCAGTACCAAATCTCGAAAGTTGTGACATGTGTACAACGAGAAATCACGACTTTGCCGACTGACTTAAGAGAGTCATGCCCCAGAATTTGCTATAAGAAGGTCAGAAGACTTTCATTTTCACTGTTTTGAGTGCTGTGAAGAAGCTCTGGAGTGGAAAAGGGGTGAAAATTTCAGCTGAAGATTACGGTCAATTCGGGCAACAGTTTTCTATTCCGCGAGATCCAGGTAAGAGCTAGAACCTCATGTTATCATTTAATTGCTGGTTCAATTTTAGGAAATTTTGAGGCCCTAGAAAAATATTTGCACCTAACGCGGGTTAGGAGTATGACAGCTGCGTTAAACGCATAACCCGTGAGGGGCTTGCGCGTTAGAACACTCTTTTTTGTACTAGTGCCCGCGTTAGGCGCACCATGCTTTCTAACAACTCAATTTCTCCATTTTTGAAGTGGTCCAGGCAAGCTTTAATTGGTTGAAAATGTTGCATTTGCAGGTGTTTAGCTGTTAATCATGAGTATCTGGCGAGAGAGAGAGCATGAGCGGGAAGAACGAGAGATGGTGACGGATGCAGCGAGCTTAATGGCTCTCCAGAGGTGCAGATTGCTCAAATATGCTCGTTTAGAACTGATGAGGGGTCAAGAGGACCTCCTGAGGTGGCTGATCCAGCAGTGGGACGAATGGCATCATGTCTTTCAGATTGGTGACAATGAGCTCGCCATCGAAAAGGATGATGTTTAATTTTTGACCGGCTTATCATGTCGTGGGGCGAGGCCCAATTTGACGGGGTCCAGAGCTGACCCTCATTCCACTACTGATTTGATCCATGCGCACTGCATACGTGGCACCCAGGCTGTGAGTAACCGGATACCTATTGCACAGGTGACTCTGAGATCCCTACGGTCTATATTATGGATGATTGTTCGCTTGGCAGGTGCCAAGAGTTAGCATGTGGCGACCAAGGCTCAGATGCTCCTAGCCTTGGATTGCATGCAGCCTCAGGTTTTCGACTGGTGTGACGGTGTGGTCTGTCGGGTCCGAGCAGAGCTTACTGCATGCAAGACCCATACTCAACGGGAGTTTGGGTACGGTACACTGATTGTTTCTTTTATACTGGAGCAGATACCACTGATGAGGCCCAGGATCCCTATAGCACCACTGGGTCCACGCGAGCCGAGGCAGGCTCGGTGGGCCACTTTGCTTCCACGGACTAGAGAGGGTCCTGTCCGTCACTGTTTTGATGAGGGGTTTTTTGATTGGCTGGACTCTCAGATCATCATGATTGAGGATTATCCCTATGCAGGGATGAACTTAGGCGATCCCGAGTTAGTCCTGCCCCCTGGCACCCAGTGGGGGCCCGATGGTAAGAAAAAATGATCAGTGTTTTTTCAAAGAAGTTTTTTGTGTTTTTAGCTTTTGAATGTTTATGTAAAAAATTTTGTTTAGAAAGGGGTGAAAATTTAGTTTTGACATGAAGTTTTTTCTTGCTTGACACATATGTGGCACCTGTCCGCCCAGTTGGGGCCCCTCGCTATGTGTGGGGAGGATTGCAGCTACCCGGGGCTGGCGCACCAGTAGAGGATGCGGAAGCCGGCGACGATGATGATACCCAAATTTTACATGAACTCTCCAGGAACTTGGAGGGTCTGAGTATGGGTATACCACCGCTTCCTATGCGGGAGGTTCCAGTTCGTCTGCAGCGGCATACTGTGGGTGTGCCGGAGAGATAATTAGTCCCTTTGAGGAGGATAGCTAGAGCAGTTGTATGCTATCATGAGCATCAGGCCTAGCTGGTGGAGTAGATGTATTAGTGTCAGAGCATGGCTTAGTGTAGCCAAAACTTGTAAAACACCCCAAGTTTTGGGAGATTTTTCTTTTCGATGTTTTCTATGTACTGGACATGACATATATATATATATATATATATATATATATATATATATATATATATATTTGGTGATTTGTGTTTTTAAATTTTTATGTATTTTTGATGTGATAAAAATATATGTACTCATGAGTAAATCTTTTACAATAAATGCGATAAATGCCAATCTAACACGTAATTTGCCAAAGAATCGGCTAATGCATTAAATTCTTTAGGAACATGTTCAAATGTGATTGTTTGAAATTGATGTTCTAAAAGTCGCACTCGTAAAAAAATAACGTAGCAATACAGGGTGGCGAACACGGTAATAATTGTTTAACTACATAATGATGAGTTCAGAATCTAACCTGACCACTAAATCGGAGATGTCACGAGATGCCGCTTCCGTGAGAAGTTGGATCACTGACATGTACTCGGCAACATTATTGGTGGCGTTACCCAGAAAAATTCCCCTAGAACCAAGAAGGTCTGACTCAGGAGTATAGAGAACCCAAGCAGCTGAAGCAATGTGTCTAGTGTGACGACTAGCACCGTCCGCATATCCGACGTATGATAACAAATGCGATGACATCTGTGCGAAAGAAAAAGATTACATGAGAAAAACACCTTAAACCAAAAAACAAAAATCCAGACATCAAAATAAAAGAGGCAAAACTTATATACATAAAATTACAAAGCATATGCCTAGTGCGAAACTATGCAAAATACTTCTTCAGATAGAGCCCGTTGCGGGGCTCCTCGAGTGGAATTCCATTACAGTCCTGTAATTCGTAAGATCCTTTTGAGAGGGCTTTAGTAACAATGTAAGGACCGAGCCATAACGGTTGGAGTGTTCCTGCCCCCAAGAGGTCGTGCTTTTGATCATATAATAGAACGAGATCGCCCTCTTGGAAAGAACGAGGCTCGATAGATTTGTTGTATTGAGCTTTAACTCGGCGTTGGTGAGCTTCGAGTGCTAGTGTAGCATCTCGACGATTTTTGTACAAATGATCGAGCGAGAGCAAGCACTCTTCTGTGGCGGTAGTGCCAGGCAGGAGTTCAACGGCAAGTTTGAGTGATGTGATTTTGCACTCGATCGGAAGTACTGCCTCCAGGCCGAAAGCAAGTTGGAAAGGTGTGAAGCCTGTGGCAGCTTTAACTGACGTTCGGTATGCCCATAACGCGGAATACAACTTCCAATGCCATGTGGTTTTATGGTTTCTGACCAATCGACGAATCATGGTTTTGAGGACGCCATTCACGGCTTCTACTTGACCATTAGCTTGAGGATAATAAGACGAAGATTGATCTTGTCGGAAACCTAGCATGGATGTTAATTCGGTCATCATATGATTTTTAAAGTGAGATCCATGATCCATGACAATCGATAGGGGCATGCTGAACTGACAGATTACCTGATTAAACAGGAAGAGAGCAGCGGTTTCGCCATCTGCCTTAAAATTGGGAAGGGCTTCAACCCATTTCATAAAATAATCGACTGCAACCACGATGTAGTTGTGTCCGTTTTCCAAAGCGGGATTGCAGGTTACGAAGTCAATTCCCCATTTAGTGAAAGGACCGATGGAGATAACCGAGTGAAGGGGGGTAGGATGTGCGCGCATTTTCTTTGTGAAAATTTGACATGGATGGCACTTCTGGACTGCTGCAATGCAATATTTAAACAAAGTGGGCCACCAGTAACCGGCGCGCAAGATTTTTTGGGCAGTAGCTATGCCCGAAATATGGCCACCACATGCCCCCACGTGGCATTCATTCAAAACCCGTTCTGCTTCATCGATAGTGAGACACCATCGGAGAATAGTATCAACACCACCATGATATAGTGTATCGTTTAGCACGAGGTAGTGCTTTGCTTGGTGGCGGATACGACGACGGTCGTCAGATGTGAGAGTTGGGTGGAAGCGTTGAGTTTGTAAGTAGACTAAGATGTCTCCATACCATGGGTCCAAAGAATCGACCAAGTAGACAGATTCATCAGGGAATGGATCATGAGCTACTTCTGCCGGGTCGATTCTGGGAAGGTCCGATAATAATTCGGCGAAGACGAGGGATTTCTTTGCTTTTGCAGCCGTGAAAACCAAATCAAATTTTTGGAGGATGACGATCCATTTGGAATATTTCCCGCCAATAATTTGTCTAGACAAGATATGTCACATGGGATTCTCCAAAGCAATCACCGTAGTCTGTCGTAGCAATATATAATGTCGAAGTCGGGTGACGGCGAAAACTACCGCCAGAGACAGTTTTTCCACATGTGAATAACGTAACCCAGGTCCGATTAGACCTTTTGATAAATATTAAATCACATGTTCGCTGTCTTCATCGTGTACTTGAACCAAAACCATTCCAAGTGAGGATGGTGATGTTGCCAGATAGAGGAGAAAGTCGCGTGAGTAATCGGGGGCACTAAGGAGTGGGGCTGAAACAAGTGCATGTTTTAAAGCATCAAATGACTGTTGAGCTTGGTCATCCCACAAGTATAGTGTTCCTTTCTTCAATAATCGCACAAATCCTTTCGTCATCTCAGCATAGTTAACGATGAAACGACGCAAAATTTTTGCCTTCCCTTGCAAGCTTTGGAGTTGAAGGATGGATTGTGGTGCCGGCAATTCAACAATTGCTTTGACCTTATCGGGATCAACCCTAATCCCTTGTTTGGAAGCAATGAAACCTAAAAATCGTCCAGACTCGACCATAAATACGCATTTATGAGGATTCAAGCGTATATTGTAGAACCTGCACCTAGCAAAAATTTCTCTTAAATGAGTCAGGTGGTTCTGTTGCTTCTTGGAATGAGCCGGAAGGTCATCCAAGTAAGCCTGTACAATATGTCGAATGTCATGAAAAGCATAGTCCATAGCCCACTGAAAAGTTGCTCCAGCATTCTTCAGGCCGAATGGGAGTTTTTTATACGCAAAAATGCCCCAAGGACAGATGAAAGCATTTTTATGCTGGTTGTATTTTTTTATGGCAATCTGATTGTATCCCGAGAATCCATCCATGAAGGAAAAAGATTCACATCTGACACAATCATCAAGAATTTGATGAATGAACGGTGTAGGATAATCATCTTTTGGACAAGCGGCATTCAAATTGCGATAATCAATGCAAACTCGAATAGTGCCTTGTTTTTTATCAACGGGAACCGGATTGGAAACCCATTCAGTTAAGGGAAGGGGGTAGATGAAGCCAGCATTTAAAATTTTTTCTACTTCGACCCTAATGGCAGTTTCTTTGCATGGGTGGACAGGTCTGAGTCGTTGCCGGATTGGTTTAGCATTGTCATAAGTCTTGATTTCATGCTCGACAATAGAAGGATCTATGCTGGGCATTTCGTCATAAGACAAAGCAAAGACATCGCGGAATTCTTTAAAAAGAGATGTGAAGGATGCAATTTCCTCAGGATTGCAATCGGCTCCAATCTGAATATTTTCCACGATACCCGTTTTGACCAAGATATCAATGAGCAGTGTCTTGGAAAGATTACCCATGTTCCCTTCTGAATCGATAGTGTGAACAGTCGTATAAGAGGAGGGGACTATCTCAGGTTGGTCAAAAGACGGGATTTCAGTTTTTATCGCCTCCGAATCAATCGTCGAAGTGCGATGGTGAAACTCTCCCCAAGGTCATTCTTCTAATGACATGATCTCTCGAATAGCTTCTTCTGTAGGCCAGACTTCATTGAGGAGATCCTTAGAGAGAACTGTTATGGGAGAGAGGCTTGTACCTGCGGTCGAAACCATATTAGTGGAGGGTTCAGATGTGCTTTGGATGGCTTGATAAGCCAACTCAACCGGCGAAAGCGGCATCCTATCTCCATAAGAATCAATATCTGAAGGTGCCGGGATGATCCATGGGTCGATAGAGCCATCTGAAAAGGTGGATATCATTGCAACCATGTTTTGGATCTGTGGCGGCGGTAGAGGAAAACAACCCAGTAGGGAAGATGCCTTCAGAAGACCGGTACCGATACTAACGTAAGAGTCAGGGACACCTCCTATTAGGGGTACAGAGCTACTTCGTAAAGTGGCATAATCAGGGGTGCATAAGGATAGCTGATCGACCGTGACTATTTTCCCATCCAATGGAAATAGGATGAGTCAGAAGACCGAAGACATGATGGCGGTCATAGCATAATACCAACTGCAACCGAGTAATAGATTATAGTCGAGATGACGCTCTACGACTTCAACATCCACATTTACCGTTTTCCCACTCAGAGTGATGGGAAAGCTAGAAAGGTATCCTTTTGGTAGGAAAGTGTGGCCATCGAAAGCTTTGAGGGAATTTGATGGCGGGGTTAGAGTAGGAGAACCTAAATGGAGCCAGCAAGCTTGTGACATAACGCAGGTCGAAGCACCTTCGTCTATGACAGTATGATGGATTGGTCTCCCTTTCGACACAACCTTCCCCTGGAATGCCAGTTGATGTGAGAGGCGAGGTTTAGCCTTTTCCATATCAAATATTGCTAGCGTGGAATCTTGGGGATCTATCCCACCAATGGCCGAAAGCAAGGCTTTCCTTTGTGTTGGACAGGTTTGTAATACTTCAAGAGAAGACATGGCTGACGGTGCCTGCGCCAAATCTTCTACAATATTATAGTTTTGGGCTGCACGTGTAGAGGTATTATGAGTCATGCGTCGAAGTGTCCCTTTGGGGGGACGAATTACAGGTTCAACAGTAGGCCTTTTAATATGTAAATCATTGGGCGGTGGCGGATTGGAACTAGTTCCAGATTCCTAAGCATCTATGGTAGGATTTCCATAAAGCTTGGCGCGAGTTTGAAGGTCAACACTCTCGATGCGATAAATAGCAGATGGTCGCCGGAAGGATACGAACCACCCTTGCCCCATTGATGGGGTTGTGGTGGATTTTCAACCATGTGTTGATGTTTCTGCGGTTGATTGGGGAAAGGATTGTGAAGAATGGCAGGTGTTCGCCCAGAATCGTTGTTAGCAATAAAATCGGTGCATTCCTGCAGCCGAGGACATTTGTATGTCAAGTGATCCTCCGCACAAATTTTGCAAGGAAATTTCATGGGTTTATCCTTTCCTCTGTCATTTCTGGCAACATTTTTTTGATTAGGGTTGTTCTGATTATCCGACTGCTCTTCCGAAGAAGATGTTTTCTTCTTGTTCTTCTTATTTTTCCTGCTAGGTTTTTGTGAGATTTGCACCAAATTTATCTCAGTGGGAGGAAGAGGAGTCGTTTGATGGGGGGTGGTGGTAGCCGAGGATGGCTGGGAGGTTTGCCCCCGAGACTGATTGGTGGCTACACCAGAGATCGCGCCAACGAGACCATCGGCATGAGCTCCAGTTTTCTGAGTAGCCGGAGGGTTTGGGTTACCAGGGACATGGGGGAGAAAATCGTAAAGCGTGCCAGATTGTGAATGGATTAAATCCAGGTGCTGGGCACGAAGAATACATTGATCTTCTGTCACCGCACCAGAAAGGCCAATGTCTTTAGAGATGTGGGGTAAAAGAGACTTGCAAAACCAATTGGCCAAGAGATGGTCCGGTATTGGCGCTTTGACGAGCCTCCTCCTACGTCTCCATTCATGAATATGGTCGGAGATGTGGGTGCCGGTGTCTTGTCGCAATGATGTTAATAATTCTGTTCCGGTTTCCACTCTAATTGGTAGTTGGAAGTTCTTTAAGAACTCTGTCGCTAAAGCACCAAACGTATTGATGGCGGCGCGTGGTAATTCAATGTACCACTTAGCGGCATTGCCTGTAAGGGTATGGGGAAACAGTCGAAGTCGGACACTATCATCTACCATAGAATTGGATATGGACCATAAATGGAAGGTAGTGATGTGTACGGCCGGGTTGTCCCCATGTTTCCCGTCGAACTTCGGGATATCAGAAGGAATCTTATGTAGTATTGGAGGCCAAAGGGGGTTGTGGTTGATGAGGTTGTTCGTCAGCTTATGGATGTCGGGTATGTCCAAAGTTGCCAATAATGGCAATTGTGGATTTTCCCCCGAGTCCAACGAAGGCATTATGGTCTGACTACTTGGACCATAGGGTGCCCCCATCCATGTGTTACCAGATGGGTAAGTGGGACTTTGATAAAAACCTCCCATAGGTGGAGGAGTAGGAACATACGGTTGTTGTCCATAGGGCATAGTGTATTGAGGGGAAAATGGTTGGTTGCCCCCAGCGTGAAAGTGCCCTCCCACTCCAGACGGAGGTTGGGGTTGGTTAGTCCAAATGGATGCAATAGAGTTTCCTGGAGGCATACTAGTACTTGCATAATTTGGCAACAGTATAGATCCTACACCTATGTTTGAACCACTTAAGGGGATAATATTTACAATGGGTTGTCCCATTTGTCCTAAGGATTGGATAGGAAGAGAAATATTCCCTGCTACCTGTGTACTGATAACACTACCCCCTGGCATAGTGGCCAGGGGGTTTGAACTCAACAGAGGGTTCCAATCGAAAGGGTTGCTAAAGGGCACCGAAGTAGTCATGCTTATGGGAGGAGCTACCGTGGTCCCCAACGTGGTTACGGTAGGAGTAGATGCCGAAGGGTTCAGTAAACTACTGACAGTTGTGTTAACCATAGGATTGGGGGTAGGTGTATGTTGACTACTGGGGTTACCCAGTAACGGCATAGAACTGACCACCAGCAGGGAGGATGGTGTCAAACTAGGAATGGTTGCCATTGGTATCGACCCTGTGGATGCCGGTGGAGAAATAGATGTTGCTGTTTCCGCAGACATATCTCGGCGTGGTGTAATTTGGATTATCACAGGCCCTAACGGATCAGTGAGCGGAGGATTGTAATTAGGTACAACGCCTTCAGTGAAAGGGTCCTCCGAGAGTTCTGGCTGATAAGGGTCTATGTGATAATCAGGATTAGTCAGAGGAGACTGCCCTTCCGTAGAAGGCCCGGGTTCACCAAGGTTCAGTTCTTCCTCAAGGTTGAGAGGAGGTAGACCTTGCTGTCGTCGAGACAGACGGCGTGGGTCAGGGGATGCCACGGTGACCGGTTTAATTTTAACAAATTTTATTAAATTGTGATCTATTATGAAGTCTCAAATGACAGTAACCACACACTTAACAAAAGAAAAAGGACTTTCTAAAATCAATCAGCAAGCAGCCAAAATAGGGTGCCGTGTCTGAGTACTACTGTTCACTGGTGATGAAATCCAGTCTCACAATAGTATACAGAGAGGGTTGGTCGAAAGTACAGTTACGGTCACTCTAGAGCTTCGCCCAAACCTCAGACGATAGGTGTAAGCACTCTCATGAAGACGAGTACCCTCCTAAAGACCGAAGACAGAGTGGGTCCATCTGTTTCAGGTACCAGGACAGCCCGTCCCAGTCACCTTGTGTAAGTCCCTAAAAATATGGCCACTAAGGATACCTCAAATCACAGACATCATCAGGGGGGTCCATGGTCAAGGACAGTGTGCTATATGGGCAGATACCTAGATCCCCGATCTAGTTTCGACATCCCCGAAGGGAACCCCAATATATAACACACCCACAGGATGCAGTCGAAGGCGGGCTACCTTCTAGTGCACCCAAGTGTTGTCTCGCGCTGAGCTCCGGTAAAGGAATGGTCCCAATAATGTGAGTGCAGCAGGATTTCACTCGTTAATGACTCTAGTTTTCAAGTTTTGAGATCTTGGGTAGTTTTCTCACTTTCCTAACCCAAGATCCTAGCCTGAACTACTGTTTGTGTGAGCTCAAAAAAGAGTTATTAGATTTATTTTAGTGTCGCTTTATTTTTAGTGTACTTTGTTATTAGTCTTGCGGAGGGGGAATGGACGTATGAAGTAAAGTGAGACTCTGACTCAAGAAACCATGCAAAACATGCTCTAAATATTAAATTCAATGAAGAGTGTTTCTACAGGGAGAGGTTTCTTTTTCAATCATCCATGCACCAACATGTAAATAGCATAGCTCAACTTTTGAAGATTCAGACTTCTATCTACCTCTTTTAACAGTCTATGAACTAAAATCTTCAGAACAAACTCAGCTAAATGCAGAAAAATAATAAAAAATAAAAAAAATTCTCTTTTAAAAAGTAAATGTTTTGCACACAAACTAAATAAGAGAAACAAATAACAATGCCAGTTTAGCAGACAAGCACAGGGATTCAGTCGCTGAAAGGTACTGATGGCCAAAAAACTCTACAGCTAAAACATAGTCACAGCAGTGAACAGCAAGGTTTTTGGCTGAGTAACGCTCTGTCTGTGAGAAAATACAGCGTTATAACGCACTATATTTAAGCATAGACCGCATTATAACGCACTGGATAGCCTTCATAGGTCGCGCTAACCAGGGAAAAGCTCTTTAGTTGGCCAGACAGGAACAGGATTGAACTCTGCAAGCGTTTGGTATGTCTACTGGGCATCAAAAGTGGTCGGAAGGATCTTTGAACAGAGAAGAAGAGAAGAAAGGAAGGAATAAATAGTCCGGAAACTATAGGGGAAAAGTCCCCAGTGGAGTCGCCAATTCTGCTATAGGGTAAACTTCTTGGGTGGTTGGTTTTCGAATATCCCTCTCAGGGCTTTCCGGTGCCCGAGGCAGACAGTAAGATTAGCTATGCTATTCACAAAGATGGCATGAACATGTTCATATTAGCTTGAAATAACTTGAAATAATACAATAGAGAATTACCTCTTTGACAGTCTTGGAATCCCTTGGAGAGCGCTGCGCAGCAAAGCAAGAGTCCTTCTTCGCCAGCTCCAAATCTGAGTCCCGCAATCAGTCAAAGCACCCGCGTAATTCCTAATATAACAAGTATCCTATCAATTAAATCAATATACAATAAACATCTAGATTATACACATCTAAGCCATTCATATCATACTAGATAAATGTTCAAACAATAATGACAATATTAAGCATTGAATTGACAAAATGAACACAGTTCTATTGATTTTGAAAGAAGGAGGATTACAACCATCGGTTGTACCAAGCCCTTCTCAGTCTCCCAATATCTCTTCTCTCTCTAGTGAAGAAGTCCAAGTCAACAAGCTCTCTAGGAACCTCTTTGACTCTTGGCCTTCACAATGTCACACTATCCTCTATTCCACAAGTATACAAGAACCTTGAGCAATCCTTCGACCATCAATTAAGAGCCTTCAGCTCCTTCTTATAGGAGAGGGAGAAGGCCATTGTTGCCCTTCTCTTTCCACTAGTTTGGAATGGAAAAGGCTTATATGTTTCCTTGATCTCCATGCTTTTGCCTCTCTTGGAGTTTAGTCTTCCATGGAAATGACCAATAATGAACTGGTGCTTCTGCAGTTTCCTTTGTGAACTGACTCCTTTGTGAGGGAAAGTCGGAGATTCAAATATTTCTCCGTGCTCTTTTCCCAATTCAAACTTAAAACACGGGTAACGCGTCCCTCCAGTGTAAACAAAGCGTTTCCCTAGCCACTAACGCGGCCAATGTATTGCTTGCATGCGTTATAATGCTCTTGTTATGTTTTATATATGCGTTACCCTGGCAGAAATAGGTTTAATTTAGGTCTTTGTACTTCTTCCATATTTGTCTTCCCCTCTGAGCTGATGAGGAGGTATTTTGACCTGTAACATGCCCCCGCATGGCAGTCATTCAAAACGCGTTCTACTTCATCGATAGTAAGACAACGTCGAAGAATAGTATCAACACCACGATGATATAGTGTATTGTTTAGCACGAGGTAGTGCTTTTCTTGGTGGAAGATACGACGATGGTCATCAGACGTGAGAGCTGGGAAGAGGCGTTGAGTTTGTAAGTAGACTAAGATGTCTCCATACCATGGGTCCGAAGAATCGACCAAGTAAACAGATTCATCAGGGAATGGATCATGAGCTACTTCTGCTGGGTCGATTCTGGGAAGGTCCGATAATAATTCGGTGAAGACAAGGGATTTCTTTGCTTTGGCAGCCGTGAAAACCAAATCAAATTGTTGGAGGATGACGATCCATTTGGAATATTTCCCACCAATAATTTTTCTAGACAAGATATGTCGCATGGGATTCTCCAAAGCAATCACCATAGTCTGTCGCAGCAATATATAATGTCGGAGTCGGGTGACGGCAACAACTACCGCCAGAGATAGTTTTTCCACATGTGAATAACGTAACTCAGGTCCAATTAGACCTTTTGATAAATAGTAAATCACATGTTCACTGTCGTCATTGTGTACTTGAACCAAAACCATTCCAAGTGAGGATGGTGATGCTGCCAGATAGAGGAGAAAGTCGCGTGAGTAATCGGGGGCACTAAGGAGTGGGGCTGAAACAAGTGCATGTTTTAAAGCATCAAATGACCGTTGAGCTTGGTCATCCCACAAGTATAGTGTTCCTTTCTTCAATAATCGCATGAATCCTTTCGTCATCTCAGCATAGTTGACGATGAAACGACGCAAAAATTTTTCCTTCCCTTGCAAGCTTTGGAGTTGAAGGATGGATTGTGGTGCCGGAAATTCAACAATTACTTTAACCTTATCGGGATCAACCCTAATCCCGTGCTTGGAAACAATGAAACCTAACAATCGTCCGGACTCGACCATAAATACGCATTTATGAGGATTCAAGCGTATATTATAGAATTTGCACCTAGCAAAAATTTCTCTTAAATGAGTTAGGTGGTTTTGTCACTTCTTGGAATGTGCCAGAAGGTCATCCAAGTAAGCCGGTACGATATGTCGAATGTCATGAAAAACATAGTCCATAGCCCGCTGAAAATTTTCAACAGCATTCTTTAGGCCGAATGGGAGTTCTTTTTACGCAAAAATGCCCCAAGGACAGATGAAAGCAGTTTTATGCTGGTCGTCTTTTTTTATGGCAATCTGGTTGTATCCCGAGAATCCATCCATGAAGGAAAAAGATTCACATCCGGCACAATCGTCGAGAATTTGATCAATGAACGGTGTAGGGTAATTGTCTTTTGGACAAGCGGCGTTCAGATCGCGATAATCGACACAAACTCGAATAGTGCCTTGTTTTTTATCAACGGGAACCGGATTGGAAACCCATTCATTTAAGGAAACAGGGTAGATGAAGCCAGCATTTCAAAGTTTTTCTACTTCGACCTTAATGGCGGCTGCTTTGCGTGGGTGGACAGGTCTAAGTCATTGCCGGATTGGTTTAGCATTGTCATAAGTCTTGATTTCGTGCTCGACAATAGAAGGATCTATGCCGTGCATTTCTTCATAAGACCAAGCAAAGACATCGCAGAATTCCTTAAAGAGAGATGTGAAGGATGCAATTTCCTCGGGATTGCAGTCGGCTCCAATTTGAATATTTTCCACGATACCCGTTTTGACCGAGATATCAATGAGCAGTGTCTTGGAAATATTACCCATGTTACCTTCTGAATCGATAGTGTGAACAGTCGTATAAGAGGAGGGAACTATCTCAGGTTGGTCAAAAGACGGAATTTCAGTTTTTTTCGCCTCCGAATCAATCGTCGAAGTGCGATGGTGAAACTCTCCCCAAGGTCGTTCTTCTAATGACATGATCTCTCGATTATCTTCGTCTGTAGGCCAGACTTCATTGAGGAGATCCTTAGAGAGAACTGTTGTGGGAGAGAGTTTTGTACCCGTGGTCGAAACCATATCAGTGGAGGGTTCATATGTGCTTTGGATGGCTTAATAAGCCAACTCAACCGCTGAAAGCGGCATCTGATCTCTATAAGAATCAATATCTGAAGGTGCCGGGATGATCCATGGGTCGATAGAGCCATCCGAAAAGGTGGATATCATTGCAACCGTGTTTGGGATCTGTGGCGGAGGTAGAGGAAAACAACCTAGTAGGGAAGATGCCTTCAGAAGACTGGTACTGATACTGACATAAGAGTCAGGGACACCTCCTATTAGGGGTAAAGAGCTACTTGGTAAAGTGGCATAATCAGGGGTGCAGAAGGATAGATGATCGACCGTGACTATTTTCCCATCCAATGGAAATAGGATGAGTCAGAAGACCGAAGACACGATGGCGGTCATAGCATAAGACCAACTGCGACCGAGCAATAGATTATATTTGAGACAATGCTCTACGACTTCAACGTCCACGTTTACCGTTTTCCCACTCAGAGTGATGGGAAAGCTAGCAAGGTATCCTTTTCGTAGGAAAGTGTGGCCATCGAAAGCTTTGAGGGAATTCGATGGCGGGGTTAGAGTAGGAGAACCTAAATGGAGCCAACAAGCTTGTGACATAACGTAGGTCGAAGCACCTTCGTCTATGACAGTACGATGGATTGGTCTCCCTTTCGACACAACCTGCACCTGGAATGCGAGTTGATGTGAGAGGCGAGGTTTAGAATTTTCCATATCAAAGATTGCTAGCATGGAATCTTGGGGATCTATTCCACCGATGGCCGAAAGCAAGGCTTTCCTTTGCGTTGGACAGGTTTGTAATACTTCAAGAGTAGACATAGCTGACGGTGCCTGCGCCAAATCTTCTACAATGTTGTAGTTTTGGGCTGCATGTGCAGAGGTATTATGAGTCGTGCGTCGAAGTGTCCCTTTGGGGGGACGAATTACAGGTTCAACAGTAGGCCTTTCGATATGTAAATCGCTGGGCGGCGGTGAATTGGAACTAGTTCCAGGTTCCTGAGCATCTATGGTAGGATTTCCATAAAGCTTGGCGCGAGTTTGAAGGTCAACACTCTAGATGCCATAAATGGCAGATGGTCCTTCACCGGAAGGATACGAACCACCGTTGCCCCATTGATGGGGTTGTGGCGGATTTTCAACCATGTGTTGATGTTGTTGCAGTTGATTGGGGAAAGGATTGTGAAGAATGGCAGGTGTTCGCCCAGAATCCTAGTTAGCAATAAAATCGGTGCATTCCTGCAGCCGAGGACATTTGTATGTCAAGTGGTCCTCCGCACAGATTTTGCAAGGAAATTTCATTGGTTTATCCTTTCCTTTGTCATTTCTGGCAACATTTTTCTGATTAGGGTTGTTCTGATTATCCGACTGCTCTTCCAAAGAAGATGTTTTCTTCTTGTTCTTCTTATTTTTCCTGCTAGTTTTTTGTGAGATTTGCACCGAATTTATCTCAGTGGGAGGAAGAGGAGTCGTTTGATGGGGGGCGGTGGTAGCCGAGGATGGCTGGGAGGTTTTCCCCCGAGACTGATTGGTGGCTACACCAGAGATCGTGCCAACGAGACCATCGGCATGAGCTCCGGTTTTCTTAGTAGCCGGAGGGTTTGGGTTACCAAGGGCATGGGGGAACAGATCGTAAAGCGTGCCAGATTGTGAATAGATTAAATCCAGGTGCTGGGCACGACAAATACATTGATCTTCTGTCACCGCACCAGAAAGGCCAATGTCTTTAGAGAGGTGGGGTAAAAGATACTTGCAAAACCAATTGGCCAAGAGATGGTTCGGTATTGGTGCTTTGACGAGCCTCCTCCTACGTCTCCATTCATGAATATGGTCAGAGATGTGGGTGGTGGTGTCTTTTCGTAGTGATGTTAACAATTCTATTCTGGTTTCCACTCTAATTGGCAGTTGGAAGTTCTTTAAGAACTCCGTCGCTAAAGCGCCAAACGTATTGATGGCGGCGCGTGGCAATTCAATGTACCACTTAGCGGCATTGCCTATAAGGGTGCGGGGAAACAGTCGAAGTTGGACACTATCATCTACCATGGAATTGGATATGGACCATAAATGGAAGGTAGTGATGCGTGCGGCCGGGTCGTCCCCATGTTTCCCGTCGAACTTCGGGATATCAGAAGGAATCTTATGCGGTATTGGAGGCCAAAGCGGGTTGTGGTTGATCGGATCGTTCATCAACTTATGGATGTCGGGTATGTCAAAATCTGCCAAGAATAGAAATTGTGGATTTTCCCTTGAGTCTAACCAAGGCAGTATGGGTTGACTACTTGGACCATAGGGTCCCCCCATCCATGTGTTACCACAAGGGTAAGTGGGACTTTGATAAAAACCTCCCATAGGTGGAGGAGTAGGAACATACGGTTGTTGTCCATAGGGCATAGTGTATTGAGGGGCAAATGGTTGGTTGCCCCTAGCGTAAAAGTGCCCTCCCACTCCAGATGGAGATTGGGGTTGGTTAGTCCAAATGGATGCAATAGAGTTTCCTAGAGGCATACTAGTACTTGCATAATTTGGCAACAGTATAGATCCTACATCTATGTTTGAACCACTTAAGGGGATAGTATTTACAATGGGTTGTCCCATTTGTCCTAAGGATTGCATAGGAAGAGAAATATTCCCTGCTACTTGTGTACTCATAACACTGCCCCCTGGTATAGTGGCCAGGGGGTTTGAACTCAACAGAGGGTTCCAACCGAAAGGGTTGCTAAGGGCACCGAAGTAGTCATGCTCGTGGGAGGAGCTACCGTGGTCCCCAACGTGGTTACGGTAGGAGTAGATGCCGAAGGGTTCGGTAAACTACTGACAGTTGTGTTAACCATAGGATTGGGGGTAGGTGTATGTTGACTACTGGGGTTACCCAGTAATGGCATAGAACTGACCACCGGCGGGGAGGATGATAGAGAACCAGGAATGGTTGCCATTGGTATCGACCCTGTGGATGCCGGTGGAGAAATAGATGTTGGTGCTACCGCAGACATATCTCGGCGTGGTGTAATTTGGATTATCACAGGCCCTAACGGATCAGTGAGTGAAGGATTGTAATTAGGTACAACGCCTTCAGTGAAAGGGTCCTCCAGGAGTTCCGGCTGATAAGGGTCTATGTGATAATCAAGATTAGTCAGAGGAGACTACCCTTCCGTAGAAGGCCCAAGTTCACCAAGGTTCAGTTCTTCCTCAAGGTTGAGAGGAGGTAGACCTTGTTGTCGTCAAGATAGACGGCGTGGGTCAGGGGACGCCACAGTGACCGGTTTAATTTTAATAAATTTTATTAAATTGTGATCTATTATGAAGTCTCAAATGACAGTAACCACACACTTAACAAAAAGAAAAAGGACTTTCTAAAAAAAATCAGCAAGCAGCCAGAATAGGGTGCCCTGTTTGAGTACTACCGTTCACTGGTGATGAAATCCAGTATCGCAATAGTATACAGAGAGGGTTTGGCCGAGTATTCCAGGTTGGACTCTATTTCCACCCGACCCGACAATAGGTAAGACCCCGTGAAGACAAGTACCCTCCTAAAGACCGAAGACAGAGTGGGTTCGTCTGTTTCAGGTACCAGGACAGCCCGTCCCAGTCACCTTGTGTTGTCCCTAAAGTATGGCCACTAAGGATTACCCCCAAATCATAGACATCAATAAATCCACAACATGTGACAAGGTGCTATATGTATGTAAGCTAGATCCTCAAATCTAGTTTCACATCCTCAAGGGAACCCCAATATATAACACACCCACAGGATGCAGTCGAAGGCGAGCTACCTTCTAGTGCACCCGAGTGTTGTCTCGCGCTGAGCTCTGCTAAAGGAACGGTCCCGATAATATGAGTGCAGCAGGATTTCACTCGTTAATGACTCTAGTTTTTAAGTTTTGAGATCTTGGGTAGTTTTCTCACTTTCCTAACCCAAGATCCTAGCCTAAACTACTATTTGTGTGAGCTCAAAAAGAGTAATTAGATTGATTTTATTATCGCTTTATTTTTAGTGTACTTTATTAATAGTCTTGCGGAGGGGGAGTGGACGTATGAAGTATAGTGAGACTCTGACTCAAGAAACCATGCAAAACATGCTCTAAATATTAAATTCAATGAAGAGTGTTTCTACAGGGAGAGGTTTCTTTTTCAATCATCCATACACCAACATGTAAATAACACAGCTCAACTTTTAAAGATTCAGACTTCTATCTACCTGTTTTAACAGTCTGTGAATTAAAACTTTCAGAATAAACTCAGCTAAATGCAGAAAAATAAAAAAAAAATTCTCTTTTAAAAAGTAAATGTTTTGCACACTAACTAAATAAGAGAAACAAATAACAATGCCAGTTTAGCAGACAAGCACAGGGATTCAGTTGGTGAAAGGTACTGGTGGCCAAAAAACTCTACAGCTAAAACACAGTCACAGCAGTGAACAGCAAGGTTTTTGGCTGAGTAACGCTCTATCTGTGAGAAAATACAGTGTTATAACGCACTATATTTAAGCATAGACAGCGTTATAACGCATTGGATAGCCTGCATAGGTCGTGTTAACTGGGGAAAAGCTCTTCAGTTGGCCAGACAGGAACAGGACTGAACTCCGCAAGCATTTGGTATGTCTACTAGGCATCAAAAAATGGTCGGAAGGATCTTTGAACAGAGCAGAGAAGAAAGGAAGGAAAAAATAGTCTGGAAACTATGGGGGAAATTCCCCAGCGGAGTTTCCAATTCTGCTATAGGGTAAACTGCTTGGGTGGTTGGTTTTCGTATATCCCTCTTAGGGCTTTCCGGTGCCCGAGGCAGACAGTAAGATTAGCTATGCTGTTCACAAAGATGGCATGAGCATGTTCATGTTAGCTTGAAATAACTTGAAGGAATACAATAGATAATTACCTCTTTGACAGCCTTAGAATCCTTTGGAGAGCGCTGCGCAGCGAAGCAAGAGTCCTTCTTCACCGGCTCCAAATCCGAGTCCTGCAATCAGTGAAAGCACCTGCGTAATTTCTAATATTACAAGTATTCTATCAATTAAATCAATATACAATAAACATCTAGATTATACACATCTGAGCCATTCATATCATACTAAGTAAATGTTCAAACAACAATGACAATTTTAAGCATTGAATGGACAAAACGAACACAGTTCTATTGATTTTGAAAGAAGGAGGATTACAACCATCAGTTGTACCAAGCCCTCCTCAGTCTCCCAATCTCTCTTCTCTCTCTAGTGAAGAAGTCCAAGTCAACAAGCTCTCTAGGAGCCTCATTGACTCTTGGCCTTCACAATGTCACACTATTCTCTATTCCACAAGTATACAAGAACCTTGAGAAATCCTTCGACCTTCAATTAAGAGCCTTCAGCTCCTTCTTATAGGAGAGGGAGAAGGCCATTGTTTCCCTTCTCTTTCCACTAGTTTGGAATGGAAAAAGCTTAGATGTTTCTTTGATCTCCATGCTTTTGCCTCTTTTGGAGTTCAGTCTCCCATGGCAATGACCAATAATGAACTGGTGCTTCTGTAGTTTCCTTTGTGAACTGACTCCTTTGTGAGGGAAAGTCGGAGATTCAAATCATTCTCCGCACTCTTTTCCCAATTCAAACTTAAAACACGGGTAACGTGTCCCTCCAGTGTAAACAGAGCATTTCCCTAGCCACTAACACGGCCAATTTACTGATTGCCTGCGTTATAATGCTCTTGTTCTGTTCTATATATGCGTTACCCTGGTAGAAATAGGTTTAATTTAGGTCTTTGTACTTCTTCCATATTTGTCTTCCCCTCTGAGCTGATGAGGAGGTATTTTGACCTGTAACAGTTGTAAACAAATGTGCCATACCAAGATTATGAATGTGGACACCACATTCAACATTATTTCAAATAAAAATGCCCCTGAGGGCATCAACAAATGTCATCATTAACCAAGTTTCAGGTCACTACCAAAAGTGGCATAAACAAAACTAGTATCTGTAAGATAAGCTTAAATATTCGAAACATCATGAGCATGTGACATGCATGCCTCATAGAAATATTATATTCATTCTATCTCTTTTAGGTTTCCAACAGAGCATGGTCTCTTTTTTTCTCAAGGCAAGGGATCTCTCAACTCAGTACCAAAGCAAGTTACTCTCTCTCTCTCTCTCTCTCTCTCAAAATGATCACACAGAGAAGAAACCATAATGTATTTCATCTATACAGTTCTTCCTAGACCTCATACATTAGGGGGAAACTATTAACACAAAAAAATCTTATGGGAAAAATACATTAAAAATGTAAAGCACTAGGCACATATAAAGGTTTCCAGAGAAGAAATACATTAGGAAGAGCCAAAAATTAATTACTCCTAAGGTCAAAAGACAAAGTTTATGGAAAACACATAGGAAACAAAAGCTCTTTGCACATAGTGCGCCTTTTTCTTTGATAACCGTGCACAGTGAAACTATCCCTTCTATATTCGTGCAGTCGTGTGGATGACAGAATGTCACCATCCGGGACCACTTGGCACACTTGGCTAGAAATATTCCCACTCAACCTAACCAAGTATAGTCACCTTTGAGCCACCTTGAGTCCTTAATGCAACACAAAAAGGAATGATACCTCCACTCTTTTGTCACCATCCATCTTGGGCCAAGAGAATGAAGGAAAATTTGAAAATGGTCTATAAAATCCAACCCTAGGAATAATAATAGGGGAAACATTGCTATTATGGCCAAATTTCTCCATAGAAAAACAACTTGTGTTTTCTAGCAGTAGGAGGATGGGAAGGACTTATTTGTTGGCCACCCAACATCTCAGTCAAAGAGAGAGTTCACCACATGTTCGTCGATCTACCATCCTTTGAGAGGGAAGTGAGGCTTGTTGAAAACTTGAGGGGAAGAGGCCCCCTTTTCTTGGATATTGGATCTTCATAGCTCGAAGGATCCACTACAAGAGATTAGCATTATATCTTCTATTATTACCAGCACCTAATAAAGGGATAAGCTCTCCATTTTTGAGTTATGAGTGTGTTTTCTCTATTGAGCATTTATCTTGTGCATGTTGTTTGGTTTTTTTTTATTGTTTATGTAGCACGGTATGTTTCCTTTATAACTTAGCTTATTACATGTTTAAATTGTTCCACTAACGTTCAACAAACCATTTTGGCATGTGACTCTTATGTAGGTGAGAAGCCTACCTACTAAGCAAAGTTTATTTCATACGACCATGCATTGAATACACTGCCACAGTAGAGCCTACCTCACATGCCTCACTAGAAATTTGTGGCCCATGCTATGAATTTTACATAGGCTCAAGAGTCATATTTAGTATCATCATGACTGTGCAATAAAGCCACATTCTTCTTCCTTGCTCTTATTTCTAACTTTGTACCTCAAAGGCTCCCACATGTTGAGTTGTAATATTTCATTGCATATTGACCACTTGCACCTTTTACCTTACATAGAATCTATTTTTTTCATGTATAAGACACTTTTTCCAATGTCTTTTCTAAAAGTGTAAGCCTTGAGATAATTTCCTTTGTGGGAAAATCCCCTAAGTGTAGACATGCTACATGCTTTACCTTGCATTGATCATTGGAATGTTCCTAGCACTGTAACTAGTTTTCTTTCCCATAACACTCATTCCCTCCATTGTACTATAAGAATTATTTTATTCATTTTCAAGTTTTTTATAATACCATCATAGATCCATCTTAATTACGGATCTAACATGAGCCGAGAGGGATCAAGTTTCTTCACATGTAGACTTCTTTAGAGTGAAAATGCAATGTGTAATTTATCCTTATTTAAATTGTATTTTTGAATGCTATATATAGTATAAATAAGCCCAAATTAATGTTTTAACCATGAAAACATATTTTTCTCATGATATATACATATTTTTTTTAAAGTGATATATAATATATATATATATATATATATATATAATTGGTATTAAAATATTATACTAATAACTCCAATTGAATATTTTTTTATATATAACATTAAAATATTATATATATATATATATATATATATATATATATATATATATATATATATATATATATATATATATATATATATATATATATATATATGTATGTATGTATGTATATGTATATGTATATGTATATGTATATGTATATGTATATGTATATGTATATGTATATGTATGTATGTATGTATGTATGTTGTGAACTAATTATAAAAATAATTTGAGCTATAATAAAATGAATGAACATGATGTAAGGTAATTATAAGTAATGAAATGTGTGATATTAAGTTAAGTAATGTGTGATATCTATGTATGATATCGACATAAATTAGTTAACATAGATATTACACAGTAGTTAACTTAATATCACACATTTCATTACTTCTAATTAATTTACATCATATTCATTTATTTTATTATAGCTCAAATTATTTTTATAATTACTTTACAACATATTTGTTTTATTTTATTATGTCAGACATTATTTTAGAACATAATTTCTTACTTTTGTTTTATCAGGGCATGCTTAAACTTGACAGACAAACGAAGAAACATACTTCCACATCCCCCTCATACTGGGTTGTAGAATGAGCCTCTCAGCTCAATGAAAAATAAAAAAGAATCAAATATTAAAAAACATATCATACGGGAAGAGTTTATTTCATTTACTTAGTGACAGAGTTAGCTTTGTTTCCCTTGGCCTTTTTCTCATCGGGTTGGGATTTACTATGGCTTTAAAAAGGCAAACCCTTTTCTACTGTTAGTGCTCCTCTAGTTTGTTACTCTTCCAATTACATGGGGAGTCTTTTTATTCCTCTTCTATCTCATACTTTTACAAATTTCATCTTGGTACGTGGTACCTAATTCATAAGAATGTGTTGTGCTTTTTTTCAAAGGAAGTAAAACACTATGTCAACCATTTTGTGTTGTCTCTTGACTCATAGTGTTTTCCATAGCTGATTCATCAATTTTCTCATAGTATCATATCAGCATCTCAGTCACATACTTGTGTTAGTATATAAGGTCCTTATTTACTTCTTGTTGATGGTTCTACTCTTATCGAATCCAAAAAATTGCTTTAAGAGTAGAATTAGAGCCCCACCATGTCCCTATTTCGATAATTAATAGGTGACCTTCTATCAAGAAATTATTTTCATCATTATTATTTGACTATGAAATTTCCCTTGTGTCATCATCAACTTACATTATCACACATTAGGATTGTGTATTACCTTGGTTTCCATGTGAGCCTATTAGTGGATTCATCACCTCTTTTGTCAAATTATATTGTTAGTGGTTCAGAGGGTCTATTCCATGTGCTATTACATCTACTACATGTGAGATATGTACTTGGAGGTGTTTTATTCAGTATTATTCATCCATGTTCTTCCAAATTATATGCCTAATTGTTACACTCATGCTAATTGATGTGGGATTCTCTAACACCTTCCTTCCAATGGATATTCTCCCATCTACTCCAACCAATTTCTCTAGGAATAAGGTTTAGAGTCCTTTTTGAGTACCTTGTGGTTTGAAGTATTCATTTGTAGATTCTCTTCCTATTGATACTGGGAATACATCAATGTCCATTGCTTGATAGATCGTTTAAAGTGTTTGACTTCAACTCATTTATTCATAATTGTTAGATTGTAATGGGAACCTTGATTTCCATTATCATTATTGATGGATTGTATCATATTTTCTAATGATATACATGAATGATCAGAAATCAAATTATTTTTCTCTTGGTTGACTTTATCTCATTTATTCCCATAGTGTAGAAATGTACCATCAATAGTCGGTTAAGACCTTGATAATTCATGATAACTTGATAATTCGTCCAAATTTCTACCAATTAAATCGACTCTAATTGCTTCCCTTAGTCTCAACAACATCTTATATGTTAGTGCCCATGTTTTGTACAGTACCACTATTTTATGTATGACTTTTGTACTTTAGGGAGGATAAGTTATACATCATTCTTTTGTACATATAACCTATTATACACTATTGGGACATAACTCCACTATTTTATATTCATGGCTATGATTTATTCATTTATTTTGTATTCTCACTATCATTATCATATTTTTATATACTTCATCATGTACCTTCATTGTACTTGATTAGAATTCATGATTTCCTTACTCTGAGCATGGGTATGCTCACCTCATATATGAGTTTTATTTTTGAATCCTTCTGTGGGTATTGATGGTACCTGAATCTAGTGATCTCCTTTTAAGTTCTTCTGGTGAATCCTCCTTTATATACTTGAATGTATTTTAGCCATCACACCTGCTTCTGACCTCTTACATGATTATGAGGCATCTATTACAATATTTTTTTCCACCCTTTTTCATCAGATGCTCATGATTGTCCTAGGAAGATCACTTTTTCCATATAGAACTCTCCCGCTATCAAAAAGGAATACATAAAAAAATATACGACTCTACCCATTGTAATAATTTGTATGCATGTGGTTACTTTGAAACTACCTAGGTACAACATTTTAAAATTGAAAAAATATATAATTTAGATATTTTTTGGTGGGTTTTATGGGTTAGGGAAACCCACCTATAGGATCCCATGGAATAACCAACTCAACTAGTTTTTGGTGTTATAAATGCACCATATGGGTTGGCCTCATAGGAATCCTAATCATTATCATCCTTTCCAAATTTCTTCTAGTTTTGGGCTCTATTATCTTGTGCTTTCTACGCTCCCATATCTCCAAGAAACCTTAGTTTCCTTGCATTGATGTTGAGCCCCTTTCTATCACATATTATTGCTACATTATACAAGAGGTTAATTTTCGCCCAGGTAGGAGGAATTTAGAGGAAGGTTTCATCTATTCCAGTAGTTTGTGTTACACCATTTTTTGGTCATCTAATTCATTTTTATTATATGGACCCAAGTACACCAGGTAAGACCAATTTTACCCCAAGTAAAATCACATTCACTATGAAAAATAACTTAGTAAACCACCTTTATTAAGTTTTTTATGGTCTAAACAGGAAACCCAATGGGGAAACATTAAATAAATCCATATTTATTTGATTTTTCCTCAAGGAATAATTAGTTAAACAACAATTTAAATAATATTCCTGGTTATATTTAACCCAAAACAAGGAAATTAATTAGATAAATCATTATTTATCTTATTATTTTCTAAGAATAACTATTTAAACATTATTTAAATAATATTCTTTGTTAAATATGACTACATCCCCCTTGAATAATTAAATAAATCATTATTTATCTGATTATTACTCAACGATATCCTTAAAATGATAAATAAATCATTTATTTATTTATTATTTACAAATAAGGGGATTTGATTCAATTCAAATTCCTTTTCCGTCCAACAAATATAATAAAATATTCCATAAAAGTTGGATCTTGATTTGGTTAATAATATTTTAATTATGCAAAAATATCTAGGCTAACTCAATATTTTGTTATAAATAGAAGGGTTTTCCCATTCATTTGTCACCTTTTATTGCATAAATATCACTTTGGATCTCAACTCTTGGTCTGGCTATTGATCCACTACCATAGCCATATTTTCCCATTTTTTTCTGGGTTTTCTACACCGTCAAGAGAGAGGAATTCTAAATCTGAACTGCTGAGGACTTGCAAGAAACCATCCCATTGAGGAGAACAGGGAACACCCTCTTGTGTTTTCCTCCCAGGTGCCATTAATAAAAATTTCATTGGATATATTCTTGTCTTGTCTATTGGATCTATGGAGTAAATCTTATTTTTCTACTGTTTAATATCCTCTAATGCATCGATCTAGTTTTTTGCAGCATTTGTCTTGATCATCTAACTGTGGATCTGAAGATATTAACAGTCATTTCTGCTATTAGGGTTGTTTTTTATGCGTAGCTAAAGTGGGATTTTTTCATACACCTCTAATCAAGATTCATACTAACAACTGGAAACTCCACACGGGTTTACAATTACGACCGCTGTCGTTTTTTCTGATTCTTGCATATCCAACTACTTCAAACCCTAGGATTTCTCTTCGGCCCCTTGTTTTTGCTTTCTTGATGTTGTTTTTAACTCATAAAACCCTAAAACGATAAAATTTTTTACTTCCATGTGTTTTCAACCCTATTATGCAGGTGAAAGACATCAGCTGCAGCTGAGACGACAACTTTTTCTGAAATCTGCCGCCGAGAGTGCCAGAAGTGTAGGTCACACTTTTTATCCCAAAACCTGTGACCTGGACCTCCAGGGCACACTTTACTGCCCAAAAAGTGCAACCTTCATTAAAAACAGGTCAGAAACTACGACCTGGACTTTTTGTAGGGATTTTTCTAAAAGTTTTCTGGGTTTGTTTGAGCCTCTGTTCAGGGTTGTCTGACCTTCGTCTCTACCTGTTTTGGACTTTTACTTGTTTTTTTTCACTCAAATAAGTGGGAACCTAGCCCGCTAGGGCTTCAGTACACTCCACCTTTTGTGGAAGATTTTTTGCTGTTCCAGGTTGTCTGAAATTTCAGAGTCGTTAGGCATTTTTTCAGATCTAATACCTCACCTTCAGATCCACTTCAAATCGGCTTTTTATCCATCCAAATATCCTCATTTAGCTTTGTTTGGGTTTTCCTTTAGGATGCACTCCACTTCCCTCCTGGAGATAGCCTTTCGCCACCTCTTTTTACAACAAATCTTCCTCTGATTTGTTGTTGTTTCTGCACCACTTTCCAGCAGATTTTGTCCTTTAGATCCTTGTCCCTTCTCACTTTAAATCTATTGGATTTTTTAATGTGTTCTGATTAGTTTTTTCACTCACCTATAGACTAGTTGTTGAGAGGCCCACCTCCTTGGGTTTAGATTATTGAATTATTAGTTGTTTATTTTTTGTTTTTACAGGGCTATATACTGTCGTTTGTAGGTTTATTTACAGCTATAAAACAACAATTTTTATTTTCTCTACAAACGTCTAGGTTTAAAAATTAAAATTTACACACTTTTACACACACACCCTAAACGAAAAAGGGCTTGGTTAACACCACCAAGAAAAGACACTAAAAAATTGAAAGCAATTGATCCCACACCTCTTTTCCCTTGTTTAAACATTGTCATTGGTTAATCTTGCACCTCTGTACCCTTGTCGGTCTCTTTTTCCTTTGTTTCATGTGTGTTTCATCATTACTCAGCCTCCCATGGGATTTGATTTTCCTCAGGGGGGCCAACACCTCCTGCATATCTTCCCCTCCCGATAGCACGTATTCAGGATATAGCATGCCTCCTCTCTTTTCCCAACCTCCTGTTTACCACACTGTTACCAAACCTCTTCTTTCTGGTACCCCCAATGACCAGATTATCATGATGAGATTTGATCAACCTTCAAATGTAGACATCAATCTTCAGACTCAGTCTCGTTAGTACAACAAGCCTCCCGATACGTCTGTCCTCGAACCGCCTCCTTCGGTCTCTACAGAGCCTCTTTCGACACCTGATGGCCCTTTGAAGATCCCTCAGCCTAAGGTGGAGGTTCATACCAAGATTCCTAAGGGTCCACTACGTCGAAATGCTGCTTCTGGCAAAACCACCCATTCGTATAGAATAGTCGATGATTTGGCACAATCCTCTACTGCCATTTCAACGCTGGAACTACTCTAGTCATGCCCTTCACAAAGAAAATATCTTCTATCTGCCGTGGGTGCTGTAGACCCTTCCGACGATCGATTGATTGTCTTTGATGTTGATCGGTCAGAACATCCTCCTCTCCCTGCTTCCATCGCTTTCCAAATCCCAGTCAAGATCCGGAACTCCAACATTTCTCGATGCATTATTGATGAGGGGGAATCCACCTCTGTGATGTTTGCTTCATTTTGGAAAAAACTCATATCTCCTGAGTTGAATCATTCCATGATCACTCTCCGAGTGTGGGATGGCCATGCCTCCAATCCCATTTTCTTATTCCGCAATTGTCCTATCACTCTACGGGCAAGACAGTTTGTGTTGACATATAAGTTGTAGATGCCCCCTTAGATTACAACATTATATTGGGTCGTAGCTACACTTATGCAATGTCTACTGTCCCTTCCACGGTCCACTGCAAGATGTCATTTCCCCATAATGGAAAGATAGTCACCATTGACCAGTTGACATATTACGAACCGAAGTCTCAAAACTCCCCTGAGTCCACTATTTCTTCGGTGGCCAATAAGAAAATTGTCGACCCTTTGACCAATGTCTCACCCGGTGTCTACAAGGACTCCTCCTTGCTTGGTACATTCCCTAGTATTCATCCTCCCATATTTGATCCTAACTCATCGAATGTTTGCATGATGCAATCCTCTCGCGCTTCTCTCAAGAGGCCCACCTCGGCTAGTCAACAACCCCCTTACCCTCCACAGCCATCTCCTAGCCATTCAATGTAACCTTCTAGACCTCCTCCTTCTGGCCCTTCAGCTGGTACTCATGAGCCTCTTTATCCTCCTGGGTCGGTTCCTGTTAGATACTGTTCCTAGTCCCTCCACCAGGCATCTATATGGCACCTGTCATGGCCACCCTCTCTCTTCCTAACTTTACCATTGGACTCTCGGTTTGGTACCTTGATCCTCCAATCGCCACCCCGCCAGCTCAACCTAAACCTTATCTTGCTTTAACCCTGGTTCAACTGGTCCCCCTGGCTTCTGTCATTTTCATAGTGCCTCACCCACCTTAACAAGATCAGGCTCTTGTTGTGACCACTTCAAGTAAGAAGGGCAAAGCTCACAAAAATGCCTTAAAGGAAAAGGATGCCCCGAATGACCCTTCACCTCCTCCACCTCCAAAGCCCTGCACTTTGTGTGATGTCATCGGTCATGCCACCCATACTTGTCCCGAGTTTCCCCGCATCAAGCCCATGGTTAATGTCGCATTCCCTGAGTCTACGGTCCCTGAAACCTCTGCTTTTTCATCGAACACGACCAAGAACACCAATAATATTCACACCAAACACCCTTGTGCTTTGTGTGGTCTCTGTGGCCATTACTCTCATCATTTTCCCCGCCTTACACATTACCGTGCCTCTTTGGAGGTAGTTTGGGAGTACGAGATTGAACAAAATCAATCTGCTTCTCCCGTGCTTGCATAGTATGATGTAGGCTAGACTGAGGATTTACTTGATCCCATTGACATTCCCCCCTGATGTCGAAATGATGGATCATGTGGCCACCATCCTCTACCTTTAATCATCCTTGAGACCCTCGACAGAAGCTCCTGCTGAATCTTCTCCTGTTGTTTCACTTGACCTCCTTTCAGCAAACACCCCGGGCTCAACATCAGTGGATCCTTTATCTACTTGTTCTTACGTCATCCCTCAAGACGATGCACATGTGAGTATTTCTTCTCATGATGATGAGTCAGGTAGCCTCACCACGTCATGTGGGCTCCCTTCCTCCTGTCCTTCCACCTCCTGTTGTGACAATGACATCATGGAAGCTCTGTCCACCCCTGACTTCATCTTTCCCACCCATAAATGGGATGCCATCATCCATACCTTTGGTGAATTTTGTAGCCTGAGTTCAAGCTACGCCTCCAGTAGCTCCCACACTTCCCCTCACCAGTGGCATGTGGGAAGTAGACATCCTACCCAGATCAATCCCTTTTGCAGAGTGCATTCGATTTCTACTATGCGCTTAGGTTGCTAGCATTGTTCTTTATCCTCCCATTTACTATCTTGTGGCACCTTTCAAAGGGACCCCCCATCAATACCATATATCATTTTTGTCGATGGTGAAAGTCGCTACTCTCGGAATTTAGCCTCGGCAGGTTGGGCCATTTTTACCCCTTTGCAGGCGCTTGTTCTTTCAAATGGTGTATGCATTGGTACTGCTACCAATAATCAGGCTGAATATGATGTTGTACGAGGTTTATTAGCCGATTCCCTTTCACATCACATCCTCCACCTTCATGTTTGTTTAGATTCCATGCTTCTTGTCATGCAATTGAATGGTGTATATCATGTGCATAATCCTATCCTTTTTAGAAGATATTTATGAGTGAAGCTCTTGATGCGTGAATTTGAAATCATTACTTTCAGTCATGTACCTAGAGCACAAAATCACTATGTAAATATCATTGCAAACCACATTCTGGATTGGAATTTAACACACACATTTAACATAAGACAATAACATAATAATATCAAAACGATGCATATCCATAGTATGTGTCATATAAAATGTTTTAGAGTTCATCAACTCTGATACATATGACATTCCCATAACATGTTACAAAAAATAAAAACTGGGGGCACCACCTACCCCTACACACTAATCACTACCTGGAGGGTCCTGAGCTAATGGCTCTACCTCTGTAGCTCATAGATCACGCATGCCTTGTCTGGCTATCGCCATGCGCCACATGAACCCTTGCTATTCTGAGGGTAAACCAATAGATGGCTCTATGTACTAGTAATCTAAATCTTTACAGCTGCATTCATAACAATGGTCAGAATCCTCTCACATATGTGACGAATATCCTCTAGAAGGGTTTCTGCATCCTCATTGTGTTGTGCCCTTGTTCCACTAGATCCTGCGACCCCCGATACTACAGGTCATCCCATGTACCCAGTCGGTTTTACCAGTGCTGTATCTGGATACCAAAAGTAAGAGAATAAGTACCACATATCATATTCTAGAAACTTTACATGCACATAAAATATTATCAATTTGTCACTTACCATCGGGTCCCCATATACGATTGGGCGACAGTGGCAGATCCGGGTCCCCACAATAACTCATCCCACTATAGGAATAGTCATCTATATACAACAACATCTGATCCAAATGAACAAAGAAATCAGGATGGAACACCTGTCCAACTGCTCCACCTCCTCCTTTACATAGAAGTCACCCCCACCGACACATCCTAGGCTCTCTCGGGCCTCCATCTGGGAGCTATATGCGAGGTCAAAGTGTCGAGATCTTATCAAAGAAGAAAGAGCACAAAACTGTACCATATGCACAATGATGGTTCACTTGCTGCTTACATAGCGACAATTGTCATTTCAACGATGACAACATCATCTGGGCCCACCCATAGTAGGTCCCACTCAAAAAAGTCTCCACAAGCATCATTCCCCCCCCCCCCCCCCCCCCCCCGCGTGATGTGATGGAGTGCCTGGTTTCCCAGGATTCACAGAACCACTGTGGCCACAACACGAGTCTCTAACTTCTCCAAATCCCCGATGGGTATCCGAGTCCCCTTGACTTGGAGACCTGGCTGAAAATGGCGCTCTACAAACTCTATGATATTTTTCCCATGCGGTAATACTGGCTAAGTATTCCCTACCATCCCAAGTGGTGGGAGACCAGTCATGAAATATATATCCTAGACCATAAACTTGATCTGGTGCCCCTGCACTATAAATTCCTCATGGTCCGGGTACCAATAGCTGAAAATCTGGGCCAATAAGGGCTCCCTAGCTCTCATCAAAGGGTTCTCCTCAAACTTCAGAACCCCAAACCTAGCCAAAGCACTGCGGACACCCTAATTCTCCTGGCTCTCTGACCGTAATGCACCTAGGTTTCTCTCTCCAGTTAATCCATAACTCTACCATATCTGCACAAAAGCATCATATTTTTCAGTATACAGATAGGAAATACTTCTTCTCATCACAAAATCCTATTTCTTAGCCAAAAAATAGCATAGAAACACCCCTCCCTGCTAGGTCTCACTTTTCAGGCCCAAAACTGGGATAGGTCGCACTTTTCTACCCAAAACCTGCTACCCAGGTCACAATTTTTGCCCTAAAAAGTGCGACCCAGCCATGAGGAGGAGTGGGGATCTGTTCCTTAGCCCTAGGGACCTAATCTAAACTTTTAATCCACTAAAAAGAAAGAGTAGGGTTAGGCATCTTACCTACAACTGACGGATCTTGATTCCAATGGTCAGTTTTTTCACTACGATTGCCGCAAGATTTAGGGCCTTCTCTCCTCTCTACATTCACCATAGCTCCACATGCAAATGAATGAATTTGGAGGGAAAATGCCTTATTAAAAGAGAAACCCCTGTTTTTTCTTTCACCTGCTGCGATCCAACCATAGCTCCATTTACCAAACCATCCACACTGTTGGAAAGCTCTCACCGAGCCCTCAAATGGATGTCTGTTAGTTTTTAATGATTTGATACTTCACCAGGACACATTTTCCCATGAAGCGCCACTTCAGCCTTCCTCAAAATCAAATTTCTTCACTTGCAACACTCGTACCGGGAGCACCATGTTGCCTCCATACTTGTCCACGCTCGTGTTGACTTTCGTCATGAGTTACCATCTTGTACTCATGGTTTTATGGTTCCCATTGGACCATTTTCCTGTGTGGCAGCATCATCAAGTCACCCTTGTTTAGGGCATCCGAGTTGAGTAATCATTTCTTTCATGGGGTCTAACATGAGTCACCCTTGTTTAGGGCACCCCGCTATATTCCTCCATCCTTCATTGCTTGGTCCCTCTCTTATGTCGCTCATTATGGCCTTCAGTCCCACTGTCCCCTATCCCTCATGATATTGTGTCAGTCCCTGACAGGTCATCCATGCTATTTATTCTCTAACAAAGGAAGTTGTCCGTTCGCGACTCATTTCCCCCCATTTCATCATCATCATTGGTTTTAGTCTGTCAGTCACTCTACTATTTTCTCTCGTGCCTTACTTGAGTATCCCTTATATCCTCACCTCTGGCAGACCTCCTTCTTTCGACATCAGCTCATTCATTCCAGAAGATAAGTCTAGAGGGTGGTATACCTTGGTTCCAGATTCCACTCTTGTTCAGTGCCTCGGATTAGGCAAAGGGACTCCTCATGGCCCTTTGACTCGATTGTTTCTCAGCTCCAACTCCTTTTCAGCATGATCGAGATCCATATACTCGATGGTCTAGTGATGCAGTAGCTGACATCAGTGATTCCCATGTGTGTGTGAGATGTCTCAATAGGCATAGGTATGCCTCCCCCACCACCTATAGCAGGTACTCAATTATCAAAAAGACTTGTCGCACCTACAAGTCACCTCCTCAGGGTCTAGTTCTTTCAACACTTTGGTCTACCTTACAATCCTCTCTCTTTGATTTCCTCGTGGTTGTCTAGTGATTGAATTCTTACAACGTACTTCGGTCATACAATTAGCTCCTAATGCTCACATACTGGGGGCACTCTGTTACACCATTTTCTGGTCATCTAATCCATTGTTATTAGATGGACCCAAGTACACCAAGTAAGACCAATTTTACCCCAAGTAAAATCGCATTCACTATGAAAAATAACTTAGTAAACCACCTTTATTTAGTTTTGTATGGTCTAAACAGGAAACCCCATGGGGAAACATTAAATAAATCCATATTTATTTGATTTTTCCTCAAGGAATAATTAGTTAAACAACAATTTAATTAATATTCATGGTTATATTTAACCCAAAACAAGGAAATTAATTAGATAAATCATTATTTGTCATATTATTTTCTAAGAATAACTATCTAAACATTATTTAAATAATATTATTTGTTAAATATGACTACATCCCCCTTAAATAATTAAATAAATCATTATTTATTTGATTATTAATCAACCATATCCTTAAAATGATAAATAAATCATTTATTTATTTATTATTTACAAATAAGGGGATTTGACTCAAGTCAAATTCCTTTTCCCTCCAACAAATATAATAAAATATTCCATAAATTTTGGATCTTGATTTGGTTAATAATATTTTAATTATGCACCAATATCTAGACTAAATTAATATTTTGTTATAAATAGAAGGGTTTTCCCATTCATTTGTCACCTTTTGTTTCCTAAAGATCATTCTAGATCTCAACTGTTGGTTTGGCTATTGATCCACTATCATAGCCATATTTTTCTATTTTTTTTCTGGGTTTTCTACACCATCAAGAGAGAGGAATTCTAAATCTGAAGTGTTGAGGACTTACAAGAACCCATCCCATTGGGGAGAACAGGGAACACCCTCTTGTGTTTTCCTCCCAGGTGCCATTAATAAAAATTTCATTGGATATATTCTTGTCTTGTCTATTGGGTCTATGGAGTAAATCTTATTTTTCTACCATTTAATGTCTTCTAATGCATAGATCTAGATTTTTGCAGCATTTGTCTTGATCATCTAACTGCAAATCTGAAGATATTAGTAGTCATTTCTATTGTTAGGGTTGTTTTTTATGCGTAGCTAAAGTGGTCTTTTTTCGTAGACCTCGAATCAAGATTCATACTAACAGTTTGTATCAAGTTGTATCTTAACTACCTCTTGTTGTTTCTATTTCCATAAAGAGACTCATCTTTGATTCTTATTTTCATTGTCTACTTCCTAGTAATATGAAGTTATAATGGATCTTTTATGGAATAAATTGATTATATGAATATATGATTTGAATTGTTGTGATCCATGTTTTTTTTTCTTGTTCATCTTGCAAGTATGCAACAATAGGAGGAGAAGTTAGGGTTTGGACCCTACGGGAACATCATCAACCGTAGTACCTACAAGTATTTACTCTGGAACTAGATTGATAATTTTAATTGTGTGAATGATTTTTTAGGTCTATTTATTTAATTTCATGTTCTTTTTTGTTGGGGATTTCAACCCCATCCTTAGGGAATTCTCCTACTAAAATTAGCGACCCCAAATATCTTTTTATGAGTAAACATATCATTGTAATTATCCCTAGTAAACTAACTTTATCATCGCAACTATCCTTAATATTTTATTAGGGGCATTAGAGAGGAACATATATGATTTTTAGAGGGTTTCCATTTAGAGTTTCTAGCATTCTAGCCTATGTTTTGAGATAATTCCCTAGTAGCCCCAAGATGGTCTCATTTTGTGCTATGATAGAACTAAAGGATGAAATTTTGAGCTATTAAATATGCTCCATAATGTATGAGGTTAGAAAATAATACAATGGAAGAAATATCTTATAATAATCTTATTAAGATAGGAATATAGAGGGATATAGGGATGTAGAATCTAAAAATGGTTGCAAAATTCATGGTCAAATACAGATAATATACATCCCCAAGGTAGGCATACCATACTTAGTACATAAAGAAGATAACATCAATTTTGATGCAATATGTTATGGATACATGGTATCAAGAATTAATTAGGATACAATGTAGATTTTTATCATAGTACATGTCACTCGGGCTTCAAACACCAATTCAAGTGCCCATATGTGGCCCTCAAAGTACATAATACATTCTCCAATGTAACTTAGGGGAGGGAATATGCTTGAGTGATTTAGTCCCAATCTACATGGTATTCAAATCATATTGATGGTATAACTCTATTGGACGTGAATGGATGAGATACAATTGAACATACAGGGAGATCGTATCATGACAAGGCATTAAGGGATCCTAATAATATATGTGAGGTAGAAAAAAAATGGTGAAAATAGTTCCAAAGGTAGCTTGTAAAATCTAGAAAGTGAAAGTAAATGAGATCATTTCAAGAACTCCTAGAATTGGTGAACATAGGCCAATTATGAATGATCACTATCAACTATGAGGATGCTTGAAACTGAGGACTACAATCTCCAAGGAACTAGAATGTTTCTAAATCAACATCCCAAAAAACTGGTGTTGGTGTTAATGGGACGAGATATTTCAATGGAGGGCTTTGATGTATCCCCATTCATTTGACTAAAAATCAAAAAAAAAATTATGTCATTGACAATATAAGATGAAGAAATGATGAAAATTTGATAGAGGGATGGTTGAAACAAAAGGTAGAATGATACTACAAATATTTGACTTTGAATAGGATTTAGCTTGAACATAAAACAACATGACACTAATGTGAACTTGAATTCATGGGCTAAAGAAGACCATTCACACACATTGGATACATAGGAAGCATCACCATAGACCAAGGATTGGAAGGGTGACCATTCAAGTGAATTAACTTGATAAGGAAGCGACTTGACTCATGCTAATGGTGTAGCTCTAATTCTATGAAATCACAAACATTAAGAGGACGACAAAAAAAATCCATGCTCAAGGGAAAATAGTAGCTACCATGAGAAAATGAAGAAAATTAAACTCCCCCCCCCCCCACCTTTTGTATATATGTTCCCATATATATATTTTAAAAAACATGAGAGAGAATACAAGTGAGCTAGATAGTGTATTTTTCAATCAATTTTGACAAGCCCAAAGACAACTTGAAATGATACTTGGATATGTGCCTTTTTTGTGAGGTTTTTTAAAGAGTCCAAAAAAGAGGAATCTGTGTACTTGTGTCTTTCTAATTTTTAAAAGAATGAGAAGAGATAATATGTTTCTCATTGAATTTCATCTAGAATAATAAGTAAGAAAGTACATAAATAACTTTATTTTTAAATATTTTAATGTGCATAAAAATATTAGTAGAAGAAGCTCGGGATTTTTAGTTTTTAACGATCATGAGAAGAACAGAAAAAGGAACAACCTTATATAGAGATGAGTGTTATAATTATATGCATCTAATTCTAAGTCTCATGGAACTATCCTAAGAAAAGAAATAGATAGTAGAAAAGTATTTTGGAATAACAATCCACTCATCATAATGGTCTCTCTGAAAGAGTGAGATGGGTTACGACATGAAGGCAAGAAAAATGAAAATGAAATAGGTCAAACATGGCTAAAAGGTTGGAAATCATAGTGGAGGAAATATATGTTACTACAAAATATAGTAATACATTAAAGGCTATTGTAACATCTTCAAATGGGGGCGATACCAACCACAAACATATTGACACCACAAAGGAATAACGACGTGTATATATATATATATATATATATGGAATAAAATAGCACCAAGGTCCCAAAACCTAATATATTTCAAGCAATATGTTCACATTCGCCATTATCCCCCACACCCACGTAATGCAACCCCTTCTCTCTGCTTCCATTCCCTTAGGTTGGGATACCACCTCCATGTTGTCTAACTCAAGTTGGTCATGGATGCCTCAGATCCTTGGGGTTTCTAGGAGTTAATACTACCATTAAGGGTCTTTAGGTACCATACAAGACATCACAGAAGGACATATATCCCTTACTAATCGATATCTAACTAAATACAGGAACCTCCCTTTTATAGACATGAAAACCCTTCCTATATATATATATATATATATATATATATATATATATATAAAGTCACCCTTCTGGTCATGGAATCCCAACCCCACATACTCTTTCCATCCCTCAGTCTATATTTGTGGTATTATTGTGTTAATCTCATAATATCTACCTATTATGTCCTCTAGGATCACTAGCCTTTCATCACATAGGCTCTTTGGCTTGACCACACATGTACTCTAGCCTTAAAAATCATAAGTAATATTTCCCACCAACCTAACACATTTATACACATATAGATGCATCTGATATAGCTATATATCTTACCAACCTATTTCATATGCATTGGATCACCAACTTAAATATCCTATGTACTTAATGATTATAACTCAGGGATTAGTTTACATGAAATACTTCTTTCCACGTTACTAATGCACTTCTTTAGTGCATTTAGGTACATGTATAATCAAAATTACCAGTACCTATATGTATTATTGTTCCCTAACATACTTTGGCTCATACTTGCATCTTCAATATTGTAACAAGAGCATTGAACTTATGATAAATTGATGGCTTTGTCATGGAAAACCTTCATCCTCTTGTCCAATATGCTTCACATTTTGCTAGGTCCCTATAATAGTAGTGTCTCCCCTTATTTTTATTGTTAGTGTAGACACCTTATTTTTAATGTTGTGCCCATGTAGTCCCCATTTTATTATCATTGCATCACATAGAAGCCCACTATTGTTATTTTTGTGCCCTTACATTATTATTGTTATGCCGACTTTGATTTTATTGTGACCTCTAAGACTCATATATATAGAAAGGAGGTTTTTTCATTTGAATAATCCAAGAATTTTTTATTTGTGTAATTTAAACGAGGTTTCCCCCTCGAAAAGGATATTTTTTAAGTCGTTGATCTATTATTTCTATTCTTTTGTGAGATGGTTGCATAACATTTGGTATAAGAGCTTTGGATTCGAGGGTTTTGCTTTTTCAAACAATTCATCCTGGAATTGTCGCTATAAATTTGTTTCTATGAAGATTCATAAGCTAAAAGTGAAACCATGTGGAGTATAAACACGGGTGAAATGTGTGTATGAATTTCATATCTTGGTTCTCTAAAATTTCAGAGATATGATCAGAGGAATTTAGAGTTTTCGCAAGCTCCAAAATTTCATCTCAAACATGTTACCGAGGGAAAATAGTCAGAACTTTCATTTCAGGCATCATATTTGAATTCTATAAAAAGTAGATGAAATAGAAATAACTTTAGTTTTTCCTATATAAATTTCAAAGTTGAATGTTTAAACAATGACACGTGGAATCCCTTACAACTTCTCACTATGAAACTAGTCCATAATCGAGTCATTGTAGGATATTTGGCATAAATTTATCTTGAAGAATCCAAATTTGGTCTGACTTGTGGAATTGGAAAGAAGACTCAGAGGGATATCACAGGACTGAAGTTCATATCTTGGAGATACGAAATCACATAGATACAACAATTTCAATATGAATCTCTTAAAAAGAAAGAATTTTTTTTGTATTTTTTTATTTTTTCATAACATTTGTTTGAAATATTAGTTTAAATTCATTTAAAAATGCATATTCAAGCATAGATATCAGTATTTTCTTCTAATATGCCTCCCAAAAAAATAATTCTGCACCCATTAAGTCCTTAGAAAGCTCTACTATGATGCATGAAGAGGAAGAATTTCAACATGATATATCGATGTTAACGGACCAAGTGAAACAAATTTCGCTCTCACAAAGATAAAGAAAAGATGAAATGGATGGATTAAAAGGAAACATGGAGGTTTTTAATGTATACATTGATGTGATGAATTTTAGGTTGGAAGGGTTGACAAAGTTGTTGCAGCAAAGGCTTCCTGGTGGTAGCAAGCTATTCCATGAAAATCATGATGAGAACAAAGGGAATATGAATCATGAACTTAAAGAATCGAATGTGGGGTTTAATAACCACCACATTCCAAAGATATATATGAGGAATTTTGATGGCAAGGATCTGGTAACATGGATACTACATAAGGGGAAATATTTTTATCTCCACAATGTGCAACACACACAAAAGATACACATTGCAACTTTATATTTAGAACCCAATCAGTTTGTATGGTATCGATGGCTTTGTTCTCATAAACCACTTATCACTTGGTCAATTTTTATGGAATAAATTATATTGTGTTATGATGATACAAAGAGAAAAACCTTTTTTATCCAATTGATAAATCTCACACAAAAGGGTTCAGTGGTGGAGCACATTGACGACTTCAAAAATTGAATATCAGGGTAAATGATATTATAAAAGAGCATAGAATTGATGTCTTCATAGGGACCTAAAAGGATAACATATAACATGATATTCTCCTTTGGGAACCTGATTAAGTGGAGAAGTGACCAGGAGTTCATAAATATTGCTCAAAATTGGAAGTTACAAGATTGGGTTGAAACTAGGATGGATGTGTAGATCTCGTCTTTATGATTTCGGTGTCGCAAACGATTCAAAAACAGATGTCGTATGAGGGATATATCGTGTTTTGATCGATATCCTAAATAACTAAATTTTGCGACAAGATTTAGTGGGATGCCCAGTCAGCATGGGGGATGCACAATCAGCAAAAGGAATATTATGAGGATTATTCCTTTCCTCAGAACCAATCCTAGGATGACAAGTTGCACATTATTATTAGTTGAATGGATTTTTATGTTTTGGTTTTTTTACCAATTGGAGGGTGACAGATGGCCAGCTCTGAGACCGCCACATGTCCCCTTAGTGTTGTATTAAAATTTTTATGGAGGTCCATAGGGCTCAACCCCACGACCTCCGGCAGAGCAACCACACAACTTAACTGCATGCACTACACATTAGAGCTTAACCATATTAGCTCTGAGGTTCTATTTGAATTGTAATGCAAAGTGGAGTGGCGGTTGGGGACCGTCGATAGTCCCAACCCGCCAACGGTCCCATAGATTGTGGTCACATTAAGACATGTAAAAAGTTACAACCAATGAAACCTCCAACAAGCCCACCATTCATTCAACCTTATCACATGTTGTGGTCAAAATTAATATCTCCATGTAGTTAAGACTTAAATTTGACGTTAACCCCAGTTTTGGAACTTATCCATCGGGGTTTTTGTTAAGGTTCCGCCAACCGTCAGAGGAACTACAGAACGGGGGTTCGCATCTGGCCACCCCTAACCGCCCAATTAAATACTGTGGGTTATTTCAGAGGACTTTTATCCAATGCTATTTTTTAGTGGAATTTTCCAAATTGACTCCAGTTAAGTGGATTCATCCATAATTAGTGGAGATTTTCTAGGTGTTATTGGGAAAATGAGTTGGAGACTCAATTTTTTCCCATTCTGAGTTAATGAGGAGTCATTCTAGACTAATTGGATCATTCTGGAGCTATTGATGCAAAGAAAATAGCCATTAGAGGCATATAACTACATGTATTTTCAAAAAAATTAGCATAATGAAAGATGGACATGTCATTGGGAGCTAGACCAATAGATGTAGCCCAAGTGGGGTGAACTAATTCATCATGCCTACAATGTAAATGTTATATGGTGACTTATTTATCTATTTTTCACTATTTTTCACTGTTATTTGTGCTTATTGTATGCTTCTAATTCATTAAAATCATCTACAATTCATGGTTAAAAACCTCAATCCTTAAGCCAACTAAAGAGACAAGTATCCACATGTTTTTTTTAACTGAAAAGACACTTAGAACATCAAAACTAATACTGTCCTTTCATATCAGGTTGGTATCAGAGCTAAAGTATATTCTCTGGTGTTTTTTTGTGCAAATATTTGTTTTAACTGTTTGCAATTTTTTAGATTCTTACTAGGCTCAAGCTCAAAAGAGGAGAAGGAAAATTGGTGGGAGCAGAAGGGTCTCAAGAAGAGCCAAAGAAAAGGAGAGAAATATTGCCACAACCTCCACCACCTAGTTCACCCCCTGAGGAAGTAGAAGCTACATTAAGCATGTCTCATAGAGAAGGATAAATTGATGAAGAAGTTGATCCCAAAGAGGAGGAGAGAGTGTTCAGGAAATCGTTCCTTGACATGACTGAGATGGTTAGAATCCTTTATCAAGAAAGGAATGAGAGACTACAAGGAGAAGCATCCAAACTTCACAAGGAAGGATATGGATCTTCAGGAGGTCACAATGATGAAGATAAGTCAAAGAAGGGAAATGGAAGAAATGGAGGAAATGGAGATCCATCATCTTCAGTACATCAGCCACACAAGTCAAATAACACTGGTAAAAGTCCTTTTTTAAAACATGATGTTAATTTTGAATTGCCAATGTTTAATCATAAATTCCATGTAGAGAAGCTTAATAATTGGATTAGGAAATTGGAGGTATGTGATGTTCCCAATTTTTAGCCTCAAGCTAAGTGGAACATTATAGTTAGCCTATTTTTATTTTATTAAATAAAACGGGTAAGGAGACCCCTTAACCCCTTTTGATGGAGAAATTAACACTCCTTGTGTGAAAGGAGGAATAATAATGCAGCTGAATTGAGCACCACATGGTGTGAACGGGATTAGATCAAGCTTGATCTAGTCAGTTTGACCAAGTCAACTAAAAATGGCTAGATACATTGCACCTACTTGGACACCATAGTTTTAGTGGAGCCTCCACTTAAGCAAGTGTGAATGGGACCCATGGTCAGAAGAGTTCATTTGATTTATAAGGAGGAGATGGCAGCCCATTTTCATTATGCATTGGATTATTATTTTCGTAGGGTCTGCAAAGAATTGCGTCCTCGGGCTGTTTAGCAAGGTTGTAGTGTTCTTCACCCAAGGGTGTTCTCGGTCGAGAATCCCTACCTCATCATGAAGGAAAGAGAGGGTTTGAGCTACATTTCCTCATTCTGGAATTTGGCCAAGCTTATCCCTTCAATTACAGCATTATTTCTACAGTAGAAAACATTGTGTTGCTGGGTGCAACAACATAGGAACTCATAGAGTCATTCTTTGGCTTGTTCTTCAGTGGATATCTTTTATATTCTTTGGAGGAGAAGCAGAGGAGAATCATGGGCATCATTTCAAATCTTTGGCACCATGCCAAGCACTCACCATCTCTCATAGCGTAGTCTACAGTAGAAACTGTGTTATTTTCAGAGGCAGTTGCTGGGAGAGCCATTTGTGCTTAGCAGGAGGAGGGTTTTTGAGTGAAAGGGATCATCCTTTTTTATTGAGAAAATTATTAGAGGAGTGCACGATTATTTCAGATCTTCCATAACCTCATTCTTATTTTGGTTCAGTTGCAGTGACAAGTTATTTGTTACATTGTACATTTTTTGGCATTTCTAGCAATCTTTCCTAGATTGGCTAGAAATATTGTATTGGAGCCCATTCTTATATTCTTGGGAATTTCTTAATATATTTCAGTCATATTTCATATATTCATATCTATAGCAGTAGCTACACTCCTAGAGACAATGCTATCACTGATTTCCAGCATTTTATGCAGGTGCTGCATCTCTTATATTTCATGTATTAATCTTCAAAGGTTGATTCCCATTGCATGAGAGGCTTATTCCTCATGATATTTTTGTACATTGTTTATGATATATTAATTTAAATGGTGGCTATAATATATTTCATCTTATGTTGCATTCAAATTTGCAGAATTTGATGATATGTTCATGTATTGCTGTAAGCTCTCTATTTGAGCATTTTCTGAGAGATCTACTTTGGGGAGATCTGTATAAGCCCTCTAGGATCATTTCTTTGAGCTTATCTTCTGGGAGAGTAATTTATTAAGGGTAAAAAGAGGGATCCAAGTCCCATTTTAACTTTTTTTTACACTTCCTATCTTATACAGCGTCCTTGAGGACCATTTAACAAAAACTCCCGAAAAAGGAATATTACAGTGGTATCAAAGCATGATCTTTGGCTCAGCCTGTGGCTTCAATCCAAAGTACTAAATCCATGAAGGGGGAATATTTTGAGATCTATATATAGAGTCTGCAGATGGCCAGGTAGCCTCTAGATCTCATCCTTTTTTCAAAGGTGACATATCCAGTAAATGCCCCTGCAGTCAATCTCTAGAATAGAATTTTGATATTCTTGAGAAGGGTACTGTACAGCTGTGCAGCCCAAGATAAAATTCAGTTACAAGGAGAAGCTTGTCATTTTGAAGAGGATATGTACATAAAAAAATAAAAAAAGAGGAATGATGGAAGAGGTGGTTTCCCTTCTTCTTTTCCATACCCTGGAGGGTATCATTGGAGATCTTGAGGAGAAATAAAGGGAAAATTGGGAAGATTTTCTGAGAGGGTTTGTGAATGAAGCAAGCCCTAGCTATTTTTATGATGGGTGTGAGCATTCAGCCATACATGCATATCCACAGTGCAGTCCATTGCCCACTTGCACTGCCGGAAGGATGGAGGAAGAAGATGAGGCCATTTGAGGAGCAACATTGCAACTCAAAGGTATCGCTCATGATTGTTCGGTTTCATATTGTCATGTAAATGTAGAATCATATGATGTATTCACTAGAGGTTTGGTTAGAAAATTTGATGAAAATCACTGTGAATCTCTATGTGTCAAAACATCAAACACTTTGCATGCATTGAAGAGAACCATGAAAAAAATCAACTCCATATTTCTGAAAGGGATGAAAATGTGTATGATGACTTGCTAAAGGTAAGATCCCTATTGGGTGAAGGGCCCTCATCCATTTGTGAATTCATGGAGGTACTTCCTTCAAGAGATGACCAAAATCTAGGGTCTCTCCTTGATGATGAGGTAATCTCACTTATTTATGGGGAGGATGAGCATATGAGATCTAATAGTGCTGTGTCACTGAAGGTAGATCCATCACCACATGGAGGGGAGAAGGAAGCCATTGCTTCCATGGGAGGAGTCCTTGTTCCTATGCAAGGGATTCGAAGAGATTCAACATGTGGGAACAAAAGCACAATTCCGGAGTCATTTGCAGCAACTTGTGGGGATTGTGAGATGGAGGAGGAAGAGAAGGATCAACATCAAGGGTTGATACACCCTTATCTATTCAAGATATTATTTTCACAAGGGAGAGAGATTGTGAATCGCAGTGAAGAGAGGGAAAAATCAGTCCTCTTATACATACAGTCCACTTCTGATATTGATGTCTCACTATATGGAGGCATTCCACCTGGGAGCCCACCTGATCTAGAGTTGATGAGAGGCATCTTGTCAGTTGGTTCACGACTCTTGGATTCTGGAGAGGTGAAGACTTTGGAGGAGTCCAGCACAACGTATATATTTTGGGATAGACTCAAGGAGGAGAGAGACACTCTCTCATTTTCAGCATCACCCACTCTCATCAATTATACTGCACTGACAGAGTTTGTTGCAGGGATGGAGGATTTCATCTTCATGATGCAACATGACTGCTCCACATATTTGATGAGGAGGAGGATAATTCCTTTGAGGGATGACTCTTTCATACATAGGGGTGGTAGGAGGCCACTCATGCTTACTTTTACCCAACTTGGGAGATTCCTATTGGATGAAAACTTCTCATGAGAGGCCAACTTCCCAGGATCACCATTATTATTTGAGCATGAGAAGCTACATGATGGGCATGGAAAAATTTTGGAGGATGAATTTTGCATGCAGGATGTCAAATTATTAGGCAACAGCATGAGGGGAGCACTACATTGTAGATTACCAGCGCTGCCTATGAGGAGGATGGATCTAGATTGGAGGACTCAACTCTTGGTGGAGTACTCCCAATATATTGGTGCATGCATGATTCTTGATGACCTAGAGGGATATTATAGATACATGGAGGATGATATGTTCATATATTTTTATGGTAGAATCTTCTTGGCTAGAGCTTCTAGTCTCAAGGAGAAACTATTGCATGCAGCACGAGGACTTTCTAGCTATGCACTTGGATGCACATTTTTCTTTTCTAGATGATTTCATTTGGGAGGGAATTCATCATGATATATGTCATAATATGGATAGATTCATAGCCTGGATGATTTTGGAGAGGTTGGCATAACCATTTCCCTACTCATTTGAAGTGAGGGAGAGCATTCAGACAAGACATTTCTGCTCAAGGACCGGAGTACATGGTAAAGAAGGTATATGTTTTCATTTTGGTCTACCTTTATTTACATTATATGAGAATATTGATGAGGTAAGGATGATCACATCTCCTTATGCTCCTTATTATGATGTACTTGTGTCCCATTGCAGCAATGGGAGTGGCTATTTTTATGATGGTTCATGGGGGAAGCCACATATTTCTTGGTGTGCACCATTGGCACCAATTTGTATTTTCATATTTTCATATTATGAGATGTTTGTGGAAGCAAAAAAGTGGCTGGAAAATAATTTTTTTTTTTTTAGTTTTGATTCAGGAAAGAGGTGCACTGCGTTGGTCCCATGAATGGAGTAGTGACCCACTCTCTAGTTGTCTTGTGATAGCTTGTTTCCATTGCATGTTGCCTCCTTGTATTGTTGATGTTTATACATTCACAAGGAGAACTATTGTGAGAGTGTTTTATATTTTGGGAAAACCCATTGGGAGCATGATTCTCCCCATTGTATATGTTTTATATTGCATGAGACACCATGGGCAAACCATGATTGCCACATTGCTACTTTTCTATTCTTGTGAGAAAAACCACTTGGAGAACTTGAGGGGGAACTTTGTGGCTGATTTTATTGATGAGGAAGCTTGGGCCATTCTTGGAGGCCATACCATTTTAGCCCAAGTAAAAAGGCAGCCCCATGTGTACCACAAACAGAGAGATAAACACCATGGGAATCAAAAGCCCAACTCTCCTTTCAGCCCCAATACATTGCATATACCAGGGGTTGAGACTTTTATTTGAATGATAGCATGGATGAGAGGATCATCATTGGGGATACATTTTTCCATGCATGTCATCACTCATACTTTGAGGAGGCCATAACATAGCCAGAAGGTTTCCACCTACACCTTCTATTTTTCCATGATGAGCACCATTCTGGTTTGCACATTTGGAGGAAGTATGGGAGGACAGATTTATTGCAGCATATCTTGAGCAATGGTGGAGATTGTTGATGAGGAGGCCACAAGAGAATAAGGGGGAGGAATTTTATTCTCTCTATGCAGTTTCTTGAGGACAAGAAACATGTGGGAGGGGAGGACTGTAATGTTCCCAATTTTTAGCCTCAAGCTAAATGGAACATTATAGTTAGCATATTTTTATTTTATTGAATAAAATGGGTAAGGAGACCCCTTATCTCATTTTTATGGAGAAATAACTCTCCTTGTGTGAAATGAGGAATAATAATGTAGCTGAATTGAGAATCACATGGTGTGAATGGGATTAGATCAAGCTTGATCTAGTCATTTTGACCAAGTCAACTAAAACTGTCTAGATATATTGCACCTACTTGGACAACACATTTTTAGTGGAGGCTTCACTTGCTTGAGCTAGAAGCAAGTGTGAATGGGACCCATGGTTAGAAGAGTTCATTTTCTTTATAAGGAGGAGATGGCATCCCATTTTCATTATGCATTGGATTATTATTTTCGTAGGGTCTGCAAATACTTTCATCCTCAAGTTGTTTAATAGGGTTGTAGTGTTCTTCACCCAAGGGTATTCCCGGTTGGGAATCCCTACCTAATCTTCAAGGAAGGAGAGGGTTTGAGCTACATTTCCTCATTCTGAAATTTTACCAACCTTATCCCTTCATCTACAACATTATTTCTGCAGCAGAAAACATTGTGTTGTTGGGTGCAGCAACAGAGGAACTCATAGATTCATTCTTTGGCTTGTTCTTCAGTGGATATCTTGTCCATTATTTGGAGGAGTAGCAGAGGAGAATCTCGAGCATTATTTTAGATCTTTGGCACCAGGCCAAACACTCACCATCTCTCACAGCACAATCTAGAGCAGAAACTGTGTTATTTTCAAAGGCAGTTGCTGGTAGAGCCATTTGTGCTTAGCAGGAGGAGTGTTTTTGAGTGAAAGGGATCAGCCTTTTTTTTTTAGAACATTATCAGATGAGGGCATGAGTATTTCAGATCTTCCATAGCCTCATTCTTATTTTGGTTCAGTTGCAGTGACAAGTTATTTGTCACATTGTACATTTTTTGGCATTTCTATTAATCTCTCCTATATTGACTAGAAATATTGTATTGGAGCCCATTATTTTATTCTTGAGAATTTATTAATATATTTCAGTCATATTTCATGTATTCATATCTAAAATATCAACTACACTCCTAGAGACAACGCTGTCACTACTTTCCGGCATTTTATGCAGTTGTTGGATCTCTTGTATTTCATGTATTAATCTTTGGAGCTTGATTCCCATTGCATGAGAGTCTTATTCCTCATGATATTTCTATACATTTTTTCTGATCTATTAGTTTATATGGTGGCTATAATATATTTCATCTTATGTTGCATTCATATTTGCAGAGTTTGATGATTATGTTCATCTATTGCTGTAAGCTCTCTATTTGAGCATTTTCTGAGAGATCTACTTTGGGGAGATCTGTATAAGCCCTCTAGGCTTATTTCTTTGAGCTTATATTCTAGGAGAGTAATGTATGAAGGGTAAAAATGGGGATCCAAGTCCCAATTTAACTTGTTTTTACACTGCCTCTCTTATACAGTGTCCTTGAGGACCATTTAACAGAAATTCCCAAAAAAGGAATATTACAAGGTACATTTGAGAATCCAGAACCTTAAATATGATGATACGAAAATCCAACTAGCTTCATTGAGAATGGAAGGTGCAACACTTTTTTGGTGGGAAGCTAAGACAAAGGAGGAGATCAAGAAGCATGGTAAGATTATTCTATCATGGACTGATTTCATTACTACAATAAAACAACAGTTTTATCCATTAGCTTATATGTAGAAATCCATAATGAACTGGAAAAACTTTAGGAAATTAAAGGGACAGAATGTGCAAGAATACACCCAAGAATTTAGGAGAATATCCCTCTTATTAGGGGTATATTTGCAGAGTTAAGATACTTTTCTCAAGTACATAGGAGGCTTACATATCTACCTAAAACATACTATTCTCATGTTTAACCCCACAATTCTAGATGAAGTATGTGTTCATGCAACACGTCTAGAAGCTAGAGGGAAGAAAATTTCTGAAGAGGGTAGAAAGAAACCTTTTAAGGGTAAAAACAAAGAGAAGGCCTCAAAGGGTAAAAGATAAAATAATGCATCTGTTAAGAAAGAGGGAGAAAATTTGGTTTGTAAACATTGTTCAAAAGAATTCCATGATGAAACTCTTTGTTGGAAATTACATCCTGAAATGAGGCCTAAGAAATACAAAAACAAAGGGAAACAGAAAATGTAGCTACAACTCAACATGATTTAGGAGAGGATTCAGGTGATGAATCTAATATTACATCCATGGGATTGAAGAACATGAAGGGGAAATAAATTTAAACTAAAACCAGTACTAGTACATCAAACTGTCACATACATGGTCCAAATGAAGAAGAAAGAATTGAACTGTTTCATGTGAGGGTCATATCCAAACATACCAAGATTGACACATTGTTTGATAGTGGGTCACAAGAAAAATTTATCTCTGAAGACTTGGTAAAGAAACTTAACCTTGAGACCATACCACATCCAAAACCATATCCACTTAGTTGGATTTTTAAGCATGCAAATTTACAGGTTTCAAAGAAATGCATATTGTGGTTTGCAATCACTACACATTTTGTTGACACAGTTCAATTAGATGTGGTTCCACTTGACATAACAGGTATTGTGTTTGGGATTCCTTATTTGTATGACTAGAAAGTGATCTTCCATCCCCATGAGAAAAAATATCATTTATTAAAAGATGGTAAGGAGTACATTGTTAGAGCACATCGCTAGAAGACAAACATTGCGATTGTAAATCCTGGACAGGTAAAGAGGCTGGTAAATTCATGTAAGAATTTTGTTCTTATTATGATTAAGCCCAAAGATAATGTTGATAATGAATAATTTGAGAGATTTGATCCTAATTTGAAATCATATTTATATGATGTAGTTGATTCACATCATGAGATGTTTCAGGAGCCAACAGGATTGCCTCCAAAAAGAGAGATTCAACATGAGATTTAGTTGTAGCAAGATTGTCCTCTTCCAAACATCACTATGTATCGCATGTTGATAATGGATAATGTTTAAATAAAGAGGCAAATTAAATAGATGTTGGACAAAGGAAACATAAGGCCAAGCACTTCGCCATGTGGTTCACCCATAGTTTTGATTCCAAAGAAAGATGGGACCTGGCGCATGTGTGTAGACTTAAAAGCTTTGGACAAGATTACGATAAAGAATTGGTACCCACTCCTAAGGATAAATGATTTTCTTGATCAATTGAAAGAAGCAAAGTTTTTCACTAAGTGAGATTTACGAAGTGGATATCATCAAGTAAGAATTTCAAAAAGTGATGTATGGAAACATGCATTTGAAACCAAACAAGGACTCTTTGAGTGGTTAGTTATGCCATTTGGTTTGCGTAATGCATCGACAACTTTCATGCGTGTTATGGATAGTGTTTTCCATTCATTCCTTGATGAATTTGTGATTCTGTACTTAGATGAAATATTTATTTTCAGCGAAATAGGAGAAGAACATGTCTCGTATGTGAATAGAGTGCTTGATGTTTTGAAGAAAGAGAAATTGTTTCTTAAGATGTCAAAGTGTGAGTTTGGAAAGACTTATTTGGTTTATTTGGGACATATTGTACGAGGAGGAGAGTTGAGAATTGATCCTTCTAAAGTGGAAGCCATTGTGAATTGGCCCAGACCCAATATAGTAGCTAAGGTAAGAAATTGATTAGGTGTAGCTCAATATTGGAGAAAGTTTATTGCTAACTTTTATGCCATAGCAGCTCCTATGCATGCAGTGACAAGTGTGAATAAAGGCTTCCAATGGGGAGGCAAACAAAAACAAGCTTTCAAATCTTTAAAAGACAAGATCATTTCAGCTTCAGTCCTTGCATTACCAAATTTGAGACAACCATTTGAGATTCAAACTGATGCTAGTGATTATGCCATGGGCACAATTATTTTATAGCATGGTAAGCCTATCGCTTTTCATTCTGAAACATTTATGGTGTTGTGACAAATTATCCTACATATGAAAAATAACTATATGCATTGGTACAAAGCATCAAGAAGTGGAAACACTACTTGATGGGTAAAGAGGCGACTGTGCATACTGATCACCAACCATTACAATACTTGTAGTTGCAAACAAAATTGCAACAATCAAGACATTTCAGGTGGATGTGATTTCTTCAATAGTTTCACTTGGTTATAAGGTACAAGAAAGGTATTTTCAATAAATTTGCTAATATTCTTTCAATACCAATCATTAGTGCATCTACTTTACTCAAAAATGATTCTATTGTACATAAGAGTTACATAGAACAATATGCACATGATTTTGATTTTCAAGATGTGTATGCTAGTTTGAATGAAGGGAATCAATTTGAAGAAAAATGTTGTCATATGCATAACAATTTGTTGTTTTATTTGGGAAAGTTGTGTATACCACAAGGAGAGAGGTTAAGTGTCATGAGAGAAGCCCATTCATCTCTTATTGTTTGACATTTTGGGGTAAGAAAAACAATGGTGCTTCTACAGAGGTATTGCTATTGCCCTCTCATGAAATATAGTGTGTCGTGTTTTATAAGAGGTTTTTCTATGTGTGCAACAAAAAAGCTTAGTAATAGGAAGCATGGGTTGTACACGCCACTACTGGTATCATCAAGGCCATGGGAGGGTCTCTCCATGGACTTTGTTGGAGGTCTACCTATGTCAAGAAAAAAACATGATTATCTTTATGTATTTGTGGATAGATTCAGTAAAATATGTATACTTATGCCATGTAAGAAAACCATTACTATTGAAAAAACTGCAAAAATTTATTTTCAACATGTTTGGGCTCATTATGGATTGAAAACTTATATTGTTAGTGACAGGGATTCTAGGTTCATTTGGAATTTTTGTTCCAATCTATGGAAGATGATGGACACAAAGTTGAAAATAGTACTACTTTTCATCTGCAAACCGATGGACAAACCGAAGTGGTGAATAGAACCATTATGCATCTATTGAGAGGATATTGCAGCAAACATCCTAAGTTGTGGGATGAGCGACTGCATTACATTCAACACGCTTACAACTAGGAAAAGCACTCTTCTACACAAGCATCACCTTTTGAAGTATGCTTTGGGTATATGCCAAAATCGCCACTAGACTTCATCTTTGATAAGGATGTTGCATTTGATGGCCATAGTGATATTGACAAGGCTTGGAAGGTCATTGAGAAAATTCAAATTATACATCAATAGGTTCAATAACAGCTTAAGAAATGTCAAATAAAATACAAAGAGAAGCATTACAAACATAGAGTCGATCACAAGTTTCAAGAGGGAGATGAGGTATGGTTGCACATAAGAAAATAAAGGATGCAAGGGAAGGTAAAAACCTCAAACCCATTCACTATGGTCCATTCAAGATCATAAAGCAAGTTGGTAATACTCCATTTCAACTTGAATTACCTTCATATATGAAAATGTATTCAATTGTTAATGTTGAAAACTTACGTTTGTATGAACCACCTTTGATTGATGATCAAGGAAGTGATGTTAAACTACCTTCTATTGAAGATTTCTAGCCAGAATTTCTAGATGAGCTCAAGGAAGATACAATTCTTAACAGAAGGAAAAGAGCACCCAAGAGGGGAATTGTTGATTACCTTCGAGTTGGGCTCAAAGGCACTAAACCAAGTAAGGAAAAGTGGATGTAGGTTGAAAAGGTGAGGGAGTTGTACCCTAATCTACTGAATGGGTAATCAGGTCTTTTGGGGTCCAAAAGCTTCCCAATGGGGAGGAGTGATTAGCAATTCATAAATTTTTCTCTAAATTAAAAGTTATAGGATTCAGTTGAAATTAGGATGGTTGCATAGATCTTGTATTCCTGATTTCGGCACCGTGAACGGTTCGAAAAATCAATGTTGTATGAGGGAGATATCGCGTTTTGATCAAAATCCTAAACAACTAAATTTTGCGATAGGATTGACTAGGATGCCCAATGAGCATGGGGGATGCACATTCAGAAAAAGGAATATTATGAGGAATATTCCTTTCCTTAGAACCAATCCCAGGCTAACAAGTGGCAGGTATTATTGGTTGAATGGATTTGTACATTTTTTGTTTTTTAACAAAACGAAGGGTGACACGTGGCCATCCCTGAGGCCACCACGTGTCACCTTAGTGTTGTATTAAAATTTTTATGGAGGTCTGCACGGATAGACCCTGTGTCCTTCGGCAGAGAAACCACACAACTTAACCGCCTGCGCTACGCATTAGAACTTAACCATATTATCTCTCGTGTTCTGTATGAATTGTAATGCAAAGAGGAGTGGGGGTTGGGGGATTGCTAGCGGTCCCAACCCGCCAACAGTCCTATAGATCATGATCACATTAAAAAATATAAAAAATTACAAGAAATTAAACCTTCAACAATCCCGCCAACCGTTCAACCTTATCACATGCTTTGATCAAAATTAATATCTCTGTGTGGTCAGGACTTAACTCCGACGTTAACTCCAGTTTTGGAACTTATCCACTAGGGTTTGTGCTAAGGTTCCGCCAACTATCATGGTAATCGTGAAATGGGGGTTAGCATGTGCCCACCACTAACCTCCCAATTAAATGTTGTATTTTATTTTGACAGACTTTTAGCCAGCACTATTTTCGAGCGAAATTTTCCAAATTGACCCCAGTTAAGTGGAGTCCTCCACAATTAGTGGAGCTTTTTCTAGGTGTTATTGGGAAAATGAGTTGGAGACTCAATTTTTTCCCATTCTAAGTGAATTAAGAGTCATTCTAGACTAATTGGAGCATTTTGTGTCCATTGGTGCAAAGTAAACAACCATTAGAGGCCTGTGACTACATGTATTTGCAAAATTTTTAGCATAATGAAAGATGGACATGCCATTGGGAGCTAGACTAGCATATGTAGCCCAGGAGGGGTGAACTGCTTCATCATGCCTGCTGTGTAAATGCTATGTGGTGACTTATTTCTCTATTTTTCACTATTTTTCAATGTTATTTATGCTTATTTCATGCTTCTAATTCACTAAAATCATCTACGATTCATGGTTAAAAACCTCAATCCTTAAGCAAACTAAAGAGACAAGTATGCAAATATTTTTTAACTGAAAAGAAACTTAGCATAACAAAACTAATACAATACTTTTAGATCAAGAAGGAATTTAGAGTGGAAAGAAAAGTTGAAAGAAAAAGTATGGAAACAAGGAAGTCTACCACTCACAACTATAAAGATGAAAGTGTTGTTGCTCCTAGCCTTCCACAACCTGTAAGGTTGACACCACAAAAATTGGAGGAAAAAGGAGCAAAATTTCTATGTTATAGTTGGAATAGAAAATATATTAAAGGTCATAAGTGCGTTGAGAAGAAATTATTTTACATAGATTGTGAAAAGTAGGAAGAAAAGGAACATGAAACATCAAAACAAGAGGAAATACAGTAGGAACCAACCCAGAGAAAGAGGAAGTGAATTTGACCATATCTTGTAATGAATTAGAAAAAAATTATGAGTCCTGGAACTCTTAATATAGAAGTATATATGAAGAAGAAAAAGGTAATAGTGTTGATTGATTCGGGTAGTATCCATAATTTTATTCATTGTAAGATAACGAATGAATTTAATTTCTTCATATATGTAATACCATAGTGTCAAGTAATGGTTGAAAATGGAGGAACCATAATCTCCCTGAAAAGTTCCATATATCAAGCTATCCATGGGAGAATATGTATTGAATATTCCAATTCTTTCCATTCCAATGGGTGGTGCTGATGTCGTACTAGGAGTCCAATGGTTACAATATTTCGGTACGATAGCTTTTAATTTCCAATAAATTTTCTTGATTTTTTCTTAGGAAGGAAATGGAGTTGAATTAAGGGGTATCACATGGAAACTAGGAATGATAATCAACTCTAATGTCATGACAAAGCTTCTAAATATAGAACACAAGACATAATTTCACAATTATGCTCACTAAAGGTTCATACATTGAAATCATATATTTCTCCATATCTCCAAAAATTCTTGGACAATCATTCCAAGGTATTTAAGCTCCAAAAGGCCTCCCACACATTCGTGATCATGATCATTATATTCGTTTGATTCTAGGAAGTGTTCCTCCAAACATCAGGCCTTACAAATATTCCTATGCTCGAAAGAGTGAAATTGACCTTATTATTGCAGGAATTCTATAGGTAGGCATAGTTCAACCCATTCAAAGTTATTTGTATGATCCTGTAGTATTGGTTCAGAGGAAGGATGGATCATGCCGCATGCATCTGAATTATAGGAAGGTCAAAAAGCTCACTATTAAAGATAAATTTTCCATTCCTATCATTGATTAATTCTTGGATGAATTACATGGAGAAATTTACTTCACCAAGTTGGATCTTCATTTACAATATCATCAAATAAGAATCAAGATTGAAGACATTATGAAAACAACGTTTAATTCATGAGGGTCATTATGAATTTTTTTTCATGCCTTTTGGCCTTACCAATGCACCTTCTACATTTCAAGGTTTGATGAATTCCACTTTCAAAGCCTTCCTTAGAAAATTTGTGTTAGTATTTTTTGATGATATAATAATCTAAAACTAGTCTTGGAAGGATCATGTTCAACATTTTTATAGGGTACTCAAACTATTGGAGGGGAAACAATTATATGAAAAAACCTCTGAATGTTTCTTTGGAGTATAGGAGGTGGATTATTTGGGTCATATTGTATCTCATGAGGGTGTTCATGAATACCCTAAGAAAATTAAATCCATTAAGGAATGGAAATCCCCACAACCATAAATAATCTGTGAGGATTTAAAGGGTTAAAGGGTGTTATCAAAACTTTTTTAAGAATTTTGGGTGAATGAAAACACCTCTAACAACATTACTGAAGAAAGATGCATTTTCTTGGACTCCAGAAGAAACTAAGGCCTTTGAATAGCTTAAAGAGGCAATGTGCCAAGCACCGGTCTTAGTTACTCCATACTTCACAAAAAGATTTACTATGGAATTTGATGCCTCGAGAAATGGAATTGGTGTTGTTTTAATGCAAGAAGGAAGTCCCATTTCTTTTGAAAGTTGTCGAATAAAAGGAAAGTATTTACACAAACCTATTTATGAGAAGGAAATATTGGAAATACTAGATGCAATTCAGCAATGGCGATTTTACCAAATGGAAAGACACTTCTAGGTAAAAATGGATCATGACAGTCTTAAATAATTTTTAGAACAAATATTATCTTCAAAAGAGCAGCAAAAATGGGTCACAAAGATGTTGGGTCATGACTTTGAAATCATATAGAAAAATGGAAGAAAAATTTAGTTGTAGATGCACTCTAAAGAAATAATGAGGATGTGGAAGCATTGCTTCATTCCATTTCGATTATCCAACCATATTGGATAACAAAAGAAAGGGATGAATGGAAGAATGAAGAAGAAGTGTGGGCACTCATTCAAAATTTTCAGCAATATCCTAGTACATATGATACATTTAGCTAGAAAAATGATTCATTATGGTACAAATATCACGTATATGTTTGTAATAATTCCCAACTCAAACAAATGATTCTTCTGGAATTGCACACCTCTCCCTTAGGAGGGAACTCAAGATTTTTAAAAACTTACCACGAGATTAAGATGGAATTTTTTTGGGATGACCTTAAATTCAATATTCAAAATTTTGTGGTGGAATGTTTGGTTTTCCAACAAAACAAAGTTGAGACAATTAATACCCAAGGTTTGTTACAACCCTTATCCATTAGTAGGAGATTTCAATGGATTTTATCATATGTTTACCAAAGTCTGAAGGAAAGAGTGTCAACATGGTGGTAGTTGATAGAAATACCAAATATGCACAATTTTGTCCATTATCTCATCCATTTAACGTCAATACAAATGCTATTTCATTTATGGAAACAATTCAAAATATATATGGAAACCCAAATATTATTGTAAGAGAAAAATATCCCGTTTTTACAAGAAACTTTTGGACGAAATTATTTTCTTGTCTGGGAACTCAATTGGCTCATAGATCATCTTATCATCCTCAATTTCATAGTAAAACTCAGATATAGAATACATTTTTGGAAGGATATCTTCGTTGCTTTGTATATGATAAACAAGCACAATGGGTCAAGTGGTTGCTTCTTGCTGAATGATGGTATAACACTTCCTTCCATACTACAAAAAAATTGACCCCATTTATGGAAATTTAAGGATATCTTCCACCATCCATCACATCGTATTTAAGAGAAAATTATAAGGTTTAATAAGTAGAAGATCACATCGAGCATCAACAACAAGTTCTCCAACTCTTAAAGGATAACCTCAAATTGGCGCAGAATCGAATCAAAAAATTGGCAGATCAACATCGCAGTGAAATAAGTTTGGATGTAGGTGACTGGGTATTTTTACAGTTACAACCATACAAACAAATGCCCCTCAAGAAAGATAGGAAGGATAATAAATTATCAGCAAAGTATTATGGTCCTTACAAGGTGTTGTAAAATATTGGTACAACTGCAAACATTCCAATATAACATGATCATAATTAAAATTTATATAAGAATAGATCTCAAAAACTTCCTTTTGGTTGGAAAATGCATTGCCAAAATCCAAAAACTAAGCACTTTGAAATTTGTGGCTAGGAAAAATTTTAGGGGCTAATATTCACAAGTGGGCTTTCTATGATTTTTCCAAAAAACATTCGGTAATTTCCATTTTTTTTAAATCAATTCACAAAATTTTATGTTATAAAATTATTTTACCTTGAAAATAAAAAATATTTTATATAGACTAATATAAAATTATTATAAATATAGCAAAAAAAAAAAAATCATAAAGAATTTTCCAATTTGCATATAAGGGACTAGTATTATTTTCCAAGGTTGTAAACTTTAAAATAAACTTCCATCCTAAAAATTTTCCTTATTTGTGGTGCTATATTTCTCACTAGGTGGTGCACATCATTACCACAACTAGTTGTCCAAAAAATATCATGAAATACATTTACAACTAAATTTCCCCCATCCTTCTAGTGGATTTTCATGACCCTTTTGACATATTCGCCTTGTCTTATAAATGTTGAGAAAAATGATAGTAATATTCTTCCCTTCCCAAGTGAGCATGTTGATAGGCTTTAGAAATAATATGGGATTCACTTGTAAATTCACATGCATAATTTACTAAGTAAGAGGATAAGGTCCACATTGGAATTGTGTCATCCACTTGTCCAATCTATGCATAGTAAGAAAAAGGAAACTCTTTAGAATCATGATCTCATGGAAAATTTTAACAACCAACTATAACTAATCCCCTATTTTACTAGTAGTGGTGTTCTTTGAAATTTCCACAAATAGGACATATCTCAATAATGTAACACCCCTTCATAAACCCGTAAATTTGTAATAAATGATGCAATAAATTAAAATAATATTTATTTTTGGCTATCCTGAAGAGTGGGATAGACAAATCCGTGATCTAAGTGGGAAATGAAAGTGGGTGGGTTGACTTAACAAAATGCACCACCACCAAACACTTGGAAAGGAAATGATTGGGTAGAAAAAAAGTGGCATTTTTGATGATCCTACGACATGGGGAAATGGAAAGGGGACAAACTAGTAGGGAAAAAGGAGCCTAGGGAAAAAATAATGATGAAAATAAAAACCAAGAGATGAGGATTATACAGTTGGAAGGGGACAATATGAGAGAACATTAAGAAAAAAACTAACAGAGAGCATGAGAGGGAGGGTTCTATGTGATGGAATATTCTACTAATATTGGTGGGATGTGATTCCCATTTTTTATGCATAAGAGAAACTAGATTTTGGCATCTAATATTGGAATATGAGTGGGAGGCTCAGAGGGGGAATTGGGTGAAGAGTGCTTGCTAAAAAGGGTTAATAAACCAATAATTTCTTGTTGATAATGTTGAAAAAATATTTCATGTTTTCCAAGTAGGGTGATAAACCACTTAGGTACTTGTTGTAATGATAATAACAATTACACACAGTGGCAATTAATTAGGGTGTTTGTCAAAAAACATTGATAAACCATTAATTTCACTTTGAGGAAGCTAATAAACCATTCAGTGCTTGCCATGTAAGCTGATAAACCACCAAGATAATGTGCTACATGTACTGCAACTCTTTCCTTTAAAAGATGGCTAATAAACTACCTATAAATAATTCCCATACTCATATAAAGTTGAGGAATAACCCAATTGAGTTTGATTGAATCCCTGAGAAATGAATCGCTTGGATCGTGGATTTGACTTGGGGGTGGATAGTTACAAGAAATAGTCCAGTGCAAATGGCCTATGGTTGAGTGGAGATTTTAATTCCCACCTTCAATTTCCAACCATTTCTAACCATTCAAATAAGTTCACTGACTTATGCATATTTTGAATGTAAATAATTTCATGACTAGGTTGTCATTGTTTATAATATGTCTCTGTGTTAACTCCTAAATGGTTATTGACAAGTATTACATGTCCTTCATGGGAGACTTGCTATGAATGATATTTTGGCTAAGTTGATGTACTAGGTTTATGTGGAAGATATGAAATATCTTGATTATATATGAAAATCGTATTGGTTGCATGAAGAAGTGCAGTTAAATTTTAAATACAAACGCTCTGATGGTTTGTATTCTTACAAATTGAAAGGTTTCCTATATTTTTTAACGCAGAAATGCATTTTTTTATGCAAATGATAAGTTATGTGACATCCCTTTTTGATACACTCCTGTAATTTTCACTATGAATTGGAATTCATGTAAGATTTTGGAAATGTAAGCACAATTACTGGGCTTAAAGTAGTGGACACCAATTCATAGGCCTGAGGAGGAGTTTCTTTGGAACTGGTTAACTCATGTTGTTCATTTAATATGCCACTATATTTTTTTACTGATTTTAATGGCTTATGAAAAAGGAAGATTGAGTATGGTATTCTTGATTAAAGGAAAATCCAACACCACCTCAGTAATACCCCTAACCAACCCATTTTTTGTACAAGTATGCATGTGTATAGTGAGGCTGGGGTGCCTCTAGGAGTAGCCAAATGATTAGGCAGGGGTGGGGTTGAGTTGTGACATGTTGAGGCTAGAGTTTTTGTGTAATGGGTATGAGGACTCTAATGTTTAGGTCGTTGATCCAACATTATTTTGGGGCTGACTTGCCTAGGTATATATGTAATTTTGGCTATGTGGCTAGAGGGTTGATACTATAAATATGATGTAAATTTTTTTAAACTTATTAAATAATAAAATAATTTGGATGAAGAGCCTACTCCATGGTAAAGGGTATGGGGGGTGTGCAACACCATGGTGGCAAAGGAAATGAGGTGATGTGATAGGTTTTAGATTCATTCACTCATTTCATTCATTCATGGATTGGAGTTGGGCAGTGATTATTTTTTATGGACCGGTAATTGAGTCTTGTGCTTGGGTTCTGGAACTTACTGGGAGTTTTAATAAGGTGTTTTTGTTTTATTTTCACACTAGTACTGACTAGAGTCTCAGTGAACTTGGATTTTAGCAACTAGTAGGTGAACCCTATCATTTGGTTTTAGAACTAACTGGGAGTCATGTTATTTTATGTCTTAGAAGGGTAAATGGAAGCCATAGGAGAAAAATGAGCTCCTAGAAGTCTATAGCTAAGACTATTCCTAGTTGGTTGAAAATTTCCCTGGAAGGTGGACACCACCAAGGGACTACGAGGAGCATGGGAGGGGTGTGCCACTTGGGTGTAGGTTTTATTGGAAGCATGAGCCTGTGGTTGGAGTAGGGGCTATTGGCTTGGTACCTTGGTATATGATGTGCTAATGATTATATAGTTTATAGTGTTTCCTATGTAGTTGTATCCCCAACTTGAGGGTGACGTATGGTTGAGATTTATGACCATGTGATCTCTGGATGGGTGAAAAGTGGAGATCCCCCAACTAGTTTGGAATTTTATTCATGTAAGTGTTTACAATATATGATAATATTTTTATGTTTATGTCTTTGTATTTATGTGTTCTTATTATAAACCCTAATATCGGTATTTTGTATATTTGTTGAGTTTCATGTGATGCATTTTTTTGTATGGTTATTCCTACAAACCCTAGTTATGGTTTGGTTTGGATGAGCTTAGTATCTTGTTGTGTTTTTTATACTTTCATTCATAGTAGAGTGGCAACTCTATGAGTCTGGATCATAGGAGTGAAGATAAGACTAGAGGAGAGAAGGTGGAGATAGAGTGTAGTCTTGATTCCCATTGGGTTAAGTGTGTCAAACATTTGTGTCTTTTGGATACTTACATATACATAATAGAAAAAAACTAGCGTGGATGATGATACAAGAAGAGAAGAATTAGGTGGAGACACTTTGCATTTTGAATTGATGTGAGCTTAAGAAGGTGAAGCATAATGTACTCTAGATTCTTGGCAAGTATGCAGAAAATGTTTTTTACGTTTGAAATACACAAGTACAAAATGGCTAATTAGTTCTAAAAAATGACTAAAATTTTCATATAAACGACCAATTTTCAGCCAGTGGCTAGTAGTAGCTAATTTACATTATCTTATAATGTGGCCAACTATTAGTCGTTTTTAGCTCAGTCATTAATTGGTTGTCTCAATTTTATCGTTTAGTAGTATTTAATAATTGATTTTTTCATTAATTGTCACAATTAATGACCAAATATACAACAAAATATATTACTATATGATCACCTAAAAAAACCAATTAATAGCCAAAGAAATATGACCAAAATGTTGGTCGCATTATAAGATATTGAAAATTAGCTACTAATAGTAATATATATGCAAATTTTAGTCATTGTTTTAAACCAATTAATGACCAAAGGAATATGACTAAATTTTGGTTGTGTTATAAGATATTATAAATTAGCTACTAATAGTCGTATATATGAAAAATTTAGTCGTCATCTGTAATCACAAATTTATTCATTAGAAATAGTCATATATATTTTTTTGGTAGTTTCATATTCGTTATATAAACAACTAATTTAGTAGTTTATATTCATTTAATTTACTTTCATTAATAATCATTATAAATGAAAAATTTAGTCATATACCCATTTTGTTTATGTTCATCATTAATCAATATAAACTACTAATTTAGTAGTTTTATATTGATTTTATGTGTTCATTATTAATCAACATAAATTAATTAGTATGCTTTTGCAACTAGATTTAAAAAACTCCATACAATGTGTATGTTCATCTAATATGAAAACAAAAAGTTGCATATGTTAATTACAATACTAAACAATATCAAGCGCAACTATAAATAATTCCAACCATATAAATTATATTATACAAAATTTTAAAGTATTACAATATGAGTTTCCAATTTAATATTTGTTGGACTACAATTTACACATGAAATGATGTTTCATCACTTCAAAACATTATGATTTTTATGCCAAGGCATTGTAGTGAATTATCCAACTCTGAATACTTGACCATTGATCTCTATGTGTGTCGTATGTGGGATATTGGCTCTAATAGTATCACTAGACTAGTTCTTTTCTATCACTAGACCAGTTATCTTCTCTCTCTCTCTCTTTTCATTTGTCACTCTAGTGTTATTGCTCTCCTCTTCCCTCAATTCATGCTTCTTACCGTCAATACTGAGTTCCTTTTCTAAAAACAAAAGAAGATACAATTCAGAGTGTAAGACATGAAAGAAAATGAACACTATAATATAAAGTAAAGTAGACTATAAAGAATGTATGTGACATATACCTCAACATCAACAATGTCAAAGCCATTTTTCCCCATACAAGCAAAAAACTCGAACAAGTTTTCTTCAGATGAGATATACTAGCCACTATGTGGCTAGATGAGCTATATAAAAAAGAAAATAAAATTTCACCATAGAAAATAACACCTTAGTAACTTAGTATTCAACATTGACGGAAATCTTAGGCACAATCATGTAAAATTATAAATTACATGCTAAAAAAATCAAGCTGTAGATAACTTGTGAAAACAAATAATTTGAGGCGTGATGTTTAAACTGTGTCTTCTTATTCGACAAAAACATTTCATTTTCTAACACATGAACTCGGTCAAGCATATAAACAACATGTAGTCAAATAACAACATGAAAGTAAACTTTTATAATAGCTATCAAAATCATTTAATACAAAATAGTCATAAGGATTCCAATCAATATCGTGTTATACTAATTTCATCTTCAAGCTTTGGTTTTTGTTTAAATGGAAATGATACCAAGTATTTTCAATTTCATAGTTAAAAGAAAAAGCAAAATCAAAAGAAACATTCAAAATAAAATCAAATAATAAAGAGAGGATATCATGAAATGGACATTGCAATTATAAAAATATATTTACTTATCCATTGATGCCTTGTCTGGCATTCCTAAAACATTTGCTTGCCCTAAATAACCATGAGGTGAAATAATCACAACGTTAAAACCATAGGAATCCAAACTAAAAACATTTCCAAACTCAATGGTTCACGTTCCTGAAGGATATATAACATCAAATTAATCATATCCAAGACATGATCCGCATTGTTTCTCCATCCTTCTTCCAATCACATTTCATGTACCCTGCACACAACAAAGTAAAAGTAACAAACAAATGAAAGCATTGACATTTATTTTTATCTTTTATATATATAAAATTTAAATCTGATTCTTTTTCAGTAACATATTAATTCATATTTAAATACTTCCTAACATATGGGAAGCTATCAATCAAGTAGGACATAAAAAATATATACCTCAATGACATCCTCAAACGATTTCTATAGTATCAATATTTTTCTTGCGGTGATATCTTGGGTAGAAAAAAGAATATACCTGCAAAAGAAAAATCCATATATTACTTATGTTAGAAATCTGTATATGGTGTATTTTGAGGTAGATTTTTAAGATGTTCATCCAGCTTTACCAAAGCAAACTGTAGCTTGGTTAAACTCTGTATCCTTTCCTTCAACATCAATTTCTGCAAGATAAATGTCACACATTATTCTTTCCCATTTTTCAACATGCTACATATTATAAATTGAAAGTCACATAAAACCAAGACCAAACCATTTTCTAACTGAAATAAACAAACAAGCAGTGCCTCCAATAAAACTTCATTCTAATATCACTAGATGAAAAGACACTAGTGGTTCATTTTTGTTGTTGCTTGAGTTTGCCTCATTTTTTTATGAAAGTGCTCGAGCTTTAGGAACCAACAAATGTGAGCGAAGCTGTAAATGTGAAAAAACATTATGTTTACCTTTGTAGACTTAATCAAAAGTATGTGAATGATGCCATTTTTGGATTTTGTAAATATCATAATAAGAAATGACCACATCGTATGCAAAGATTAAATATAAAAACTTGTGGGAATGACATTTATTGTAATAAATTGCATTGCAATGACTACCATGGGCCTCCACGGGTTACACTTCCTTAGAATGTTACTTTTTATGATGAAAGAGATATGGAAATGATAAGCATTGGTGGTCCTATTTTGTATGGTGGATATCTTCAAACGAAGGTCGTCATCTTAACGAACCTAGGTTCTGACATGGTAAACTTGGATCTGGTCCTCACCTAGTTTCATTCCATCATATTTTGTTAAGAATCAAGAGTGTTACACCATTTTTTGGTCATCTAACCTATTATCATTAGATTGACCCAAGTACACCATGTAAGACCAATTTTACCCCAAGTAAAATTGCTTTCACTATGTAAAATAACTTAATAAAACACATTTATTAGGTTGTTTATGGTCTAAATAGGAAACCCAAAAGGGAAATATTAAACAAATCTATATTTGTTTGGTTTTCCTCATGGAATAATTAATTAAACAGTAATTTAATTATTATTCCTGGTCATATTTAACCCAAAACAAGGAAATTAATTAGATAAATCCTTATTTATCTTATTATTTTCTAGGAATAATCATTTAAACCTTATTTAAATAATATTACGTGTTAAATTTAACTAAATCATTTATAAATAATTGAATAAATCATTATTTATTTAATTATCATTCAACCACTTCTTTAAAATGATAAATAAATCATTTGTTTATTTATTATTTACAAATAAAGAGATTTGACCCAAGTCAAATTCCTTTCCCCTCCAACAAATATAATAAAATATTCCATAAAGGGTGGATCTAGATTTGGTTAATACTATTTGAATCATGCACCAGGATCTAGAATGACCTAATATTTTGTTATAAATATAAGGGTTTTTCCTACCATTCTTCACCTTTTGTTGCCTATTAGATCTCTCTGGATCCATACTCTTGGTCTGACTTTGAGCCATTATCATTTTCATATCTTCCATTATCTGCTCTCTGAGCTCCCTTTGAGTTCTATGTTTGTCTGGGTTTTCTACACCAAAAAAAGAGAGAAATTCTAGATCTAAAGTGCTGAGGACTTTCAAGAACCCATCCCATTGAGGAGAATTGGAAACACCTTTCTTGTTTTCCTCCCAGGTGCCCTTAATATAAAATTCTTTAAAACATATTATTCTTGTCTTGTCTATTGGATGCATGGAGAAAAACCTTATTTTTGTTGCTTAATGTCTTTTTATGCATAGATCTGGACTTTTGCAGCATTTGTTTTGATAAACTAACCACAGATTTGAATATATTAGCAACCATATTTTGCTTTTAGGGCTATAAGTTATGCGTAGCTAAAGTGGTCTTTTTTCATACACTTCAACGAAAGATTCATACTAACAACTGGCGACTCCACACATGTTTTCAATTACGACCACTGTCGTTTTTCATATTCCTGCATATCTAGCTACTTCAAACCCTAGGGTTTCTCTTCAATTTTTTTTTTCATATTTTTATGTTATTTTTCACCTATAAAACCCTCAAACATTAAAATTTCTAACTTCCATGTGTTTCTGGCCCTATTGCGTAGGTAACAGACATCAGCTGTAATTGAGACGACAACTTTTTCTGATATATGTCGCCGAGAGACCTGGAACTGCAGGTCGCACTTTTCGGCCCAGAACCTATGATTTGGCCTACGGGACACACTTTTCAGCCTCAAAACTGTGACCTGGACAGAAAACAGGTCAGAACCTGTGACTTGCACCTTTTTCTGCAGATTTTCTGAAAGTTTTCTGGGTCTGTCTGAAGCTTCTGTCAGGGTTTTCTAGCCTCCGTCTCCACCTGTTTAGACCTGTTCTTGTTCTATTTTACTCAACTAAGCGGGAATCTAGCCCCCTAAGGCTTCAATACCCTCCAATTTTTGTGGAAGAGTTTTAGCTATTGCATGTGTCTAAATTTTCAGAGTTTCAGCCTTTTCTTTTACAGATCTGATACCTCCTCTTCATATCCCTTTTATATCAGCTATTTTTCCATCCAAAACACCTCATATAGTTTTTTTTGGGTTTGCCTTTAGGGACACCTTCTTCTCCCTACTACCTTTATCTTTTTGCCTCCTCTTTTACAGTAACCTTGCCTCTATCCCTTTCCTATTTTCAGCACCTCTTTTCAGCAGATTTATCCTTTAGATCCCTGTCCCTCTCGACCTTCGATCTATTGGATCTTTTTTAGTGTGTTTTGATTAGATTTTGTGTCCCTCTGTTAGAATATTTTTTGAGAGACCAGCCTCCTTCGGTTAGATTGATGCATTGTTAGTTGTTAATTTTCTGTTATTTTCAGTATTATATGTTTTTCTCTACAGGTTTATTTTCAGTTACGCAACACACTTTTTCTTTTACTCTCAAAATGTCTAGTTTTAAAAATTAAAATTAACGCACGGCACACACTCACCCTAAGTGAAGAAGAGCCTGGTTAACACCGCCAAGCAAAGGCTTTAAAACATCGTAAAATAAATTGAAACTGCACCTCTCTTCCCTTGTTTAGACATTGTACTCACTTGATTCTGCACCTCCCTGCCCTTGTTGGTCATTCTTCTTCCGTCTATGTCGTGTTTGTGTTGTCATCATTGCGCCCCCAAGGCATATATCCCGAAGACTTCTTGGCCTTCATCCTCAGCTTCCGGTCAGTCGACCTACTCCTTCCCACCGTTGTCGAGTTAGTCCTCCTCCGAGTCTCCACTCTGACTCCTCTTCTAATTCATTGGGTTCTCTTTTCACTTCTGGTTCTCCCCCTGTTACCTTCACTATGTTTGGTCCAGGGCCTAATGCTAGCGGTAATCCCAAAACTCCTTCGGGAACACTACTAGCCTTCCTTAAGAGGACATAATGGTCCTTAAACTTATAATAGGGTTTCTTTTGAGGTTATAGATAAATCTTATCCAAAGAAAATGGATTTTTGGGCTCCAAGAAATATGGGTAATTTAAATGATAACAATCATGATTTTTTCCCAAGATTCAAATGCAAGGACACATTTTGTGGATTTTAATAATAGATATAATGAGAAAAATAATCCATGAGGAACATATAGTGGTCATTGTGATTAGGGAAATACTCTGAGATAACAATACTATTTAGGTTCAAATCAAAGATGGTGTTTATTCTTGTAGCTCCTCTGTTGCTGGTAGTTTGAATTAAACAATGAAAAATATTTTTTTTGGTTTTACACAAATAAGCTTACAGTTCTGGAGGATCAAGTTCTAGTTGGATAAGAAAACCAATAAGAATTTAGTTCCAATACAAATATGAAAAAAAATGTTTCGAGGCATGTTTATGATAAGGTCCATGGAGAGGATATACATTATGGAGACATTGGGGCATCTAATCAGAAAGTAGATACCATAGGGAGGGATCATTTCATAGTAGAAAAGGCACATGAGCTTATTAAAATGTGTGTCATCCAACATCCATAGTGTGATTGATACAAATACATATGTGGAAGATAAAAGTATCAACCTCAATTTTTCAACAAATAAATTCCAGGTTTTGACTATCCCTTTCAACAAATACTTCCAAGCATGTTTTTTTTTTTACTTCCAAAGGATTCTAAACTAATAGTTCTAAGTGACTCATAGGGAGAAAATGCAGATGATGAAAACATTGGTTACTATCTTGTTTTGGATTTTTCTAGTTTAGATACTCTGGGTGAATATATATAGTTCAATTTAATTATTGTGAAGTGTTGCAGGAGGCATCGCAATTTCATTGCAATGGCATTACCTTACCATACTAGTTGCAAATAAGTATCTCATTTCACACTAATCTTAATCTATAATGATATGGTAATGGAATTTTCACGTGTTTGATGCATTGCAAGTAAACTATAAAATTTTTTAATGTGATTCTTGAGTAAAACTATACTTGCATTGGTAGTTTGTTTCCCTTCTGAATTTATTATTTCTTCCTCTTCTAAAAATTATTTAGTAAGAGGTTGTAGATGTTCATCAAGGGCTCCAACTTCATGCAACATTTTCAAGTCTCCCAAAATCTAAACCATTTGAGTTGTGCCTCAAAATAAGTCTGAACAAAATCAATCACTCTCAAGGTCATAAGAATCTTTCATCGCAAAAATTTGGAAACAAGAAAGTATTTCAATACAAGGTTGAAGTCTTCATAACAAAATAAATGCTCATATAGCGGAAATTTACAGGATATTTATTGACACTTCACAAAAGGAATGCAAAGGAAATCTGCAATTACTAGAGAGATTCGAGAGTCTTGATAACCTTAATCACAAGGGAAATAAAGGAGAGTTCTAGTCCTTCACATTTTAACTTTAAATTCATCTCCAACAAGTGTTTATGTTAATAAGAAAGAACAAAAACAATGATATAGAATAAGTAAATTGGCTTGAATTGTACTATTTCTTGAATCTTCACTTAAGCTATTAACTTCAATGAAAGACATTGGGTCCATTTTAAGAAGAAAATATCATTACACCACACTCATCATAAAAGTTTTACCTGATTCTGCTCACTTAAGAAAGTAGCATTTTCCATCACCTTCATGCACTTAAGTAATAATTGCACACTCTCAACCATTTTATTTGTTATTGATCTGGATTTATGGAGGAATGCAACACAATACACATATAATCATAAATAAAAAGATGCAGCGGAAATAACACTTCATTTCATTAATATCAAAGAACTGAAATTTGCTTACAGACATAATGGAAATAAACTAGCTAGGGTGCTGGTAGCGAATCTCTAAGAAGAGATGTGGCAGCTATGAACCTCTGAACTGTGTTACACTAAGGCTCGAGGGCCTATTTATTATTGAGAAACAATGGAGAACTCTAAACATCCAAAAATCTAACCCTAGGAGATGAAGCACCAAAACTATGAGCCTCGTTTGGGTAAATTGGTGTTTCAACTTCCCGGGGACGTAACTTTGACATACAATCTCTATTTGACGTGTATGACACATCATTAGAAACATCTATCCGAGGACTAAAATTTTTGATGTGAATATCAACTTTAGAATGAAATCATATTTTCTGAACAAACAATGCCCAAAAAACATCATTTAGGCCCTCAAAACGGCTCCGGAAGTTCAGGACCCAAAAAACTGCTAAAAATAGTAAGTTGTGACGAAACTAAAAAACTAAAAGACACAAGGGTGGGGCCCCAAGTGGAATAGGTGGGTGGCCACCAATATCCACCTAGATCATTCCTCCCCCCTTAAGAAGAAATGGTCCCCATTGCATTGATTTCCTCCACGAGATGAGGAAACTTGTGCTGAACTTGGTCCCTGGTGAACCACTTGCCTTGGTGCAGGAGTTGGCCAACTTTGACAAATCGATATAGTTGGATATTCCGTTGGCGAATGTTATTTATTTGCATGTCCATGATACAATCTCTGGTGGCTTGTTCCATGCATTCTGGGTTTAACTCTTTTGGTGTGAGTTCTTCTGCAATGTCAAAGGTGTCCAGTAGAGGTGGGAAGTAGGGATGAAGGTGGTCGACATTGAATAATGGGTGTATACCAAGGAATGGTGGAATACTGAGCTCGAAGGTGTTTTTCCCTACAACCTTAGTGATGTTTTAGGGCCCATATAAGAGAGGGAAAAGCTTGTGGTGGGGTCCGGTGAGGCACTTCTTCTGCAAATGTAGCCACACTTTGTCACCCACCTAGAAGTTGTGTGGCAGCCGATGTTGATCATGTCATTGCTTGTACTAAGCATTGGATCTATCCAATATGTCATGAACCTATTGGCCGATGTGCTGAATGCACTCGGTGAAGTTGTTCACTTTGTTAGCTTCAAACTGGACATGACCTGAATCGGCTGGAGTAGCCGCAAATGGCATGGCTACATCAATGGGACATAGTGGTTGGAATCCCAAGCCGACCTGAAAGGGGTTGTGGCTGATTGAGCTATGGAGAGCTCGGTTATAACTGTGTTGTACATAGGGGAGGCTCTCATCCCATGTGCGTGGATGCTTTGAATTGTACATGCGTAGAATGTATACATTCATCCTGTTGACGACCTCTGTCTGGTCATCAGTTTGGGGATGGAAAGTTTTGGACTAGGTGAGCTTGGTGTCCAGCATTGACCAAAGACTGGACCAAAATGTGCTGAGCCCATACTCTTTCAAAGAAGAGTTTAGCAATGGCTTCTGTTGTGATATTATTCTTACAGGCCGCCATAATGGCCATCTTCGAGAATTTTTCGATGACCATGAAAACATAGTCGTTTCCATGCTTAGTAGAAGGAAGTCCTAACATGTAATCCATGGAGATGGATTCCCAAGGTTGAATAGGGGTAGGTAGTAGAGTATAGAGCCCTTTCTTCCTGATGGTTGGTTTGGCAATGGTGCAAGAAGTGCAGAATCTGATGTACTTCTCGACATCCTATCGAAGGTTCAGCTGATAGAAATACTTCTACAGTACTGCCACTGTTTTCTCGACCCCAAAATTCCTAGCGACTCGACTATAGTGCGCTTCCCATATCATCTTGGCACGCTTGCTTGAAGGAACACAAATGTGTACTAGGTGACATAACAGTTCATCTTGGAGGTGAAAATTTGTAACTTGACCCCACAACAGTGCCTTGTATGTGTGGTTGAATTCTGGATCGATCTTGTAGAGAAGCGGCCAATCAGAAGTCTCGTGCCCACAAGAGTTGAGAACTGTGGTTATGGCCACGATCTGTGGTCGGCTGAGGCCGTCAACAACATTATTGGTGCTACCCTTCTTGTATTTGATGTTCAAATGAAATTGTTTCAGATATGTGGACCACTTCTGATGGTGATCGTTATGCAACTTCCCTTGTGTCTGTATGAACTACAGGGGTCAGTGGTCTGTGTGGATGATTGTTTCCTTCCCCAAAATGTAATGCTTTCATTTTTGACAAGCCTGGACAATGGAATACATTTCTTTTTCATAAGTGGGACACTTGCAAACTGTGTGTGACAATGTCTCACTGTGATATGCCACTGGATGCCCCTGTTGAGTAAGAATGTCCCCAACTGCATAGTCAGAGGCATATGTCTCAATCTCAAATCGTTGTTTCAAGTCTGGTAATGTGAGCACTGGGGCAGAAAAAAGGTAATCTTTCAATTCTACGAATGCCTTCTGTTGATATTCCAACCAAAATCATTTTTCTTTCGCTCCTCCCTTGGTGACTTGACTCAAGGACCAAGTGATATGAGAGAATCCCAACACGAACCTGCAGTAGAAATTAACAAGACCTAGAAAGATGTGAAGCTCTATTAAAGTGGTTGGGGCTAGCAAATCCTGAATTACTTGGATCTTGGTTGGATCCACATGCACCCCCCTTTCATCAATAATGTATCCCAGATATTGAACCTAGGTCATGCCAAAAGTGCACTTCTCCAAATTGGCACACAACTTGTGTTGTTGTAGTGTTTGGAGGACTTCTCGGATGTGGTGGAGGTGCTCTTCCCAAGTCTGGATGAAGATCAGAATGTCATCCAAATACACCACTACAAATGAGTTGGTGAATGGATGCAAGATATCATCCATCAACCTCATGAAGGTTATGGGATCATTCATCAACCAGAAAGGCATGACGATCCATTCGAAAAGGCCCTCCTTGGCTTTGAAGGAAGTCTTCCACACATCAGAGGGTTCGATTGGTACCTGGTCATACCCAGACTTCAAGTCCATATTTTTGAAATATTTTTCCCCTTTGAGTTGGTCTAGAAGGTCATCAATCCGTGGGATAAGGTACCTATTCCGAACAGTGATATTGTTCAGCACCCGATAGTCAATACAGAGTCTCCAAGTCCCATCCTTCTTCTATACCAACACGATTGGGCTCCCACAGGGCGATGAACTTGGCCGGATGTGACCTTTCTGTAACAGCTCCTGAATCTACCTCTTGATTTCATCATTTTCTAGAACAGAGCACCTATAGATCTGTCCATTTGTTAGCGGCACACTTGGGGTCAGGTCAATGGCGTGCTTGACCTAACATTGTAGAGGCACCCTTGTGGGTGAGGTGAATATGTCCCCGTACTCCTCCACAACCTTGTCCATTTTTTTTGTCATTCAGAGGAGCCATGTCTGGAGGTCATGCGGTTTGGGAAATGAGCTTACTGCATTTTTTTGCAGTAACCAAAGAGATAGTGGGAGGCGGTGGTACCTCTGGTATCCTGTACAAATCATTTCCCAAAGTCAAAATAACAGTGCAAGGCTGGGACTCATACACAACATGTCACTTCCAAAAGTATGTTTGGCCTAATAATACATTAGAAACATCAATAGGAGCAATGTCACACAATACCTCATCCGTGAAGGGCCTGATGCTATGGGGAAGGTAGCACTTCTGGCTGACGTGAAGATCCCGTCCTTGGTGAAGCCACCCGATGGTGTATGGTTGTGGGTGCACTGTGGTCGGCAAGCCCAACTGCTTCATGACATCTACTGAAATGAGGTTCTTTTGGCTCCCATTGTTGAAAATTAACTATAGCGGGGAACCCTTTACCCACATTTGGGGGTGGAAGAGAGGCTTTGCCTCCTCTTGATCTTCTGGTTCCTCCTTTTGGATCTTCATAGTGGCAACAATGGTGTTGGGCTCTGCATCAATAATTTGCTTCTCTTGTCATTCTCCTTGTCAGGTTCTGATTCAAATTTGGAGCATGCATTTGATTTAGAATCCCTCATCTCGGCCACCAGCGACTGCTTGGCCCGACACTCACTTGTGTTGTAAGTGGAACTCTTATGGAACTCACACCACTTTCCCATGTCCTTCTTTGGCTTCGCAGTGCTGTTCTTTGCTTGTGGCTTTGGAAGGTTGTCTTGGGATACCATGCCTTGGCTTCATCCTTTGGTTTGCGGTTTGGGAGCAACTTTCTCTTGCTTTTGATTCGCAGATCCAAAGTCTCGCTTCTTTTGTTTGAATTTATGCTCAATCTTGGCAGCATACCGGTATGCCGTACCAAGTGAGGAGATGTCGAGGAACTCCATTTCCTCTTGAATGTATATGTGTAGACAAACATGATACTTTAGTACCAAATGTTTCTTTGAATCTTTGATACCCAACTTTTTGTGCAGGGCATGGAACAAATTCATCAGCTTATGCACATCTTGATCCCTTTGTTGCCGCAATGTGGTTTATTGTATGTACTTATCCTCATAGCTCCCCATGGGATAGTATTGTTCCTTGATGGCATGTCGGAAAGAATTCTAAGTGGGTACAGCTGAGAAAAAAGAGGGTTCTCTCTCGTCCTTTTTCTCATAGTAGTTTTCCCACCAGTCCTTGACATGGGGGGTAGCTTTCAGGAGTGCAAAAATAATCTTCTCCCGGTCGAAAAAGTCATTAACCAAGAAATATCCTTATAATAGATTCAACCATCTATCTATGACATATACATCTATTTGACCCTCAAATATGGGAATTTCAAAGTTTACTTGTACCTTGAAGGGAGCCACGCCTCTAGAGTGGCCGTTGGATGCAAATGCGTCGCCGATGGGCAGTCATTGAAGGATCTGGGCAAAGTTATCCATGATCGCGTTCCTTTTTTTTTTTAGGGCCTCCTCGAGAAATATTTTGATAGGATTTCCTGCTCCCTCATATTTATTTTCATCCCCCATGGGCGTCTGTCGGGGTTTTCAAGGCTAATCCTGCAAAGGTTCTTACAGATCGAGCCCTAACTTCTTATACCCCGATCTTGTTGGGGACATGTAAAGAAGGATCGAGAAAAAGCAGACCACTCTGATACCATTGATCCAAATTTATGCAGGAATGCAATAGAATACACATATAATCATAAATACAAAGATGTAGTGGAAATAACACTTCATTTCATTATTATCAAAGAACTTAAATTTTCTTATAGACAAAATGGAAATAAACTAGCTAGGGTGTTAGTAGCGAATATCTGAGAAGATATGTGGCGGCTACAGACATCTAGATTGTGTTACAATGAGGCTCGAGGGCCTATTTATTATTGAGAAACAATGGAGAACTCTAAATTTCCAAAAACCTAACCCTAGGAGATGAAGCACCAAAACTATGGGCCCCGTTTGGGTAAATTGGTGTTTCAACTTCCGAGGGATGTAACTTCGACATACAATCTCCATTTGACATGTATGATACATCGTTAGAAAGATCTATCTGAGGAATACAACCATTGTTGCAAATATCAATTTCAAAATGGAATCATATTTTTCGGAAAAAATGATGCACAAAAAACATCATTTAGGGCCTCAAAATGGCTTCGGAAGTTCAGGACTCGAAAAACTGCTAAAATTAGTAAGTTGTGCCAAAACTGAAAAACTGAAAGAAACAATGGTGGGGCCGCAAGTGGAATAGGTAGGTGGCCACCAATATCCACCTAGATAAGTTATGGAGGATTTCAAAACAATATTTGAGCCTCATTCCTACATAGCCTCCTGAACACAAACATTGGTAGGGATTTTATAAATTGAAAATGTTTTATATGGCCGATCATCTCAGCTTATCCATGAAAAAACTCCATCACGGTATCCAAGAAAAAGTCAAATATTCGTTCAGAAACATGTAATGTATAATCCAATATTATTAAATAAATATAGAATATGTAAACAATTGTCTTAAAATTTATTTCATATTAATGAGAATTTTATGCATAAACTTTTCCTTGAAGGATCTCACCAAGTATACAAAAGTCACACATAAACACTAGGCCACCAAGATAAATAGCTTAGTTTTGTAAAAATATGAGTTGATGTATAATACATCAAACAATAATTTAATAATAATGAACAAATAGATAAAGTGATAAGGCTTGGGCGAAAATTGCAAGAATAGAAACAAACGAGCTCTAAAGCACTACAAAATCGACAAGAAAATATATTAAATGAGACATGAAAAAATCTAAGACAAATTAATTTGCTTTATCAAAGGTTTTCATCAAGGGAATATATCCATACTCACTTTTAGAATAGACAAACAATTTAGAACAACATCAAAAACAACATCAAGGCCCCAAAGCTCTCATATCCCTTCCTTGAAATGCCCCCTGGCTCTTCTAACTACACCAAAGTAATGGCTGCGAAACTTGTTGGAGAAGGTCATAATCCTAGAAACAATGGAAACAACGAGACAAACAGGCCACTAAAATGCCTTGTTATTGAAGTTTTGAAAGGAATCAAAGAGAAAGTGCTCTACTTTGAGTGTTTCACACTACTTTTTATTAATACTAAAAATGAGTGTGTTTTTGAACCATCAACTATCTACTCCAAGGAATTTGTGAGGGGAAATGGGTCTATACGAGACATTTTAGTCCCATGCGAGATTTCATCCTTTCCATTTATATCCCATATTTTTCCTATATACATTAGCTATGACATTCATGTTTGAAATCCACAATCATGCCATTTGAGGAGTGAAAATGTGGTTTCCTAGTCCTTTTTCTTAACATGGCACCTTAATTTTCTTCTCTATATATATATTTTTTTCTAGATTGCACACTTGTTTGTATTCTGAGCATATGAAACCTTTTCCTCCATGCACATTTTACGAAGAGTTAGGTTTGGAGCTTCTGGATTGAGGAAACACCACCTTTCAAGGAGGTATTTCACACCACTTGCACCAACCAATGCCATATTATACTGACCTAGAGCTGAAAGATCGAGTGGATATTTGGTTTGTCCATCATACTAGAAAATGCCCCAATGTCTTTCAAGTCACTGAGTGCTATGATCTTAGCACCTTCATCAATAATTCTAAACAAATATGCTTCGATAGCTCCACTCTGCATTGGAGTTCCCTTGCCACTCATCACTTGTTTTAGAAGGATCTGATTGAAACTTTTTGCATACATGAGATTCACAATTTTATCACCATCAATGGGCCAACCCACTTCTCCCACAATAATGGGCATATTAGAGAAGCCTTCTTTCTTGAGGACCCAAATCAAAGTATCAAGATTTGCATCAAACACATTGCAATATTGCATTGTCCCATCAATTATTGATTGGTTGGTACCATCAAATAAGGAAAAGTCCAAAGGGAAATATTGGTTGTCATATAAACTTAGAAATGGGTATATATTGAGAGTAAAAGGTGCTTAATTTCCCTTTTGAAATTAAATAATATGCATCATGAGATCACAAAATTTGGCCTGAAATCCCAAGTTGATGGGACTGAGTTGGTTTCTGGGGATTTGTACACATCTTCATTGAGGGGCATATTATCTTTGATATGGTCACCTAAACCTTTTTTTCTTTTAGAGGTTGTTGAATATTTCGAAGCATAGGAAGGCTAAAATCTAGATGTGTCGTTATATGTCTTTAAGAAAGGCTCATTTCCAACTGCAACATACCTGAAGAGTGCAATAATTTTGGCAACCAACATTAGTACTCTGGAAATATTGAATCAGATAAATGCAGAACAAATGTGTATCTTCTAAACCAATTAGATTCTCCTACCCAGTAAAAGTACCTCTAAGGCACTTATTTTTCCAATTTCCCAAATCTACATTACAATATTGTTGTAATCTTATCACAACAAAAGAAACATGATTGACCATTATAGTACTTTCACTGGAAGCAATGTGCATCAATGAAGAGAATCTGAGGAAAGGTACATAGGAAGAATATATAAAAGGAGTAACAAATTAATTTAGGCCCTGATGACTTGAACATATAAAATAAAGTTACAAACACATAATGTCAAAGCCATGATATAGAATATGGAGGCTAATTTAATTATCACAAGCTGTTGGGTAGTTTGTTGCAAAATGTTTGCGTCCAAGTTTTTCCATTATTGTTTTAGATCATGTCCCTTACTCCTGTAAAGTTTTCATCTTGTTGCCAAAATAATTTGGTATCATTATCTACTAATTTCCTTGATGTGTACTTTCTACCATCAATTTTTATGCTCTCTAACACCCCTGATTCACTGTATAATTTCTTCTTGATAAATAACAATATGATTCTTTCCAAGGAGGTCCTCCTTGGCTAGCCAATTTATTATTGCTTTTCAAATCTTGAACCTAGTATGATTCTGGACAAATTAGAGAAAATCATCAAGTGCTTCTTTTGGAATGGTGGTAATGGAGACACGACATAATTATGCCTTGTCAGTTAGGAGAAAATCTACAAACCTGTAATGTGTGGGATATTTGACGTTGAAAAACATAACCGGCTGAATAAATCTCTCGAGGCCAAAACGATTTACAGGCTGGTAACTAGTAAATTTTCCCTTTCACAAAATATCATCCTATAAAGTTGTTTCCCAAGGAAATGGCATAAAAGCATCATGTTCTCTTCAGTGGATCACACCCCTGGGTCTAATTTCTATAAAAAATGAAAGATATTCACTCACTATTAAAGGATCATATTTTATGATTCATATGGATGGAAAGAAAGAAATATTATGGTTCCATTCCATCATAGGTCACCCACTCTCTAGCTTGATTCAAAATTTAAAATAACATAAAATATTGGTTTAATTGTATGAACTTCACAAATATCATTCTTTAGAAATTTAACACAACTAAAGATGGTTAACCCTCCTATGTAACTCAATTGGTTGTTGCCAATGTTTCTGAGCATTTGGTTAGGTCTGTGCTAGATTGCTTGAGTTGTAGGAACTTGAAGAAAGTTATACTTTAGAAAAGTTGACATACCATTGTTAACTGTCGAGTCCAACGTCTCCCTACAATAAAGCTTTAAGCCATAATTTTCAGAGAGTTTGGATGTATCTTATTTACTATCCATTGCCCTTTTTGATCTGTCTACAACTTTTGGATTTCCATTTTTTGAATTACTGCCTATAAGCCCAAGTGAGCCAGTGTCATTCACCACATGAAAACCCGAACCATATGAAGAGCTCACTCCCGATTGGTGGTGTTGTTGTTCAGATTTGGGACACTGTTTAGTGTGACTAGGTTTCCCAAACAACAGAAAGGGTGCACTCTTTGTGGTTGAGCTCGTGGACCTCCCCTTATTTTCTTTCTGTTGACTTTGTAATGAGTTTCCCATTGTTAAAACACAATATAGGTTTTCCTGTACACTAGAGCGCTCAAGCTGGGAGAAACAACCAATGTTGAGGTGTGTGGAAACAAGAGTTGATGAGAGTGCTCCTTCCTCTAGATGGTGGAAGCTATCTAATGAAAACCTATATTGTAGTTTATTTGGATGAATATCTGACAAAGAAACCCCATAAATATGACCATGCATGACTCCCTGCATGCCTCCAGGAACAATTTCTGAAAGGCCACGCCAAGGGTTAATCCGCCCTAGCACATTAATAGTAAGTATATCCATTTGAATTCTTCCCATGTTTCCATTCCCCTCAAAATGAAACTCCAGATGCTAACTCACTCAAAGCTTCTTCTTGGGTAGTGTGAAAGGTGAAAATTGGATAGGAGGCACATTGGAAACAACTTCGACCAGCCATGGACTCACTCACTTCACATTCTGTGATAAATCTGACTCATCCCATGTTACCTGTGTTACAATAAAACCTGTAAATAAGAACTCAAAGAACATGCAAACATCATCAACCATTTCTCATAGATATTTTAGCAAGGGAAAAAAACACATTCCAAGGTTCATGGTCTCCATGTGTGGACAGTAAAAAAATTGCTACATTTTTCCATGAATGCAATGTATGGGTAATCTGGGATGGACAATGTATTTATTAAGCACGTGACAAAAATATAACATTTGTCATGACAACATTATAACATTTTTCACATAGTTGACATGGTTGGAGATGAACCTGTACAAAATCTAGTTATCCAACTAAATTTCTAGGAATATGTGAATGAAATATTTGAAGATGTCCAACATGATCCTACTGAAAGCAACATATGTGTTGGTTTAGCCCAAATGACATGATAGAGTAGGAATAGGATCCCCATTTGGTCATAAAGGAGGTATTTGGTTGGTATTCTGCAACAATATTTACGTGGAGATATCTGTTGAAATCATATGTGACTGAGAAAAGATGTTTACCTTGCAAACATCATAATATCGTCACTGTAAAGTAGTGGTTGCAGAACTAGCTACACACATTCTTGACTATCTCTATGAAACCCTGAATGAATTATGTTTGGTTCAAGATGGGGAGGATGAACCTTACCACACATCATTGATCCTATTCATAGATAGTTTATATCCATTGATTGAATCCTTAGATTCTTGGCTGTGTGAACGCACTTTGAGTGATCTTTTTGGTGGGTTTTTCTTTTTCTTTGCCAATGGTGGGATTGTTGTTGAGGATTCAACCTTTTGGGAACAAGGCTATTTTTTGTATCAATGGGAATGGGAATTTGGAAAGGTTGATTTTATGTTTCATTCAACTAGACTCAATGGGGCATTGGAAAATAATGAAAAGAAAGGAGGAAATGGGAATGATTCACCCAATGAATTATATTTGGATGGAAAGTAAACAAACTCTACAAGTAGAGATAAAAGGTAAGATCAACGAGTTCCTGTTTGTCTAATTTTGATACGTCCCATAGCCAGGGAAATTGTTTCTGTTGGAAAATATTTGCAGCTTCTGCGTCACGTACAAAGGGAGCATGCTGAGCAATCTAAGAGAGTTGATGCATATCAAACGAGTTTTCCTAGAAATTATGAAAACTTTGTCTACTTTTCAATTTGGGTGCCTTTGTTCCCTTAATTTCGTAACAGAAAAATACCTCTAGATACAAGATTGCATCTAAATGCCTCACTTGCTGAAAAGGTGTCTAACCTTAAAAAAAGATGTTTGGATAAAAGTGATAAGTTGTTATCTCTTTTTGAAAAAAAAAAATGTATCCATTGAATATGTGATTGAGGAAATATGTTTTTCTTGCAAGCATCATAATATCTCACTATAAATTAGTGGTTACAGAACTAGTTACACACATTCTTGAATATCTCTATGAAAACCTGAATGAATTATGTTTGGTTCAATATGGGGAGGATGAACCTTATCATTTCTCTTATTGATAAGTAGCTTGCGCCCATTGATTGAGTCCTTGGATTCCTTACAGCATGAAGTAAATTTCAGTGATCGTTTGGTGAGTTTTTTTTGTTGTGCCAATTGAGCATTCATCTTATTTGGAACAAGGCTTTTTTCTATTTAAATGGGAATCTGGAAGAGTTGATTTTATGTTTCATTCAACTGGCCCTAATGGGGCATTGGAAAATAATGAAAGGAAAGGAGGAAAGGGTAATGATTCACCCAATGAATCATATTTTGGATGGAATGTCAACTAAATTTACAAATATAGATAAAATTCATGATCAACGAGTTTCCATTTTTCCAATTTTTATACGGCCCATAGCCAGGGAAATTGTTTCTGCTGAAAACTTTTGCAGCTTCACTGTTAAAAAAGAAACAAAAAAAATCTAAATTACTGGATCTGACCCTTTAGGGTCCAGGATCCATGGATATGATCAGGATCCGGATCCAGATTCGTCTAAATAAATCCAAGAACCGCCAACGTGGTGAATACATGATCAATGGAAACATATACCTTGCCTTCGAAACAGATCCTTCAATTTAGAAATGGATCCCATGTAGAATTTCGGATTTCAGATTTTATTCAACGGTTTTGGAGTTTTTTTACTTCAATTTTATTTTATTTTATGTCTTCATTGCATGTACGGTCCCTCATTGTTCTTTTTGATGAGTTTGTTAGCCATAGAAAATGCTAAGACAGTGAGGTTTCTTCAGAAAACGCATATAGAGACAAGCTGATATTTCTTCAGACAATGCAAAGGTCCGAGGGAGATTAGCTAGGAAACAACCAACCAGATTTGGTTAATTGGATAAAATTGCGTATAGCAACATTTCTTTACGGGTTCCCTTAGACAACGCAGAGGTCCGAAGACGATTCAAAGGTTTTTAATTTGTTTATTTTTTTCATTTTTGAGAGGTGGCCATTTATCTATGCATGCATCCTATGGTTTGACTTGCCACTATTTTTCAGGGGATGACAACCCAACATAAACACGCTCTGAAGGATTCTGAAAACATGGTAAATGAAAGAGATACAACGATAAATGTCTTTCTGAATGGAGATATTATTTCTTTTCGTTAATTGTGTTTCTAATATATAGATCTTAGTTCTAACTATTATAAACCATATATTTTAGAGAAGACACTCGAGAGAGAAAGGGATGAATTGTGAAAGGGAAGTGTGAAGTGGCAAAAAGATCAGAAGAGTTTTTGTAGATGTTGCAATAAGGGTTGCCATGGTTAGTTTGTTCTATTCAAGTATCATGTTGTTTGCATATTTTCTATCTTTGCAACTGACAAGAATTGAAAACTGAAAAAAGAAGTGGAGCAGAGGATTGCTCATTTCAATATTACGAATTATTTAAATAGGATTACATTGGAAACATCAACAATAAATGTCTGGAGTTAAACTTGACTAAATTGGACTAATTTGAAACTGAACTGGACACTTGGACTGACGGTTTCGACCCCTAGCAGGTGGCTGGGATTACATTCTTTAACACTCCCCTTTAATTTCAACCACATAAAAATTTAATTCAGATACCTGCTGGTCTATGTCTCAGCCAGGCTTACAATTTAAAAAAAATTGACTTCAATTAGATTTGGTTTTCTTTTTCTCTTCTTCCAAATTCTGTAGCTTCTAAATTGTTTCAGATTTTTCACTTTGTTGTATCCTTCAAACCTCAGTTTCTTGATTCATTGGTGCAGGTCTTTTACAGTTCCAGGCTATCTAAGCATGTCCTGAACTTCTTCAAAAGTTGACTTATATGTGGGCTGCTGCCACATATTGTCTTCTGTAGTGTGCTTTTCATCATCAATCTGCTGCAACATAAAATTAGAATAATATCTTATTTCTTCAAAACTTTAATAACTGAAAATATCATTGACATGTTCATCATGCATGTCATCTTCAACATTCATATTTACATCTTATGTGTAGATCTCAACTAGGAATGGTGTTGCAAGCCATGTTTCAATAAACTTTAACTCTTTTTCATAATCATTTTGTGTACCTGCACACTGGAAATCAATGTTAGAATTAAAAATATTTGCAGAACGACATTCGTTCTGGTCTTTCTGCTCTACAATGAGAGCTTTCTCCTGTTGTGCTTATTCTTTCTTTGTCTCTCTTTCCTTCTGCTCTACAGTGGAAACTTTATCCTGTTGTGCTTCTTTCTCTGCTTCTGCATCTTTCTCTGTTTCTGCTTTTTCTTTGCAGACTTTTTTCTTTGTTTCTATCTCTGTCTCTTCCTTTTTCTCTGCAATGAGAGCTTTATGTTGTTGCACTTCCTTCTCTACCTCTTTCTTTGTTTCTGCTTTCCCTTTGCAGACTTCTTTCTTTGCTTATGTCTCTTGTTCTTTCTCTGTTTCTTCCTTCTGCTCCACAATGAGAGCTTTCTACTGTTGTGCTTCCTTCACTACCTCTTCCTTCTCTGCTTCTGCATCTTTCTCTATTTCTGCTTTCTCTTTGCAGAGTATCTTTATCTCTATTTCTGTGTTTGTTTCTGCTTTCCCTTGCGCTTTGCAGACTATCTTTATCTTTTCTTTACTAACATGTGCTGGTGCAATCAAGTTGTCTTCCACTAACTGAAGTGGGGTTACTTCACCAAATAGCATCATGTCAATATCATGTTTTTGTTGCATCATTTGCCACCAATCATCATTAGCCAAAAAATCATTATCAAAGTTTACATCGACCATCAAATTTTCATCAGCAAGCTATGTTTCTGGAATCAACAAGTCTTCATCAGCAAACTCTGTTGCTGGAATCACCATATCATCAGAAAAATCTATTGTTGGAATCATCACATATTCGTCAGCAAGCTTTGTTGCTAGATTCATCAAAACATCATCAACAAGCTCCGTTGCTGGAATCATCAAATCATCATCAGCGAGCTCTGTTGTTGGAATCATCAAATCATCATCAGTAAGCTCTGTTGCTGGATTCATTACATCTTCATTAGCAAGCCATGTTGCTGGTATCATCAAATCTTCGTCCACTTGTAGCTGTGTACAGTGGGGTTGAGAAGCATCTTCGTGCTCTCTCTCTGTTTCTTCTGCACTTTCTTCATATACATCATCCACCTATGGCTGAGCACAATGAAATTCAACAAAATCTTCATCTCGTTTTAGATCTGCTACTATATATCCACCTTGATCTTCAACTTCAATGCTCCCCCTTATACCAAAACATCTCTCAAGGGTATCTCATGCCTCCTTGGCTATCTTGGCATCTTGGTTTGTTGGAAATATGATGCAGAGTGTTGTCTTTGATGGCAACCCACTGAATGAAGATGAAGAAATGCGACTATTGACATGTGTTGTCCTTGATGGCAATCCACCTGATGAAGTTATTCTTGACTTGATAGACTTGGTAAATGATGTAAATCTAATGTGATATGATGTTTGTTTACAATATGATGCTGAGTGTTGTCCTTGAAAGGCAACTCTCTTAATGAAGATGATGACAACTTACTTGGTGAAGTTGTGCTTGCTAGAATATGTTCTTGATAAGCTAAATATGATGTATCTATAGTGTGTACAGAAGGCTGTGAAGAAAAGAAGTCAGCATGTGCTCAATCTTGATGAAAAAGTATGTCTCTATGAATACGCGGATATGTCTAGGAGAAGTCGCGTATGCACGCGGGAAAGAACGTGAGAAGTCGCGTATGGCAAAAAGTACTCATAAAGTGCAAAAACAGGGGCCCGTGGTATTGAAGACTCATGGTATTGATTTGGCTCGTGGTATTGAAGGCTCATGGTATTGCTTTGGCTCGTGGTATTGAAGGCTCATGGTATTGCTTTAACCCGTGGTATTGAAAAAGGATAAACCTATATAAGGAGAAGAAATTCATTGTGCAAATCATGAGTGAGAGTGCAAGATGTCTGAGCTTGAATGAATACTTCTCTATGAAGTATATCTGCATGGAAAGGGTAAAGGTTTGATGATAGATCTGAATCTATGATGCACTTATGAAGAAATGATGAAGCGGGATTTCTAGATCTGAAATGTACTTGTATTTGCTAGATCTGTTTATGAAAGGCTTTGATCTGAAATGAGGCGATCATATGTCTGAAGTAAAAGGGTAAATCTGAACTGAATGTCTGATCTGAAGAAGTATGCTGCTCCATGATGGTTGAAGATCTATACGCTACTTCGCCGAAGAGGAAGCACGTATATACGCGGCTTCGCTGAAGAGAAAGCGTGTATGCGCAATAAAATTAACTTTGTAATTTGTACTGAAGTATACGCCGGTTTATATGGAAGGAAGCACGTATATATGCGACATCAGAGAAAGGAAAGCGCGTATGCAAACTAGGGTTTGCTGAAGCAAAGGGTATGAAATATCTGATCTGTTCTGCTGTGTTTCTGCTATCTGATCTGTGTTGATAAGTATCTGTTGGTGATGTATGTTTGTGCTTAAAAGAATGGAAAGGGTCCAGTTTGGAAATATGATGAAACGTGGCCTGCAAGTGTTGTTCTATTGAAGTTGTTGGATCCAGTGTGAAAATTGATGAAACGTGGTCCAAGGTGGTGCTGAGGGTTGTAGCCTTCAGTCAGGGGGTTGTAGCTCCCTTCCAGGTGAGGCTGGTAAACGAGATCGGGGGGTCGTAGCTCCCTTCCAGGAGAGGCTGGTAAACGAGTCAGGGGGTTGGAGCTCCCTTCCAGGAGAGGCTGGTAAACGAGCGCAGGTGGGTGCCTGCGTGCTGGTCAAGTCTGCGCCAGCACATATGTTGTAAGATGTTTTCTCTATGATAAAATATTGAAGGCTGAGCAACTGCAGCGGTGGTTTTCTCCCGATTTGGGTTTCCACCTAAAAATCCTGGTGTTCATGTGTGATGCTTTGTGTGATGGTTTATTCTGTTCTTTCTGCACCTGTTTACTGTTTATTGAGCACCTGATGAATGAATGATGGAATAATATAAGTAAAGGTTTAATGACTGATCTAGATCTCTGTGTATACGCTAGTTTCATAATGGGGATCCGCGTATATACGCTAGTTTACTGAAGGAAAGTAGCGTATGGGTTTTAAGGAATGAAAAAGTAAAAATATTTGATTATGCAGTAAATACTGATTCACCCCCCCCTCTCAGTATTTTCCCCAACAATTGGTATCAGAGCAGGTCCTTGTGGAGAAGCTTGATCGCTTAAAGGAGATCCGTCGCAATGGGAAGTCAAGAAGGAGTAATGTCTATAAAGCCACCTTTATTCAATGGAAGCAATCTGATATTCTGGAAGGTACGTACAAAAGCATATCTGCAAAGTCTTGGTGCAGATGTATGGGCAATCATGGAAGAAGGTTATCAATACCCGGCAAGTATTCCTACTGATGCAGCTGAAAGAAAGAAGTATGAAATCAATGCCAAAGCAGTGAATGTCTTATTAGGAAGCATGTCTGAATCAGAATTTGCTAAAGTGATGCAGCTACATTCAGCAAAAGAAATATGGGACAAAATCATTCTAAGCTATGAAGGAGACACAAAGGTAAAAAAGTGCAAAACTCCAAACTCTTAGAATTGAATATGAAAATTTGAAGATGCATAGTGATGAGAGTGTTGCCAGTTTCTTTCTTCGTCTGGATGATATTGTAAATCGAATGAGAAATTTGGGTGAAACCATAACTGATACTACTCTGGTGGAAAAGGTCTTAAGATCCTTGACTTCAAAATTTGACTCTAAAGTTTCAGCTATTGAAGAAAGACAAGATCTGCAAACTCTTACTATTGTTTAATTACATGGTACTCTGACTGCTTTTGAAATGAGACAAGGAGGTCCTTCTCAAATAAGAGAAGCTGCTTTTAAGGCATCTACAAAAGGAAAGGAAAAGGAAGTCTTCAAAGAATCTAGCTATATATCCGATGAAGAAGAAGCAAATTTCATGAGAAAGCTCCAACTAGGTACTGGAAGATTCAAAGGTATGCTTCCATTCAAATGTTTTGAGTGTGGAAAAGTTGGTAACTATGCTGCTAAATGCCCTTATAGAGAAAAACATGGTAAAGGGAAACAATTTGAAAAGAGAAAGAGTTATTATGCAAAAGAAGATGATGATGAAGTGTCCAGTGAAGATGAAGAAGATTCTGACCAAGATCTGAAAGTGCTCATGGCTAAGAAGCAAAAGGAGAAGGTTACTCAAGGAAAGGAGATACCTCAGAAATCATGTATAGCAAAAATTGAAGAAGATGAAACAGATTCCGACGAAGATCTACAAGCACTCATGGCAAAGAAGAAAAAGGAGAAGGCCACGTGTAATACTCTTCTTTGTGCAAACAATATTAAAGATAGTGAAAGTAAAGTTGTGGATCTAGAAGAAGCACTCAAGATTAAAGAAGAAGAACTACAAATTTCATACAATAAGCAAGAAACTATCTATAAAGAGATGATCTCACAAATGAAAGATCAAATAGAAATGCTGAATGAACAGGTGGACAAGTATCAAAGGTTTCATACTTATGCATCCAATCGAATTAAAGATCTAGAAGCAGATCTTGAAAAATCAAGCAAGAAGAATGAAGGACTTGAAGTTGCTATCATCTTTCTACAAGCAGAGCTAGAAGCATCAAGTAAGGAGAATAAGGAACCTCTACAATCCTTTGAAAAGGAAGGCCTTGAAGCAGAAATCATCTCTCTCAAAGAAGATCTGGAAAAATCAAATAAGAAGAATGAAGAGCTGCAACAAACATGTGAAGGAAACGAAAATTGGTTGAAAGAAGAGATTCTAAATCTGAAGGATCAAGTAGAAGATGGAAGAAGAAAAGAAGAAAGCATGACAAAGCAATGTCAAGCCTTGGAGGTTGAGGTAAACATTCTCAAAGGTGAATTAGAAGAAAAGGTTAAACTTTTGAGGTTTCATGATAGTACTAATATTTTGGACAATATTCTGAGTAATCAAAGGTCTCCTGCTATCAAACTTGGTCTTGGTTTCCATGAAACTGTTAAAGGAGAATCTAGTTCACAAGGAAGTGCAAAAAATTCAGAGGGCGTCAATGCAAAACCTGATATGTTGAAAGAAACAAAAGATCAACCAAAAATCATGAATTCTCAAAGGAATTCATTCAAGAACGTTGAATATTTTAAATGTCATAATTATGGGCATGTTGCAGCAAATTGCAGGAGCAGATCATTTCAGCCACAAACAAACAGGTTCTACTTAGAAAGGTACTCTAGTTTCTTCAAGGGATATTGTTTTTCATGTAACAAGTATGGACATAAAGTAGCTGATTGTAAAAGGAGGAATAATAGAAATACTAATTATGATTCTTATGTTTATTTCTCTGGCCACATGAGATGTTATGCTTGTAACAAGTATGGACATGTAGAAAAAGAATGCAGGATGAACAGATTTGGGAAAGTGGACAATTTTCAGCACACAGTTGGAAAGCTCAAGCAAATTTGGAAAAAGAAGGAGGACTGATCAGAAACGTAGGGAATTCAGACCCTACTGCAGTCATCCGCTTCTGGAAGCTTACTTCTCTGATTGACTGCAGGAATGATGTGGGATACATTATGGGATTTAGTAATGTATCTTCACAAGGGGAGCAATGCATGATGACTCTCATGGTTGATTTGATTATTCTGGTTATATAATAGAACATATGATATGAAGAAGACAGGTACAGGAAGGACAAGTTCAGGAGGAGATGAAGGTGTGAAATTTTCTATATTTCACTTTTCATACGCGGGTTCTATGAAACAAAGTCGTGTATACACGCGATTTTCATCAGACACAGTCGCGTATGCATTGATGATAAGAGAATTTATCTGATAGCTGAAGATCTGGAGCAGAGGTCCATGGGGAGCATTAGTCTATCTGCTGATGATTGCACTGTTAGCATTATTCTGGTTATACTCATGATAATGAAATGATGCATGGGTTCTTGTGTTGAAGATTATGGATGAAGCCTCGTAGCTTTATGATGAAGAGCATTCGTTGTTGAGTTGAAAGTATTATAATTCAGAGATGAGGACAGATCATGCAGAGATTGTTGCTGATGACTTGTTGTTGAAGGTGTTTCAGATTGCACAAGTTAAGGAAGAGCACTGGTTTAGGGGGAGCAGCAGGTTGAATACTAATGATTGCATTGTTGGCAATATGACTGATTATTCTTGGCTATTGTGATACTCATGCTTAAATGATGATGACTTGGTATATGGTTCATTATGATGAGATTTTGATCCCTGATGCTCACACATAGATGAGTTGGAAGTCATTTGATTTAGAAATAAGAATAGATCATGCAGATTTTGTTACTATGGTTGAGATCCTTTTCCTACGTATATTCCTTCATGTTAAATATTGAAGATCATGGTGATATTGGACCACATGGATGATTTCTTGACTCTGATGTGAAGATGATGTTCTGATATGATAATCTCCCTTGGAAAGATTGTATTGATGCTACAAATAATCTGAAGGCTTGGTTACTAATGTGCTTATGCTACAACCGTTGGATGACTCTTGAAAACTCAACTACACTGTTCAATCTATCTGCAGTCCAGGGAAGTAGTCAAATATCTCAGAAAGAAGCTGAACACTGTCTTTTCTTCACACAGGATCAGATCTGGTCAAAATATAGAAGATGGTAGTGGATACGCGGGTTTCCTGAAACACAGTCGCGTATATACGCGAGTTCCTGCATAGAAAACTGTGTATGTTTGGTTGCTGGAAATTTTTGGTTGGTTCAGCTCTCTTCAGCACAGCTGCAGTGCTGTTTGGTATCTCTGATACTGTTTGGTATCTCTGGTGGTGTTCCAGTTCTCATAATTCTGTTTCTAATGTTTTGATGAAGATACCTTGATGATTTGTTGGTGGAAGTTTTCAGGATGCACAAACTAAGGGGGAGCCTTAGTCATATGAAAAGGATGCATGGATGCACAGATTCAGGGGGAGCATTAGCGTTGCTGAGTATAATGCACTGTTGGCATTATGATGGTTCTGAAATATGTTCTCTTTCTTGAGGACTTTCTGGTGTTGGTCTTAAAAGTTATATTTGTAGTTTGATGAAAAGGTCTTGTTGAGACTCATGTTGTAAAATTGTAATAGTCAGTCATGTAAGGACTTGTCAAATTTGTAAACCCACTTGGTTGGGTAGCTGAGTCAAATTTTGTAAACCCACTTGGTTGGGTAGATGAGTTGAAATGTGTAAACCCACTTGGTTGGGTACTTGAGTCTTATATGTAAATCCACTTGGTTGGATATTTGATGTAATTTTGAGTCTTTTGGTGATAGGAAGTTCATAGAGTCATGTACTTCATTAAAAAATATGTTTGAAGATTCAGCATGAACTCAGGGGGAGCTTGGTCACTTCAGTATACATCAGATCTGCAGAACGCTTCTTCTACATGAGGAGAAAAAGGGGTGAGTGTGTTGGTTTTGATCCGCCCGTTGCCCTTGATGTCAAAGGGGGAGAGTGTGTTGGTTTTGATCCGCTGGTTTTGATCCGCCCTTTGCCCTTGATGTCAAAGGGGGAGAGTGACATGGTGTTTGAATGCAGATAATGGTGTCAAAGAATTGGGAGAGTGACATGGTGTCAATGTACTTATCTTTTGTGGTAACCAAACACCATCGTGGTTGCCATCAAGTCCAAAGGGGGAGATTGTTGGAAATATGATGCAGAGTGTTGTCCTTGATGGCAACCCACTGAATGAAGATGAAGACATGTGACTGTTGACATGTGTTGTCCTTGATGGCAATCCACCTGATGAAGTTATTCTTTACTTAATGGACTTGGTAAATGATGTAAATCTGATGTGATATGATGTTTGTTGACAATATGATGCTAAGTGTTGTCCTTGAAAGGCAACCCTCTTAATGAAGATGATGACAACTTACTTGGTGAAGTTGTGCTTGCTAGAATATGTTCTTGATAAGCTAACTATGATGTATCTACAGTGTGTACAGAAGGCAGTGAAGAAAAGAAGTCAGCATGTGCTCAATCTTGATGAAAAAGTATGTCTCTATGAATACGCGGATATGTCTAGGAGAAGTCGCGTATGCACGCGGGAAAGAACGTGAGAAGTCGCGTATGGAAAAAAGTACTCATAAAGTGCAAAAACAGGGGCCCGTGGTATTGAAGACTCATGGTATTGATTTGGCTCATGGTATTGAAGGCTCATGGTATTGCTTTGGCCCGTGGTATTGAAGGCTCATGGTATTGCTTTGACCCGTGGTATTGAAAAAGGATAAACCTATATAAGGAGAAGAAATTCATTGTGCAAATCAGGAGTGAGGGTGCAAGATGTCTGAGCTTGAATGAATACTTCTCTGTGAAGTATATCTGTATGGAAAGGGTAAAGATTTGATGATAGATCTGAATCTATGATGCACTTATGAAGAAATGATGAAGCGGGATTTCTAGATCTGAAATGTACTTGTATTTGCTAGATCTGTTTATGAAAGGCTTAGATCTGAAATGAGGCGATCATATGTCTGAAGTAAAAGGGTAAATCTGAACTGAATGTCTGATCTGAAGAAGTATGCTGCTCCATGCTGGTTGAAGATCTATACGCTACTTCGCCGAAGAGGAAGCGCGTATATACGCGGCTTCGCTGAAGAGAAAGCGCTTATGCGCAATAAAATTAGCTTTGTAATTTGTACTGAAGTATACGCCGGTTTATATGGAAGGAAGCGCGTATATACGCGACATCAGTGAAGGGAAAGCGCGTATGCAAACTAGGGTTTGTTGAAGCAAGTGGTATGAAACATCTGATCTGTTCTACTGTATTACTGCTATCTGATCTGGGTTGTCTGAATTGGTATGTATCTGTTGATGATGTATGTTTGTGCTTAAAAGTATGAAAAGGGTTCAGTCTGGAAATATGATGAATTGTGGCCTGCAAGTTGTGTTCTATTGAAGTTGTTGGATCCGGTGTGAAAATTGATGAAACGTGGTCCAAGGTGGTGCTGAGGGTTTTAGCCTTTAGTCAGGGGGTTGTAGCTCCCTTCCAGGAGAGGCTGGTAAACAAGATCAGGGGGTCGTTGCTCCCTTCCAGGAGAGGCTGGTAAACGAGTCAGGGGGTTGGAGCTCCCTTCCAAGAGAGGCTGGTAAACGAGCGCAGGTGGGTGCCTGCGTGCTGGTAGGAGTCTTCACCAGCACATATGTTGAAAGATGTTTTCTCTATAATAAAATATTGAAGGCTGAGCAACTGCAGCGGTGGTTTTCTCCCGACTTGGGTTTCCACCTAAAAATCCCGGTGTTCATGTGTGATGCTTTGTGTGATGGTTTATTCTGTTCTTACTGCACATGTTTACTGTTTATTAAACATCTGATGAATGAATGATGGAATAATAGAAGTGAAGATTTAATGACATATCTAGATCTCTGTGTATACGCTATTTTCATAAAGGGGATCCGCGTATATATGCTAGTTTACTGAAGGAAAGTAGCGTATGGGTTTTAAGGAATGAAAAAGTAAAAAGATTTGATTATGCAGTAAATACTGATTCACCCCCCCTCTCAGTATTTTTCCCAACATGGTTTTCCAGAAAAATCCATGTACCAATCTGCTTCCTCTGTGGTTTGATCTTTGCTCCGTGCTTTTATAGATTTCTTTGCCTAAATTCTTTTAATCGAACAAAAATACCGTAACCCAATTGATGGAAGTCAATTCTAGGCAATGAAAAGATACCTTAATGCAGGCAATGAACTCTTGTCCTGCGTTAGTGTTAACATAAATGACCCACGTAGGACTCGCGGTATTTGGAATCGGCACAAGGAGATGAATCTTAATGTGACCTATATCTCTTGGCTCCCGTGTTATAACGCGGAGCTTCTTCTCAAGAAGTGCATTAAGACTAACGTTGAGAATGTTTTTAAAACAATGTGTTATTGCCACAAAAAACTTTTTTTTTTCGGGCTTTCTTCTATTTGTTTTGTCGGCGCTTTCACTGGGTTCGCTTGTCTTTTTTTTCTTTAGCTTCTTCTCACGAGGCGTCTTCTACATTCCTCAAACTTCTGTTTTTCTGTCAAAGAGTCTTATGCAGGTTTGCCTCTCCTCTCTACTGCTCCAACTTGGCTCTGTTGCTGCTCTCTGGGGAGGCTTATGCAAGCTAGCTCTAATACCATGACAAGAATTGAAAACTGAAAAAAGAAGTGGCGCAGAGGATTGCTCATCTCAATACTACGAATTAGTTAAATAGGATTACATTGGAAACATCAACAATAAATGTCTGAAGTTAAGCTCAACTAAACTAGACTAATTTGAAACTGAACTGGACATTTGGACTCACGGTTTCGACACCTAACAAGTGGTTTGGATTACATTCTTTAACAACAACATATTCATAGTGCCCATAGTGTCCAATGATCTATGCCTTTGCAACTAGCTGACCAGTTAATTTGTTGCGAGTTCTGTCTTTGCAACATAGTATTATTATTTATTTTTTTTAATTTAAAAAATATTATTATATTTTTTTGTATTTGATGTATCTTTTCCATATAAAGATCTAGGATTTTCAAAAATCTATGAAATGCGTATCTGAATCCTGGTAACTTAGAAAAAAACTTCATAATATTTTAAATTTTGTGTCGTTTTATTTTATTCACTTAAAAAATTGCATATTCATAAATGTATAAGTTTATAAAAGCTATCTGTATTTCATAGGTAATAAACCAAGACTAGTAAAATATGTGATCCTTCGGACCCATCATGTGTAACCCTTCCTTGATCTTCTGTTCATGAAGCATCAAAGAAAACTAATCTGAAAAAATTAATTTGATAAATAGTAGAACAAGTATTATTATTGATGTGATCATTCAAGTTATACAACAAATAACTCGCACATTATTATAACCAATAATAAGCTTACCTTTCTCAACGACAGAGTAGCTTCTAAGCCATAAGATTGGATACAGAAAGCCTAAATGGTATCTATTCTCTCCGATTCAATTGAAATGAAACCAAACACAAAAATCATTAGAAAAGTAGAAATGGAAATAAAAATATAGATAAGTAAATTTTCAAGTTCTTTTCCTTTGAGTATAATTTCAATAAAAATCCGTGAGCTATGTTCACAATTAAGTAAACCAGCAAGGCTTCAATACTAAAATTGCAAAAGCTCCTCCATAAATCTAAGTTAACAGTAAACATACATTACTTGCATAATAATAAAGACACATTAAATCTCAACTCAAACGTTTCAAGCAACAATCGATGTTCTATAATCTATTGTGGCATTGACAAATATGAAATTGTTTATTACCTAAATCTTAAACAAAGACAAATGGAGTATAGAAGGTATTACTTACAATACTCCCATAACTTCTTTGAAAATAGATTGAAATTCATCATCTGTGTATTGGTGAGTTGGAAAAGGTGCAATACTGATGTGTGATGGTCTAAACAATGTCCAAACAGAATTCTTATCATAGTTCTCATCACGCATGCCAAAAAATTTCTGGTTCATTCCCCTATCATTAATATCAAAATCACTTGGAGTTGTGTGTAAGTTTAATCTTCCTTCTTCATCCATTATGTTCTGGGCAGTTAACATTCCATTCGATTGGGAAGAAAATATTATAAATGAATCCAAGACTTGTTCTAACTGTTCAGAAAAAAATTCCATGAAAACAATAAGAAAAATATTAATAAATAAGCTCTACGCCAAAGAGTAAAAAAAAAACTAAAAATTTGAGTTGTATTTTGTTTATTCTATATCAGAACCCTCTCAAAAGACGTACAATGTTCCCGGAAGAAAAACATTAGCAACCAGGCTCAAATAACTACTATTGCCTTTAAATCAAGAAATGCTAAGTACTACGCACTCAATGTAGCATAAAATTATAAACCAAGAACACAATGAAGGTCAACGAAGGTTTGGACTGCTTGGGAAGTCCCCAGTAACTGAATTACATAAAAATAAGTTGAAACCAACATTACACCAAGAATCATGAGTAAATACCGTCAAGAAGCCACTGAACCCATATTGCAATGTTGGTATGTTGCTAAACTCTAACTGTAAGTCAATTACATATGGTCCATCTGTAACCATGATAGTCTTCCAATCAGGGAACCCTCAAGGTGCCCATGAATGATTAATACAGATGTTATAATCATAAAAATGTGGCCCCTGTTCATGAAATATAATTTCCCCTTTGATTTTGGATACGTAACATTCCTGGAGAAAGGGTAACAACATTCATTAGAATAACTTCAATCGAAAGGAATACACTATAGCCAATATATGTAACAGGAAGAGGATTCTTAATAAAATTATTCGACGAGACCAAAATGATTAAATTTGTTTATTTAAAACACCCCATATGAATAGTGGTTTTCCAGGTCAGTGAAAGCAGTTAGCTAAGATAGACCCTGGAAGGGTTCGAGTCCTATCAAGTGACATGTTAGTACTTGTGGATGTGTGCGGCCAGGTATGAGCCCTGTGCAACTTTAATGGAAGAGATACCCCACTAATGCCTTCTTAGCCAAAGGAAACCCATTTGAATGGTGTTAATGGTTTCCTATAACGCTAAATCTGGGTGCATTAAAATTGCCATGATAAGAGAAAGCTAGCCCAAGAAATACACATCCAAACATAAAACCTTTTATATTTCACTTAGGTATTTTCCCACCACTTAGTCCCGTCTTTGTTGCTTTCCATTCCAACAATGTTTATAACAAAAATTCTGTTTACTCAGAATTATTATCAATGAAACTCTAGAATATCTAGAAGAACAATAATCTCTGAAATTAGAATAGGTTAATCAAAAGGAAATATCTTCATGAAAACAATATCTTACACCCCAAGAAATTCTAACGAACTGGAACATGGAGAAGAAAAAATGGAGCTCATTTCCCACCTCTCCCTTAAAAGGCCCACAAAAATTTTGATTAAATTAATGGTAAATTTAAGATGATCGAAGATATTTTTGAAATTTTAATTTGTAAATTTAAGTGTCAAATTAAGTCATATGCCCAGAAAACTTTGAATTTTGAAAAGCTGGCTTGTACCTACACTTACAATACCTAATATTATATCCATAATGATATGCAATTGTGTACTAAAATGCATGAAGTACACAACAAATATAAACCACCCTTCCACTGGCCAACAATGGATCTTTCTACTTATTGTAATGGAAGAGAAATAAATACATTGAATGAAATGACCTAACAAAACAAGTAGCATGCTAGAAGTTACTTCATGTGTAAAACAACAAGGGAGAGCATAGGGCATCTTCAACTAATTCAATGACTGACCTAAATAAATAGGAGATATTCAAAGAAATATGGCCATATAACATAAAGGACTCTATGATCTTCCAATTACAACATAAACTCTTAATACTTATCAAATGATGTATTCTATAGATTATGAAGTCATGAAGGGCTCTTGCTTAATCCTAATTCCGTACATCATGACATACTACTCGCAGTTGTTCCACTCAATTTTGGAATGTTTTCTGCATATCCATGCAATGTTGTCTTTGTGGACAACTTTTGGAGGTTTCTCATAAAGAATGAAAGGATGATTTGGAGCAGTAATTACATGTGTATGTCTAAAATTAATTGTTAGGATTCCACTATTTAATTTCTAACTATTGGGTGATTGATGTTATGGTTTGAAATTTAATTTTAGAATTAACTAAATTCAATGATCTACTTGTTAGGAACAAAGGATAAAAGAACAATAGATTCGAGGAGAAATGAAGAAGGTTAGGGTTTCTGGCTCATCCACCATTGTTGTCACTGTGATCTTCTCTGCAGCAGACAGTGCAGATCTAGCTCCCTCTGATCCACAGGAAGGAGCTGTCAACCACTGCAAGGAGAACTGAATATCACCAATATGGGACATCAACCGAGGTTATCTGAGCCAGATCTCTGCTACAGCACTCGGGGCCGAAGCAACTCCCACCAATTTGCAGCGAAGATCATTCTTTCACAGAAAGAAGGGCCGCACCCTATCGTGCTACACCTCCAACTCTGGTAAGAAGAACTAGGTCCAAGACCACATTTTTGCTGTGCTTCGTGGCAGTCCCACAGTTGAAGGAAACATATTTAGTAAATTTGCAGTCCCTCCCTCTGTCATAGCTCTGTAGCTATTCATCCCCGTGGATCTATGAGAAGGAAGATCGAAGGAGCCACCACTGGTTGGGCAGATCCAACTTCAATTTCATGCACCCATCAGCAAGAAAGGGATTCATAACATTGAAATTTCCCTAGCTTGTGAACCTCTACTCTGAGCCGGCATCGAGCCTTAGTATGGCCAAACGACGTTAGAACTCCTGGGACCAAGGACGCTCTCATCTTAAACTCGCTCGGGTAGACATGGTTTCTCATATCTCTCCTCCCCTTATTTTTAGATCCAGATCTTGCTTCTTACTAGAAAAACCATGCTTCATTAGGTGTGTACAACGAATTTGGTGCAGATTCTCACGCAAGATCTAGAACTCAAGTTAGGGATTCCCTCCTCTCTCAAAAGACTTTTATATGAAGGTAAACAACTATATGTATCTCTTCCCCTCTCTTTTTACAATATTGAAAGAAATGTTTCATTAGTCTTAACCCTTAAGCTGAGAGGAGTAGTTAGGCAACCATCTTCTGCTCCTGCTTTCTCCTACAAAGATGTGGTCCATGCACAACCACTTAAGAAAACTGCTCAAACTGTAGAGGCACCGAAACCCTTCTTGGTTGATAAACTGGAGGAAATTCCCTCCATAGATATCTCTCATCCAACTTTGGATAATCAACTTCAAAAGTATGCAAAATACACCATCATTTGTCAATTTAATAGACTATGGCCTCGCCCAGAAGATCTATACCATTGGATTCAATCCACCTAGACCACCAACTACAAGGTTATCTTCTGCACCAAGGGCTTCTTCATAATTGTGTTTGCCTCCAGCGAAGACTATCAAAAAGCATTAGCTAAAGGCCCATGGTTTTGGGGAACAACGGGGCTTTTCCTCACCCCTTGGTTCCTAGATTTTGACCCCTCTATGGAAATAATCACCATGCTTCCTATCTATGCCAAACTACCGAACCTTCTTGCGCATCTTTGGCAATTCTCTATTTTCCAAGGGATTGGAAACACCTTGGGTCGCTTCCTGGTGATGAATCCATCCAGGGAAGAGAAAGGAATATATACATATGGCAGAATTTTTGTTGAGATTGACTTAAGCAAAGGTATGCCCGATCAGATGATCCTCAAAGTGGGAGATTTCCTTTGGACTCAGACCTTGGATTATGAGAACACTACGTTCAAATGTCATCACTACCATCAAACAGGGCATCTTTAGAACACATGCACCGTATTCCTTGCCCAAAAGAATAAAGGTCTTAATAAACCAAAATCTAAAAGTTGGAAACCAAGTGACCCCCCCCCCCATGGATGACATTGATTCATCCACCTCGGATGACGAGGAGACTGAATTTGATGAAGAGGCGGAGATGCAAGAGAAGGAAACAAGCATAGCAGACCCTGGAGGGCCCAATCCTTCCTCGAATACATAGAAGCGTTCTCATGATTTCGCCTCCTCCGACTCGGATAAGGAGACCCTTCCTTTGATTAAAAACAATCTTCAAATGGTTTCCACCCCTAGCCCCTTATTTGCTGGGTCAAAGTTAAAAAAAAGAAAAGGAAATAAATGTCGTAATCAGGACTCTACCCACTCTGGGAAATCTCTTCATTCTCTTGTGTTTGGCACTCCTGGTTCCTAGATATCTCTTTTGGTTCCTCCTTGTTCTCTTTTGGCTACGATATGGGACCAAGGTTGATTGTTCATTTCTGGCTTCCCTACTATTTAGTTTCTCTTGCTTGTAACTCCATTTGTACTATATGCTTTTAATAGAATAGTCTTATTGAGAAAAAAAAATGATCTACTTGTTAGATTGAGGTTACAAAGGTATTAGTCACCTAGGGCTTGGGCTTAAAATTTTCACATACCATGTTGTTGTCTTCATAACTACTCTCATGCACCTTGTACCACGCTGCTATAAAAAAAATTACTCTCATAAACTCTCATCCAAAATGCCCTTACTGCACTAGATTTGGCGAGTGTTCCACATAGTATATTTGTTGTGTGCACTAGAGGGGAACCATGGTGAAGAAGTCCAGGTATAAACTAACAACAATTGTGAGAAAATACAAAAGTATTCTAGTAATAATAGTATAAATAGCCCCATGGAAATCACCCTACTAAGACCCTAAACACTCAAATGGTTATCTTTCGAAGACTAGATGTTATCTCATTCCATTGTTTTTATTTCATATACATTGAATTATTCCACTTTCACCGTATGAAAATGCTATTGGTAGAAGAACAAGAGAACTCCATAGCTACAACTTGACCTATGGCCCAATTAGGTAACAAAAACTCAATCCTCTTTTGAACTTCTCAGAACACCTTAAGCTACAATCCTAAAAAGTGCAATTAGATCAACTTGTAAGAAACAAGATATCACTTCGAGCAACTGTAGTCAAATTTTCCAACATTAATACCCTTAATAAGACATCTTTGGTATTAGTTTCGGTAGTTGTAGTTTCCAATCATTTATATCATTAGTAGGAAATATTTAAGTTTTGTAATAGGGAACCAAGTTTCTTATTTAGCCAAAATTTTTACAATGAGTTTAAAAAATCCATCCTTTCGCACAATCTCAAAGGAAAGAACTAGTCATCTTTGAAAATTATTCACATTCTAAAGTGTAATCAGTACATAGAAATGAGCCTCTTATGTCTACTGTGGAATTCAAGAATGTCAATCTGAATCAATGATCCAAAAGATTAGGCACTCTATATTTTTCAAGCAAGGGCATTAAGGTTTATGTATATTCTGAAAACATGAATAAAATGCACAAGACTCCAAAAATATTTAAAAATATGCTTCTCTCATAATTCTAAAATACTCCTAGAACATTTATGTTGGTTTTTGTGTAGCTTGGGAGGTACTCCAACGCTAGTGTTCAAGGGTTGGAGGTCAAAGTGCCAAAAATGGGCTTGTGGGTTTGAGATCCAAGCTTGGGAATTTTTCATCCATCGATGTTTGGGCCAAAACCATGATGAATTTGAGCCTGAGAAAATTTGAGGTGATAAATCTTGGCATGTTGATTCCAACGCTTTGAAGATCAATCCAACCAGAGCTCCAGAATTGAAGTTATAAACTTTTGACGTTGTGGAGTGGGCTTGCTTAAGGTCAGCCTTGTATTTGGAGACCTTATGACAGTTGGACAAGCCCTCTTCAAGTAATTCATGGGATCCATCCATTAGTTTATATAAAGGAGTTGAAATGAAGTCATTTGAGCATAATCCAAGCATGAAGGGTCACAAGATAACCTCTAATCTAGCTGTAGATCTGAAGCAGCATCAACAAAGGAGAAAAAGAAATTAGGTTGGGTTATTTCTAGACTGTTTTTAGGACTAGATGCATCAGGAATATGGATGAGGTCAAGGAGGGAATATCTGGTAGGTATGTGCAGAGATTAGAGTCAGTTCTTGTCCCTGTTTGGGCCACAAGTCTTTAGGTAGGATTGAAAAAGGATGGAAGGTCTGTTTATGGGTGCCATGACACCTAGAAGCCTTAATATGAAGGAATCAATCTCAGGTAGTTATATTGAATTTGTGAAGGCATAAAGAGAGGAAGAATTCAATTTTTTAAGGAAAATTTTAGGGCTGGTTTCAAGCCCTAACCAAAGTTCAGTTTGCACAACATCCATGGACAAGAAGGACAACAATAAGTTGGAACCAAGATTTTTTTTGCCTTCTTGTTATGATGTTGGACTAGGGGATGTAGATCTCCAATGGTTGGACAAGTTTTCTATGTCATTTTGTGTATGAAATATATATAACAAGTTGCAGAAAGGATACTACTACAACAGTAGTATAGGATGGCAGTTTGGAGGATGTAAGTACTGGGAGAAGCCCTTAACTCTAGGTTTTAGTTACCTAATCCCATGTGCAATGAGAACAAGGGTCTCTTCCATGGTTTTGTAGTTGTTGTATACTGATGTCGGTAAAAAAATTTTGTATGGGGTGTTGAGGAGAAACCTCAAGCCCTAGATCGATGGTTGAGTACCTTGAAGTGAAAAACAAGTGGACAAGCCTATGGCAGAATAATACACAAGTTGGGAGCAATGGGATAAGGGTTGCTAGTGTACCCTAACCAGTCTTCCAGAAGAACATAAATCTATGGCAAGAGGGAAGTAATAGAAGGAGTTGCAGATGAACTCTTGAATGATGGTTTGTTGGATGTCTTAGGCAAGGACATTTTGATGTGCCAAGATTTTTGCAATGGCTCCTCTATTGTAGAAGCAAAGAGAAGATTGGTGGATTATGTGGGAAGCCATTAGTAAGGGTCTCCCAAGTGTGGGTGTGCCCTAACTCAGAGCAAATGCTACAACGTGGACTTGGTATCTCAAGGAATGTTGGAGGGAAACATGATAGAATACCAAGTGTGGATGAGATTAGGCACTTATGGTCTTCCAGAGGACAATGTGGTAGTGTCCATGTAGGTGCCAAAGTGTAGCACCTTGATGGAGAAAGGTGACTGCTAGCCTGACAGTTGTTGGAGCTCTGGGATCTGATCAACCAGGCGCAAGATTGTGGAGCTCGAGACTTTCATCAGAAAATGGTCAATCCTCCTAGTCCATGTTCACTATTGGAGATGGACATAATGCACTCATAGGTGGCAACCCTCCATGCCCTATGTTTTTCTTCATCATTTCAGTGTAGGAAGACCATAGTGGGCTGAATTACCTGAGTAGCTGAGTAGAAGTAGTGGGAAGATTGATATTTGTTCACAATTGGGGCTGTGAGCAAGTCGACACGAGTTTCAATGTGTTGTGCCTTTGATGGATGAAGGGACAACTAGAGAGGAGCTTGGACAACCAAGGTTTAGTGTCTAGATGGACATGGAGCATTGATAGAGGTAGGAGATGCAGATTAGGAGGCCAAGGACTGAGTAGGTATAGGGTACGACCGAGAGGAGCTATTAGAGTATGATATAGCCATATGGTCAGAGTATCTTGTCTTGTACTAGTTGATGTATGTGGGCCATTATCCCTGGTATGAGATCCCTAGAAAATTGTATTATATGTTGTTAATATAAAGAAGATGGGTTGAAAAAATTAAAATGTTGTCTATATTCTATGCATTTTTTATTTACTGTCATTTATATTCCATTGTGTAAAGTAGTTCATGGTTGAGATTCTTTTTTTGGTAGTGTCATACATTTAAGACTATAACCTAGACCCAAGTTAATGGAAATTAAACATGATATTAGAGCATATATGAGCTACTTTGAGAGATAGTGAATCAGAGTCTGCATAGAGAAGAAACTTAGAGGGATTTTTCTGTTTATGGATTATGGAGCGAAGGGTGTAACTGAAGGCATGGAGACGTGCTCTTGAAATGTTACATGACGTGATGGGTAGGGAGTTTTGGTGGATGGGTCGTGAGCTTGGTGGAAAATTATTTTTCGTAGGGCATATCGTTGATCATGGACTTCCGTTGATGTGCCATGGATGGTTGGGATAGTTCAAGGGTTTCTTTGGCATGGACAAGATCAGGTTGATCGAGATGACTTCATGTGATGGATTGGATATTGGAAGGCTATAGCTTTCATTAGATCTTGGTGTTGCATATCCGAGATTGGTGGGATTTGGATGAGTGGTATTTGATTCAAGAGGATGAGTGCTTGCAAAACTGAGCCATTGGAGATTTTGTAGGCTCAGAGGGAGTCTAGCCTTAGAGGGAACAACCCTATGGAGGTTTGAGATCTTCATGTTCAGATGTGATGAGGCAGAGGCACTACCAATATTGTCAGATTCATCTACAAGGTATGTTGAATTTATGGATGCTAGATGGGATAGTTTCATCATTAGATGATGGATACTTCCTAGTTTACTGATTTTTGCGTAGCTTGGGAGGTACTCCAAGCCCTAGTTATCAAGGCTTAGAGGTATAAGTGACACAAATGATCTTATGAGCTTGAGATCCAAACTTGTGGATTTTGCAGCCATTGATGTTTGGACCAAAACCATGATGAATTTTAGAATGAGAAAATTTTAGGTGATAGAGCTTGGCGTGATGATTCCCACACTTCAAAGATCACTCAAATCAGAGCTCTAGAATTGAAGTTATAAATTTTTGAAGTTGTGGAGTGGGCATGCTTAAGGCTGACCTTGTAGTTGGAGACCTTATGAAAGTTGGACAAGCCCTCTTCAGGGAATTTGTGGGAGCCCTCCATTAGTGTATATAAAGGAGGTTAAATGAAGTCATTTGAGCACAATCAAAGTTTGAAGCGTGACACAATAACCTTTGATCTAGCCCCAGATATGAAACAGCCTCAATAAAGGAGAAAAATAAATTTGGTTGGGCCATTTCCAAACTATTTTGAGGACTGAATGCATCAGGAGTAGGGTTGAGGTCAAGGAGGGAAGATATGGTAGGTTTGTGCACATATTAGAGTTCATTCTTGTCTTTTTTTCAGCTGCAAGTCTTCAGGTTGGATTTATATGGATGGAAGGTCTGTTTATGGGTGTCGTGAGGCCTAGAAAGCCTTAATATCCACACAACATTCTCAGTAAGGTACAACGCAATTGTGGGTGCCTAAAAAGAGGAAGAATGCATGTTTTTATGGTAGAGTTTAGGGTTGGTTTCAAGAGCTAACCAAAGCTCATTTTTCACAATAGTCATGGAAACGAAGGACAATAATGAGTTGGAGCCAAGAGTGGTTTATCCTTCTTGTTGTGATGTTTCACTAGGGGATGTAGAAGTCCAGTGGTTGGACAAGTTTATGTTCTATTTTTTGTAAGAAATCTCTATAAGAGGTTGCATAAAGGAGACTGCTACAAAAAAAATATAGGATGGCAGTTTGGAGGATGTAAGGATTTGTACAAGCCAATCTCTCTAGGCCATAGTTACCTAGTCCCATGTGCAACTAGAACATGGTTCTCCTCCATGGTTTTGTAGTTGTTTTATATTGATGCTACATATCTTTTGTATGGTGTGTTGAGGAGAAACCTCACTGCGCCATATCAATGTTTGAGTGCCTTGAAGTGTACAAAATGTGAACAAGCCTATGGGATAAGCATACACAAGTTAGAAGAAATGGGTTAAGGGTTGATGGTGTACCCTAACCAGTCTTCCACAAGCACAAAAATCTAGTGCAAGAGGGAAACAACCGAAGGAGTTCCAAATGACCTCTTGAATGATGGTTTGTTGGATGTCCTAGGCAAGGACATTTGTATGTGCCTAGATTAGTGTAATAGCTCCTCTTTTGCAGAAGAAAAGGGAGAATTGGTGGATTCTATGGGAAATAGTGTGTAAGGGTCTCCCAAGTGTGGGGATGCCATAACTGGGAGAAGATGCTACATCATGGACTTGGTCTCTTGAGGAATGTTGGAGGGCAATGTGAGATAAGACCAAGTGTGGATGAGATTGGGCACTTATGGTCTATCGGAGGACATCTTAATAGTGTCCATGTAGGAGCCAAAGTGCAACACCTTAATGGGAAAAGGTGATTGTTAGCTTGGCAATTGTTGGAGCTCAAGGGTCTGATCAAAGAGGAGCAGGATTGTGGAGACCGAGACTTGCAGCAGATTATGGGTAGTCCTCCTAGCCCGTGTTCACCGTGGGAGATGGAAATCTTGTAGTGCTAGGTGGCAACCCTTCATGCCCTATGTTGTATTCATAATTGCAGCATAGAAAGACCATAGTGGGATGAAGTTTCTAAAGCTGAGGAGCAACAGTGAGAAGATTGAGAGCCTTTCACAAGTGGAGTTGTGAACAACTTGACAAAAGTCTCAATGTGTTGTGCCCTTGATGGTCGAAGGTACCATTGGTGAGGTACCAAAAACCCATTCTTTTAAAGTCCATAAGAGTTGGAGGGTTTATCATCTTGAACACAGAGGTTCTTATTTAGAAAAGAAAAAAAAATTCCTATCATGGAAATATGCCGCTTTTTCCAAAACGATTTCACAAACAAGCATGTATAGGGAGCTTCACTGCAAAGAACGGACTATGGTTCCAAGTCCAAGCAGTATCCATTCTACTAAAATTACAAGGGACTTGGAAACAGTCCATACTTTTGAACTCATGCAATAATGATGGGCTAATATAAGTGGGTGAGAACAACACAGACATGGAAACCTTGTCGACGGCTAACCATTGGATGAACATCTATATTTTTATTTGTGGGGATCATACGGTTTGGCATTCAGCAGATGTAAATGTGATTCAGGATGCAAGGAAAAATAATTTATATACAATTGACCATCCTTTGAAGTCCCTCTATTCTTTGAGTTATGATACTGTGATAATTTTGATTACACCCATTGCAAATGAAATTATTGGGCTTCTCCCCATTTTGACATAAATAAAATATTCTTCCTCCATATTTTTTTTCCCATGGAAGCTTCCCTGTAGAGGCTAGATCCACCTATCTATTATTTTGACTTAGGCATAAAACCCATCAAACCCTTCTTCAAAATAATGTTACAAAAAGCAACAAATGGTAGGATTTCCTGAAAATAAACCTGGATTGACCAAACACACAACCACTAAAGGTCCTCATGAAATGGAAGGCAACAAAGCAGCACCACCATCAGGACAAGAAAATGTTCATTGAGTTCTAGATGACATTAGGAATTTTGTTTCTACCATAGCCCAAAGGAATCCACGTGTTGTTGGTTCTAAATTTTTTTTTCCATTCAATCATCCAGTGACAAGGAAATATGTTGCCACATTAGCAAACAATTAACATTTCGTACACGATTCCCAACCTGTGAATGGACCAGATGGGAATATGTGGGTGGAAGCAAAGAAACAAAATACACTCTCATCTACAGGGAACAATAAACATCAAATTGTGCATGAATTTTATATGGAAGATCAAATGGAATCAAGGCCGAGTGTACCTTCTTTGGTTGAGATTGAGCAATGTTGTGAAGTGGAAATGGTAGATTCAATTGATCTGATGTCATACATCAATGAGGTTGATTGAGGAGACCCAATGGCTATGTCGAAATATGTACAAGACATTTACAATTTATATAAAACTAGGGATAATTTTAGTTGTGTTTCACATGACTACATGTCCCAACAATCAGACATAAATGAGAGAATGAGGGATATCTTGATTTACTGGCTCATTAAAGTGCACATGATGTTTGAGCTCATGGATGAAACTCTATTTTTGACTGTGAATATTATTGATAGATATCTTTCAAGATAGAAAGTGATGAGAAAGCATTTGCAGCTTGTATGGTTCACCACCATGCTTTTGGCATGAAAGTATGAGGAGATCTATGTTCTTGTGGTTGATGACTTCGTTCTTATACCTGACAATGCCTACACTAAAGGATAAGTTTTACAAATGGAGATATTGATACTTAGTACTCTGTACTTCAATATGGAAGTTCCAACTCCTTATGTATTCATGAATATATTTATGAAGGTAGCTCAATCTGATGAAGAGACACAAAGATTTTAATTTTTCTTCATGGTGCTTTTCCTCGTGGAGTATGATATGTTCAGATATCAACTCTCCATTCTTGCGGCGGCCATAGTTTATATTGTACAATGTACCTTGAAAATAATTCCATGTTGGAATGGAAGTATTGAACGGTATAGTATCTAATTGAAAAGCCAACTTTGGAAATGTGCCAAGATGATGGTGCATTATCATTAGAAGGTAGGGGAAGGGAAGCTTATGTGTTCACAGGAAATACTCAACCTCCAAATATGACCGTGTATCCAAGATAGAAACATCTCTATTTATTAGAGCCATGGTACTATAGGATACTGACACATTAACAATCATTTTATAGCATGGTTTACTAAGCATGCAAGCTCTTGCAATGTCTTTTATCAGGTTTTTATTTTATGAATACATATTGTAGTTGGATTTCATATGCTAAAATAAGCTTTGAAGTAATCATGATGACATCCTACTTCTTTGATGAACAAGAAGAGAAAGAGAGTAGAGGTGTTAAATTTAACAACTGAGGCAGTATCAATCTCTGCACCTCCTCATTGATTTTTGACGAGGTGGGCGAAGGAGCTTGTCTTGACTAGTGATAGCTGATTTCTTCAATCTTCTCATTAGGGGAATTTTCAGTTATAAAATGGGCCTCCTAAGGAAATTATAAATAAGAGTGGAAATAATAAAATAATATTTGATTACATCATAAAATTTTAGAGTGAAGAAAGAAAAAACTATTTTTTTAACTCATATTTTCAACTTATCTACCTATGAGTTTACCCAAACTTCGAGCAGAGACACTCGTTGGATGTAGAGTCTGATTCCTCATCCAAGGAGTACCCATATTTCATACTTTTGATGGACTCTATTACATGAAAACTAAGAAATACATGAAAAACATGATTGCAATCACATTTTTTCATGCATTTCTCATTTTTCGTGTAGTAGGGTCCATCAAAAATATGAAACATGGGTACTACATGTATGAGGAATTAAAATTTGCATCCAATGAGTACTCCATCTCTAAATTTAAGTAAAACCTTAGGGAGATAAGTTGAAAATACAAGTTGAAAAATTAGTTTTAATATTTTATTATTTTTTAATTTTTTTACTTTTTTACTCCAAAAATGGTGAATTATCCCCTATGCTTGACATCATCATCTTGAATCCTATTAGTTCTTATAAAGTTTATTTTGGTTGTAAATTTTTCGTAGAAGGCCCATTTTAGACCTCAAAATTCCCCTAATGATTGCTGGTTGAGAACAACACTAGTAGGTGGTGATCAGGATATTTTAAGATGGTATGATCTCCTTATCTATCATAAAAAGAAGTGAGCAAGATCCTCCTCCTCCATTGGAGTGATTAGGGATCTAATTTAATATTTAATAAATCTTTGTAATCCAAAAAATAAATACACAGATTCTGGAGGGATGATTGGTGGAGGACCAACTTCTTCTCGCTCATGTTACAAGTTGCCAACACCTGGCTAAGAAAATGTATTTCACAGCTATTGGACTTGTGTTTTAAAGTAAGATCAGTTTGGTAGGCTTAGGATATGAGGAGGATTGGTTGTAAATTCAACAGCCAAAGCATTGTTAGTAGTTGAATAGTTTCCACTTCGCTAGTTGTGTTTTGAGATAATAAAAATAATGATTTAGAGTAATTATATTCGTAATTTAAAAGAACATCCAATCAACCTTAAAAACGATACCCTGTCATGTAAACAAGTTTTATCAAACAATTTTTTTAAACATCACTTGATATTTAATTTCGTAGGACCAATTTTCAAAACATGTTACCATGAAATCATTAAAATAAAAATCCCAAACATAAGACATTTCAGAAATCTTGAGAAAAATTCTTAGAGAGTGCATAATTTAATCAAAGCTACAGTAAATTCATCTTCATCATAAAACCTAATAGAATTTTATGCTTTACAATAGAACTAATGTGGAGCAAAATAAAATTAGTAGGGGTTTCCACATATAATCCCATTACCAGGAAATCATTAAAATAAAAAAGGCAAACATATGAAATTCAAGACATGTCTAGAAACATTCGAGAATGCATAATTTTATCAAACCTTTAGTAAATTTTCCCCATATTTCAAACTACAACAGAGTGTGCCATGCATTAGAATATATTTTACCTGAAACTGATCTGCAACAAAATAAAAATAGCAGTGATTTCCACAAATATAATTGGAAATTTTCAATTATAACAACCAACCGCCATGGAAACCTCAGAAAACCAGTGAGGGTGCTAAGAAAAAATATCAAAAAATGGATAAAACCATGGATTAATGAATGGAAAGAAATAGAAGTAGAAAAAAATGTAGAATACTAACCAATTTGGTGACAGACACAGAAAACTGCAGCCAGGCGAGAAAGATCCATGGGATCATCTAGGTAAACGAATATTTGGCCTGTCGAACCCAAGTCTAGGTGGTATATCATGCTTGGGATATATTCTTCCATGGATTATGAAGAGGAATCTACGATCTCCATATCCAAGAAAAACCACAGTCATAGTAAAAAAGAGATAACATAAATACAATAAAATGTAGGTTCGGTGCACACTAAGATGATGGGATACTTCCCTGGATTTGCACGGTTGTTTAGCTGCTTCCTTATATGGATTCTTAAATTGTATCTAGCAGCATCAACATGTTCGAAATGTAGTAGAAACATCAACATGTTCAAATATTGGCTTCTCTCAGTTCATGTCAATCTCCAAAGGCCAAGGGGAATCATCTTCATCATAGTCTCACCACCATAGAATTTTTTTTTCCTTTCATCAAATTTTATGCAACTGTGGTTTTATGATATCTTGAATTGACATTTAAATTCCACATGTTTTCTTGTTGTGTATTTTAAAGGGTGTCCTTCATTCTAATGGTAGATGTAGAGTCGCATTCATGGCTACTTATGTGTTTTGGGGACCATCTCATTACTTGCAGTGGTTTCTCTCTAAATCTACACATGGCAGGCACAGTATGATCAACCAAAACAGATTAGTACCTAAAAGGCCATTGATTTCAATTTAATCCATACCCTCTGTTATCACAAAATTTTACTTGATTGGTTGTTTATCAGAAAAATCTATGTGACTATTTCAAACCAGATTTGGACTGAAGCTTAGCCTCTTCAATTTGAGAGGGCTCTCTCAAGGGGGTTTTATGATATTGAATAATAATGATACTAGATGGCTAACTCTATTGGAAATGTAACTTTTTTTTTATGATTGCAGGTTGAAAGAATGGAGGCTTGATACCATTGGGATTATGGAGTCAACAATCAGTATTTTCTGTGGCAAGGTTTCTTGACATGGAAGCTGAGGCAGATAGGGGTCTTTAACAAAGGCAATTCTCTCATAAAACATAGGAAAACACATTCATTTCCTTACTAAATGAAGTCAGAGCATAGAGTTATGAATTTTGAGTAATAGAAATGAAATCTACTGCAAGTGGTAAAACATAAGATATAGATCAATAAGACAATAAAAAACCCATGAGAATCTCAAATCTGTCAAGAAGAAAATCCCTCTATATTACTGATATAAGTCAAAATACATAAAGCAACAGTTTGGTGCAAAAAATCTCCAACCCCTAACTACTTCAATGCTTTGTATTTAAATCGACATTCTTACATCAAGGATGATCTGCCTAATGAATAGATTCATCGAATTCTTCCTATGACACATCACATAACTAAAAAACATGTCTTCTAACAAGAAACTGACAGCGACACTTTAAAGAATATCTTTCCTAATAGGACTCTAACTCCTATTTATTATATATTCTACCTTATCTTTGTGAAATAGTTACATGTTAGTTACAAATAAGTATCGCATGCTCGAAGGATAGATGATAGGTTCATTATCACCTTTACATATTAAAAACTCTCCTATACATGTGGAACAAAACCCTATTTTTTAGGAATGCATAATCCTCATCTTCAACAAGATCTTTGGCTGATGACGCGTCTCCACAACACTTCCTTCGAGTCATAAATGTTTGATTTTAAGGTCCCTTAACCTGTTGGAGGAGTTCAGTTGTCCAAAACTATCATTAGAATGCTCCAAACCTTCAAAAGTAGCTCGCTAAGAAAACATGACAACTTCATAGCGAGCTTTGGTAGCGTTGACAAAAAAGCTTCTGCACCCAAAAAATATACTCTTTTGTTGTTCCATGGTGTCAACCTAGTCATGACACATCATCACCACCATTCTCCCTCCTTGAAAACTAAAAAAAAGTAAATTTACAAGTAAAAAGGCTACTACAGAACTTTTCGTAGTGTTTTCCTGGCATTAAGCCTAGGAAACGCTACGAAACTGTGTAAAAGTGCCAAAATTTCAGATTTCAAGATTGTATCCAAAAAGTGACCTCCAGCTATAAAAACTTGACCTCCAACATACCATGAACCTTCTAAAACATATTCAGTCGCAACTTAAGACCCCTGTGGTGTTTCCTCTTCATTAATGATCAGTTGAGCAGTGGGCTCCTCAACAACAATCATCTTTTAGCCTTTCTTTTCCAGCCCTTCATGAATCAAATCCAGTTGTTCTTGTAGGCCTTTGACTTGGTATTTTAGTGTCCTGTTCTTAGACTGTAAGTGAAAATTCATTTTTTTTATATGTTTCACCTCTCCTCTCAATGGCTTAGACCATTTTATCAGTTTTTTAGTGTTGTCCAAGGTCTTAGAGACACTTGTGACTTGATCCTCCCAAATCTCTTTCATTTTTTCAAACTGTACCTTATGACCCTTGTGCTTCTGTTAGTATGAATATTTTGTCGAAGTGTACGAAAAAATATCACTTTAGCTACGCATAACTTATATCCCTAACATCAAATATGGCTGCCAATATCTTCAGATCTGTAGTTAGTTGATCAAGACAAGTGCTGCAAAAAACCAGATCTATGCATAAAGAGACATTAAGCAGTAAAAATGAGGTTTTGCTCCATACATCCAATAGAAAATACAAGAACAATGTTTTTTGAAAGAATTTTTGTATTAAGGGCACCTGGGAGGAAAACAAGAAGGTGTTTCCAATTCTCCTCAATGGGATGGGTTCTTGGAAGTCCTCAGCACTTCAGATCTAGCATTTCTCTCTCCTATTAGTGCAGAAAACCCAGACAAAGATAGAACTCAAAGGGAGTTCACACAGCAAATAATGGAAAATATGACAATGATAATGGCTCAAAGTCAGACCAAGGGTCTAGATCCAGAGTGATCTAATAGGCAACAAAAGGTGAAGAATGGTAGGAAAAACCCTCCTATTTATAACAAAATATTGGGTCATTCTAGATCTTGGTGCATGATTAAAATAGCATTAACCAAATCTAGATCCACCTTTTATGGAATATTTTATTATATTTGTTAGAGGGAAAAAGTATTTGACTTGGGTCAAATCCCTTTATTTGTGAATAATAAATAAATAAATGATTTATTTATCATTTTAAGGAAGTGGTTGAAGGATAATCAAATAAATAATGATTTATTTAATTATTTATGGGTGATTTAGTCATATTTAACAAGGAATATTATTTAAATGAGATTTAAATAATTATTCCTAGAAAATAATAAGATAAATAAAGATTTATCTAATTAATTTCTTTGTTTTGGGTTAAACATGACCAGGAAAATCAAACAAATATAGGTTTGCTTAATATTTCCTTTTGGGGTTTCCTGTTTAGACCATAAACAACCTAATAAATGTGTTTTATTAAGTTATTTTACATAGTGAAGGCAATATTACTTAGGGTAAAATTGGTCTTACATGGTGTACTTGGGTCCATCTAATGATAGTAGGTTAGATGACCAAAAAATGGTGTAACAGATTGCCCCCCAGCGTGTGAGTGTTAGGAGCAAATCATATGACCGAAGTACGTTGTAAGAACTCAATCACCAGACATCAAAAGGGAAGTCAGAGAGAGAAATGTGAGGTAGACTAATGTGCTAAAGAACTAGACCCTGAGGAGACGAGACTTACAGGTGAAACAAGTCTCTTATTTATGAGAGGGTACCTGTGCTAAAGGCGGTGGGGGAGGCATACCTATGCCCACCAAGACAAAGAACAAAAGAATAGTGTGTCTAGTAAACAAGGGACTGAACCATAAAGTACAGCCGGCATAATCATGAGCCAGATAGAAATACAATGAGGGATCCCATATACATGCTATGCCTGGGATAACAGCCAGGACTTATACAATAATATCTGAGTACATGAGATACAAGTACAACCCAAATGCCCCCTACAAGCAGGGAAGGGCTCACAAAATCTGACTGATATATGTAAATCAAAGAAGCGTTGTAAGCGGCTAAGGCCGACATCATCAAATATATGGAGTTGCATCAAAGGCTACAATGAAGAGGTCATCCGGGCATGTGGGGGGCTACCTGCAGGGCCACCCCCTCATGAGGGCTGAGACATCTCACACATACCCGGGAATCACCAAAAGAAACTATTGCATCACAGAACCATCAAGCATACAGATCTCGATCATGCTGAAAGGAGCTAGAGTGGAGAAACAATCAAGTCAAAGGGAAATGAGAGATCCCTTTGCCTGATCCGAGGCACCAAACAAGAGTGGAAGCTAGAACCAAGGTACACCGCTCTCTAGACCTCTCTTCTGGAATGAAGGAGCTGATGTCGACAGAAGGAGGACTGCCATAGGTGAGGCAATGAGAGATCCTCAACTAAGGCATGAGAGAAAATAGTAGAGCGACTTACAGACTAATACCAATGATGATGATGGAATGGAGGGGACTGAGTAGAAAATGGACGACTTCCCTTGCTAGAGCATAAAGGGCATGAATGACATGGCAGCGACTGACACAGTATCATAAGGGATAGGGGACAGTGGGACTGGCGGCCATAATGTGTGACACAAGAGAGAGACCAAGAAATGAAGGATGGAGGACTATGGCGGGGTACAAAGGGACTCGGGATAGACTCCATGAATGCGATGATGACTCAACTTGGATGCTCTAAACAAGGGCGACTCGATGGTGCTGCCACACAGAAAAGGTCCCATGGGGGACCATAAGAACATGAGTACAAGATGGTATCTCATGACGAAAATCGACACGAACAAAGACAAGTATGGAGGCAAAGTGGTGCCCCAAGTATAAGTGCTGTAAGTGAGAAAATTCGATTTTGGGGGGAGGTGAAGTGACCAGTCTTGGAAAAAATGTGTCCTGGTGAAGTATCAAATCACAAAAAACTAACAGATACCCATTTGAGGGCTCGGTGAGAGCTTTCCAATGGTGCAGATGATTTGTAAGACGGAGCTATAGTGTGGTCGCAGAAGGCGAAAGAAAAAACAAGGGCTCTCTTTTAATAAGGCAGTTTTCCTTCCAAATTCACTCATTTGCTAGTGTTGCTGTGGTGAATGTAGAGAGGAGAGAAGGCCCTAAATCTTGCGGCGAGCGTAGCGAACAAACCGACCGTTGGAATCGAGATCCGTCAGTTGCAGGTAAGAGGCCTAACCTTACTCTTTCATTTTAATGGATTGAAAGTTCAGATTAGGGCCCATAATCTCAGGAATAGACCCTCTTTCACCTCTACGTCCAGGTCACACTTTTTGGGCCAAAAACTGCAACCTGGGAAGCAGGTTTTGAGCCAAAAACTGCAACCTGGGAAGCAGGTTTTGAGCCAAAAACTGCGACCTGTCCCAGGATTGGGCAAAAAAGTGCGACCTGGAGGATGAATGAGATTTCAGTGCTGTTTTAGGGCTGAGATTTGGGTTTCTGTGATTGGTTACAGTGTTTCCTATCTGTATACTGAAAAGATGATGTGTTTGTGCAGATATGGTAGATATACGGGTCAATTGGAGAGAGAGAGACCTGGGTACATTACGGTCAGAGATCCAGGAAGATCAGGGTGTCCATCATGTATTGGCTAGATTTGGGGTTTTGAAGTTTTTGGAGAACCCTTTGATGAAAGCAGGGGAGCCCTTGTTGGCCCGAATTGTCAGTTATTGGGATCCAGATCATGAGGTCTTTGTAGTGCAGGGGCACAGGATCGAATTGACAGTCCAGGATCTGTATTTCCTGACTGGTCTCCTACCACTTGGGATGGTGGGAAATACACAACCAGTGTTACCGCAGGGGCGGAAAATCATGGAGTTTGTGGAGCGACATTGTCGACCGGGTCTCCGAGTCAAAGGGACTCGGATACCGATCGGGGACCCAGAGAGATTAGAGACCCGTGCAGTGGCCACAGCGGTGCTGCAGATCCTGGGCAACCAGGAGCTCCATCACATCACTGGGAGGCAGATGATGATTGTGGAGAGCGTGTTGAGTGGGACCTACTATGGGTGGGCCCAAATGATGTTGGTGTCGTTAAAACGACAGCTGTTGCTTTGCAAGCGGCAAGTGAACCATGATTTCTCGTATGGGACTTTATTGTGCTCCTTCTTTTTTGAGAAGATCCCGACCTTACGACCTCATATACAGCTCCTAGATGGGGGCCTGAGAGAGCCCAGGATGCGCCAGTGGGGGCGACTACTGTGCAGAGGAGGAGGAGGGGCAGTCGGACAGGTGTTTTGACCTAAGTTCTTTGCCCATTGGGATAAGATGCCGTTATACATAGACGACTATCCCTATAGTGGGATGATTTATTGTGGGGATCCAGACCTACCACTTCCGTCTGGTCGAGTATCGGGACCCGATGGTAAGTGACAAGTGACTACTCTTTTTTGGGCATGTTAAAGTTATTGAACAGTAGATAGGGTACTGATTCATGTACTTTTGGTATGCATATATAGCTTTGGTAGAACCAGCCGGATATATGGGGCGACTGGCAGCGTCAGGAGCTGTAGGCCCGAGTTGATCGAGAGTGGCGCATAATGAGGATGCGGCCGCCCTCCTGGAGGAAATCCGCCGTAGATGTGAGAGGTTTCTGACTAGTGTTTCAGAGCGCGGGTGGCAAGACTTAGACGACTAGTACATAGAGCCATGTATTGGTCTACCATCAGAATGGCAGGGTGTCGTGCAGTGCATGGCGATGGCCGGTCAGGGGATACGTGATCTACAAGCTACAGGAGCAGAGCCATTGGCTCGAGATCCGCCAGATAGTGATTAGGTGTGGGACAGGTGGTGCCCCGTAGTGCGTATGTAGGGATAGGTGGTGCCCCCAGTTTTGAGTTTTTTGTAACATGCTATGGGCATGTCATATGTATCAGAGTAGATGGACTCTAAACACATGTTTTGTGACACATATTATGGATATGCATCTTTTTTAATGATTATGAATGTTATTGTCTTGTATAAAATGTGTGTGATAAATGCCAATCTAGAACATGGTTTGCAATGCTATCTACATAGTGATTTTGTTCTCGAGGTACGTGGTTGAAAGTTATGGTTTCAAATTCATGTATCAAGAGTTTCACTCGTAAATATTGTCTAAACAGCACAGGATTATGCACACGATAGACACCATTTAGTTGCATGACAAGAAGTAGGGAATCTAAAAGAACATGTAGATGGAGGATGCGATGAGAGAGGGCATCGAATAAAAGACCATGCACTGCATCATATTCAGCCTGATTATTGGTGGCAGGACCAATGCAGACCCCGTTCGAGAGAACAAGGGCATGCAAGGGGGTGAAAATGGCCCAACCTGCCGAGGCTAGATTCTGAGAGTAACGAATTGCACCATCGGCATAACCGATATAGGGTGTGGATGGGAGGTCCTATGGAATGGTGTTACAAAAAAAAAATGGGAGGAGGAGGAACAATGACGGCAGCGTGAGTGCATAGTAGACATCGAGCGGCAACTGCGGGAGGGAGTGCAATGGGTAGGATGGCTATGACTCATATACGAACTAGATGGTGGTATATGAGGGCTATAGGAGGTATAACTGGGACTCGGGCTACGGAGGTCAACATAGATAGGGGTGATGTTATCCCGTTTATGGGCGGGAAGGATGAGGTTATGGGTGGAGAAGGCTTCCAAGAGGGCAGCCTGATGGGAAAGAGGGGATGATGAGAGGAAGGGAAACCACATGACACAACAAAGCTACCTAGATCATCTTTATATGAAGAAATGCTAACATACGAATCGTCACGGGGGATGACAGAGGAACAGATAAACAGATGGTCAAATGATGTTAAGCCCAGGGTGGTCGTTGAAGGGGGATCGAGCGAAACAAAATGGGAGGGTTCAAAGGGAATGTTCTCCAAAGGTCTCACAGAGGATGATAGGTAGAGAATGGTGGTAGTAGACTCCGTCATCTAGGAATCAGGGGGGGGGATGTCAATGGGAGTGGGGGGATCCTCAAGCTGACCTGAAGCATACTGCACAAGTATGGGAGAGGCGGACTGATTTTGTTCAACCTCATACTCTCGAACTACTTCTAAAGATGCGTGGTAATGTGTCAGGTGAGGACAATGGTGGGATTAATGGCCATGGACACTGCATAGGGCACAGGGTTTGTTGGTGCGAATAATCTTTGGGTTCTTGGTTACGGACGAGGACGGAATAGAGGGGTCAGGGACCGTAGACTTAGGGAACCCGACTTTAACCATGGGTTGAATATGGGGCAATTCAGGACAGTTATGGGTGGCATGAGCGACGACATCACACAAGGCGCAAGGCTTTGCGGGCGGAGGAGGAGCTGGGTCAGTCGGGGTGGCCTTGTCTTTGGCTGCCCCCTTGCAAGCTTTGCCTTTCTTTCCTGGAGCTGTCACCATAGGGGCAAGGTCCTGGGGAGTTGCGGGGGGCATGGTGGCAACGGAGGAAGCGAGGGGGACCGGTTGAACCGGTGTCAAAGCAAGATAGGGTTTGGGGTGACCAGGTGGGGTAGCGGCTGGAGGGTCAAGGTACCAGACGGGTATGCCTAGGGTCAGGTTAGGGAGAGAGAGGGTGGCCATGACGGGGACCGTATAGACTCTGGGAGGGGGAGCCAGGAAATGTATCTGACCAGCGGGATAATGACCAGGAGGGACGGCTCCGAGATGGTTGAGGCCTAGGGGAACTGTCCTGGGAGGATAGAGGGGTTCAGCGATACTAGCTGTAGGAGAAGGGCCAGCAGGAGGAGGTCCGGCTGGCTGAGATGAATGGATAGGAGCAGGTTGTGGTGGGTGAGGTTGAGTCTAAGGTTGTTGACTAGCCGAAGCGGGTCGCTTAAGGGTAGCCCGAGACGATTGCATCATGCAAACCTTCGATAAGCTGGGATCAAAGATAGGAGGAGGAGGGAGACCAGGGAAAGTTCTAAGAAAAGAGGAGTCTTTGTAGATGCCATGAGAGACACTGGTCAAGGAATCGAGGATTTTCTTATTGGCTACAGAAGAGATGGTTGTCTCAGGGGAGGTTTGAGACTTTGGCTCATGATAAGTCAACTGGTCGATGGTGACTATCTTTCCATTGTGAGGAAAAGACATCTTGCGAAAAACCGCAAATGGGACAGTAGACATGGCATAGGTGTAGCTTCTCCCCAAGAGAATGTTGTAATCTAGAGGGGTGTCGATGACTTCAATGTCAATGCAAACAGTCTTGTCTGCAAGAGTGATAGGAAAATTACGGAATAAGCCAATGGGCTGGGAGGCATGGCCATCCCACGCACGAAGGGTTATTGTGGAAGGGGCCAATGCAGGAGATCCGAGTTGTTTCCAAACCGAAGTGGACATCACATAGGTGGATGCCCCCTCATCAATGATACACCGAGAAACGTTAGCGTTCCTGATTTTGACTGGGATTTGGAAGGCTACGGAAGCAGGAAGAGGAGGATGCTCTGATTGATGGGCATCGAAAACAATCAACTGGTGATCAGCAGGATCTACAGCACCCATGGCAGATAGTAGAGCCTTATTTTGGGAAGGGCATGACTGTAGGAGTTCCAATGTAGAAATGGGAGCAGGAGACTGCGCCAAATCATCTACTATGCTATACGAATGAGCAATTTGACCAGAAGCAGCATTTCAACGTAATGGTCCCTTAGGAATCTGGGTATGAACCTCAACTTTGGGCTGAGGGATATGCAAGGGACCATTGGATGTCGAAAGAGGCCCTATATAACCTAAAGAAGGTGACTTGGGGACAGACGGAGCAGGAGGCTTTGGGTACTGAGGGGTCCGAGTTTGAAGGTTAAGGTCGATGGTTAGAGGTGGAGCAGAGTTCATCATGAGGATCTGGTAATTGGAGGAACTAGAGGGGGAAGGTTGAGTGGCCACCTGTCTGTCAAGTGGTTGGGTAGCCGCGAATCCTTGCTGTGCATCCACTTGCTTTTGAGGGGGCGGTGACTGCTGTTGCAGGGGTTGAGAAGGCCAGGGAGGTGGAGGTGCTGATGCTGGAGGAGCTGGAGCATTAAACTGCAGATACGAATAATAAGGGGGTTGGGTAACAGTATGGTGACTAGGAGGTTGGGCTAAAAAAGGAGGCATGCTGTATCCTGGATACGTGCTACCAGGAGGGGAACAAATGCAGGAGGTGCTACCCCCTCCCCCAAGAAAACCATACCCCATGGGAGGTTGGGCATATGGATAAGAAAGAGCTCCAGCGATACCATCGGTGGCATGAGGTGCCCCCAGTGTATTGACACCACCCGGTCTGGGGAGATCAGGTAGAACGGTATAAACATAACCTGTCTGAGCATAGATTGAGTCATATTTTAACGCTAGTTGGAGGGAGGCTCCTTCGGTTTGGGGAAAATGCGATGCGACATCTTTCCCGATGGGAGGCAAGAGAGATCTAAGGAACCAGTCCATGTAGACATGGTCTTCGAAGGTAGGGGATTGACATAGGCTCTTTCTTCTCTGCCATTCCTGGACATGATCGGATAGGCGGGTCGCAGATGATTGACAAAAAGAAGTCAAAAGTTCGATACTAGTGTCATAACAAAGGGGAAGCTAGAAGTAAGATAAAAAGGCTCGGGCGAGAGTCGCAAAGGTGGAATGAGAGGAAGGGGCCTGATCAACATACCACTTAGAAGCCGCGCCTGTAAGTGTTTGTTGGAACAACCGAAGATGGACAGAGTCATCGGTAATGGAGGTAGATGAACACCACAAGTGAAAAGATCAAACATGATTTGAAGGATCTTCTCCAGCAAGGCCTTCAAACTTTGGGATGTCGGAAGGGAGCTTTGTCGGCATAGCAGGCCAACTAACATCATGGTGTATAGGGTTGTTAATAAATCGCTCCAAATCAGGGAGGCTGAGGCCTGCCATGAAGGGGAGCAAGGGAGTAGTCGAGGTAGTTCCTGTGGCAGTTCCACTAGTAGTAGTCCCGACATTAGGGCCAGGATTACCGCTAGCGTTAGGCCCTGGACCAGACAGAGTGAAGGTGACAGGGGGAGAACCAGAAGTAAAAGGAGAACCCAACGGAGGACTCGGAGGAGGAATAACTTGACAACAGCGAGAAGTAGTAGGTCGACTGACCGGAAACTGAGGGTGAAGGCCAAGAAGTCTCCGGGAGGTGCGCCTCGAGGGTGCAATGGTGACAACACAATCACGGCACAAGGGGAAGAAGAACGACCAAAAAAGGCAGGGAGGTGAAAAATTAAGTGATTAAAATGTCGAAACAAGGGCAGAAAGGTGCAGTGTCAATTGATTTTACAATGTTTTAAAGTCTTTGCCTGGCGGTGTTAACCAGGCTCTTCTTCACTTAGGGTGAGTGTCTAGCGTGCATTAATTTTAATTTTTAAACCCTGATGTTTTGAGAGCAAAAGAAAAAGTGTGCTGTGTAACTGAAAATAAATCTGCAGAGAACAGTATATAATGATGAAATAACAGAAAATTAACAGCTAACAATGCATCGATCTAACCCAAAAAGGCGGGTCTCTCAAAACTAGTCTAACAGAGGGAAAAAATCTAGTCAAAACACACTAAAAAGAGGCCAATAGATCTAGGGTCGAAAGGGACAAGGATCTAAAGGAGAAATCTGCTGAAAAGAGGTGCAGAACACAGCCAAGAGGCAGAGGCAAGGTGGCTGGAAAAAAGGAGGAAATCAGCAAAAAGCAGAAGGGACAAGGAGGAGGCCCTAAAGGTAGGTCCAAACAAAACTTCAGGATGTGATTTGAAAGGGAGAAGAGCTGATTAAAAGGGATCTGAAAAGGAGGTATCAGATCTGAAAAAGGGGGGGCTGAAACTCTGAAAAAGCAGATAACTGAAACAGTTAAAACTCTTCCACCAAATGTGGAGGGTACTAAAGCCTTAGGGGGCTATGTTCCCGCTTAGATGAGAAAAGCAGATCAGAAACAGGTCTAAATGGGTTGAGACAGAGGCTGGAAAACCCTGACAGAAGCTTCAGAAAAACCTAGAAAAATTGCAGAAAAATAGCAGAAAAACTGGCAGGTCGCAGGTTCTGACCTGTTTTCTGTGAAGGTCGCAGATAATGGGCTGAAAAGTGTGACCTCGAGGCCAGGTCGCAGTTACTGGGCTGAAAAGTGTGACCTGAAGCTCTCGGTGTCCCGGCGGCAGATTTCCGAAAAAGTTGTCGTCTCAGCTGCGGCTGATGTCTGTCACCTACGTAATAGGGCTAGAAACACGCAGAAGTTAGAAATTTTAATGTTTTAGGATTTTATATGGGAAAAACAACATAAAAATAGGAAAAACAAAAATCTGAAAAGAAACCCTAGGGTCTGAAGTAGATGGATATGCAGGAATACGAAAAACGACAATGGTCATAATTGAAAACCCGTGTGGAGTTGCCAGTTGTTAGTATGAATCTTTTGTCGAAGTGTATGAAAAAAAAACACTTTAGCTACGCATAAATTATATTCCTAACATCAAATATGGCTACCAATATCTTCAGATCTGTAGCTAGTTGATCAAGACAAGTGCTGCAGAAAACCAGATCTATGCATAAAGAGACATTTAGCAGTAAAAATGAGGTTTTGCTCCATACATCCAATAGACAAGACAAGAACAATGTTTTTTGAAAGAATTTTTGTATTAAGGGCACCTGGGAGGAAAACAAGAAGGTGTTTCCAATTCTCCTCAATGGGATGGGTTCTTGGAAGTCCTCAACACTTCAGATCTAGCATTTCTCTCTCTTGTTGGTGTAGAAAACCCAGACAAAGATAGAACTCAAAGGGAGCTCACACAGCAAATAATGGAAAATATGACAATGATAATGGCTCAAAGTCAGACCAAGAGTCTAGATCTAGAGTGATCTAATAGGCAACAAAAGGTGAAGAATGGTAGGAAGAACCCTCCTATTTATAACAAAATATTGGGTCATTCTAGATCTTGGTGCATGATTAAAATAACATTAACCAAATCTAGATCCACCTTTTATGGAATATTTTATTATATTTGTTGGAGGGAAAAAGTATTTGACTTGGGTCAAATCCCCTTATTTGTGAATAATAAATAAATAAATGATTTATTTATCATTTTAAGGAGGTGGTTAAAAGATAATCAAATAAATAATGATTTATTTAATTATTTATGGGTGATTTAGTCATATTTAACAGGGAATATTATTTAAATAAGGTTTAAATAATTATTCCTAGAAAATAATAAGATAAATAAATATTTATCTAATTAATTTCTTTGTTTTGGGTTAAACATGACCAGGAAAATCAAACAAATATAGGTTTGTTTAATATTTCCTTTTGGGGTTTCCTGTTTAGACCATAAACAACCTAATAAATGTGTTTTATTAAGTTATTTTACATAGTGAAAGAAATTTTAGTTAGGGTAAAATTGGTCTTACATGGTGTACTTGGGTCCATCTAATGACAGTAGGTTAGATGACCAAAAATTGGTGTAACAACTTCCTTGCCTCTTTCTTTAGGATTGATATTTCATCATTTGCTAGCCTCATCTGCTCCTTAAGGGCTTCAAATTCTATATTTTCAGTGATTTTCTCCTTGTCGTTATTTTTCTTGATGACCATATCTTATTTTGCAGGTGATGAGAGGTCAATGATGCTTGGTGGTGGCTGAATAGTTTCACTAACCTTATGAGCCTCTGTGTTGCTTTCCAAGACTTTTCTAGCATGTCTTGTCATTGGTTTTGTAGCTTGAAACATGAATCCTGCATCTTCACTTGCAAATTCTAACTTCTTAGTTGTTTTGGCTTTCTTGAGCTTCCTTCCTCCCTCATCTATGTCTTCAGCTTGAACTATGGGAGTTTCTTCAATATCAATAGCATGCAAAATGTCCTATAAGTTACCCTTAGCCACTCTTTGGCTTCTTGTAACCCTCTTGCTACCATGTTTTCTCACCGTTGGATTTTGTTTTGCAGGTGTAACTTTGGGTGTATCAACCTTTTGCAAAGGCTCTGTCTCCATGATCATTGGCTCAACTTGCTCTGCCACTGAAGGTGATGGGATATCTCTAGGCTTGCGAGTCCTTTTAGGAGTGATAACATCTACTTCAAAACCACTAATCAATAGAAAAGATGACCACACTATACCTAATATTTTTAACTCCTCTAATACCAGCAACTTGATCAAACCATGATGAAAGAGTGAGGTTTCATCTCCTTCTTTTTTAACTTGGACCTTATTTGACATTTTAGCTAAGCTTATGTATAAGTAAAAAGGTAAACCAAGAGATCTCCTACCCACAAAATTCAGTAGAAGCTTAAGGTGGTAGGAATAGACCATGTGATATCTCCCTTCGCAGGTGAAGTACTTTTGAATAATTAGGAGCATCTTTGAGAAGTTGTCTTTCATGTAGCTCCTTCGGATTGCATTTGTGAGATCAATCTCACTATGCTATGGCTTGATAATTTATTTACAGTCCTACATGGTGAACATGAAGCCTTTGAACCATTGTTCTCCTCCTCTATGGATTCCTGTCACTATTGTGATGGTCTCTGGTGTTACAGTGAGGTTCAACATTCCCACCTTTGAAGTTATCCCATTGAAATTGATAGCAAAATCCTTAGAAACTTGCACATGGCACCTTGTAATCTTTGACGGAACTACAAACACCCTATTCTTATGAAAACTTCTAAGGAATTTGGGTCTTCATTCAACAAATTCATGTCTAATGGCTCATATCTGAGGTAGTGGCCACCTTTGTTGGTCTTCCTCTTTTTAGCCATGGTGATTTTATATATTCTCTACTTTGCTTTATTAGTGACACCTACAACTTTCGAAAATGCCAGCAACCATCTTGGCTTGGTGAAACAACTCTCCAGAGCTTAGTAGCATGCAAAGATGAAGCGGAGAATGAAAAAATACTCAATTGGGTAATGTTTTAAAGTTTCGATGATAGCTCATGGCTTAATCATGAATCATGCAGGCTAAAAATAATAATAGTGACCTGAGCCATGACCATTGTACCTTGATTTAACCCTAACTGACTAGAATGACATCCACCCTAACACTTATAATCATTGACTGACACCTTGAACCAAATTTGAAAAGAAAGACAGAAAAACCTCTTTTCGCAATGTAGTTAGTTCATTTCCTGGCAGTTTCGCTATGAAACTATTAGCAGTTTCATAGTGAAAATTTCCTTTTTACAGTGTAAATCACTACGAAAACAAGAAAAATTGGCTAAAGTGACCTTTTCAAATTCAAAAGCTTGGGAAATGAAATATTTCAGCAAATGATGACTGATGGGACATGATATGACTTGAATGGGGGTGGGTTTGGACCTTAGGATAGGTTAATATGAAAAAGTTAAATTTTTCCATTACCAACTTGTGACAAATGAACTCTATGACCATAGCTTTGACAAATGAACTTCTAAGACTATGTCAAATGATGTTTCACTTTTTCTGAGTGAAAACACCCTCCACCATGGTGAAATTTTTGGTTTGAATAACTTTTGTCAATGAATAACATTATTGTGAATAAAAAGGTAATGTGGTTTGGCTTGGAATTGGCTTGCCGCATTAGATCGAAGAGAACAAGGGCATATTTACCATACCCGTGCACTCCATAAGAAATAATTATCGAATTCCATGAGACACTATCTCTTCTATGAATTATTTCAAACATTTGGCATGCAAATTTAACAATTCCACACTTAGTATACATGTCTATAATAGCACTCATCACAATAACATCATACTCAAGCCCCATTCTTATCACATATTCATGAATCTCTTTACCATGTTGCGGAGCTGATAAGTGTGCAGAAGTAGGGAGAATGCTAGTGAGAGTGACCATGTCTGAGCTCATACCAACCACTTGCATTTTATGAAGTAGATTCAAAGCCTCTGCAGGAGGCCCATGTTTGGCGTATCCTTGCATTAGTGCTTTGGCATTACCCCAGGCCTGCAAAAGAGATGTATAGGTATTTAAATCGATCGATATTCCCTTAGGGTTCATTTGACAGAGTACACCTAGAGCTTGGTTCAACTGGCCTCGCTTGCACATGCTCCCAATGTCCATGATGCAGGTATTATGGTCAAAAATGTGTTTTGTGGGCATTTTCATGGAAATCCTCTTTGGCCATACCCTCCATTGGGAAAATGAAATTCCAAATGAAAAAGGCACAAATACTATATATATATATATATATTTATATATATATATATATATATATATATATATATATATATATATATATATATATATATATATATATATATATATATTTATAATTTATTTAAGGTGATATATGTTTTGATGTTTTTCAAAAAGAAAGGTAATTGAATTTGTACGGAATTTTGTATTTTTTTTGTTTTTTTTTCATTGTATATGACTAATATAGGTCCATTTTATCTTCATACCAAGAGGGATAAAATCTCTTTTGACTCAAAACCACAGTTTTACACCTTAAGAAAGATTTTATTCCTCCATCTAGGTGCTTTATAGATATAGAGTTAAGATGTATGTAGATCAATTTAATTATTAATTATAGTTATAGTTATAAATTTTTTTCCTTTTTTTATGGAGTCAAAATGTTAAATATGATATCAAAAAATCTCTACCATGGGAGAGGAATTCAATAATTATGGAGAAACCATATAGGCCCATGGAAAAATTACTAGTGGAGAAAGGGGTGTGGAAGTTTCTAACTATAGCGAGGTGTAGATTTGAAAAAGAGTGAATGGTCTCTAGACAATGTCAAGCTCTAATATCCTTATCAAAATGAAAAATAAGATTAAATTATAACAATGATATTTTCATTCACATGATGTATATTTAAGTATATAGATCATCGCCGTGATAAACCCTTTGAAGACACACAACTACTCATCAAATATGTTTTTCAGATGAGATGTTGGTTTCTTACTATCGGACCCACATGAAGGAGGAGGAGTTGGTGGATTATGCATTGGAGGAGGGGGTTTCTAACAAATTTGGGCTAGTCGAAAGGATTTTATCCATTCGCATTTGGAATTTAGATCAAAAGGTCACCATGCCTCATTTTTCAGGCCAACTAGGTGTTTAGAAATCAAAGTTGATAATTTTATAGGGTAGTAATCTGGTGATTTAGAGGCCCTAACCCCAACTCGAATTGTGCACTGTTAAGGTACTCTATTTTGTCCAACCTAGGGCTCGAGGCTATTTTTGAGTGGTTAAAAAACTCTTCATGTGTTTCTCTAACTCTAAGTTTGGTTTCCCTTTCCTTCTTATAGAGATCAGATAAAGACATGCAATGTGTTATGACTTTTTTATGGATTTCAGAAGTTTTAGAAGTTACAAATTTCTCTGGTTTGTCATTTTTCCTTGTCCTTCATCTTAAGTGTCATTGGCCTCACCGTCCTTCGATGAACTGGTGAAAGAGAGCCTTGCCTCGATGACGAAGGAAGGTCAATCTGATGTTGAGAATATTTGAATCCATCTGTAGTGTTAAAATTTCAAGACAAAAGGGTATTATAAATTTTAACGTTGTAGATCAAATCAAAGACCCCTTTATCTCTAAATTTTAACACTGTAGATGGATTTAGAGACCCTTGTAGTGAAATGAAACACTTCAGTATCGAAATTGCAATTTTCCATTTCTAGAGTGACAATTAAAAATGACTAATTCATATAATTTTTGTACTTATTATTTGGTCATATTTTTATTTTTGGACTATTATAGTTGTTTACATTAATCATTATTAATTTTTTCATTTATTATCTAGTCATTCATTTTATTCATGGTATAAATTTGTCATTTCATTTAGTTGCTTTTAGTTTGGTCACTTATTGTTTATTCATATATTTTATCCCTAGACTAAATTAGTCATTTAAGTTAGTCATTTTTAGTTCAGTCACTTAAAATTGCTCAAATTTAGTAGTAATTCACTTGAAATAATTGCGATGACTAAATTTTATAGTCACCTAGTCACTAATTTCATCATTTTCTACTAGTGATACCTATGTGTTAGCAAGTGCAGACACTATGGATTTTGGAGTGTTGTTAGGTGGAGTAGTTGAAACACAACATGCTTTGGATTCTTTGTTAGTAGAGGGAAATATCTATGTGTTTCAAATATTTGTAGGCTTAGAAGATGGATATATAGTATGCTCTATATCTCAGGTTGAAAAAATAGATATATTGTGAGATATAATGTTGTATGGAGTAGGTGGAGACACGTTGGTATCTGGATTCCTATGTGATTAGGTTTAATAGAATTGGTGTGAATTCCCTTGAGAACTTACTCCTCATACCCTAAATATAGCTTGGGGGTGGTCAACAATAAGAAGTATTATAATGTAGTTATCCTTTGGTTCGGTGTAGAGTTGAATTCCCTCCCTTAGTTTCCAATCTATAAGTTATATAGATAAGTGCATCTACTTATACTTATGTTGCACTATTAATGTTGAATAATAATCTTATAGGTTATAATAATTAATGTACCAATATTGCTTATGGAAAAAGTGTGTTATTCTTGGTTTCCTTTATTGATATGCATGTGTTATTGTTCTCATGATTTGAGAGGGTTTTTCATATCACTATGACTACTTATACTTTCCTAAGTGCAGGTTTGATTACATGACATGTATGGATATTTTCTAATTTCAACTAACTATCACTTTGTGTGACTTATACTATTTCTTATAGCATGAATGTTATGTATATTTTTATTTGTAGAATAATGAAAGTAAATTGTTGTTATTTTGTGTGGCATGTTATATTAGTGGATCTAATAGATCACATTGAATCAATTTTTTTATTGTAATATTCCAAATTACGAACAGCTCAAGAATCATGCAGTAAAAACGCATTTCCAACAACACTTGCAATAAAATAGTGAAATGGACTCTTAGATCCCATATATTAGTCAATATACAACCTAAATATAAGAAATGAGCTGAACCAAATCTAAATAGGTGGGTTAAGCAGATCTCCCACACCTAGGATGGCCAAAAATGTGTTAAAACCCCAAACTGCAAAATACAAGAGTTTCTGCATAAAAGGACTGTGCAGTCTAAGAGAGGGTTTACATATAAAAATAACAGAGAAAAATAGATCTAAAATTATACTAGGAAATATGCTCAGAAAATGAGATCTATTCTCCTTTATACAAAATACAAGATAACCCAGCAAGGGTTTCTTGTCAAACACTCTCCATACAAAATGTGATATTCAGTAATTTATTGAATCACCACTGCAACACTGAAGCACATGAGTGTCCAAGGCTAAAAATATTTCTGATCTGATTTATATCCCTCAAGGGCTTCCTCCCATTAAAGGATGAACCTCTCAATCACAAGGAAACTCAGCAATGGAGCCACCAAACCATGCAATGAACATTGCCTCCAGAATAATGCATTCCCTAGCTGGAAAAATGTTGGGAATGTATGGTAAATGTGTGGTATTATATCACAGATCTGAAATAAGCTCTGGATCTCTCCAAACAATTCCCTTAAGTGAAGGAAACCGTCATCTAGTGAGAAGCTAGCTCAAGAACCGGGATACCAATCCCTTCCACTACTGCACCCAACAACACTGCCCAATCTCTGGAAAAAAATATGCTGATGAAGATGGCTGAAGCTTGGCTTGAAAACTTGATGTTTAATGATGAATGCAAAATCTCCCTATGAGGCTCCTCAAGGAGAGAGGTGGGATTCACGCTCGAGAACACCCAGTGCTAAACAACACAGCAACACTGCTAAGCAGCAAAGCAGCAACAACTCTTGGCAGACACGAATAATAATCTTAAGACATGAAGAATAATGCTGCCATCCTATTCCTTATATAATATATGATTTTTCTTGCCCTTGGCCCCACTCAATTAGTTCATCTCTATCCAAAGATGCATCTCCCTCCAAAATTGCATTATTCCTCCTTGGATTCCTCCTCCTCCACAACTACGCTATTGAATTAGTCAAAGCAGCTTGATGTTATCCCTGTTCATACTTTGAGGTGTTTTATTAGGCTAGAAAGAGTGTCCCCTTTCACATTTGGAGCATTTTTATCCTCCTTAGGAGACTTATGAGGTTTTCTACCCATTTATTGACCGGCTAAAGCTGCTGCTAACTCTAATGTTCCATTTAGCTTTGCGGCTAAAATTTTGGAACATTACAGTCCTCCCCTCCAAAATATTTTCTTGACCTCAAGAAAATGTATAAGGAGAGAAAATTTCTCCCTTTCTCCTCATGTGGCCTCCCATCAATAGCCTCCATCACTGCATCAAGAGAATCTGCAAATAAACTGTAATCCAATGTTTCCTCCCAAGTGTGCAAAACCAAATGGTCTACATCAAACAAAGGTGGAAAGTGTGAATGGAGACTTGGTTGTTGTCTCATGGCCTCCACAAAGTAGGAGTGATGATCAACATGGTGAATGAGTGCCTCCCTCAGCCATGATATCATCTAAATGAAGTGAGTCACCCTCCAACATGGTAACTCATGAAAAATCTCCTCCACCTTATGCTCTGGAAATTTAGGTGGGCTGAATAAGTGAACATGATAGGAAAGAGGGCCTATCCCACACTGTCCTCCTCTCCACTTATGATAAGTGTAGAGAGCATGATGATCTTGGGCTGCAACATGATTTCCCTCCAATGGCAAGAAGAAGATTGAGTCTCCAAAGAATCTTCCTCCAAAATCATGAGACATGCCAACCCAAACCATTCCATCCAAGATGAATGGCACATCATCACCATTTGGCATCCAAATCAGAAAAATGTTGAAATTTATGTGAAATTTTGGATGGTACCAAAGGTTCTCCAAGTGGATATTATGCAGTCTCCCCAACTACTGCTTGAGAATGTCATGTGGCAAGTGGTTCTACAACAAGTTATAAGTTGTATATGTTTGTTCTTCCAACGTGGGGAAGTAAGAATAAATGTGTATCAGCTGTACACGGATAAAATAACAATACACTTGCCCAAATTCATGTATAAATGGGCTACTATCATCATAAACATTGGCCCTAAAGTGACCATGAAACCGAAAAATACTCTTGCTCTGTTGAGGAGCAATGCACTGTCCAAACATGGTGAGAATGTACAAATACTCAATGGAGTAATCAAAAAGTACATAAATGCATTTCCTACCATACATAGTGAGTTGGATGAAAGTGAGGTTCATTAATAAGTCCTCCCATGAGAATATCCTCACAAAAATCTGCAAGAAGAAGGGATACATCCTCTCCTTGGAATATTCCATCCATAAGAACATAATCCTATGTGACAATGCTGTAGGCCTTTGTAATAAGGCTCCATGACCCCTCTCTTTGACATCCCATATGCCAAAGTCATCCACCATCATGCTGATATGTGAGAGGATCTTCTTCCTACATGGAATTCTCTCATGATCCTTCAATGCTGAAGGGTAGCCTCCTTGCATCATGAATGTGCCTTCCTTCTTTCTGGAAATATCATGAAAAATATGGGAAGAGTGCTGCCCATATTCTCCCAAGTGCAACCAGAACAACAAAAACTCCTGCTGCTCCCTCATCTCTCCCTCATAGAAGCCATGAAGTGAGATCATGATGGTCAACTTGTATGATGCCCCATACAAACAACTCTTCTGCTGCAATATCATATAGTTTCCATGCCATCCAATTGGTTTTTCTCTCCATGCAAAGCTTCCTTTGAGCAAAAACATATCAGAAATATATGGAAGCAAGGTACAATAAAAAAAGGTCGCCAAATGAAAACTGGAGAGTGAATCATATTTCCACTCATGGAACCAGCGCAATACATCCTTTGCCTACATCAAAATAAGAAATAACAAGTGCTTTAACAGCCACTTGTTTGCTGCTACAGTCATCTCATAAGATGAAAACTTGAAGCTACAATATGCTGTCAATGGTGCACACCAAGAAACATGTGGCTTACCCCACAAACCATTAAAACGATAACCAAGATCAATGATACAAGTGGCTGCAAGTACATAATCATACAATATGCAAGAAGAGATAATTATTCTTGTTACATCATGCTGCTCAAACAAGGAAAAGGATTACAATACAAAATGTGAAATTATACCTCCTCCATCATGCACTTGAAGTCTTGAGCTGAAATGGCTCAACTGAAAATTCTCCCTTACTCCCAATGAGTAGGAAGGTGGCTGTGACATCCTCTCTATCACCATCTGGGCTATGCATCTCTCCATATGCTAAAATATGTCATGCTAAATGCCCTCCCAAGTGAACTCCTCCATCAACTGGAAATATGCATTAAGGTGCATAGAAGAAAAGTCCCCATGTGCCGCATGTAGCAGCTTCTCCTTAAGACTAGAAGATCTAGTCAAGAAGATCCTGCCATAGGAATAGATGACCACATCATCTACCATGTATTTTTCATCTCCATCTAGGTCATCAAGAATCATGCATGCACCAAGTTCCTTAGAGTACTCTACCAAGAGCTGAGATCTCCAATAAGGATCAATCCTCCTCAGAGACAACGCTGGTGATCTGGCATGTGAAGCTCTCCTCATGCTGTTGCCTACTACTTTGACATCCCCCATGCCAAATTCTTCCTCCAAACTCTTCACCTATCCAAAATCCAAGAGTGGTGAACCCAAAGACAAGATATCTCTCATCAACTGTAGATTTGGTGGCCTCCTGGGTAGAATGCCTCCATGAAGTGAGACATCAATGTCAAGAGTGGACTGCATAGATGGTTGGGCGACCTTGCCCCTGGCTTCACAACACAAATCAGTCTACCTCTTCCTTTCATTGGCTCTCTGAAACAGAGAAGGGTGTGTGCCTCTCATCAAGTGATGCTTCTCTTCCTTCCTACCTCCTCCATCCAACTACAATGCTGCACAATCATGCTATTCACTGATTGTGCTTGGACCTCCATGTATGAGATCTTGGGGACTTCCTTGCAAAGATGAAAGAATCCCTCCTGTTGGAGCATGTTCTCCTCCTTCCTCTGCATGAGTTACTGGATGTGCTCTATATGTGGCAGTGCTATTTCCCTCATCTCCCTCAATGTGTATGGGCAACATCTCAACAGCTGGATCATCCTGTGGAAAGGAGATCCCCATGCCCTCTTACTCAAGAATATGAACTAGAGGTCTTGATTTTGGCAATGTGTAATGCAAGATGTCAACTCTTCCCATCTTTCTATGAAATGGTGTTTCCTTCATCACATGCAAGGGTTTTGTTTTCTCAAGTTTTCCTTGCTCATGTGCCTTAGGAAGTTTTTCACCAAACCTTCCCATCAAAGTTTCAGTGAATCTTGTATAAGAGAAAGTATTTGAATTTCTTAAAGAAAAAGATTAAAAATTCCACCATGCATGAGCCTTACGTCTGAAATGTAGTGCTACAACTTTGATGGCTTCATCTTCGGAAATATGGTTCAGCTGCAAATAGGAGTCTAGCTCCTTCACCCAAGCTCCAGCTGAAAATTTAGGTGATCCAGAAAAAGTAGATAGAACAAATCTATTTGCATCCTGCTGCTTGCTATTCTCCACTTGGATCTTGCAAAACTCTAGGAAATTAGTATGATCTTTAAACCTCTCAGTTTGAGATTCATACTCCTACAACAAATCACTAAGATTTCTCCTCTTGGGCATTCTTCCTCCTGTTGGGGTTCCCATGTTTTGGTCAGATTGGCAAGACCAAAATATGAGACAACATCAGAACTGCTTTGGGGCCCTAGGATCTAGCCCTCCTGGACCTAGAGAGGGATCTCTCCAATAAAACAAAGAATGATATATCCTTGAAGCTCGAATTGAGATGTTAGGCTAGTTATGAGGCACAAAGGGGGGTTTTAGATAATTTGGTTGTTGGGTTGGTTAGGAGATCATAAACTGAGAAGGTAATGGGAGAAAAGGAACAAGGCAGCAGGATATTTTAGCAAAGGGGATAGGCCAAGAAAGTGCCATCCATTGGGCTATGGAGTCATGAAAGGAGAATTACATGCAACAACTATCCAAGGCTTTCAAAGGGCAATTCATCTACACTAAAGGATATTTTAGGCAGATGGTGGAATGGGACATTAAGGACTGAAGGTGAAAGAAGGAAAACAGCCAATTTTCTGTCTATAGATCAGGCCAGAGGTCATTTAACTCCAGACCTACTTGGACATACTCAAAGGCAGCTCTCAAAGAGGGACGAAGGGGCTGCTTATAGATCGGACCAGAGGTAATTTAACTCCAAGTCTGCTTTAGCAACTCCAAGGGAAAAACAGGGATAAATTTGACAAAGAAACATCCAAGCAGCAAACCCCCAAGTTCATACATCAACCAGCAGGCAATAACATCCACTGCGCTAGTTAAACCACATGAATTCGCCCTCAGATACACATAAAGCATAAAACATTAAAGGTAGGGAGAGCAGGAACATAAGGCACCTAACAAGGGTGAATCCTATGCTATACTTCTGTTGCCTACCAGAAGAACATGAAACAGTATGAAAATGTAATAAACAGAGTTATGAAAAAAATCACCAATAGTAATAGACCAGGATCCTGTGAAATGTGCTTGATTAATGATGCAAAGCCAGTCATGTACACTGAGCTCAATGGCTGACACAGTCCAAACCTCTCCTCCCAGCCTATTACATACAAATACTCTGCTACTCCCTCCCAAGACTGTTCTAACAGTCAGAATGAATCCCTCTAACAACAACGACAGCAACTCAACAACAACCCCTACAATATCGTTCTTCGGATTTCTTATAGGAGAAAACAGAATAACAAAAGCAGATGAGAAATTAAATGAGCCTCATTAAGAGAGTAAGGTGGAAGTGTTCACGCCCATACCACTTAATGGCAATTAGCATTCGTCGTGTGTACTCTGTAGGCTGTTTGGAAGCCTTTGTTAGGTCGAGATTGACCTCTGATATGTTCCTTGTAATCCTCTCGGTTGTCTGGAACTCTACGCTGCCTTCTGGATCTGGCTAACCGATTTAAAGTCCGCGGGCCTCTCCATACCTCCATTGCTACTGCTCAGACAGTCTTTAATGAAGTTCTTTCAGTGCAATTAACTGCTTATGGGCTCGAGGAGGCATGGAGATCGCCGTAGGAAGGTGTACCTCTCGAGAACAGTACTTTGCTGATATTAAACACAGATAACACTTTGACAGTGTGCTTACACCTTCAAACTACACCCTGCCTCTGAAATGCGGGGTTAACATTAATTATATCAATAGAAATCATTAATCCCCTTTGAATCTCTCTGCTGGTCCGCTGGCTCATGCTGAAATGACCATCTCTGTGCTATCTTCTTAATTAAAATAAAGCTGTTACAAACCAGACAGGGGTGGCGGAGGAAATGCTTCAGAGGCCCAGAGGAATGGCGGTGGAACAACATGAAAGCGGTGGAAATATTGAAAATGGTGGAAGAAGTAGTTATTTGTGTAAAAACCCAAAGATTAAAACCTGGGCGTAATACAAAGGAAAACACAGATATACAGTGAAGCGGAGCTATGGATGTGGAACCCGGTCACGACAGAGGGCGATGAAATCATGACCATTAGATCAAGGGGAGAATGGACGGTCGGGATGAAATCAGGAAATCGCAATCGGAGGGGGACAGAGGTGACATACTTTGAAACTTCCGATTGCGATTAGCGGGGACAAGCGATAGCTGTTGGATCGTTGATCGGACGGACAGACGGGATTAAATCGGAAGAATCAGGAATCGGAGGGGAGGACTTGCGATCACGATTGGAGGTCAAGGCGCGATTGAGCGCTGGCCATTGGATCTGGAGATCAGATCAATGGTTCATGTTCCATCGGAGGGAAAGCGTGATCGGGGATCGGGGGTTAGGACTTGCGACTATGATCGGGGGTCGGGGCGTGATTGAGCGCTGACCGTTGGATCAGCGGGGAGATGGACGGTTAGGATTTAGTTGGGAGATTGCGATCGGGGCGACACCACTGGGAGTTGCGATTGCGATCGGACGGGGGTTGCGATTAGCACTCCACTATCAGATCTGAACAATAGATCGACGATGTATTACATATCGCGGGACTTAATGTAATAAACCGATTGCATCGGACTTTTTCAACGTAACAAAGGAACTCGCCCCTCCGACGACCTCCGATTGCGATTGGCGCTTAGGACTTAAGTGCTCGGTCCTAGTGCAAGGGCATGTGTGGGAAGTGGTTAAGGGGTTTGCGGTAAGGGGCTAAGACTTATAATAAGGCCGAAAGTGGGTTTTGACCCATTTCAATGAAGTTTGAAGGTCAAGGAAGGGAACGATAGAGTGGGAAAGGGGAAAATGGCTGCACAAAGGGTAAGGGTAGAATTTTAAGGGAATTTTGGGAGGATTAAGAGGGTAGAAAGGGAAATAGAAGGGGAGACAAGGGGGGATAAAAAGAGGCTAAGTGAGGGTGAAATAAGGGGGAAAAGGAGGCCTTTGGGCATTTCTTCACAAATAGAGAGGCTTTATGATGGAAATCGGCAGAGGGGATTTCATCAAAGGAAAAAAGGCATAACTAGGCTTCAAGGATGATGTGTTTACAGGGGAAATGCATTCCTTGAAGGCTCACAAACATTTTAGCCCCCTATTTGCTTGCCAAAAAATTTATGGGGGCCTAACAGTGGCTCCACATGGGGATGGCTTCTTCTTGAAGGAGTCAAGAATTCAGAGAATGATATTTGGTGGAGGCCAGATGCCTGGTGCTTGACTCATCCATTTCTTTCTTTGATTAGCTGCCACAAACCATGAAGACATCATATCAGCAGCAACATTTCTCACCAGCAACCACCTGCCCACACTATAGTCCTAACATTTTCTTCTGGGAGAATTCAGACTTGTAGACCCTTTACATCATTAAACTTTACAATCATGAAAACAAACCTATTCTACTTCTACCTTTATTACTCCATGAGACCAGATTATACTGTTGGTCTCACATGTTTCTCTACCTACACTACTACCTGCTAGGATTAGACTCTCTAGCAGGTTTCTTCTCTACATTCTAAGACAGAAATTGAAAACAGTCAAGCCAGGATTAGACTATCTGACTTGCTGGAATTTTCAGAAATTAAAACAACTAACTACATGCTCAGACTAAGCTTTATTGAGATTTTCCTACCTACCCTACTCTAATTGGACTATTTACAAGTCTAACTTACAAACATTTTCTTCCAATGCAACCAGTCCATCAAGTGATCCCATGACTGGTATTTCTCACTCAACTCCTTGAGCAAGCTGGATAGGCAGGGCTTCTCCCACTCTTTTTGTTCAATAACAGCAGCTACAAAAAATTTTCTTGCTATCTGCAACATGCTGCTCAAAAGGACCTTTGATCCTTCTTCAAATGTGTGTAGGAAATGTGCATAAGGATCATAAAAGGATACCTGGCTATGAATATCTGGCGAGCTGGCTTCAACCAGGATCTCTTCTTCTTCCACCGGATGGAGAAAAAGACTCTCTTGGGGTAGAGTGTCTCCTTCATCTTCTGAACTGGAGGACTCATCATATATTGTAGCTGAGTCCTCTTGGAGCTCTGATATGTTCTGCTCTAATGTGCTAAGCTTCGTAAAAAGATCTAAGTATTATTGAGTAGTGGTTTGTTCTGTTGCTTCCCCTTTTTCAAGAGAAGGCTCATTGATTTCAAACTACTCAAGAACTTCTTCTTTGCTTTCCTCCTCATCTTCTGAAAGGAAAGACTACTGGTGTCCAGTCTCACTGATGATTTGTGGTAAAGCAGACTGAAGATTCATTGAATCTTCATCTGCTATTGTGCTATTGTGGCTCTCTCCATCAATTTCGTAAATAGGCTGGCTCGGCCAAGTCAACCATTCTGGACGCACAACAGGTCTTTCTTAGTCTGGATCTACAGAGGAGTCCTCTGGATCTGAATCATCACACTCAACAGATGAATGAGAAGGAGCATGTGTTCGATAAAATATTTCTGAGGTGGACCACCGGTTTAATATCCAATCAATCTCTTCTTCTGTCAAAAGAGGGGTTTCCCTTTCATCAAGGACAGAAGAACAACAGTCCTCCTTCTCTTGTATTGGCTGATTAGGAGGAGGGATGTTTTCTTGAGCCTCTTCTTTCACATCAGATTCTGCCTCTTCCACGTCGTCCCTTGTTTCCTCCAAGCAGCATTCCCTATTAGCTTCTGCTAATAGGTCCTGATATTCTCTAGTCAGCGTAACACAGGACGCAGGTAAGAAATCAAGCAGTTCCTGATCACTAACCTCCTCATCTTCTATAGATTCTTGAGCATCATACATGTCTTGCTCATCTTTTCGGTTTTGAGTTTGTTCTTGCTCTGAAATATGCATGGGCTGCTCGAAATAATCATCATCTGCATTCATATTAGCCACATACATCTTCAGCACTTCACCAAACGTTTCTGTTAATTCAATTAATTGATCGCACAAAGCATCATACTTTGTAGCTCTGTCCATGTTTGGATTCATGCTTATGCAAAGAAGGCTACTACTTCTTCTCAACCAGTTCAGAGTCTTCTACCAGTGGATTCATTTGGTATTTTGGGAGTTATGGAGTGTGGAGTCGCTAGGTGGATGTATATGAATGCTTGATGTAGGATGCTGTCCACCATTAGCAATGAGATGCCAATCTAAAGGCAAAGTGGTCTCGTCCCTAGTGGAGTCTCCATTATGTTGTGTTGAGGAGTTTGTACTAGGTTGTGGGTTATCTTGTTCTTCGCGTGGTATATCAGTTTGCAGGGTGTGACTAATAAGCCGATTGCGTTGTATTTCTGGTTCATTCTGAGTTTCGTTTTTATTGTCCTGCCCATGGTCTTCTTCATCGTACTCTTCTAAGGTAGCCATTATGCTAAGGTCCACGGGCTCTGTGTTATCATTTGTATTTTTGCATTCAGATTCTGGCTCTCCTAAAGATTGGTCGTTATAAAGAATGAAAGAATCCAAGTCTGTGTGTACAAAGTACAATGGTGAATTTTCAGGCTTCTCGGGGCTGCTGACTAGGAATTTCATATGGGGCTCTCTATATAGTCTTCTAAGTTGGCCAAATATAGGGACAGTGGCATATGAGCCATCCATCTGCATTGTTCCTTGCAGTTTGGCACCCTATGATCTTGACAATAGCATGCCATACTTGGGTGGCACATCTGCCACCACCACATCCTTGCGCATCTGATATTTAGTCTCGGATGGGTCGTTCACACATAAGTCTTTGATTAGGTTTGTGTATTTCATCAATGGGAGTCAAATGAAGGCATCTTTGTAAGGTCGGGTTATCTCTAGGCCTAGCTTTTCCATCACTACCTTAGGCATTAAATTGTGTGAAGCTCCAGAATCATGCATGGCATTGTGGAGTATTTTGTCATGAATGTTGAGACTGACATAAAAAGGTGGAATTACCCCTTCCTAAAATTTTCCCTCAATATTTGGACCAAACAGGAGGGAGGGTTGATCATCATTCAAATTTACAGTATCATTGTTTTCCCCTAGATTCAATGCTTCCAAAATTTGGCCTTTATATACACTCTGAGTGGCCAGTTTAGATAATGGTACAGAGATTTTGATTTTGGCAATCTCACTCTCCAAATTGAAAGCGGACTGGATCTTGGGGGTGCTTAACTCTGTTTTATTTGCTACTATCTTAGCAGCTGAATCAATTGGTGTTTTCTCATTATGTACAAGATTGGGAACAGTTGTATCGGGAGTAATAACTAAGGTGCTAGTACCACTAGTTGGTTGGCTTTGTTTTTCAGGGTCTTGGTTGTCTTTCTCCTTATGTTTACTAGAACTTTCAGCTGCTGATTTGTCATTTACATAGGTTGCTTTAGAAGACTTGTCAGGCCTCTTCTTGATGGTTACCTCAGGAGTCTTTGTTTTGGGATTTTCTTGGTTCTTTTTTCTCCTAAGTTCATACTGTTCTCTGACCTGCATCATGGAATTTTCGAATCCTAATCTGTAATCTTCAGTTTCTAACCATTCCTCATCCCAGTACGAAGGTGAGGGCTGATCTTCCTCTGGATCACAGTTAAGGACTGGGTCTTCTGTTTCAAACATGTTTATCCCATTCCCTTCAGACTCTTCTATGATCCACTCGTCTTCATCTAAATTTTTTTCCTGAAATGGTGGAAAAACTTGTTGATCTGACTCTCTTTGTCTATTGGGAGCAGCATTGTTTCTTCTAATGTTCTAGTTTTGGTTTTGGTTTTGGTTTCTGTTTTGGACAACCAGCCTTTTGATCATTTTTTGTAGCTCTTCCACATTTTTAGATAGTCTATCATATTTGGGATCAAATGTGGAAGCTACATTGTCATCTCTGTATGTTACCCTTTTCTCAACTTTTAATCTTGCCCTTTTCACCGTCAAGTTTTCTTCTATGGTTATGGCTCCTTTCTGCATGTCTTCCAATGTGTTATACTCTTTATCTCTGAGCTCATAGGCCATGTCAGCATCAAATCTATCTGGATATTTAGCCAGAGCCATCCCTTGTGGAGGTTTCATGTGTGGAGGGAGAGCATTGTAAATGCTGTTAAACCTTGTTGTGTAATCATGGACGCTCTCTCCTACGTTCCTCTTAAGGGACATGTATCCTGCTAGGAGCTGGCGAGGGTTTTCTATAACCTCCCTTTTGTCTATGAAGTTCCAATATAATGCAGGGAGATCTTGGATACTGCCAGGGGGTAAGCCTTTAAACCATTTCTTTACATCGCCCCTCGGGCTTTGGGCAAAGATTCTCATTTTGATTGTTTCATCATCAATTTCCATATAATCAAAAGAATCCTCCATCTTATCTACGTGTTGTTGAGTTGTAATGGATTCTTTAGCAGTGAAGTGTGGGATTTTTTATTGATAATCATTGGGTAAGGGTAACAAGCGTTGAGGTAAAACTAAAGGTGCATACCAGGCTGCCATGATAATGTTCTGACTAGGTATAGGGTTAGCTTGTGCAGCTGGTATTTGGATGACTGGGATATTAGGACCGACAAAAGTTTTTTGAGCAGATCTAGGGTGGGAGAGCCCCAAGTTTTGAATGAAGTGGATATCAGGTGGTGTATATGGAGGGGTTCCTCCATCCATAGTGTGTTGACGACTATGAGATGGTGTACTGTGAGGCTCAAGGTCTTGTTGGTCTAGGTGATTGACTGACTTGGTTCTTGATAAACTGTTAGGTAGGTCTAGGTCAGGGAGAAAAGGTGCTAGAGCTGTTAGGTTTTCTGGTGCAGAATTAGCTATATGAATGTGACTGAAAATAGTTGGTCTGTTAGGTGTAGGAGCTCCTTTGAGGATACTCTCCGGATTGTCAACTATTTCAGGTGGGTCAGGGTTGGGATAAGCTCTTGTGTGGATGGTTCTGAAAGCCAGAATGATATTTCCCATTCAAGCAGCTTAACCCTACTCGTTACTTCTTCTGTGGTTGATTGTCTCAGGGGTTGGTCTCCCAGTGGAGTCGATTGTGAAACCAGGATAATCAGTAGGCCTACTGATCACCAGTGGAGTCTTTTTGTTTAGGAACAATGGAGTCACCAGGTGGAGGGTTTAGGATGTTTCTAGGGGGTACACTATCCACCATAGTGCTCAGCACTATCACCTTTCAAGAATCTCCTAATGTCAGTAAACTCCAACCAGAGATTGACTGGGAGGGCATTTAATAGATATGTCACCTCTGAAGAGTGTGAGACCCGGAGGCTACCTGGCCCTTTCCAAACTCTGTCTAAGAGTATGGTGGATATTCAATAATGGAGGTCAATTCAAGAAAGGAGTGACCTACTGTCAACTTAACCAGAGTTCTAAGTTTATGAAGTTTTAGATGCAGTGAGATGAAGATCATTGAGAGTCCCCAGTGGAGTCACCATTATGTTGGGGTTCCCATTTTTTGGTCAGATTGGCAAGACCAAAATATGAGACAACATCAGAACCACTTTGGGGCCCTAGGATCTAGCCCTCTTGGACCTAGAGAGGGATCTCTCCAATAAAACAAAGAATCATATATCCTCGAAGCTCAAATTGAGATGTTAGGATAGTTATGAGGCACAAATGGGGGTTTTAGATAATTTGGTTGTTGGGTTGGTTAGGATATCATAAACTGAGAAGGTAATGGGAGAAAAGGATCAAGGCAGTAGGATATTTCAGCAAAGGGGATAGGCCAAGAAAGTGCCATCCATTGGGCTATGGAGTCATGAAAAGAGAATTACACGCAACAAATAGCCAAGGCTTTCAAAGGGAAAGTCATCTACACTAAAGGATCTTTTAGGCAGATGGTGGAATGGGACATTAAGGACTGAAGGTGAAAGAAGGAAAACAACCAATTTTCTATCTATAGATCAGGCCAGAGGTCATTTAACTCTAGACCGACTTGGAAATACTCAAGGGAAGCTCTCAAAGAGGGACGAAGGGGCTGCTTATAGATCCGACCAGAGGTCATTTAAATCCAGGTCTGCTTTAGCAACCCCAAGGGAAAAACATGGACAAATTTGACAAAGAAACATCCAAGCAGCAAACCCCCAAGTTCATACATCAGCCAGTAGGCAATAACATCCACTGCGCTGGTTAAACCACATGAATTTGCCCTCAGATACACATAAAGCAGAAAACATTAAAGGTAGGGAGAGCAAGAACATAGGGCACCTAACAAGGGTGAATCCTATGCTATACTTCTGTTGCCTACCAAAAGAACATGAAACAATATGAAAATGTAATAAACAGAGTTAGGGAAAACATCACCAATAGTAATAGACCAGGATCCTGTGAAATGTGCTTGATTAATGATGCAAAGCCAGTCATGTACAGTGAGCTCAATGGCTGACACAGTCCAAACCTCTCCTCCCAGCCTATTACATACAACTACTCTGCTACTCCCTCCCAAGACTGTTCTAACAGTCAGAATGAATCCCTCTAACAGCAACGGCAGCAACTCAACAACAACCCCTACAATATCGTTCTCTGGAATTCTTATAGGAGAAAACGGAATAACAGAAGAAGATGAGCAATTAAATGAGCCTCATTAAGAGAGTAAGGTGGAAGTGTTCACGCCCATACCACTTAATGGAAATTAGCATTCGCTTTGTGTACTCTGTAGGTTGTTTGGAAGCCTTTGTCAGGTCGAGATTGACCTCTGATATGTTCCTTGTAATCCTCTCGGTTGTCTGGAACTCTACGCTACCTTCTAGATCTGGCTAACTGATTTAAAGTCTGCGGGCCTCTCCATACCTCCATTAATGTTGCTCAGACAGCCTTTAATGAAGTTCTGTCAGTGTAATTAACTGCTTATGGGCTTGAGGAGGCATGGAGATCACCGTAGGAAGGTGTACCTCTCGAGAACAGTACTTTGCTGATATTAAACACAGATAACACTTTGACAGTGTGCTTACACCTTCAAAATGTGCCCTGCCTCTGAAATGTGGGTTTAACATTAATTATATCAATAGAAATCATTAATCCCCTTTGAATCTCTCTTCTGGTCCGCTGGCTCATGCTGAAACGACCATCTCTATGCTATCTACTTAATTAAAATAAAGTTGTTACAAACCAGACAGGGGTGGCGGAGGAAATGCTTCAGAGGCCCAGAGGAACGGCGGTGGAACAACATGAAAGCGGTGGAAATATTGAAAATGGAAGAAGAAGTCATTATTTGTGTAAAAACCCAAAGATTAAAACCTAGGCGTAATACAAAGGAAAACACAGATATACAGTGAAGCGGAGCTATGGATGTGGGACCCGGTCACGGCAGAGGGCGATGAAATCCTGACCATTAGATCAAGGGGAGGATGGACGGTCGAGATGAAATCAGGCGATCGCAATCAGAGGGGGACAGAGGTGACATACTTTGAAACATCTGATTGCGATTAGCGGGGACAAGCGATAGCCGTTGGATCGTTGATCGGACGGACGGACGGGATTAAATCAGAAGAATCGGGAATCGAAGGGGAGGACTTGCGATTGCGATCGGAGGTCGGGGCACGATTGAGCACTGGCCATTGGATCTGGAGATCAGATCAATGGTTTACAATCCATCGGAGGGAGAGCGCGATCGGGGATCGGGGGTTAGGTCTTACGATTGTGATCGGGGGTCGGGGCGCGATTGAGCGCTGACCGTTGGATCAGCGGGGAGATGGACGGCTAGGATTTATTCGGGAGATTGCGATCGGGGCGACACCACTGGGAGTTGTGATTGTGATCGGACGGGGGTTGCGATTAGCGCTCCACCGTCAAATATGAACAGCATATCGACGATGTATTACATATCGCGGTACTTAATGTAATAAACCGATCGCATCGGACTTTTTCAACGTAACAAAGGAACTCGCCCCTCCGATGACCTCTGATTGCGATTGGCGCTGAGGACTTAAGCACTTGGTCCTAGCGCAAGGGCATGTGTGGGAAGTGGTTAAGGGGTTTGCGGTAAGGGGCTAAGCCTTATAATAAGGTCGAAAGTGGGTTTTGACCCATTTCAATGAAGTTTGAAGGTCAAGGAAGGGAACGATAGAGTGGGAAAGGGGAAAATGGCTACACAAAGGGTAAGGGTAGAATTTTGAGGGGATTTTGGGAGGATTAAGAGGGTAGAAAGGGAAATAGAAGGGGAGACAAGGGGGGATAAAAAGAGGCTAAGTGAGGGTGAAATAAGGGGGAAAAGGAGGCCTTTGGGCATTTCTTCACAAACAGAGAGGCTTTATGATGGAAATCGGTAGAGGGGATTTACTCAAAGGACAAAAGGCATAAATAGGCTTCAAGGATGATGTGTTTACAGGGGAAATGCATTCCTTGAAGGCTCAAAAACATTTTAGCCCCCTATTTGCTTACCAAAAAATTTATGGGGGGCTAACAGTGGCTCCACATGGGGATGGCTTCTTCTTGAAGGAGTCAAGAATTCAGAGAATGATCTTTGGTGTAGGCCAGATGCCTGGTGCTTGAATCATCCATTTTTTTCTTTGATTAGCTACCACAAACCATGAAGACATCATATCAGTAGCAACATTTCTCACTAGCAACCACCTGCCCACACTATAGTCCTAACATTTTCTTCTGGGTGCATTCGAACTTGCAGACCCTTTACATCATTAACTTTTACAATCAAGAAAACAAACCTATTCTACTTCTACCCTTATTACTCCATGAGACCAGATTAGACTGTTGGTCTCACATGTTTCTCTACCTACACTACTACCTGCTAGGATTAGACTGTCTAGCAGGTTTCTTCTCTACATTCTAAGACAGAAATTGAAAACAGTTAAGCTAGGATTAGACTGTCTGACTTGCTGGAAATTTCAAAAATTAAAACAACTAACTACATGCTCACACTGAGCTTTATTGAGCTTTTCCTACCTACCCTACTCTAATTGGACTATTTACAAGTCTAACTTACAAACATTGTCTTCCAATGCAACCAATCCATCAAGTGATCCCATGACTGGTCTTTCTCGCTCAAATCCTTGAGCAAGCTGGATAGGCAGGGCTTCTCCCACTCTTTTTGTTCAATAACAGAAGCTACAAAAAATTCTCTTGCTGTCTACAACATGCTGCTCAAAATGACCTTTGATCCTTCTTCAAATGTGTGCAGGAAATGTGCATAAGGATCATAAAAGGATACCTGGCTATGAATATCTGGCAGGCTGGCTTCAACCAGGATCTCTTCTTCTTCCACCGGATGGAGAAAAAGACTCTCTTGGGGTAGAGTGTCTCCTTCATCTTCTGAACTGGAGGACTCATCATATATTGTAGCTGAGTCCTCTTGGAGCTCTGATATGTTCTGCTCTAATGTGCTAAGCTCCATGAAAAGATCTAAGTATTCTTGAGTAGTGGTTTGTTCTGTTGCTTCCCCTTTTTCAAGAGAAGGCTCATTGGTTTCAAACTGCTCAAGAACTTCTTCTTTGCTTTCCTCCTCATCTTCTGAAAGGAAAGACTGCTGGTGTCCAGTCTCACTGATGATTTGTGATAAAGTAGACTGAAGATTCATTGAATCTTCATCTGTTATTGTGCTGTCGTGGCTCTCTCCATCAGTGTCGTAAATGGGCTAGCTCATCCAAGTCAACCATTCTGGGCACACAACAGGTATTTCTTCCTCTGGATCTACAGAGGAGTCCTCTGGATCTGAATCATCACCCTCAAGAGATGAATGAGAAGGAGCATGTGTTCTATAAAAGTTTTCTGAGGTGGACCGCCGGTTTAATATCCGATCAATCTCTTCTTCTGTCAAAAGAGGGGTTTTCCTTTCATCAAGGACAGAAGAAAAACAGTCCTCTTTCTCTTGTATTGGCTGATTAGGAGGCGGGATGTTTTCTTGAGCCTCTTCTTTCACATCAGATTCTGCCTCTTCCACGTGGTCCCTTGTTTCCTCCAGGCAGCGTTCCCTATTAGCTTCTGCTAATAGGTCCTGATATTCTCTAGTCAGCGTAACACAGGACGCAGGTAAGAAATCAGGAAGTTCCTGATCACTAACCTCCTCATCTTTTATAGATTCTTGAGCATCATACATGTCTTGCTCATCTTCTCAGTTTTGAGTTTGTTCTTGCTCTGAAAGAGGCATGGGCTGCTCAAAATAATCATCATATGCATTCATATTAGCCATGTACATCTTCAGCACTTCACCAAATGTTTCTGTTAATTCAATTAATTGATCGCACAAAGCATCATACTTTGTATCTCTGTCCATGTTTGGATTCATGCTTATGCAAAGAAGGCTACTACTTCTTCTCAACCAGTTCAGAGTCTTCTACCAATGGAGTCATTTGGTCTTTTGGGAGTTATGGAGTGTGGAGTCGCCAAGTGGATGTATATGAATGCTTGATGTAGGATGTTGTCCACCATTAGCAATGAGATGCCAATCTAAAGGCAAAGTGGTATCGTCCCCAGTGGAGTTGCCATTATGTTGCGTTCAGGACTTTGTACTAGGTTGTGGGTTGTCTTATTCTTCGCGTGGTATATCAGTTTGCAGGGTGTGACTAATAAGCCGATTGCGTTGTATTTCTGGTTCATTCTGAGTTTTGTTTTTATTGTCCTGCCCATGGTCTTATTCATCATACTCTTCTAAGGTAGCCATTATGCTAAGGTCCACGGGCTCTGTGTTATCATTTGTATTTTTGCATTCAGATTCTGGCTCTCCTAATGATTGGTCGTTATAAAGAATGAAAGAATCCAGGTCTGTGTGTACAGAGTACAATGGAGAATTTTCAGGCTTCTCGGGGCTGCTGACTAGGAATTTCATCTGGGGCTTTCTATATAGTCTTCTAAGTTGGCCAAATATAGGGACAGTGGCATATGAGCCATCCATCTGCATTGTTCCTTGCAGTTTGGCACCCTATGATCTTGACAATAGCATGCCATACTTGGGTGGCACATCTGCCACCACCACATCCATGACCATACATTTAGCTGGGATCTGGGTCAAGCTCACACATAAGTCTTTGATTAGGCCTAGGCATTTTACTCTGCTGGAGTCAAATGAATACAGATCTTTGTAAGGTCGGGTTATCTCTAGGCCTAGCTTTTCCATCACTACCTTAGGCATTAAATTGTGTGAAGCTCTAGAATCATGCATGGCATTGTGGAGTATTTTGTCATGAATGTTGAGACTGACATAAAAAGGTGGAATTACCCCTTCCTAAAATTTTCCCTAAATCTTTGGACCAAACAGGAGGGAGGGTTGATCATCATTCAAATTTACAGTATCATTTTTTTCCCCTAGATTCAATGCTTTCAAAATTTGGCCTTTATATACATTCTGAGTGGCCAGTTTAGATAATGGTACAGAGATTTTGATTTTGGCAATCTCACTCTCCAAATTGAAAGCGGACTGGATCTTGGGGGTGCTTAACTCTGTTTTATTTGCTACTGTCTTAGCAGCTGAATCAATTGGTGTTTTCTCACTATGTACAAGATTGGGAACAATTGTATCGGGAGTACTAACTAAGGTGCTAGTACCACTGGTTGGTTGGCTTTGTTTTTTAGGGTCTTGGTTGTCTTTCTCCTTATGTTTACTAGAACTTTTAGCTGCTGATTTGTCATTTACATAGGTTGCTTTAGAAGACCTGTCAGGCCTCTTCTTGATGGTTACCTTAGGAGTCTTTGTTTTGGGATTTTCTTAGTTCTTTTTTCTCCTAAGTTCATACTATTCTCTGACCTGCATCATGGAATTTTCGAATCCTAATCTGTAATCTTCAGTTTCTAACCATTCCTCATCCTTGTACGAAGGTGAGGGCTGATATTCCTCTGGATTACAGTTAAGGACTGGGTATTCTGTTTCGAACATGTTTATCCCATTCCCTTCAGACTCTTCTATGATCCCCTCGTCTTTATCTAAATTTTTTTCCTGAAATGGTGGAACAACTTGTTGATCTGAGTCTCTTTGTCTGTTGGGAGCATCATTGTTTCTTCTAATGTTCTAGTTCTGGTTTCTGTTTTGGACAGCCATCCTTTTGATCATTTTTTGTAGCTCTTCCATGTTTTTAGATATTCTATCATATTTGGGATTATATGTGGAAGCTACATTGTCATCTCTATATGTTACCCTTTTATCAGCTTTTAATCTTTCCCTTTTCTCCGTCAAGTTTTCTTCTATGGTTATGGCTCCTTTCTGCATGTCTTCCAATGTGTTATACTCTTTATCTCTGAGCTCATAGGCCATGTCAGCATCAAATCTATCTAGATATTTAGCCAGAGCCATCCCTTGTGGAGGTTTCATGTGTGGAGGGAGAGCATTGTAAATGCTGTTAAACCTTGTTGTGTAATCATGGACGCTCTCTCCTATGTTCCTCTTAAGGGACATGTATTCTGCTAGGAGCTGGCGAGGGTTTGCTCCAAACTCCCATTTGTCTATGAAGTTTTGATATAACGCGGGGAGATCTTGGATACTGCTAGGGGGTAAACCTTTAAAACATTTATTTACATCGCCCCCCAGGCTTTGGGCAAAGATTCTCATTTTGATTGTTTCATCATCAATTTCCATATAATCAAAAGAATCCTCCATCTTATCTACGTGTTGCTGAGCTGTAATGGATTCTTTAGCAGTGAAGTGTGGGATTTTTGATTGATAATCATTGGGTAAGGGTAACAAGGGTTGAGGTAAAACTAAAGGTGCGTACCAGGCTACCATGATAATTTTCTGACTAGGTATAGGGTTAGCTTGGGTAGCTGGTATTTGGATGACCGGGATATTAGGACCGACAAAAGTTTGTTGAGCAGATCTAGGGTGGGAGAGCCCCAAGTTTTGAATGGAGTGGATATCAAGTGGTGTAGATGGAGGGGTTCCTCTGTCCCTAGTGTGTTGACCACTATGAGATGGTGTACTGTGAGGCTCAAGGTCTTGCTGGTCTAGGTGATTGACTAACCTAGTTCTTGATAAACTGTTAGGTAGGTCTAGGTCAGGGAGAAAAGGTGCTAGAGCTGTTAGGTTTTCTGGTGCAGAATTAGCTCTATGAATGTGACTAGAAATAGTTGGTCTGTTAGGTGTAGGAGCTCCTTTGAGGATACTCTCCAGATTTTCAACTATTTCAGGTGGGTCAGGGTTGGGATAAGCTCTTGTGTGGATGGTTCTGAAAGCCAGAATGTTATTTCCCAGTCAAGCAGCTTAACCCTACTCGTTACTTCTTCTGTGGTTGATTGTCTCAGGGGTTGGTCTCCCAGTGGAGTCTATTGTGAAACCAAGATAATCAGCAGGCCTACTGATCACCAGTGGAGTGTTTTCGTTTAGGAACAATGGAGTCGCCAGGTGGAGGGTTTAGGATGTTTCTAGGGGGTAAAATGTCTGTCACAGTGCTCACCACTATCACCTTTCAGGAATCTCATCATGCCAGTAAAATCCAACCAGAGATTGATTGGGAGGGCATTTACCAGATATGTCACCTCCGAAGAGTGTGAGATCCGGAGGCTACCTGGCCCATTCTAGACTCTGTCTAAGAGTATGGTGGATATTCAATAATGGAGGTCGATTCAAGAAAGCAGTGACCTACTGTCAACCTAACCAGAGTTCTAAGTTTCTGAAGTTTTAGATGTAGTGAGATGAAGACCATTCAGAGTCCCCAGTGGAGTCACCATTATGTTGGGGTTCCCATTTTTTGGTCAGATTGGAAAGACCAAAAGATGAGACAACATCAGAACTGATTTGGGGCCCTAAGATCTAGCCCTCTTGGACCCGGAGAGGGATCTCTCCAATAAAACAAAGAATGATATATCCTTGAAGCTCTAATTGAGATGTTAGGCTAGTTATGAGGCACAAATGGGGGTTTTAGATAATTTTTTTGTTGGGTTGGTTAGGAGATCATAAACTGAGAAGGTAATGGGAGAAAAGGAACAAGGCATCAGGATATTTCAGCAAAGGGGATAGGCCAAGAAAGTGCCATCCATTGGGCTATGGAGTCATGAAAGGAGAATTACATGCAACAACTAGCCAAGGCTTTCAAAGGGAAAGTCATCTACAATAAATGATATTTTAGGTAGATGGTGGAATGGGACATTAAGGACTGAAGGTGAAAGAAGGAAAAAAACCAATTTTCTGTCTATAAATCAGGCCAGAGGTCATTTAACTCCAGACCTGCTTGGACATACTCAAAGGAAGCTCTCAAAGAGGGACGAAGGGGCTGCTTATAGATCAGACCAGAGATCATTTAACTCCAGGTCTGCTTTAGCAACTCCAAGGGAAAAACAGGGATAAATTTGACAAAGAAACATCCAAGCAGCAAACCCCCAAGTTCATACATCAGCCAGCAGGCAATAAAATCCATTGCGCTGGTTAAACCACATGAATTCGCCCTTAGATACACATAAAGAAGAAAGCATTAAAGGTAGGGAGAGCAAGAACATAGGGCACCTAAAAAGGGTGAATCCTATGCTATACTTATGTTGCCTACCAGAAGAACATGAAATAGTATGAAAATGTAATAAACAGAGTTAGGAAAAACATCACCAATAGTAATAGACCAGGATCCTGTGAAATGTGCTTGATTAATGATGCAAAGCCAGTCATGTACACTGAGCTCAATGGCTGACATAGTCCAAACCTCTCCTCCAAGCCTATTACATACAACTACTCTGCTACTCCCTCCCAAGACTGTTCTAACAGTCAGAATGAATCCCTCTAACAGCAACGACAGCAACTCAACAACAACCCCTACAATATCGTTCTCCAGAATTCTTATAGGAGAAAACGGAATAACAAAAGCAGATGAGGAATTAAATGAGCCTCACTAAGAGAGTAAGATGGAAGTGTTCACGCCCATACCACTTAATGGAAATCAACATTCGATGTGTGTACTCTGTAGGCTATTTGGAAGCCTCTATCAGGTCGAGATTGACCTCTGATATGTTCCTTGTAATCCTCTCAGTTGTCTGGAACTCTACGCTGCCTTCTGGATCTGGCTAACCGATTTAAAGTCTGTGGGCCTCTCGATACCTCCATTACTACTGCTCAGACAGTCTTTAATGAAGTTCTGTCAGTGCAATTAACTGCTTATGGGCTCGAGGAGGCATGGAGATCGCCGTAGGAAGGTGTACCTATGGAGAACAGTACTTTGCTGATATTAAACACAGATAACACTTTGACATTGTGCTTACACCTTCAAACTACACCCTGCCTCTAAAATGCGAGGTTAACATTAATTATATCAATAGAAATCATTAATCCCCTTTGAATCTCTCTGCTGGTCCGCTGGCTCATGCTGAAATGACCATCTCTGTGCTATCTTCTTAATTAAAATAAAGCTGTTACAAACCAGACAGGGGTGGCGGAGGAAATGCTTCAGAGGCCCAGAGGAATGGCGGTGGAACAACATGAAAGTGGTGGAAATATTGAAAATGGTGGAAGAAGTAGTTATTTGTGTAAAAACCCAAAGATTAAAACCTGGGCGTAATACAAAGGAAAACACAGATATACAGTGAAGCGGAGCTATGGATGTGGAACCCGGTCACGGCAGAGGGCGATGAAATCATGACCATTAGATCAAGGGGAGAATGGACAGTCGGGATGAAATTAGGAAATCGCAATCGGAGGGGGACAGAGGTGACATACTTTGAAACTTCCGATTGCGATTAGCGGGGACAAGCGATAGCCGTTGGATCATTGATTGGACGGACGGACGAGATTAAATTAGAAGAATCGGGAATCGGAGGGGAGGACTTGCGATTGCAATCGGAGGTCGGGGCACAATTGAGCGCTGGCCATTGGATCTAGAGATCAGATCAACAGTTCACGTTCCATCAGAGGGAGAGCGCGATCGAGGATCGGGGGTTAGGACTTGCGATTGCAATCGGCGAGGATTTTGCAATGACCGTTAGATCAATGAGCGGGATGGACGGCTGCAATGAAATTGGGGAATCACAATCGGGGCGGCACCACTGGGACTTGCGATTGCGATCGGGGGTCGAGGTGAGATTGAGCGTTAAACGTTGGATCAGCGGGGAGATGGACGACTAGGATTTAGTCGGGAGATTGCGATCGGGGCGGCACCACTGGGAGTTGCGATTGCGATCAAACGAGGGTTGCGATTAGTGCTCCACCATCATATCTGAACAACAGATCGACGGTGTATTACATATCGCGGGACTTAATGTAATAAACCGATCGCAACGAACTTTTTCAATGTAACAAAGGAACTCGCCCCTCCGACGACCTCCAATTGCGATTGGCGCTTAGGACTTAAGCGCTTGGTCCTAGTGCAAGGGCATGTGTGGGAAGTGGTTAAGGGGTTTGCGGTAAGGGGCTAAGCCTTATAATAAGGTCGAAAGTGGGTTTTGACCCATTTCAATGAAGTTTGAAGGTCAAGGAAGGGAACGATAGAGTGGGAAAGGGGAAAATGGCTACACAAAGGGTAAGGGTAGAATTTTAAGGGGAATTTTGGAGGATTAAGAGGGTAGAAAGGGAAATGGAAGGGGAGACAAGGGGGGATAAAAAGAGGCTAAGTGAGGGTGAAATAAGGGGGAAAAGGAGGCCTTTGGGCATTTCTTCACAAACAGAGAGGCTTTATGATGGAAATCGGCAGAGGGGATTTCATCAAAGGGAAAAAGGCATCAATAGGCTTCAAGGATGATGTGTTTATAGGGGAAATTCATTCCTTGAAGGCTCACAAACATTTTAGCCCCCTATTTGCTTGCCAAAAAATTTATGGGGGGCTAACACCTCCTCCTATCCATCTCAAGATAGATCTAGGCACTTGACTATGATGTGCATCATGGTGTGTAGCTGCATGCTCACACTCACCATGTGAAAATATAGATTCAACTCTATATTCAACCTCTTTTGGAGATCTCATCTCCAATCTCATTTTCTTCAGCTCTCCTTGAAAGCTCTACATAGATTTTGGAAGAAGCTTTGTGAGCTTGTCTTCCTTTTTCCTTTCACATATTGATGATTTCTGGCTTCTGTCCATCTCTTCTTCCTTTGATAGCTGGATCTCACAGGCTGAGCCATAGATCATGCTCTAATACCATTGTAATATTTCAAATTAGGAACATCTCATGAATCATGCAGTAAAAACGCATTTCCAGCAACACTTGCAATAAAATAGTGAAATGGACTCTTGGATCCCATATATTAGTCAATTTAAAACCTAAATCCAAGAAATTAGCTGAAACAAATCTAACTAGGTGGGTTAAACAGATCTCCCACACCTAGGATGGCCAAAAATGTGTTAAGACCCCAAACTGCAAAATACCGGAGTTGCTGCATAAAAGGATTACATAGTATAAGAGAGGGTTTACACATAAAAATAATAGATACAAATAGATCTGCAATTATATTAGACAATATGCTCAAAAAATGAGATCTAGTCTCCTTTATACAAATTGCAAGATAACCCGGCAAGGGTTTATTGTCAAACACTCTGCATACAAAATGTGATATTCAGTAATTTACTAAATCACCACTGCAACACTGAAGCATATGAATGTACAAGGCTGAAAATATGTCTAAAATTATGTATATCCCTCAAGGGCTTCCTCCCATGAATGGATGAACCTCTTAATCACAAGGAAACTTAGCAACGGAGCCACCAAACCATATAATGAACACTGCCTCCAGAGTAATGCATTCCCTAGCTGGAGAAATGCTGGGAATGTATGGAAAATGTGTGGTCTAATACCACAGATCTGAAATAAGCTTTGGAGCTCTCCAAACAAGTCCCTCAAGTGAAGGAAACCTTCCTCCAATGAGAAACTAGCTCAGGAACTGAGATACCAATCCCTTCCACTGCTGCACCCAGCAACACTGCACAATCTTTGGCAAAAACTGCGCTAATAAATATGGTTGAATCTTGGCCTAAAAACCTGATGTGGAATGATGACTACAAAATCTCCCTATGAGGCTCCTCAAGGAGAGAGGTGGGATTCGTGCTCGGGAACACCCAGTGCTAAACAACACTGCAACTCTGCAAAGCGGCAAAGCAGCAACAAGTCTTGGTAGACAAGAAAAATAATCTTAAGACATGAATAATAACACTTCCATCCTCTTCCTTATATAAGATATGAGTTTTCTTTCCCTTGGCCCCACTCAATTAGGTCATCTCTATCCAAAGATGCATCTCCCTCCAAAATTGCGTTATTCCTCCTTGGATTCCTCCTCCTCCACAACTGTGTTGTTGACTTAGTCAAAGAAGCTTGATTTTATCCCTGTTCATACTTGGAGGTGTTTTATTAGGCTAGAAAGAGTGTCCCCTTTCCCATTTGGAGTGTTTTATCCTCAAGAAACTTATGGGCTTTTCTACCCATTTATTGACCAACTAAAGCTGCTGCTAACTCTAATGTTCCATTTAGCTTTGAGGCTAAAATTTTGGAACATTACATTTATTAATGGAATATTATATATATATATATATATATTCATAGTTAAGTCCCAAATGTGGTTAACCAAGTTTTGTTTCCATTGGTAGGCATGATTACAATTTTATTTCCCTACTATGGCCTTGTTAATGTAGAATTAGGTGTTCATCGCTATTGTAATAATGGTTTTGAGCATTGCTCATCATAAATAATGGCTTTGTAACCCATTAGAGCCCTTAAAACTTCTAAAAATATTTTTCATTGATCAACAGGATTGTGAATGGAATGATTGAGCCAGAAAAGACTCATAATAGAGTTAGAGTGTATGCAATATGAGAAATGTTCATCAAGAGATGGATACATTTAAGTCTTTGGAAATGGAGTTATTCCTCTATGGGATGGGAATATTAATGTTATTTAAAAAGTTTTTAATTGATAGGATGTAAAAATTTAATGGAAGCATGAGATGGGAAAATACCCATCACCTATCATAAGTATTAAATTTGTGTTACACTAACATTTCCAAGAGGTCCCTGAGAAAGTGGGAATGATCGACAATGGGTGTAGGATGGAAAAATTATCGTCACCTCTCACCCATACTTTTCAATTCAATATGGTAGAAGGATGATCGTTTCACCCCCATGTGGGTGTGTTGAGGTTATTGACAGAGGGTGGGAAAAAATTTCCTTCCTATTATTAAATGTGAAAACATTTATTTTCATGAAGATCGGGGCCAAATGGGTCCCATGACATAAGCTACAATGGTAGATACCACATGGGACTTGGATTCATGTACCTCTAATGTGGCAAGGTATCTGACATGGCTTTATATCAACGTGACACCTAACAAGTAGATAAGGCATTTTTGTAGGCAATATGGCTAATGTGTTGTCCTTGATAGAAGCCTACTTGATAAGCATGTACACATGGTGACAACATGATGGTTATGAAAATGATATAAATTGATACAGATGCTACAACTAGTATGAATAGATAAATGATAGTTCAAAGGTAGATGGATGGTAAAGGTAATGTTTGCGAAAGTATACATGGGTCCTAAGAGGCAAGGTCATACATAGGTATTGTGAAGAAAATTCACATACAGAATATGCACCATGGTAATATGGATACCGAGGGTCTTTAGCAAGGTATTGGCCCATAGTAATGGAGTGAAAATGGTTATTTGATCCTATAAAATAATACTAATGAAATTAACAAGGGATTTACCTAAGGTGTTGATTAAGGAAAATGTTATATAAGGAGATGGAGATAAAGGTGTTAAGTGTGCATGTAATGGATTATACATGTATGATTTGATTTGGAACAGGTGTGCACCAAGGAGCATGGAGGAGGCTTAGATCTAATAGATCTGAAAGTGTAGCAAAAAATAATGAATAGTTGTATGATATGTTTATCGCTAGCAATGATAGATCTTTGATGATGGTATGAATCTACATATAATGATGTGTGATTGTAACAATATGCATGTCAAGGTTTGGGTTTTATAGATGTTGTGTTATGCGACGAAAGGTTTCATATATGTATGTTGGTGTGTTTTTGAAATAGCACGTACATACATGGATCTATTTCCATAGGGTCACATATAAATTTTGTGAATTTATACTGTATGTTGAGATATGTACGTGGGTTTTATGCATAGTTGTCGTGTGCATACATTGATATGTTTTTTGGAAGTCGCATATATATTATATGGTTTTCCACTATGGCTTGATGACGACATTTGATGAGCTCTATTATATTTTTTGTTGTTTTTCAATGACGTCTCTATGTTGATACTCTATTTTTGACATCATTAATTGTGTTGAGTTGGTTATGGAATGGAATGTTGATTAGTGATGATGCTACAATGTCATGATTTGTAATTAGTTTAGTGATCTATGATTGAATCAAGACATTATTCAGTGTTTGTTTTAGTATTATAGTGATTAATATTCATCATTCAGTAAACTGATATCCATACATGACTTTCGTACAAAGGAACCACATACATATGCAGTTGTGATTGAGATAAGTAGCAAATACATTCTGATATATGTTTGATCAGAGTTTACAGGAATAAAGTTTTGTTTCTGTGATGATTAAAAGTTTATGGTGAATATTTGTGCATTTTTTTATGGTTTATATCGCTTATGCATTGGTTTGATCTAGTTTCAAGAGTTGATATTGAATTAATGATTGATTTAATGATTCAGTTGGTTCAATGATTAGGTGATTTGTTCTAAAAATATTATTTATTGAACTTAATGACAGAAGTGGGTCCAGTCTGAAAATATGATGAAAAGTGGCCTACATGTTTTGATGTATTGAGTCAAGTGGATCCAGTGTGAAATGTTATGAAATGTGGTCCATAGAGGTTCTAAGAGTTGGAGCCTTCAGTGAGGGATTCAAAGCTTCTTTCTAGTAGTATCTGGTAAATTTGTTAAAGGGGTAGGAGCTCCCTTTTGGTAGGAGCCAATAAATGAGATTAGGGGGTTGGAGCTTCCTTCCAGTGGGTGCTAGAGAATGAGAGAAGTTTTCAACCTTTTGCACGTGGGTCCCTATGTACTGGTAAGATTCTGTACCAGTACAAGTCTTCAGTGTTGAAGTCTAAGCTTCCTACCAGTAGGAGTTGGTGCCAATGGTGGCTGGTAAAGGAGATCAGGTGGTTGGAGCTCTCTTCTAGTAGCAGCTAGAGAACGAGAGAAGGTTGTAGGCCTCTGTAGGTGGGTTCCTACATTCTGGTATGAGCCTGTGCCAGTGCAATATTGTAATAATTTTTCTATATAATAAATATTGAAGACAAAGATGATATCGATGGTGGTTTTCTCCCAAATATGGATTCCACCTTAATTTCTGGTGTTCATGTGTGCTGCTTATGTGTGATGATTTCTTTTGTTCCGACTACACATTTTTACTACTTATTAAATATCCGATGAATGAATGATGCACTTTTCTAAGTAATTTTAGTGAATATTTATCTGAATAATAAGTAGATTGTGCATACGCAAGTTTCCTTAAAGAAAGCTACATATATATGCTAGTTGGATTAAGTCAAGTTGCGTATAAATACGACCGAAGTAGTAGAAGATTTTATGATTTTTAAATACCAGTTCATCCCCCCCCCCCCCGACCTCACAGTATTTTTCCAATTTTTTTTTATCAAAGAAGGTCCTTCTGAAGAAGCTTGATCACTAGAAGGAAGATCTACCAAGATGAGAAATCAGGATGGAACAATTATCTTTATCAAAAATATTTATCAAAAATAACAATGAAAAAATCTTTAATTTTGAACCTACAGAAGATGAAGGAATACTTCTTGGTTACTCTTTTAGAAGTAAAGGATAAAAATTATACAATAAGAGACGTCAGAAAATTGTTGAATATATTGATGTTGTGATTGATGAAGCATGCACAACTCCCAAAAGGGAGATAGCAACAAACTAGGAGGATGATGATGATGAATTATTTCCCACATCAAATCACAATGATATAGAATAATAACCTAATGAAGCATTAGAAGAAGACACATTAGATAGAGAAAAGGCTCGATCGAGGCATGTTCAAAAGAATCATCCAGAATATCAATTTTTTGGAGAAACGGAATTTTGGGTACAAACAAGAAGAACACTTGTGGGATCTCCTAGTTATCAGCACTATTATCCACCATTGAACCACAAAATGTAAATGAATCTAGTAAAGATGAATGTTGGATTAAGGACATGAATGAAGAACTCGGTCAAATTGAAAAGAATAATACTTGGGAATTGGTTCCAAGGCCTCATGATAAAAATGGTTTTGGAACAAAATGGATATTAAAAAATAAGTTAAATGAAAATGGAGATTTAATTAGAAACAAATCTAGACTTTTTTGTAAAGGTTATGCTCAAAAAGAAGGTATAGAATTTTAAGAAACATTTGCACCAGTATCTTCTCATCTATGTCATAAAAAAGAACTCTCATATCAACAATGCGATTCACAAGTGAATCACTTTGCTCACATAATTCAAGAATGTTGGTTAATTTCTGACAAAAGATGACCTGTTGAAGTGCCAATAAGGTTTTCAATTCTAAAGCTTCTTTCCTAAATTCATCAATATTTGTAAGATATTTCATTTTATCAATGGAGAGTTGTAATTGATGAATTTGAGTATTTTTAGAACTAATTTCACCTTGATGCTAAATCTTCAGTTGATGGAGGCTTAATTGCAGTCATGAAATTTGTACCTGTAGTTGTTGACTATCACTCTGCTCTTATACTTGTAACTCTAACTCAAGTTGAAGTATATATTCATCTTTTTGCTTTATCAGTTGATGAACCTTTGATGCCTTGTCAATATTTGAAAATGCATAATCTCTTGAAAACAGTGATAACCCAGTGAGATCTTCTGAAGAATTTGACTCGGTATGTTTCCAAACAATGTCCATTGACATATCTTCTTGAGTGAGAGTCTAGGCATGTTATGTTCTTCTCCATTATTATGCCTGCTAACAATTGATTTATGCCTATGACTATAAAAGATATCTAAAGGAGGGATTTCTTGAATATTTAAAAAAAATTCATAGGTTGGGAAGCCCGGGATGTATTCCATTTTCTCAATACTTGTCATTTTGTCAGAGGGCCCAACAGTAAACGAGTCCTGACATGTAGAAGGGGGATTTTGTATATTCTGTTGTTGGTCAATAATCATGGCCACCTGTTCTTCTTGGATTTTGAGGTCAAACTCTTTCCAGACATCTTTGAGATTGTTGGGGAAATCCAGATCTATTGTTTGAACTTGAATTGACTTCCCTTGATCTGGTGTATTAAGGATTTCAGTATCCTTAATAACTTATTTGGTTGACACCTAATCCTCTATGGGTAGGTGTGGAAGGCAAATAGTTAAAGATGAGTCCAAGTGACCTTGGAATGTGGAATCTAAGAGTCACGCCAATGTAATATAAATGCACATATATGGTTAATATAATAATAAATCATGCTTATATTTCCTATGTGTGTGTTTACCATGCAATTTTTAACCATACCTTGAATAGTGTTGGTCCTTCCTAACAAACCATCAGATTATTTGCTACCAAACCCCTAATATGCTACATAATACACACTCCATATGCTTCTCTGCCTTTGTGGATTTTTATTACGGTTTAAGCATTTTTAGTGATACTTTCTCAAGCGTTTTTTCATTTTTGCAGTGTTACCTATGATTTTTCAGTTGATTCTCTACTATGCTAATGCTCATTGTACCCAAGCTAGAAAAATCTATGTACCCACATATCTGTCAGTTGGTGCAAATTTTGCGTTGCTATTGAGGTCTTGTAGCTGAGAATTCTGGGAATTGTAACACTACCTCGACCTACACTCTTAGCACTATATACAACGATAATCTCAATTGCTCCACACTCCTCACATATTCAAGGTTATGCTCTCCCACACATCCTTGGCGCTCCAAATTTCTTCCCACTCCGCACTCTAGTTCGCTTCCTCTCCTCGACATAGTCCCGCTATGGCTCCACACATATACACAACGACCCTCAGCAATACACACTCCTCCCATGACTCTCATAACTCTCGTGACCTGGCATGCTTGAAAATATCGACTCTTGTGTCCCCTTACACAGTCAGCTCCTCAATTCCACAGCCTCCACGTGCATCTAGCCTCCATCTCTCAGCTCCTGCAGTCGGCCTCCATAAGCATGCAATACTTCCATCAGTTTCTCACACCATCCCTCTCTAACTTTGGCTCCCTCAAACATTTAGATGGACAAATAAATGAGTTGGTGACCCTGTTAGTGTTGGTATCTTCATCCCTCCGTCAGTGATCAAAATCCTCTTATTGCATTGCATATTAGGTGTTTCACTCAATCAGCTGCATTCCATTAGGAGCATGGATCATCTAACGGTAGTGGCTTGTTTCTCATGTCCCTCATTTCCTTTACCTACTGGCCTATTTATATTCATTAAGATCATTTGCAGTCACTTTTGTCTCATAGTTTGCAAAGAGTCATTTTTAGGGTTTTAGTGTCATTAGGTCTAGGGTTTCATTAATATGGTCTTCAAAATACCCAATGATGGTCAGCAGGCACATGAGGAGTTTGAAATAAGGTTTTAGTACTAAGAAATTCATCATCATATGCTTAATAATGTATTTTTCTTCAAAAATCTGTTTTGAAGAAAAATAAAGTATTTTATCTTTTATGTATAAATGTAATGTAATTTCAAGTTTTCTCAGTTGTAAAAATAATTTCACTCGCAAGCCTGGTCACCTTTTTCAAGCTCCAGAAAATCCATTCCCTACAGGACAAACGGAAATCACATCATTCAGTCAAAAATCCAAAATGAAGCAATCTCTTTAAAACCGAGTTTTAAAAAGTGTCAAAATCTGAAACATTACAAAGTGGGTTTTTTTGAAATGAAGAATTAAAGATATTTGGTATATAAATCATTTTTATGTTTCAAGAGTTCATTTTTATGCCAAGAGGAGAGATTGATCTAAGGATAAGCCGTGTAAAATGAAGAGGGAAAAATCATAGCAGAGTTAGCAAGTTTCAGGCATGGCGCATTGGGGATTTTTGCTCATTTTGGACTCAGTAACTCTGTTTTTCGCCTAGTTTTTGACATTTTTACTTTCTTGCTTCCAAATGTTAAAATCATGATGTAATTTGAAGTAATTTGATGGATATTGATGTAATTTTGTTGAATTTGACTCATGGAGGTAGATTCATCCATCAAAAGGTGAATTGCAAGTGAATGAATCAGTTTCCTATCTTATAGAGGCAAGCTATTCCACTGCCTATTTTCCAGTTCTTAGTTTAGATCTTGTTGAAAAAGCTCCTAAAATTGTGAGCTTTACCCCTAGAGGTTGGGGAGGAGTTATTGTTGTCTATATCTTGTGTTTTTTCATTAATTAGCATGGTTGGACACTTGGGATTGCTTTGAGCATCATTGTACATTCATCTCTGCAGTTTGGCAAAGGAATAGACTAGGGTTTGCAGCACTCCTTGGGATTCATGTGGCTCTTTTTTTTGATGATGTGTTTCTCTCTGTTAATGTAATTTTACTGGTGTTTTATGTGTATCATCTTCCCTCTTATTTCTTCTTAAGTTAAACAAACAAGGATAAAGGTGGAATTCATTAGAATTTGCAGTGCTCTACATAGGGTTTGTTTAATTTTTTTATGTTTTCAACTGTTTGAAGAGGATTCCTAAAAGGTTCTCACTCTCTTAGACTCCTAATCAGTCTAAGATATCCATTTCATTCAAAATTGAAGTGTCAAAAAAATTACCTACCTTGCCCCATTTAGATCTCTACAAAAACTAGGCCTCATTCCCGAGACCCAAAATCTGCCTTTCCCTTTGATCCAAAAAACACCCTCAAAATCAAATAAAACTCTCTTAAATATATACCTAACCTAAAATCAGCCTTTATTCAAGTCATCTCAAGCCTCACTGATCACTTTGTTTTCTTCTTCTGAGATTGACCAGGAGAGAGCCCTCTCCCAATCTGGTAGGGCTAGCTACCAGGTTAAGCGTGGTTTGATGTTACCCTAGAATCTACCTTCCTCAGCCTGAGGTAGATTTAGGCCATAACAGACCCTAAATATTTTATTCCCTCTCAGGCTCCACAATAGTGTTGCGACGCTGCCATTCAAACTATAGTATGATGAATTTGCTAATTGAGAAAGAACTAAAATCCTAGCCTGAGAGTGTCGTTCTAGCTATATATTCTGATAATTTTCACACTGGTGCTCTTCGCTGGCTCCCCTTAGCATCCATGTGTGCAAGATAGTAATAGTGGTGCCTAAGAGTGTCCTTGTGTGTGGAAGTTTTTCAGGGTGGACATATATCAGCGCTGAGCTACCATTCAGGGTGTGACTCAGATAAGGATTATTCACTTTGTATAATCCACATTCAGCTGATCCCTGTGATGTAAAACCAGAGAAAGCAAGGTGATGACTGTTGGAACATTATTTTTAGTGCGCTGGTTCATATACATTGATTCCATGCGATGAAGTGACCAGTCAAAATTTATACCTCTTCATTGTATTGGAATAGCATTGAGGGTTTTATTATATGAGTGTTGCCATATGTGTGTAGAAATAGTAATTAATGCTAGTGGTTGGTGTGTACACCAACTGGAACATTTAGTCATTGATGGATTTTGATGAATATATATTTTAAAAATGAGAATCATTGAAAGGTCATTTCAACTACATTTTTTCCACCGAAGTTGTTTTCATTTCAATTGGAATTATTTTCATTGAATTTGCGCCAGTTGTTTGGAGTGATACCCTCTCATGATTCTCATGGTCTATTGTCTGGCATGATCAATATTTTTATTTTCAGTAGGATCCTTTGAGATTTGATATACTAGCCCTCATCTCAAAATATTTAGTATTTCTTCTATGTAAACACTGGTGCATTTTTAGTTAAAGCCTTTTATTTTTGAGATTAGAAAATGGCTCAAATGAATACTGTATTAGAATTACTAAATACCATGATACAATGGACCACTATTGATGATATGGTAAAATTCAATAAAATCACTCTCATAGACATTCGAACCTGCTTGCAAAATGCACATGAAAAGATTAAATTTTTGTAGCTTATGTCAGAGCTTCAACGCGATGAGTTTCAATAAAAGAGTTGTCATTCTGCACTTGTTTCTATTCAAAACACGAAGACAAACTCTCATCAACAACAAGAAACTATTCATATTTTTGAGCCCAATACAAGAGTAGATTTTCATGTAGAAGCAAACATCCAGCCTACACTTCCCAAGCCCATCATAAAACCTTGGGAAGAGCTTGTCCATAACAAGCACAAAACAAGTCTTGGTTATGACAAGGAGTTGTCCTTTCATATTCCGGACTAATCCAAGCCCATCAAATTTCAGAGTGTTGGATTTATTCATGATATCTGTCCTAAAATTGTTCTAGATTTTGTTCCTCTTCCACATCAGCAAAAACAGATTGTAAAGCACTAACACTGTGATCGAGTTGGCCATATAAAAGATCATTGTTTTGATCTTCACCCATGCAAGCACTCTGGTTGGAACACTCATTCTTCACACAAATGCTTCAGAAACAAGCCTCCTACAAGAACAAAGATTCATCTTGGATGGATCACTTCTTGGCAATGGGCATCAACAACCAAGAAGATGTTTAAGTCATATTCCAAAACAATTTCTAGAATATTGAACAATATTGCAGTTGAGTGTTCACCATCATCTCACCTTGTACCTGATAGGGGGGGAAATGGTGGTCATCTACAATCTTTGGAGCTGCATCAAGTGAGCCTAAGTCACAATCTCTCATTCTAGATTCAGAGTTGTAGCCGGATACATAGTAGTTCAAGCAAGCCTGAGCCACAACTTGTCATTTCAGATTCAGAGTTGTAGCCATAGACACAGATGCCCATGAGCATGCCTTTGGTTGGTGGGCAGTCATAAACCATCTATGCGAGGTTGATATTATTCCTCTTCAAATAATTCAAGACACTTCCTCTAGAAGAAGACTTCAGCTTCTTTTCAGTTTTGGTAGAGTTCCAAGAAATGCATCAAGCTTTCCAGAGTTTGTGGTCATCCTTAAACCATCGTAGCTTGTACACCTCCCTTCTTCTAGGTTGAAGGTATCCCTCTTCAAAAAATGAGGAGCACTTACTCTATCAGAATACACAATATTATTTTTGGATTTGGAAGAGTACTGGAAATTGCACTAAGCGTTGCAGTGTTGGTGGTCATCCTTAAACCACCTCTTTATGCTAAAATTTCAGAGAGCTCATTTAGCCTAAGTGTTTCCATGCATACTTTGCAGATTAGTATTACATCTCTGTTCTTGGACTCACACATACCCCTTCGGATTAAGGGGGGAATTTTGGACACCTAATCCTCTATGGGTAGGTGTGGAATGCGACCAGTCAAAGAGGAGTCCAAGTGACCTTGGAATATGGAATCCAAGAGTCATGCCAATGTAATATAAATTCACATCTTTGGTTAATAGAATAATAAATCATGCTTATATTTCCTATGTGTTTTTTTATCATGCAATGTTTAGCCTGATCCATTTTCTTTCTAAGTCATGGTTTGAGAGACCTCCAAAATCTTGAGTGGAATTGTCTCCAGTCTCTTGTTTTTGTATTGTTGAACCTCTAATAGTTGTGGTGGGTGAAGGAGTAAATTTTCCAACCTCTAAACTGCAGCATAGTTTTCAACGGACTCAAAAAAGTCATAAAAATCATCATATTCGTGCACAAAGGGTCTAATTGTCACTTGAGTAGTGAAGTTATTGGCCACTTTTAGGGGATCATAATTCCTATTTGGAATTGTAAAAAATTTTAGACACTCTATTTGGCCAATTTCCAATATATCATGTTTGTAGTTGTCTATTCCATACACACCACAGTTAATTGGAAAGGAAGGCCATACTTCCTTCTTGGCTTCTTTCAAAAATTTGGTCAAACCATTTCCCATGGATTGGTATGTGATTTCTCTTGTGAAAATTTTATTAGGAAAGTATAGTGGTAAGATATGTGGATGAGATAGGCTCCCTAATAGTCACACATAGGTGAATGAATCGTCACCAAACAACTTTCCTATAGAAGAAAAGTCGGCTTGGGCTTCTTTGGAAAGTCTGGGGACTTTATCATTAAAAACAACTTCAAAAGGGGGTAGTAAACTCCATGACAGATTCTGTAAAACTGAATTTCATATTTGGACTGTGAGAGAATACTATGAAATACATGAATGAGAAGGGGATATTGGGTAGTCCATTTCCAGCCCATGGCTGGAAAATATGATGTAAAACATATCATGTCCATAATATAACCACTCATATAAAATGAAGGAAATTTTTTATAAGAGATAGAGCGATTTTTTATATATTCTAAAATTTGGGTGGAAATATTATTTCAAAGAATATTGCTCCAATCCATAACATGAGCATCAGCTGCTGCTTCCATAAGGGGAACCCATTCTATTCAGAATCCAGTTGTGTCTGACTAACCAAAAAGTCTAGGAATCATAGATGAGATATAGCAATAGGGACTTGTGAGAGAATCAGTAGAATACATACCCTTTTCATCATTCTTTTGTTTGTTAGGATTAATCCTCCACTGCTTTATTGGTGGTGATTTGAGTTCATTTTCCTTAGCGAATTTTGCAAGGAATTATTTAACATAAATCTTATCACGGTCCAGAATATGGTACATTTTGTTCAGGTCTTCCTTAAAGGAACCAATCATTGTTCCTTTATTGGTAAGGAAAGTTATGTCCCCGATATTAAGATTGTCGATAATCCACCTGACCATATCAGTATATTGTAGTACCTTGGGTCTTTTTCATTTCGGTGAATAAATGAATTGGCTACATCTCCAATCATAGCTTCTAAATAATTTTGGGCATCCGTTTGTTCCATTTATCTGAATTTTGCATGGTTTCTCATCTTCAATAGATTATACGTAGATTCCCATTGAGAGGATCCGCTTTCATGTCTGCAAGTCATATCTGTGAACAAGGGAAACATACTTATTCTCTCTAAAGTAGTAGGTGCAGGATTAACGAGATCCATATGCTTCTTTTGTTTCTTCAAAGCCTTAGAAATTTTAGAAGAACTTTGATTACTCGAAATTGCCTAAAAATAAGTAAGAAAGAATAAGTGGGAAGTAAGAACCTTTGAGTTTTACAATAGCAAAAATACTATAGTAAATAGAAACATTGGAAATGGATGAGACTTTGCATGCTGATGGGATATGAATTGAATGCTCATTGTAGGGAAATGATTATGGTAGTATGGGTGATAAAATTGTTAATTTATGACACTGATAACTAATATGTATTATCGTGCCATTATAATAATTTCTCAATTTAAACTAGATCTGTCACATTACATCATGACTCGTGCATAATCTCTTCATTAAATACTGATGAGCTAACTTTTCTACCAATTGCATCATCACAATCGCAATATCGACGAGGTTAACAACATGCAATATGTGTTTGTATAATGGGCATGCGATATGCGATGTGTGATGCGATCACTTTATCACATCAATGATTATGAGCGATAACAAAAAAATATGGTTAAGTTATTTGCGATAATGCAATGCGATACATTTTATTGCATCAACAAGTAAGAGTAGGAGAAAATGAGAGTTTCGGGAGAAATTTCGATTTGCGAAATGCGATTTAGCTGACGTGGTAAAAGTCGGTCCATGCGATATTTTCTATCGTATTTTACTTAAAAATATGGCTTTTTCCTCATATAAAAGCATTTCTGTAATAATAATTGCATCGCAAAAATGTTTTAACTCATTACATTATGTAAATGATTTTGCGATTTGCGAAATGTGATTTATCTTCAATTAAGCATTTGGAAAGCCAATTCTTAAGGTTTTGATCCCTTTTTAACCCCTATTCCTATAAAAATAAATATTCTAAGGTTTTAATTGCCTAAAATCTAAAAATTAAAAGGGTCCCCATTATTTTCTAAAGTAACTATGGCTTCAAATAATCGGGGTTCTTGATTTACACAACAATTGGCGATTCACTGGAAGAACTAGTTATCTTTGAAAAAATAATTTCTTGAATATTTTTGAATAGGTAGATATAATTTAAGGAAGCAAGAATTATCTTAAAAATATTTAAATGAATAAAATTAAGTTGAATATAAAAACTCATCTATACTATTAATCTTCTATAAACCTTTCATATGTAAATATCTCCTTTTTTCTATATCAATCATTATATGGTTTAAAATGTAAAGTAGGTATTCTTTTATGTAACTTGGCTTTGTAATTTGCTCATTTTGTCATAGGTAGAGCCACTGTTGCTAGTAAATATTAATATCTTAATCAAGGTTACCTTTTAACCATGAATAAATTAGTATCCCATCCATTTATGCACAATTTCTTTGAGTTAACTCCTTAGTTACTCATTTTTCTTTTTCTCTTAAAAAGTCGTTGTCCTGGCTTGATAACTAGAAAGTGACAATGTCATTCACTAGTTGTGGTTTAGACTGAACAAGTTGGCTCGTGATGAGACCACTTGTCTTATGATTTTTATAATCATGAGCCATTACCATGTTTTGGTATGTAGTTGTGGTAATGTCAGTTAATCATTAACTTATGATTATGGTAAGACGTCTTGTGATGAGACTTCTTATCCTTTTAAGTTTTTTCTTTTTTTTTTATATTTTAGAATTACACTCTAAAAATTTATTTTCAATGGATGGGGAGAATTATTGACGCCTTAAGAGTTTTGGATGAATTTTAGAGTTAAATAACAAAAAGTCCATTTCTTTGTAAATATGAACCCTTTTCTTGATTGATAATAAGTTAAAAATACTTTACAAATTATGAGTTTGCAAAATTTACAATTTTGATGGAAAAATATCAGATTTCTATTGTATTCATTCAATTTTCTAAGTTGGTTGTCATTTCCTCAAAAAATTATTTTCTTAAAAAATAAAAACATAAAATAATTCATAGGTTTTTCAAACAACCAAAAGCATGTAATCAATCATTATTTTCTAGCAAGAAAGAAAATAAAATGGATATAATACATTTAGAAGAAAATCTTCTTCTAAGAAAATATTTTTTTCAGGATCATCCCATTAACAGGGAGTAAGTATTTTCTCCCTTGAAGGTCTTATAACATAAAGGTTGATCGACCAATTTTTTCAATGATCTAGAATGGTCTAAGCCACATTCCTTGGAATTTGGTCTTATTACCTTTTTCCTCATGTGCTTGGTCCCATTTGAGTACGAGATCTTCAACTTGGAAGTATTTTGGACAAAAAAAATGCATCAAAAGAGATTTTCACTATTTGATGATGATGAGCATGAGTTATTTTGGCTTTTTCTCTTTCTTCTTCCATTTTAAGGATCTGTGACATTCTTAATTGTAGGGAATAAGAAGGTACTTCATCAATAAATTGAACTAGGGCTATTGAGGGAAGAGTTAAGTTTGAAGGAATTACAACTTATTTCCCATAAACCAGATGGAATGGAGAGGTTCCTATGGAGGCGTTTTGAGTAATCCTATCTTCCCATAGTGAAAATGTTAAATATTTATGCCATTTTTCCTGATTTTGATCAATAGTTCTTTTGATAATCCTTATGAGATTTTTTTTGTTGATTCTGCTAAACCATTACCTTGAGGATAGTAGTTAGCATAATATTTAAGTTTAAAACCTCTTTTAAGAGAGAAGTCTGTCATACTATTTCCTAAAAAATAAGATTCATTATCAAACATAAGTGCATTAGGTAAGCCAAATCTAATAATAAAGAATTGATCAATAAATTGATTTATGGCTTTAGAATTAGCTACCTTTAGTCGAATTGCGTCCACCCACTTAGTAAAATAATCTGTTGCAGTGAGAATGTATTTATGTTGATTGGATAAGTTAGGAACAATCTCACCTATGATATCCAATCCCCATTGTTCAGAAGGTTGATGAATGTTGACTGGTTGTTATGGAAAAGTTGACTTTCTTTGTATTCCCGCAACAGTTTGGCATGTTTTTCATTTTCTCACATATGTATGAGCATATTTGAATAGAGTGGGCTAGTAATAATTTGCATGAAGGATTTTATGTGCAGTGGTATCTCCACCTAAGTGTCCACCTGCGGGTCCATCATTTGGTTCCTGCAAAACTCTCTGAGCTTCAAACTTCTCAAGGCATCTTAGTAATATAGAATCATAGTTTTTCCTAAACAATACATTGTCTATGAGTTGGTATTGATTATATGTTAATATTAAAGCTCTCTTTCTTTTATGATTGAGTTCTATCAGAGCATATCCATTCTTTAAGTAAAAAAATAAATTAGCATACTGTGATTTTGAATAATTTAATCTTACCTCAGAAATTTGAACAGTATTACCTGATTCTTCATCATTTCATAAATTGGATGCTCCTGATAGTAGTTTACAGAGACCTTGTCCTCTAATTATTTTGGTTGGTATTATTTCAATGTCATATTCCTACAAAGAGGTTACCCAATTTGCTCTCTGTTCTCCTAGTTCTTTCTGTATAAGTAGTCACCTTACAACTGAGACTGGAACTATTACCTTGGTATGTGTTTTAAGTAGAAAAGGTATAAAATGCTTCAAATATTTATAGACAGCAAATGCTTGTTTTTCTACTTGATAATAATTTAGTTCAACACCTTGTAGGTTTGAACTAAAGAATGAAATAGGTGCTTCAATTTTTTGATCGTCAATCTATGTTAATACGACAACGTAACATTTTTCTGACGCAAAAGCATACAAAATGAAAATTTGGGAAAAACCTATGGTAGAAATAGAAGGTGCATTAGTGATGGATTCTTTTATCAAATCAAAGTCTTCTCTTTCATCATGTCCCCACTTAAATAGTTCATTTTTCTTAATCATCACTTGCAAATGCCAAACAATTTGAGAAAAATTTGGAACAAATCTTTTAACAAAAATGATTTTTCCTAAAGCGGATTGCATGGATTTTTTGCTTTGGGGATGTGATAGTTAAAAATTTTCCTTAATTATTTCAGGAGCAATATAACTGCCCTGCTTTGAAACAATATATCCTAAAAATTTTCGTTCACTTAAATAGAAAAAGGACTTTTTTGGATTCAAAGAGATTCCATATTTCAAACAACATTCGAGGATTTGTTTAAGCTCGTGATACTGGTATCTCATTTTCTTGGAGTAAATAGTTATATCATCTAGATCGACAACCATTGTCTTATTGATAACCCTCTAAAAGCAATATCCATTTATCTTTGAAAGGTTTCTCCTACATTGATTAATCTGAATGGCATTTTTTGATAGGCATATGTACCCCATTTTGTTCTGAATGTAGTTTTTAATCTATCTTTAGGATGAGCAATAACTGGATTATAACCTAAAAATCCATCAAGAAATGAAATTAATTCAGAACCGGAAACTAAATGAAAAATTTGTGCCATTGGTGGTAATGGGAAATTGTCTTTCAAGCAAGCTTTGTTTAAGTTTCTAAAATTGATACAGGTACGAATATCGCCATTCTTTTTCCTAACATGAACTAAATTTGATACCCACTTAGAATGCCTAACATGGAAGATACTTTTTTCTTTAAGGATTTTATTGAGTTCACTTTTGATTTGAATTTCAAGGTTAGGTTGAATCTTCCTTAATTTTTTTTGTATAGGTTTTTCAATGGATATCATTGGGATAATATGTTGAATGATTGAAGTATCATAAGTTTTTAAGTCATCATATTTCCATGCAAATACATTCTTGTTTTTTTTCAATAAATGAATAAATGCTAATATTTCATCAGAGGAAAGATGAAGCCCTAGGTTGATGTTCTGAGGATTTAGATTTGTTCCTAGATTTACTAGTTCAAACCTCAAATTTGAACTTTGGAGTTTAGAATTGATAATCTTTTTTAATCTATCCTTAAGATCGTAGACATCTTTGAGTTCGACCACAGACTTATGTGTAGCATTTTCTTTATATTTTTGTTGTAATTGTCTTTCATGAACATCTTTGTCAATCAATTGACCATCATATTATACTTTAGATGTAAGAAAATTAATAACATCATCATCATCATTGAATACCCTCCAATTAGTAACATTATCAGGAATAGATGGGTGAAAAATAAATTCTATAGAAAATCTCTCTGGGCTATAATCTTCTAAACGAATAAGTTTGGATGCTACGTTTAATAGAAGGTCTGAACTTGCATTCTGAATTCTTGGAATAGATGAGATATTGAATGCTAAAAAATGTAAGGTAAGGGACTATAATAGCAATTGATAATGTTTCAGATGGCTAGAAATACTGTGTATAGTATTTCTTACCTGCTGAACAATTATTTCAGAGTATTAAAATACCTTAAGATACTTAACACCAAGGTAAATTTATTTGGTTAAGCCTTGAACCAATGCCTTGTATTCTGTAGTATTATTTGTGCATTAAAATTCAAGTCTACATGTAAGCATAGTTTTTTCACCTTCTGGATTGATTAATATGCAACCTGCTCCTAGTTTTTCACTGGATTTTGACCCATCAAAATACAAAGTCCAAAAAAAATTATCATTACAAGGCTTATCTACAATATTTACACACTTGGAAAAATCATTCTGAGAAAAATTTTGAATCTGAGAATTAACTGAATTGGTAAGAAATGGAGACTTTAGAGCATTGAAATTCCAAAAGAAGGATTCAACTGAGTAATTTCCAAGGATATTATTAGTAAAGGCCATGGGTTCATTTTCTTCTTTGAATTCAATTACTGAATGGTTTAAATGTTTTTCACGGTCTACTCTGATTTGATTTGGCTTACCATTATGGGGAAGACAAATATGAGATAAGTCAGTAGAAAAATAGTCATGAAGCTTTTCTGACCAATCTTTGCTTAAGATCAGACCATAGAAATATGGTATATCGGAAACTAAAATATCAATTACTTGATGGACCTTTGGATTGGATGCTAATATGATAAGGACTGAATTCATTTCTCCTAATAATTTAAATTTTATTCTTTCTAATTGTAAAATATGCACTACTAACTTCTGAGGAGATATATTCAATTTGAGACAAACAAAATATGGCATAATCTTTGAAGAAGATCCAAAGTCAATTAAACAACTATGTACATTTTTTTAATAATTCAAAAGTTAGAAAAGGAGGGGTATGTGAATTGGATATGTCAGCTATTAAAATAGTATCACTTGCATCAATTTTCTCAGGTGCATCATTAGGATTCTTACCTATTCATTTAGTTTCTTTCAAAGTTACAGGTGCAGAAAAGGGTGTAGCTAGAACTGCATTCAATTCCTTAAGAAAAATTTTTTGTTGCTATTTTAATTTTCTTAGTTCATAGAGAGAAATGTTTGCTTTAATTTTCTTCATATCTTCCACTAAATTGTATTCAATGGTATCATAAACCACTAATATTTTATAGGTAGATGGAAGATTTAAAGAAGTTGGATTTGTTTGAGTAGAAGAAGTATTTTTATTGACTACTTTATCCTTAATGATAGAGGACGACGTTTTTTTCTTTTGAGGTGACTAAGGAAGATCGACATAATTTTTACTTCTGGTATTTACAGGAAGTGCCTCATGTTCATTTTCATCATCAATGGTTGGGAGAATAAAGTCCCATAGTCCATGGAATTCGACTATTTCTTGTTCTTGATATTCTTCAGCAGATGATATTGTTTCATCTTGATCTGATTCAGCATTTGAGATCACATTTGGGGGATGAAAAGACTGATTTTTCTGAAAATATCTAAAAGGTTTCTTTGAAGAATATTCAACTACTTGTTTCTTTATATGAACCATATCGTTGGACATGGTTTTGGGAACCTTCTGTAAACCCTCAAAATCATAGGGATCTTTATATGATTTCTTTTTAGATTCATCTTTAAAAGAGACCCTCTTAGTTTTCCTATCTTCTTGAGCATTTTTCTTCTCTAAATCAAGTATTATTTTTTTGACAGAAATAGCTTCTTTCATATTCTCTACCAATGTAGAATTATCAAATATATCTACAAAAATAAAGATATTAGAAAAAAAGAGAGGATACATACCATTATATTTACATGTCTACTCCAGGCTTAGATGTGGTTGGTATTTTATTGAGAAATTTATTAAATCTAGAATTGAAGTCTTTGATATATTCACCTGTATTTGCTTTCAGATTGGAAATATGATTGATATGAGTTGCATTAGTGTGGTCATCTCCAAATTTAGTAAGGAATCATTCTCGAAAATATCCCAACTAGTAATTGTGCCTAATGGTAGTGAGAAATACCATGATCCATGTCGTCCTTGAAAAGTATAAAGAAATAATATAACTACACAATCTTCCTCTGTAACTCCATTAAGATTTATGGCAAGCATTAAATTATGAAGATGCTCTTCTACAGTTAATCCATCACCTAGATTATACTTAGGCAACCATATTTTAGGAATATTAGGTAAAGGATGAAGGGGCCCCAGTATTTGAACAGATCCAGGATTTTTCCAAGGTTTATTATAAATTGTATTAAGAGGAGGATTGGGAGGTCCTAGGGGAGGATTTGAAGTAGAAGAAGTAGTTCCAATAATATTTAAAGGTATGGAAGAAAAAATTATGGAACTAAACTGCTTGTAATCACAATTGTAGAATGAGAAGAAGAAGAAGGATTAATAATCAATGAAGAACTTGTTTGAGAAGATGAAGAAGAAAGAAGAATGCCTGATGTTGTTGGAGAGATAGAAATAGGTTGAATCTCACTAGTTTATGATTGTGTTTCAAAAATAGGAGTTTTCCTTCGATAGAATGAAGAGGAAATTTGAAAGGGATAACTCCAAGTTTTTCACTCTTAGATCGAGTTACTACACTAGTGCCTTCAAAAATTGAAGTGACACTTCCTTATGAGGCTTCCAAAGGTATATATTTTTTTTTTCTGAAATTGAAATTTCTACCAATTTATTTATTAATGTATGTACTTCAGGTTACTCTGGAGTATATTCTAAAGAGATTTATTTATGAACAGAAGTAGGAGATTGAGGAGGAGAATGAACAAGTTCTGATTTATGAGTAGGATATTTTGAAACATGAAATAAATATGTTTATATCTATATATCTAAATATATCTCTCTATATCTCTATCTATCCCAAGATGAAACTTTTTCCTTGTGCGACCTAAAGAAATAATCTTTCAATTAGTGCAAATGTTGTGAAACCAGCTCCAAAAATAGAAGAAAAGAGAGATCAGCGCCTTAGAAATCAGCCACTTTGAGGGGGCAACCTCCAATACATTACATAAAAGAACAATTATTGGATGATACAAATGACAAAACCTCCTTTCTATATATAGGAGTCCATAGGGCCACAATGTAATCCTAGTGGGGCCACAACGTAACCCTAGTCAACCTAACAATAATAATGTAAGGGAATAATAATAACAATATGGGGGTTACATGGGTACACCAATAACAATAAGGGGGGATACACTAACACAATAAGGGACTACATTATTAATATAGGGACTTAACATGCCCCTCCCCTTCAAACAAGTTTTGTCCTCAACAATTGATTATTTCTTGATGCTTCTGTATAAAATTATCATCCTCCCATGTGGAATCTTCTACAAAAAAGTTCTTTAGTTGCTGAGATACTCTAAAATTGATCGTACATGTCGAGTTATTGTTTCTGTGACTGATTCAGAACTTCTTTCGATGTTATGTTGATCTTCCTGTTGTTTCATTAGATTCTACACCAAAGTTAGGTTATCCTTTGAGAGTTTGAGAACTTGTTGTTGATGCTCGATGTGCTCTTCCACTAATTTATCATCCATATTGGCTATTATTTGATCCTTCAAACCATCCAAATTACCCTCCATTTCTACTTTTAAACCATCTATGTCATCTTCGGTTGCTCTTCATAAGATTGAAATTTGTTGCACTTGGTACCATAATTTTGATATCTCATACTGCAATTCTTACTCTTCATGCATCATAGTATAGCTTTTTGAGGGCTTAATGGGTATGGAATTATTTTTAGGAGGCATTTCAAAACCTAATACTGAAATATATGCTCAATAGGCCCTTGGAATCACTTCAAACTGATTTTTTTATTTTTTTATTTTTACACAAAACTTATGCAATTCGGAAAAAATACACACCTTTTTCTTTCTTTTGACAAGCTTGATATTGAAATCGGATTATCTCTATAATTTCAGATCTTGAATATCTGAAATTCAGCCCTATAGTAGTCTTATGAAGCTTATTTCAAATGCCATAGGTATGACCTAATTTGTATTCTTCAAGGAAAATTTATGTCTAATCTCCCATAATGACACAATTATGGACTGGTTTAGTAGAGTGAAATTGTACGACTTGCCACGTGCCATGTACTTGTGACCACTTTTTACAGCATTCCAATCCGATGCTCAGATAGAGAGCTATGAAGAATTTTCCACGGTCACCTCTTTCAGATGAAATTCAGAAGCCTGAAAAATCCCTAACTTCCACAAATCATATCTCCGCAAATATTGTGAACCAAGATCTGAAATCTTGCAAAGTGTTTCCTTCAAAGTTCAGCTTCGCACTCTAAATATTTTAGCTTCTGAACCTTCGTAAAAAAATAGTTGTAGCGAAAATTCCATGATGACCTGTTTAGGTTTAATTCAGGAGCCTGAAAAATGACCTAAATTCCACAGATCATATCCCTGAAAATTATGTGAACCAAGCTCTGAAATTTTGCGACGATGTTCCTCAGGATGTTTTCTTCGCACTCTAAAAATTTTAGCTTCTGAAGCTTCATAGAAAAAAAATTATAGCGCAAATTCCATGATGACCTGTTTGGAGCAGTGAAACCCTAGAATCCCAAAGCTCTGATACCAAATGTTGTGAAACCAGCTCCAAAAATAGAAGAAAAGAGAGATCAATGCCTTAAAAATCAAGCACTTCGAGGGGGAAACCTCTAACAAATTACATAAATGAACAATTATTGGATGATACAAATGACAAAACTTCATTTCTATATGTAGGAGTCCATAGGGCCATAATGTAATCCTAGTGCGGCCACAATGTAACCCTAGCCAACCTAAGAATAATAATGTAAGGGTACAATAATAACAATATGGGGGTTAAAGGGGTACAACATAACAATAAGGGGGGATACACTAACATAATAAGGGACTACACTATTAATATAGGGACTTAACAACAAATAAAGATCATACATTCATTTAGAGATAAGAAAAAACATAAGATAATCGATTTAACTAACAAGTTAATAAAATCAATTTGATGAATCTTATATCACAAATTTTACGAAATGCATGTATTGCACATACATATAAATGATAACAAAATAACATGTTCAAAAGTGAATTGATGTCAAACTGTATTGAAACAAATATATAAAACAACACATCATAAGATCAATGAACTATTTCTCATTTGAAAACTTAAATGAAACATAAAAGATAAAAGTACCATATAAATATTTACTTAGCTCATTTGAGAAATAAATCTCAGTCCAACCTTTTCTATTCATAAAACTTTAAGAGTAAAAAAGTGCAACACCAGTAAAGTATTCTTTTCAAAATTTCAAGACCCCTTCTTAAAAGACATGAAGGGGTTTAAATACAAAACTAATAAGTATTAAAATAGTCATTGCAGTAAAAAATGAGGAGGTTTCAAACAAATCTCCTTGTAGTAAGTAAAATAAAAACATAAACATAAATTAAAGGGGTGATTTGTTGGTGGATTGTCTTGTTGTCCCTTATTATATTTTCTCCTTGAGTTGAAGAATATTAAGTATAGGACGAACCTGAGGAGGTTGGCCTGGTCTAATGTGTAGGTATCCAGTAAAAACAACATCAGATAATGAAGGTAGCATATATGAAGACGTATCTATAAGAAAACAAGGCATGAGCAATTGGCTGTGAGGCTTCACTAGACATCTCCAGTATCTTTCCCAATCTAACTTTTCTATCTTCTTGATGTGTTCCTCTTTTACTTTTGACACTTCCTTCCATTGCCTTATCAGATATTTTACTAAGGGTAATGCACCAGGAGGACATATATCTATGAGATTTGCTGCGATCAGGTTATGGCTAATAGTTTCCACAATGCTTGTGGGGACATATTTAGCTCTGGTTATTTCCCTTTCTACTTTCTTTAGTTGTATATGCCAATCTATGATATATTTCAGTGTTTGATTCTTCAATTCTAGGCAGGTTGGCATGTCAGCCATCAGAGGAATCTTCCCAGGTAACTAATTGGGATACCTTCTCATCTATGTCATCAAAACTAATTCTCATATCACCAATGCGATTCACAAGTGAATCGATTTGCTCACATAATTCAAGAATGCTAGTTAATTTCTGACAAAAGATGGCCTGTTGTTGTGCCAATAAGTTGTTCAATTCTAAAGCTTCTTTCGTAAATTCATCAATCTTTGGAACATATTTAATTTTCTCAATGGATATTTGCAATTGATGAATTTGAGTATTTTTAGAACTAATTTCACGTTAATGTTGAATCTTATGTTGATGTAGGATCTCTTGTAGTTTTTCAATTTGTACATGTAGCTGCTGACTAACACTATGCTTTTCTACTTGTAACTCTATCTCAAGTTGAAGTATATTTTCATATGTTTTCTTTATCAGTTGATGAATCTATGATGCTTTGTCAATAGTTGCAAATGCATAAGCTCCTGCAAACTGTGATAACCGAGTTAGATCCTGTGAAGGATCTGACTCGGTATATTTCCAAACAATGTCCATTGACATATCTTCTTGAGTGAGAGTCTAGGCATGTTATGTTCTTCTCCTTTTCTTCTGCATGCTAACAAATTCTTTGTGCCTAGGACTATAAAAGATATCTAAAGGAGGGATTTCTTGAATATTTGTAATATTCCTATTTAGGAAAATCAGCAATATAGGAACCAAAAACACATTTTTTAGAAAATTATGCAATAAAAGTAAAGAAAAACCCATGGATCCATTATTTTATACATTACAGAAACCAAATATACAAGGAGATCATAAAAAAATCATTATAGCTTAGTTAAACATGCCTCCCAAGCCCAGAACAACCCAAAAACACTACAACCACATGACTACTGCAACACAGAAATTATGAAGCAAGTAACAACACATTTTAATGAGGTTTTATCCTACAAAAATAGAGAAATAAATGGATTTTCTGATCTATTACTCAAGAGAGCTGAAAAACTGAGATCTAGTCTCTTTTACACAATTCCAAGATAACCTGGCAAGGGATTCTTGATAGGCATGAGATACATAAACTATATACTGCAGATTTGTGGCTGAATCACACTTTCTGACTAAATATCTGCATATATAGGACTAAAAATACAAAGAAATGGCTATATCTCCTCCTTACTAGCTCTCCGGGTGAAAGGTTGATCCTTTCACTAGGAAACTAGCTCACAATCAGGGGTTTTGACCCTTCCACTGTAGCACCATGAAAAATAACATATTTCCTCAAGGAGACTACGTTTTGGGTATAGGTGACTTCTTGGCCCAATTTCGTATGGTAGAAATTAAGCCTAGAATATTCCTCTCATATTTCTTCAACAAGTCCTCCAAGGAAGAGTGGGGAATTCCCGCATGAGAATACCCTTGTACTAAAAATTACAACAAACCCAACTAAATAGTTGAAGCATTCCATAAGTCAAAAGACTGAAACATAAAAAGTATTATCAATGCCCCTCATGGCTTCCATCCCTTCCCTTATATTCTTGGTGAGCTTCCTCACCCTTGGCCCCACTCATTTATGAGGTTACTTCCATGAAAAGACTCCTCCTCCAAAACTACTTTGTCTCCACTAGCTCCACACTCTCATTTACAGGGCTATTTGATTTGTTCAAACTTGACTTAGTATTCATGCATTGTCTCCTTTCACACCTAAGGTGGCTTTACTCTGACTATCTAAACTGATCTTCATTCACATTGGAAGCGATTTATTCCTACTAAAGAGTCTTTAAGGGTCTCCTTACCCCCTCATTCATCCAACAAGAAAGAAAAATGAGATTTTAATATTCCAATTAGTTGTATGCTAATTTAGGAATATTACAATATTCCCATCCCAACTGTTGCATGTCCTCAATCAACTGCAAAGGCACTACAAAATCTCCAATGTATATGTCTCCTCCCAAGTATATAAGTTAGCCTTTGGTAGATAAACCAAATAGCTATCATCATGGAGAAGTGGGAGATATATGGAAAGAGTTATATGTTGTCCATTTTCCTCATTGATGGATGAAAGATGGTAAATGTTAGGTGCCTCAATCTCAATGATAAATTCCAATCTCCATGCTATCATCCAAACAAAATGAGCCATCCTTGGTAGCTTATTGAAATAATCGCCAATCCCCTGGTTCTGAAATGTATAGGGGTTGCATGGCTGAAAAGGAGAGATCAAGTTACTCAACTCACGATTTCTCTCTCTCCATTTATGATAGATGTGGAATTGCTAGTCTTGGGATGCAATAATATGGTCATTAAGAAGCCAAAAGGTACCTGGAATCTCATGATCACACTCTTTGGTTCTAGGAACCCCCCTTGCCCAATCCACCCCACATATAGTGATTAGAGTATCATCACCATATGGGCTCTAAAATAAATATGGATTAAGTGTCACATGGCATAAGGGATGGTGAAAATATCCCCTCAAGTGATACCAACGTTTTTCTTCTTCTAGATGTTTCAAAACATGATATGATAAGTGGCCATCCAACCACTTACTTACTTCCAAAATCTCCTCAAAAAATTGAAAATAGTAGAGGACATTAGGTGTTGGTTGAATATGAACCAAGAAAAACATGTCTTGCCCAAAGCCATCCATGAAGTGGTTATTCCCATCATTGAATGTATCCCCAATAGGATCGTGAAATTCAAAGAGAGGCTTGCTCTCTTGTGGAGCAATGTGTTGCAAATGCATGGTAAAGAAATGCACATACATTGTTAGTTTATAAATAAGCATCAAAGCACAACCTTAAGCATATATTTTAGACAAGTTGGTGAAGAGGTCCATAGATGAACCTTCCCATTTTTCCATCAAAAGCGGAAGTGAATGTAACAATCTTGAAAGGTGGTTGTTCTCCTCCTCATACATCAAACAAGTTACATATATCTTGATATGTTAGTGCACATCTACTTTCAAATCCTCCCAATAGAATCCCTCCATGATGGTGTGATAAGACTCAATGGAATCTACATATCCCAAAAAGAGTGCCTCATAAGCTACATGTATAATCTCCTTCTTGAGCTTCGAGTCTTTATTCAAGTAGATCTGATCATGGAAATAGATGACTCCATCAACCACTCTATACCTTCCATCCATCGCTTGCCTATCAAGAACCTTACATGTGAAGAGGTTCTTGGAATATTCCACCAATAGTTGGGACTCCCAATATGGATCTAGGCTTCCCAACAATGACAACGTTGTTGATATCTGAAATGAAACACTTGTCACATCATAACTCTCCTCTTTGACATGCTCAATGCCAAAGCTACATGTCAAAGTGTTGTTACTCTACTTTTTCTACCTCCCTTGAGGTGATCTTGCCCAAGACAATATTGAAGTACATGGAATTCAACATCCTCTTGGAAGGTATTTCCACTCCAAAACTTCCATAGTTTTGCCAATGCATTCAAGAGTGCCAATAGCCTCTTTTTATATTTAGAAGTTTTCCTTATGTGTGGAGGTATCATTTGATGTTCCAATGTTATAGAATAGACTTTTGACACCATGCTCATGCTATCATAGAATTCTAGATCATCCTTTTCCAATGCAAATAACTGAGTGGGAGATAGCAATGTCCATATCAGAAAATTGCTCACCTCTCCTTGGAACCCATCAAAGGTTCTCAGCATTGTGCTAGCTCCTCCCAAGGCTCCACCTTTAGCCAAATATGTCAATGTTGTGTTGGAAATATTTTCATTGATGGCAAAGGAGCACAAAGGAGCAACACCTGAACCGACAATAAGGCAAAAGAGCAGATTAGGAAATAATGCAGTAAGAAAGCATAAATATTGTTTAAATAATGAATAGTAGGAAAGAAGGATTTAGTAGGTTTTAGACAAATAGGGGTAATATTGTTTATGAATAAATAGGGTATTAAATTAGTGTTTCTGCATAATATATGCTTAAAGGTGATATCAGACAAATCAAAGGAATTTCATTATTATGAGACTATGTGTTTAAGAAGATGAACATTTAATTGAAATTGAATTCTGGATGGAAAGAGTATGTCCAGATTGAGCATCAATCACTGAATGGATCGATGACACATAGGAGAAACTTCTCATTTCAGTATTCGGAATAAATTTGTCTATATGCATTAGAAGTGCATTGAAATGAGAAAGAGAGCTCCTGGTCAAGTTGAGTAATAGGAACTTGGATGGACAAAACATGGTTATGTTGAAACAACAAATTGAGTCAAGGAAAAATTCATAAGGTGATGAAGAAAACTATACGGTGAATGAAGAAACCATGGAAGAAGTCAATCGACAAAGAATGGAAACCGTTGGATTGGGAAAGATCGATGACAGAAATTAGATCGTGGATCAGAAGCGAGAAAAATGGATATTGCAATAGCTGATACTGCGATACCCGATATTGTGATGCAATATTACCATAGCATAGAGCATTGGGTCAAGGAGTTGGAATTGTGAGAAACAACACAGCAGAACATTGAAGGCGGTTTCTAAAAGCGGTAATGGTTTTATCGCACAACCATTAAATGGTAAGTGGTAAATCATTGAATGGACACGATAATGTTTAGAGAGTGACACATAGTAGTGGAAAACCCCTATTTCATGTGACTTCAAAAAGGCTAAATGGCATGCATCTTACTATGCGATATCCATTGGATATACGCATAGATCGTAGTTGGAGTGCAATAGCCGTTGGATAATGGAAGGCACGTAAATCGTCGGCAAAGGTACGTTTGGTTGTAAGCCGTGGGGCCTGAATGTATTATGTTTGCAAAATGGGTTTTAACCAAAGTTGAATTCGTAAATACAAATTGTCATGATGGGTATTATTTATATGGTTTGAAACGTGAATTATGGAAAGGTAAGTTTGGGCCCGATTATGTTATATATTAACATTTATGTTAACTCTTTGGGTTTTCTTCTACCAAATTCAAATTCATAAGAGTGAATGTCATGAAAAAATATTAATATTATGTTGAAATTTTGGGTTTTTAACCAAAGTCAAATTGTAGATTCGATATTCATAAAGTGGAGTTTTCTTATGGTTTATACCATAGGTTATGTAAGCAAAATAGCTTCCACATATGAAGTTGCAACTGTTTGGGGTCTTTAATATTGAGATGTGCATTGTATACATGCAAAGTATGGATGAAAACAACACAAAAGACACATGTAACAGAAGAAACATGGTAGTTATGCAGCAGAGCTGGAATAAAACAGCAGAAATAGAAACAACACAAGGACAACAAGCAGAAGAGGCCAAATGCACAACAAAGCGAGAAACTGATGGATTGAGTAAATAATTTTGTATAACTATAAATGTAAATGAATTAATTATTTTTTATTGTATGTGATACAAAGGCAAGTCTCCATAGGCATAGGGAAATATCCAATGAGTGTTGAAATGATTATTTATGTAATTTTGGTTGATGTAATAACCTGAATTGAATTGTGAGGACTCGGATGGGTGGAAGGCATAGAGCCAAGCCTGTTCACTTCGAATTCCCTATAGAATGCAAAAAATCACGTAGTTATCTATATAAAACATGTAATATTAGTGTGCATAGGAGTGTGAGAGAGAACAACATGAGGAAAGAGAGTGAAAGAATGAGAAGAAAAAGAGAAGTTAGAGAAGCGATGTAGATCCAAAGTTGATATAAGGTAGATATGAAGGCTAGAGGATAGCAGTGAAGAAGGAATAGAACAGACCTAATGTCTAGGTAAATTAGCATGTGCTTTCATTTTAGTATGAGGAAGTTGGTTCTTCCATATCAAGTTGTAGCTAGCTGAGGTAAGGGCCTCTTGTGGGTTGTAGCCTGCAGAAAATAGATGGGAGTTGGATCTTCGTTGCAAGTTGTAGCTTGCAGAATTGGGGTAGCAGCCTCCTGTAGGTTGGAGCCTAAACAAAATCAGTGGTGAGAGGGAGTTGGAGCTTGCCTTTGCATCACAACAATAATAAGATGTGGGTTTCTCCCATATGGGTTTCCACTTATATCAACTGTCCATGTGCATGATGATTATGTATTGATGTTCTGTATTTAATCTGATTAATACTTGCTGCACACATATCAATATTTTTGTTTCATTATATATTAAGTTGATCATGAAATGAAGATGTAAATAAGTGTAAAATAAAGTTTTAAAAGACCATGAATGTGATAAACGGATTCACCGCCCCCCTCTCGGTTTAACTAAGGGTTCAAAAATTGGTATTAGAGCAGGTTCCTTATGTATCACTTTATCAACTGGAAGGAGATCGTTGGTCCCCAAGATGGCTATTCTAGAAGGATGCTCAACAAATAAATCCCCTTTGTTTATTGGCACAAACTATGCCTTCTAGAAAATAAGAATGAGGATGTACATAGTGTCTCTAGGAATATAAGTTTGGGCTGTTGTGGAATTAGGATATGCCCCAAAGGATTCTGACACAAAGAAAGAAGCCAAACAAGATTTTATAGCTAATGAAAAAGCCATGAATGCACTCTTAAGTGGTCTGTGTGAGGTAGAATTTATCAAAGTAATGCACAACAAGACTTCCAAAGAAATATGGGATACAATAGAAAGTATCCATGAGGGAGATAAAAAGGTGAATATGGCCAAGCTGCAAACCTATAGAGCTTAGTTTGAAAATGTAAAAATGAATGAAGATGAAGATATGGCTAGTTTCTTCTTAAAGGTTATGGAAATTGTCAATAACATGAAAGCTCTGGGAGAACCCATTAAAGAATGTGTATTTTTGCAAAAGATATTGAGATCTTTACCATCCAGGTTCAACCCTAAGGTTTCAGCCATAGAAGAAACAACAAATTGGGAAAATTTTACCATGAATAAATTACTTGGAAACTTGATGGCTTATGAGATGAGACTTCCATAGAGGAAGTCAAATGTGAGGGAGGAAAACTTTAAGGTAAAGAAGAGAAAACAAGAAAAGGAAGATACATGCTCCTGCTATGATGAAGAAGAGGCCAAATTTGTTAGAAGATTGGATAGAGGCTCAGGCAAGTAAAAAGGTAAAATTCAATTTAAATGCTTTAACTGTGGAAGATTTGGGCACTATGCATCTAAGTGTCCTCATAAGAAAATGAATAATCAGACACAAGAGACAGAGAAAACAAAAACAAATAACTGGCAGAAAGGGAAGAGATTCAATAAAAAAATATTTTATGCTCAACAAGATAACAGTGCATCTGAAAACTCAGATGAATCCTCAAATGAAGAAGGAACCTTTTAATTTTTGTTGATGGCCAAGGAAGGGTTTGAAGGATTCCTTCTAGAATATGAGGAAGAAGGTGAGGTAGATCTTGAGGGGGAGCTAAGAAGTGCCCTCGAGGAAATAGACAGACTTAAACTCAAGTGCAGAAAACAGAAAGACATTCTCCTCAAATATGTAAAAGAAGAACCAAATTCAGAAGACCTCATTCAGTTGAAAGTAGAACTTCAAGAAGCTAAGAATGTGGAATACACTTTACTAAAGAAAATTAAGGATAAAATTTAGAAGCAAGAGAAATTGGAAGAAGAAGTAGTATGCTTGAGGAAGAAATTAGAAAATGCCAAAAGGGAATTATCAATGAACACTCCACGAATGAAAAGTTCTGAATAGTTGGATAAAATACTAAATGCTCAAAGATCTCCACTCATAAAGGCTGGTATAGGTTATGAAGGAGAAACAATCAAATCCAAGGGAGAAGATAACCAGAATATCATTTTTTTAAAAGTTGTAAAGGATAATGAAGTAGCTCAAAAGATTCCTACAAAAGTAGAAGCCAACAAGAACATGACCTGCAATTAATTAAACAGAAACAAGCAGGAACCTAAAATGACAAAGAACAAAATAAAGAAACAGTCAGCTAAAAAAGGCTCTTACACTCCTGAATATGAATTGAATAAATTCGAAAGCTATCAAAGGAGATTCTTTCCTCCCAGGAGAAATGTCACTTGTTTTTCTTGCCACAAACTGGGACATATTACAGCATAATTTCAGACAAAGAAAATCGATTCCAACCAGCAAAGGATGCAGAAAATGAAAAGACTACCTCAAGCAAACAAATGGAGAGGACAACCTTTCACTAGTTACAATAATCGTTTCCATGGGTATTTTTTTTATTGTAAGGGGTTCGGTCATAAATTCATGGAGTGTTGAATGTATGGACAAATATTGATGTATGAAAACTCAATGAGATTTATGAACAATGGATAATTCACTCATATACATAATCCATTTAGAAACATAATCAAATGCTTTATCTTCCATGAAATTATGCACAAGTCTCACAAATGTCCTCTCAAAGACTATGGTCCATCTTCTCAGGAAAGGTACCAAATAAATAGCCACATGCAGTGGAAAAAGAAGTTGAGTAAGTGTGACCTGGATCTAATATCTCAATATTAGAAAAGCCAATGGTATATGGATAGTGGATTCTCAAAGCTTATGACTGGAGATCAAAGCAAGTTTGTAGCCTTCGATGAAAAGAAATTTGGAAATGTAACATTTGGCAATGATAAAGTAGGGAAAATCAAAGGAAAAGGCTCAATGAGTCTGAATAATGGAAGAGGAGAGGCTCAAGATGTACTATTTGTGGATGGGTTGAAAGCCAATATGCTAAGCGTCAGTCAAATGTGTGATAAAGGCTATGAGGTCCTTTTTAGAGCCCAAGATTGTGAAGTAAGATCTAGCACCACAGGAAATACCTTGATCAAAGGTGTTCAAATAGAAAGTAATGTCTATATAGTGAAAGAATATAATGAAGTGTGCCACATAAGGAAACTTGATGAATCATAGTTATGTCATAGTAGACTGGGGCACCTAAACTTTGACCACGTCATCAGTTTGAGCAAGAAGAATGCAGTCAAAGATATGCCTACAATAAAGAAGCCTCCAAATACCATATGTAAATCCTGCCAACTGGGCAAGCAAACATGCACATATTTCAAGACCAAAGATAAACTATCTACAAGTATGCCACTTTAGCTTGTACATATGGACCTATGTGGACTATCAAGAACTAATGCACCAGGTGGAGAATCTTATTTCATGCTGATAATAGATGATTTTACCAGATTGACGTGGGTGGAATTTCTCAAATGTAAATATGAATCACTTGATAAATTCAAGATATTCAAGGCATTGGCAGAAAATCAAACATGATGCAAGCTAAAGTGCATCAGATTAGACAGAGGAGGTGAATTCACAGACTATGATTTTTCAGACCTATGCAATGAACATGGGATAAAACAACAGTTTACAATTGCAGGCACACCTCAACATAATGGAGTGGAAGAGAGGAAAAACAGGCTAGTACAACAGATTTCTAGAGCCATGATGCAAGAAAGTAACATTCCTCAAACCTAATGGGCAGAAGCAGTACACACAACTCTTCACATTCTTAACAAAGCTCATCTAAGACCAAATTGTGACAAGAATCCTTACAAATAATGGCATGGTAAATTAGCATCAATGAAACACTTTAGAATCTTTGGAAGCAAGTGTTTCATAAAAAATAATGGTAATAGATATTTAGATACAGAAACTGGTGAGTAAAAATTTTGGATATACATCTACAGTAGAATTCAGAATTGCTAACAAAAAACTACAAAATTGCTTGGAAAACATTGATGTAAGATTCAATGAAGATCTACACGGCAGAACAGCAAAAACACAAAGATGGTCAAATCCTCCTGACAGATGTTGAAAGTTGAAACCAATAACAATAGATAGATAAAACAGGAAAAACGGGGAATGTTGAACTAAACTCAAAATTTCCCTCAAGACACACTCAAAAGAACCATCCAGAAAATCAAATCATTGGGGACAAGAGTGTGGGAGTCTAGACTAGAAGACAGCTAGCTGAATAGACAGAAGAAGTATACCTAGCCATGCTATCTCAAATATAGCCAAAGAAGTTAGAAGAAGCCAGCAAAGACAAAAATTGGGTAAATTCTATGAATGAAGAACTAGACCAAATTGAGAAGAACAATACCTAGGAGTTAATGCCAAGACCCACTGGGAAAAACATCATTGGCACAAAATGGATATTCAAGAGTAAGATGAATGCACAAGGTTGGGTAATCAGAAATAAAGCTAGAATTGTATGCAAGGAATACTCTCAAATCGAAGTACTTGATTATGATGAAACCTTTGTCCATGTAGCTAGAATGGAAGCAATCAGAATGTTTTTGGCCTTTGCATGCTATCATGATTTCAGGGTATATCAAATGGATGTGAAGTCTACCTTCCTCAATGGATATTTAGAGGAAGAAGTCTACATGGAACAACTTGAAGGATTATCCTTAACAGATAAACATGAATATGTTTGCATATTAAAGAAAGCCTTATATGGTCTGAAACAAGCTCCTCGTGCATGGTATTCAAGGCTGGAAAAATACATGCAAAAACAAGGATTCAATAAAGGAGGAGTAGACAGAAATTTTCACATAAAGGTTGATGAAAATAGACTCTTAATTGTAGTAGTATATGTAGATGACATAATGTTTGGTAATAACAAAGATGAGTTAGCAAAAGGATTTGTGGAAGAAATGAAATCAGAATTTGAGATGTCTATTATTGGAGAGCTCACCTTCTATTTAGGACTTCAAATTATACAAAAGAACACAGGAATATTCATTTCACAAGAAAAATACTTAAGAGAGATGTTGAAAAGGTTCCAAATGGAAGACTGCAAACCTGTGTCAACTCCCATGATCACTGGATGCAAACTATGTGTTAATGATGGATCTGTAGATGTAGATCAAAGACTTTACAGATCTATGATAGGAAGTCTGCTATACCTAACTGCCTCGAGACCAGACATTATGTTGGAAATATGACTTGTGGTAAGATATCAAGCAACAACAAAACAAAATCATTTACTAGCAATCAAGAGAATATTTATATATCTACAAGGAACTACACATTATGGCATATGGTATCCAAAAGGAAAAATCTTCACATTGATAGCATACGCAGATGTAGATTGGGCCAGCTGTGTGGATGACAGGAAAAGCACAAGGGGAGGTGCTTTTTATTTGGGAAAAATTCTGGTGGCATGGATAAGCAAGAAGAAAACTTCTATCTCTCTATCTACATCAGAAGCAGAATACATAGCAGTAGCAGCATGTTGCACATAGGTAATGTGGATGAAAAAAACTCTCCAAGACATGAAGGTAAAAATTTATGAACCCATTTCTATCAAATGTGACAATACAAGTTCAATAAGTATATCAAAAAATCTTCTACTTCATTCAAAAACAAAGCACATCCCAATAAAGTACCACTTCCTCAGAGAAAAAGTAGCACAGAAATTAGTGAAGTTGGAATATGTACCAACAAAGGAACAAACAACAGACATATTCATAAAACCTCTTGCTAAAGAACCATTTGAATATCTAAGAGACAAGGTAGGGGTAGTGTCTGCAAATGTTACTCTTTGATATGATCAAATATATTTATATATATAAAGTTTGCATACAAGGAACGAGATCAGTGTAGAAGACAAGTGATAGTCTGTATCAGACAAGAAAGCATCATTATAGGGGGGAGCAGTCAATAAAATTGTCACAAAAGAGCTAGAGCAATGGAGCAGTGCCTGGAATAGGTCCTCAATATTAGATTATTATGATAATATAGAAACCACACTAGGAAATGTGTGACCCTTTTCCATTGATGTCAAAGGGGGAGGAAAAGCAAGCAAAGGATGAAATGCTCTTCTGAAAAGAAAGCAGAGGAGGACAAGACACTTCTCAGAATGAGAAGGGGGAGGAAGCCCCGGAGGAAGTATTGGAGTATTTTCATCATTGCCAAAGGGGGAGACTATTGGAAATATTGTCATTGATGGAAAAGGAGCACAAAGGAGCAACACCTGAACCGACAATAAGGCACAAGAGCAGATGAGGCAATAATGCAGTAAGAAAGCATAAATATTTTTTAAATAATGAATAGTAGGAGGCAAGGATTTAGTAGGTTTTAGACAGATAGGGGTAATATTGTTTATGAATAAACATGGTACTAAATTAGTGGTTCTACATAATATATGCTTAAAGGTGATATCGAAAAAATCAAAGGAATTTCATTATTATGAGACTGTGTGTTTAAGAAGATGAACATTCAATTGAAATTGAATTCTGGATGGAAAGCATATGTCGAGATTAAGCATCAATCATTGAATGGATCGATGACACAAAAAATAAAATTCTCATTTCAGTATTCTGAATACATTTGTCTATATGCATCAGAAGTGCATTCAAATGATAAAGATAGTTACTGGTTGAGTTGAGTAATAGGAACTTGGATGGACAAAACATGGTTCTGTTGAAGAAACAAATTGAGTCAAGGCACAAGTCATAAGGTGATGGCGCAGAAGAAAACTATACGTTGAATGAAGAAACCATCGAAGAAGTCAATCGACAAATAATGGAAACCGTTGGATTAGGCAAGATCGATGACAGAGATTAGATCACAGATCGAAAGCGAGAACAATGGATATTGCAATAGCCGATACTACGATAGCTAAGATTGTGATGCGATATTAACATCGCATAGCACATCAGGTCAAGGAGTTGTAATTGTGAGCAACAACGCATCAGAACAGTGAAGGCGGTTTCAAAAAACGGTAATGGTTTTATCGCACAACCTTTAAATGGTAAGTGGTAAATACTTGAACGGATGCGATAATGTTTAGAGAGTGACACATAGCTATGGAAAACTACCTATTTTGTGTGAGTTTAAAAAGGTTAAATGGCATGCATCTTATTATGTGATATCCGTTCGATATATGCATAGATCGTAGTTGGAGTGTGATAGCTGTTGGATAAGGGAAGGCACGTAAATTGTCGGTATAGGTATGTTTGGTTGTAAGCTGCGGGGCCCGAATGTATTATATTTACAGAATGGGTTTTAACCAAAGTCGAATTTGTAAATATAAATTTTCATGATGGGTATTATTTATATGGTTTGAAACGTGAATTATGGAAAGGTATGTGTGGGCCTGATTATGTTATATATTAACATTTATGTTAACTCTTTGGGTTTTATTCTACCAAAGTCGAATTCATAAGAGTGAATGTCATGAACGACTATTAATATTATGTTGACATTTTGGGTTTTTAACCAAAGTCGATTTGTAGATTTGATATTCATAAAGTGGAGTTTTATTATAGTTTATACCATAGGTTATGTAAGCGAAATAACTTCCACATATGAAGTTATTACTATTTGTGGTCTTTAATATTGAGATTTTCATTGTATATATGCAAAGTGTGGGTGAACACAGCACAAAAGACATAGGTAACGGAAGAAACAGGGCAGTTATGCAGCAGAGCTGGAATAAAACGACAGAAATACAAAGGACACAAGGATAGCAAGCAGAAGAGGCCAAACTCAGAGCAAAGTGAGAGACCGATGGATTGAGTAAATAATTGTGTATAACTGTAAATGTAAATGAAGTAATTATTTTTTATTGTATGTGATGCAAAGGAAAGTCTCCATAGGCATAGGGGAAAATCCAATGAGTGCTGAAATGATTATTTCTGTATTTTTGGTTAATGTAATAACCTGAATTGAAGTGTGAGGAATTAGATGGGTGGAAGGCATAGATGCAGGCCTGTTCACTTTGAATTCCATGTAGAATAAAAAAAGTCATGTATTTATCTATATAAAACATGTAATATCAGTGTGCATAGGGGTGTGAGAGAGAACAGCATGAGGAAAGAGAGTGAAAGAATAAGAATAAAAAGAGCAGATAGAGAAGCAGTTTAGATCTAGAGATGATATAAGGTAGATATGCCAATGCTGGTAGACAACAGTGAAGAAGGAATAGAACAGAGCTGATGTCTAGGTAAATCAACATGTGTTTTCATTGTAGTATGAGGAAGTTGGTGCTTCCATATCAAGTTGTAGCTTGATAGATGTCCAGTTGTAGCTGGCTGAGGTAGGAGCCTCCTGTAGGTTGTAGCCTGTAGAAAATAGATGGGAGTTTGAGCTTCCTTGCAAGTTGTAGCTTGAAAAATTGAGGTAGTAGCCTCCTATAGGTTGGAGCCTACAGAAAATCAGTGCTAAGAGGGAGTTGGAGCTTGCCTTTTCATCACAACAATAATAAGATGCAGTTTTCTCCCTTATGGGTTTCCACTTACATCAGTTGTCCATGTGCATGATGATTATGTATTGATGTTTTGTATTTAATCTGATTAATACTTGATTCACACATATCAAGATTATTGTTTCATTATATATTAATTTGATCATGAAATTAAGATGTAAACAAGTTTAAAATAAAGTTTTAAAATACCATGAATGTGTTAAAATGATTCCCCCCCCCCCCCTCTTAGTTTAATTAAGGGTTCAACATCTTGCACCATGTTGAGAGAAATCTTTATTCATCTTCAACTCAGGGGGTCTCCCTGGTGGAATTCCTCCATGTAATGACACATCAAGGCCTTGAGCAGGCTGTATATGTGGGTGGACTGCTTTGTCCTTTCGCTCACTGCACAAATCAGTCTACCTCCTTTGTACATCAAAATTCCGAAATTGGTAAGGGTGTGTGCTCTCAATCATATAATGTTGATCATTCTCCCTATCTTCTTATTTTATCTTCAAGATCTCACAATATATCAATGGTGTCACATGCTGCTCATGGAATGTGCTCTGATCTTTATATGTGAGATTATTTGGAACTTCTTGTGAACATACAAGAATTCCTCCCATTGGAGCAAGTGCTCCATCTTCCTCTTCATGAGGTGCTAGATATGCTACTGATGTGACAACGTTGTTACCTCTATCCTTTTCTTCCTATTCAACATCAATGGGAGTTACCTTATGATCAATAAGTGGATCCTCTTTTGAAAAAGAGATCTCCATGTCCTCTTTTCCAGGAGAGTGTTTTCTATGAAGTAGGGATGTTGCCTCTAGCAAGGCATTCTGCAAAATTTTATCCCCCCTCAATAGTTTTATGAAATGGAGTTGGGTTTATAGATCCTTCCAACCCATGTAAAGGTTTTGTTTGTTTTGGCTTGACTAGCTCCACCAAAGGTGTTTTAGAGTGTTTTTCATCAAACCTTTCCAATACTCTCCTAGTGAACCTTGCATAAGTGGATGTATTTGCAATTTTTTATAAAAAAGATTCAAATAACCACCAGGCATAAGTCTTACCTTCAAGATTCAGCGCTTCTACTCTAATGGTTTCATCTTCTGAAACTTGGTGCTGCTGCAAATAAGTATCAAGCTCCTCAACACAAACCCTAGTTGAATATTAAAGTGACCCATCAAAAGTAGATAGGAAGAATCTACCCTCATCATGCTTCTTGTACCTTATGCTTTTATCATGGTTGCTAGGTATTTTATCCTCCTTGATCTTGCAAAACCCTTGGAATTTTATGTGATATTTGAACCTCTTAGATTGAGATTCATACTCTTGTAAATAATCATGTAGAGTCTCCTTCTTTGGCACATCTCCTTCCTCCATCTCACTTGCTATAACCATAGGCCTGGTAGAGTGTTGTAAATTTGATGTTGTGGCTGAATAATCACACCCATAATATGAGGAACTAGAGATTTCATCATGTACAAATCTTGTTGAGGGATCTCCATGTCTTTCCCTCCTCATCTCTTTGATGTCATTGCTAATACCCTGTAGAGTTTGAAGAAGTTTTGAGAACTCCTTCCCTCCTGATAATAAGGTTTTTCCTTGATATCTTCTACATATATTCTCCTTCCTATGAGAAGCCTCCTTATATGAAATTATGGCTAAAGTACAGAATCTGAGTCAAGATCAGAGCTTTGATACCACTGTAATATTCCTATTTACGAAAATCAGCAATATAGGAACCAAAAACAAATTTTTCAGAAAATTATGCTATAACAGTAAAGAACAGCCCATGGATCCATTATTTTATACATTATAGAAACCAAATATATAAGGATATCAGAAAAAAAATCAATATAGCTTAGTTAAACAGGCCTCCCAAGCCAAGAACAACCCAAAAACACTACAACCCTATGACTACTGCAACACAGAAATTATGAAGCAAGTAGCATCACATTTTAATGAGAGTTTATGCTACATAAATAGAGAAACAAATGGATCTGATGATATTTTTCTCAAGAGAGCTAAAAAACTGAGATCTAGTCTCTTTTACACAATTCCAAGATAACTCGGCAAGGGTTTCTTGATAGGCATGAGATACATAAAGTATATACTACAGATTTGTGGCTGAATCAAACTGTCTGACTAAATATTTGAATAAATAGGACTGAAAGAAAAATAAAAGGTTGATCCTTTCACTAGGAAACTAGCTCACAATCAAGGGTTTTGACCCTTCCATTGTAGCACCATGAAAAATAATGCAGTTCCTCAAGGGGAATTCACTGTGGCTATAGGTGACTACTTGTCCCAATGGTAGATGGTGCAAATGAAGCCCATAATACTCCTCTTAGATTTATCCAACTATTCCTCCAAGGAAGAGTTGGGAATTCCCACATGAGAATACCCTTCTACTAAACAATATAGCAAAGCCAGTTAAATAGTTGAAGCATGAAATAAGTCAAAACACTCAAACATAAAAAATATTCTCAATGCCCCTCATGGCTACCATCCCTTCCCTTATATTCTTGATGAGCTTCCTCACCCTTGGCTCCACTCATTTATGAGGTTACTTCCGCAAAGACTCCTCCAAAACTACGCTATCTCCACTAGCTCCACTCTCTCATTTACATCGTTGTTTGATTTGGTCAAACTTGACTTAGTCTCCATGCATTGTCTCCTTTCACACCTAAGCTGGCTTTATTCTTACTATCTAAACTCATATTAATTTACATTGGAAGTGATTTATTCCTAATAAAGAGTCTTTAAGGGTCTCCTTACCCCCTTATTCATCCAACAGGAAAGAAAAATGAGATTTTAATATTCCAATTAGTTGTATGCTAATTTAGGAGTATTACAATATTTAAAAAAAATCACAGGTTAGGAAGGTTGGGATGTGTTCCATTCTCTCAGTACTTAACATTTTGTCGAAGGGCCCAGCATTAAACAGGTCTTGACTTGTAGAAGGGGGAGTTAGTATATTTTTCTATTGGTCAATAATCATGACTGCATGTTCTTCTTGGAGTTTGAGATAAAACAATTTCCATACATATTTGATATTTCCAGTGAAATTCAAATATATTTTTTGAAATTGAACTGACTTCTCTTGATCTAGTGTGTTAAGAAATCAGTTATCCTTAATAACTGATTCATTTTATTTCTGAGTCATGGATTGAGAGACCTCCAAAATCTTGAGTGGAATTTTCTCCAGCCTCTTGTTTCTGTATTGTTGAAAATTTAATATTTGTGGTGGGTGAATGCGTAAATTTTCTAACTTCTTAACTGCAACATATTTTTCACTAGACTCGAACACGTCATCAAAATCATCATCTTCATGCACAAAGGGTCTGATTTTCACTTCAGTAGTGAAGTTATTGGCCACTTTCAAGGGATCATATTGCCTATTTGGAATTGTAAACAATTTCAAACACTCTATTTGGCCAATTTCCAGTATAGCATGTTTGTAGTTTTCTAGGCCATACACACCACAGTTAATTGGAAAGGAAGGCCATAATGCCTTCTTGGCTTCTTTAAAAAATGTGGTCAAACCATTTCCCACGGATTGGTATGTGATTTCTCTTGCAAGAATTTTATTAGGAACATACAGTGGTAAGAAATATGGATGATCTAGGCTCCAAAATACTCATACAAATTTGAATGACTCCTCACCAAACCACTTTCCTATAGAATAACATTTTTCTTGGGTTTCTTTGGAAAGTCTGCAGGCTTTCTCATTAAAAAAAAATTCAAAAAGGGGTAGTATAACTCCATGATAGATTTTGTAAACATGGCTTTCATATTTGGACTCCCAGAGAATACTATGAAATACATGAATGGGAAGGGGATCTTGGGTAGTCCATTTCTAGCCCATGGCTAGAAAATCTGATGTAAAACATATGGCGTCCATCATATAACCATGCATATAAAATAGAGGAAAAAATTTAGAAGAGATAGAGTGATTATTTCTGTATTATAAATTTTGGGTGGAAATATTATTTGAAATAATATTTCCCCAGTCCATAACATAAATGCCAGCTGCTTCTTTCATAAGGGGAACCCATTCTATTGAGAATCTAGTTGTGTCTGACTGACCAAAAAGTCTAGACATCATAGCTGAAATATAGCAATAGGGCTTGCGAGAGAATCAATAGAATACATACCCTTTTCATCATTCTTGTGTTTGTTAGGATTACTCCTCCCCTGCTTTAATGGTGTTGATTTGAATTCATTTTCCTTAGTGAATTTTTCAAGGAATTCTTTATCATAAATCTTACCAGCGTCCAAAAGATGGTACATTTTCTTCAGGTCTTCCGCCTTAAAGGAACCAATCATTGTTCCTCTACTGGTAAGGAACTTTATGTCCCCAATATCAAGATTTTCGATAATCCTCCTCACCATATCAGTATATGGTGGTATGTTGGGCCTTGTTACAATTCGGTGAAGAAATGAATTGGCTACATCTCCGATCGTAGCTTCAGAAGAATTTGGGGCATTCACTGTTTCTTTCTCTGAATTTTGCTTGGTTTATCGTCTTCAAATAGCTTATACATAGTATTTTTATGGATTTGGTGCACGAGTGTATGAAATCACACCAGTTGAAGGGTGTGTTTCAGCCCTTTAAACTATAGGTAACAAGTAGAAAGTGGTGGAGTTCAAAAGCGTACAATCTAGAGGAAAAAGCATGCAAATGTATACTCAAATTAAACTAAAAATAAAACACAAACATATAGAAGCTATTGAAGAGAGTCAAACAATAATAGTGAAAATAATGCCTCTAGGCCCCTTCTTATTAAATTTTTGATACGAATAAGAAATTTTACCCACTTGGAAAAGGCCCCCTAGACAATGGTTCTAAGTCTCGATGCAAGGATGTTGTTTTCCAAGCTCGCCTTGGTGCAAGATCCCTCTCTCTCTAATGTGATGGACTAAGATCGTTGGATGGCCAACAATCGAGTCCCCTCTATCTCCAACTCTGGGTGACACACTGCTGGTATCACTTGGGAAATTCTGGCCAGCATAACAATGTGATCACCCATTCTTTATCTCATGGTGGCTTTATATAGGGGATTTCAAATCCTCCTTCTCTCCCTTGGTACATGGTGGATGGTGACCCAAGGGAGACGTATGATTCCATTGTGTGCTCCAAATATTCCTTTTTGTGCTCACATAATGTCTAAGGAAGCATTGGTGGTTGTCCTTCGGCAGCTTCATGCAAGGAGTAACTATCCTTTGCTTTGTGTGGTCCCGGAAAGTGACATTTTTCCACTTTCAGGAATGTGTTCTTATTGAGAAAAAAGGTACACAAAAGGCGCTCTTCTCGAAGGATAATGTGCACAGTCAACATTTTAGAATATTTAAAATTTGATTTTCTCAAAACCTTAGAGATTTTAAATACTTTCTTGATTCCATAATGTCTTCCTGCCCTGTAAATCCTTTGGCTTGACATTAATTAATGTCATCTTCTGCTATATTATTTTCCAATGTTAACAGTTCCCCCCTAATGTGTGAGGTCTAGGAAGGATTGTATAGTTGAAATACATTATAATTTATTTTCTGTATCATGCATAGAGAGAGAGGGAGACTTGAGTGGAGCTTTTGGAGTTGACACCACCCTGCACCAGTTCCAAGAATGACAACATCTAAGGGATCCCTGCAAGCAAATACAATATACAACATATATACAAAATTTCAACGAGGCGGGCATGCCCCATGCTTGTGATGCTATGGCTAGTTAAACAAAATTGACAAATACATGTATTTTATGTGTCACTACTATGGTAGTGATGCTGGCGGTTGTCGACGATGATTGTTGACGCCCTCAGGGGTGTTTTTTCTTTTATGATAGGTGAAATGTGGTACCCATATGCATAAAATTTGTATGGCATGTAACTGGGCAATGTATGAATATGACTGGCTGGGGATTTCCTGTGTAATCATTTTTTGACAAAGACGCTTGTGGAGGCACGGGTCTTCGGCGGATCTGATCAAAGTGCAATGGTTGTAAGGTATGATACCATATTGACATGAAATATTTTTTCGTAGTCAAATTTTAGAAGGATTGGTGACATATGTGGACAATGATGTTGTTATCACTCAGGTTTTCCTTGAAGTTGTGGAAAAGGAAAGTATACCCGAGGTAACCACAAACCAACCTTCAGATGCAGAATCTAACCAATCTGCATCCAGAGAGGGCTCTCTCTTTATAATTTATCTTTGTTCTTAGAAAGTTTTAGGCTAGTTATAAGTCCAAGAGTTTTGATTTTGTTTGAATGGTGGAATCTGCCAACTAAGGGCAAGGTTGAAGATTTTCAGTCCATTGGGCTATGGAGTCAAAGGATGGCTTTACTGAATTACTATTCTATACACAAGATGGCTTTGCAGGGCAAGATAGCCAAACAGAGAACAATCCTTAAAATTTAAAGTGGATGGAATGGGTTTGAAGGGATGAAAGGCAGCTAAGAATATTTCACCATGTTCAAAAAGAAAGAAATGAAATGATTACAAACAAAGAGAAGTGAAGAATTCTTTATTATAGTAATCAAGAATGTTTAAATTAGCAAATCAAGAGCATTTAAGAATTCGTGCTTATAACCAATTTAGAGGAAAACATTACGAATAATCACATCTGAAATCAGAGTACAATTAAGTAAATTTTGATTCAATCCTTTATGTAAATTATTCAGAAATGAACACAATGATATTATAAACAGATATAAAACTTAAGACATAGGATAGAAAAACTTATTGAACTGCAGTTCGACGCATGAATCCTGCAAAAAGTCTTGAGCTTCAAATCATCATCCAGCAAGCCACAAAGAAATTTCTCCAAAGCATTTTTATTCCAAAAAGATCAATGTTACAGCAAAGTAGTAGAATCCACCCAAAATACTTCCAAGAGTGAAGTATTTATACAAATTCTAAACTAAAATATCTTGAAAAAATATCAAGATTAGTTCACAAATCTCTCCAACTATTTTACATAAATAGAACTTAAGTAAAGGACACTCAAACTAATTCATCTATTTGGCACTATTTTGTATGGATAGGTGATGAAGAAGAGGAGAATTCGAATTTGATCCAACTCTTAGTTGATGATGAGGCATCCAAGTCACTAACTGCTTCCTTTCTTTGTGCAATCTGCTCCAACAATTCTGAAAACTTGGGGTCCAATGATATCTTTGTATTTCTCAATCCGTAATATATATGTAAAATTTGAAATATTTTATTGTAGATAAATATGTTGGTGAGATAAACCTCTTTCACTTTCCTAAAATTCCTCTCCAGCTGTGCACAATAGGCTCTGCAAAAAGATGTGTAAAACAGAGTTTTACAGAGTCTGAAAAATAGCCTCTAAATATGTGCATATATCTCTCAGTATAAAATTAATGTCAAACAAATGAGATAGGTTTTTGTAGATGGGTCTCATAGGAAAAAAAACCTCCTTCAGTTTTGTAAGATGTATTTCTGATTGGCCACAATATTCCTTGAAAAATGATGACTTAACAGGAATTTTCTACAAAAAGTGCTTTCCAACATCATTTACTATTTCAAAAACCATAATAGCTGTTAGAAAAGTGAGAGAGGTTTTTGTAGATGATCATCTTAAGAACATAAACCTCCTTCAGTTTTGTAAAATTCATCTCGGATTGATCACAATAGTTTCTGCAAAAATATGACTAAAATATGCAATTTCTGCAAAAATGTTCCTTCTTGTTATGTTTTTTCATCTTTTTTACTTTCTTGCTCTTTTGACTATTTTAATTTCACTTTAGACAAACCTAACTATTGGTGAAAGTATTCTCATCTCTTTTTACCATTTTACTGCCTTCTGTATTTACTTTTACTATTTACCTTTGACTGCTCTGTAACTTCATTTTAACTTTCACTGACTTTTACGTGATACACTTTAACAACTGATACTTTTTCGCTGTTATGTTTTCTAACCTCTGTTTGAATAGATTTGATAACAATATTGGAGTAAAAAAATCTTATGACTAGTATTAAGACTGTTTATCCAAGGATGTGATCTTCTGATCACCTCTTCAGGGGACAATCGAGTAGATTTTTCAAGCAATTCCCCAATGGACAAGGGAGTGAGGTTTTGACCAGGTTCAAAATGGAGCATCATTCAAGGCTACAGGAACTCCCATTTTGGTTCTTGTGGAAAAATGGAAATTTGGCTAATTGTGAGAAATTGAGTAAATTCACGGGAAAAACAGGTCCATTTGCAGATTTAGTAATTCAATTACAGTTCTCGGGGTCACGGAATGAACTAGTAATTAATTCTAACTCTGTTTCAGTGAAGGAAAAAGGAAAGCCGAGATTTCAACAAAGTTCAGTTTGAATTTAGGGTAAATACCTATTTTTGGAGAAAACAGCGTTTGGATAGGTGTCGGCTAAGGTAGATAATCTTCTGAGAGGCTTGTCTGCAATCTTCTTCGAAAGGATAAGGTAAGTGGACTTCACAAATTCGAATTTTGAATTTTTCTGCGTGGAAAGTGTTTTCTTTCACTGGCGTACAAAATGATGAAAAAGACGTGAATGTTTTGTTTTATCGGCAAAGTCAAACGGGGGGGAATTTTTATTTTTTTGAGGAATGACGTCATTTGAAGTACGGGATGACATGTGGCAGGGGTCGGGTGGTAAGCGGTAATCCCCGCACCGCTTATGGGCAATGGTGGTATTGAACGCGAGGGCAGCGATTCTATTGGGGAAGTGACACGTGGTCGGAGGATGGTTTCAAAACCACCGTGCCCCCGCGCGTTAAAGTTCTGTCGAGGGACGGCTAGCGAAATCGCTGTGGAGCGTTGATCTGCAGGTGGATGATCCGACGGTTATCAAGACGGGAAGGTGACGAGGAAGTTAACCTGCAGGCCCGATGTAATTAGTGTTTAACTAATCATCCCGGGGGTGCTTTGATAGGCGGAAAAATTGGTTATTAATTAATCCAGTTAATTAATTAATCCCATGGTTATAAAGGGTCGGGGTAAGAAACTTTGCGCGCTGGATCTCCAAAGTTTAGTTTTAATTAAACTTTGGTTTATTTTTGTTTTTGTTTTAAACATACGAATTATATTTTTAATGTTTTTTTCATATTTTTATTATATGATAATGAAATTAGATCAATTCAATTACCATAAGGGGCGGGACTATTATATAATGATATATTAAACCAAAGGGCACATAATGTGGGTTTTTTAGTTGAATGCATGGGAGAAATAAATACTTTGGTTAAAATCTTAATAGATGGGTTTTTGGGATATGTATGTAAAAGGGGTTATATACTTAGGATAAGGCATTTTCACTAGGGATTTAGTAAATAAATTAGAAGTTAATATGATGAAGGGCAAGGTAAACTCAAAATACTTAACTATCACTAATAAAGTGAAGATCTTTAAAGTAAATTATATCATCCTAACTTCAACACTTAAGCATAGCAAGTGATTTTGAGGGTATTTTATGAAATATGGCATGATTTTCCTAAGTAAAATTGGATTTTACTTAGGAAAAAGTTAAAAGTGAATGATTATAATGGCAAATAATCTCAAGTACTTAGGTCTTTTTGATCATTAGGCCGAGGGTCCGGTCCCTCCAAAAGTCAAGGAAATGCCTTGAGCCCCTTTGATCTCCAAGTACCTTAGCACTTTGGGGAAATTAGTAAAAAACTTAAGGGGAAAGTGATGTGGGAAGTTAATGATTTTGAATTTGCTTGCTGTGATTTTCCAGTGTATTTCCTGCTTCAGTACTTGTGATGAAAGTCAAGGATTAAACACATTTAGCAGCATCATTCATCACATGAAACTTTGCAACACCATCTACCTACCCTATCTACTTTACACTACCATTTTCTTTTCTTTATTAGGGTGCACTTAGACTTGCAAACCCTTATCAATCTTCTTTTTCTTTTACATGACAAATCTATCTAATTCTACACTTATTGCATCCAAGGGCTCAGATTAAACTGTTGAGCACCTTTTATTAACTCTACCTATCTACTTATCTGCCAAGATTAAACTATTTGGTCAGATATTTATTCTCTATTCTACAACATGAAATTGAAAAATGAACTAGCCAAGCTTAAACAGTTTGACTATTCATGAATTGTGGCATAAAATACAAGTTGCACACAATTTGTTTATTACATCAGAGTAAAAAGTAGTGGCATTTGGATTTTCACACTTTCCTTGGTATATTTTTTGCTTGGGGTTCATTTCTTTCATTTTCTTGACCAATTTATTTTTCTTACCCTTTGATTTTTCTTTTAGGGTATACCCTCTTTACATTTTTTAATTTTTTTGATTTTTTGGTTTTTCAAGAATATGGAACACCTTTGCTCAAGAAAAAGGTTTGAACATATTCCATAGTTCAATCAAGACAATCATGAAAAATGACACCTATTGGTATAGGAGTCTAACAGATGTCTCCCACGGTGCCACCCGAGGATACCCCTTTGCATGGGGAGGGGTTATCCAAGGTACCACTTCCTTTTTGGAAAAGAGGTGTCGAGGTCGACAGAAAGGAAGCCTTAACCAAACTGTGGGTCACCGAACTGAGGGGTCGGGGAATTGGATGTGATGAGTTTAACATAGGAATGTTGGTGGGAGGTGAGTGAAAAATAATGATGGGGATTCAGAGACCCAAGGTCAGAGTATACTTAAGCAGCTTGGCAGTAGTCATAGTTATTTCTGAAGGGAAAATCCCTGGAGTTGGTAGAACTTCCATGGCGGGTGTAAAATAGTTATGAATGTCGTGATGGTGCATGCATGGGGGGGGGGGGGGGGGGTCTATATACTGGAGACAAGGGAGATCAGGGACTTCTGCCATGGTTGAGGAGATGAAATATGAGGGTGAAGGGTTTAAGTGCACCATTTACAGTCTTTGTACACTTACCAAAATAACAAAATAATGGGGTTTGTTTTGTACAAAACGCAGAGACGGGTACCCCAAAACATGAAAGTGTTCACTCACTAATGGCGTGAGGAAGGTGTTTTGCTGAGGGTGGGGGTCCCATTAGTTGGTCTCATGTGAGGGGTTGAGAAGCGAATGAAAAATATCGTAGATGGGATTATGCTGGTGGAGGTATGGTGGGCCAAATGTGATGCTCGATGGTGCACCTTTTATCTTCTTATGTGACCTGGTCATCCGACAAGGGGGTTTCAGTTAGCATGGTATAATTGACCTTATGCATGATGAATGGATGGGAAATAGGTGCTTCTCGAACTAAAGTGGTATGGCCATGGCATCACTGTTGCTATGATATATGGTCTACTTTGTGTGACGAGTGCCACCGGGGGGGGGGAGGCTCTACCGACCAACACAGATGTTTTATCATGTGCAGGGTGAGGTGATGATAAACACTGTTGGATATGAGGACCATATGGTTTATTTCTGATGGATAAATGATGTTAGGATATGCAAAGTGTTCTGGGACCCTATCATGCTGGGGTTAGGATGATACCTACTTCGGAACATTCAGTAGATGGTGTTGCGAATGGTTTGCCAGTTTTTCCTGCAAAAACAACTACCTTAAGTGAAAGCATCTTATTTTCATCAAATATTATTGAAAGGTATGAGCTTTAAAAAGAAAGATGGGAGAGGGCATACCTGCTGGTGCTGAAAAAATATTTTTTCCAGAAAGAAAATGTGTGGCATCACTTCCTTTCATCATGAAGTACTGATGATGGTGCAACTTACGGTTCCTAGAATGAACCCTCTGATCTCTCCTTATGGCCCTCAATTTTTTTTTGAAAATGGCGATAAATAGATGAATATGGACCTTGTTCAATTCATTTGTACTTGTTGAGGTTTGAGAGGTCAGAGGTGTTTGCGTAGCCTTTCTTGCCATTGCAGTCAGCCTGTGTACCAGGGACTAGAAATACTATGTCGAGGTAACTTCCATGATGTCCTACATTTTAATTTTTCTAATTTGATTGTGTCGAGGGCCGTACAAATTGGATTTGTACAGCCTTTGGGTGACTTTTTCCCTAGATTGCGTAGGTGATCTGGGCAAAAATGCACTTTCCTTGCACACAATTTCGAGAGACAGGCATGCAAGGGTGGTATGTTCCCCAATTTTAGCCCTCATGGGCATGCCTATGAAAAATACAGGCATGAAAAGGCCGAGGTGACAACAATTTTTGGTTTTTGTCTATTTTTTGGGTTTTTTCTCTATACTGATGGGTACTTGTGTTGGTGACAGGTTATTGTGGAGGGAGTGGGACTGGCTGGAGATTCAGACCACTCTATTTATTGATGCTAGGGTGCGACATCAGTTGGCAGCATGGGGCCTTCTGAAGTTTGCTGAAAATGAGTTTCTTTGGTTGCAGGACCATTTACTGTGTTGCATTATACAACACTGGTGCAGGAGGCGCAACATGTTCATGTTGTAGGGGGTGAACCTGGTGATCAGTCCGAAGATGGATATCTATCTTGTGACCGGGTTACTGCCTTAGGGTGAGGCACTGAGGTACCCACTCTCCTCTAGGAGGGTGAATCTGAATAGATTCCGGAGGCATCATTGTGGGGGGGGGGGGGGAACCAGCACATAGGGATGCATCAGGATTGCATCATTTACAAATATGGCAGAGCGATGTGCTCTGGTAGTGATAGTACGATTTTCGAGTTTTTTTTCTCCACAATGAGCATCTCACCCGCAGGTTGGAGTTTTGTGTCGGTTGAGGTCAGGGAATTTTTTATACTTTTCCCAATTTTGTTTTGATGGTATGGTGTCACAATTGAGCAAGGTCTAATGTGGATTGAAGTCATTTTCATACACCAGTATCCTATGCAGCATCATGTACGAGAGGGTGGTGCTTGTGAGGTCAGTGGTGGCAGTGCCTATTGGGGGGCCACGGGAGCCACGCATGAGGATGTGGGCTCCAGTCATGCCACAGGCTGGTGGTGGTATGGTGGGGCATTACTGGAAAGCCACAAAAAAGGCTTGGTTCGAGGCCAACCCAGAGATGTTCCTACCATACCCGTATACGGGGATGGACTTCCAAGGTGACCCAGATATGGGTCTCCCTTTTTGTTATGTTTGGGGGCCGAAAGGTATGGTTCATATGTTTTTTCTACATTTTTTTAAGTATGTATGTGCTTATGTGCTTTGTTAGTGACACTAACATTGTTTTGGTTACCCATGCAGATGTTGGCAAGGTGGGTTGCCCCGTGGCCCGATTGGTGGGCCAATATCCTCCGCGACGAACTTGAGGTGGTCAGGGAGGAGGTGATGCAGGTGGACCAGGTGGTGGTGCCAGTGGATGTGGTAGAGATGATGATAGCCCCTTAGGTGAGGTTAGCATCTCAGTTTCTGCAGAGGTTGCAGCTGAGCAAGCTCGTGCTGATGCAGTCGAGGCACACATTGCCATATTGACAGCTCAGGTGACTGCTCTTGAGGACTTCCAGGGTTGAGTGGACCACTTGACCCAGGGTATGTCTACTCGAGGTTTAATGTATGAGTTCAAGGAGGTCTGGTTAGATACAGTGATGGCCCGTGAGAGGGATTATCAGCCCAATCTATGTCAGGTGGCGATCGCAGTGGCGACAACAGCTCCAGTGATGGTACCGAGAGCAGTGGTGGGTCCAGGTGCCCCCCTTGAGGGAGCACCCCCTAAAGTAGTTTTGTACTTAGGGAAAGCACCCATTATGAGGATGCTTCCATTATTTTTGATGATTTGTGTATCTTTAGGCTAGCTATTGGGCCAGTGAAACTATTTTTTTGTACTTAGATATACATATTTTTGATCTATATACAAGAGATATTTTTTTGCGACTCTACATGGTGTATCACTTGTTTCAGTTTATGTATTTGTTATGCTGATGGATATCTATATTTTTGGATTTATGTATGATGGTATATTTGAGATGCATTCCAGTTTAGGATATGGTTAGTTATGCGATCAGATATTTGGTTTTGACTCTTTAGTACATATGAAAATGTCAAATTGTCTTCTTAATATTTTGGCACGTAAATATTTTCTAAAGAGATGTGTACCTCTAATGCCAAATGTATGGTTTAGCTGTGATAATACTAACTGGAAATCGAGGTAGATATGCACATGGTGAATGCCTCGATGGAGGCTGTCGCACATAAGTCCAATGACGACGTCATATTCTACCTGATTATTTGTTGCTAAACTGATACACATGTCGTTTGAACACAGAGGTGATCAGTTAGGGTGGTAAATGGCCCAGGTAGCGATAGCTAAATTTTGGGACCATCTCGATGCTCCATCAGCAAATCCGAAATAGGGTTCATTTGGTGATCCATGGTGATCGATTGAGTGCTTTTATCTAAGTCTTTGGATCAAAAAAATTTGGTTTTTGTGTACTCTTATTGTAGGGGAAGGGCTATCAGGGCCCTTATGGGTAGAATTTCTTGAGGTAAAGGCTGTTGACGAGGTTGGTGAGGTAAGTCCCGTCCGGTTCCATCAAGATGTATGCCCCCTATTGGAGGCAACGTTTAATGATGTAGGGTCCTTTCCACAAGATTTCGAACGTTCTTTGCCCTAAGGCCTCTTTTGCAACATCATAGCAGAGGATTAATTCTCCCTCGATGGATGAGTGAGGGGTGATGTGGCGGTCGAATGATGCTTTTACCCATTTCTTATGGGCCTCATTATGCTACAACGATTGTCGTCAATTTTTTTCAACAAGCTCTAGTTGTACTAGGCATTGTTCCAGAGGCTGGGTGTCATTGAGGAGTTTGATGGTGACATGCAAATTTGGGATCTTGTGGAAATCAATGCAAAAGCGCAAGGTACCTTGGTTTTTTGCGACAGTAATATGGTGGAAATAATGGGATGAGGGGGAGGCAGTAATCCTATTGCCAATATGAGCTGATACAAATCGTATATGGTGAATTGTGTCATTAAATTTTGGTGGGGGAAGAATCTCTATAATGGGATTCTGTATGAGCGCAAGGTTGGGTTCCTTGCTAGGATGGTCAATTTCCAGTAGGTTGAAATTACGCCTACCACAGAGGTGTCTGAATGTTTCCATTAGTGGGCATGACTCTGGTGTGTGATTTTGGCTGGTTCAAATGGTGCACGGTATCATGGAGCCAACGGAGTAGATAGTGTGGGATTCTATGTTACTCGTTGTCCCTGATGTGGATGCTTGGAAACAGTCGATCGTAAAAGAGGTTGTCTTCTGCTTCCATTTCCGTACTATTGGCTTAGGTGCACCTACCTCCTTGGTGGGGTGTAGACTCAATGCAGCTCGTGCCGCTCTTAGCTTGGGGAGATGCACACACTTAAAGGTATGGTGAAAGTACGAAAAAATTCAGCAATAAGTCTGCATGATCTTCTCTTGGTTTGAGAGAAGTTTTTTAGGGAGAGAAGATACTATGCAGAGACTGTTTGCAAGGGGTTTCATTTCTCTGCATTGGTTGACTCAGTGGTCATTTAGATCGCATAGGCTTCATGTTACCCTAGGCTTGGCCAAGGTTACACTTTGCTGGTGTGTTGTCTTATCTTGCTTGATACACCATTGCGGGGGTGGGGACATTGACTCGACGATGTACCTTTTATGCCATTCTCAGAGTTCATCCTATCTCTTCTCTATGGCATTAATCATGTCGATGGTGGGAAAAATTTGTGAGGCATAAGTACAATGTCGCTCATAATTTTCCCTGACAGATGAGGAAAAATATCCTTGATATGAAGGTTCTGTCAAATTCAGTTTGAGATCTGATGGGGAACCAGCGCCATATGGCTGCTAAATTAGGGCAATAGATGACAGCATGGTTTGTCTTCTTGCATAACATACATGTTGTTCATCCCTGCGAAGAGTGGTTGGTGGTAACTTCGGGTTCCATGATAGGCCGTTCTATGGCTATTAAGAACATGATTGATGTGCTCATCTCATCCGTTCGGGTCGTGGATCTGCTTGTGGACTCGGCATCCATGTCATATTCTTGGGAAAGGCGGACTATGGCCGCGTGAAGGATAGGAAGGGCTAGCCATAAACGTGGTATGTAGTGAAAATCTTCCAAAAGGTGATTGTCAGCACATAATGGACATGTGAAATTGTGAATTGTGTTGCCTGCAAGCCAATATAGTAGACTTTTTCAATTGGATACGATCTGTGGATGAGATCCAAGGTTGCGCACTCTTCGAGAAAGTGGTCACGTTCATCGCATAACGTACAAAATATAATGGGCATGACTAGGGTTCTTTCTACAACCCTACGTCCCTCTTGTAAATATAGGATGGTGCGAGGCTCATCGCCAATAGTCCGGGTGGAGGGATTCTCCTGATAGGATCATTTGATTGCATGTAAGGTATCCCTATATCACGGGATCTCCTGAAAATGGTGGGTGTAGTGCCCATAGTTTCTAGAAAGAGCACATGCATGATTAGTATGCAACATCTTTCCTTTACCTTTGGTGGTAGGTTCCTTTTTACAGGAACATGGCATCGAGATGTCTGTTTCGGAGCCAAGGAGTGGTTTTAATTCATCCAACTCTAGAAATATATGGGCAGGATGGCCTATTACATCACATATGGAATAGACTATTGATTCCCATTGAATGGTGGGGGTCACCATATTCTTTCCTGTCTTGTCGATTTTCTTAGCTGTGATTACCAGTTTTGCAATGGGAGCTTCCTTCGCGGGGGTGGTCTTGACTGTTTCTTGGGTGGGTTGAGGCTCCTTGGGACTAAGGGGCTTTAACCCTGTGGTAGTAACATGGGTTGCTCCTATTGTAGAAGGGGGAATGAGGTACCAAACTGGGAATGCCAACGATATATTATGTAATACCAATGTTTCCAAAACCTGCTGGGAGACGAAGCTAGTTGGGGGTTAGAGGAAAGGGTTTTGGGAGGCCGCATAGGCTAGAGAGGCTACTATGGTTGATGCCTCGATGTCATTACTGCTCGATTCTGTGTCTTGAATAGCCTCGGTGCTTGATGTGGAAATCATGCACACTGGAGCCCCTGTGACATCGGGCGGTGCCTCCAGGATAATGGGAGGATCTCCTAGGAATGACCCTAGAACAGATGAAGGTTTGAATTTTCCAGGCCATATTCTTGGTAGACCGTTTGAGGTTGTGTCAACATATGGTAGAATTACATCATTTGTGGTTAGGGGATGCTTCTCACTGTGTGTTAACTATTCTACATTAATGATGCGGTCCTCGTGGGGGAACATCATAATGCGGAAGATAGAGGAGTCTATGGTAGACATGGCGTACATATAACTCTGCCTAAGGAGTATATTTTAATCCAAGTGAGCATCCAAGACTTCAATGCCTATGTGTACTATCTTTCTGGCTAAACCGAATGGGACATTTTGGTACAGGCTGACGAGGGTCGAGGGACGACCGTCGTACACTCGAAGCATGATGACTGAGGGATTTAGTTCGGGAGAACCCAACTTCTGCCAAATTTTTTTTGACATGATGCATGTCAATGCACCCTTTTCTATGACACATCGGTGAATAGTGATATTCTGTACCGATACTGGTATCTGGAAGGTGACCAAATAAGGAATTTGGGGGGTGGCTTTGTCTAATTCAAAAGCCATTAGGCACGTGTCGGCAGGGTCAATAGCACCTAATGCAGAAAGTAGGGCTTTCTGTTTTTTCGGGCATGACTGCAGTACTTCCAAAGCTAACATAGCAGTAGGATATAGAGCTAAATCATCCACAATTCTATAAGTATGGGCCACTTTGGAGTAGTTTCTTGCTCGCCTATTGGGTCCCTTTTCCATCTTTGGAAATGGTTCTATAGGCATCTTTGAAATGGTCAAAGGTAAAGTCAACGCACTAGTACTAGCCACTGACGTTGTGGTGTCTGGTGGAGTGCGGTAGTTGTGATTCCATGTTTGGAAAAACATTTCTTCCACACTCATGTAGATTTCATGGCTTATTTTCCGGGAATTTTCTAGGTTTTGCTGCTGAGTGCTGACTATCCCTTGGTGGGGGAAAGGTTCTTGCATCACAGCGGGTTGCTGGGAAGTTACTCCTTGTCCTCAGTTACTATATAGCTTTTTAAGCTCAGGGAGATTGAGACAGTGGTAAGTATAGTGCCCGTACTCTCCACATATCGAACAAAAATGGTTTTTCCAAAGAGGTGGCCTTTTTCCTTACCTTTGGGCATTGTTAGGCTCCTGGTTCTGATTCCGGTTGGAGTTACCTCCAGCCTGGGATCACGGTGGGTGCTACTAGATGTTGCCCCCCTGTCTAGGGTTCCCTTTTGACTTGTTTTTGGATTCTTTCTTTACCACATTATGAGGGTAGTTCTCTTGGTTATACTGGTGTGGTTGGTTTTCGGACGGCTACACAAAGTTCACCTATGCATTGGTTTTCATAGGTGGGTCATGTGTTGGAGACTCAGCATAACATTGTCCTAGGTTTGCACCTAGCCGTTGGAGGGGAGCTCTTATGTCATTGTTTCTTTCTACGCACTAGGTGCCCTCAGCCAGAGGATAGGGTCCTCCCTGGTGATACAATTGTGCCCTATTCGTCAAATTTTGCTGAGGCATATGATGACTTTGAAATCCATGTTAACACATGTTTTGGGTAGAAATATATGTGTAATTTGGTTTTTGACTACTGCTACCTAGGTAACCTTGGGTCATTGACCCAATTAGCCCATCTGCAGAGTTCAACACGCTAGACAATTCTTGGTATATTTACAGGCGCGGGGCATTAGGAAGGATGTTGTAAATGTATCCTGACTATGTATAAATCAGTTCAAGCTCTTGGGCCTTACTGATTGCATCCTCTTCGGATGTGGGGTTTTTCTATTCCACATCCTTTGAGATCTCCACCATTAGAGTTTTCAAGAATAAATCTAAGAGGACCCAATCGTCGAGTTTAGCTTTAAATAAACTACGACGCCGCCTCCATTCATGAAGATGGTCTGAGATATGGACGGTGGGGGTTTGTCTAAAATGATTCAATAAATCCATACCCGAATCATGGTGAATGGGTAACTGAAAATATGTGAGGAACACAGTAGAAAGGGTGCTAAAGGTTCCATGTGAAGAAAGATGTTGCTCCATGTACCACTTCGCAACCAATCCTGTAAGAGTGCGCTGAAATAGACTCAATCGAACGACATCGTAGATGATACTGTTCGATGAACACCACAGGCGAAAGGTCATTACATGATTACTTAGGTATTTCACTTGCTTGCCTTCAAATTTTGGTATATATTAAGGGAGCTTCATGGGAATGGGAGGCCATGAAGGATCGCGTGCGATGGGGTCATTCGTTATTTTGGTTAAATTGGGTAGATTCAACGAATCTAAGAAAAGTGACTGGGAGGTTTACACCATTGCAATGTGTGAAGACACAAAGTTCTGGTTAGAATGAGGGTTAGTATGTGACATACCATGTTGTGTATTCAGCTGGCTTCCCGAATGGGACACACTCCTTTTCCCCCTAGGGGTCGACGGGGGAGTGGTTTGGTGTGTGGTGTTGGGAGACTGACTAGGGTTCCCAACTATGATTGCTCCAATGAAGGATGAACCAATGAAAGTGGAAATGTTTCATCTTTGACGCCTAAATGGTGAAAGACCTGGAACCCATACCGGTAATGAGGGGATGTCCAAAAGATGCCTCGATCAACGAGGTTCCGTTGGGACTGTGCAGGTGTCGACCAGTTTAGGCTTTGGAAAAATATAAGAGGATATAGCCTATGATGAAAGAAAAATTATGGCCACATACATAAAACAAAGCGAAAATAAAATAAATTTTCCCTTTAGATTAATCTATGTGATCAATCAAGTAAGAAAGAGGTTTTTTTTTGTTTGTATATGATACTCAAAATCCTAGAAGACCTATTGCATCCTCACACACTCAAAATTAACTGGGCCTTGAGAATATTTCTTACAAGTGCTGGCACAATGTACCATAAGAGTTGGCGACACCCATAGTCAGTCGAAGAGAATCCACCAAGGTATGGGTAGAGGGTCTGGCACCTGCCTACAGCCTCTCTTTCCATTTAGGAGTTCATAGGATGGTGCTCTGATGTAGAAGTTCAGGAGAACTTTTCTTCATCAAGGCCTTTTTATTTAAAGACATATAAAGGAAATCTTGAAAATAAGAGCTGATTTTTAAATGAATTGGCTCATGAGCTTGAAAAATATATTGAAGATATAGAAGCTAAAATTTAGTCTCATCATTTTCAAGATCATATGCAGCTTGTTGAAAGTTTTTTCCAGCCAAAACAAGTAGAGGGGCTATTATCTTTTGACTTCAATATGGAGAAATGTTTTATTTTAAAAAATAGATCTAATGACACACAACTGAAAGTATATGATGACATGGAAAATAAGTGTGAAATTTTCAGCTATTTGGATTGCTTTGCTCAAGATTTTGAAAATATTCATGAAAATGATCATATATTTATTGATCCTGTAGTAGACTATATGGAGAATTTTTTCATATTGATTTTTCAGCCATGTCTTCACTATGTGAAACAAATCCATTGTCATTTACCAGTATATTTTCCATTTTTTATTTTGTTGATGCATATTCAAGTGGAACTTTTATTTCAGTAGCTACTTGACTAGTTTCACTAGCACTTTTGTCTCATCTGATTCAGTAGTTTCTCGGCAGTATAGGGTAGGTAGGTGTGTCTGTGAATAATCCCATGTATACTAAGCATCTTTTCAGCATGTGCAGATTTAGTTTTCAGCATGGATTATATTTTCAACAAGTTGGAGCCCGAGGAAAAGGCCATAATAGCTTGAACAAGATTTCATCAAATTCATAATTTGCAGTTTTTTCATGGCATTGGAGCTGCTGGTTATTTGTTGCACCACAGGGGCACAACATCCCTAGTGGAGCCAATGTTATCCTTAATAACAATAGGTTGGTATGGGGGTGTTTTTTTGAGTTAGGTTAGGTTGTTATGGTCAAATAAAGTCATGATATTGATTAAATTTCATGTTTTGTATATAGTTTAAAAAGGTGTAGATGGTCATTGGTCATGTGATTAAAGTCTCGTCAAAGTAAAATTGAAAAAATATGAATGCATGGGTTAATAGAGTTACTTTTTGACACTTGGCACCTTTTTCCTAAGTACACAACATTTTCTATGTAAAACATCATGTTTCGCTACAAACTCACCTGACAGTTCTGTAGCGAATCTACCATCCCACTAACTAAAATCTCTACAGAATTGGTTTTTTCTTCTAACAGTGACGTGATCGATATGCTGTCATCATTTTAGTGATGAGAGCTTAGTTTTTTTATCATGGTACATAAATTTTATGAGTCATCATTTTTCATATTGCATTCTTGTTAATCATCACACCCTACATCATTATGTTTTCACTCCCATATTTCTTTCCAAATTTAGCCTTACCTCATTCAAACAACAACAATTAAATTTCATCCTTCTAAGATTATTTATCTCTTGCCAACATTCTTCACTTTTTTTTCTTGTACAGTTGTTGAATTAGGTTAACTCTTACCTCTATCAAGCAAGCTTCTTTCTCTCTTAGATAATTTTGCAGGTGACAAAGCTTGAAGCGGGTAAATGTTGTATTGAAGGGCATGAATTCACATAAAAATCCCAACAAAGGTGCCTATGTAGTCATATATGATCCCATGGACATGAAGTAGATTGTGGAAGACGCAAGCTTTGCACAGGCTTTCACAAATGTTGGATGTTTGAGTTTTTGCCAAAAATTGTAGGGATACCATGCACAGGTGTCCAAGGATTTTTCTATAAAATTCGTTGTCACAGATTACAAATTGGGCATCATAATTTTTAATGTTTCTCCTGAAACTATTGCACAAGAAATTGAAATTCCGAGGTCTGGAGAAGAATGGTTCAAGGAAACAAAATTCAAGCTTAATAACTTTGATGAATTTCTGAAGAAGGAGCATATAGGAGTTGACATGACCTTAGAAATACCTAAGAGTTACCACAAATATAATTACTCAAATCTACTTATGGTGATTCAAAAATATTTTACTTGTGAAGATAGATTTCACACGATCTACCAATATCATTTCAACATCTTACTCCATTTCATAGGTAAATAACTTCTTGATATTCCATTCTTTCTATTCAAAATTTTAGGAAAGATGGATGACAAGGTACAAGCCAAACTTGAGAGCAGTGATACATTCATATTTCATCATGGCTTAATAAAATTTTTATTTATGGAAGAGTTGAAGAAATGGAATAGGGATTGGGCTACTTTTCCATTTTTAAGTGGTTATGTTGTAGATGTTCTTACTCCAATAAGGACACCCAAGTAAAATAAAAACACTCCCAAGAAGGACAAAGAAACAAATTTTGAAGCAGTGGTTGAACCTGAGGTAGAGGTGCATCCCATAGTAGAGCCAATCGAGGTAGAGATTGAATAGTTGAAGGAGATAATGGAACCTCAGCAAACCCCTACCAACAGGATGTTCAAAATTCATAAAAGAGCCCATAGAAGAATCACCTGGATTCAAATAGAGGGGAAATTCAAACTTGAAGACATATTGCAGGCCATTGACATTGAAGAAACCCTTGTTGTAGAGCCTGTAGAGGTTAAAGGAACAAAAATCAAGAAGAAGGGTACTACAACGAAGAAGCTCGATTTTTCTAGTGAAGATTCAAGTCTTGTCTTCAAGCCTAGGAAACCATTCACTAGGTCACAACTTTCAAAGGGAGGCAAGTTTGATAAATTGCATAACGAGACAGAAAAGAAGAAACCGCCAATAAGGGAAGAAATCATAGAGTTATCCCCAGCTGAAGCAAAAATAATTAAGAAAAATAAAGGAAAATAAAAGATCCAAGAAAAGTCTGAAGTGGAGCTTCTAAGAGAACAACTTAAGGAAGCCAAAGAAGAAGTTTTAGAAGCTAATTTGGAGTTGGAGGATTTAAAAGAAGAAAGGAAAGAGCTCACATATTTCAAGAAGGAAGTGAGAAAACAAGTTTATTTTTATGATGAAGTGGAATAAAGGTAAAGAAATATGTTGAGAAGAACACTACCACTGCACAATATGATGAAGCATACCATGAGGAGAAACATGTTGTTGCGGGAAAAGAGGAGAACGCTACAAAACCAATTCAAAGAGTTATAAATTGAAATGGAGATGGTGTATACAGAATTGAAGAATAAGGGTTTGAAAATGATAGTTGTGGATGACCCTGCTGCTCCTTAAAAGAGGGTAAGACATTTTTGGGCCAATTTTGTCTTAGGATGCTCCATCTAATTAGTTAACATAGCTCTACATAGGTTTTTGGAGATAAACAGTGAAAATTTCAAATTATGGAAAAGTAAGGCAAGTTCGTAGCATACTCCATGCTTAAAGTCGCGTTTTTGCTACGAACTCGCTAAAGAATATTTTGAGGTATAATTTCCAAAATATATCATAACAAGGGTGGGTAATGACATGTATTTAACTAATATTTTCTAATGAAGACCCTCCAATAAGCAACAAAGTCAGAAAGGGTGCAGAAAGTTATAAATGGAAAACACTACAAACACTTCGCTACGAACTTACCTTAAAATTCTCTGTTTTTACAGCAAGGTCAAATTTTGATATTTTTGTAGCACTTCACGTTTCTTGGGAGCACATGAGTAATTAGGAGAAGTTGAAGTGTATCAGTGAAGACACCTATTGATAAAGGCCACTCAGCAGGAAGGTAATATGGCTGCTAGCTTACCATTTGTGCCACATCATCAACACAACAACACATCCTAAAATTCCAAGCATCAGAGCCTAGATTATAGTATGGTAGCTCATCACTTAATCATGGTCATTTCCACCTCAGGAAAAGCTGTTTGATTCAATAATCATCATCATGTATGGGTTATTTAAAATTTGTTAATGAAGTCAATGGTGTTAGAGTCCTTTTAGGTTTCAAAATCCTAAACAGAGTTATCTCTATTTTCTCTCCATGTAATGAATTTCTATTTTAAATATATATCTTTAGCAATTTTAAGGGTCTAACCCAGGTGGCAGACTTCCTGTAAAAGGAATATAATTATATAAATATGGGGATTTCAGAGTTAGAGAGGGTGGATCAATGTTATGACTTGTGCTACGATTGTAATATTTTCTTTATTTAGTTAATATAGAGCTGCAGAAAACCCTTTTCAGACCTGCGTTCCTTATGGGCTCTTATGTGTTTGTCTCATTTACATTTTCAATGTCAATTCAACTTACTTAATGCATCATCACTTGGAATTCATCGATAATTATTGCTCCAACTTCCTTTATGCATATTGTTTGTTGTCAAATTTATTTCTATAAGAGTTAACATGCCTCAGCTTCCATGAATGATGTTTTCATGTAATTCAATTTCATAACTGACTCCATGCCCAATGGTCACACATCCATCACCTGCAAAAAATCATCCAAAAGATATCCGAGAGTTGGCCATCTTATTTTTTAACGCTTCATTATTGAATATCATACATTTTCTTAAGAGAGCCCTCTTTGGTTGGAAGGGGAAACTTCCAACCCTCAGTGGTTTGAAATATTCAGACTAAATTGACTATTGAGAAGCCTAATAAACATCATTTTGGTGATAAAAAATTTTTTTCCACTCATAATCTTATAGCCTCTAAAAGGATCCATTTCATGTGGATGGGATAGGTGTTATCCCCAAGTGACTTTTGATGGATTGGATTCCTCGGTCAGTCATAACAACTTATCTAAGAATTGATTCCATATGTCCACACGAGAAATTCTTATCATTGAATAGAAGCATTAAAACCAAAAAAACCATGTTACACATCGTTTAGTTTGAAACTTTCTAATATCATGTTAATACATTAAGGGACTTATGATCAATTAAATTTGGAAAGTAAATAAGCGTCGAGAGTTCTAGTATTGAAACCATTAATGCAAGAAAAAAATTGTGCACATCATATATAAAAAACATAGTATTAATGAAAATCATAGTTCAATAAAAAGGCTTCCAATTATTGTTATTCTCATCGAAAAATGCCAGCCATCAAGAAATTGTGTTGTACAGTCTAATTTTTCGATTATTTTGTTTATGAGAAAAATATTTATTGATATTAAATATGCTCAACTAAATTCACAAATTGACATCATGTATCCTTTTTTATTGAATGATAGAGCTTATGATTTACATGCACTAACCAAAAAAATATAAAATAACACCAAACCAATCACATAGAAAAATATTAAAAAAAAAAATTTAATATATGCAGCTGTTAAATTTCCAATCATTGAAGGAGAAAAAGTAGGTACATGGTATGTCTCAAAAACACATTTTTTACTTTGGAGTATGTACAATGTTTCAGTGGGTACCCGTGATTGTCAATGCAAGAAAAATAATCATGTGGCATGTTGAAAAATAAAAATACATCAGTTCTCTTAGAGATTAGGCACTTGGAACCCACTCTCGTACAACAAACCAATAATACATCAAAATTTCTAAACCTATCATACAACAAAAAGGAAAACAAAAAGAGCATTAATAGATGTAGTTGCTAGATTTCTTATCACTAGAGGAGACAAAATAGGTACATAATATGTCTCAAAAACACATTTTTTACTTTGGAGTATGTAAAATGTTTCAATGCATGCCAGTTATGATAAATTAAGGAAAAAAAAATCATGTGGCATGCTGCAAAATAAAAATAAATCAGTTCCCTTAGAGAGTGGATACTTGGAACCCACGTATGTCAACATGAGATGTCAATAGAGGAGTGAAAATTATTGTATTGAACTCATGATAATATTTGCATTCTAAGCTTAACTCTTGCTCTAGAAGTGACCCAAAGAGTTCAAGTATGTCTCAAAGAAACTTAACCATATTTTAAAGTATATAACAAATTTATGTTTCACTGCAAATGGCTTGTGTAGCTCAGCATCCTACAAGCTTGATTTCAATCTTGGATTTTGTCTTGACTCTTACCATTGGGTTCATACTAAACCTTGATGGGGAAAGTAAGATGCAAACAGACAAATATCAGAATGATGAGGTAGTAATGAATCAAAAAGATAGTAGAGTTATTTATTTCTCCATCAACGTATCAAAAAACAAATCTATTTTAGGCTTTAGTTCAAGGACTAACTTAAGTTTTGAATAAGGAAGTGATACACTCAATATTGAAAGAGACTCTCCCCTCTAGTAATAAGGTTTCAAATAAATGGGGTATTAGATATTGGACTATTCTAGATCTCTTAAATTAAATTAGGTGTCTTGTTGCAAATATTTTTTTAATAAGTTTTTCCTATGTAAGAAGAGAGTTCAATAAGATGAGGAACTAGATATGAAACTAATGAGAAAATTTGGGACCAAAGAAAATGTATCTGAGAATTTAGACCACTCCATGTTGGAAGAAAATAAGAGAATTTTGACACATGGATGTATGGGAATACTAGCACCTCAATTCATGTTAAATCAAGGCTCTCTCATTTAAGGCAAGAGGAATACTTTCCACCACCAACCATAATGAATTGTGTAGGGATCACAATTTTTTGGGTGGAGGAAAAATATTATCGCCTACCTCGATTTTCTTGGCCTATTTTGAAAATAACAACATAAGACATATAAAATATGCATAGTGCAGTTACTGATCTAGTTTGAAAAATAGTGGATAGAGGAGACCACATTCAAGAGTTTTTGAGGCTCTTGCTAGGAACAAAGGGGCTTGTAGTTCTACATGTCCCTCAATGATACCCCAATCAATCAAACAAGATGAAGATTTGAATAGAAATTTGGTGCTAATGCATTGGTAAAGGTGATCGTATATCGATAAAGGGCCATTGCAATGAATTTTTCCATTTCATTCAGAAATGTTGGAAGCGAAGGCACCTAAGTATCAGATCCTAGCATTGTTGGTAAAGGCTAAAGAACTTTTTTTTTTTTTTCCGCAATCTTTTCCAGAAAGTCAAAGCCACCTTATGGGGATGCACCTAGCCTAACCCCTTGGTTTTTTACCTCATGACATAGCTCAGGTGTCTAAATAGGCTTTGTCAATCAGTCTACAACCTCAAGGAACTAGTGATTCACATTCAAATGGTTAGAATATTTTAGGAGGTGCTCTTTGATAGGTAAAGAATTGATAATAAGGAATAAAGTTCTTGGTAAAACTCTTTGCGAGGCACCAACGTAATTATATGTAATTGTGATAGAAATTTTTTGTTTTCCCCCCTAAAAAGAACATGCTAGAACATGCAATGAGTATCCAAGATAAAGAGGAATATTACTCGTTGTGAATATTGCAATTGTTGGGAGTTAAATTGTTGGCATACTTTGTAGCCATGTCGAGCCCAAGGAAACACATCACAAACACCTTTACAATTGGTAAGACTTCAAACTTTAGCACTTTAAAGATGTATTGTGAGTCGTTCCAAATTTTTAGAATCATTGATGGAAGAAATACTTAGAATATAGAAATAGAATTGATCTGTTTTCATATCAGCCTTGGTGGTAACCCTTTACTTCATGTTAATATCCTTCATTCCAATCCAAACAATCCTTGTCTAGTTTCCAATATAACTTGAGACAAATCCATAACACGTTCTCAACTTCAATCAATCATGGATCTAAACAATCATCAACTATGACAAAATTCAAATAAAATCTATTTTTTTAACAATTGACCAGAGTGGAGCCTGTAATCACCTAACTTATATGGAAGGATGTTCATTTATTAAATGGAAAAATAGTATGAAAAAAGAAGTGTAACTCATGCAGGGCAAAATCTAGTCCAACTTAATATAATTTAACAATTATCAAACTCATGCAGCAACTATTCCTTGAAACAGGAGTTAGAATTACAAGGGATAAGCTTATCTAAAAAAATCAGTGCTTCAATAATCATAATTTATCAGAAAATTTGCATGAAAATTGTTGGTGCACAAAAATATATACAAATTATTTATTTTAATAATTTAGTATTCAAAAAATTTACTCTACTTCAGCTATATATCAAATAGATAAAATTAAAGAAGAATAGAGCAAAATGTTTGATACAAATAGAAACCTAATTATTAATATTCTACAAGGAACAAATCTAATATGATCTAGATTATGATGTAGTCTCTAAATAAATTTTATATATTTTAAGAAGATATTGTCGTAGCGAGTGACTGGATAAATTGGCGAGGGGCCCAACAATGTTTAGTCACAATGCAATCTGAGAGTTAAACTGAAAAAGAAATATGTGACACAATGTAGTATTATTTCTCAAATTTGTTCATGATGGACTACTCAAGAAGGTAAAATCACGATATTTCTTGTCTGAAGAGAAACCAACTATTTGTAGATTTTGTGTAATGTGTGGAACTATGAAACAATGATATATGTACACACATAATGGCTACACTTTTATTTTCATCTTCAATTACACAAAATATCAATTCGATTAGTTTAGAGACTTATCATATGCATATCAGCACATTGCCTCTTCAAAGGGTTAAGCAAAAAAAATGTCACCAAATGATAGAACATGCATACAAAAATATAAGTAATAATCCATAGAATGTGAAGAATATTATCTTACCATAAAAAATATTTGTTAGTGTCACGGATCTTCCCAATAGTGTAAAAATCGGACATAGTATAAATAAAGTGAAAACAAGCTACACAAAGAAAAACAACCAGGTCTATCAACAAAGAAAACAAAATTCAGAATAGTCAAAACAAGAGCACATATAGACATACATCCATAACTTGATATAGTTTTCCACTACACTAAACCCCTTTCCTAGAGAGTCGGTTCATATTAAATCTTGATAAGGAAACTAGGGTCCAAGCAAGTAGATCTGGGAATTATGGGGTAATAATGAATCACAAATATAGTATCATTTTTTCTTTCTCTATTGGCATATAAAACAAAATATGAATTTTAGGCTCCAATTCAGGGACTAACTTAGGTACTGAAAAGGAAATGATACATTCAATATTGAAAGAGACTCTACCCTTTATTAATCAAGTTCAGATAAATTATGTATCAAAGATATGCTATCTTGGAGGAAATTAGGTTTCTTGTTGGAAACATTCTTGTAATAAGGTTTTCATATATAACAATATGGTTCAAAAAATGAGGAACCAAATAGGTAACTAAGGAGATCATTTGGTACTAAAGAAAATTTAAGTGAGAATTTAGACCACTCCATGTTGGAATAAATTAACAAAATGTGCAACACATGTGGATGTGTAGTAATGCGGACACCTCTAGTCATGTTAAATCTACAATTCCTTTAAACTTTTTAGCTCACCAAGCCATGGTAGCATCACTTCCATGATACAACCACAAATATGAGACTGTATCATATGAGGTGAATTAAGGTTATTAAATGTGGAGAAAAAAGTCAAAGAATTTAGGGGATTGCCAACGAATGGAAATGAACAAAGAGGATTAGCATCATGAAGTTAAGGTTTTTAATATCATTGAGTTTAAATGGAAAATTCTACTGAAGATCCTATAGGATAGTGATGAAAAATTCATAGATGGAAAATTATAGACCTGGAGGACAACATCACACATGAAAACCTGAATATTAATAATATATGAAGCCATTTCAATCCGAACCAAGGTATTGGCAGTTAAACCATCTAAGAGAGCTAGGGGGATGTAGCAAACATCATGGTCAAACACTTAAGTGATGATGAATGAGACCCAAGGTGGAAAGCCATTGTATTTGCAACCAAATCCTAAAAAGGTTTATTTATTTTTAAATGTAATTACAAGATTATTGTTCATTGAACTTTTATGGGTTTTGCAACATAGGTTTTAGAAATTACAGTAGAACTTAACTTCACATAAGATTTTTTTTTTTTATTCAAAATGGAACTAGATCCTTTTACTCCTTTTCATTTTTATTTTGGTTATTGGGTGCAATTTGAGGCTATGGTTTTCTGGGAATTATTAACTGTTACAATTAAATTTTAGGATTATCTATGATTATGGTCTAATGGATCATTTTTTTCACCTCCCAAAAGAATTCCACAAAACTACTGGAAATGAGAGGAGTCAAAGGAAACAAATTGACTTTCTACGTGCCCTAAAGTATGTGCAACCCCAACCCAAATGGTTGTCTCTTTTGTCAAAGCCTAAAGGGAATTGTAACGCTATAAATAAAGTTAAATTAATCCATACAAATAGATATTTACTAATAATTCTTTGAAATAAAAAATATGATGAAATCTACTCTATGCTTAAATATCAACCTTCATATTTTTGTTTTCGTTTTTGAATTTAATCCAGGTGGGGGTTGGGGCAAGGAATGTGAGTGTTGTGTTTTGTGGAATTTTTGGGTGAAAACTATTGTCCATAGCTTTATGTGCAATGGTTTTGGTAGTTGATATTGTTTTCAAATTAGAAATTTTATGTTATATGTTTGAATTTGTTGATGGATTGGGAATGTTTGAGGTTCTATTGTATGGGGGTTAATATATGCTTGTGTCAAATTCAACTTACTTGGTGCCATGTATAAAATGAAAGGTATATATAAACATAATATATAAGCAATAAGACACAGTAACAACAACACAATATAGAATAAGTTACACAAACTAACAACCACATGAAATACCCTAAGAAAACCCCAAATCCGAGGATAACCCACAAAATTCTATGAAATCCTGGCCAAGCTAGTAAACCCTTGGCTCCTTACAATTCATGGTCAGGGAGCCCACACTTGCTCAACCCTTGGCACATTACAATGGAGACTAATAATCCTATTTATAGGCTTATTTCCATCCAAATATAAATTACATAATACCATCAGCCCGAAACCACTATCTATAGACTATCATTCCCGATTCAAGGTGAATCCTAACAATTGAATCCACTTAACTAGATTCATTGTACCCTTGTTTTGGGAAGTTGTTAATTTGGTTTTTCCATAAATATATTATGAAAAAATTATTTTATCTTCTTTACATTAGAAGAGATTCAAGATTGTGTTGAGTAGATTTAACACATGGATCATCTAGCGAGAATATAAGTATTGACCGTTATTTTCTTTTGACCTAACTTCAATATGTGCTATTGGAGATAATGTTTCGTATGAGATAACTGCTAATTTTAGTGATGATCTTGTCATTATTGAATAATTTTCCATTTTTTCCAGCTTAATTGATGGTTTTTTAGGAAATATCTTCCAACACTTTGCATTTTATGTGGCTGATTGAGTTCAAAGTTTTCTAATTTTTTTTTATTAGCTGATCAAGACCTAGTTTTTCTCTATCCAATTGTCACTTTTTCAAAGATTATTGTAACCCTATTTTCAAGGGTAAATGTGGATGATTTAAGGATACTATTGATGATGACTTGCTTGCTCTTATTTTGAAGGTATGGATTAGTGCTTACATCGATAAATTGATTCATGATTTTTTTTATGCAGTTTTAAAATCCCCCCCGTAACCATTATGGTACATGAAGAATGAGTGCAAAAATATTTATTTGAATGTTCTTTAGCTTCCTACAAACAATAATGGACTTAATCTAGTTTAATTTAGTGATATTTTTATTCCACTAGGTTATCAACGTACCAATGAGTGCAGGATGCTTGCCTTTTATGCTCGATTCCCAAGTGTATGTCCTACCATTTCATGTGTCAAATGAGTTATTTCCTTATTGGATGCCTGATTTTTTTTGTGACAACTACATGTTGCTTACCATGTCATATCTCTGAATATTGTATCTATCAGGACTATCAATAGACAATTCCCTATAGGCCTACAATAAATTGCAAATGTTGTAGCTACAATTAAAGCTGGGTTTTATGACATATGTATGTCAATATTTATTTACCACACTAGATTATCATAAAAGGTTTGAATTTAGATAAATTTCTTATTTCAATTTGTCTTCTCCAGGTGTCGGTGTAGGAGTGGAGTCAATGAATATAAATCCTATGGAATGGGAAGGTTCTGTCATTTCAAAGGTAGGTATCAATAAAATTTAATGATGTTGTAAACAAAAGGCTTTTAATTTTTTCAATATTTTCAATTTCATGTTTTTGTACATACTCTTCTATGTCTTTAAAATAGATTACTATTGCCTTAATATTTATACAAAACTACACACACACACACACACACACACACACACCTCCACAGTGATAGATATATAAGTACTTCATTAAATATTTGTGTGAAAGGCACTGATGGATTTTGTTACCCCTTTCAATAGGTTGATTTTTTTAGAAAAGCACAAGGTTGTCTTTTTCGTATTGCTATCATCTCACAAAATGTAGCTAAGCACTATGGAGCTTCACATCAAGACCAAGATCAAGCATTGGTATATGGATGCTATTTTAAGCTTTTGAATTGAGTGAAGTCAATTTTGGTGCAGTTCCTATGAATTAATTAGCGAAGGTAAGGAATGGGAGTTGAATATTAACTAGTAGAATTTCTTTTCAGGTTGAATCTCATATGCACACATTAGAAAAAATAGTATAGAAGTTCAAACATGAGATCATCGCAGTTGAAGAAAAGGTACAAAATACCTAATTTCTATAATTTCAAAAGTTGGAGTCATTGGAGAGTTGTCACAATGGTACTTAATGTGTTTCTTTTTTTGTGTTGAATATTTTTGATCCTAAAAATAGAGATGGGAAGCTCATGACGATATATGTTGAAACTGGATTTCATCCTAGTGCTTCTCTTTATGATTTAGGGAAACTCAGACATGCGTTTAAGAAGGGGGAAGCACCACTATTGGTATAGATTTTCTTTCCCAACTTCACACTAATCATGTTTTCTATGTTGTTGATTTTATCCAAAAAGTTACAGCATGCTAGATTTTATACCATTGTAAAGCACTAGATATTGAGTATTTAGTCTCTTTCAATTATTTCCATGTTTTGTTTCAATCTCGCAAAGGAAATTCAAGCCAAGTAAGTGATAATGACTTTAAATACAACTAATTACTCAAAAAAGACAAGCTAGGAGAAATAACTTTCACTACATTCCTCAATTTCTCTTTGTAATATTCCCAATTAGCCACTGCTACTTCGAATATTATAACTGCTCCATTTTTGAAATAAGAAGTAGGGAAGACAATAAAACATATCCGAGTGTGAAAAGGGATTGGATTAGGAGGACAGAATAAAGGCACTTTGGTGTGAAATAAGGGCAAAGCAATGAGCTAGATCCAGTTGACCAAGTCAATAGTGTTTTCACAAGAGGAGGGAAAGCAACTAGGGCAGCGCAATTTTGAAAGGGGAATCTTCTCAAGGAAGTCACATCACCAATGAGTGGGGTCCGAGGTGGGAAAGCTCACCAAGGATAAGAAGGAGAAGATAGCAGCAAAGGAGGAATTCATTATTCATCTTTGTTTTTTTTTCTTATGACTAATTGCAAGCTTCAACTGTTTAGCCAGACTTGCAGCACTGTTTAGTGCAAGGAATTCTCATGCGGGAATTCCATCGTTACCATTGGTATAACTAATTGGGAGATCTAAGGAGGAGGTATTGAGCTTATTTTTCACCATTTTTCTTGAGGATATCCATTATGCATCACATACAGTGCAGTCACCTCCACTAACTACGTCATTTCTGCAGTAACAGGAGAAGTTGGGTGAAACCCTCTTGTTTTATGCTTGTTTCGGAGGAGGAGGTGTCTATTTCACTTCAAGAGGTCTATTGAGGGAGGCCTTGGGAAAATTTCTGTATTATTTTTCCATTTCAGATTACATTCAGTATTTTTCAATTCAACTTTATTTTCTACAGTGCTGTATCTTATGTTGCTAGTTTGCGAGAAACCCTTGTCAGGGTGCTCCGATGTGCTTGTAAAAGAGGTCAAACCTTTCATTTATAATTATATGATAAATGAAAGCTCAATATATGTGTTTCATTATATTTTTCTATAGATGGCATAATAAAAATAACATTTTTGCATTCTCCGACATTTCTATTTTATGAAGTAGTGGGATTGGGGTGCTTTTGAGCATATTTGCGCTGGGGAGATATGTTAAGTGTAGCTAGAATGATTTATTTTTTATGCCCTTTTATATTTAAGCTAAATATAGCATATAAAAGAGGATACAAGTCCTGTTAAATTTTTTTATTTCATGGTTTTCCTTATATAGCATCATCATTGAAGAAATTGCAGAAATTCCTAAAAAGGAATATTACAGTGGTACCAGAGCTCTGATCTTGGCTCAACCTATGGGGGAGATTTATCTTTAGTATTCAGGAGGAATACATATCGAATATCCTACTTCAAATCCTAGTGAAAATTGCAAGGGACCTCAAGGATATGAGACATGAAGGGGATTCTATAGAGTTTTTCCATGAGGCAAACACCAGCACTGCAAATGGCATGGGGCATTCAACTGCATCAAAACGATCTACCATTCCTTAATTTCTAACTATGGGAGATAGGGAGGGAACCTTGGGAGAATATTTTTAAGAATATGAACTCCAGTCTCAAGGGTTCAAGGAGCACTTGAGCTTTCAGGAGTTTTGCCAAATCAAGGATGGGAGGAGGATTAATCCTCATCAAAAGGAGGAGAACTTGATGCAGGGATCAGCCCTACAGTGCAGTATGGTAGGGTTCTTCTTGCCCACATTTGATGGGACACCTAAGTGCACAGCTAAGGCTTGGGTGGAGAAGTTGGACACATACTTCCAACTCAACAAGGTTTCTGAGATAGAAGCCATCAAGATAGTTGTGCTGCACCTAGAAGGGGAAGCTCAAGAATGGTGGTTTCATGGACTGACCACACTTGGGCATCATCATATCACTTCATACTCAGCTTTCACCAAGAATCTAGTGTAGATATTTGATCCAAGAGATCCGGAAGCCCAATTTTCCAAGTTAACGAAGTTCAAGAAGGAGGGAGATCTGGAGGATTATATTGCTGAGTATTTGCATCTTTTAGTGATGGTATCCAACCTCACTATGAGAAGGAAGGTATGCATGTTTATGAATGGGATGGATGAACCATTACAAGGGTTGGTCAAATCCACTAAACCAACCACACTCCTTGAAGCTGTGGAGAAAGCTAGGGATCTAAAACACATATTGCCCAGGGCAAGAACCTTTTTGCAGCAAGAGACTCACTCAAGACCAAGGAAGACAATCCATGTTTAGGATTTGGAGGGAGAATGTGTTGCAGGAAGGACACATCATGTCAAGACCTTCTCCAAGAAGGATGCCAATGTTGTACAATCCATGGGAGACTTTGCTCCAAGAGGGGGAGCTATTGCAGCATTAAGAGGAGTCCCAAAGTATCTAACCTTGAGGGTGAGAGGTACTATCATGGAGCAAAGAATTTCTTTATTGATAGATAGTGGAGCCACTCATAATTTTATTGATGCACAACTAGTACAAAGGAGAGGAATCCAAATGGAGGATTTTGAGGGATTTTCAGTTTTGGTCCTAGGAGGTATGACCCTACAATGTGCCAAGTATGTTCTGGCACTAACCATTACTATGGGGACCTACACATTAACAAACCACTTCTTTGTGGTAGATATTCTAGACATCAATGTCATATTGGGAGTCCAGTGGTTAATCACTCTTGGGAGAGTTACCACTAAATGGAGAACCTTGGAGATGGAATGGATAGGAGGGAAGGATGGCTAGCAACAAAAGATCAAGGGTATAAACATATACCCCCCTCAGGCTATTTTAGCACATGGGATGGAGGCATATCTGCATAGAGGGGATGTTGAATTAGCAGTGGAGCGGCATATATCAGAGGTGAAGGGCAAGGATTCACCAGTACATCCAGATGTTTATTCTCTCTTGGACCAGTATTCTACAGTATTTGGAGATATCCCACTAGGGAGACCTCCTGACTGAGGGTTTGAACACACCATTGAGTTGGAACAGGGGATCCAAACAGTAATCACCACCCCTTATAGGCACCCCAAGGCTTATAGGGATGAGATTGAGAGAGCTATCCAAGAGCTGCTAGCTCTAGGACACATCTTGCCTAGTACTAGTCCTTTTGCTTTCTCTGTGGTTTTGGAAAAGAATAAATATGGCGCATTGAGGATGTGCATTGACTATAGGGCCTTGAACAAGAATAATATGAAGAACAAGTACCCTATACCCAGGATCGATGAACTCATGGATGAGTTGAGGGGATATAAATACTTCTCAAAGATTGATTTGAGATCTGGGTATCATCAAATCAAGGTGAGGGAGAAAGATATCCCCAAGACAACATTTAGATGTCACTATGGGCACTTTGAGTTTCTGGTAATGCCCTTTGGATTGACCAATGCTCCAGCAACTTTCCAATCCTGCATGAACCACATCTTCTGTGGTCATTTGAGAAAGTTTTTATTGGTCTTCTTTGATGATATTTTTATCTACAACCGCACTTGGGAGGAGCACTTGCAACATATTGAGATAGTTTTACATATCCTCAAGGAGCAACAATTCTATTCCAAGCTCTCCAAATGTGAATTTGGCCTGATAGAGATGTTGTATTTGGGGCACATCATAGGAGTGGATGGAGAGAGGGTACATGAGGAGAAGATCCAGGCTATCAGAGATTAGCATGAACCCAAGAATGTGACAGAACTCAAGGGGTTTGTGGGCATATGCACTTATTACTGGAAGTTTGTGAAAGGATTTTCACAACTAGAAGCGCCACTCACTGAAGTGACAAAGAAGGGAGCTTTCCATTGGACACCTACAGTGCAGAGGGCTTTTGATAAGCTCAAAGAGGTAATGAGTAGTTGTCCTGTTTTATTTTTTCCTGAATTTTCTCAACCTTTTGTGCTAGAATGTGATGCATCAGATGAAGGTATTGGGGCAACCTTGATGCAAGGTGGGCATCCTATAGATTTTTAGAGTAGGAATTTTCTCCCTCGTGAGAGGTTATACCCCATCTATGATAGATAAATGTTGGCTATCATGCATGCATTAGCCAAATTATGACAATACTTGGTGGAGAATAAGTTCAAGGTGAAGACTAATCATAATAGTCTTAGATTCTTCCTTGAACAGAGGCAACTCCAGGAGATACAATAGAAGTGGGTGAGCAAACTCCAAGCTTATGATTTTGACATAGAATATGTCAAGGGGAAGAGAAATGTAGTAGCTGATGAACTCTCCAGGAGGCCTACAACGCTGTCTTTGAGGGGCATGGATGCAGATTGGAAAGCTCAACTTTTAGTTGAGTATTCCAAAGATGAATTTTCATGTGAGATACTTGATGGGGTGGTATCGGATGAGAGGTTTAGAGTGATGGATGAGGTCATCTATTACCGGGACCAGATGTTCTTGGATAAGAACTCTAAGCTCAAGGAGAAGATCTTATTGGCATCACATGATTCCCCACTTGTTGGGCATCAAGGTTTCACAAAGACTTACAAGGCTATCAGAGAAATATTCTCATGGAAGGGTCTCAAGGAGGATGTGCTCCAACATGTCAGAGAGTGCACCATTTTTCGATAGAACAAGGGAGAACACACTCATCCTGCTGGGTTATTGCTGCCACTACCTATTCCAGATGGGAAGTGGGAAAGTATCTCTATGGACTTCATCACCAGCTTATTGACAGTTCAGGGTAAGGACTCTATCTTTGTTGTTGTTGATAGATTAACAAGTACTCTCATTTTTTTTCCATTTCTACACATTATACTGCTTCAAAGGTAGCTGAACTCTTCTTCAGCGATTTATTTAGACTCCATGGTCTCCCAAGGACCATAGTGAGTGATTGAGACAACCGCTTCATGGGTGGCTTTTGGCAAAAACTTTTTCGGTTAGTGGAGACTGATTTGACTCCATGAACTAGCTATCATCCCCAAACCGATGGACAGAATGAGATAGTGAACAAGTAGCTAGAAGGCTACTTGAGGAACTATGTTGTAGGGCAACGGAGAGCTTGGCTACGTTGGCTCCACCTGGGAGAGTATTGTTACAACACTACTCACCATACTTCTATTGGCATGACTCCATTACGAGCCTTATATAGGTATGAGGCACTCTCATTTGATGATATTATGTTTGGGGCAAGTAAAGCTCCAAGGGATAAGGAATGGATTCAGGAGAACTAGGAAATACTGAGGGCACTCAAAGACAACATTGCCACTACCCAGAACCAGAAAAATATGTATCTAGACCATGGTTGGATAGAAAGATAGTTTGAGGTGGGAGATCTTGTCTATCTGCATCTTCAGCCTTACAAACAGTCCACACTCAAGGAGAATGGAGCTAAGAAGCTCAAACCACGTTTCTATGGGCCATATAGGGTGGTCAAATGTATTGGTAAGGTAGCATATGAGTTGGAGCTTCCTAAGGGGAGCAAGATCCATAATATCTTCCATGTCTCTTGCCTCAAGAAGGCCATTGGGAGGAATGTAGTTGCCAACATGGATCTCCCCCCTATTGATGACTAGGGCCATTTAAACTTGCATCCAGAAGCAATCTTAGACACAAGGGAAAGGCAGCTGAGAAATAGAGTCATCAAGGAATATCTGATTCGATGGAGGAATATACCAGATGAGGATGCCACTTCGGAGGGAGAGAAGATCTTGCAGCATACTTCTTTATTGTTTCTTGTTGGCAAGCAAATTTTGTGAGGGGGGGACTGTAATATTCCCAATTAGCCACTACTACTTGGAATATTATAACTGCTCTATTTTTGAAATAAGAAGTAGGGAAGACAATAAAACAAATCCCAGTGTGAAAAGGGATTGGATTAGGAGGATAGAATAAAGCCACTTTGGTGTGAAATAAAGGAAAATAAATGAGCTAGATCTAGTTAACCAAGTCAACAGCATTGTCACAAGAGGAGGGAAAGTTGCTAGGGCAACACAGTTTTGAAAGGGGAATCTTCTCAAGGAAGTCACATCACTAATGAGTGGGGTCTAGGGTGGGAAAGCTCACCAAGGATAAGAATGAGGAGATAGCAGAAAAGGAGGCATTCATTATTCATATTTGGTTTTGGTCTTACGACTAATTGAAAGCTTCAACTATTTAGCCGGAGTTGCAGCACTGTTTAGTGCAAGGAATTCTCATGCGGGAATTCCATCATTACCATTGGTATAATTGATTGGGATATCTAAGGAGGAGTTCCTAAGCTTAATTTTCACCATTTTTCTTGAGTATATCCATTCTGTGTCACATACAGCACAGTCACCTCCAGTAGCTGCATCATTTCTGCGGTAGCAACAATAGCTGGGTGAAACCCTCTTGTTTTATGCTTGTTTCGGAGGAGGAGGTGCATATTTCACTCTGGGAGGTCTACTGAGGAAGGCCTTGGGAAAATTTATGTATTATTTGTCCATTTAATATTACATTCAGTATTTTATAATATAGAGTTTCTGGGTACAACGTTATTTTCTGCAGTGTTGTATCTTGTGTTGCTATTTTGTCAAAAACACTTGTCGGGGTGCTACAATGTGGTTATAAAAGAGTTCAAACCTCTCATTTCTGATTCTATGATAAATGAAAGCTCTAGATATGTGTTTCATTATTATTTTCTGTAGATTTAATAATAAAAATAATGCTGTTGCAATCTCCGGAATTTCTATTTTATGAAGTAGTGGGATTGGGGTGCTTTTGAGCATATTTGAGCTGGGGAGATCTGTTTAGTGTAGCTAGACTGATTTATTTTTTATGAAATTTTATATTTAAGATACATAAAACATATAAAAGAGGATCCAAGTCCCGTTCAACATTTTTATTGGATTTTTTTCCTTATACAACATCCTCATTGAAGAAATTGCAGAAATTCCTGAAAAGGAATATTACACTCTTTCTACAGCTCTAGGAGCTACAATGTTTGAGGGCATAATACCATGACCCAAAAAACACTAGCTATATACTGTCATTCCTAATTCAAGGTGAATCCTAACAATTGAATCCTCTTAAATAGATTTGTTGTACCCTTTTTTTTGGAAGTTGTTAATTTGGTTTTTCCCTAAATATTTTATTAAGAATTTATTTTATCTTCTTTACATTATAAGAGATCTAAGAATATTTTGAGTAGATTTAACACATGGATCTTCTAGCAAGAATATAAGTATCGACCATTATTTTATTTTTACAAGGCTTCAGTATGTGTTGTTGGAGATAGTGTTGCCTTTGAAATAGTTGCTTAATTTAGTGATGATATTGTCATTTTTTCATAAGTTTCCATTTGTTTCTAGATTAATTGATGGGTTTTCAGGAAATCCCTTTTAACACTTTTCATTTTAAGTGGCCGATTGAGTTCAAATTTTTCTTAATTCTCGTTGAATTGCTGATCAACACCTAGTTTTTCTCTATCTAGTTGTCACTTTTTCAAAGCTTATCATACCCCTATTTACAAGGCTAAATCTGGATGAATTACAGATACTCTTGCTGATGAATTTCTTGCTCATGTTTTTAAGGTATGGATTAGAGGTTACATTGATAAATTAATTGATGATTTTTTAATGCAGTTTGAAAATCCCCCCCCCCCCCCCCTAACCATTATGGTCCATGAAGCATGAGTGCAAAAATATGTCTATGAATGTTCTTTAGCTTCATGTAGATACTGATTGAAAAGACTAGACTTAATCTAGTTGAAGTTTGTAATATTGTAGTGCAAACTATTCTTAGACATGTCTCTCAATGTTCCAATGAGTGCAGGGTGGTTTCTTTTTATGCTGGATTCCGAGGTGTATATCCTACCATTTCATGTGTCAAATGAATTATTTTCTTGTTGGATTCCTAATTTTTTGTGACAACTGCATGTTTTTTACCATGTCATCTCTCTAAAGACTACACCTGTTAGGACTGTCAATAGACAATTCTCTTCAGGTGAACAATAAATTGCAGATGCTGCAGCTGTAATTAAAACTTGGTTTTATGCAATTGGTATGACAATATCTGTTTCCTGCATTGGACTATCATAGCAGGTTTAAATTTAGATAAGTTTATGATTTCAAATTTTTTTCTCCATGTGTCGGTGCAGGACTGGATTCAATGAATGTCAACCCTATGGTGTGGGAAGGTTCTTTCAATTCAAAGGTTGTCTTCAATAAAAGTTAATGGTGTTGTAAATAGAAATATTTGTTTTTGTCCATACTATTATATGTATTATATATATATCTATATATATATATATATATATAGAGAGAGAGAGAGAGAGAGAGAGAGAGAGAGAGAGATTTGTGTGAAAGAAATTGATGTTCCAATGAGTGCATGGTGGTTTCTTTTTATGTTGGATTCCGAGGTGTATATCCTACCATTTCATGTGTCAAATGAATTATTTTCTTGTTGGATTCCTAAGTTTTTGTGACAACTGCATGTTTTTTACCATGTTATCTCTCTGAAGACTACACCTGTTAGGACTGTCAATAGACAATTATCTTCGGGCCTACAAGCAATTGTAGATGCTGCAGCTGTAATTAAAACTTGGTTTTATGCAATTGGTATGACAATATCTGTTTCCTGCACTGGACTATCATAGCAGGTTTAAATTTAGATAATTTTATGATTTCAATTTTTTTGCTCCATGTGTCGGTGCAAGACTGGATTCAATGAATGTCAACCCTATGGTGTGGGAAGGTTCTTTCAATTCAAAGGTAGTCTTCAATAAAATTTAATGGTGTTGTAAATAGAAAGATTTGTTTTTTTCCATACTCTTATATGTATTTAATAGAGAGAGAGAGAGAGAGAGAGAGAGAGAGAGAGAGAGAGAGTTGTGTGAAAGAAATTGATGACATTTGCTACCACTTGCAATAGGTTGATTTTTTTCTGAAAAGCACAATATTGTCTTTTCCTATGGGGATCATCACAGAAAATGTAGTTGATAACTATGGAGTTTCATGTTAAGATCAAGATCAAGAAATGCTATATGGATGCTATTTTAAACTTTTGATTTGAGTAATGTCAATGCTAGTGTAGTTTGTATAAATTAATCAGTGAATCTAAGGAATGGGAATTGAATATTAACTGTTAGAATTATTTTTTAGGTTGAATCACATAGGTGCAAAACAACAATAATAGTTATAGGGAAGTTCAAATATGAGATAATCGAAGTTGAAGAAAAGGTACAAAACACCCATGTTCTGTAATTTCCAAAGTTGGAGTCGCTGGAGAGTTTCCATAATGGTACTTAATGTGTTTCTTGTTTTTGTGTTGAATATTGTTAATCCTAAAACTGAAGATGAGAAGCCTGTGATGAAATATGTTGACGATGTATTTCATCCTAATGCTTCTCTCTATGATTTAAGGAAACTCAGACCTGCATTGGAGAAGGGGGGAAGCATCGTTGTTGCTATATAGTTTCTTTCCCAACTACATGCTAAGCATATTTTCTATGTTGTTGATTTTATCAAAAAAGTTACATCATGCCATTATAAAGGACATAATGTTGAGTATTTAGTGTGTGTCAGTTATGTCTATGTTTTTTTTCAATCTCACAAAGGAGATTCAATCCAAGTAAGTGATAACGAATTTAAATACAACTAATTACTCAAAAAATCCAAATCGGGAGAAATCTGTTTCACTACATTCGTCAATGGCCCTTTCTACATCTCTAGAAGCCAAAAAATTTGAGGGCATAATACAATGGGCTTGAAACCACTAGCTATAGACTATCATTCCCAAGTCAAGGTGAATCCTAAAAATTGAATCCCCTTGAATATATTTGGTGTACCTTTGTTTAGGGTAGTTGTTAATTTGATTTTTCCATAAATATATTACAAAAAATGTATTATATCTTCTTTACATTAGAAGAGAGTTAAGAATGTGTTGAGCATATTTAACACATGGATCTTCTAGTGAGAACATATTTTCAACCATTACTTTCTTTCGACCAGGATTAAGTATGTTCTTCTGGATTCAATGTTGCCTATGAAAGATGTGTTGAGTTTAGTGATGATATCATCATTATTGCATAAATTTCCATTTTTTCTAGCTTAATTGATGTTTTTTTAAGAAATCTCTTCCAACACTTTGCATTTTATGTGGCTAATTGAGTTCAAATTTGTCTTAATTATGTTTATTAGTTGATCAAAACCTAGTTTTTATATATCCAATTTTCACTTTTACAAATATTATTGTACCCATATTTGCAAGGATGAACGTGGAGGATTTAAGGATACTCTTTCAGATGACTTTATTGCTCTTGTTTTGAAGGTATGGATTAGTGGTTACATCGAAAAATTGATTGATTATTTTTCTATGTAGTTTCAAAATTTTCCTCCTAACCATCATGGTCTATGAAGCATGGGTGCACATATCTATCTTTGAATGTTCTCTAGCTTCCTGTAGGCATTCATTGAAAAGAATGTACTTAATCTTGTTGAAGTTGGTGATACTGTAGTGGGAACTATTCTTAAACCTGGCTCTCAATGTGCCAATTAGTGCAAGATGGCTGCTCTTTATGTTGGATTCCTAGGTCTGTATCCAACCATTTCATGTGTCAAATGAACTATTTTCTTATTGGATGCATGATTTTTTGTGACAACTACATGCTTCATACCATGTCATCTCTTTGAAGATTGTACCTGTCAGGATTGTCAATAGACAATTCTTTTCAAGCCTACAAGATTTAATTTCATATGTTGTATTTGTAATTAAAGTTGGGTTTTATGACATTGGTATGTCAATATATGTTTGCTACACTAGATTATCATAGCAGGTGTGAATTAAGATAAGTTTATGATTTCAATTTGTCTGCTTCATGCATTGACATAGGAGTGGAGTCAATGACTATGAATCCTATGGCGTGGGAAGGTTCTGTCATTTCAAAGGCGAGCTTCAATAAAAGTTAATGATGTTATAAACATAATTCTTTTTAATTTTTTCAATATTTTCAATTCGATGTTTTTTTACATACTCTTCTATGTATTTAATATAGACTACTCCTTCCTTCATATTTATACACAACTATACACACACACACACACACACACACACCTACAAAAGTATCGATATATAATTAATTCATTAAATATTTGTGTGAAAGACACTGATGGATTTTATTTCCCTTTGAAATAGGTTGATTTTTTTAGAAAAGCACAAGATTGTCTTTTTCCCATGCGTATCATCTTAGAAGATGTAGTTGGGCACTAGAGAGTTTCACATCAAGACCAATATCAAGAAGTTGTATATGGATGCTATTTTAATCTTTTTATTTAAGTGAAGTCAAAATTGGTGCAGTTCCTATGAATTAATCAACCAAGGTAAGGAATGAGAGTTGAATATTAACTCCTAGAATTGTTTTTCAAGTTTAATCTCATATATGCAAAAAAACAACAATAGTTGGAGGGAAGTTCAAGGATGAAATCATTGTGGTTGAAGAAAAGGTACAAAACACCCATGCTTTTAATTTCCAAATTTGGATTTGTTGGAGAGTTTCCAGAATGGTACTTAATGTGTTTCTTGTTTTTGTGTTGAATATTGTCGATCCTAAAAATGGAGATGAGAATCTTGTGACGGTATATGTTGACTAAAAATTTCATCATAATTCTTCTCTTTATGATTTAGGGAAACTCAGACCTTCATTTAATAAGGAGGGCAGCACCAATGTTTGTATAGAGTTTCTTTCCCAACTCCATGCTAAGCATGTTTTCTATGTTGTTTATTTTATCAAAAAAGTTACAACATGCTAGATTTTCTGCCATTGTAAAGCATTGGATATTAAGTATTCATTTGATGCCATTTATTTCTATGTTATGTCCCAATATCACAAAGGAAATTCAATCTAGGTAAGTGATAACAACTTTAAAGACAACTAATTACTCAAAAAATCTAAACCAAGAGAAATTTGTTTCACTACATTCATCAATGGTTCTTTCTACAACTCTGGGAGCTACAAAATTTGACGGATTTTTCCTTGCTATCGTCATGGCTATTGTGGATGAACACGATACACATTATTATGAAGGATAGAGTGAGTAAAGTTGACTAGTAAAAATTTTGTTTATTTTTGGTCAAAGTAGCTCAGTCACAATGATTGTCTATTGACACTCTGTTTTCATGTTGGAAATCAGATTAGGGAAGAAAGTTGGGAGTTTTGTTTTTTGTTTTTGGAAAAAAATATCTACAATGAATATGACATATGGATCCTAGATATAGAAGAAAAATACTTCAAAATAACACATTATTATGTACAATGAATTTCAGGAGACACATATCTAGGGAAATGTAACTACCCTTTGCATATCAATAAAATATAGTCATTTTATTCGTGCTGAAAAAAAAAAATGAAAAAAAAAAATTATAGTACAGATGTCTTATTAAAACAACAATGGACCTAAAACATCTAGATATACTATTAATAACCCTGATTAATGAAAATAAGACAAAATTTTGATGTGAATGAATAACATACTCATAATATAACCAATATCCAAAGAATAAACCCCCACAGTTGCAACAGAGACCTTGGTGTTCCTCTCCCTATGTTTGTCCAGGGCCAAGTCCAGAAAAATTATCCCCACCCCACCATGCAAGGAAATAAAACCCTACGATATCTCTTCCATAATATATTTCCTTTTCACTCTTTCGAAGAGAAAGATCACTAGTTTTACATTCCTTGTGAAAGTATCTTGTATTGTAGATGAATCTAGAGACCACCAAGAAATAGGTGGCCAAGAAGAGGAGAAGGTAGTCATGGCTGAAGGCAGTGAAAAGGAAGGCACCTTCAAGAGAATGTGGGGTACTCTGAGAGGATTGTAAGGAATATTCATGATTAGAATCAATATATCCTTTGAAGATTTCGATGCTAAGTATTCAATTGATTATGTCAAGCTCTCAGAGGAACCTTTGTCAACATTTTTCTAGGGACATAGTTTCAAAGATGAAGTTTAGAATGGAAAAATTAAGTATGAGAGTTTAAGATTTTTTCTGAGGAAATTGTCTTTTCCCTCGGTCACTTGGGTTTTTCATGTGACCCTAAGGTATTAGTTACCCAGAATTTTAGGTTGGGTTAGCTAAAACGATGTTTCCCAAATAATTAATCCACAACTAGAAAGCACACAGAGAGAGAAAATAAATCCGTTAATGTACAACTGAATTTAATTATGTTTTGATTAAAAATCATCGAAAAAATCCATTTCATTAACTTTTTATCCTACTTATATAAATCGGTTGGGTTGAAATCATACAGTGAAATAAATATTATCCCGTACAAATTGAAAAAAATCATCCTCTTTGAAGTATGACATACTTCTCATTTACTTAATATGGTTTAAGATTGTTTTCTTATTTAATTAAAATATTCTGAAAACCCCATTGAAATTTTGATGAAACTATTATTGGAATTTTTATCATAGCTAAACTATATCCAATGTTATGACTTCCGCTATAATTTTGAAGAAATCAATTGACACTGTTAACACTAGAAAATCATACAACAGAAGATGGCATTAATTAATTTCAGACCAAATGATTTATGGGGTTGGAAGATATTACAGAATCTGGAAAGTATTTAAAAATATCTAAGGTCTGAGGAAAATAAAATTTGAACTAGTCCTAAATGTTATTTGTGCGAATAATCCTTTGTGAAGAGCACCTTCTGTGCACCTTTTTTCCCGATATGCGCGCATTCTTGAGAGTGGCGAAATGTCACTATTCGGGACCAAAAAAAGAAAAGGACAGGTGATGCCTTACTTGTAGCCACCTAAGGACAGCCACCAATGCTTCCTTAGACACTATGTAATCACACAATGGAATATTTCGAGCACACAAAGGAATCATATCCCTCTCTTTGGTCACCATCATCCATGTACCAAGAGAGGAAAGGCAGGATTTTAAATCTCCTATATAAGACCACCATGAGATAAAGAATGGGTGATCACATTGTTATGCTAGCCAAAATTGTCCAAGCACTATCAGGAGTGTGTGACCTGAAGCTGAAGATAGAGGGGACTCAATTGTTGGCCACCCAACAAGTTCAGTCCAACACAATGGAGAGAGAGGGAGCCTGCATCGAGGCAAGCTTGGGATAAAAACATCCTTGCATCGGGACCTAGAACCATTGTCTAGAGGCCCTTTGGCAAGAGGGTAAAGTTTCACTCTTCTTACTACCAGCGCTCAATAAGATAGGCCTAGAGCCACCGTTTGCATTATTTTTGTCGTTTGACTCTTTTCAGATTTTGTGTTTATTTGTGTTTAGTTTTAGTTAACATTTGCATGCTTTTTCCTCTATATAGTATGCTCATTGATTCTAGCTTGTTCCACTAACTTGCTTGAATCCACTCTTTTCCACTTGTTACCTATAGCTTAACGGGGTAAACCACACCCCTTAAGCTGTTGTTATTTCGTACATACGTGCACCAAACACACCAAAAGAGGATTGGTGACTCCGCTAACATTTTATTACCAAGTTTATATGGTTGTTCCTTATTTTGCATGAGACCTCTATCTATGTTGTGGAGTGGAGCTGAATTTCCCATGATTTCTCTTGCAGTCCCTAATTCATCCCAAATGATAGAATAAAGAAGAGAAGCTGCTAAAAAAATTTATTGGCAGGATTTTGCGCACTTTTTTTCCTCACAGACATGCAGGATGCGCATTCAGAGCTGACCCATGCTCAGAGAGCACACCTATTTCAACCTTTTGCGTGCAAATTACAGAATGAGAAATCTCTCCCTAGTTTCTGTTTTTCCCTACTTGTAAGGTGCTTGGCAGCCCCTAATACATCTGCTAGCACTGGTTGTGGTACCCCAAAACTTGTTAAAGCTCACTTTTAGCTACCTTTTGTAGGCTTAGTGTTAGTTTTACTTCAAGTTGATTTTTGCAAAGTTCACACATAGTTTAAGTAGGGGGGGAAAATAACTTGCATTCCGAAAAAAATTATGTTTTGCAAATTTTGGTAATTACACATCTAGATAACTATCCCAAGTAAGTGGCCTAAGACCATGCATGCATAGCTAGTTTTCGTTTTTCTAGTGTAGAAGGTTTTAGTTTAGTTCAACTTTTGCACTAAGAATTTCTAGACTACGATTGAATTGTTTATAGAAGAGTAAGTAATATCTGCTACCTTTGCACCCTCCAGTGATCCTAGGTAATCATATGAATTATCCCTATTCACAATTCACCATCTCTCTATAGTTAGTCACATAGATTAACTAGGAAAAATTGAAGGAGGCTAATTATCTAGACATGTTTTCCATTTGAGCCAAGGATAATACAACATAGTTTAAATAGGGGATTTTGTAAAGGATCATCGATATGTACATGTTAAAAATATGTGCTTGTCCACTTTGTGCTCACACACACTCACCCACTAAGAAAAGAAAAGACACCTAAAACTAAATTAACCAAATTCACTAAATTCTCCCCACAGGGGCCACAAAAGAAATTATAGCTTAAGTTAGGATCAAGGGGGTGGGCATCCAATAAGCCGCTTTGATAATAATTCATATTGAAACATATAATTTGTGTATTTAGGGAGCTTCAAATCCACCTATCAGCCCACGACAAAGAAAACTCGAGTGTGATAAAGACACGTTTCAGAGGGGGTTAGGCTTAGGCATAGTGCGTGTGATATAAGTTGGAGCTACCTAACCCGACTGATACTCGATAATGTTAGCTGACTACCAAGAAGCCCAAGACTTGAACGATCACGTAGGAAGTTGGCTCTTAGTGGCCAAAAACTAGGGCAACCTCTAACCTATAGGTGATGGTGGAGGCAAGTGCCAGACCCTCTACCCTTACCTTGGTGGCTGACTGGGGGCGTCGCCAGCTCTTATGGGAATTTGTGCCAGCACTCACAATAAATATTCTGAAGGCCCAGTTACTTTTGAGTGTGTGAGGATGCATAGGTATTTTTAGATTTTGAGTATCATATGAAAACAAACAAAAACACTTTTTTGATTGCTTGATCACATAGATTAATTTAAATGGAAATTTATTTTATTTTTCGTTTTGTTTTATGTATGTGAAAATAATTTTTCTTTGATCATAAACTCTATCCCCTAAAATTTTTCCAAAAACCAAACCTGGGTGACACCTGACAGGTCCCAACGGAACCTCGTCGATCTAGGCATCTTTTGGACCTCCCCTCATTACCGGGAGGGGTTCTAGGTCTTTCGCCATTCAAGCGTCAAAGACGGAATGCTGCCACCATTATCGGTTCATCCTTTATCGAGACAGTCGTAGTTGGGAACCCTAGTTGGTCTCCCAACACCACACCACATAACACTCCTCCCACGACGCCTAGGGGGCAGAGGAGTGTGTCCCATATTGGAAGCCAGTTGAATACACAGCAGGGTACGTCGTAGACTGAGCCTCATACTAACTAGAACTTTGTGTTTTCACACATTGCAATGGTGTCAACCTCTCAGTCAACTTTCTTATCTTTGTTGAATTTTCCCAATTTAACTAAGTTGATGAATGACCCCATTGAACATGATCCTACATGCCCACAAATCTCCCTTCAGATTTGCCAAATTTTGAAGGAAATCAAGCAGAAGACCCAGGTAATCATGTCATGACCTTTCACTTGTGGTGTTCATCGAACAATATCATTGAAAACACTATTTTATTGGGATTATTTCAACCTACTCTTAAAGGAGTAGCCGTGAAGTGGTATGTGGAGCAACCCTCAGCTTCACATGGAACCTTTATCACCCTCGCTACTGCATTCCTAACATATTTTTAGTTACCCATTCACCATGATTCCGGAATGAAATTACTGACTCATTTTAGACAAACCCTCGCCATCCACATCTCAGACCATCCCCATGAATGTAGGCGGTGTCGCAGTTTATGTAAATCCAAACTCGACAACTTGGTGATCTTAGATTTGTTCTTGAAAACTCTTATGATAGAGATTTCAAAGGATGTGGTGCAATGGAATCCCACATCTGAAGAGGACGCAATCAACAAAGCCCAAAAGCTTGAGCTGATTTATACACAGTCAGGATACACTTACAACATCCTACCTAACGCCTCACACCTATAAACTTATCAAGAATTTCAAGGCATTTCAAACTCTATAGATGGAATAATTGGGTCATTGACCCAAGGCTACCTAGGTAGCAGCAGTCAAAACCCTGATTATACATATAGTTATATCCAGAATGTGGCTCAACCTAGTTTTCAAAGTCATCATATTCCTCAACAAAATTTTACCAATAGGGCGCCAGCATATCACCAGGGACGACCCTATCCTTCAGTTTAGGGAAATCAGTATATAGAAAGAAACATTGACATAAGAAATCCCCTCCAACAGTCAGGTGCAAACTAGGGACCGCATTACACTCAGTCCCCAACACACGACCCACCTATGCAAAACAATGCACAGGTGAACTTTGTGCAGCCGTCCCAAAACCAAACACACCAATAGAACTAGGAGAACTACCCTCCTAATGTGGTAAAGAAAAAATCCAAAAAAAAGCCAAAAGGGAACCCTACACAAGGGGGCAGCAACCAGCAATGCCCACCATGATCCCAGTCTGGAGGTAAATCCAACCAGAATCACAACCAAGAGCTGAGCAATGCCCAACGATAGAGCAAAAGGCCACCTCTTTGAAAAAACCATTCTTGTTTGATATGTGGTGAGTACGGTCACTATACTCACCACTGTTCCAATCTCCCTGAGTTGAAGAAGCTATAGAGTAATCGAGGACAAGGAGGATCTTCTCAGACACCATCCGTGATGCGAGAACCTTTCCCCAACCAAGGGAAGGTTAACACTCACCAGCAAAATACAAGATTCTGGGAGAAGTAGCCATGAAATCTACATGACTAGAGAAGAGATATTTTTCCAAACAAAAAATCGCAATTACGACACCACACTAGACACCAGTACTTCAGGGGCAAGTACACGTGCACCAACTGCACCTCTTACCATTTCCAAGATGCCTATAGAACCATTGCAGAAAATGGAAAAGGGACCTAATAGGTGAGCATGAAACTAATTCAAAGTGGCCCATAATTATAGTATCATGGACGATTTAACACAATCTCCTACTTCTATGTCAACTTTGGAAGTATTACAGTCATGCCCAAAACAACAGAAAGCCCTCCTTTCTATGTTAGGTGCTATCAACCGTACCAATATGTGCCTAATGGATTTTGACTTAGACAAGGCCACTCCTTGGCTTCCTTGCATGGTCTCCTTCTAGATACCAGTGTCAGTGTAGAATATCACTATCCACCGATGTGTCATTGATGAGGGTGCATCCACATGCATCATGTCCAAAATTATTTTGCAGAAGTTAGGTTGTCCCGAACTAAAACCCTCAGTCATCATGCTTCAAGCATACGACGGTCATCCCTCAACCCCCTTCAGCCTCTACCAAAACATCCTAGTCTTCTTAGCTGGAAATATAGTCCACATAGACATTGAAGTCTTGGATGCTCACTTGGACTACAATATACTCCTTGGGTGAAGTTATATGTATGCCATGTCTACCATAGTCTCTTCCATCTTCCGTATCATGATTTTCCCCCATGAGGACCGCATCATTACTGTAGACCAACTGACACACACCGAGAAGTGATCCCTAAAAAACATGGATGTAATTCTACCCTATGTAGATATAGTCTTGTATGCTCTCTCACGATACCAAGAATATGGCATTGGCCAATTAAAAACGTTGTCCATTGTGTCATTCCTATGAGATCCTCCCATAATCCCTGAGTCACAGCCCGATTTCACAGGGGCTCTAGTGTGCATGATGTCCACATCAAGCACCGAAGCTAGTCAGGACACGAAGACAAGCAGTAATGACACTGAGGCATCGGCCATGACAACCTCTCTAGCCTACGTCGCTTCCCAAACCCCTTTCCTCTACCACCTAGCTGGCTTCGTCTCCCAGCAGGTTTTGGAAATGTTGGTGTTACCCAAATATCATTGGCATTCCCAGTTTGGCCCCTAATTTTCCAAGGAACAATTGAGACCACCCCTACAAAGTAAATTCCCATTGCAAAACCGATGATCACAGCTACAAAAACTGAGAAGAGAGGAAAGAATATCGTGACCCCTGCCATAAAACGGGAATCACCAGTATGCGCTATATGCAACATACTCGGTCACCCTACCCATCTCTTTCTAGAGCTGGATGAATTAAAACCACTCCTTGGCTTCGAGACAAACATCGCGACACCGCGTTCGCATAAAAAGGAACCTACCACCAAAGGTAAAGGAAAAACGTTGTGTACCAATCATGCATGCGTCCTCTATAACAATTATGGACATTATACCCACCATTTCCATGATATTCCATGATACAGGGATGCATTTCATGCCATCGAGCAATCCTATCAAGAGGATCCCTCCACCCAGGCATCCAGAACTGAACCTCGTACCATCCTATACCTGTAGGAAGAGAAAAGGGCTCTAAAAATACCCTCATTCATGCCCGTTATACATTGTACGCTATGTAATGAACTTGGTCACTTCCTTGAAGATTTCACAGCCCTGGAACTCATCCACATATGGTATCCAATAAAAAGGGTGTACAATGTTGGATTGCAGGCTACGTAATTCACATGTATGTTATGCGCTGAAAATCACCTTTTGGAGAATTTTCACTATATCCCCCGATTTCGGCTAGCCCTAGCTAGTTTATGCTCTACTATAGTCCGCCTATCCCAAGAAGACGACATGGGTGTAGAGTCCACGGACAGCTCCACAACCCAACAAGATGTGACAAGCCGATCCATCATGTTCTTGTCTGTTGAAGAGCGACCGATTAAGGAACCCTTAGTTACCCCTCACCACCCTCCACAGAGACTACTAGCATGCACGTTATGCAAAACACAAGATCATGCAGTCATACATTGTCCTGATTTAGCCGCATTATGGCATTGGTTACCCATCAAACCTCAAACTGAGCTCGACAGAACCTTCATATCAAGGATATTTTGCCTTATATGTCAGGGAAATCATTATGAGAGGCACTGTACTTATGCGCTGCCACTTCATCCCACCATAAACATGATTAATACCATAGAGAAGAGATAGGATGACCTCCGGGAATGGCATAAAAAATACATCGCCGGATCAACATCCCCGGCCCCATAATGGCACGAGAGACAAATTAAGACCACACACCAACAAAGCAAGACCCCGATTAAGCCTAAGATAACATGTGGAATATGTGAATTGAACAATCACTGAGTCAACCAATGGAGAGAACTAAAGCCCCTTAAAAATAGTCACCACATAGTCTCTTCTCTCCCTCAAAAAATTCTCTCAAACCAAGAGAAGATCACGTGTACTTATTGTCAGATTTTTTCACACATTCACCATATGATTAAATGTGTGCACCTCCCCAAGTTGAGAGCGTCAAGAGCTGCGTTGATTCTACACTCAACCAAAGAGATAGACACACCCAAGCCAACAATACGGAAATGGAAGTAGAAGGCAACCACTTCTACGCGAGACCCTTTCCAAGCATCCACATCAGGAAGAACGAATAGTGTAGAATCTCACACTATCTACTCTATTTTCTCAATGACACCGTGCACCATCTGCATTGGCCAAAATCACACACCAGAGTTATGCCCGCTAATGGAAAAATTCAAGCACCTCTGTGCCAGACACAATTTCCACCTACCGGAAATTGACCATCCTAGTGGGGAACCCATCCTTGCGCTCATACATAATCCCATTACAGAGATTCTTCCCCCACCAAACGCCGATGACACAATCCACCATATACGATTTGTATCAGCACATATTAGCGATATGATTGCTACCATCCCCTCATCCTAGGATTTCCATCTCAGTCCTGTCGCAAAAGACCAAGGTACCTTGTGCTTTTTCATAGATTTCCACAAGATCCCAAATTTACATGCCTCTATCGAACTCCTTGACAATACCCAGCCTATAAAACAATGCCTAGTACAACTAGATCTTGTCGATGAAAATCGACGATAGTCGCTGCAACACAACGAGGCCCACAAGAAAATGGTAAAAGCATCATTTGACCATCACTTGACCCCTCACTCATTCATCGAGGGATAATTAGTCCTCCACTATGATGTCGCAAAAGAGGCCCTAGGGCTAGGAAAGTTCGAAACCTTCTGTAAAGGATCCTACATAATTAAAACTTTCCTTCGACAAGGGGCATACATATTAATAGAACTGGATGGGACCTGCCTCAATAACCACATCAATGGCCTTTACCTCAAGAAATTATACCCATAAGGGCCAGGACGGCCCTTCCCTTGAGTGTTCATACACAAAACCACACCACACAAAATTTTTGACCCAAAGACTTATTTAAAAGTTCTCAAAGTATCACCATGGATCACCAACATGAACCCTATTTTAGATTTGTTGATGGAGCATGGTCTCAAGGTTTAGCCACAGCTGCCTGGGTCATTTACGACACCGACCAATCACCACTCTGCTCAAACGATGTGTGCATCGATTCAGCAACAAAGAATTAGGCAGAATATGACACCTTCATTGAACTTATGTGTGACACCCTCTATCAGGGCATATGCCATATACACGTCTACCTCGATTCCCAGTTAGTAGTGTTGTAGTTAAACCAAAAAATTGAGACAAGAGATACACATCTATTTAGAGAATATTTCTGTGCCAAAATATTAAGTAGACAATTTTCCTATATCGCATTTACACATGTACCAAGGAGTTAAAACCAAACAACTCATCACATAGCTAACAATTTCCTAATCTAGAATGCATCTTGAATAAACCATTATACATAAAACCAAAAATATAGATATCCATCAGTGCAACAGAAGACAGATGATACATCATGTAGAGCCACAAAAAATATCTCTCTCATATATATATATATATATATATATATATATATCATAATGTGTATATCTAAGTACAAAAAATAGTGTTGGTAGCCCAATTTCCAGCCCAAAGATACAAAAGTTGTCAAAAATAAGGGAAGCATCCCCATAACGGGTGCTTTCCCTATGTAAAAAAATACTCTATGGGGATTCCCCCTCAAGAGGGGCACCTGGACCCACCACTGCTCCTGGATCCACTACTGGAGTCACCTTCGCAACAATGATCGCCACCCGACGTAGAGTGGGCTGAAATTCCCTCTCACAGGCCATCACAGTCTCTAACCAGACCTCCTTGATGTCATCCATGAAACCTTGAGTAGGCATCCTGTAATGTTCCCAATTTTAGCCTCAAGCTAAAATGGAACATTATAGTTTCATATTTTCATTTTGTTGAATAAAAGTGGGTAAAGTGACCCATTCATGTAATAAACAGGAATAAAATCCCTTACAATGTGAAAAGGGATCGCCATGGAGCTATATTTCACACCCTCATGCGTGAAAGAGGTTAAAATGCAAATGGACAAGGCCTAATTGACCAAGTAAAACTGCGTTGGCATGAGTTGGCAAGCACTAGGTGGGATAGCGCAATTCTAGTGGAGGAATATTCCATGTGGAGGAAAACTTCTAGAGGAAGGAAGATGGAGACTTCGTTGTGTTTAAAAAAGGAGCAAGGAGCCCATTGAGATTATCTTGGATCATTTGATTATTTGTCTATTGAGACAAATTGCTGCCTCTTGTTGTTCAGAAGAGCTGCAGTGCCCTCGGGCACGAGGGAGTCCTGTTTAGGATTTCCTTTCCTTATTTAGTAGCTCATGAAGGATTGCACTCAACCTCCATATTATGACATTCAGGCCATAACATCAGCCTGCTCCATCAACGCAGTGTCTGTAGTAGATTATTGTGCAGTGTTGCTGGATGTTGCTGGGAGGTTTCCTACAACACCATTTTGAGCTGATATTTCAGAGGAGGGAGGTTCTCTACTTCTGGGAGGTTAGTGAGGATGGTTCCAGAGCTTAGTCCACTATGTTTGGCTAAAGGCCAACCATTTCCATCAGTTACATCGTAGACCCTCTCATAGACTGCATTCTAGTTGGAGCACATTTGCAGTGAGGGTGTTGCAGACATTCTAGAGTGTGAGATATTTGGTATAGGGATCAGCCTTGCACTTCAGATTTCCAAAGGAGAAGGGCTCTTCATCAACTTTAGTCATTCAACCTTCTCCATTCCATTCCATGTATTGAGTTTTTGCTGCTACCCAGCAACTCCGCAATTACAACAGTTTTTCATATTTCAGCTAATCCTTCTAGGATTGACTTGAGGTAGTGATTGGGAGCTTAGATCTTCTCTACCAATGATGTATGATCCATGTATATGTAGATCCATGATGTTTTCACTCAGTATAGCAGTCTCCTTTTTATGACTGTGCAGTCCCTAGTCATGGGCATTTTACTATGGAGTAGCACTTTGTATTTTGGCATATGTTTTCATGAAAGGCTTCTTGCCTCGTTCTTTTGATGTTCATTGTATCAATTGCTACTGATATTCATAATAAAATGGCTCAAGGGTTTTCATACATTATGGCATCATCTTATTTCTCGTTTATTTCTTTATATTGTTGTAGCTACATTTTTGGGTTATCTTGCAAGATTCCCAATCTTGTTGTATTTCCCTCTTGGGGACATTGTCCCTTGACAACACTCTATAGACAGAGTCCGATAGTGGGCTAGGAAGCCTCTATAGCTCATCCTTATTTATGAAGGTGAAAAATCCAGTAAATTCCCCTTCAATCTATCTCTGGAATAGATTTTCTTGTCAATTGACAATGTTTCTGAAAAAGGAACATTATAGTGGTATCAGAGCATAATCTTGGCTCAGCCTGTGGATCTTCGCCAAGATGCCATATAAAAAGATGAGGAAGACCCCACTTTGTGGAGTAGAAGAAGAGAAAAAGGAGATGAGCTAGCCAAGCTTCTCCCTAAATCCACCTATGGCTTTCATGGGAGTCACAAGCAAAAGAGAAGGGAGAGAATTGAAGAATCTCTACAAGGGTTTGAAGCAAGAACAAACTCTAGGGTTTCTGATGAGGAATGTGAGCATGCAGTCACATCCCTTGATGCACTGCATAGTCCTATGTGCAGCTTTTTCATGGGAAAGATGCGAAAAGAAGGAGAGGTGACCAATAAGACAACTCTTGGAGATTTTCTAAGAGAGCTTGAGTCTCAAACTCAGGCATTCAGAGATCATCTCACTTCATGGATTTTTGAAAGTATAAGGTGAAGGGGAGCCAGCAGCAAGATAGATTTGTTCTATCTACTTTCAAAGGTTCACCTACATGTTCAGCCAAAGCATGGGTAGAGGAGCTGAAGACCATGTTGCAGCAGCACAAAGTTTCCAAAGGAGGTGCTATCGGATTTGCAGCATCACACTTTAGAGGCAATACCTATGCATGGTGGATATTTGAGTCATGTACTTTAAAGGATGCAAATAATTCTTCCTATTTCAGATTCATTGGAACAATGGTGAAAGGATTTGGTGGGAGAAATTCTAAAACACATGCAGAGGAATCTTGCATGTGAAGGGAGGAAACATAAACTCAGATCCACTTCAGACATTGTTGAGAAGGCTTACATCTTGCATCACACCTTTTTGGAGGAAAGGTAACCATCTCATATTATTTCACAAGAAAGCATGGAGGTATCCTTTTGAAAAGGAGATCAAATTCTGGAGAAGTTGCCCGTACATGTTGATGAGGAGGAGGGCAACTACGCTGGTATAGCTAGAGTTGATCCAGTGCCTCATGCAGAGGAAAGAGGAGCTCTTGCTCCACATAGAGGGATTCTTGTGTCTTTGCAAGAAATTCCCAAGGATCTCCCATGTAGAGATCAAGGCACAACTCATGATACATCTGTGCCATTGGTAGAAGGGTGCAGAGCTATGGAGATAGAAGGAGGAGATAGGGAGGATGATCAGCATCATGTGATGAGGAGCACACACCCTGTCTATTTTATGAGGTTGATGCACCTAAGATGATGATTAGATTGCGTAGTGGAAGCATGGAAGGTTTTCTCCATTCATACATTCAGTCATCTCTTGATGATGGTGTCTCACTGCATGCAGACATTGCACCGAGGAGACCACTAGATCAGCAGAGGAGTTTGGATGCTCCACATTTGGGGGCCTCACACCTTGATTTCAGGAGGGTGGAAACCTTGGGAGAGTTCAGCATAGCGTAGAGATTTTGGGATAAAATCAAGGAGGAGGGAGACATTCTCTCATTTTCAGCATCAACCACTCTCGTTAGTTATACTGCGTTGATATAGTTGCTACAGAGATAGAGGATAGCATCTTCATGATGCAGGATGGTTGCTCCATAGATTTGGTGAGAGAGATGATACTTCCTTTGAGGAAGGACTCTTTCATGCATTGGAGTAGATGGAGGCCACTCATGCTTACATTGCCTAGGATTGAGAGATTCTTTGGAGGTGATAGTCTCTCATGGGAGGCTCATTTTCAAAAAGCATAATTTCTATTTGAGCATGAGTAGCTACATGTTGGCATGGCAGAAACTTGGAGGATGACTTTGGCATGAGGGGATGTCAAGGTAGTAGGAAGCAGCGTGATGGAGCACCATATTGCAGAACACCAACGCTGTCTATGTGGAGGATTGATCTGGGATGGAGGACTCAGCTTGGTTGAGTATTTCGCCAGGATATTCGTGCATGCATGATTTTTGGATGGCCTTGATGGAGATGGCAGATACTTAGTGGATGATATGATCATCTATCATCATGGAAAACTCTTCTTGACTAGGGATTCTAGTCTCAAGGAGACACTATTGCATGTAGCATGTGAGGACTTCCTAGCTATGCACTTGGATGAATACTTTGCTTTGCTAGAGGAGTTCACTTGGGAGGGCATACAGTATGATCTACATCAGCGTATGCTTAGATGCGGATCCTGAATGATTATGGAGCAATTGGCACAACCATTCCCTTACTCATTGGAGGAGAGGAGAGCATTCAGATGAGCCACTTCAGCTCAAGGTCTCAAGTACATGGTAGAGAAGGTATCATTTTCCATTTTGTACCTCTTTACTTCACATGAGCAACTTATTGTCTCAAGGAGGAGCATCGCTTCTTGCATATGTTATATGTACTTGCAGCTACCAGTAGCCTTGATTTTGGCTATTCTTGTGATGGTTGTGGGGGAAGCCACATGCTTCATGGTGTAGAACATTGGCACCAAATGGTGATTTCATGTTTCATATTATGAGGAGATGTTGTGGTAGCAAAAAGTGGCTAGTTTAGCACTTGTTACTTTGATTTTGAGGCAGGCCAAGGAGGCACTCCATAGGTTCCCTGAGTGGAACATTGAACCACTCTCCGGTTGTCAATTGGAAAATTGCTTTTATTGTGTATTTCTCCTTGTATTTAAAATGTTGGTACACTCATATGGAGCATTATTTGGAGGGTATTTTATGTACAGATCATTGGGAGCATGATTCTCCCCATTGTACATGTTTTACCTTGCAGGAGATACCATGGGAAAACCATTATTGCCATATTACTACATTTCTCTTCTCGTGGGGCAAACCACTTGGAGAATTTGAAGAGGCTATTCATGGCTGATTTTCTTGATGGGGTAGCTTGGGCCATTCTTGGAGGCCATACTATTTCAGCCCAAGGATAGAGGTAGCCCCATGAACACTCAAATGGAGAGAGGACCATCTTGAGAAGCACAAGCACACTCCCCATTCAGCCCCAACACATTGCAGAAACCAGGGGTTGAGATTTTAATTTGGATGATAGCATGGATGTGAGGATCATCATTGGGAGCATAATTATCCCATGCATATCATCACTCCTACCTTAAGGAGGCCATATTCCAGCAGGAAGGATTCCACTACACCTTCTATCTTTCCATGAGGAGCATCATTTTCAGTTTGCATACATGGGAGAGAGAATTGGAGGGTAGATTTATTGCAGTGTATTTGAGTAGTGGTGGGACCATGGGTGAGGAGGTCACAAGAGAAGAAAGAGGAGGCATTTTTTTTCTCTCTATGCAGTTGCTTGAGGACAAGAAACATGTGGGAGGGGAGGACTGTAATGTTCCCAATTTTAGCCTCAAACTAGAATGGAACATTACAGTTGCATATTTTCATTTTGTTGAATAAAAGTGGGTAAAGTGACCCATTCATATAATAAATAGGAATACAATCCCTTACAATGTGAAAAGTGATCATCATGGAGTTGGATTTCACACCCTCATGTGTGAAAGAGGTTAAAATGCAAATGGACAAGGCCTAATTGACCAAGTCAAACTGCGTTGGCATGAGTTGGCAAGCACTAGGTGGGACAACGCAGTTTTAGTGGAGGAATATTCCATGGGGAGGGAAACTTATAGAGGAAGGAAGATGGAGGCTTCGTTGTGTTTAAAGAGGAGCAAGGAGCCCATTGATATTATCTTGGATCATTTTATTATTTTTCTGTTGAGACAAATTGTTGCCTCTTGCTGTTCAACAGCGCTATAGTGCCCTCGGGCATGAGGGAGTCCTATTTAGGATTTCCTCTCCTTCTTGAGTAGCTCATGAAAGATTTCACTCAACCTCCATATTCTGACATTCAGGCCATAGCATCAGCCTACGCCATCAGCGCAGTGTCTGTAGAGGATTATTGTGTAATGTTGCGGGATGTTGCTAGGAGGTTTCCTACAACACCATTTTGAGCTGATATTTCAGAGGAGGGAGGTTCTCTACTTCCGCGAGGTTAGTGAGGATGGTTCCAGAGATTATTCCACTATATTTGGCTGAAGGCCAACCATTTCCATCAGTTACAACACAGACCCTCTCATAGACTGCGTTATAGTTGGAGCGCATTTGTAGTGAGAGTGTTGTAGACATTTTAGAGGGTGAGATATTTGGTGTAGGGATCAGCCTTGCGCTTCAGATTTCTAAAGGAGAAGGGCTCTTCATCAGCTTCAGCCATTCAGCCTTCTCCATTCCATTCCATGTATTGAGTTGATGCTACTACCCAACAACTCTGGCATTACAACATTTTTGCATATTTCAGCCAATCCTTCTAGGATTGATTTGAGGTAGTGATTGGGAGCTTAGATCTTCTCTCCCAATGATGTATGAGTCATGTATATGCAGATCCATGATTTTTTTCACTCAATATAGTAGTCTCCCTTCTATTACTGCACAGTCCCTATTCATGGGCATTCTGCTATGGAGCAACACTTTCTATTTTGGCATATGTTTTCATGAAAGGCTTCTTGCCTTGTTCTTTTGATGTTCATTGTATCATTTGCTGCTGATATTCATAATAAAATGGCTCAAGGTTTTGCATAAATTTTAGCATGATGTTATTTCCAGTTTATGTCTTTATATTGCTGTAGCTACATTTTTGGGTTATCTTGCAAGATTCCAAATCTTGTTGTATTTCCCTCTTGGGGATATTTTTCCTTGACAACACTCTATAGAAAGAGTATGATAGTGGGCCAGGAAGCCTCTGGAGCTCATCCTTCTTTATGAAGGTGAAAAATCCAGTAAATTCCCCTTCAGTCTATCTCTGGAATAGATTTTCTTGTCGATTGACAATGTTTCTGAAAAATGAACATTACACATCCTCTGGGTCAAGCAGTCCACTCGACCCTAGAAATCCTCAAGAACTGACACCTGATCTATCAATTATGCAATGTGAGCCTCTGCCATGTCAGCACAAGCTCACTCGGCCACAACCTCTCTAGCATCCAAGCTACTACCTGTTGAGTCTCAAAAGTGTTTTCCACATTCATACATATTTCCATTATGTCATAACCATTTAGCTCTTATTTCATAGCCATCTGACCTAAAACCCTACATCAAGTAACCATTTTCATAAATATATGGGTTAGGATCCTTGTTTTCCAAAGTTATTTATTTTATGTATTTAAAGTGAATTTATGATTAGAAACTAGAAAACTAACATAGTTTCATATATCTATATATGTGTTATGAGTTTTGTGACATGTGTAGGTCAAAAAGGAGACTTCTAGAAGACCCTTATGTGGCACTCTAAGGCCAAATTCGAATTTGGTTGGAGAAGATTATGGGATCAAGAGGATATGTGTCTCATTTCTTAGTTGTGTTGAAATTATAGAAAGACATGTGTCTTATCATTTCCTATTTTGATTGTAACTCTAGAGATGGAGGGAGAGATTCATGGACTCCCATTAATGAGATAACTTCTCATATTTTGTATAAATAGGAGAAGCTTTCTCCTATCAAGGGTAATGAAAAAGTAGTGAAAAATAGGAGAAGGAGAGAAAGGAATAGAGAGTCTTTTGTAATAAAGCTTAAGATGGAATGGGATGTAGATTTGTGAGTTTTTCAATAAAGAAGTTCTTTGATGCTGTTTTGATTACATCTTCAAGGAGCTAAGGATTACACCAAATTGGTAGCAGAGGGCCCCTGCTATCCAAGGAGGCTTTTTCATGTTTTCTAGATAAGTTGTTTTCAATTCTGTTTTGTAATATTTCCTTAGATTGCTTTCTGAAATCATAGCTTTTAGCATTATTTTTCTTGTCATTTGCTTAGATAAAGGATCATCATGATATTGCAGTTAGTTTCTTTCTCAAGCTCTTCCAAAACATAATTATTAAATGAATGAGATTCAATTGTGATATTTTGAGTTATTAGCATTTCATTTTCTGTTATTTAGTTTTTAGTGTTTACATTATATTTCTTTAGACAGAGTCAATAAGAGGGCCAGAAGCTTCTAGTTTCATCCTTTCTAGTAAAGGTGAAATAACCAGTAAAAGCCCCTATTGTCAATCTCTGTATAAGAAATATTTTGTTCAAACAATTTTAGATCAGATTCCTCATTATACTATAATTAGTCTCTTTCACAAGCTCTTCCAATAAACCTTTAATTCACGAATGGGACTAAGTTGTAGTATTGTGAGTTATTGATTGTTTTGCTTCATAGAATATCCTTATCACATTATGATTAATCTCTTTCAAAAAGCTATTCCAATAAATCTTTAACTCATGAATGAGATTTAGTTGTAATGTTATAAGTTGTTTCAACATTTCATAGGAGATCCTTACTACATTATAATAATCTTTTTTTCAAGCTCTTCCAACAAACCTTTATCAAATGAATGAGATTTTACTATAATGTTTTAAGTTATTGCAATTAGATTAAAAGATCCTCATTATCTTACAACCATTCCTTTTCTTAAAAGCTCTTCCAACATATCAATATTAGATGAAAGAGATTTGGTTATATTATGTTGATTGAGTTAGCATTTTTGCAATTAGATTAAAATTTCCTCATTGTCTTACAACCATTCTTTTTCTTAAAAGCTCTTCCAACATATCAATATTAGATGAAGGAGATTTGGTTGTATTATATTGAGTTATATTGTATTATATTGAATGGATTTGAGTCAAAGGTTTCTTTTTCTTTTATTTTTGAAATAGATTTGATTTCATCTGTTGAACATAGAGTAGCATACTAATTACTAAAAAGACAAAACCCCCAAAAACAATAAAAAAACACATACAACGAAGTAAGGAAGAGGTCACTTAAGCACATATAGTGCACCAAACTTCATCAGTTTACTAGCCCTGGTTGATAATTTATGTTAGCAATTTATGACACTAAATTGACTACACATTTTGGCGCCGTTGCCGTGGAAGTGTAATTAGGAGACCTTATTTCTTACATCTAAAAAAAAAAAATTAATAATTCTTGAGTATGCTCTCCTCCTGCACTTTGTGTGATCTGGAGGATCAGAAAAAGGGATTGTTATGTAAAAAAAAATAAAAAATTAATAATTCTTGAATATGCTCTCCTCTTGCACTTTGTGTGATTTGGAGGATCAGAAAAAGAATTGTTATGTAAAAAGAAAAAAGAAAAAAAAGGGAGACAAAATAAACTTCATCATTTCAATTGATTCAATAAAAAGAAAGTGAAAAAAAATTCCAATACATTGTTTTGCTTAATGAAATATATATGTGTATTTTTAAATTTTTGAAAATATAACATACATAAATTTATTAACAAATCAATTTAAAAAAAAAAAAGAGACTCGTGGAAATAAGACCCATGCATATGCATGAGGCCATTCTTTGGCTTGGATTTACGCATATATGCAGACCTTCAATCCACACAAAGAACAATGCACTGCAATTTAAAAAAAGAAAAAAAAACCTTCTCTTTTTCATATTCATTTTTCGTCAAACAACAATTATTATAAATTATTTTTAAAAGAATTTGCACACAATGAATGTATATCACATGAAGAAACTGATGAGGAAAATATTGCAAATTGTTGATGAGAAGAAGATTGCAATTTGCTGATGAAGAGAAGATTACAAATTCAATTGTAGGGACATACAATGGAAGTGTATCATATGAAGAAATCGTTGATGAAGAGAAGATTTCAGACTGTTGATGAAGAGAAGATTGTAGATTCCATTGCAAGTAATTGGAATGAGAAAGATCAATCTGAACTTCTCTGTGAGATACAAGCCATTACACTTCAAAACCTACAAAATAAAAACAAATCAAACCACAAGTAATTGTGAGAAAACGAAATGCGTAATTGTCAAAAACACCAAATTTTAAAACACAATTTCTGAGCAAACTGAGGCAAATTACAAAAAACTAAAACATGGGTTTTTTCGGGCACGGGGTGAATTAGGTAATATTGTAAGAACTTTCTGAAATTAACAACCATTTGGGAGAAATTCAGGGTTCTTCGGAGCACTAATTTGTAGTGTGCGTGAGAGAAAAATGTTTTTTTGATTATGAAAACAGTCACGGTTTTATAAAATTCAATTTTGAGAAATAATCAAGAAACTGATTTCCTTATTTGAAGGAAAATGTGGCAGAATTCATGTGTGGTGGCACATGATGAGTGACAAATGGATTATTTGAGGCAAACACATTATCACATGTGCATCAAATGCAAGTTGTATAAATTGAAAAGGACTCTACGTTCATCTTTTTCATAGTTAGGAATTTGACTTTAGAAATTTCAAGATTTTTATTTTTATCTTGCATGAAAGAGGCATTGGCATGACTTTGTTTCAAAAATATTCATAAGGACAATTATTTCATCCATGCTTTATTTCATTTAAAATAATAATAATAATAATAATAATAATAATAATACAAAAAACAAAAATTTGAATCAATGAAATGAATAAGTTATTTGCTCACTTTTCTGAAGGTATTGATTAATTTTGGACTGATAATGAAAGATGAATGACTAACTTTTTATTCAAGATTTTTAGCAGCTGAAAAAAAACCTCATTGTTCAAATCAGCCTAACTTTCTCAGAGAAAATCAGATTTTGATGATTCGAGTATCGTTGGAAAGATCTCAACAAGATCTACACAATGAGAAATCCATCATTAGAGTTTGAAAATAATAAACTAATGAAATAAATTGCTAAAAAAAACGACATTCAACTTGAGGCACTAATTCCAAAACATGTATAAATTATTTTGATTTTTCCTTTGAAAACTTGTTTCATTAATACAAATTCTTAGTTTTGCGTGTAAATATCATAATTAGAGAGATTGATCACCTCTCTCCTTTGATAATCTTACATTCCATTGCAGAAGAAGTATTAGTTTTTTTTGCAAGTTCCAGGAGGAAGGACAAATGACTACAAGAGAATGATGTCTCTCTAAGAGACCAATTCGTTTCATAATAGGATGATCAGCAACAAAGAGGAAATATGCTGATGCAAAATCAGATCCAAACACTTGAAAAATTTCAGATACTATTGTCTCCATCACATCCATATCTCATAATAAACCATTCACCTCATTTCACTTCATATTTTACATTTACATTCACATCCACTTTCCATTTCTTTTTGTCCATTCATAACCCACAAATAAAAGCAAGAGGCTCATTCACATGCTTATTGCCCATTACCATTTCTACTCTCCATTGTCATCTTCCATTTCATCTTCTATTTCTTTTCATTTTCATTCTACAAATAAGCCCTGCTTCAATGCAAATTATTGATTCCATAGTACTTTGAGTCTAAGTTCTTTCTAAAAACACCTTGAGGCTTGCATGCCTTAATGGCAAGTTCTCATGCTGACAAAGAAGGGAATACATTAATGTCCCTTGTTCGTCAGATCTTCTAGGTGACTCGACATCGGCAAAATCATTCGTACCTAGCAAGATGTGTTTGGGCATCTTGACTCTCATTGTCATCAATGGTGAGAGTTCTCGTGTTGACTAGTGGCATCCATTAATGGCCACTAATTCAACAATTTCCTACTATGTTCGACATCAAAACATCTTTTCACATAGTAGGAATTATGCCAATGAGTTTTGAAGACATGAAGACTATTATTTTCAGCATTTTGGAGCAGATTCAGCAAGTTTTAGTAGGAGCAATAAAAAATCATCTTATCTCTTTATCCATGACTCCTATTGTTCAGCCACTTGAAGAAAAGTATGATCAGACTTTTGCAGCCACCACACATACACAACTCATCCACATTTAAGGTAAGTGAAGGTATGTTGTTTTCTAATTTTTAGTCATGTAATCTAATAGAATGCTAAAATTGTAACTTTGGAAAAATTCCTCTCCCTTTTTTCACATTGTCATATCTTTAATTGGGGGGGAAGGGACATCATTTCATATCCACATGTTATACACTATCACACATTTTGATTTCATTTCCACCCACATATACTTCCCAACCAGCTATTGTTACAACATGATCCAAAAGATTATATGTCTTGCAAATGATCAATTCATTGATGAAGTAATTGATTCTAAATGTTTTCATGAACTTTGATGCAACAAAGAAAATAAAGCATTGTTACACAAGAACCGTTGCTAAAAAAAAATGGTTGTCACACAAGAACCAACCATTAAAAAAAATGTTGCAATCAAATGTATTATACTTTGTAAAAACGGAAAATATCAAGAAGCAAAGTTTGGAACGAATCTATATGAGTCAAAACTCATAAAAGATCAACTCATGGACAAATGAATCATTGCAATAGTTGTAAGAGGACATGCAACAACTTCAGTTGGGGGGTATGTTGAGTCTCAAAAGTGTTTTCCATATTCATACATATTTCCATTATGTCATAACCATTTAGCACTTATTTCATAGCCATCTGACCTAAAACCCTACATCAAGTAACCATTTTCATAAATATATGAGTTAGGATCCTTGTTTTCCAAAGTTATTTATTTTATGTATTTAAAGTGAATTTATGATTAGAAACTATAAAATTAACATAGTTTCATATATTTATATATATGTTATAAGTTTTGTGACATGTGTAGGTCAAAAAAGAGACTTCTAGAAGACCCTTATGTGGCACTATAAGGCCAAATTCGAATTTGGTTGGAGAAGATTATGGGATCAAGAGGATATGTATCTCATTTCCTTGTTGTATTGAAACTCTAAGAGGATATGTTTCTCATTTATTAGTTGTGTTGAAATTCTAGAAAGACATGTGTCTTATCATTTCCTATTTTGATTGTAACTCTAGAGATGGAGGGAGAGATTCATGGACTCCCATTAATGAGATAACTTCTCATATTTTGTATAAATAGGAGAAGCTTTCTCCTATCAAGGGTAATGAAAAAGTAGTGAAAAATAGGAGAATGAGAGAAAGGAATAGAGAGTCTTTTGTAATAAAGCTTAAGATGGAATGGGATATAGATTTGTGAGTTTTTCAATAAAGAAGTTCTTTGATGCTGTTTTGATTACATCTTCAAGGAGCTAAAGATTACACCAAATTGGTAGCAGAGGGCCCTTGCTATCCAAGGAGGTTTTTACATGTTTTCTAAATAAGTTTTTTTTAATTCTGTTTTGTCATATTTCCTTACTTAGATTGCTTTCTGAAATCATAGATTTTAGCATTATTTTTCTTGTCATTTGCATAGATAAATGATCATCATGATATTGCAGTTAGTCTATTTCTCAAGCTCTTCCAAAACATCTTTATTAAATGAATGAGATTCAATTGTGATATTTTGAGTTATTATCATTTCATTTTCTGTTATTTAGTTTTTAGTGTTTACATTATATTTCTTTAGGCAGAGTCAATAAGAGGGCCAAAAGCTTCTGGTTTCATCCTTTCTAGTAAAGGTGAAATAACCAGTAAAAGCTCTTGGAAATGTTGTCATTGATGGCAAAGGAGATGGCAAAGGAAGAACACCTGAGGCAGCAACAAGGCAAAGGAGATGGCAAAGGAAGAACACCTGAGGCAACAACAAGACAAAGAGAGCAGCATAGCAACAAGATGTAGAGAGGGTCAAGCAGTAGAGACAGGGTCATTTAAAGAAGCAGAGGCAGCAAAAGGAGAATTAAGGAGTAGCATCAGTCTAGGAGCAGATGAAACAAAGAGAGCATAAGACAAGTAGAGCATAGAAGAAACAAAGGCAGCAGGAGTCAGATGAGGTGCTGCAAAGTAGTGAGGACAGTAGAAGAGGGCCATTTAATAGTTGAGGAATGAGACAGAGTGATGAGGAACAATTATTCAAGTGGGAAGATTGTGTAGACAATCTAGTAGAAGCTAATTTGTGTGTTTTCATAGGATTTTCTACAAGTATAACAGGTGGAGTGGATTCTATAGATGCAACAGAGGAAGGAGCACAAAGAAACTAAGACAAAAGATATAGCAGAAAGGAAGAGACAAAGAAGTAACATAGGCAGCAAAGGAGGTAGCACTCAGGCAAAGAAGGCAGCGCTGAATCACAGACAGGCAAAGGAGGTAGCGCTAAAACAAAGACAGAAAAAGGAAGCAGTGATTACAATGGAGGCAGCAAATTAAGGCAGAGGAAGCGAATATAATAGAGGCAGAGTCATTATCACTGCAGTAGAGGCAGAGGCAGAGGAAAAGCGACAGGAGCAGCAGAGACAGAGGCAGAGGTAGAGCTGTTATAATTCCGAGAATCGCCCAACCCGGAGGACAGATATAAAATTCCGAGAATCGCCCAAGCCGGCAGATACAGTCATATGTATAATTCTGAGAATCATTACCCAATGGGCGTTACATATAACATATAAACCATATTCCGGGAATCGCTTAACCCTTTGGCAAAGTATACATATATGTCTGTTATATTATGGAGCGCACAAAACGAAGTTTTAGATGGTGGGACCTCTCCCCAATCGCAATCGGAGATCGTAAGGGCAGCGGAACATCGCAACAGAAAGTTGCGATTGTGATCGAAGGCTAGACCCGATCGAGTTATATACCACAGTTAATTGCTAATCGCATCCGAGTTCCCAATCGCATGTCTTTTGTAAAACACTACGATTGAAATGCCGGACCCGATCGAGTTATATACCACAGTTAATTGCTAATCTCATTTGAGTTCCCAATCACATGTCTTTTGTAAAACGTTGCGATTGACATGCCGGACCCGATCGAGTTATATACCACAGTTAATGGCTAATCGCATCTGAGTTCCCAATCGCATGTCTTTTGTAAAACGTTGCGATTGAAATCGCAGACCCGATCCTGTTATAAGCACGAGTTAATAGATGCAAATCGCATCCGTGTTCTGATCGCAATCAGAACTTTTCTATTATGCACCCCGATTGCATTTGTTTGAAGTTCGGGACCCGATGGGTGTATAAACGGTGGTTAATACATATTTGAGTTACGGTCAAATCGCATCGGCACTGGTTAATCGGAACATATGTTAAAGACTTGCGATTGCGATTGAAGCCCGGACCCGATGGGCTTATAAATTATGACTAACAAATGTTTCAGTTCCATGGTCAATTGCATCGGAGGTAAAGTGGAGCATCGGAACATCACAACAGAAAGTTGTGATTGCGATTGAGAATCGGACTCGATGGACTGATAAATTGTGACTTGATAGGTTTGAGTTCCGGAACATGTTAACAAAGATTTGCGATTGCGATTGAAAGGCCGGACCCGATCGGTTTATAAGCCAAGACTGATATATGTTTGAAGTTTCGCCATAACAGTGAATAATCGCAATCGAAAGAGGCTGAGGAGTGATACATCGCATCGGAAAAGATCGGCGAGTGAGCCCGAAAAGAGTTCTTATTTGTTTAAAGATTTTTTATTATATAATGCCGATAATTGATTTAAGTCTTTTTAAAAGGAAGTTTGTATGTATGCCAAGTGTTGAAATTACTTATATATATATGAAAAGGCACTGTTATATATATATATATAACGTTGTTGTGATAAGCCATGTGGTCTGTAGACCCACGGGCCTCAGCTTAACGGGAAGGCGATTCTTAATATACAATGACTGTGATATATGTTCGTTCCGCTTGCAGAAAATTCCACATCAACAAGACACTTGCTGCAAGTCAGCAGTCACGTATCTTTCTAAGAGGCACTGATATAAAAGCACTGTTACACGTATGCGGAAATTACACCACAGCAGAGGACAGAAAAGCATACAGAGCAGAAAAGAGTCAAAACACAGTCACAGAAAATACAAATGCGCAGCAAGCCAAGAGACAAAACGAGTGAGCTAGAGTTCTTATTTAAATCTAAATGTAAATGTTTTATTTAAATTTATATTGTTGTGATGCATTGGCAAGTCTCTGGAAGAGAGCAAATATCCCACTGTAATATTAAAATAAGCACCTACAGTTACATTTTTCTGAGTGAGTTGAAAAGAGATGAGAAGGCAGAAGGCAAAGAGACATGGCTGTCCATTTCGAATTCCCAGTGGAATACAAACAGTCATGAAACTATTTTTGTATAAAACAGGGTAATATCCAAGGGGAGAGAGTTGACGAAAAAGGAGTGAGAGAAGAAGAGAGTATGCAGCAGAATTAAAGAGAGTTGAATAAAATAAGCAAGCTGCAAGAAGAATGTGAATAAGGAGGAGCTGAGCAAAGAAGAAGAAGGGGCTGAGCAGAGATGATGCCGGTCTGATATAAGAGTTGATGAACAGCAGAGAAGAAGGTACAAAACAGAGCTGATATCCAAGGTAAATCAGAAATTGTTTTTCTTTTGAAAAAGTAAGGAAGTTGGAGCTTCCCTATCAAGTTGTAGCTTGATAGATGTCAGTTGTAGCTGACTGAGGTAGGAGCCTCCTGTAGGTTGGTGCCTGCAGAAAATAGATGGGAGTTGGTGCTTCCACATCAAGTTGTATCTTGATAAAATGTCAGTTGTAGCTGACTGAGGTTGGAGCCTCCTGTAGGTTGGTGCCTGCAGAAAATTGATGGGAGTTGGAGCTTCCTTGCAAGTTGTAGCTTGCAGAATTGAGGATAGAGCCTCCTGTAGGTTGGTGCCTGCAGAAATAGTGGTGAGAGGGAGTTGGAGCTTGCCTTTGCATCACAACAATAATAAGATGTGGTTTTCTCCCTTTATGGGTTTCCACTTATATCTGGTGTCTCTGTGCATGATGTTTATGTGTTGATGTGGTTTATCTCATCTGCTTAATACTTGCTGCTCTCATATTCAATCTGCTATTACATTAACAAATCTGTTTGATAGTAATACTTTTTGCTCACAGATTAAGATTTCTCACATATTAAGTAGACCATGAAATGAAGGTGTAAATACGATTTAAAAGAAAAGTATTAAAAGTCCATGTATGTGTTAAACTGATTCACCCCCCCCCCCTCTCAGTTTAACTAAGGTTTCAACAATTGGTATCAGAGCCAGTTCCTTTGGTGTAAGCTTAATAGCTTGAAGGAGATCTAGTTGAGTCATGGACTATCAAAATGTACCTGTGCTAAATACAACTAACTTTCCTGAATGGAGAGATAAGGTTAAGACAGGATTTATGGCTGATGATCCAGATGTATGGAAGCTTGTTTGTGATGGTTACTGCACAGACTCACCCACAGTGAAAGAACAACAGAGGAATGCTAAGGCAAAATGTGTGATATATGACAATCTTCCTAACAAGGACCTTGAGTTGATAATGGATTTAACCTCTGCAAAAGAAATCTGGGATAGACTGCACTTCATACATGGAGTAGGCACTAAGGACTGCACTGACAAGAAGGATAAGAGAATTAAGAAAAAGAGAAATTCATGTCAAAAGGAAGATTCTCAATCAAATGAAGTACCTGCTAGTGTGAATGGTAGTAAGAACCATGAAGAAATTGCAGCTGAAGAAAGGGCCAAACTTGACACTGCTTTGACTGAAATAGAAATATTGAAGAATGAAAACAAAGACCTTAAGACAGTGATGCAAATATGTGATGAGAGAGAATTTGAAGATAAGAAAGAAATTGTTGGCCTGAAGACACACCTTGAAGAAGCAAGGAAGATAGAAGACACTTTGCTGCAACAAATGAGAAAGAAAAGTCAGGAATGTGAAAGATTGGAAGAAGAAGTGATGAGCCTAAGAAAGAACTTATAAAAAGCCCAAAGAGAACTACTAATGAATACACCTCTAATGAAAAGCTCTAGACAGTTGGACCAAATTCTCAATGCTCAAAGACCACCTCACATAAAGGCTGGGATAGGATATGAAGGGGAAACCAGCAAGTCCAAGGTTGAAGATAACAAGAAAATCATTTTTGTAAAAGCTGTAAAGAACTGTGAAACAGCTCAGCAAATTCCTACAGAAGCAAAAACCAGCAGGAACATCAGTTGTAAAGAAACAAACATAATCAAGCAGCAACATGAAAGAGCAGATAATGAGAGGATGAAACAATCAGCTACTAAAGGCTCATATGCTCCTAGGGATGAATTGAACAAATTCGGAAGATATCAAAGGAGGTTCCTCCCTCCTATGAAAATTAGCACATGTTTATCTTGTCATAAACCAGGACATAATGCAGCATATTGTAAGACAAAGCCAATCCAGTCCAACCAGCAAAGGATGCAGCAAAAGAGAAGAACCCCTCAAGCAAGCAAAGGGAAAAGACAATCTTCCACCATGTACACAAATCATTTCTATGGCTACTGTTATGCATGCAATGAATTTGGACATAAATATGTTGATTGTAAATTATGTTCAAAAAGGGGAATGAAATATTATACATCAGCTCAAATGCACCTTGGTCAAATAATATGTTATGTATGCCTCAAGCGTGGTCACAAAGCTAAAGACTGTAATCTGCCATATACATTAAAGAACTCTAGACAGATGATGGGATCAAAGCAAATAAAACAAAACTATGAATTTAAAAGAAGTGCAGACATTATGAAGAACCTCAATAAAGTTTGGAAGGAAAAGAGAAAGGGGGAGCCTACTATCTCCATAACATAATGAATCTATCATAGTCTCAGGGGGAGCTGCTCTACGAAACAAAGCAAATATCTAACCAGTTATAGATATGAAGCAGCATCCCAGGGGGAGAGCAGTTCATATATAGACCCCATGAAAGTAGTCTAAGAAGAGCTCCTTGGAATAATAATAGCTATGAGATCAGTAAGGGAAAGGAAACTCCTCTAACATAGATCTATGGAGGAAGAAGACCATATAAAACTCACAATAGCCAACAAAATTGTTAGAAGGAGAACAAAGGCAGCAAAGGCATTTGACTAGTTAAATCCTGTGTGAACACATGAGTTCTTGATGAATGATCCTATGTAATTGAGCCGAGTCCAATAAGCAGGGTATGGAAATTAGAGTGATTGTGTGGCAATTATGTGGTGAAGAACCTTGTAGCATCGGTTTGTGCGAATTTCCTGTTCCACTCAGAAGACTAATGAACCATACTCTCTGTGAATGAGTGTCTATGTGTGCACTCTGCAGAAGAAACAGAAGAATTGAAGCAGAATAGGTTTATTCATGAATTAGGGGTGTAATGCAGTTTATAGATGAATTATTGAGCAATTATTCATTAATTGAGTGGCATAGGCTTTGATTGAAGACTAAAACCCTGTGAAGTCGAACCCGGTAAATCAAGCTAAGAATCTGCCTGTATATTCAGAAAGAAGAATGTTTGATAATGTGGAACTCTGCAAAGGTTATGTAAGGTGCAAAGGTTGTGAATGGTGGAGTGGAACCATAGTCAAATGCGCAATGTCAATAGTGGAGCGAAACCATTCGTGAGCGGGTTCGAATCATTATAATATACTGAAAAACGACTATTTAATAAAGAAGACCGAAACCTTGGTGAAACACTGTAGCAAAACCACTTATGGTTTCCGGATTATTTCACACCACTTTTGGTACGGAGACGGTATTATCTAGAGGGCTAGCGATTCCATAAGATTGTTGACACGTGGCATAGGTGGTATTGGAAGCCACCGTTTAACCTGCGATTTCGCAAGTTAACGTCAGTACCGGGACATCGAGCGGAATTTCTCAGGACCGTTGATTTGAAAAGGGGACATCCGGCGGTGACTATTCGATGAAGATACGCGAAGTTTAATAAAAGTGCGCGGAAGATAGAGGAGGTACGGTGCAGAGGTGGGCCAGTCCGAAAGTCTTATTATAAAGTTTGTTTTTCAAAGCATGGAGTATTAATACAAGGTCGGGTGGCGAACTATAAAGCGAGCGGTATATTCAAATCTTCAAAGGTTTGTTATGAGGTCTGGTTGCGATTATTAAAAAGGCATCAAGAAGCCATGATAATAGTTGAATTGGCATATAAAGTAGTAGTGATTCTGGAACTGTCATAGAAAATAAAATGCAGTGACATTCTTTCAAATCAGGATGACAGAATAAGTAGCAGGTTAATGATGCCAAGATCAGATTTATTATATTGATGATTGTTGGTGTGAACAGTGGAAAGATCAATAGTGGAAAATATGGGTTCATGTGCAAGCTAAAATGAAATCTCTGCATGGTTTATCAAGGTAATATCAATTGGTACTAGGAATAGGTAGCATATCTATCAATAGAATATCATTCCAGGGGGAGATCAGCCAGCTAGCTAAGGATAAAACAGGTCCTCAGGATCAAAAGTATTATGGCAAACGTACATCAAGGTAGTATTCCCAGCGTTATCTGGATTATGCATTCAGTTTGAGAAGGTCAGTAGCAGAGCTAAAGGATCAGTATTATGTTTACACTTGAATCAAAGTATCTGAAGAATAAAGGACTAGCAGTGATTACCATCTGAAGCCCAAAAGTTTTAAAATCATCTAAATCCTACTTCAGCACAAAGGATTTACTGGTAATCCACCTTTAAATAGAGATTGATCATTGACATACATACCCCCTTATGTCATAAAGAAAAGTGCATGGTTGATAAGTGAGATCGACCAATACATTGAATGCATCCTACCTCAAGGTTTTTTTTTGAAAGTTCATTATGCAAGCAGTAAAGGCATTTGATCTCTTAGATCAAATTCTGGTTAATTCATTGATCACATCTGTAACAAGAACCTTCAGCTATTAAGGATAATGTCAACATCCTAGCTCATATCATCACCAACAGGCAGGAAATGTGTACCGCAGGAATAAAGGATATATTGGCTTCATCATAATTGAACAAATGCTAGACTGCAGATGAGTATTGTAGAAGAAGACATATTCCATCTACAATATTCCTCAACAGAAATGTATTGGCACACTACATCAGAAAGAGACTGTATGTTTATTCAAGTTCAATATTCTCAAAATTGTTCTCTCAACAAATATTGTACACCAGTATATAGCAGCATGGTACAAAGTCAGAAGAAGAATGCCTAAACACATCTCAGAGAGAGAAAATGAAAAGATAAAATCTACACTAAGAAATGTGCAACCCTTTGCCATTGATGTCAGGGAAGCAATTAATAGAAGAAAGGGTCTTCTAAAGAAGCTGAAACGGTAAGACTTGGAGGAAGAATTGGATTATTGGTGGATATGTTACCCCTTGATGCCAAAGGGAGAAGCTAGTGGAAATGCTTGTCATTGATGGCAAAGGAGATGGCAAAGGAAAGAACACACAAGAGACGGCAACAAGGCAAAGGAGATGGAAAAGGAAGAACACACAAGGAAACTAGCAGACAAAGAAGCAGCATGGCAGCAGATGTAGAGAGTCGACGGCGAACGGAGATGCATTTAAGAAGCCAGAGCGGCAAAAGGAGAATTAGAGGAGTACTTATCGGTCTGGAAGCGGATGAAACAAAAAGAGAGCATAAGACGAAGTAGAGCATAGAAGAAACAAAGGTAGCGAAATTCGGATGACGTCTTTGCAAGTAGTGAGGATAGTAGAAGAGGGCCATTTAATAGGCGGAGATAAAAATGAGGATTATGAACAATTATTCAAGTGGGAAGATTCATAGGCAATCTAGTAGAAGCTAATTTGTGTTTTTTTCATGGGATTTGCTACAAGTAGGTGGAGTGGATTCTATAGATGCAACGAGAGGAAGGAGCACAAAGAAACTAAGACAAGACAACAGATATAGCAGAAAGGAAGAGACAAAGAAGTAATAGAGGCGGCAAAGGAGGCAACACTCAGGCAAAGAAGGCAGCGCTGAATCACAGACAAGCAAAGGAGGCAGCGCTGAAACAAAGACAGAAAAAGGAAGCAGTGAATACAATGGAGGCAGCAAATGAAGGCAGAGGAAGCGAATATAACAGAGGCAGAGTCGTTATCACTGCAGCAGAGGCAGAGGCAAAGGCAAAGCGACAAGAGCAGCAGAGACAGAGGCAGAGATAGAGCTGTTATAATTCCGAGAATCGCCCAACCCGGAGGACAGATATAAAATTCCGAGAATCGCCCAAGCCGGCAGATACAGTCGTATGTATAATTCCGAGAATCATTACCCGATGGGCGTTACATATAACATATAAACCATATTCCGAGAATCGCTTAACCCTTTGGCAAAGTATACATATATGTCTGTTATATTATGGAGCGCACAAAACAAAGTTTTAGATGGTGGGACCTCTCCCCAATCGTAATCGGAGATCGCAAGGGCAGCGGAACATCGCAACAGAAATTTGCGATTGCGATGGAAGGCTAGACCCAATCGAGTTATATACCATAGTTAATTGCTAATCGCATCCGAGTTCCCAATCGCATGTCTTGTAAAACGCTGCGATTGAAATTCCAGACCCGATCGAGTTATATACCACAGTTAATTGCTAATCGCATCCGAGTTCCCAATCGCATGTCTTTTGTAAAACGCTGCGATTGAAATGCCGAACCCGATCGAGTTATATACCATAGTTAATTTCTAATCGCATCCGAGTTCCCAATCGCATGTCTTTTGTAAAATGCTGCGATTGAAATGGCGGACCCAATCCTGTTATAAGCAGGAGTTAGTAGATGCAAATCGCATCCGTGTTTTGATCGCAATCAGAACTTTTCTATTATGCGCCCCGATTGCATTTGCTTGAAGTTCCGGACCCGATGGGTGTATAAACGGTGGTTAATACATATTTGAGTTACGGTCAAATCGCATCGGCACTGGTCAATCGGAACATATGTTAAAGACTTGCGATTGCGATTGAAGCCCGGACCCGATGGGCTTATAAATTATGACTAATAAATGTTTCAGTTCCATGGTCAATCGCATCGGAGGTAAAGTGGAGCATCGAAACATCACAACAGAAAGTTGCGATTGCGATTGAGAATCGGACCCGATGGACTGATAAATTGTGACTTGATAGGTTTGAGTTCCGGAACATGTTAACAAATATTTGCGATTGCGATTGAAAGGCTGGACCCGATGGGTTTATAAGCCAAGACTGATATATGTTTGAAGTTTCGCCATAACAGTAAATAATCGCAATCAGAAGAGGCTGAGGAGTGATACATCGCATCGGAAAAGAATGGCAAGTGAGCCCGAAAGGAGTTCTTATTTGTTTAAAGAGTTTTTATTATATAATGCCGAGAATTGATTTAAGTCTTTTTGAAAGGAATTTTGTATGTATGTCGAGTGTTGAAATTACTTATATATATATGAAAAGGCACTGTTATATATATATATAACGTTGTTGCGATAAGCCACGTGGTTTGTAGACCCATGGGCCTCAGCTTAATGGGAGGGCGATTCTTAATATACAATGACTGTGATATATGTCCGTTCCGCTTGTGGAAAGTTCCACATCAACAAGACACTTGCTGCAAGTCAACAGTCACGTATCTTTCTAAGAGGCACTGATATAAAATCACTGTTACACGTATGCAGCAATTACACCACAACAGAGGACATAAAAGCATACAGAGCAGAAAAGAGTCAAAACATAGTCACAGAAAATACAAATGCGCAGCAAGCCAAGAGACAAAACGAGTGAGCTGGAGTTCTTATTTAAATCTGAATGTAAATGTTTTATTTAAATTTATATTGTTGTGATGCATTGGCAAGTCTCCGGAAGAGAGAAAATATCCCACTGTAATATTAAAATAAGCACCTACATTTACATTTTTCTGAGTGAGCTGAAAAGAGATGAGAAGGCAGAAGGTAAAGAGACATGGCTGTCCATTTCGAATTCCCAGTGGAATACAAACAGTCATGAAACTATTTTTGTATAAAATAGGGTAATATCCAAGGGGAGAGAGTTGACGAAAAAGGAGTGAGAGAAGAAGAGAGTATGCAGCAGAATTAAAAAGAGTTGAAGAAAATAACCAAGCTGCAAGAAGAATTTGAATAAGGAGGAGCTGAGCATAGAAGAAGAAGGGGCTGAGCAGAGATGATGTAGGTCTGATATAAGAGTTGATGAACAACAGAGAAGAAGGTACAAAACAGAGCTGATATCCAAGGTAAATCAGCAAGTGTTTTTCTTTTGAAAGAGTAAGGAAGTTGGAGCTCTCATCGTTGTAGCTTCGAGGATGTCATGCCACGTCGACCCAGGTGGTTTCGTAGGTTGGTTCCTAAAATGGGGAGATGTGAGTTATGCTTCCACACTGTTGTAGCTTGATAAAACAAGCCGCCAGGTCGACCGAGGTTGGAGCCTCGTAGGCTGGTGCCTCATAAAACGATGGGGAGTTGGAGCTTCCTTGCAAGTTGTAGTCATGTAATTGATGAGGGCATTTCGTAGGTCGGGTGCTTGCAAAAACAATGGTGAGAGGGAGTTGAGTCGCTTCTTGCATCACAACAATAATAAGATGTGGTTTTCTCCCTTTATGAGTTTCCACTTATATCTGGTGTCTCTGTGCATGATGTTTATGTGTTGATGTGGTTTATCTCATCTGATTAATACTTGCTGCTCTCATATTCAATCTACTATTACATTAACAAATCCGTTTGATAGTAATACTTGTTGCTCACAGATTAAGATTTCTCACATATTAAGTTGACCATGAAATGAAGGTGTAAATAAGATTTAAAAGAAAAGTATTAAAAGTCCATGTATGTGTTAAACTGATTCACCCCCCCCCCCTCTGTTTAACTAAGGGTTCAACAAAAGCCCCTATTGTCAATCTCTGTATAAGAAATATTTTGTTCACACAATTTTGGATCAGATTCCTCATTATACTGTAATTAGTCTCTTTCACAAGCTCTTCCAATAAACCTTTAATTCACAAATGGGACTAAGTTATAGTATTGTGAGTTATTGATTATTTTGCTTCATAGAAGATTCTTATCACATTATGATTAATCTCTTTCAGAAAGCTCTTCCAATAAACCTTTAACTCATGAATGAGATTTATTTGTAATGTTATAAGTTGTTTCAGCATTTCATAGGAGATCCTTACTACATTATAGTAATTTTTTTCTCAAGCTCCTCCAACAAACCTTTATCAAATGAATGAGATTTTACTATAATGTTTTAAGTTATTGCAATTAGATTAAAAGATCCTCATTATCTTACAACCATTATTTTTCTTAAAAGCTTTTCTAACATATCAATATTAGATGAAAGAGATTTGGTTGTATTATGCTGAGTTAATTAGCATTTTTGCAATTAAATTAAAAGATCCTCATTGTCTTACAATAATTCTTTTTCTTAAAAGCTCTTCCAACATATCAATATTAGATGAAGGAGATTTGGTTGTATTATGTTGAGTTACATTTCATGTTCATTTGCAAGCTAGGATATCCATGGATTAGAATGTTCTGTTTTTCATCATTTTCCTAATTAGAGATAGAATTTACAATTACACTCTGTTTTGAGTCGAATGTTTCTTTTTCTTTTCTTTTTGACATAGATTTGATTTCATATGTTGAACATAGAGTAGCATACTAATTACTAAAAAGAAAAAACCCCCAAAAACAATAAAAAAACACATACAATGAAGTAAGGAAGAGGTGACTTAAGCACATATAGTGCACCACACTTCATCAGTTTACTAGCCCTAGTTGGTAATTTATGTTAGAAATTTAGAACGTTAAATTGACTACACATTTTGGCGCCATTGCCGGGGAAGTGTAATTATGAGACCTTATTTCTTACATCTAAAAAAAAAAATTTAATAATTCTTGAGTATGCTCTCCTCCTGCACTTTGTGTGATCTGGAGGATCAGAAAAATGATTGTTATGTAAAAAAAAAAATTAAAATTAATAATTCTTGAGTATGCTCTCCTCTTGCACTTTGTGTGATCTGGAGGATCAGAAAATGAATTGTTATGTAAAAAAAAAAATAGAAAAAAAAGGGAGACAAAATAAACTTCATCATTTCAAGTGATTCAATAAAAAAAAAATGAAAAAAAATTCCAATACATTGTTTTGCTTAATGAAATATATATGTGTATTTTTAAATTTTTGAAAATATAACATACATAATTTTATTAACAAATCAATTTTAAAAAAAAGAAAAAAGAGAGACTCATGGAAATAAGACCCACGCATACGCATGAGGCCATTTTTTGGCTTGGCTTTATGCATATATGCAGACCTTCAATCCACACAAAGACCGATGCACTGCAATTTAAAAAAAAAAAAAAACCTTCTCTTTTTCATATTCATTTTTCGTCAAACAATAGTTATTAGAAATTATTTTTAAAAGAATTTGCACACAATGAATGTATATCACATGAAGAAACTGATGAGGAAAAGATTGCAAATTGTTGATGAGAAGAAGATTGCAATTTGCTGATGAAGAGAAGATTGCAATTTGCTGATGAAGAGAAGATTACAAATTCAATTGTAGGGACATACAATGGAAGTGTATCATATGAAGAAATTGCTAATGAAGAGAAGATTTCAGACTGTTGATGAAGAGAAGATTGTAGATTCCATTGCAAGTAATTGCAATGAGGAATATCAATATGAACTTCTCTGTGAGATACAAGTCATTACACTTCAAAACCTGCAAAATAAAAACAAATCAAACCACAAGTAATTGCCAGAAAATGAAATGCGTAATTGTCAAAAACACCCAATTTTAAAACACATTTTCTGAGCAAACTGAGGCGAATTAGAAAAAACTAAAACATGGGTTTTTTCGGGAACAGGGTGAATTAGGTAATCATACAAGAACTTTCTGAAATTCGCAGCCATTTGAGAGAAATTCAGGGTTCTTCGGAGCACTAATTTGTAGTGTGCGTGAGAGAAAAATGTTTTTTTATTATGAAAACAGTTACAGTTTTATAAAATTCAATTTTGAGAAATAATCAAAGAACTGATTTCCTTATTTGAAGGAAAATGTAGCAGAATTCATGTGTGGTGGCACATGATGAGTGACAAATAGATTATTTGAGGCAAACACATTATCACATGTGCATCAAATGCAAGCTGTATAAATTGAAAAGGACTCTGCCTTCATCTCCTTCATAGTTAGGAATTTGACTTTAGAATTTTCAAGCTTTTTATTTTTATCTTGCATGCAAGAGGTATTGGCATGACTTTGTTTCAAAAATATTCATAAGGACAATTATTTCATCCATGCTTTATTTCATTTAAAAAAAAAAAAAAATTGAATCAATGAAATGAATAAATTATTTGCTCACTTTTCTAAAGGTATTGATTAATTTTGGACTGATGATGAAAGATGAATGACTAACTTTTTATTCAAGATTTTTAGCCGCTGAAAAAAAACTTCATTGTTCAAATCAGCCTAACTTTCTCAAACAAAATTAGATTTTGATGATTCAAGTATCATTGGAAAGGTCTCAACAAGATCTACACAGTGAGAAATCCATCATTAGAGTTTGAAAAAAATGAAATAATGAAATAAATTGCTAAAAAAAGCAACATTCAACTTGAGGCACTAATTCCAAAACAGGTATAAATTATTTTGATTTTTCCTTTGAGAACGTGTTTCATTAATACAAATTCTTAGTTTTGTGTGTAAATATCATAATTAGAGAGATTGATCACCTCTCTCCTTTGATAATCTTACATTCCATTGCAGAAGAAGTATTAGTTTTTTTTGTAGGTTCTAGGAGGAAGGACAAATAACTACAAGAGAATGGTATCTCTCTAAGAGACCAACTTGTTTCATAAGAGGAAGATCAGCAACAAAGAGGAAATATGCTGATGCAAAATCAGATCCAAACACTTGAAAACTTTCAGATACTATTGTCTCCATCACAACCATATCTTATAATAAACGATTCACCTCATTTCACTTCATATTTTCCATTTACATTCACATCCACTTTCCATTTCTTTTTGTCCATTCATAACCCACAAATAAAAGCAAGAGGCTTATTCACATGCTTATTGCCCATTACCATTTATACTCTCCATTGCCATCTTTCATTTTCATCTTCTATTTCTTGTCATTTTCATTCTGCAAATAAGTCCTGCTTCAATGCGAATTATTGAGTCCATAGTCCTTTGAGTCTAAGTTCTTTCTAAAAACACCTTGAGGCTTGCATGCCTTAATGGCAAGTTCTCATGCTGACAAAGAAGGGAATACATTAATGTCCCTTGTTCGTCAGATCTTCTAGGTGACTCGACATCGGCAAAATCATTCGTACCTAGCAAGATGTGTTTGGGCATCTTGACTCTCATTGTCATCAATGGTGAGAGTTCTCGTATTGACTAGTGGCATCCATTAATGGCCACTAAGTCAACAACTTCCTACTATGTTCGACATCAGAACATCTTTTCACATAGTAGGAATTATGCCAATGAGTTTTGAAGACATGAAGACTATTATTTTCAGCATTTTGGAGCAGATTCAACAAGTTTTAGTAGGAGCAATAAAAAATCATCTTATCTCTTTATCCATGACTCCTCTTGTTCAGCCACTTGAAGAAGAATATGATCAGAATTTTTCAGCCACCACACATACACAACTCATCCACATTTAAGGTAAGTGAAGGTATGTTGTTTTCTAATTTTTAGTCATGTAATTCATTAGAATGCTAAAATTGTAACTTTGGAAAAATTCCTCACTCCCTTTTTCACATTGTCATATCTTTAGTTGGGGAGGGAAGGGACATCGTTTCATATCCACATGTTATACACTATCACACATTTTCATTTCATTTCCACCCACATATACTTCCCAACCAACTATTGTTGCAACACGATCCAAAATATTATATGCCGTGCAATTGATCAATTCATTGATGAAGTAATTGATTCTAAATGTTTTCATGAACTTTGATGCAACAAAGAAAATAAAGCATTGTTACACAAGAACCATTGCTAAAAAAATTGGTTCACACAAAAACCAACAATTAAAAAAAATGTTGCAATCAAATGTATTATACTTTGCCAAAAAGGAAAATACCAAGAAGCAAAGTTTGGAACGAATCTATATGAGTCAAAACTCATAAAAGATTAACTCATGGACAAATGAATCATTGCAATAGTTGCATGAGAACATGCAACAACTTCAGTTGGGGGGTATGTTGAGTCTCAAAAGTGTTTTCCATATTCATACATATTTCCATTATGTCATAACCATTTAGCTCTTATTTCATAGCCATCTGACCTAAAACCCTACATCAAGTAACCATTTTCATAAATATATGGGTTAGGATCCTTGTTTTCCAAATTTATTTATTTTATGTATTTAAAGTGAATTTATGATTAGAAACTAGAAAATTAACATAGTTTCATATATCTATATATGTGTTATGAGTTTTGTGACATGTGTAGGTCAAGAAGGAGACTTCTAGAAGACTCTTATGTGGCACTCTAAGGCCAAATTCGAATTTGGTTGGGGAAGATTATAGAATCAAGAGGATATGTGTCTCATTTCCTTGTTGTATTGAAACTCTAAGAGGGTATATGTCTCATTTCTTAATTGTGTTGAAACTCTAGAAAGACATGTGTCTTATCATTTCCTATTTTGATTGTAACTTTAGAGATGGAGGGAGAGATTCATGGACTCTCATTAATGAGATAACTTCTCATATTTTGTATAAATAAGAGAAGCTTTCATCTATCAAAGGTAATGAAAAAGTAGTGCAAAATAGAAGAAGGAGAGAAAGGAATAGAGAGTCTTTTGTAATAAAGCTTAAGATGGAATGTGATTTAGATTTATGGGTTTTTTAATAAAGAAGTTCTTTGATGCTGTTTTGATTACATCTTCAAGGAGCTAAGAATTACACCAAATTGGTAGCAGAGGGCCCCTGCTATCCAAGGGGGCGTTTGCATGTTTTCTAGATAAGTTGTTTTCAATTCTGTTTTGTCAGATTTCCTTACTTAGATTGCTTTTTGAAATCATAGCTTTTAGCATTATTTTTCTTGTCATTTGCTTAGATAAAGGATCATCATGATATTGCAGTTAGTCTCTTTCTCAAGCTCTTTCAAAACATCTTTATTAAATGAATGAGATTCAATTGTGATATTTTGAGTTATTAGCATTTCATTTTCTGTTATTTAGTTTTTAGTGTTTACATTATATTTCTTTAGGCAGAGTCAATAAGAGGGCCAGAAGCTTCTGGTTTCATCCTTTCTAGTAAAGGTGAAATAACCAGTAAAAGCACCTATTGTCAATCTCTGTATAAGAAATATTTTGTTCACACAATTTTGGATCAGATTCCTCATTATACTGTAATTAGTCTCTTTCACAAGCTCTTCTAATAAACCTTTAATTCACGAATGGGACTAAGTTGTAGTATTGTGAGTTATTGGTTGTTTTGTTTCATAGAAGATCCTTATCACATTATGATTAATCTCTTTCAAAAAGCTGTTTCAATAAACCTTTAACTCATGAATGAGATTTAGTTGTAATGTTATAAGTTGTTTCAGCATTTCATAGAAGATTCTTACTACATTATAGTAATCTTTTTCTCAACCTCTTCCAATAAACCTTTATCAAATGAATGAGATTTTACTATAATGTTTTAAGTTATTGTAATTAGATTAAAAGATCATCATTATCTTACAACCATTCTTTTTCTTAAAAGCTCTTCCAGCATATCAATATTATATGAAAGAGATTTGGTTGTATTATGTTGATTTAATTAGCATTTTTACAATTAGATTAAAAGATCCTCATTGTCTTACAACCATTCTTTTTCTTAAAAGCTCTTCCAACATATCAATATTAGATGAAGGAGATTTGGTTTTATTATGTTGAGTTACATTTCATGTTCATTTGTAAGCTAGGATATCCATGGATTAGAATGTTCTGTTTTTCATCATTTTCCTAATTAGAGATATAATTTACAATTACACTCTGTTTTGATTCAAAGGTTTCTTTTTCTTTTCTTTTTGACATAGATTTGATTTCATATGTTGAACATAGAGTAGCATACTAATTACTAAAAAGACAAAACCCCCAAAAACAATTAAAAAAACACATACAACGAAGTAAGGAAGAGGTCACTTAAGCACATATAGTGCACCACACTTCATCAGTTTACTAGCCCTGGTTGATAATTTATGTTAGCAATTTAGGATGCTAAATTGGCTACACACTACCCTCCCCAGAAGGGCCAGCATCACCACCAGGTCTGCTAGCTGTTAACCACCTATAAAATTTGTTATATCGAAAGGTGGCTAAATAATTTTTTGAGTCTTCGAGAAACACGTTTTATTACTAAAAAATTTATCTCTTGAAGACTCATGAAGACATCACACCCTTTTTTTAACTTTCACTGTTGTTTCCATTTCTAAATGTTGAAAATCTACTATTTTCATAGAGAAGAGACTGCTGCAAAACTCCATTTTCCCCTTCCCTCCACTCAAAAACTAACCTTCATTTTATTCCCTTTTTCCCCCATGAAATTCCTCTATTTTTCATGATTTCCCTTCTTGCCTTCATGAAAATCCTTTTACAAAGTTTAAAACTCATTTTTAAACTTTACCGAAACCCCCAAATCCATAAAAAACTTTGAAAATTTTCATTAAAAAAAAAAATAGGTGTTTTGACTATGGTCTTAAGCCCCTTTGGGCTAAGTCCTAACCACTTCCCCACATGTGCCCTAGTGCTAGAACCAAGTGCTAAACCCTTTCGACGCTTATCACATCGGAAGCAAATGAAGAACGAAAGTCTTTTTGGCCTTTATAAAACTTCCGATGTGATTAGCCCTCTTACTATGTAAACTCCTGATTCCTTGTTTTCTTTGAAAAACCACGAGTTTAAGACCAAAAGCCTGTATCACATCGGAAACATTTGATGTGTGTAAGTATTTTTGTCATATTAATGTCCCGATCCCATTGCTGCTTCATATAACCCTTGGGCCCGCAATTGGGTCTTAAATTTTGTAAATAAAGCCATCTCCGATGTATTTTTCCTTTGAAAATCATAAAAACACCTTTTTCTTAAGTTTTGAACTAAACGCGCCGGTGCAATCTTTTTATTAATAAACACCGTTGATCTTAAAAAATGATCAATGATCTGCGCATTATCACATCGGAGAAATTCAAATGGGTAGATGGAAAAGCCCATCTCCTCACCCTGATTCCGATTGGCCCTTATACATATAAGCCCTGGGCCTTTGGTTGTTCATATGAATCTACGGCCCCGCAGTCAGGCACCAAGCCTTTTATATAACTTGCCCCTAATGCCAAAACCTTTGTATTTCATTAAATTTTTGGTTTTCATATGTTTTGAAGGGTTTCCGTCGGTTAAATATTTGAGATAATCTCCACCGTTGATCTAAAGTGATCAGACAGATCATGCAATATCGCAGCGGGAATGTTCATTAGTGCATTTTAATATTTTATTACTCCCTCTCTGATTGGCGATTCCTCGATGAATTCTCCACCATTGATCTGATATGTAGATCGACGGCTCACAACCAATCGCATCGGCGCCATTCAAGTTCTCTCCCTGCCAATCGCATGCCTCTGATTGCATCTAGGTCATCCACGTGTCTAGATCGGATGGTGCAGATTTCATCTCCCGACTTTGATTAAATTCATGTGCCCACTTCATAATGTTTTAGGCCAAATCCTGGCCGATTCACCCTTTCTTTGCCTCATTCATTTTTTCCATTTATCCCAGATATGATCCTAACCGTTGATTTTTCACATCCAATGGCTCATAGCAACCTCGACAGGCCCGACCCCTATGGGTCCTGCCTCCCTTCAGATCTGATCTCAGCTGTCCATCTTTGATCCAACAGCTCAGATTGAAAACACCCCTCTTCCTTCTACCCATGCATCTATCCAATATCGCGCTCGCTCCCCACCGTTAGATCTGAGGCCCCAGATCTAACGGCCGACGTTTTATATCATGTAACTTTAAGCGCGAAGGTTAATCCCCAAAATTTACGGGATATAAGCTGTTTTGAAAAGACATGGGGCGGCCTCTAATGCATATCGCGTTAAAAAAGGCAAAACTACCTTTCTCCCATTTTACTATGCGAAACCCGTGGTTTCTCCTCTTGAAACTGCCTTCCCTCATTTATACTATGGTTTATTGCGTGCACCCCCCACCGTTGATCTTTGTAGATCAACGGTTTAGATATAATATCTCATTACACCATCGCCCTCCATCTTTTCCAAAGGGGCTTCTCAAAAGCGATCTCCACCGTTGATCTCGTTGGATTGATCTAATTTGACGGCCCATGATTACCCATGAAACCTTGAATTTCCTCAATGCATTTTTCCCCCCGCCAAAGGTTTAAAACCTTTTTCCTTTGAATTTTCTCCCATTTCATTATAAAGCAGCCTTTCCACATTATGTTTCCTCAGTTGCTCCCAACCGTCGTTCTCTGCAAGATCGACGAATCTGACTTGATTTTCACCACCATTTCTTCCAAACTTCCTTCATTTGACTTCTACGTGCAATCTCCACCGTTGGATCCCGTCATCCAACAGCCACGCTCCAAAAATAAGCCTCCTAAGCAGTCTAACTCAATAACGCAGGATTTTATAAAAAAATTTGTATTTTTGCAAGTTTCAATGGTTCTTCCATTATATTAAAGAAAATGAAAGCCAAGGATGATGATCCTCCAAGCTTTCACTTATCAAAGAAAAAATCAGTGAGCGAGGTTCCATGCCACGTTTTATCAATGTATCATGGATGCTGATGCCATATGAGCCTCTTTCATATCTGCACATCAACAAGACACAGTGCAATTCAAAAAGTATCAGTGTTGAAGACTTAAACACAACAAAACAGAGGATTGAGGATTAATTCTACAGTTTAATGGATTACGACTAAGATCAATTATCAAAATCCTAATCCATTAAGTTAAGCATAGCTAAATACAAATCATAAATATTTTTGAGTCAGAGAGAGCCTCCACCGCCACATTAGAGGCTAATTGATTCCTCTCAGCTACCAGATTGCCACCTATGGCCTCACATCATTCAACAGAGGTCGAGTAATGACCAGAACAGAGGATCTTTGCCTCACAATAGCCGAATAGTTAATTCAGCCGAAGAACTTATCGCAAAATATCTGCTGAGTTACTGCAGAGATGACACAAATCCACGAAGTCAACAAAATCGTCCCACCAAGCTTAAATACTTAATGTAAACCAATTAATACAAAAAAATATCTGTAAACTTCTCCATTGAGCCCCTCAAAGGCCGAGAAGTGCTAATCTGTATTAATTGAACCCTTAGATTTTTTCTCTTTCAACCTCCTCATCCTTCTATAAAATCATATTGAGGAGTTCATTGTAAACGTTGGTTGCAGAACTTTGAAATATACTTGTGCTCAAAACTTCTACTTGTAAATAGTGTTCATGGGCTCTTGAAGCTTTGCTTGCGATTAAATAAGTTGGGCTGAGAAGTGAAGATGATTGCTGAAAAGAAACATTGGACTTAAAGCTGTAACTGGTTTGAAGCATCAATACAAGCTGATTTTTGGGATCTTGGTCTATGTCGACGGTGATGTTATTTCTTATTGTAAATTTTTATTTTATTTATGTTTTCGTCTTTTCCATCTTCTCTGATAAAGAACAACAAGCATAGAGTTAGGATTTACTGTATATTAGTACCCTTCTCTGACTGATAATATTTATCTATATGTTTTCTTCCAAATTGTGTTGTTTAGGAATGATTAAATTCAGTTTAAGCAGTTAGGAATGCCGAAGTTCGCTTGTCCTACTGTCTAAGCTAAATATTGTTCTCAAATGTTATTTCAATTTATGTTAAGTAGAGATGAACTAAGGAAGTGATGGTGAGCCCTGCCCTTCAGTTTTATCCCAAAAAGCTATTTGAAAGTTTATCTAAGAGTGTGTTGAAAGCAAGCTAGGTTGAAAGTCCTTCCCTGATATTAGACTATTCTTTGTTATCTTATGTGTTTGTCTTGAAATTTTACCAAGTAAAGCAGAGCTAGGGAAGTTTATGGTGAGCCCTGTCCTCTAGTTTTTTCTCCAACAGTTGCTTTTAAATTTTCCCTTTGTGTTTAAAATGTTTTTCTATTGAAAGTGCATCAAAAGCTGGCTAGTTTCGAAGTACTTACCAGATCTTAGATTACTTTTATGTTTTTCTTAAGTGTATGCCGAAAGCAGGATAGTTTCAAAGTACTTACCTGATATTAGGCTGCTCTTTGTTCTTCATCTGTTTAAATTCCCCTTTCTTGTTGTATCATCTCATTCCATAAAATCGACTTTAAAGAGATCCTTAGACATAGATGACTTGCCCCATGGACTACTCTTGAACCTTGTTGTTTCAATTAAACCCTATTATGACTCCATAGCCCAATGGACTAAAAACTAGTGTTATATCTATCTTTTTAGCCAAAGCTTGTTCTGATTGCTTGCAACTTCACACCTTTGAAACTCTTTTCATTTAAGACTTTCCACCCAGATAATAATCATGATCAACCATAAAAAACAAACAAAAACCCTCCGTCTTAATAACTAGCCTAATATAATTACCCAAAACCCTTAAAGATAAATCCATCTTTGCACTTATTGGAGAGATCCCTCTCCGAATTTAGGAGGGCTAGATCCTAGAATCCCAAAGTGGTTGAAATAATGTTCTCTCTGCAGTTTGACTTTGCCAATCTTGCAAATTATAGGGAGATAACACTAGCAACACCACCTAGTCCACCTGCATCACCTCCTCCTTTCACCCTTAGATTGTCGAGGAGGATCGTGGTCCACCAGCTGAGCCACAAGGCGACCCACCTCTCCAACATCTACACAAGTAAGAAAAATGATGTTAGTGTCACTAGAAAAACACAAAAGTGCATACATACTCAAGTAAATTCAGAAAACATACAAAACAGACCTATTGACCCCCAAACATAACCATAAGGGAGACCCATGTTTGGATCACCCTGGGAGTCCATTCCTGTGTATGGGTATGGAAAAAAATCTATGGATTGGCCTCAAACTAGGCCTCTATATTGGTGTTCAAATGACACCCCACCATGCCACCACTCCCTTCCGGCATCACCGGAGCCCACGTCGTCATATGAGGCTCCCGTGGCCCCCTAGGAGGCATTTCCACTACTGGCCTTAGCAACACTACCATCTCATACATGATGTTGCAGAAGATATTGGCGTATGCAAATGACTTAGATCCACCTTGGACCTTGTATAATTACGACACCATCCCATCAAAATAGAAACGGGAAAAGTCAAAAAAATGCCTGGACCTCAGCTGGTGAAAAAATCCAACCTGCCAACCAGATGCCTGATACGAAGCAAACAACCTCGCCAGTTGTACAATCATTTCCAGAGCACACCACTCGGCCAAATATGTAACTAACGCAATGCAGATGCATCCCTCTGTAAGAGGAGCCCCACCACAGTGGCATCTCTGGAATCTCTCCAAGTCCACCCTCTCGGAAGCAAGTGGATACCTCAGCTCCTCACCCTGAGGCACCTACTCGGTCACAAAGTAAACATCTACCTTGGGACAGATAAATAGATGTGTCCTCCTGCACTAATGTTGGATAATTTACAGTAGTAATCGATCCTGCAACCAAAGAAACTCATTATCTGCAAACTTCAGGAGGCCCCATAGCACCAACTGATGGCACACCTTAGCATCAGCGGCCAACTCGGCATGAATATCGGGCCAATAGCGCTCTTGCCACAATAACCTGTCATCAAAACAGGTACCCATTAATAAAGAGAAAAGTCCCAAAAAATAGACAAAAAACCAACATATTTTGTCATCTCGGCCTCAATGTGAGCTTGTATTTTACACAGGCGCACCTAAGGCACGCTAAAAGTGAGGAAAAACACACTCTCACATGCCTTCCCCCTTCAATTGTGCGCGAGGAAGGCACACCTTTGCCCAGATTTCACGCACAATATAGGGAACAAGTTACCCAGAATCCGTACAAACCCAATATGTACAGACCCTAACACCATCAAACTGTAAAAATTAAAGTACAAGATGTCATGGAGGTTACCTGGGCATAGTATTGCTAGTCCCTAGCACTCTGGCTAACTGCAGTGACAAGAAATGTTACGTAGAATCCTCTGACCTCTCAAAACTCCGCAAGTAAAAATGAATTGAATTAGGTCCATATCCACCTATATATCACCCTTTTCAAAAACTTCGGAGGGCCATAAAAAGAGATCAGAAGGTCCGTTCTTTGAACCATAAGATGAGCCACAATCAGCACTCCATGATGAACATAAGCGATGCCACACATTCGCATTCCAGGAAAAAATAGATTTCCAGCACCAGTAGGTATGGCCTCTCTCATCTTCCTTTTTAAAATCTCATGACTTTCAATAATATTTGATAAAGAATATGATTTCACTTGAGGTAGTCATTTTTGTAGGAAAAGCTCACAAGCCATCCACAACGTTATCTCCTGAAGGTTGTATCATTCTACCCCCAGCATGATAGAGTCCCAGAAAACTATGCATACCCTGACATCATTTCTCCATTAGAAATAAACCATAGGGTCCTCAGATCCTATCGTGTTTATCATCACCTCACACTACACATGATAAACATCTACATTGGTCAGTAGCACCTCCCCTCCATGGTGCCCATCACCCATAGTAGACCATATATAACAACATAAGTGATGCCATGGCCATACCATTTTAGTTTCAGAAGCATCTCATGCCCATCCATTAATCATGCATAAGGCCAAGTTTACCATACAAACTAAAACCCCCTTCCCAGATGACCAGGTTGTAGAAGAAGATAAAGAGAGCACCACTGTGCCTCGCATTTAGCCCACCATACCTCCACCAGCATAATCCCATATGCTATACTTTTTCATCTTCTTCATCAACCCCGCACATGAGACCAACCAATAGGACCCCCACCGTCAGCAAAACACCTTCCTCACACCATCAGTGAATGAAAAATTGCATGTTTTGGGGTAACCATCTCTGTGTTTTGTACAAATCAAACCCCATTACTTTATTCTTTTGGTAAGTGTACAAAGACCAAAAACGGTGCACTTCATCCCTTCACCCTCTCATTCCATCTTTTCTCCCATGGCAGCAGTCCCTGAACAACCTTGGTCGGAGTATTTCACCACCACACAACAACCATCATGACATTCATCGTCGATTTACCTCCACCCTAGAAGTCATACCGACTCCAAGGATTTCCCCTTTAGAAATAATTATGACTGCCGGCAAGCTACTTAAGTATACTCTGACCTTGGGCCACTGAATCCCCATCATCATTTTTCAGTCACCCCTCGCCAACATGCCTATGTTAAACCCATCACATCCAGGTCCCCAATCCCTCATATCGGTGACTCCTCATTATATTGAGGCTTCCTTTTTGTCAACTTCAACACCTATATTCTGAAAAGGAAGCAGTACCTTGGATCACCCCTCTTCATACAAAGGGGCATCCTCGGATGGCACTGTGGGAGACATCATTGTCCATAGATGTCATCAATCCTCCTAAAATTCAACTACGACAAAATTTTTCATGTCAAGATGGTATTGTACCTCACAACCATTGCACTTTGATCAAAATCATCGAAGACCCATGCCTCCATAAGCTCCTCTGTCAACAATTCTTACACGAGAAGGTCCCAGCCAATACATATGCATACCATGCACAACCATATGCCATATCAATTTTACACATATGGATACCACATTCCACCTATTTTCAAATAAAAAAATCCCTTGAGGGCTTTAGCAGTCTTCGTCAACAACTGCCAATGTCACTACCATATCAGTGACATAGATAGAACATATATCTTTCAATTTTGTTTAACTAGCCACGTCATCAAGAGCATGGGACATGCCCACCTCATTGAATTTTTTTTTATGTATTGTAAATTGTATTTTCTTACAGGGATCCCTTAGGCCATGGTCATTCTTGGAAGTGTTGCAGGGTGTTTTCAATTCCAAGGCTTCACTCAGTTCTTTCTCTCTCTCTCTCTCTATGCACAATACAAAAAAGAAACTATCATGTATTTCGGTTATAAAATTCTTCCTAGACCTCACACATCAGGAGGCAACTGCTAATACTAGAAAATCGTATAGTAGAATATGAAATTAATTAATGTTAGGCCAAAGGATTTACAGGGCTAGAAGACATTATGGAATCTAGAAAGTATTTAAAAATCTGTAAGGTATGAGGAAAATCAAATTTGAACTATTCCTAAATGCTATTTGCGCACATAATCCTTCGTGAAGAGCGCCTTATGCGCACCTTTTTGCCTGATATGTGCGCATTCATAAGAGTGGCGAAATGTCACTATCTGGGACCACACAAAGTAAATGACAAGTCATGCCTTACTTGTAGCTGCCTAAGAACAACCACCAATGCCTCCTTAGACACTATGTGAGCACACAATGGAATATTTGGAGCACACAAAGTAATCATACCCCTCTCTTGGGTCACCATCCTCCATGTACGAAGAGAGGGAAGGGAGGATTTGAAATCTCCTATATAAGACCACCATGAGATAAAGAATGGGTGATCACATTTTTATGCTAGCGAAAATTTCCCAAGCAATACCAGCATTGTGTGACCCAAAGCTAAAGATAGAGGGGACTCAATTGTTAGCCACCCAACGAGTTTAGTCCAACACAATGGAGAGAGAGGGAGACTGCACCGAGGCAAGCTTGGGATAAAAACATCCTTGCATCAGACCTAGAACCATTGTCTAGGGTCCCTTTGGCAAGAGGGTAAAGTTTATCTCTTCTTACTACCAACGCTCAATAAGAGGGGCTTAGAGCCACCATTTGCATTATTGTTGGCGTTTGAATCTTTTCATAGCTTTTGTTTATTTTTGTTTAGTTTTGGCTTAATTTTAGTTTACATTTGCATGCTTTTTCCTCTATATACTATGCTCATTAATTCTAGCGTGTTCCACTAACTTGTTTGACTCAACTCTTTTCTGCCTATTACCTATAGCTTAATGGGGTAAGCCAAACCCCTTAAGCTGGTGCGATTTCGTACATACGTGCACCAAACACACTACAACATACACCATGACTTTTACTTAATATTGGATAAACCAATATCACTTGAATTCCACTAAAATATTTTACAAAGCACTCATTGGGTATTGTTAATTTCAAATAAATGTTATTGCCTACCTAAATTAGCATCTAAGTGTTTGTTTCAAACGGTAGTGGTTTAAGATTACATACACGTTAGCTAACCCTAATAATATTATCTCGGAACAAGATCATTCATTGATTCAACTGATCTCATTTTCTATGTTGAGAATTCAATCACCTAAATATTGGTGGTGAGATTGAAAATGGGGTTGTTTTATAATGTTCATGAAATATGAACCTAATATGTATTGTGTGTGGCTTAATTTTAACCTTATCCTTGAGGTTTATTTTAACAAACTATTATGTCCAAATAGAAACCCAGCTCTCCATTTGTTGAACCATATGAAAGTTGATAGTAAGGTCATAGAGAGTCCTTGTTAGGGTTTAGGGTTTAGTTTTTAATACTTTTAAATAGAATATTAATATACTTGAGGGTTTATAACTCATGGGGTTGCCATTGTAGATGAGTTAAAACACTTCAATAGGTATTCTAGTTTTATCCCTTGGACAAATGTACATGGGCCTGGGCAAAGTATTTCTATTGCCAGTGAATCTTGTCGATATTAGATGGAATGAAATATTGTTAGGAAAAAATATTCCTTAGGCCAAAAAGTTTCATTCTTCCAAGATTGTTGTTCATGTTGAAGTGTTTTTATTTTTGTGAAACAAATGAAATGAAAACTTATTTTATGATAAATATTCTTCGTCAACTTTCTCGTGGTATGATAACAGGTTGATTTGTATGAACCTAATCTTGAATATTATAATGCAAGTGCAAAGGATTTAGATAAAATGAGGCTATTTATGGAAACTACTATAATTATAGGGTTTTTCCCCTTGCAACATCAGTAAGGATCCCCTTGGCCCTTTCACCACCTAGTCAAACTATTCTTAATGTGGCGATAATATGTCATGTCACATGGTCAGTAGATATTTTGCTAAATGAGGGAACAAAAACATAACTACCCTCCTTATATGGTGAATAAAAAAAAAATCTTGAGTATTGTGTCAAGCATTTTTTAATCCATTCAAGACTTTGAATACATGATCCTTTGGTTACTATTGGAGTCTAATTGAAGGGGTAAGGCACCGAATTGAGTTGGCATGTTACTATAATACATACATCTAACATCTAGTGGATTAAGTTTTTTTAGGAATACTCCAGGTAATGATTTTTAACCCCAATTATACGAGTAAAAACATCATTAACATTTATATCACTTATTATTGGACAAATAATATATAAGGTAGGGTTGTTAAACAATAAGCGATTGGTTGATATAGATATTATTAATGTAGATTATGGAGTAGGAGAATAAGAGGACCGTTACCTAAATCCATTTTTGATAGTGTCAAACATTAAAAAAAATTCTTATGTTCCATGAAACTAATAATCCAAAAATGGGTCATCATACATTTTTTAATATATCTTGATACTTTCTAGGTGGAAAAATTGGAGGAATTGGCTTGTAGGGGCCACTTTAGAATCAGGTTCCACATTAGTGATTTTGGGTCTTCTATATTCTATTGGGATACCAATTTTTTTTATATCTCCATCACATTGATGTTACTCTAGACACTGGAAGCTTTCCAACTGTGTGAAAATCACCTCAAACAAAGTCTATATGTGAAAGTTACGCATCTTGCAAGCTGACCTACCTTATTGAACACCATGTCACTAAGTGATGCCATGTCAACACACAGTACTAAAATATGTGGGGGTATTCCAAAATATAAAAAATAATTGAGGGTTGAAGCGTGCAAAAGCCATAATCGTGATGTTTAATTACTACAGTTTGTGTTATATTAGGTTACTAGGCAAGGAAGGGCCTCCATTTTTTGGAATTATTATTATTCCATAGTTGGGCATGTCATAAAAGAATGATACACTGAACATAACAGAGGAGGTAGAAGATTTTTGTAGTAACCTTTCATGCCACAATGTCCATGCCCACTCCATAGTGACTGCCCCTTTCTTTTTATATTTCATAATTCAAAAAGAGAGACTAGAGAATATGAATCACTTTCTAGCTAGGATTTCTCTCCTATTAGGTTTCCCAAGTCATATATTCTATTAATTTGTGTAGATGGTTTGTCTTTTTACATGTTTCTTCCATTTTGATTTCAAATATATCCATAATTTAGAGTGCTACACTTTAATATAATAAAATACATAATAAAATACTTCAAAACATTATAAGAACTAATGTGACAAACCATTCCAATAGAATATCCACAAATATTTAAAGACTAGTGAAATCGTTCTTATTTATTGTCAATCATTAGATTTACAAACTCATAATAAGACCTATATTTTCCTACCTATGAGCGCTCTCCACTAAAAACCTTATTATATTGTGTAACGTGGTGTTTGGATATTATTATGTTTGGTTATCTATTTTTTTCTCGGTTTGGTTATGAACAAAAGTATTAAATTGCATGAAGCATATGCACAATAGTTTTTTAATAGAATTTTTCATTAGAATGAGTTTAGGGTCCCATACTAACTCCCATAATTAGGATAATAGACAATCACTTAATGTATTAGGGTGATATTTATTGAATAATTCCCACGAGGTAGTAAAGTGTCAAATAAATAATTATAAGTGGTATTATTGAAGAAGTTCCAGTAGTTAGTGGTTCAGGCCTCACTAAGAGAATTCCACTAAGTGGTCAGGGTTGTGGTCAATTATAAAGTATATATATTAGTAGAAGCTATGTAAGAAATTTCCATGTGAATACAATTTTATTTAAAGCTCTACATATGTTGGGAACCCCCCCCTCAAGAAGGAAATTGAAAATTGCACTCAATTATGGATATTAATGAAGGTTTTCTTACTATTTTTATCTCCCAATTTTGGTTTTTTTTAATTACTTATTGCAATTATTTTTATGTCTATTTTTATCTAAATATTATATTTGAAGAAACAAGGAACACCAAAAGTGGTACCTTAGAACTTTTTTCTGCTAGAATTCACTCTTATTTTCGAGAAAAAGAAGAAGACTAGAGATGTGTTTTGATGTCTATAAATATGATGGTGTTGTTGTTTAATAGGTAAATAGATGGCAGGGGAAGAATACACATAGAAAATACAAGTGAAATGACTTGTTTGGATACATTTCTTACCTCTATTAGTACCCCTTTATGTAGTATCATATCGAAAAACACTTTTATATGAAGTTGTCTTCCACATATCCTCCAAAAAATTGGAATCCCCCTAGGAACACTTGAAACCAACATAACATAATCATATCATCCATATTGTTGGAATCACTTGGTTTGACACCCTTTTAAACTTTGTCAGTGTGCCTTCAATAAGTATCCCACCAAACAAAACCGGTAGATAGAGTCGTCTTCTGCATTTTCTTAAGGATAGTGGAGGACCTTGAAGAAAACGTGAACTAGAATAACATAATCCTATCAACCATATTGTTATAATACATCATGAAAAACATATGAGGAGGCCAATATTGCATACCAAAGAAATGAGTATTATAACTAAGAGTATTGTTTGTCCTCCTTAGCTATTACAATGGAATATTTGACCAAATATTATTATCAGAAACTCTTTGGTATATCAAAGATATAGAAATTTATGCTTCTTTTACCCTAAGACCCTACAAACCCTATATTATCCTTGGAAATATTAGCCTTTATAACAAAAGTAAAAAATTTCCTACATAATTTAGTGACACAGCAAAAATTTTTTTAGAAAAATAAATGCCTAGCTCAAAATACTCCATGTGTGGAATTGATCACGATGGTGTCAATCTCTAGTAAATAGTTTTTGGTGGACTCACCGATATAGTTTATTTTGATCCCTCTCCATATATTTCTCTCAAGGCATTGATTACGTTGGGCTATATCTTACATAATATTTCTAGTGGCCTTGTGGTTCCATGACACACACCTACAACATGTAATCCACAAAGGACACAAATTAAATGGTTCAATCCCTCTCATAGTAAATTAACACTCTCACCCAGTCACTCAGCACACCATAAACCAACATGCCTTCCCTCACTATGCAACTTGGGCTTTATTTTTAAAATATTAGGAGTTGAAGGGTAAGCATGTCATTTTCTCAAGATGAGTCTCTCATAAGGAAAATCACTTTAATGAAAAATAAAATCAAAATATTGACCACTCACTTCTTATCATTCCCACACCATAAAAAAAAACCTTAAAGTTTTCATTCTTAAAATATTTTGTGTGACTTCCTAATGTCATTCAATTAGAATCTCACAATTACTTATGTCAGTAATGGTGTGATAATTTTTTTATTCTTTTAAAGGAACTCTTTCTAGACATGCACCCAATCAAACATAAATCATTAAGTCATAATGAATGGAAATGAATGACTAAGAGGATATGTCGGGGGGTGTCAGTGATTGCCAAGCGTGCCAAGGACGGAGTGACAAGGCATGCTAGGAAGTGCCAAGGCATGCTAGGAAATGCTAATGAATTCAAAGAAGTGTATGGGTGTGGTAACATGTGCCAAATAGTGCCAATCCATGCTGGGCATGCCAATAAATGCCATGTGTTATGACATCACAAGGTATTCCAAGTGTTAGGGTGTGAAAACACATGTCAAGGAGTGTCAGGGAAGCAAAAGGAAATTCCAAGTTAAAATGTAAATAAATCAACATATAATAGGTTTAACAAGTCAAGACCTTATATTTTCAAGAGGTGGATTCTAGGCATACCAAAACTAGTGCCAATACATGCCAAGGGCCAAGTTCTAGCATTCATAAGTGGCAAGTCATCCTCTATTACTTCTCTCTTAATTGTGAATAATTGATCTCAAATAAATTTTATGTTAAACAATGCCAATGCATTCCAGGCATCTCAGCACATGCCAAGAATTGTCAGGTGCCACCAAATTCCAAGAGCCAATATGTGTCAGGGAGTTATAAGGCATGTATGGAGATGATAAGGCATGTCATGGAGTGTGAAGGTGTGGCAGAGACTATTAGTGAATGCTAGGGAGTGTTAGGGAAACATAAGGGAGAACTAGGACAAAATGCATAGAAATGAATGAAGAGTGTGTTCTAGAGAGTTTTAATGACTTCCAAGTGTGTTAACGATTAAGTTTCCTAAGAGAAATTAAAAATAGTAAAGAAAATTTGCTAGGTTGTGGTTGCAACAAGGAGCTAGAAAAAGTAGTTTCAAACAAAGGGAGACTTTGGGCTAGGTACAAAATTATTTTTTCAATGACTTGGTTGGGTTATCAGGTCATAAATAATTGTAAGGTTATCTATAAGCACATGATAGTGAGGGAGTGAAAATGTGTGCTAGGGAATCCCAAGAAGTGATAACACATTCTAGAAATTTCAAAGGCATGTTAGGAATTCCAAAACATGCCAACTACTAAGGTATGCCAGGGTGTGCCAGGGTGTGCCAACATGTTCCAGGGAATGTTATGGAGTGACAAAGAAACACAAGGTAATACTCGGTCAAAATGAATGGAAATGAATGAATAAGAGTGTTCCATAGGGAGTGCCATCGAGTTCCAGGTGTGGTAATGAGGGAGTGACAATGTATTATAGGTAGTACTAAGGAATGCTAGAGTGCCAAGGTGGCATGCCAAGATGTGTCAAGGTGTGCGAATGAATGCTAGGGAGTGTTAGGGAGTGCAACAGAAACACAAGGGAGAACTAGTTAAAAATTTATGGAAATGAATGAATAAGAGTGCGTGATAGGGAGTGTCAGCAAGTTCAAGGTGTGCTAAAGAGGGAGTGACAAGGTTATATGCTAGATAGTTCCAAGACATGGTAGAGTATTAGGGTGTGTTAGGGATTAGTAGGGTGTGCTATGGGAGTTCCAAATCATGCCAAGGAATTCATCACAAAGGGATATTTTTGGTTGAGCACAACACTAGTTGTTAGTATGAATATTTCTTCGTAAAAGACCACTTTAGCTACGCATAAAAAATATCGCTAACATTGATTATGGCTGCCAAATATCTTTAAATCTGCAATTAGGTGATCCAAATAATGCTACACAAATCTAGATCTAAGCATAAAAGATATTAAGAAGATAAAGTAAAATGTGGCTCCATGCATCCAATAGACAAGACAAGAACAATGTATTTGAAAGAATTTTTATATTATATTAAAAAGGGGCACCTAAGAGGAAAACAAGAAAGGTGTTTTCTAGTTCTCCTCAATGGGATGGGTTATTGAAAGTCCTCAGCATTTCAGATCTAAAATTTCTCTCTCTTGTTGGTGTAGAAAACCCAGACAAACATAGAACTCAAGGGGAGTTCAGAAGGCCAAATGGAGAATGTGACCAAGTATAGATCCAGAGTGATCTAATGCAATGGAAGGTGAATAATGAATGGGAAAATCCCTTCTATTTATAATAAAATATTAGGGTTATCCAGAACTTGGTGCATGAATAAAACTTTATTAATCAAATTCTAGAACCACCCTTTAGGAATATTTTATTATATTTGTTGGAGGGAAAATGATTTTTGACTTGGGTCATTTCCTTTATTTATAAACAATAAATAAATAAATGATTTATTTATTATTTTAGGAAATGGTGGGAATATAATTAAATAAATAATGATTTATTTAATTATTTAAAAATGATTTAGTCAAATTTAACTAGGAATATTATTTAAATAACGATTTAAATAACTTATTCCTAGGAATTAATAAAATAAATAATGATTTATTTAATTGATTTCCTTGTTTTGGGTTAAATATGACCAGGAAATATAAACAAATGTAGATTTATTTATTATTTCCTTTTTGGATTTCCTGTTTAGACCATAAACAACTTAATAAAGGTGTTTTACTAAGTTATTTCACATAGTGAAAGCAATTTTACTTAGGGTAAAATTGGTCTTACATGGTGTACTTGGTTTCATCAAATGATAAAAGGTTAGATGACCGAAAAATGTTGTAACAGATTGCCACCCAATGTACGAGTGTTTGGAGCAAATCGTATGACTGAAGTATGTTGTAAGAACTCAATCATTAGACATCAAGAGGGAAGTCAAAGAGAGAAATGCAAGGTAGTCGAATGTGCTAAAGGACTAGACCCTGAGGAGACGAGACTTACAGGTGCAACAAGCCTCTAGTTTATGAAGTGGTACCTGTGCTAAAGGTGGCGGGGGAGGCATACCTATGCCCGCTGAGACAAAGTACAAAATAATAGTAAGGAACCGAACTAGAAAGTACATGCTAGCATAAATACGAGCTAGAAAAAATAGAAGGATGGATCCCACATACAAGTTGTGCCTGGAATAACAGTCAAGAATTATACAAGAATATTTGAGTACATGAGATACAAATACAACCCAAATGCCCCCTACACACGGTGAAGGGCTCGCAAAATCTGACTGATACATGCAAGTCAAAAAGGTGCTGCAAACGGTTGGGGCCGATATCATCAAATGGAAGGAGCTGCATCAAGGGCTAAAATTAAGAAGTCGTCCGAGCATGTGGGGGGTTACCTGTAGGGCCACCCCCTCATGAGGTTTGAAACATCTCACACACACTCGAGAATCACCAATAGTTACTGTTGCATCACTAGACCATCAAGTATATGGATCACGATCATGTTGAAAGGAGCTCAAACCAAGGTACACTGCCCTCTAGACCTAGCTTCTGGAGTAAATGAGTTTATGTCGACAGAAGGAGGTCTGTCATAGGTGAGGCAATAAGGAATCCCCAGATAAGGCACGACAGAAAATAGTAGAGTGACTAACAGACGAACACTAATGATGATAATGAGATGGGGGAAGATCCAAAGGGGACCATGAAAAACATGAGTACAAAATGGTATCTCATGACGGAAATTGACACGAACAGTAAAGAGTATGGAGGCAAAGTGGTGCCCCCAATGAAATGTGTTGTTAGTGAGAAAATCTGATTTTGAGGAGAGGTGAAGTAAGACTTCATGGGCAATAGGTATCCTGGTGAAGTAGCGAAGTGCGAAAAGAAATAGATGTTGGCTATCTAAAATAAAATAAAACATGCATTTCGAACGGGAAATGCTAAGGGTAATATCTCTTAAGATAGAGTACATTGCTAGGATTAGGAAGGATGTGGCCTTCAAAGTCCTCTAGAAGATATGCCCCCTTACCAAGGTATTTGCTGATAATGTAATGACCTAGCCATAATGAGTTGAACTTCCCATGACCGAGGGTATCGTGGGCCTGGTCATATACTAGAACAAGGTCACCTTCATGAAAGGTACGAGGTTGTACTTTTCGGTCATACTGATCTTTGGTGCACTTTTTCACTAGTTCAAGAGTTTGCAATGCAACATGATGGTCTTTTGAGGCACGCTCGAGCATGATAAGTCATTGTTCTAGAGGTTGGGTATCAGGGAGAAGTTTGACGACCAAGTGAAGGGAAGGGATTTCACACTCGATCGGTAAGACTGCCTCCTCGCCAAAGACAAGGTGGAAATGAGTGAAACCAATGGCAGTTTTAACAGAACTACGATAAGCCCACAAAGTAGGGAAGAGGATGAGATGCCAATTGGTTTTGTGCTTATTCGCCGTTCGTTGAAGCATGGTCTTAAGAATTTTTTTGACCGCTTCAACTTGGCCATTACCTTGGGGGTAATAGGAAGATGAATATTGGTGCTCAAAACACAATAGGGAGGATAACTCATGCCAAATATCATCTTCAAAATGTCGGCCATGGTCAGAGACTAATTTTTTTGGAACTCCGAATCGCACAATGACGTGATTAAAGAATAAAAGGGCTACGGTGGTTACCGTATTGTTGAATGTTGGCATAGCTTCGGCCCATTTAGTGAAATAGTCAACCGCCACAATGATATATTTGTGGTTACTAGCAGATGGAGGTAAAAATTCCATAAAGTCAATGGCCCATTTACAAAAAGGACCAGCTGTGACGACAGGATGGAGGGGAGCGAGAGGAGCTTGCGCCTTGCGGGTGAAATGTTGGCAATTGGAACAATGTTTGACTGCTTCAATGCAATCACTAAAGAGAGAAGGCCAAAAATACCCAGCATGGATGATTTTTTGGGTGGTGGCGAGGCCGGAGAGTTGGCCACCACAAGCGCCGCTATGACAGGCATTGAGGACTTGCTCGGCTTCAGCGTGGTTGAGGCAACGGCGAAGGACAATATCTACTCCACGACGATAAAGGTCATCACTGATTAGAAGGTAGCGAGAGGCTTGGTGTTGGATACGTCGTCGAGCGTCACGATCAAGATGAAGGGTGAACTTTTGGGTTCGCAAGTAAGTAAGGATGTCACCGTACCAAGGATCGTCGGTGTTGATGGGAAATAAATGTTCATCGGGAAGAGCATCATTAATTGGAGTATCTTGCGTCCTGGTAGGTAAATTAGAAATGAGTTCAGCGAGGACCAAAATTTTCTTACTTTTTAGGGTGACAAACTCAAGGTCAAATTCTTGGAGGATAATGACCCAACGAGCATACTTCCCACTGAGGATGCGTCGAATCAATAGGAAAGCCATGGGGTTGGAATCAATCACAACCTTGGTGGAACGCATGAGGATATAATGACGCAGTTTCTGGACCGAGAACACAACAGCTAGTGCTAATTTTTCTTCATGTGAGTAGGACACAGGTGGACAGGCAAGGTTCTTACTAACATAATAGATTACATGTTCGATACCATTATCATCCTCTTGGATAAGGACAATAGCAATCGAATAGGTATAAGCGGAGATGTATAGGATGAAATCGCGGTCAAAGTCAGGAGGGTGGATGAAGGGAGCAGATGTGAGAGCATGCTTGAGGGCATCAAAAGACACTTGAGTGTAGGTATCCCAGACAAATGGGGTCTGAGATCGAAGAATTCTAAGGAAGCTGTGTACGGTGGTGGCATAGTCAGGAATGAATCAGCGAAGAAAATTAGCTTTACCTTGGAGACTTTGTAGCTGGCGTAAGGTACAAGGAATAGGAAGTTCAAGAATGGCTTAAACCTTCAAAGGGTCGAGATTTATCCCGTCTTTAGATACTATGAAGCTAAGGAGACGACCGGTGGGAACACAGAAGACACATTTCAATGGGTTAAGGCAGATGTTATACTTGCGACATCGGAGGAAGATGGTACGTAGATCATGAAGGTGTTGCGCCTGATGTTTAGAATGCACAATAAGGTCATCTAAATAGGCAAGGATAATATGAGCTAAGTCATGGAAATAATAATACATGGCTCATTGAAAAGTGGTGTCAGCATTTTTAAGGCCAAATGGCATGACTCGGTATGCGAAAGTGCCCCACAGACTAATGAATGCAGTTTTAAGTGGAGTCGCCAATTGTTAGTATGAATCTTTCATCGTAAAAGACCACTTTAGCTACGCATAAAAATATCCCTAACATCGATTATGGCTGCCAAATATCTTTAAATCTGTAATTAGGTGATCCAAATAATCCTACACAAATCCAGATCTAAGCATAACAGATATTAAGCAGATAAAGTAAAATGTGGCTCCATGCATCCAAGAGACAAGAAAAGAACAATGTATTTGAAGGAATTTTTATATTATATTAAAAAGGGGCACCTGAGAGGAAAACAAGAAAGGTTTTTTCTAGTTCTCCTCAATGGGATGGGTTCTTGAAAGTCCTCAGCATTTCAAATCTAAAATTTCTCTCTCTTGTTGGTGTAGAAAACCCAGACAAACATAGAACTCAAGGGGAGTTCACAAGGAAAAATGGAGAATGTGACCAAGTATAGATCCAGAGTGATCTAATGCAATTGAAGGTGACTAATGAATGGGGAAAACCCTTCTATTTATAATAAAATATTAGGGTTATCTAGAACTTGGTGAATGAATAAAATATTATTAATCAAATTCTAGAACAACCCTTTAGGAATATTTTATTATATTTGTTGGAGGGAAAAGGATTTTTGACTTGGGTCAATTCCTTTATTTATAAACAATAAATAAATAAGTGATTTATTTATTATTTTAGGAAATGGTGGGAATATAATTAAATAAATAATTATTTATTTAATTATTTAAAAATGATTTAGTGAAATTTAACTAGGAATATTATTTAAATAACGATTTAAATAACTTATTCCTAGGAAATAATCAAATAAATAATGATTTATTTAATTGATTTCCTTGTTTTGGGTTAAATATGACTAGGAAATATAAACAAATGTAGATTTATTTATTATTTCCTTTTGGGGTTTCCTGTTTAGACCATAAACAACTTAATAAAGGTGTTTTACTAAGTTATTTCACATAGTGAAAGCAATTTTACTTAGGGTAAAATTGGTCTTACATGGTCTACTTGGTTTCATCTAATGATAAAAGGTTAGATGACCAAAAAATGTTGTAACACTGGTTTTCCAATGACTTGGTTGGGTTGCCAAGCCACAGAAAAATTAAGCCTATTTATCACAGCATGACATTTACGGAGTGCCAAGGTGTGTCAGGGAATGCCAGGAAGTAATAACACATGCTATAAAGTTCCAAGGCATGTTAGGCATGCTAAGACATGCCAATATGTGCCAGGTGCCAGGTGTGGCACCAACACATGCTAGGGAGTGTTAGGGCCAAGTTCCAGGAAAAAACAAGGGGCACTAGTTTGAAATGCATGGAAATAAATAAATATGAGTGTGTGATAATGAGTGTTAGAAAGTTGAAGGTGTGCTAAGGCAGGAGTGACAAGGTATGCTATATTGCTAGGGAAGCATGCAAATATGTTCTAAGTGCCAAGGTGTGCTAATTCATGCCAAGGAGTGTTAGGGAGTGCCAAGGAAATAAAATGTAGCACTAGGTCAAAATGCATGGAAATGAATGATAAAGTGTGTGAGATAGAGAGTGTTAATGAGTTCTAGGTGTGTTAAGAAGGTAGTGGCAAGGTATTCTAGGTAGTGCCAATGAATGTTAGAGTTCCATGGCAACATGCTAATATGTGTCAAGTGCCAGGGTGCGTAAATGCATGTTAGGGAGTGTTAGGGAGTGCAATGAAAACATAAGGGAGAACTAGCTCAAAATGCATTGAAATGAACAACTAATATGTGTGATAGGGAGTATCAGCAAGTCCCAGTTGTGGTAAGGAGGGAGTGACAAGGCTATATGGTAGGCAGTGTCAAGGAATGCTATAGTGCTAGGGAATTTCAGGGAGTGATAGGGTGTGCTAGGGAGTTCTAAGGCATGCCAAGGAATGCAATTGGTGCTGACATGTTCCGCATAGAGCCAGGGGATTGTTAGACCTACCCGGTGCTATAACATGTCAAGATGTAAACTGTGTTTCTTAGTTGTTTTAAGGAAATGATTGGATGTGAGCCTTGAATTGGTAACTTTCTATGTGGGATGAGTTATATAAATATCTTAGGTGAACAAGGCATATTCTAGTTGCAGTAGTTGTAACTTGGTCAATTTGTTGTAGTCGAGGAAGGACTTGGTTGGGTTACCAAGTCCCAAAAAAAGTAAGGGTATTTTTGAGGGAATGATAGATAATGAGTGTCAAGGTGTTCCAAGGAATGAAAGAGTGTGATAACACATTAAAAAAAATGTCAATTCATGCTAAGGAGTGTTAGGTAGTGTCAAACCATCACAAGGGAGAAGTAGGTCAAAATTCATGGAAATGAACAAATAATATTGTGTGTCAATGAGTTTCAGAAATCTGTAGGCATCCCAAGGATGAAGTATGTTATGAAAAGTTTAAAATAAGACTTGCAGGAGTTAATACTATGGTTTCGATAATGGGTTGGACAAATAATTTTCAAACAATGGGAAACTATAAGTTGGGAAGAACACTATTTTCCAATGCCTAAGTTCGGTTTCCAAGCCGCAAAGTAAGTAATCCTATCTATGATGGCATGACAACTACGAAGTGCCAAGGTGTGGTAGGGAATTCTAGGATGTACTAACACATGCATGGAAATTCCAAGGAATTCTATGCATGCCAATACAAGCCAAGTTCTAAGGCATGCCAAGATGTGTCACATGCCAAAGTGTGGTGCCAATGCATTTGTTAGTATGAATATTAATTCCAAGCGTACGAAAAAAGGCCACTTTAGTTGTGCATAATAAAAAACCATAATAGCAAATATGGCTACCAATATCCTCAAATCTGCAGTTAGGTGATCAAGATAAATGCTGCAAAAATCTAGATCTATGCATTAAAAGAAATTAAACAATAAAAAAAACAAGATTTACTCTATGCATCCAATAGACAAGACAAGAATATGTTGAATGAACTTTGTATTATGGGTACCTAGGAGGAAAACACAGAAGGGTGTTACCTGTTCTCCTCAATGGGATGGGTTCTTGTAAGTCCTCAGCACTTCATATCTAAAACTTCTCTCTCTTGATGGTGTAGAAAACCCAGACAAAAATGGTAGCAAAATATGACTATGATGGTGGATCAATAGTCACACCAAAAGTATAGATCCAGAGTGATCTTTAGGCAAAAAAAGGTGGTAAATGAATGGAAAAAACATTCTATTTATAACAAAATATTGAGTTAGTCTAGATATTGGTGCATAATTAAAATATTATTAACCAAATCAAGATCCAACTTTTATGGAATATTTTATTATATTTTTTGGAGGGAAAAGGAATTTGACTTGGGTCAAATCCATTTATTTGTAAATAATAAATAAATAAATGATTTATTTATTATTTTAAGGATGTGGTTAAATAATAATCAAATATATATTGATTTACTTAATTATTTATGGGTGATTTAGTCATATTTAACAAAGAATATTATTTAGATAAGGTTTAAATAATTATTCTTTAGAAAATAATAAAATAAATAATGATTTATCTAATTAATTTCCTTGTTTTGGGTTAAACATAACCAGAAATATTAATTAACCATTTTTTAACTAATTATTCCTTGAGGAAAATCAAACAAATGTAGATTTATTTAATATTTCCTCATGGGGTGTCATGTTTAGACCATAAACAACTTAATAAAGGTGGTTTACTAAGTTATTTTCATAGTGAAGACAATTTTACTTAGGGTAAAATTGGTCTTACATGGTGTACTTGGGTCCATCTAATGATAATAGGTTAGATGACCAAAAAATGGTGTAACATATTGCCCGCCAGCGTGCGAGCATCAGGAGCTAATCATATGACCGAAGTATGTTGTAAGAACTCAATCACTAGACACTGAAGGGGAATTCAAAGAGAGAGAATTATAAGGTATAACAAAGTGTTGATAGGGCTAGACCCTAAGGAGGTGAGACTTACAGGTATGACAAGTCTCTTTTATGAGTGAGCACCTGTGCTATAGGCGGCGGGAGAGGCATACCTATGCCCGCCGAGTCAAAGTACAAAAAATAAGGTGTCCAGTAAACAAGGGAATGAACATGGTAATGAATCCCACATACATATTATGCCTGGGATAATAGCCAAGACTTGTATAATAATATCTGAGTACATGAGATATAAATATAATTGAGATGCCCCTGCAAATAGGAAAGTGCTCTAAAAATCTGACTGATACATGCAATCAAAAAGGAATTGGAAGCGGCTAAGTTCGACATCATAAAATATATGGAGCTGCATCGAAAGTTGAAGTGAATAGTTCATCTGGGTATGTGGGGGGCTACATCTAGGTCCACCCCCTCATGAGGGCTAAAAACATCTCACACACACTTGGGAATCACCATTCCAATCTGCTGGATCACTGAACCATCAAGTATATGGATCTCGATCATGTTGAAAGGAGCTAGAGCAGAGAAAAAATCAAGTCAAAGAGATATAAGGAGTCCCTTTGCCTAATCCAAGGCACCGAACAAGAGTAGAAGCTGGAACTAAGGTACACCACCCTCTAGACCTGTGTTCTGGAATAAATGATCTAATGTCGACAGAAGGAGGTCTGCCATAGGTGAGGCAATAATGGGTCCTCAACTAAGGCATGAGAGAAAATAGTAGAGCGATTGACGAATGGACACTAGGGGTGATGATGAAATGGGGGGAACTGAGTAGCGGACGGACGAATTCCCTTCTTAGATCATAAAGGGCATGGATGACCTGGTAGTGATTGACACAATATCATAAGGGATAGGGGATAGTGGGACTGGAGGCCACAATGTTCAACACAAGAGAGAGGCCAAGCAACAAAGGATGGAAGACTATAGCGGAATACAAGGGTACTTGGGATAGACTCCATGAATGTAATGATGACTCAACTTGGATGCTCTAAACAAGGGTGACTCGATGATGCTACCACACAGAAGCGGAAAAGGTCCAATGGGGACCATAAAAACATGAGTACATGGTGGTTACTCACAACGAAAATCAACATTAGCATGGAAAAGTATGGAGGCAAAGTGGTGCCTCCAAGTACGAGTGTTGTAAGTGAAGAAATTTTGATTTTGGAGAGTAGTGAGATGACGTTATGTGCACAAAAAGTTTCTTGGTAAAGTATCAAATCACAAAAAGCATGAGCTGGCTACCTAAAGAAAATAAAACATGCATTTCTAGAAGGAAATGCTAAAGGTAATATCCTTTCAGATAGAGTGCATTGTGAGGATTGGGAAGGGGATGGCCTTTGAAGTCCTCTAATAGATATGCCCCCTGACCTAAATCCTTACTGATGATGTAAGGTCCTAGCCATAATGAGTCAAACTTCCCATGACCAAGTATATCATGGGCTTGGTCATACACCAAAACAAGGTCGCCTTCATGAAAAGTACGAGGGTGGAATTTTCGGTCATATTGAGATTTGGTGGGTTTCTTAGCTACCTCAATGGTTTGCAATGCAACACGACGGTCTTCAGGAGTGTGCTCAAGCATGATAAGTCATTTTTCTAAAGGTTGGGTGTTAGGGAGAAGTTCGACAGCTAGATGAAGGGAGGGGATTTCACACTCGATCGGTAAGACTGCTTCCTCTCCAAAAACAAGGTGGAAATGAATAAACCTAGTGGTAGTTTTAACAGAAGTTCTATATGCCCACAAAGTAGGGAAGAGCATAAGATGCCAGTTGGTTTTGTGCTTATCCATCATCCGTTGAAGCGTGGTTTTAAGAGTTTTATTGACTTCTTCAACTTGGCCATTACCTTGGGGGTAATAAGAGGAGGGATATTGGTGCTCAAAGCCCAACAGGGAGGATAGCTCATGCCATATTTCATCTTCAAAATGTCAGCCATGGTCAGAGACCAATTTTTTTGAAACTCTAAATCGAGTGATTACATGGTTCAAGAAAAAGAGGGTTGTAGTAGCTGTCGTGTTATTAAACGTTGGCATGGCCTTAGCCCATTTGGTGAAATAGTAAACTGTCACGATGATATACTTATGGCTACCAGCCGATGATAGTCAATGTTGGGTGCTAAAAGGTGCCTTTTAAAACTGCTATTTATCCCACATTAATTATCAACCCGGGCAAGTCCTCTTATTTCAAGAGTGTACACAATATGTGCACACTATAATCCCAGAGAATAATGTTTCTTAAAATTTAGTATAGATCTTTCAAATATAAGAATAAACGGATGCTTTTAATAAATCCGAATTGCAACTAAAGGAAACTCAATGCTCTAAAACTAAATCATTCGTTCAAAAAAGTAACAACAATTATTAGTCAAGGATACAGTAGAAATAACTCATTCTTATTTTAACTGATGTAAACTAATCAAGCATAAATAAGATCCTCAATCTGAGAGCTTTGACAACAATAGCCAATGTTCTTTAGAGTTTTTGATCTCACACAAAACACACTAAATAACCAATCAGAAATGGCAATGAATTAAATCAATAATGCTACTGCAACTGATGGAAATGAGATAATTATGCTAACTGTAAGAATGCTAAAAGGAAAAACTAAATGATTGCAAAAAGTAAATGAGAAGCAATGCTATATAATAGAAATAGATAGCAACACTTATGTGACTGCAATGAACAAAAAAACTAAGTTACTGAAATGAACAACGAATCTCTATAATTAGAATGAGCAACACAACAATATACTTGTAGAAAAAAATGATCTTGTTATGAGGGAAAAGAACAGCAACACAATTCAATTGCAGAAAGTAATCATTAAACAAACCACACTTGCAGAAATTAGAAATAAGGCAAACCACACTATATGGTACACAAACGACAAGTAGATCCACCAGGAGCCGAGACCTTAGCCGCCAGTGAATACTACTAGATTACTTCAGGAGATGCAAAGGAACTACAACTATTTTTATATATTCATTATTGCATAATTGTTACAGCAAGTTTGTGCTCTGCTTCAAAGGCTAGAGTCAATGATTAAAGTTACAATTTCAATAGTAATTCTCCCATTCCTCCTATCCTATCCTATCTATCTCTAATCTAATAATCCATCTAATTCTCTCTCTAATCATCCATCATGAATCCCCATAATAACCCCCCTTCTCTGATCTTTGTTTTGATTTAAATAAACATAGAGAAAAGAGAAGTTACAACCGATATGATTAAAAATGATTCCTATTACAAAAATGGATTGCTCACAACCAATTTATCAGCAAGATCATATCTGAAATATCCTTCCATCAATCATTTAACAGGAACAGGTCTAATTTAGTATTGCAAATGGAAGAATTTGGAAAACAGCCACAACAAAGAATCTCAGAAAATTGACCGAAGAGAACCTTCCATTTCTCTCAATACAGGCTGAATTTGGGAAAATTGTTCATTAATAAAGTTAATTCGGTTCGTTCTGGACAAAACCCATGTTTCAGATTTTCCATATTCTTCTCCATTTTCCCAATACGTCCAATGAAACACTGTCACTTCTTATTCTAGCGAATTTCTGAGTTGGCATATTTAATGATGAGCTGGAGATCAACTCTACAATCTAGAAAATATCTTGGAGGCTAAAATGGTGAGTGATGTTACAAAAAATTTATTAATAAACCATAATTGGTAAAATCATGCATAATCATCAACTTATTAAAAATAAAGGAGAAGAAATAAGATTTATCCATAAGAGCATAAATAATTATAAAATGGAATTAAATGATAAATTATGATAAATGGCATGATAAAGAAGAGTAGAAATGGATGAAATAGGTGTTAAAAAGTGATAATAATAATAACATATTAGCGGACCAACAGTCGACACTCCATAAAGTCTATGGCCCACTTACAGAAGGGACCAGCTGAGATGACAAGATGGAGGGGAGTCGGAGGGGCTCGTGCCTTAGGGAAAATTTTTTGGGAATTGGGAGAGTGTTTGACTACCTCAATGCAATCACCAAAGAAATAAGGCTTGAAGTACCCAGCGTGCATGATTTTCTAGGTAGTGGCCAGACCGGAGAGGTGGCCACCACAAGCGCCGCTATGGAAGGCATTGAGGACTTGTTCTTGTTCAGCATGTGTGAGACAATGACGAAGGATAGAATCTATACTATGAAGATAAATGTCGTCACCAATAAGAAGGTAGCTGGGGGCCTGGTGTTGGATACATCGTTGAGCATCACAGTCAAGATAGAGAGTGAAATTTTGAGTTCGCAAATAAGTAAGGATGTCCCCATACCAAGGGTCATCAGTGGTAATGGAAAATAAATGTTCATCGGGGAAATTATCATTAACTGGAGGATCCTGCGCACCTATAGGTAGTTTGGAAATGAGTTCAGCGAGGGCTAAACCTTTCTTACCTTTTAGTGTGACAAATTCAAGATCGAATTCCTGGAGGGGTACGATCCGACGGTTGTACTTCCCAATGATGATTCGACGGCTCAATAGGAAGGCGATAGTGTTGGAATTAGTCACGACCTTGGTGGAACACATGAGGATGTAATGACGAAGTTTTTGGACTGAGAACACGATAGCTAGTGCTAATTTCTCTTCATGTGAGTAGGATACAGGCTATCCTACCAGGTTCTTACTGACATAATAGATAACATGCTCAATTTCGTTGTCGCCTTCCTGAATAAGGACTCCAACGACCGAGTAGGTGGAAGCGGAGATATACAGGATGAAGTCCCTGTCAAAGTTAGGGGGATGAATTAATGGAGCAGATGTGATAGCATGATTCAGGGCATCAAAAGACTCTTATGCATAGGTATTCCAAATAAAATGGATATTAGAGTGAAGGAGTCTAAGGAAACCATGCACGGTGGTGGCATAGCTAGGTATGAACCGGCAAAGGAAATTAGCTTTACCTTGCAGGCTTTATAACTGGCGTAAAGTATGAGGGATAGGAAGCTCAAGGATGGATTAAAATTTCAATGGGTCAAGCATGATACCATATTTAGACACAATGAAGCCTAGAAGATAGCTGGTAGGTACACAAAAGACACACTTCAGCAGGTTGAGGCTGATATTATACTTGTGACATCGAAGAAAGAAGGTACGCATATCGTGGAGGTGTTGTGCTCAATGTTTAGAACGCGTAGTGAGGTCATCTAAATAAGAAAGGATAATATGAGCCAGGTCATGGAAACAATAAGACATAGCCCGTTGAAAAGTGGCTTCGGTGTTTTTAAGGCCGAACAGCATGACTCGATAGGCAAATTTTCCCCATGGACTAATGAATACATTTTTAATTTGATCATCACGACGGATAAAAATTTGGCTGTACCCAGAGAAACCATCCATAAAGGATAGAACCTCGTACCCCACACACTCATCAATGATTTGGTCAATCAATGGTGTGGGGAAGTTGCCTTTGGGACAAGCTTTGTTCAGATCATAAAAGTCGGTGCAGACACAGATGGTGCCTTGTTTTTTGAGAACGGGAACTGGATTGGACATCCAAGTGGTGTATTCAATGGGATAGATAAAAGCAACATGCTTGAGCTTATATATTTCGGCTTTGACAGCTTCTTGTCTGGAAGGATTAATGGGTCTCATCTTTTGGCAGATAGGATTGGCATCAGGCCATGTATCGATATGGTGTTCGACAATGACAGAATCAAGTCTAGGAATTTCTGAATAGGACTAGGAAAAAATATCACATAATTCTTTGAATAGCTTGGTGTAATCCTCAACCTCTTCCAAGGTGCAATGGGCGCTCAAGGTGATATTTTCTTCTATCCCTGGTTTGTCAGAAATGTCGATTTTAATGGTAGGAGAGATGTTGGCCATATTTCCTTCTTTGAAAGCATCAGGTGCAGGGATTGGATTTATAAACCAATCAACCTCATTAGGAAATATTCTTTAGTTTCCACAGCATATTAGTCATGGGAATTCTATGGGAGGAAGTATGCACGGTGGTGCATATCATTCCATGGAAAGTCAAGTACAGTCATAGCTTCCATAATGTCTTCATCGGAATGGAAGATGGGGTGACTGGAGGAAGAGAGACCTCCTGACACAGTAGAACTACCTAACTCATCATCATGTGAAGAGAGACTCACATGTGCAACGTCATGGGGGATGACAGAAGAGTAAGTAGATAAAGGATCTACCGATGTTGAGCCCAGGGTGATTGCTAAAGGGAGGTTAGGCGACACGTCAGGGGAAGCCTCCAAGGTGACTTCTACCGAGGGTATCATGGATGATGATAGGTAGAAAATGTGGGCTAAAGCCTCCATCATCTTGACATCGAGAGGTGGAACATCAATGGGAGCAGGCAGATCCTCTGGTTCTGCTGGAGCAGAACTCGCAGACAAGTGAGAGGTGAACTTGTCATGCTTGGCCTTGGTTTGGTGGAAAGATTATAAAGAGGAGTGATACTCTTTAAGGTGGGGATAGAGGTGAGTGTAATGGACATGGAAATCGCACAAAGAATAGGGGTGATTGGTGCACAAATTTTTTAGTTTCAGGATTGAATTGGGTATAGTGACATAAACCTCAGGGATATCAAACTCCGAAAATGTCTCATTGACCATGGAATTAAGGTGATGCAACTCTGGACAAGTATGGGTGGCGTGACCAGCAACATCACACAAATCACATTGGATAGTGCATTTTGGCGGCCGAGGAGGGGCAGGATTTGTCAGAGTTGCCTTGTCTTTGGTTGCCCCCATGCAAGCTTTGCCCTTCTTACTCGAAGCGGTCGCAACAGGAGGTGGTTCCTGTTGAGGAGGTTGAGGCACAGTTGCAGTGGGAGAAGTCATTGGGACCAGTTGAACTGGGGTCAAAGCAAGGTAAGGTTTGGGCTGACCAGGCGGGGTAGTGGTTTAAGGTACTAGACCGGAATCCCAAGGGTTAGGTTAGGAAGAGAGAGGGTGGCCATGACAGGTGTTGTATAAAATCCTGGTGGGGAAGCTAGGAACGGTATCTGACCGGAGGGGTAATGGCCAGGCGGGACGGCTCCTAAATGGTTAAGGCCTAGAGGAACCATTCCAGGAGGATAGAGAGGCTCATGGATATCAGCTGAAGGGCTAGGAGGAGGAGTCCATAAGGTTGAATCAAAGGGATAGGAGTAGGCTATGGAGGGCGAGGAGGTTGTTGACTAGCCGAGGAGGGCTGCTTGAGAGTAGCCCGAGATGATTGCATCATGCAAACATTCAATGAGCTGGGATTACAGACAGGAGGAGGAAGACAAGGGAAAGTACCAAGCAATGAATAATCCTTATAGAATCCTTATGAGACACTAGTCAAAGGATTGACGATTTTCTTGTTTGCCACCGAAGAGATAATGGACTTAGGGGAGGTCTGAGACTTTAGTTCATAATATGTCAACTGGTAAATGTTGACTATATTTCTATTATGATGGAAGGAAATCTTGTGGTGGACCACGGAAGGGACAACAAATATCACATAAGTGTAGCTACAACCCAATAGAATTTTGTAATCTAAGGGGGCATCTATGACTTCTACATCAACACAAACAGTCTTGCTTGCAAGAGTGATAGGACAATTGTGGAATAGGCCAATGGGCTGGGAGGCATGGCCATCCCATGCTCGGAGAGTGATCATGGAAGGAGCCAGCTCAGGTGATCCGAGTTGCTTCCAAACCAAAGATGACATCACATAGGTGGATTCCCCCTCATCAACAATGCACCGGGAAATGTTGGCATTCCGGACCTTGACTAGAATTTGGAATTTGATGGAAGTAGGGAGAGGAGGATGCTCTTACCGGTGACCATCAAAGACAATTAATCCATCGTCGAAAGGATATACAATGCCCACGATAGATAGTATAGCTTTTCATTGTGAAGGGCACAACTAGAGGAGTTCCTGCATTGAAATGGCAGTAGGATATTGTGCCAAATAATCTATTATGCTATACGAATGGCTGGCTTTACCAGAAGCAACATTTAGGTGTAGTGGTCCCTTAGGGATCTTCATATGAAACTCCACCTTAGGCTGAGGGGTCTGCAAGGGACCATTAGGTGTCGAAAGAGGCTCTTTAGAGATCGAAGGAGGTTGCTCAGGGACATATATAGTAGGAGGCTTGTTGTACTGACGGGACCAAGTCTGAAGATTGACGTCTACGGTTGGAGACTGATCAAAGTTCATCATGAGAATTTGGTAATCAGAGGTACCATATGGAAGAGGTTGAGTGGCCACCTATCGTTCAGTTAAATGGGTAGCCACAAATCCTTGCTGAGTGAAAGGATTAGTAAGCACAATCGGTTGACTAGGTGCAACACTGGGAGGGACAGAAGGGGTGGCTTGCTATCCTCACAATGTTGGTTGAGACTCCCACAGTTTCCGCATCTATGGTAAAAGAGCGCAATCATGAGTGTAATGACCATAAACACCACAACAAGAACCAAGCTTGTTCATGCAAACAGGCCTATCCTGCTTGGGCTGGGTGCCCTATTGCTGGTTAGTGGTGTTAGGAGCATTATTTTGAGGACTAGGTCCAAGATTACCAAGAAAAAAATGATTTTGATTTCCTTTCCTCTTCTTTTTGGAGGGAGGAGGATTATTCGTACCCTGCTGTGCATGCACTTGCCCCTAAGGGTGTGGTGGCTATTGTTGCGAGGGTTGAGAAGGAAAGGGAGGAAGCGGTGCTAATGATGGAGGAGTTGGGGCACCAGGTTATGGGTACAGATAATGAGGTTGGGTAATAGTGTGGTAAACAAGAGGTTGGGAAAAAATAGGAGGCATGTCTTATCCTGGATACATGCTACCGGGAGGGGGAAAAGTGCAGGAGGTGTTGGCCCCCGTGAAGAAAGCCATAGCCCATGGGAGGTTGAGCGTACGGATTAGGGAGAGCTCCAACGATACCGTCGGTGGCGTGAGATTCCCCCAGTGCATTGGCACCATCGGTTCTAGGAATATCAGGTAGAACAGTATAAACATAACCCGACTAAGCATAGATCAGGTCATATTTTAACGCAATTTAGAGAGCGACTTCTTCGGTTTGAGGAAAGTGCGATGCAAAATATTTTCTGATAGGTGGAAAAAGAGATCTAAGGAACCAGTCCATGCAGACATGGTCTTCAAAGGTAGGAGCTTTACATAGGTTCTTTCTTCTCTGCCATTCCTAGACATGGTCGGATAGGCGGGTCGTAGACGATTGACGGAAAGCAGTCAAGAGTTCGATACCAGTGCCATAATGAAGGGGAAGCTGGTTCAGTAAGACAGGAAATCATGGGCAATAGTCGCAAAGGTGGTATGAGAAGAAGGGTATTGATAAACATACCACTTAGAAGGTTCACTTGTAACCATACATTGGAACAACCGAAGATGGACAAAGTCATCGGTAATGGAGTTAGACGAACACCACATGTGGAAAGATCTAGCATGATTTGTAGGATCTTCTCCAGCAAGGCCTTCAAACTTTGGGATGTCGGAAGGGAGCTTCGTCGGCATAGCAGGCCAACTAGCATCATGGTGTATAGGGTCATTTATCAATTGGTAAAAATTGGGGAGGCTGAGGCCTACCATGAAGGGGAGCAATGGCGGAGTCGGGGTAGTGTCCATTGTGGTCCCACTAGTGGTATTACCAGCATGAGAGTCGGGGTTACCACTAGCATTAGGTCCTGCACTAGACATGGTGAAGGTGACAGGGGGAGAACCGTAGGTGGAACGAGGAGGATAACCCAATGGTCCAGAAGAAGAGTCGAAGTGCGGACTCCGTGGAGGACTAACTCGAATCCTACGCAGAGGAGTAAGTCTTCTTACTGGAAACTGAGGGTGAAGGCCAAGAAGTCTCTGGGATAAATTCCTTGGTGGTGCAATGATGATGACACAACCATGACACAAAGGAAAAAGGAGACCGACAAGGATAAGGAGGTGCAAGATCAACTGGTTACAATGTCGAAACAAGGGCAGAGAGGTGCAGGATCAATTAATTTCAATGTTTTAGAGTCTTTGCTTGGTGGTGTTAACCAAGCCCTTTTTAACTGATGGCGTGTGTGTGTGAAGTGTTTAAATTTTAATTTTTAAACCCAGACATTTGTAGAGAAAAAGAAAAAATGTGATGTATAGCTGCAAATAAACCTGCAAATGACACTATATAAGCCTGCAAAAACAAAAAATGAACAGCTAATAATGCAATAATCTAAACACAAGGAGGCGGGCCTCTCAAAAAATATTCTATAGGTGAGTAAAAAAATAATCAAAACACACTAAAAAATACAATATATCTAAGTTTAGGAGGGACAGGGATCTAAAGGACAAAATCTGCTGGAAAGTGGTGCAGAAACAACAACAGATCAGAGGAAAAATTGTTGTAAAAAGAGGTGGCGAAAGGCTATCTCCAGGAGGGAAATAGAGTGAACCCTAGAGGAAAACCCAAACAAAGGTAAATGAGGTGATTTGGATGGATAACAAGCCAATCTGAAGTGGATCTGAAGGTGAGGTATCAAATCTGAAAAAATCGTTGAAGACTCTAAAATTTTAGACAACCTGTAACAGCAAAAACTCTTCCACAAGAAGTGGAGGGTACTGAAGCCCTAGGGGCTAGGTTCCCACTTATTTGAGTAAAAAATAACAACTACAGGTCTAAAACGAGTGGAGACGGAGGTCAAAAAACCCTAAATAGAGGCTCAAACAAACCCAAAAAACTTTTAGAAAAATTCCCGCAAAAAGTCCAGGTCGCATTTTTTTAACCTGTTTTCAGCAGAGGTCACAGTTTTTGGGCTGAAAGGTGCATCCTAAGGGTCTAGGTCACAGTTTTTGGGCCAAAAAGTGTGATCTACACTTTCGACACTTTCAGCGGCAGATTTTAGAAAAACAATTTCTCTCAACTACGACTGATGTTTGTTACCTACGCAATAGGTTCAAAAACAAGCGAAAGTTAGAATATTTATCTTTTTAGGGTTTTATAGGTTAAAAAAAACATTAAGAAAAGAAAAAAAAAGAGGCTGAAGAGAAATGATAGGGTTTGAAGCAGCTGGATATGCAAGGATCATAAAAATGACAAAGGTCGTAATCGTAAACCCATGTGGAGTCGCCAATTGTTAGTATGAATCTTAATTCCAAGCGTACGAAAAAATACCACTTTAGTTGTGCATATCAAACAACCCTAAAAAAAAATATGGCTGCCAATATCCTCAGATTTGCAATTAGGTGATCAAGATAAGTACTGCAAAAATCTAGATCTATGCATTAGAAGACATTAAACAATAGAAAAAACAAGATTTACTCCATGCATCCAATAGACAAGACAAGAATATGTTGAATGAATTTTGTATTATGGGCACCTGGGAGGAAAACATAGAATGGTCTTACCAGTTCTCCTCAATGGGATGGGTTCTTGTAAGTCTTCAGCACTTCAGATCTAAAACTTCTCTCTCTTGATGGTGTAGAAAACCCAGACAAAAATGGTAGCAAAATATGACTATGATGATGGATCAATAGTCACACCAAAAGTATAGATCCAGAGTGATCTTTAGGCAACAAAAGGTGGTAAATGAATGGGAAAACCCTTCTATTTCTAACAAAATATTGATTTAGTCTAGATATTGGTGCATAATCAAAATATTATTAACCAAATCAAGATCCAACTTTTATGGAATATTTTATTATATTTGTTGGAGGGAAAAGGAATTTGACTTGGGTCAAATCCGTTTATTTGTAAATAATAAATAAATAAATGATTCATTTATCATTTTAAGGATGTGGTTAAATAATAATCAAATAAATCATTATTTATTTAATTATTTATGGGTGATTTAGTCATATTTAATAAATAATATTATTTAAATAAGGTTTAAATAATTATTCTTTAGAAAATAATAAAATAAATAATGATTTATCTAATTAATTTCCTTGTTTTTTGTTAAATATAACCAGGAATATTAATTAAATTGTTGTTTGACTAATTATTCCTTGAGGAAAATAAAACAAATGTATATTTATTTAATATTTCCTTATGGGATTTCCTGTTTAGACCATAAACAACTTAATGAAGGTGGTTTACTAAGTTATTTTCACAATGAAAGCAATTTTACTTAGGGTAAAATTGGTCCTACATGGTGTACTTGGGTCTATCTAATGATAGTAGGTTAGATGACCAAAAAATGGTGTAACACCATGCTAAGGATTTTTAGGGCCAACATCCAGGCAAACATAAGGGAACACTAGTTTCAAATGCATGGAAATGAATGAATATGAGTGTGTGATAGGGAGTGCCAATGATTTCCAAGTGTGCTAAGGAGGGGGTGACAAGGCTTGCCAGGAAATTCCAAGGCATGTTGGAGTGCTAGGGAAGCATGGCAAGATGTTCCAAGTGCCAAGGTGAGCCATTGTGTGCTAAGGAGTGTTAGTGAGTGCTAGGGAAAAATAAGGGAACACGAGATCAAAATAAATGGAAATGAATGAATAAGGGTCTGTGAGAGGGAGTGGTAGCGAGTTCCAGGTGTTCTAATGAGTGAGTGGCATGGTATGCTAGGTAGTTCTAGGGCATGCTAGAGTGTGAGGGAAGAATGCATTCAATATTTTCAAGGTGCTAAGTTGTGCCAATGCATTCTAGGAAGTGTTAGGGAGTGATATGGAAAGAAAAAGGAGCACCATGTAAAATTAATCCATGGAAATGAATGAATGAGAGTTTGTGGAGGGAAGTGAGATTGAGTTCCAGGTGTGGTAGGGTGGAAGTGACAAGGTATGTTAGGAAGTCCTAAGACATGTTATAGGGTAGGACAACAAGTTAATATGTTTTAGGTGCCACGATGTGCCAATGCATGCAAGGGAGTGTTAAGGAGTTCCATGGAAACAAAAGGGAGCACTAGTTTCAAATGCATAGAAATGAATGAATAAGAGTGTGTGACATGGAGTGTCAATGAGTTATAGGTCTGTTAAGGGGGGAGTGACAAGGTAATCTAGATAGTGTCTAGGAATGCTAGAGTGTCAAGTGTTAGGGTCCTATATTCTAGGGATCAAAGTGTGTTTTCCTCTTATTATTCATTTTGGGGGTCTATTTGTTAAAGTATAGCCTATGAGTCACTATGTGTCATAGTCTAGGAAGTTTTTTGTGTAAAGAGGTCAAAATAGTCAAATTCTTGTAAGTATGTGGGTCATGAGGGGGTCTTTAAGCCCTAATTCGAATTTGTGAGAGGTTAAAGTTCATGAAGGGGTCATAATCACACAATTTCACTCATGAGGGAAAAGGAGTGATTATGAGGGTTTTACGGGTCATTTCATGGAGATTTCATCCATCATAATCCATCATAAGTCACATTTTGGGGTCATGTCATTCAGGTAGAATTTGTTAAAAATAGTTATGGATATGTTAGTGGTTTACCTCATCATCATTCCAAGATTCTCTCCATGTTACCTCACTCAATCCACTCAAAAATTTCCATCATGACATGAAAGAAGGCATGGAAAGGCATAAAATTAGAATTTATTCAAGTTTCCCTCATTTTTAGTCCAACATAACCATAATATGAGCTTTTAGGAGTTTTTAGAACTTTTAGAGGTCAAAAGGAGGTGTTTAAAGTTCAAAAGATGGAGGGCTACTTGGACTTGTTGTGCAACTGCTGCACAAAGTGATTGTTTTAGCCATAATTTGAAAAAGTGGTTTCTGACCAAATGGAGCTAAATTTTGGAAAACTAAAAGACTTTTTCATCAAGAACAAAACAAATAACAAAAACCTCTCTCAGTTTTTGCACAAGTTTTATGGTTTAGGATATATGCAACATTCTTGGAGGAATATTTTTCAAAAATAAAATTTAGTATTTTCCTCCTGTTTCAACCATTGTATTTTTGCGCTCTTTTCTAACAGATGGAAGTCAATTTTGAAAAAATATGTGATCTTTGTGTCGAGCATCGGCCAAATATAAAAAAAAATCTCTAATTTTGTGCACAGGTGTCACAATTTTGGAATTACATGTGTCATTTGGAGACCCATTTTTACAATTACTTGCTGGAAGAATTCTAAAATTTTTGAAATTCAATTTGTAAATTCAAAGTTTTTGAAGGTTTGAAGTATGCTAGTATTGGGCCACTGATTTGTCATTATTATTACTATTTCTTGAAAAATATTTCATCCATTTCCACCATTCTTTTATGACATTATTTATCATAATTTATCATTTAATTCCATTTCAAAATTATTTATTCTCTTGTGGATAAGTAATATTTATTCTCCATTATTTTAATAAATTGAAGATTATTATGCATTAATTTTCCAATGATAGTTTATTAAATTTATAAAATCAATCATGATTTTAGCCTCCAAGATCTCTTCCAGGTGGAGACTTTGATCTTCAACACATAATCAAATATTCTAACTCAGAAATTTTCTAGGACAAAAAGAGACAGTTTTGCATTGCGGATTTCGGGCAACCAAACAATAATCCTTAAAATATGAAACACTGGTTTTGTGTAGAAGGAACCAAATTAGTTTTTCCCTGACGATTTTCCAAAATTAGATCTGAATTGAGAGAAACACAAGGTTCTTTGAAGGTTATTTTTTGATATTTGTTGTGGTGGCCATTTTACAAAGTATTCCAATTGCAATACCAGATTCGACTTGTTCCAGCTAAAACATGATGGAGGGATATTTCAGATCTAATCTTGCTAATCAATTTGTTGTGGAAAATTAATAATTGTAATGGAAAATCCTTCTTTAATCAATTTAGTTGTAATTTCCCTTTGGTCTTTGTGTATTTAAATGAAAACAGATATCAACAAGGGAGGATGAAAAATTGTTTAATTTGAGGCAAAGATAAGAACTTGATTTTGATGTAATTATTTCTCTCATATACTTTAATGAAGGAAGTTATCCATTGAGTTCTACATCTGTTACTTATAATCTGATCTAAATTATTCTTCAAGTAAAAATTGAGTCTTGGGTAGTTGGGCCCACTACCTTGGACGATGTGTTTCCTTGAACACGTAAAGTAGTTTAGTTATGTGTTTGTTTCTTTTAATTTCAATTCATGTTCCTTGAAGTAAATTTCATTTTTAATCAAGTAATTTGTTGTGTGCTGCATTTTCCAAATTTGTTGTTTCCTGCAATTTCTAGATTTTATTTAATTTATTTCTCTAGATTAACATTTGAATTATGTTGGGTGAATAGGTTAAATTTCCAATTAAGAAAGGTATGATTTAAATCAATATTGATTCAAGTAATGTGATTAGCATAATCATTTTCTTGTAATTTACATTTTTCTTTTGAAATTAAGTATTGTTTTTCAAATCTTACATTTTATTTCGTGTCAAATGAGCTCGTTAATGTAAAACCAAATAATGTAGAACTATTGTTAGTTGTTGGTATTTTCTTGCATATATTTTTCCAATTTCCTTATAAAAAAAACACTCCTAGGATTTATAACTAATGTCTAGATGATTAGTTATTTTTATTAAGAAATTAATTTCCTCAACATTTTTGCACTGTTGTTGAGGAGGCAGTCAAATAACACTACGACACTAATATCTGGTTGTAGATGCATACTTGATTTCATGAGGGCTAGATATTAAATACGGAAGGTAAGAACCTAAACACGCATCCTAGGGAACCAGTTATGGGTCCAACCTTAGTAGTCATGCTTAGGTCATATATCATGCATGATTAAAAGTAGGAACATTAGAGGTAGGAACTTAATTTTTTTTTATCATTTCCCTTAAGTGGTCATGTAAGCACCAACCATTCCACTAACCAATTTACAAGAACATTTAAAGGAGGATCACATCAAGAATATCTTCTATATTGGGAAGAAATGGCACACACTACTATTTTTGAATTTCCTATCAGAAATCTAGGAGGAGTGACACAAATGCACATCATTCCCCCATTTTCTCTACCAAATTTTTATGGTTTGGTAAATGAAGATCCATATACATTTTTATTTGAGTTTGAAGTGCTTTGTATATGATATTATTATTGTACTAATGATAAAAGGTTGAAATTTTTTCCTCTTACTATAGAAAGAGAAACTCTCTAATGGTGGGTGAGACTTGGTGGGAACTACATTCAAACATTGGAGGACATCAAGAATGTATTCTTGAAGAAGTCCAAAGACTATTGCAAGGCTATTGGAGAAATTTTCAGTATGATATAAGGGAAATATGAAAGCTTCGAGAACTATGTGGATCGATTTTGATACAACCTTAAAAAATAAAAGCATAAGCATTTGGAAAAAGAGGCCTTGAAAATGCTCCTACCCAAAGGAATCAAAGATGATTTTTTAGAACTCTTAAATCTGATGGGAAAAGGTGATTTTTTTTTAATTATCATATGATGGTGTTTGTGAATTATGCATAAGGTGTTCATGAGGAATCTTCAAGGTTGGTAAGAATTGTAGAGAAATTTCTTATTTATTTTCCAAATATGCTACAAGAGCATGAGATATAGGAGTTGAAATCGATGAGTTATTTGAACATTTTAAAATTGATTTTATTAGCTCTCTCAATTCACAACTGGACATTTTGAAGGCTAAGAAAAATCAAGAAAAAATTGAAGATGTGTTTTTTCCTCGATGCCGAAAGAAACACCACATGGGTAACTTCTCTTTCTTACCTAGGATGAAAGAAACATATCGAAGAGATCGAGAAGCTACAAATTAACAACCATGGAAACCAAGGGAATACATGTATGGCTCAAAACACTTCCTCTTCATTTTATTACTTGCATAATCCATTATGGAATACTCTTGTATTAGGGCATCCATTCCAATATGAATATAACCCTCACCAATCTTATCCAAAATCTTTGTATGGCTCGTCCTATGATTATATGAATACACTCCCTCATCTTGTAGTAGAAACACATTACCCATATTCTTTATGAGCTTTTCCACAACATATTGTATGTCTATCAAAATCAATGAGACAACCCAATCAACTACATCATCAAAATCCTCCATGCCCTACAAATTTTTTTTTTCACTCCATTCTACACACTCACAATAATAAACCTATACAACATGCCTACAGTGCTGAAATGCTAAATTTACCTACCCTTCCCACCCATTCTATATCACATGGACCATTGCAGAAAATGTATATTAAGATTGGGAAGGTTTCAAATCCAAAAAATGCATTTTTCATGGAAGAACTTCATGATATCAAAACCCTGGGAAATCATAATAGTCAAGGCTATATTTAAGATTGGTTTCAATCCATCATTTTTTTGGAGCATCACTCCATACTTCAGCAATTTTTGGCACCATATTTTCAAGGGAACTTGGTCTCTCCTACCTTGGTATTTATTAATGTGTATTTTCTAATTTTAATATGTATATACTTGAGGCCTTGTTTCGAAAATGGTTCCATTAGAAGTGCTCTTACACGTAATCATATTTTATTTTTCTAAGTAGAATAGGTTAGCCGCTAGTGTAGAAAATAGAATAAATAAGGAGATCAATAAAACAATTTTTTATATGTAAAAATAGTTGTTTTTGTTGCAACACGCTGTGAAAATTAACATTAGTGATAAATATTTAAATTTATTTGTGTATTTATATGTATTATAATGAAAATAAATTTTCTACAAACTCATATTCATTTTTATCACCAATTTGGAAAAAATATTTGTTAATCATATTTTATGGCTTGCGGGCTTCATGAAATTTTTGCAAAAACAACTGGGACAATCTTGTTTTGAGTGACCAAATGAGAACATTTTCAAATCATATTTCTATCCTAAGTATCTCTTGATGTATAATCTACAACCCAATTTGAATCCCTCAACTTTAATCTGAAACGAAAAAATTTATGACCAAAACATTGATAGGGTGTCTAATATGCAGCTCAGGGATAGAGTTGGGGCAATCCATTTTTGGAGGAATAAATGACTATATTTTGAAAACATTTTTCTATGGCATATTATCCTATGAATATAGTTTAAAATTCAATTTTAATGACTCAATTTCGATATCGTATGAGAATTTATGACTAAAATAATGACTGCCTATCATAAATCAACATTCTTAAAACTTTGTTTTTTTTGTTGTTCATTGGCATATTTGACCCACCAATTCTTATTTTACTCAAAACCTGTTTCTATTGGAGATAAAGACATGAATATAATATCATTTAAAATTTTAAGAATCTCATGTCATTATCAAATGAAAGAGTTACGCTCAAAATATGGACTATTGGTATAAGCTGGGAAATAGAAAACAACTCTTTTATGCAGGTTGTTCTGAGCATGTTTGACACATAATATGAGGGAAATTTTAAAACCTATTTATATTGGAGATATCCCTTTGAATTAAATTTCATTTGGATTGGGAATCACTAAAATCATACTAAAAACAAATAAGTTATGATTAAAACATTATTGGCCAGCATGGTTGGCCACCGTTCCCCCGCAGATAATAAATTAATTTTACTTTGTTATTTTTATTTTTTCCGTGGAATCTTTTAATAGAGTAACTAATTGTTATTATTTTCACATATTTATTGAATTAATATATAATTACACCTCTCTTATTCTATTATTTTATGTTTTATTTCAGGTAGATGCTCATTTTTTGTAGGTCCGAGGAAAATAAAGGAGGTCCATTTATGAAAAAGTGATTCTTGAAGACAATGTTAATGAAATAAGGGAATTTCATACAAGAATATATTAAGCAATTTAATATCACATGATGCTGATTTTTTTTTTTAGGTGTCATGATCTAAAATGTCCTATAAGATCTTGATACAAATTTTCCACTAATACTTGCCAACAAGAAAACGATGTGAAGAAATTTTCATTACTTGATAGATTCATAATAGGAAAAATGAAGAATTGAAAATTCAAGTCATTGCGACAAAGGAATTTTTCCAAAAGACCTCTTTTTTTGCATTCATTCACCATTGAAAGATTGTTATAGGTGGAAAAATATTGATGTTCCCTTAGGAAACAACATTGATGCAACCAAAATCACATCTGTTGTAACTTAAGTTATTTATTTATTTATTGTTTTTCAATAAAGTGTTGTTTCTTTCCTGATTTCTCCTATGTTTTTATGTTTCAGGTGTTCAAAGTCGCAACTTTTTTCCTTCATCGAAATAAAAGGAGGTTCTTAAATTTATGATTTTTCTCCACATATATACTTTATTCCCCAGTCTTATCATTTATATGATTGCCTCAAATCTCATATAAAAAACTATTACGATAAGTCTTGTCAGGAATTATTCACTCTTAATTCCTCATTATTTAATAAAGTGACTATGAATATTGGATGACTAATCCTTATCCATGTAACCTTGTTAGGCTCGCCCATTGAGTTAGCTTTTGGGAGGGATTTCCAAAGTTACAGTTGATAATTCATGCCTGCAAAATTAAAATGGTATGGATAATTTCTAGGTTGTAACATGAAACAATGGTGCTATTGGATAAATAATTATCAAATCATAATTGTGGTTACCTTAGCCACAACTGTTGTTTCCTTGGTCACGGTTGTTGCTCCCTTAGTCACAGTTATTGTTCCCTTGGTTTCAGTTGTTGTTCCCTTAGTCACAAATGTTTTTCTTGGTCATAGTTGTTATTTCCTTAGTCACAATTGTTTTTCCCTTGGATGTGGTTTTTGTTCCCTTAGTCACAACTATTGTTCCCTTGGTCACGGTTGTTGTTCCCTTAGTCACAGATGTTGTTCCCTTAGTCATGGTTGTTGTTCCCTTAGTCACAGATAATGTTACCTTAGGTCACGGTTCTCGTTCCCTTAGGTCACATTTTTTGTTCCCTCTGGTCGCATTTGTTGTTCCCTTAACTCATAGTCGATGTTCCCTTGTATCGCAATTAATGCTTCCTGACTCGCAGTTGTTTTTACCTCAGTCAAAACTATTTTTATTAGTTGATTTTCATGTTTGATTCAACACTTGTAGGCCTTTCCAATTTTTTTTTTCTCCTTGGTGAATGGGAAATAGTTTGAATGCTCTAGGTCCTCTTTGAAATAATGTTTGGGTAGTCAATTTATCTTTGTTTATCTATAAAAATAATATTATTTTAAGGAATAAATATGTGAGGATTATTTCATCATGTCCATTTTCAACTTCCCTTATTTTTCAAGTACCTAATCTTGTAAAATTTATGATGATGACCACAAAATTGTACTTAAATCTTTCCATCACTATCTAATGAATTGTTCCTCAACCCTAATATTAGCAAAGAAAAATATATTTATCAACATTAATTTCAAGTTATTATTTTTTGAGAAGTAAAACTACCCAAGTTGAAAATAATTACTACAAAAAAATTTATGCCATCCCTAGCTCTTAAGGAGTTGACTTGCCACCCCATCCTTTAAGCAATATTTTGTTGATTAACACTAACCATAAACATAAATAGTCAACTAGAGGATAGGAGGTCTCATCACGAGCCAACCTACCATGATCATAGGTCCTAATAAAGTGACATTACCATTGTTTGTCACCAAGCCAGGGTAATGGCCTTTGGTTATGAAGCTGAGGGATAAGAGGTCTCATCACAAGCTGAGATGTTCACTTTTGTTAGCTCCCGTGAATGGCATCATTATTAACTAGTTACCAAGCAAGAACAATGATCTTTAGTAGACATCTAAGTAAATTTAAATGCTTTTGTAACTATGTACTTATTTTTAATAGATGGGACACTGGTATCTCAATGGGTTAAAAAGACATCCTTATCGAGGCTATGGACACTTGCTGGCAGTAGTGGCCATGACTATGGTAAATAAGCTATGCTATGAATTATGGATTTTTTCTCATTTCTTCCTCATTTAATCCATATAATTTCATTTTTATACAATGCGGAAATTGATTCGCATATATCTTTAAAACCATGAACTGGATTCTTTTGATTTCTGATAGCAAAGAGGTATCATTAATATACACAAACCCATAAAATTTCAAGATAAACTAGTTTTTAAAATTCCAAAAATCATGCACTGTCACCTACAACCATTTCGTTGATATCTTAAAATTTGTTCATTGGATCTCTCTCATTTTTGGAATGGAGAATCATTAATATGGTAGAAATCTTCTTGCAAAATTTAGTAAAATATGGTTTGTAGTTTTTGAGAAAATGGTTAATGAAGTTTGGTGTTACTTATATCATATTTTGCTACAAATTCATACACATCTTATTGAAAGTAAATATGCAAATTTTTACAGCTTGACCAACATTGTTATAATTGAACAACTATTGCTTTAAAGAAGCATTTGGGGAAGAAGCCCTTTTTTCCCATCAACATCATGAGTTGTGGTGAGAGTTTTGGTTAATAATTATAGCTTGGTTGGTACAGAGGCACTGGATAGTGTCATTACATGCAACATGTTCAGTTTGGTGGTGGGGGGTGGGGAGGTGTTGGGAAACTAATTTTTCATTATTATTACTATTTATTGACATCTAATACATCCATTTCCACCATTATTTTATCACATTATTTATCATAATTTACCATTTAATTCCATTTCATAATTATTCATGCTCTTGTGGATAAGTAATATTTATTCTCCTTTATTTTTAAGAAATTGAATATTATTATGCATTATTTTTCCAATGATGGTTTATTAATGTTATAATGTCACTCGCAATTTTAGCCTCCAGGGCCTCTTACAGATTGCAAATTTGATCTTCAACTCATAATCATATATTCCAACTCAGAAATTCGTTGGGATAAAAAGTGATGTTTTGCATTGGATTTTTTGGGCATACTAACAAGAATATTGAAAATCGGAGACACGGGTTTTGTGAAGAATGGACCAAAATGGTTTTTCGGTGTACAACTTTTGAAAATTCGGTTTATATTGAGAGAAACACAAGGTTCTATAAAGGTGATTTTATCAAATTTTTTGTTGTGGCCATTTTCCAAATTATTCCAATTGCAATACCATATTCGACTTCTTCTAGTTGAATCATGATGGAGAAATTTTTCAGATCTGATCTTGTGGATCAATTTGTTGTGGACAATCTACAATTGTAATGGAAAACCATTTTGTAATAAATTTACTTGTAATTTCCCTTTGATATCTATGTATTTAAATGAAATTAGAGATCAAAGAGGGAGGATGAAGAATTGTTGAATTTGAGGCCAAGATAATAACTTCATTTTGATGTAATTATTTATCTCATATATTTTAATGAAGGAATATATTCATTGAGTTCTACAGCTGTTACTTGTAATCTGATCAAAATTATTCTTCAAATCATAACTGAGTCTTGGGTAGTTGGGCCCACTACCTTGGATGAAGTGCTACCTTGAATATCTAAATAGTTTAGTTGTGTGCTTGGTTCTTTGAATTTGAATTCTTAATCCTTTGAGTAAATTTCCTTTTTAATCTAGTAAATTTTTGTTTGTTGCATTTTCCAAATTTTTTGTTTCCTACAATTTCCAGATTTCAATTAATTTATTGGTCTATATTAATATTTGAATAATGTTGGGTGCAATAGGTTAAATTTCAAATTATCAAGGTATGATTTAATTCAGTATCGATTCAAGTCGTGTGATTAGCATAATTATTTTCATGTCATTTACTTTTTTATTTTCAATTTTAGTATTGTTTTTCAAGTCTTACATTTTATTTATTTTCAAATGAGCTTGATAATGTAAAACCAAATCATGTAGAACCAGTTTTATTTGTTGGTATTTGCTTGCATATATTTTTCTGATTTCCATGAAACAAAAAGACATTCCTCGAATTGATAATTAATATTTAGGTGATTAGTTATTTTTATTAATCAATTAATTTCCTCAATAGCTGGGTAATGTAAGGTGAATGTAAATGATTCTACATCATCATCAAGACATTTCAAGCACATATGCACACTTATTTTTGTCCAAAAATATCTACAAACATGTCAATCTTGAAGACCTATTGCACTTTGTTGTGCAATTGTTGCACAAGTATATCATTCAATGTTATTTTGAGAAATTTCGAATTTTAGATCTTCTAGAAGTCATTTTAGTTTGGATAAGTGTAAATAAGTTCAAAATCATGTCTATATGTTTAAAACCATGAAGTTAGAGTTTTTAACCAAAAAATCATTGTTTGAGTTCATGTTTCTAAATTATAATAGAAATGTCTATTTTTTCTCCATAGCAAGGGAAGATGCATTACATCTAGACTATTCTAATTTTATGAACTGAATTCAACCACCTAGAGTGGTAATTTCAAATTCCTTATTGTATATAATGATGTCAATCCATGAAAAATGGCTTTAGATTGGTAGCGTAAGAGGCTAGACTACATTTTTCTGAAATTTTGAATCTTTTCCGCAAGTGAATAGAAGAAGGCAAATGTAGCTTTGACAGGGATTCTTGTGTCAAAATTTATTGGTATTCATTTTTGCTGGTGATATGGTTTATATGTTACCTTTTGATATGTTTGTAATATATATTTTCATGGTGTAAACATTCTTCATGCTCAGCTTGAAAATAATATCTTAGAATTCAATAAGTGCTTTGTTTTAGATCAGTTGATCATATGGGTTTATTTTCTCCTACGGAAATATGAATTCATAAGTATTTTGATGCTCTATATATCGTCATTTTTGATGTTTCACTCACCCATTTACTACCACAAAATTTTATTTTCATACTAATAAATATTGCTATCTTTCCCCTATTTAAATTTCATCATATCCCTTATTCATTAGGATTTGAAATAGTGATTTGATATTAAGTAGTCCTACCCTTTGCACCCACCTTCAATAAATAAAACTAAAAATCATTGTCTGATCATCATAGCTAGCCTAAAACCAAAACCATATCTGTGGTCTAGTTGATTGATAGAAGAACCTAGTGAGAGGGCTCTCTCCAAGGCTAGGGGTGTTGGACCTTAGCCTAAAAGAGGTTTGTGGTTACCTCTCCAATTTGTCTCCTCAACCTAGAGAAATTTACTAAGTGATAACACCAAGGTGGCATGCCAAGATGTGTCAGGGTCCAGGGTGTGTCAATGTGTGCCATTGAGTGTTAGGGAGTTTCGTGGAAACACAATGGAGAACTATTTCAAAATGCATGGAAATGAAAAAATAATGATGTGTGATGTCGATTGTTAGTGAGTTTTAGGTGTGCTAAGGTTATATGGTAGGTAGTGAAAATGAATGGTAGATTTCCAGTGCATGCCAAGGAATGGTAGAGTGTGCTGCGCAGTGCCAAAGCATGCCAAGGAATACACGGTTTGTTAAAACGTGCCACATAGTGCCAAGTGATTTTTGGATGTGCAAGGTGCTATGGCATGTCAAGATGTAAACTATGTTTCTTAGTTGTTTTATGGCAACGATTAGACATGAGCCTTGAATTGCTAACTTGTAACTTGTTAAGTGGGATAAGTTGAAATTTGACATCAGTAGCCTAAGATGATTTATATTGAGTTCTTAGTTGAATAAGGCATAGTACTGTTTTATTAAGCGTAACTTGGTCAATTTTTTGTAGTCGAGGAATAACTTGGATTGTTTCCCAAGTCTCAAAAAAGGTAAGGGTAGTTTTGAGAGCATGAAAAATGTGGAGTGCCAAGGCATGACAAGGAATAAAATGGCATTCTAACACATGCCAGACTATTTCAATGTATACTGAGGAGTGATAGTGAGTTCTATAGAATCACAAGGGAGAACTAGGTCAGAATGTGTATAAATGAAGGAATAAGACTGTGTACCAAGGAGTTTCAATGAATTTTGGGCGTCAAAAAGAGGAAGTGTGCTAGAATATGTTCATAGTAGGACTTGCAAGAGGAAACCATATGGATGCAATAAGGGGCTAGAAAAATAATTTTCAAAGAAAGGGAGATTCTAGGTTGGGCACAATAGTATCTTTCCAATGGATTGGTTGGATTCCCAAGTCACAAAAAATGTAAGGCTGTCTATGAGGGCATGATAACTACATAGTGCCAAGGTGTGCCAAGGAATTCCAGGAAGTACTAACATATGCTAGATAGTTCCAAGGAATTTTAGGTGTACAAATACATGCCAAGTGCTAAGATCTTCCAAGATGTTCCAAGTGCCAGGTGTGGTGTGAACACATGCTAGGGAGTGTTAGGGCTAGGTGTCTAGGAAATATAAGGGAGAAATATTTTCAAATTGATGGAAATGAAGTGTCAATGAATTCTAGGTGTGCTAAGGAGCGAGTGAAAATATATGCTAGACAATTCCAATGCATGCTAGAGTGATAGGGAGGCATACCAATATGTGCCATGTGCCAAAGTGTGCTATTGTGTGCTAATTGTTAGGGAGTGCCAAGGAAACACAAGGGATCACTAGTTCAAAATGCATGGAAAGGAATGAATACGTGTGTGTGATAGGGAGTCTCAACTAGTTATAGGTGTGCTAAGGAGAGAGTGACATGGTATGCTAATCAGTGTTAAGTCATGCTAGCATGTCAAAGTGATGTGTGGTCAAGATGCACCAGGTTCCAAGGTGTGTCAAAACATGCTAGGAAGTGTTTGGGAGTGCCAGGGAAACATAAGGGTGCACTAGGTGAAAATAATGCATGCAAATGAATAATTAAGAGTTTGTGACATGAACTGTGAGTGAGTTCTATGTGTGCTAAGGAGGGAGTGAAAAGGTATGCTAGGTACTGTTAAGGCATGGTAGAGGCCAGGGTAACAGGCTAAGATTTGTTAGCTACTAAGGTGTAACAATGCATGCCAGGGAGTGTTATTTTTTGTAAGGGAAAAAAAAGGGAGCAATAGTTTCAAATTCATGGAAATGAATGAATAACAGTGTGTGAAAGGGAGTGATAGTGATTTCTAGGTGTGCTAAGGAGGGAGTGATAAAGTATGCTAGGTAATGCCAAGGAATGCTAGAGTGTCAGGGCGATATGCCAAGATGTTCCAAGTAATAGGGTGTGCAAATGAGTTATAGGTAGTGTTAGGGAGTGGCACTAACACATAAGGGAGAACTATTTCAAAATTCATGGAAATAAATATATAAGAGTGTGTGATAGCGAGTGCCAACAAGCTCCAAGTGTGCTAAGGACGGAGTGACAAAGTTATATTCTATGAAATTCCAAGGCATGCTAGAGTGCCAGGACATGTCAAGGAGTGATAGGGTGCACTAGGTAGTTTGAAATCATTCCAATTAAAGCAGGGGATGCTAACACGTGCCACAATGTGCCAAGGGATTATTATATGTGCCAGGTGCTATGGCATGTCAAGATGTAAACTATGGTGCTTAGTTTTTTTATGGACACAGTTGGATGTGCGACTTGACATGGTAACTTATTAACTAGGATGAGTTAAAATTTGACATGAGTATAATAATATGAGTTATAGGCCATTCTTATGTGAACAATGCATAATAGAGTTGTAATAATTGTAACTTGGTCAAGCTGTTGTAGTCAAGGCAGGACTTGATTGGGTTCCCAATTCTAGAAACAAATAAGGGTAGTTATGAAGGCATGATAACTATGGAATGCCATGGCATACCAAGGAATGAAAAGACATGATAACACATGTTAGATGCTGTCAATGGATGTCGATGAGTTTTTAGGAGTGTTAGGGAATCATAAGGCATAACTAGGTCAAAGTGCATGTAAAAAAATCGATAAGAGTGTCTGCTAGAGTGTGTCACGGAATTTCAAGTGTCCCAAAGACAAAGCATGTTAGGAGAATTTAAAAATATGACTTATATAAGGCAAGCCTATGATTGTGATAAGGGGAAAAAAATAAGTTTCAAAAAAAGGGATACTTTTGGATAGGCACAACACTATTTTTTCAATGAATTGGTTGGGTTCCCAAGTCGCAAAAAGAGTAAGGCTATCTATGAGGTCATGCAAACTAGAGATTTCCAAGGTGTGCAGATAATTCCAGAAAATGCTAACACACACTAGAAACTTCCAAGGCCTGTTAGGAATGCCAAGACATGTCAAGTGATAAGGCATGCGAATATGTGCTAAGTGATAGGGTGTGGTGCCAATGCATGCTAGGGAATTCTAGGGAGACACAAGGGGGGACTAGTTTCAATTGCATGGAAATGAACGAATATAATTGTGTGATAGGGAGTGTTAGCAAGTTCAACGTGTCCTAAAGAGGGAGTGAAAGGGTATGTTAGGAAGTTCCAAGGCATGATAGAGTTTTAGGAAAGCATGCCAAGATGTTCCAAGTGCCAAGGTGTGCTAATGTGTCCCAATGAGTGTTAGGGAGTGCTAGGAAAACAAAAGGGAGAACTAGGTCATAATGCATGGAAATTAATGAATAAGAGTGTGTGATAGTAAGTGTCGGCATGTTCCAAGTTTTATAAGGAGGAGAAACATGGCATCCTTGGCAGTGTTATGGAATGTAAGAGTGCTATGGTGGCATGCAACCAAGATGTGCCAACTTGTGCAAGGAAGTGTTAGGTTGGAGTGCTAGGGAACACAAGGGAGCACTGCATCGAAATGTATGGAAATGAACAAATAATAGTTTGTGATTAGAAGTTTCATTGAGTTCCACACGTGTTAAGGAGTGTGTGATAAGGTATGATAGGTAGTGTTAAGGCATGCTAGAGGCCAGAGTGACATGCCAAGAGGTCTTAGGTTCTAGGGTGTAATAACACATGCTAAGGAGTGTTAAGGATTAATAGTGAAACACAAGGCAGAATTGGATCAAAATTAATGGAAATGAATGAATATGAGTTTGTGATCAGGAGTATCAGCGAGCTCTAGGTTTGTAGTGAAAATGTATGCTAGGTAGTGCCAATGAATGCTAGAGTGCTAGGGTGACATGCCAAGATTTGTAAGGTGCTCGGGTGTGCCAATGTGTGCTAGGGAGTGTCAAGGAAACACAAGGAAGAAATAGGTAAAAATGCATGGAAATTAACGAATAAGAGTGTGTGTCAGGGAGTTTCAATGACTTATAGGTGTGTTTAGGAGGGAGTGACAAGGTTATATGCTAGGGAGTGCCAAGGTATGCTAAAATACCAAGGCGTGTTATGAATGTAGGGGATACTGCCACATAGTGCCAACGTAGTCTAATAGTAAATACATTACAGGTGTTATGGCATGTCAAGATGTAAAATTTGTTTCTTAGTTGTTAGACGGACAAGGTTGGATGTGAATGGCCTTGTCTTGGTAGCTTGTTAAGTGGGATGAGTTTAGATTAGACATGAGTAGCCTACGATGAGTTACATGTAGTTCTTAGGTGAACACAACATATGTTGAATCTACAAGGCACATGAGAATTTGAGTCTGATATTAGAATATCTGATGTAAATGCACTTAATTTCCACAACACATCTACTTTTCAAAACAAACTCTACACACATTAGGGAATCAAGTAGCACATGACAATTTTTAACTTTTCGAAACCCTTGTTCATTATATTACAAAATATAATAAATCAAGATAAAGATATCGTACCAAGCATTGTGTCCCTTTACAATCATATTTATACAAGGAATACAACTATGGCTTGGTTTGTCCTTTAACAACCAATCTACTTTGAACAAGACAAAACTTGAACTACTTGCTAATGGTGGCCACACACATCCCTTCCAATCAATGTGTCTTGAACAAATTTGGAAGTTCCTTTTCCCTCCCACTATGGAACTCCTCAATATTCCTCTATCAATGAAATCAACTCCTTTAGGTTACTAAACTCATCTCAACAAACTTTTACCTCTAGCTACCTCCTTTTTCCTTCAAGGTCTGCAACACTTAGGGTCTTCGATAAACTATTCACAGCTCCATTTGTAAACAAATCTTTGGTCTACCTATTTTTCCATATTGGTACTCCAAGATGACAAGTGTAGGGCTATGGAGGTTGCACTTCTTATCACTAACTCAATCATCTACAATACAATTAACTAGGGCTAGTTGGTTAGCCCACTTGACTACTACTTTAGTCCTTCAAAGTTTGCACATCCTTAGGACAAATACACCTACCCTTCTACCAGTCTCGTTGTCCTTCACAAGTAAAAGACTTAGGGCTCTTATTTTAAATTCACCTAATAACCATCCAATTTTACTTGGAATACCATCAAGTTTCCTAACCATAATCAATTTCTTTACCGATCTAGGACTGTTGAAATATTCCACAACAGTAACCTCAACTAGGGCTCTTGAAATATTCCATGAAATAGTGATTTGGGTCCTCTCAAGCTCACTATTATTGTGTACCAATCTGTTGAGATTCAAAAATATCATGAACTTAGTGAAAATTAAGCACCTTCACTAAGTGGGGCTCGCAGGCTATTTTTAGGTGTATGTCTATTTTTAGAATGGTGAGCATATTCTAAAGTTAACAGGATGATGATTCTAGATAGTTGAGAAAATTATATCTTTGAATGAATTTCTATTTTTAGAAGATTGGGTGAAGTCTATTTATAGATCAGTAATCCAAAAATAGATGCATGTTGATTATTATTAGCCCTTAATAATAATCAGACTCTAAATATCAACTTATTCTCTTAGAGCATTTTATTTCAGTGAACAGGTGTGTTACATTAGTGGGATGAAGGCATTACACAATTCTTAGGGTGGTTGGTGACTCATGCATGGAGGACACACTTATAACTAAAAGTGGCAAGTTTTGACAGAGTTGGAAGAGTAGTTATGTGAGTTGTTATTTAGTTTAACTCAGTTAATTGTGTTAAACTCAATTATGCTAGTCGTATCTAGTTCTAACTAGAGACAAACTAGTGAGAGTTCAGTGAATTAATTATTTAATTAATTCACAACTAGAGACTCACTTTCAACTGAACGAATACAACAGTTAACTACTTTCATGTCAGTTCTAGTGGAGACCCAGTGGAGAGATAGGTGAAAGGGTGAGATGGACTATCTGTTGTGACTATAGTGATGCATTCAATGCATCTACACAGACATTGGAGTTTCCAATGAGGATTTCATAGTCAAGGCAAGTCAATATTGAATTCATTCAGGGATATTATTCCACAGGGATTATGCAATGGAGGTAGGCTGTCAGGAGGTAAGAAATTAGTGCATAGGTATGCAAATTTGTACATGACAGTGTGTGACGATTTTTTATTGTACTGAGAGCATGATGTACTAAGCTTTGTATGAGATTTTTAAATGTTCCATTGATATACATAATATATTATAGTTGAGGTTTTTATCTTTAAGCTTTCCCGGTAAAAAAATTCTTGTTATGTGCGATTCGTTTGCTTCATATGTGTTTTCAATTGGTGATTTAATTTACGCAAAGAATTAAGTGGAAGGATGTTGTATTTAACATAAGATTAATTTGTTAGATCAGGGGAGTTTGGTAATATAAATGCATATTGTATAATTTATACATGCTATCAGAGCAGTGTTGATCACTAGAGATTGCAATATTGAAGCGGTGTTGAGTTTTGTGCTAGTGGACAATTCGAATTTGCTGCAAGAATTTCCTGGTGCCAGACTTGAGTATACATTGAAATGGCTTTCAATGGGTTGTGGTTAGAGTATGCACTTAAGGGCAGCTCCAACTACATAGCCTGGAAGGATAGGATGGAGGCAGTTCTTGAAGATAATGGTCTGAAGGAGTTCATCGATAGCGATGTTCCTAAGCCCACTTTGATAGATGCTACATTACTTGATGCCTGGAAAAATAAAGTAGAAAAGACAAGAAAAATTATATTGGAAGGTGTGAAGGACCACATCGTGTCAATCCTTCATGGGAAATCCACTCCATTTGCAATGTGTAAGGCTTTGATAGATCTTTTCCAAAGGAGCAGTGACCATAGGAAGTTGGCGCTAAAATATAAACTCAGAAAAATTAAAATGGAGAAGGGTGAAAATTTTAAAAAATATCTCATGAAGTTTGTCCAATGTAGGGATGAGTTGGAGAGTGTGGGAATAATAGTTGTAGATGATGACTCTTTGATCTTGGCTCTCCTTGGGCTTCTGAAGAGTTGGCACAGTTATCAGGACTTTGTTAATGGACAGCAGAATCTGTCAGATTGGGAGTGACTTTGGTAGGATCTAGTGCAGGAGGAGATAAGGTGAAGTACCAGGGATGGCTCTTCATTAAAGAATGATGATGAAGAGAATTGTTCTTTGGCTTCCAAATCAAGGAAAGGGAAGGGGAAGAAATCCCATCTAAAATTAGAAGCTAAAGGCAAGAAGTTGGATTTGTCTAAAGTGAAGTGTTTTCACTATCACGAACATGGGCATCTCGCCACTAACTGCCCATAGAAAAAGAAGAACAAGAAGGTTGTTGGAGCTACAGCTGGTGAGGGCCTTGCCTCAAAAGTCCAGGAGCCCACATGGGTAGATGCCATGGTGGAGGAGTATGACTCCATTGTCAGAAAAAATGCTTGGGATATTGTTCCAAGGCTAGTTGGTAAATCAGTGATAGGTTTAGATGGATCTACAAGGTAAAGAAAGTTGTTGATGTGAGTGTCAAGAAGTATAAGGCAAGATTTGTTGCCTGGGGCTTCTCATAGATTGAGGGGATTGATTATGAAGAAACCTTTGCACCTATTGCACGATATTCTTCCATAAGGACCATCCTTGCTCTCTCAGTGTAGATGGGTTGGCACATCCATCAGATGGATGTGAAGACTACATTACTTAATGGGATCATTGAGGAACAAGTGTACATTGAGTAGCCTGAACGATTTGAGATCTTTAGTAACGATTCGCATGTGTGCAGACTCAAAATAGAATTGTATGGGCTGAAGCAAGCACCCTATGCTTGGTACACATGGATAGATAGTTATTTCACTAGACTTGGCTTCATCAAGAGTGAGGCAGATGCTAACCTATACCAAATTGTGGTGGAGGGTAAGATTTTAATCATTGTTCTTTATGTTGATGATTTAATACTAACGAGTGATGAGAAGTTGATACAGTCATGCAAGGATGATCTTGCAAAGGCATTCGGGATGAAGGATTTGGTACTCCTTCATTATTTCCTTGGATTGGAAATATGGCAGCGAGAAGGTGAACTATTTGTGTCTCAAGGCAAGTATGCTCGAGAGACACTTAATAAGTTTAACATGCAGGACTACAAGCCCATGGATACTCATCTTCAAGGAAATTGGAGGAAAGATGATGCTACATCAACAAAGGTAGTGGATGCTACTATCTATCGACAGTTGGTGGGTTTGCTCATGTATTTAGTTAATACAAGACCGAACATATGCTATGCAGTGAACCAACTTAGTCAAGCGATGGTTAAGCCTAGCAAGCTATTTTGGAATGCATGCAAGAATGTTCTGAGATATCTCAAGGGCACATCTAAGTATGGATTATGGTACAGACAGAAATATGAGGTGAAGTTGCATGGCTTCATGGATGTAGATTCGGCAGGCAACCCAACGAATAGAAAGAGCACATCTGGAGGGGTTTTCAGTATCATATCTACAACATTTTCTTGGTACAATAGGAAACAAATATCCGTGGCACTCAGTTCAGTAGAAGCAGAATACGTAGCAAGTAAAGCTACATTTGAGGCTCTCTGGATGAGGAAGATCCTAGTTGGTTTGTTCGGTTCTCATTTAGATCCTACAGTGATACATTGTGATAATAAGATTTTCATTAAAATCTAGATTAATATTGTGTTTCATGATAGATCTAAGCATATATATATATTCGGTATCATCATATCAGAGATTGTGTGCAGTAGAAGATCATGTTTCTTTAGTACATTCCTAAGGAAGATCAGGATGCAGATATTCTAAAAAATGCGCTCACTAGGAGCAAATTCGAATACCATAGAGACAGGCTCGGGGTGAAGGATAATCCATATCTTGTTGAGAGGGAGTGTTGAAATTCAACAAGATGATGAGCTTAGTGAAAATTAAGCACCTTCACTAAGTGGGGACCATAGGCTATTTTTAGGTGTATGTCTATTTTTAGAATGGTGAGCATATTCTAAAGATAGCAAGATGATGATTCTAGATGGTTGAGAAAATTCTATCTTTGGGTGAATTTTTATTTTTATAAGATTGGGCGATGTCTATATATAGATCGCTAATCTAAAAATATATTCATGTCGATTATTTTTAGCCCTTAATAATAATCAGACTCTAAATATCAACTTATTCTCTTGGAGCACTTTATTTTAGTGAACAGGTGTGTCACATCAGTGGGCTGAAGGAATTACGCAATTCCTAAGGTCGTTGGTGACTCATGCATGGAGGACTCAGTTATAACTGATAGTGGCAAGTTGTGATAGAGTTGGAAGAGTAGTTATGCGAGTTGTTATTTAGTTTAACTTAGTTAAGTGAGTTAAAATTAGTTGTGATAGTTGTATCTACTTCTAACTAAAGTTACACTAGTGAGAGTTCAGTGAATTAATTATTTAATTATTTCACAACTATAGACCCACTTGCAACTGAAAAAATATAGAAGTTAACTACTTGCATGTCAGTTCCAGTGGAGATCTAGTGGAGAGATAGGTGAAAGGATGAGATGGAAAATCTGTTGTGACTATAGTGATGCATCAAATGCATCTACACAGACATTGGAGTTGCCAATGAGGATTGCATAGTCAAGGCAAGGCAAGATCAAATTCATTCAGGGATGGATTGCGTAGTGGAGGCAGGCTGTCAAGAGGCAAGCAATTGGTGCATAGATATGCAAATTTCTGCATGACAGCATGTGATGATTGTTGATTGTACTAAGAGCTTGACGTACTAAGATTTTTATGAGATCGTTACATGTTCCATTGATATACATAATGTATGATAGTTGGGGTTTTTAGCATTAAGATTTCATGGTAAAACATTCTTGTTATGTGCAATTGATTTGCTTCATATGTGTTTGCAATTGGCAATTTAATTTCTACAAAGAATTAAGTGGAAGGATTCTGTATTTAACATAAGATTAATTTGTTACATTAGGGGAGTTCGGTAATATACATGAATCCTGCATAATTTCTACACAATTTATTTTTTGTACAATTTATGAAAAAATATGAACTACTCCTCTTATCATCCTTCTAAAAATATTTAGATGACTCAACTAGGGTCACAAATCATCCACTAACAGTCCACTAACTAACTGTTTATAGGCTGCTTCAGATCTCTATCCAAAACTCTATGGAAAATCCACCAAAATCAAATCCTCTTCATGCCAATACATTCCTCATATGGCACATTTCTTATGCTCAATATTCATCTTAGGTTCCACCCTCCTTTGGATCTTCTATCTCCACACATACTTTTGTAAACCATCTTCCGAATTTGTGTTCTATATTGCAGAGATAAGCCTCACTTTAAGGGTCACGACCCCTCTTCTTCTACGTATATTTGTCACAATCTTGGGGGCATATATTATGGACTTAACATATTATGAAACTACCCTAACTAGGACATTATATATCCGTTCTAATTTCTTTAGAACAAACCCTATCCAAACATATAAAAAAAACATTTCTTGTCTCCATAAGAAACTCTGCCTAGCTCATATGGATCCATAGATTCTGAGAATTTCTTTGAATGAACATTGACTTGAACTTCAGATATATACGACCCTCAAAATATGGTTACTTAACTCAATATTACACATATAAGTACTTCTATTCCGGCCCTAAATTATAGTGCAGGTCCTCCTCCATTTGTGTTGGTCTTTATCATAGACCTTGTAGCCCACTAACCATAGTAAGACAAGGTCTCGAACCTTTATGTTATTTCACCATTTGATGCAACCTTCACATAGAAACACCACTGAATATCACATGCCCAAATTCTCATGAGCCGCCTCTCTTGATCTCAATCTTCTAGAAGATAACCAACAATATTCCATCCTACTTCCTAGCTTGAACCCATTAAGGTTTGCGACATTATTGTGAACCCTCAAATGATGATATTACTCTTGGTGGATTATCATGGCCTCCCTTTAGCAACCCTTACTCAACCCTCTAGCTCAACCTACTTTAAGATTACATATCTCTTGGCCTTCTTGATCAAATGAGATCCTTCTCAGTTGATGATCTTGCCTTCATACTAAGGCCTCCTTAAATATATTTTCCTAGATAGTCCTCTTTGGAACCATCTAGAACTTATGGTTTTTATCCACTTAGACATTAGGAAATATTAATTTTCCTTTTTAATTTTCTTTTAGATTTTAAACCCAATCTTGGGTCCAAAACCCATTCTCTTGGGTTCTTTTCCCGCAAATCCTTTTGTGACCAAACTCACACAAACCCATCTCACTAGGCTTGTCGAGTACTTAACAAAGTAAATGATCAAACGAGAACTATTTCCTCGAAATGGGAACTCTAACAAAAAAAACATCAAAAAAACATGAAAAAAAAAACAACTCAAAAACAAAAAATGTTCTTCTAAAATAAAATTTATTATTTATTATTTATTATTTATTTTTATTTTATTTATTTTTATTTTTTATTAAAAAAAAAATTTGGGGTAAATTTTCAACATTTTTTCAAAACGTAAGCAGAACCTAATTTTTTTTGCTATGAAAAACACCCTAAAAATGAAAAGTGTTGATACTGGAATAACTTCACCAATTTTTTTGTGCAAAAAACAACCTGAAAACAAAAAGTGTTGATGCTCGAACAACAACGCCAATTTTTTTGTACAAAAAACACTTTGAAAACAAAAAGTGTTGATGCTGGAATAACGTCTTTTTCTTTTCAAGGTAAATTGTCAACATCTTTTAATAATGACGTTAAAGATAATATATCATGACTCTAAAAAACCTTTAAATTCCAATGATAGACATGTCATTAAAGATAAAATATCAAAATTATTAAAATTCCAATGATTTTAAGGTATGGTAGTAAAGATAAAATATCATGTCTCTGAAAAACATTAAAATTATAAGGATGACATTAAAGATACAATGTCACCTCTATGAAAATCCTTAAAATTCCAACGGTTTTCAGCCATGGTGTTAGTATTATTTAAAAAATTATTACCATTTAATTTATATTAATTTATTTTTATTTCAAGTTTATCATATTAATAACAATTTATTAAATATATTGTTTTTTTATATAATGCATTGAAATCACTGGATACGAAACACTTTGGTTATGATGAATGAACTTTACAAAACAAATGAATTTATATATGATTTTTGAGTTTTTCATACTCTCTCGATTAAAACGTTTATTATTTTTGAAATTTGTGTAAATATTTTATTTTTAAATAATTTTAAGATTTTGAAATTTGCAAATTGTTTTTTAAAACATATATTTCATTATTGAGAAATATATATAATTTTATTTTATTTCCATATATTATGATAATAATAATAATTTAATATTATAATTATATTTCTTTTGAATTTAATAAATCGAAACTAATAAACATATTAAAGATGATGCAAAAAAAAAGTTGTTATATCCTATCGATAGCTAAAGAAGTACACCATCAACAAAAAAATGTTCTCTTAGACTTATTACTTCTATATATTTTTTATTTTCTCATATAAATCCAATCAAATCTATTTAGAATATGAAAACATTGAAAAAACTAAAACTAAAACAAAACAAAAAAACAAAAAATTAAAAAAGATAATAACATGTAAATAAAAATATATATCTTAACATAAAAAAAATTAAAAAAACATGAAAAAAAAATACAATATACAAATATATAAAAAGACAAAAGAAGTAAACATTAAAAATGTAAAAAAAAAAGACAAAATTAACTTATAAAAGATTAAAAAAAACAAAAACAAAGAAAATTAAAAAAGAAAAAACATATTTTAAGAAAAGAATTTAAAAAATTGAAAAAAAAAACATAAAAAATAAATAAATAATATTGATGAAATAAATAAATAAGAAAACAAACAAAAAAAACATTAAAATAAAAGAAAAAAACATTATTATTTTTTTAAATAATTAAAAATATTGAAAATTATAATTAAAGACACTAGAAATAATAATTAAAAACATTAAAATGATTTTTTTTATCAAATAACCAAAAAGAAACATTAAAAGAACAAAAATTGAAAAAATAAAAAAAATAAAATCAATTTAAAAAAATTAAAAAAATAAAAATAATAATTAAAAAGTAGAAATCATTAAAAAAACACAAAACAAAAAAAATATATATTAGAAATATTGAAATAAAAAACCATTTAAAAATAAACTTTAAAAAAAAATCATAAATTATTAAACAAAAAATAATAAAAAATAATAATTAAAAGAAATTAAAATTAAAAATAAAATTAAAAATTATAAAAAATAAATAAAAAAAATAAAAAATAAATTAAAAAATATATATAAATTAAAAAATAAAAAATAAATAAAAATTGGGCCCTGTCAAGCTTGCCTTGGCGGGGAGGCCGATTTTTGGAATCGACCTCCCTGCCGAGGCAGCCTATTGGAGGGCCTGTCCGTTGTGCGAGAGTGGAGGCGTATGACTCCCCAGCCGCCCGACGGCTTGTTGCGGGGCCTGGCCGCCGAATGAGAGGGGTGTTGAGCAGTTCCTGTCCTTCTCAATGACCAGGCCCCGCAACCAACTGGGGGGAGGGATGATTCTGGGAATCGACCCTCCCTGCCCAACCGACCACTGAGGGAGAGGGGAGCAACACAACTCTCTTCCCACCCAATTCAATATGGGAACTGGTCGTCAGGCGAGAGGGAAGTTGGAGCAACATGGCTCTCTTCCCACCCAATCTGATGTGGGAACTGACCGCAGAGCGGGAGGCGAGTCGCACGATTGCTCTCCTGCTTGACAGACAAGCCCAATGGTCGCCTTGGCAGGGAGGTCGACTCCCAGAATGGAACTCCCAGGCCAGCCAGCCTCAGGATTGGCCCACATGTATATATTTTATATAATTTTATTTTTTATAAGTAAGTTATTTTATATTTTATTTCTTATTTTTATTTTTATTTTTTTTTAATTTTAAATTTCGTTTCCTTTTGTTTTTATTTTGTTTTTATTTTTTTAAATTTTAGTGTTCTTTTTTAAAATTTGGTTGTTTTAAATTTCCTTTTATTGTGTTATTTTTAAATTGCCTTTTTAATTAATTAATTAATTAATTTAGTTTTTTTTTTTTTTGTTATTTTAGATTGTATTTTTAAATATCACCATTTTTTTTAATTTAAATTTTTAAATTTTAATTATTTTAAATTTTTGTAGTTAAATTTTAAATTTTTAAATTTTAATTATTTTATTTAATAAATTTTTTTTATTATGCGGGGTTTTTTTTCCTTTCTTTTTTTTACTTTAAAAAATTTGTTTTTGATTTAAATTATGTGTTTTTTTGAAAAAAAATTGTTTTTTTTTTAATTTTATTTTGTTTTTTTGTTTTAATTTTTTACTTTCGCAAGTTAATTTTGTTTTGTTTTTACATTTTTCAGTGTTTTTTTTGTTTATTTATATATATTTTTTATATTTGATTCTTTTTTTGTCATGTTTTTATTTTTTATTTTTTATGTTTTATTACCAACATGAAAATCACCAATATTTAAAAAGAATTATCCACATTTAACACATTAGAAAATTTAAAGTGTAAAAAATAAGCCCTCTAAACAAAAAGGGTTGATATTACATTAACACTTTTCAAAATTATCACAAAAACCACTAACATTTTAAAACAAATGTTCATGATAAATAAAAAAATTGTCAAAAATCAAGCCTTTAGAAAAAAGGGGTAGATTTTGCATCATCATTTTTCCAAATCGACATGAAAATCAATGACATTTAAAAAACAAAAATTCAAAGAAAATCATGGCACTAAGAAAAAAAAAATATTCATAAGAAAATTTAAAGTGCCAAAAATATGCTAGAAAAAAGGGTCATTATGCATCACCAATTTTCAGAATCGGGTGTTTTTTTTTTCTAGCTCAAAAAAACAGGTAATCGGTAATTTTGTTGTTTGATCGGTAACTTTATTACCTCCCAAGCTACACAATTTAACAACATCGTGTAGTTGTAGTAACCTTAACTTGGTCAAGCTCTTGTAGTCAAGCTAGGACTTGGTTGGGCTCCCAAGTTGCAAATTAAGTAAGGGTAGTTGTGAGTGTATGATAACTAGGGAGGGTAGGGGCATGCAAAGGAATGAAAAGGCATGCTAATACATGTCACACAATGTCAATGCATGCTCAGGAGTGTTAGGGAGTTTTGAGGAATCACAAGGTAGAACTAGGTCAAAATGCATGGAAATGTACAAATAAGAGTGTGCGCTAGGGTGTGTAAATGAATTCAAGTGTGCCAAGGATGAAGTCTCTTAAGAGAAATTCATAATAGGATTTGCTGGAGGAAAACCTACGGTTGTGATAAGGGGCTCGACAAAGAATTTTTAGACAAAGGGAGACTTTGCACTGGGAATAACACTATTTTGTCTTTAGATATTGTTTTTATATGACATTTGGCATACTTTGGGTAAATTCTCATGTTTAAATGATTTTAGACAATTGCTTATTATACATCATAGTGTATATATTTTGGCGAACTCGTCTTGTGTTAGCTTATCTCTTATGTGCCTTGTGCACCTTATGGTTCTTGCAAACTCTTAGATAATGCTCTATTATTTATATGAATTAGACTCACATTTGAAATATTTGTTGTGTAAGCTATGTTTCTTAGTTGTTTTATGACCATGGCTAGGTGTGATCCTTTCCTTGTAAGTTCTTAAGTGGTACAAGTTGAGCTTGGACCTGAGTGACCTAAGATGAGTTATAGGTAGTTCTTATGTGAACAAGGCACAATCTACTTGTAGTAGGTGCAATTGGGAAAGTTGTTGCAGCCAAAGGAGGCCAATATCACATGAATTGCAGTAGCTAAGGACTTGATTGGGTGCCCAAGTTGTGAAAAAATGTAAGGCTAGTTGCAAGGGAATGATTTCCAAGGCATGCTAGGGAATGCTGACATGTTCTAGATAGTGTGAAGGCATGTCAAATATGCTAACGTGTGTCAAGTGCCAAGGCATGCCAAGATGTGCAAGGGTGTGACAATACATGGCAGGGAATGTCAAGGAAACAAAATGAGAAACAAGTTAAACTACAAGGAAATGAACACAAAAGAGGGTTAATAAGTCATCAATTTACGTTTTCCAAGAGAGGAATTCTAGGCATACCAACACTAGGTTCCAATAGGTACCAAGTTCCAAGTGTTAGTGCATTCTAAGTGCCAAACATTCCTTTTTTACTTATCATCTACCTTCCAATAATTCATCTCAAATAAATTTATTATCAAACCATATCAAAGCATAACAAGGCATCTCAGCAAATTCTTGACATGTTAAGACATTCCAAGAGGCACCACGTGCCAAGTGCCAATGTGTGTTAGGTGTTGAAATCCAACAAGAAAATTTCAGCACCCACACCTAGTGCATTAAGCACCTACAGTAGGGTGGGGCCCATAGGGCTAAATTTGGTGCATGTCTATTTTAGTTATCCCTTAATTAATATGGACAATAAAATGTAATCTAGTCTCAAAATAACTTGTAATAGTTAACCGTGTGTGATAAACTCAGTTAGCTCATGAATTTTGAGTTAGAGGTAGTTGGTGAGGCATGGAAATTAATTCTATTTGTAACAGAGTTTGAAGTGCAGTGGTGCATTAGTTAATGCAGGTTGTAATCAATTTAACTCAGTTAAGTGAGTTAAACTCAGTTGTGCTAGTTGTAATTGTTAGATACACTAGTGAGAGGTCAATTGAATTAAATGTTAATTAATTCACAATTAGTGATCTCACATGCGATTGTGGATTTACTATTGCTGCATGCATGTCAGATCCAGTGGAGACCCAATTGAGATCTAGGTGAAAGGGAAGTTGACTATTAGTTGTAGGATTATTGGGTTGCACCCATGCAACCAAACACCCATTGGAGTGCCCATGATAATTGCGTAGTCAATGAAGGCCAAAATTCCTATTCTTTAGGGATTGCATTCTTCAAATATTGCGCAAGTAAGGCAGGCTGTCTGGAGGTAGTAAATTGGCTAAGTATTGGCTACTTTTATGTGTGATAGTGCGAGACAATTAGTTGAGTACAGGAGGGCTCTTGTGAGAAGAGTTGTATGTAATTGTTTCATGGTGTAATCACACCTTCTTATCCTTTTTATTTTATTTATTTCATTTTCTCTTTTTACTTTTTTTTTTCCCAAGATCAATGGGTTGCCTCAAAAGAGGTTTTCAACTGACCAACCTACCCTGGGCTCCTCAAAGTGGTTTTCACTCAGCGATATTTTGTGTTTTGTTATTTTTCTCCCTTTTTTTCTCCAATACTTACTCAGAGAGTTTTTCAACCTTGGAGTTGGCCTTGGATGCCGCATGGAGGTTTTCACCCAGGCCTCCTTGCTTTTATTTTTCTATTTTTTATTTTCTCTAGGAGGGTTGTGGAATAGAAGCTATGTGGCTCCCAATTAAATTTACTTTCTTGCTGATTGTATTAATGAAATTTTCCTTAGACATGATTATTTTATACTTTTATCCTATAACCATTGACAAGCATAGGGATCCCATCCTTATCAATGGTTCTGATATGAACAACCCCATTGTCATGGCATTTTGTCTATCAGGTATGGGCCTAACTATCTTGGCATCAATTTCCCTTTAAATTCCTCTAACCTGGATTCATATAGAAAAGCCGAATCCCCTTCTTGAAATACTTTTTCATTGATGTTCCTATCATGCCAAACCTTCCTCTACAATTGTATGACGTTAGTGTGGAGTAGAGCCTACATTTATAATTCATCTAAGCCATTTAGTTGAAGTAACCTTTCCTTCTATGCCCTTGTGACATATAAATCCAACTGGGATTCCATTGTGAGAGTTTTATATTCAAATTAAATAGAAAGCAAATCTATCTTCCCATAAACCATAACATATGGAGTGAACCCAGTAGTTTTCTTCTAGATGGTATGATAGGCCCAAGTTGCCTTCACTAATCTATTTGCCCAATATTTCTTGTTACGGATCACTACCTTTGTGACGATGCTTTCCAGTTCTCTATTGGTAATCTCTACTTTACCATTTTTTTAAGGGTGCTAGGCATTATATGTTTTTTTTTGGACATTATTTTGCCTTAGGAGATTCTCAATAAAATGTGATGTGAACTAAGCTCCTCGATTAGCGAATATCTCCCTTGGACACCCAAATTTGTCGAACACATTTTACCTTAATAATTAAACCTTTTCTTCTGTTGCTACCTTCATAGCCTTTGTCTCAACCCACTTTGTCAAATAATATGTGCATATTATCATGCATTTATTTCTCCGAGATGGTGGATCAATTTTCCCAATGAAATCAATGCCCCACTTATCAAATGGCTCCAAGCCCACTTGAGGTTGTAGAGGCATTTCATCCCTGGATGTATTTTTTTCCCATCCTATGACATTGGTCACACCTACTAGTATACCTTCTACTATCCTGATGGAGAGTAGGCCAATAGTAGCCAACATGCAAGGCATTGAAATTTGTCCTCTTAGGATCAAATGACCCCTACAAGGCTGATCATGACATGCTGAGAGGATGTCAAATATTTCATCTTCCCTAAAAAATCTAAGTTAGAATTTGATCTAGTACCAATTTATAAATATTTCCACCAATCCAAGTGAAATGGATGCTCTTTCTTACAATTCCTCTCTTCTTCCTAGATGATAGATTTGGAGGAAATATCCCAGCAACCGCGTAGTTGGCTATGTAATTTACAACATTTTTTTGGTCATCTAACCTGTTACTATTAGATGGACCTAAGTACACCATGTAAGACCAATTTTAACCTAAGTAAAATTGCTTTCACTATGAAAAATAACTTAGTAAACCACCTTTATTAAGTTGTTTATGGTATAAATAGGAAACCCCACGAGGAAATATTAAATAAATATACATTTGTTTGATTTTCCTCAAGGAATAATTAGTTAAAAAATAGTTTAATTAATATCCTTGGTCATGATTAACCCAAAAAAGGAAAATTAATTACATAAATTATTATTTATCTTATTATTTTCTATGAATAATTATTTAAACCTTATTTAAATAATATTCCTTGTTAAATTTGACTAAATCATTAATAAATAATTAAATAAATCATTATTTATATGATTATTACTCAACCACATCCTTAAAATAATAAATAAATCATTTATTTATTTATTATTTACAAATAAATGGGTTTGACCTAAGTCAAATACTTTTTCCCTCCAACAAATATAATAAAATATTCCATAAAAGTTGGATGTAGAATTGGTTAATAATATTTTAATTATGCACCAATATCTAAGCTAACTCAATATTTTGTTATAAATATAAGGGTTTTTCCATTCACTCACTACCTTTTGTTGCCTAAAGATCACTCTGGATCTATACTTTTGGTTTGAATTTGATCCACTCTCATTGTCATACTTTTCTATCTTTTTGCTTGTGAGCTCCATTTGAGTTCCATTTTTTGTCTAGGTTTTCTACACCGTCAAGAGAGAGGGATTTTAGATCTGAGGTGTAGAGGACTTACAAGAACCCATCCCATTGAGGAGAACTGGTAACACCCTTCTATGTTTTCCTCCCAGGTGCCATTAATACAAAATTCATTCAACATTTTCTTGTCTTGTCTATTGGATGCATGGAGCAACTCTTATTTTTATTTACTGCTTAATGTCTTTTAATGCATACATCTAGATTTTTGTAGCATTTATCTTGGTCAACTAATTGAAAATCTAAATATATTGAAATCCATATTTGTTGTTAGGGTTGTTTGTTATGCACGACTAAAGTGAGTGTTTCTCATACACTTCCGATTAAGATTCATACTAACAACTGGCGACTCCACAAGGGTTTACGATTACGACTGTTGTCGTTTTTTAGATACCTCCATATACAGCTACTTCAAACCCTAGGATTTCTCTTTAGCTTCTAGTTTTTCTTTTCTTGATGTTGTTTTTAACCCATAAAACCCTAAAACATTAAAAATTCTAACTTCCGTGTGTTTTCGGACCTATTGCGCAGGTGACAGACATCAACCGCAGCTAACACGACATATTCTGTTGAAACTTGCTCCCAAGAGTGCCGAAAGTGTAGGTCGCACTTTTTGGGCCAAAACTTGTGACCTGAACCTCCAGGGTGTAGAAAACAAGCCTAAACATGCGACCTCTGCAGAAATCAGGTCAAAAACTGCGACCTAGACTTTTTTTTTGCGGGAGTTTTTCAGAAAGTTTTCTGGGTCTGTCTGGGCCTCTGTTTAGGGTTGTTTGACCTCCGTCTCTGCCCATTTTGGACCAATAATTTTTCTGTTTTACTCATCTAAGTAGGAACCTAGCCCTCTAGGGCTTCAATACCCTCCACATTTTATGGAAGAGTTTTAGCTGCTACAGGTTGTCTAAAATTTTCAGAGTGTTCAACCATTTTTCATATCTGATACCTTACCTTCAGATCCACTTCAGATTGGCTATTTATCCATCCAAAACACCTATTTTTAGTTTTGTTTGGGTTTTACTCTAGGGTCCCCTTTGCTTCCCTCTAGGTTATAGCCTTTTTCCACCTCATATATAGCAATTTTTCCTCTGATTTTTTGTTTTTTTTCTACACCTATTTCCAGCATATCTGCCCTTTACATCCCTGTCCCTCCCGAACGTAGATCTATTGCTTATTTTGGTGTGTTTTGACTAGATTTTTTCCCATATACAGACTAATTATTGAGAGACCCGACTCCTTGGGTTTAGATTATTGCATTATTAGCTATTTATTTTCTATTATTTTAGTTTCATATACTGTTATCTGCATGTTTATTTACAGTTATACAACACACTTTTTATTTTTCTCTACAAATGTTTGGGTTTAAACATTAAAATTTACACACTTTGCACACACACCCTAAGTAAAGAAGATCTTGGTTAACACCAACAACCAAAGACTTTAAAACATTGAAATTAATTGATCCTGCACCTCTCTGCCCTTGTTTTGACATTGTAATCAGTTGATCCTGCACCTCTCCACCTTTGTTGGTCTCTCTTCCCTTTATTCCGTATTTGTGCTGTCATCATTGTGCCACCAAGGTGTTTATCCTGGAGACTTCTTCACCTTCATCCTCAGTTTCAAGTAGGAATACTTACTCCTCGATGTATTTTTCGAGTCATTCCTCCACCGAGCCCGCACTCCGACTCCTCTTCTAGTTCATTTGGTTCCCCTTTTGGTTCCGCCCCTGGTTCTCCCCTTGTCACCATCACGATGTCTTGTTCAGGACCTAACGCTGGTGGTAGCACTAGCCCTAATTCTGGGAATACTACTAGTGGGACCACAACCGGAACTACCCCGACTAATCCCTTGCTCCCCCATATGGCAGGCCTCAGTCTTCCTGATTTTAACTAGTTGATCAATGACCATATACACCATGATGCTAATTGGCCTGCTATTCCGGCCAATCTCCCTTCTGACATCCCCAAGTTTGAAGGCCTTGCTGGAGAAGATCCTACAAATCATGTTCAATCTTTCCACATGTGGTGTTCCTCTAACTCCATTACCGATGACTCTGTCTGTCTTCAGTTGTTCCAACGTATGATTACTGGTGAAGCTTCTAAGTGGTATGTTGATCAAGCCTCATCCTCTCATACCACCTTTGCGACTCTTTCTTAGGATTTTCTATCTTATTTCCAGCTTCCCCTTTGTTATGACACTGGTACTGAACTTTTGACTTCTTTCCATCAATCTTCTGCGACCCGCCTATCCGATCATGTCCAGGAGTGGCGAAGAAGAAAGAGCCTATGTCGAGCCCCTAATTTCAAATACCATGTCTACATGGATTGGTATTTTAGATATCTCTTGACTGCTATTGGCAAGGATGTTGCATCGCATTTCCCTTAGACCGAAGAAGCCGCTCTCCAAATTGCATTAAAATATGACCTGATCTATGATCAGTCGGGTTATGTTTATACCATTCTACCTGATCTTCTTAGACTAGGTGGTGCCAACGCACCGGGGGAATCTCATGCCACCGATAGTATCGTTGGAGCTCTCTCTCATCCATACGCTCAACCTCCCATGGGCTATGGTTTTCCTCAGGGAGGGGCTAGCACCTCCTACAGTTTTCCCCCTCCTGGTAGCATGTATCTAGGATCTGGCATGCCTCCTCCTTTTTCCCAACCTCCTGTTTACCACAATTTTATCCAACCTCCTTATTATCCATATCCACCACCTGGTGCTCCAGCTCCTCTAGCATTATCACCTCCCCCTCCCTTGCCTTATCAACCCCCGCAACAGTAGCCACCGCCCCCTTAGGGGTAGGTCTATGCACAACAGGGCGCGATTAATCCTCATCCTTCCAAAAATAAGGAAAGGCACTCAAAATAAATCTTCCTTAAGTAATCTTAGACCTAATCTGAAAAATAATACACCTAACACTGCTAACCAGCAACAGGGCACTCAACCAAAGTAGGACAGGCTTGTTTGCATGAACAAGCCTTGTTCTTGTTGTAGTTTTTATGGTAATTACACACACGATTTTCCTCTTTTACCAAAGATGAAGTAGATGTGGGAGTCTCAAGCAAAATTTCGAGGAAATCAAGCCTCCCCTTCCGTTACTCCTAGTGCTACGCCTAGTCAGTCAACGATGTTTACCAATCCTTTCCCTCAGTAAAGATTTGAGGCTACCCAACTAGTTGAAGGTCAGGTGGCCACTCAACCTCCTCCATCTGGTACCTTCGATTACCAGATTCTCATGATGAACTCTAACCAACCTATAACTATACACCTCAACCTTCAGACTCGGTCTTGTCAGTACAACAAGCCTCCCGCTACGTATGTCCCCGAGTCCCCTTCTTCAGGTTCTACAGAGCCTCTTTTGACAAATACTGGTCCTTTGCAGATCCCTTAGCCTAAGGCAGAGGTTCATACCAAGATCCCTAAGGTACCACTATGTCGAAATGCTACTTCTCGAAAAGTTTCTCATTCGTACAGCATAGTAGATGATTTGGCACAACCTCCTGCTGCCATCTCAACGTTGGAACTCCTCTAGTCATGCCCTTCACAATGAAAATCTCTACTATCTTCCATGGGTGATGTAGATCCTTTAGATGATAGATTGATTATCTTCGATGTTGACTGGTCAGAAAATCCTCCTCTCCTTGCTTCCATCGCTTTCCATATCCCAGTCAAGATCTAGAACACCAACGTTTCCCAGTGTATCATTAATGAGGGGGCATCCACCTGTGTGATGTCTGCTTTGGTTTGGAAGCAACTCGGATCACCTGAGTTGGATCCTTCCAAGATCACTCTCTGAGTGTGGGATGGCCATGCCTCCCAGCACATTGGCTTATTCCGCAATTGTCCTATTATTCTTGTAGGCAAGACTATTTGCATTGACGTATAAGTCATTGATGCCCCCTTAGATTACAACATTATATTGGGCCCTAGCTACACTATGTAATGTCTATTGTCCCATCTGTGGTTCACCGCAATATGTCCTTCCCTCACAATGGAAAGATAGTCACCATTGACTAGTTGACATATTACGAACTGAAGTCTCAAACCTCCCCTGAGTGCGTCATCTCTTCGGTGGCTAATAAGAAAATTATCAATCCATTGACCAATGTCTCACCTGGAGTTTACAAGGACTCTTATTTTCTTGGTACATTCCCTGGTCTTCCTCTTTTTGTCTCTGATCCCATATCATCAATTTTTTTCATGATGCAATCATCTCGAGCTTCCCTCAAGTGGCCTGCTTCGGCTAGTCAACAGCCTCGCCCTCTGCAGCCTACTCCTAGCTCTTTGATTTAGCCTTCTGGACCTCCTTCTTCTATCCCTTCACTTATGGCTAGCATCCATGAGTCTCTCTACCCTCCTAGAATGGTTTCTCCAGGCCTTAACCATGTAAGAGTTGTCTCGCCTGGCCATTACCCCTCCGGTCAGATACCGTTCCTAGCTCCCCGTCCTAGAGTGTTCTCGGTACCTGTCATGGCTACCCTATCTCTTCCTAACTTGACCTTGAGGATTCCCGTCTGGTACCTCCCAAACCTTATCTTATGTTGACCCCGGTTCAACCGGTCCCCATGACTTCTCCTGATGCTACAGTGCCTCAACCACCTCAACAAGAACACTCTCCTATTGCGAAAGCTTCGGGTAATAAGGGAAAAGCTCACAAGATGACATCCATAAATAAGGTTGTCCTGACTAACCTTGCTCCTCCTCTGCCTCCAAAGCCTTGTGCTTTGTGTGATTTCATAGGTCATGCCACCCATACCTCTCCTGAGTTGCCCCATATTAAGCCCATGGTTAATGTTGCATTCCCTGAGTCTCTGATCCCTGAAACCTATGTCCCTTCCTCGATTGTAGCCAATAACCCCAAGACTATTAACACCAACCACCCCTGTGCTTTGTGTCATCTCCACGGCCATTATACCCACCTCTGTCCCCACCTCGAGGACTTACGCACCTCTTTAGTGGCATTTCTCCAATCCGAGGCCAAGTGCAATGAGTCCCCCACTCCCTTATTTGTGTGTTTTGCTTTAGAAGATCTAGAGGACACATCTACTCCCATAGACATCCCCCCTCATGATTTAGAAATGATAGTGTCCACTACCTGTCACCATCTATGATATCCACGGTGGAAGACCCCCCTAGGAATTCCTCTTTGGTTTCGCCTGACCTCCCTTCAACGATCACATTGGGCTCAACATCAGTGGATCCCTTATTTGCTTGTTCTTCCATCACCCCCCATGACTATTCACATGTGAAACTCTCTTCTCACGATGATGAGTCAGGTATCTTGGCCGCGTTAGGTGGTCTTCCTTCCACCGATCACCCCATCTTCTATTACGATGATGACATTATGGAAGAAGTCACCACCCCTGAATTTATCTATCCCCCCTTACATTGAACCCATATGCATTCGAACCACATACAGCTTGTGGACATTACATTATCACCCAATATTTGGGTAAGGGGACACCCATATTTGAGAGACTAGGAGAAGCAATTATCCATAACTCTCCTAGTGTATCTAGTCAGGTTGACTCTGGCACCAATATTATTCACCATTTAGAAGAACCTCTAGAGTCCCATATCACTTGAGATCACTCTAGGGATGGTACCCCTCATCATTCCTTCATATTACAATAGCAACCCAGTCCCCTAGACATTGTTGTTGACCAAACTGTGGGTTTTCTAGGAGAGCACCAATTCATTATCTCCAAATCCTCTCTTTGGGATAGCGACACCATGTATGCCAACCTAGAAACTTAATTCCATTTGCTTCATATATGCAATACCAAAAGATATTGGCAATCCTCCATTCCCATTCTCGAATGTCATAACCATAACAAAAACAAATGGCACACTACATCATAAAAATGTGTTTAGATTCCACCTTTCAAAATACATTTTGGCATGACCACAACATGCCTAGGGGCACCTATGCCCCTCAACCATAAAAATCCCAACTCTCAGCCAAAAACAACACTAAAACCCCCTTTCTTTGATAGGTCGCACTTTTCAGGTCATTTCCTGGGACAAGTTGCAATTTTGTGCCTAGTACCTACTACCCAGGACACATAGAAAACCCCAAAAAGTGCGACCTAGCCTGTTCATGAGCTCTAGGTACCTAAACTAAAATTTTGATCCACTGAATTGAAAGAGTAGGGTTAGCCCTCTTACCTGCAACTGACGAATCTCGATTCCAACGGTCGGTTTGTCTGCTATAATTGCCTCAATATTTAGGGCCTTCTCTCCTCTCCACATTCACCACAACTCCACATACAAATGAGTGAATTTGGAGGGAAAATGCCTTATTAAAAGAGAAACCCTTGATTTTTATTTGGCCTACTGCAGCCCAACCGTAGCTCCATTTGACAAACCATCTATACCGTTGGAAAGCTCTCACTGAGCCCTCAAATGGGTATCTATTATTTTTTTCTAATTTGATACTTCACCAGGGCACATTTCATCTAAGAAGGGTCACTTCACCACTCCTCAAAATCGAATTTCTTTACTTGCAACGCTTGTACTTGGGGCATCACTTTTCCTTCATACTTTTCCATGCTCATGTCGATTTTCGTCATGAGTAACCATCATGTACTCATGTTTTTATGGTCCCCATTGACCTTTTTTGTGTGGCAGCATCATCGAGTGGCCCTTGTTTACAGCATCCGAGTTGAGTCATCATCGCATCCATGGAATATATCCCGAGTCCCTTTGTATCTCGCTATCTTCCTCCATCCTTCATTTCTTGGTTCCTCTCTCGTGTTGCACATTATGGCCTTCAGTCCATTGTCCTCTATCCCCTTTGATGTTGTGTCAGTGGCTACCAGGCCATCCATTCCCTTTATTCTATAACAAGGGAAGTTGTTAGTCTGCTACACAGTACCCCCCATTTCATCATCATCCCTGGTATCAGTCTATCAACCGATCTACTATTTTCTCTTGTGCCTTAGTTGAGGATCCCTTATTTCCTCACCTATGGTGGACCTCCTTCTGTCGACATCAGATCATTCATTCCAGAAGACAGGTCTAGAGGGTGGTGTACCTTGGTTATAGCTTCCACTCTTGTTCGGTGCCTTGGATTAGGCAAAGGGACTCCTTATTTCCCTTTGACTTGATTGTTTCTCAGCTTCAGCTCCTTTTCAACATGATCGAGATCTGTATACTTGATGGCTCAATGATGCAGTAGATGATACCGGTGATTCTCGGGTGTGTGTGACATGTTTCAACCCTCATGAGGGGGTGGCCCTACAGGTAGCCCCCCACATGCCCGGATGACCTCTTCGTTACAACCTTTGATGCAGCTCCATAGATTTGATGATGTCAGCCTCATCCACTTGCAGTGCCTTTTTTTTTGCATGTATCAGTCATATTTTCAGATCCCTTTCATGTTTATAGGGGAATTTGGGTTGTATTTGTATTTCATGTACTCATATGTTATTGTATAACTCCTGGTTGTTATCCCAGGCACGATATGTATGTGGGATTCGTTACCATATTTTTATCTAACTCATGTCTATGCCATCATGTACTATATTGTTCAGTCCCTTATTTACTGGATGCATTATTCTTTGTAATTTGTCTCAGAAGGAATAGGTATGCCTCCCCTGCTGCCTATAGCATAGGTACTCACTCATAAAAGAGACTTGTCATACCTGTAAGTCTCACCTCCTCAGGGTCTATTCATTTAGCGCTTTGGTCTACCTTCTATTTCTCTATCTTTTACTTCCCCTTCGGTGTCTAGTGATTGAGTTCTTACTACGTACTTCGGTCATACGATTAGCTCCTAACACTCACACGCTGGGGGCAATCTGTTACGCCATTTTTTTGGTCATCTAACTTGTTACTATTAGAGGGACCTAAGTACACCATGTAAGATCAATTTTACCCTAAGTAAAATTTATTTCACTACAAAAAATAACTTAGTAAACCACATTTATTAAGTTGTTTATGGTCTAAACAGGAAACCCCATGAGGAAATATTAAATAAATCTACATTTGTTTGATTTTCCTCAAGGAATAATTAGTTTAAGAAATAGTTTAATTAATATTCCTAGTCATATTTAACCCAAAACAGGAAAATTAATTAGATAAATTATTATTTATCTTATTATTTTCTATGAATAATTATTTAAACCTTATTTAAATAATATTCCTTATTAAATTTGACTAAATAATTCATAAATAATTAAATAAATCATTATTTATTTGATTATTACTTAACTGCATCCTTGAAATAATAAATAAATCATTTGTTTATTTATTATTTACAAATAAAGGGCTTCGACCCAAGTCAAATTATTTTTCCCTCCAACAAATATAATAAAATATTCCATAAAAGTTGGATCTAGAATTGGTTAATAATATTTTAATTATGCACCAATATCTAGACTAACTCAATATTTTGTTATAAATAAAAGGGTTTTTCCATTCACTCACTACTTTTTGTTGCCTAAAGATCACTCTAGGTCTATACTTTTGGTCTGACTTTGATCCACCATCATTGTCATATTTTTCTATCTTTTTTCTTATGAGCTCCCTTTGAGTTCCGTTTTGTGTCTGGGTTTTCTACACCATCAAGAGAGAGAGATTTTAGATCTGAAGTGTAGAGGACTTACAAGAGCCCATCCCATTGAGGAGAAATGGTAACACCCTTCCATATTTTCCTCCCAGGTGCCATTAATAAAAAATTCATTCAACGTATTCTTGTCTTGTCTATTGGATGCATGGAGCAACTCTTGTTTTTATTTACTGCTTAATGTCTTTTAATGCATAGATCCAAATTTTTGCAACATTTATCTTCGTCAACTAATTGCAAATCTAAAGATATTGGTAGCCATATTTGTTGTTAGGGTTGTTTATTATGCATGGCTAAAGTGAGCCTTTTTCGTACACTTGTGATTAAGATTCATACTAACAATGTCAGAAAACCAAAGAGAGAGTACTCAGATAGAAAATAAGTGCTCATCTAGAAGCTGATCATACATCATCTCTTAATTATCTGTAATATTCCAAATTTTACATTTGTTTATTGGAATATTAGAGTTATTACTTATTTTTCTTAACTAAGTAAATAAATGGGTGGAAGGACCCATAACCCCTTAAGATGAATAAATCCACTCCTAAGAGTGTGAACATTGTTGTTTGGCTAATAAATCTACATCATGGAATAATGGAGAAGCTTATTAATGAATCAAAGAGTGGGGATCAAACATCATTAATAAGAAGAACATGGGGAGATGAAGGAGTCAAATAAGATCATGGAGGGATCAAAGTAAGATCATAGAGAAATAAATGATGAGATGATGGGGAAGTAGTGCATTACTACACAGATGATAGAAAGGGTGAACATTGAATACAAAGATCATGGATGTCATGGAGAGACAATGCAGTCAACATGGAGACCCATGTCCACATGTAGAGTGCAGTTATGAGGTGGGCCAAAGCATGGGAAGGTTCACAAACTATATAATGAAGATGAAGGAAACATTAGAGGAAAGCTCTTTTATTATTTATTTTTATCTTTCTACATCTATATTTGTCATCTACCATTTCTATGCACGCTTATGTTGTTTAGCTAAGTCTACAATGTTGTTTAGCATAGGGTGTTTCCGAGCAGAAATCCAACCCTTACCCAAGGGGGACTTCGAGTGCCTACTCTGGGAAGGTTATTTTGAGCTTCCATTCATCATCAGGAATTGGTGCCATATTATTCCTACTTTCTACATCCCATACATCTTCAAAAATAATGCATTTGTGCATCAGGGTTTGAGAGGAGGAGGTTTTCCTTCATTATTTTAGCTGAGGAACTAATGGAGGGTTCATCCTTTCACTTTGTGCTTCAATATAATCCTTCTAGTGCTTTAGATATGTATCAAGCATCAGACCAAACATATCACAACTCCATGCAGTAGCAGTCCCATCAACGATTGCGTAGTCCAGTCTTGTAAATCCATTGGAGGAGGGACGTTTCCAGTACTTCAGTTGGAAATCCTATGAGGGATATTCCCCTCACTTTGTCCTTATTATTTCCATCATTCTTGAGCTGATTAGACATATTTTTTAGCAGGCATCAATATCTCCCTCCCATACAACAAAAATTTTCCAACTGTTGTGTATGCAACAGTTGTCATCTTGAGAGGAGGAAGAAGAAGCTAGATCTTGAGCTTCTAGCTTATTTATCTAGTGAAGGGATAAACCCTTCAAGCACATATATATGACTGTGTATCATATTTCAGCCATCTAATATTCATATCTAGCTTCAGATATACATGACCCAACAGTCAAGGGATCAAATCTTGGGGAGGTGAATTTCTGATCTTCTTAGATCTCGATCTCATTTCTGGGTTATCTTGGGTTTCCATCATAGTGCCTAGATCTACAATATTGGCATCATCAGATCTCCAAAGCACCATATATCTACATTTCCATTTCATCTAGTAGTTGTAATATTACCATCAGCTGAAGGGATAGCGCAGTGTTTAGCTTCTAGTAGCTTCAGTTACACACTACCAGCTTTGGCATGTTTTTAGGGTCATTCTAAGCCACCTTGTTGGCTTGAATGCTTCTATATTATGCAGTGTTGTATCTATATTCCATATCCACATAATAAAATGGCTCACCTATTTTTTCTATATCTTTATTGATCACAACTTATGTGTACATAATCTGTTGTTACAAATATTGTGTTTGTTTATTAATGCATTCTCCCTTTTGGGATATTACAGTGGTATTAGAGCATGATATTTGGCTCAAATCGTGGACATTATTGACAAAATATGAGAAGAAGATAGTAGAGATCTGTAAATAATGGATGGGTTAGGTTTTGCTGCATCTTTATTTAGAGCTATGAAGGATCTCTCCAAGGAGATCAATGAAATGAAGAAAGAAAGGCAAAGAGAAACCTCAAGAAGATTTCAAAATGAAGAAGGTCCCAGTACTTCTTATCAACAGAAAAGAAGACCGGAGAAGCATACAACTCCTCAAATATTTACTATGCATAGTTTCTTTGAAGAGGAAATTGAATGGTATGGAGATAGAAGAAATTCCGAGCCTAAAACTCATGAGACTCTAAGTCTATATATTGAAGAGTACAAATCACAATCTAGAGCATTCAAGGGGAATCTAACTTTCCAACAATTTTTCCAACTCAAGGAAGAACGAAGATCCTACAACAACAATAGAAGGAAGAGGCACAATAGATTCTATTTCCCTACATTTGATGGATCTTCCTCAAGCACTGTAAAGGCTTTGAGGAAAGAGTTAGATGGATTTTTCAGGCTACATCCCGTAGTTGAGAAAGAGGTTGTTCATATTTTAGCTCTTCACCTTCAAGGTGAAGCAAATGAATGGTGGTTTGGTCTCATGGATCATGCAAAGGTGACTAAATATTCAAATTTATTACAAATTTTAAGGAAGAAGTTTGATAGAAGAAAACCAGAGACATTTCACAAAGGGACATTTCCTAAGAATTCAAAGGAGAATTTCATTCTTGTCACTCTGGACAAAGAGTCCCTACATTCACCACCAGCTGCAGAAGTACTTGTATCAGGAGGAGAGACACTTGAATATTCTCAAGGTAGTCTGAATCTCTTGACATATATAGTCCCATGCATGATTCAGGAGATGCATGAGGAAGAGGAAGTAGATTCCAGTGCTGGTACATTGATAGAAGAATAGCCATCACTCTTACCACTAGTTGGAGAGACCATTGTTTCAGTTGGAGGAACTCTTGTGGTCTTGAAAGATTTTCCCAAACATCAGTTGATCCAAGGGTTACAATCATTTCCATCCCATATTGATTCAGTACCTTTTATTGAAGATAGTGGGGACATTCCATTAGGGCCATTGCATAACCAAGGGTTAGAGCAACATGCTAATTTGCAGCACTAACCTACCATTCTGTAGAGGACCCTTGATATGATCAAGGAAAATATGGAGATCTGTCCCAGTTTTTCATTGTTGAGCTATACTCAAACCTTTGAGTTGAAGTGTGGGGTTTTAGAAGATGGGATGAGTATGATCCTATGTAAAATGCCTGGCTGTGAGTTCAGCATTGTGCCCTTCCTTGAGACAACAGATACATCATCATGGATATTAGCAGCACTCTCTATGAGTAGCAGTTGTGAGAAGAGGCCCCATTCATTTTTGGAGCATTCCAATGGCAAATTCATTCATGAAGCATTGGAGAGTTAGATGATAGATGGTAGACATCTTGAGATGGGAAATTTTTTCCCTTTTCAAGTTGACACTTTCTCAATCATCATCTCACAGCTCAGAGAGAGACTTCTACCTACAGCATATTCAAAAATTTATGGGTTTTGTAGGGCTAATGATGAGAGGATCTCATGGAGAGATCTCATGGGAGGTTCACTTCAACATATCATGGCATGCAAAGATCTTCAAAAATTTGAAGAGGTTGGTGTCCTACAATGGGAGGATACCAAGTTTATGCATAATGAGATCCATCATCCACATTCAGAGGAATGGATGTTGATGTGGAGAAAGAGGTTGCAAAGCCACTTGCAGAACTACGAGATAGGCTAGCAAGAATCTTGGCTGTGTTGGTTGCTCCTGGGTGAGTATGGTTGCTACCCAACAACACACATTTCCATGATCCATGCTTTGCACAACACTGACGTAATGAAGAAAGAGGCATGGCTGCGTTGGTTGCTCTTGGGTGAGTATGGTTACTACCCAATTGTTCATATTTATTTGACCCATGCCTTACATATCAATGACAGAATGCAGCAGAAGAAGGCATGTTTAGTTTGGTTGTTGTTAGTTTGGCCATCACATGAAATCTCCCATGTTTATGTGTTTTGTATTGTTTGGAATATGGAATAACACTCTCATGATGTGTGATAATGGAGTTTTATTGTATTGGGATGATATGACATTCCACATTTCAATAAAAAAAAATTTGATCCATGATTCACATGATGATGTGAAGAGGCAGCAAGAGATCTTGTTGCTATGGTTACTCTTGAGAGAGTTTGGCTTGACATACTCCCCTACTTTGCATGATAATGTAGGACGATGGCAGCAATAGGAATTCCTCCGATGGATCTTATTGGAAGAGTATGGACACCATACTTGGCATGTTGATAATATGGTGGGGAAGTAGTATGATTTTCTACGTTGGCTTATCTTGTGAGAATATGGCAAACCCACTTGGTATGATGATGGTATGGTGTGGCAGAAAGAAGATTTGTTGCAATGAATTCCATTGGGATAATATGGTTTGATGCATTCTATTTTTAACCATATGTCTCTACTTCTTATTTTTCACAATGTTGGTATGATGCTTGGATCCAATAAGGCCAATAGGGCTAAATGTGGAAGCATGGAGAGCCATAGTCTACTTCATGAAGCATGGGATGGAGAAATGTTTTGTGATTCGGAGCTTTCCTTTTCTGGAATGAACCACTTCATTTTATGTATCTCATGTATTGATGATGATATTGTACAACATATGGTTGTCACTTGGTACTTCATTGAAGAATAGGGACATCTAACCACACAGTTGGAGGTCACTCTAGACATTCTAGAGAGGAAAATTTAGAGATGGGCATACATAACATATTGCAGCAAATGGGAGACCTTCCTTGTAAGGATGCCATTTGGTAGGATATATATGGTTGGCACATTTTATTTTGGTAGTTACTTGAGGTCAAGCAACCTCAAGCAACATTTTGGCAGGGAGGATTGTAATATTCCAAATTTTACATCTGCTTATTGGAATATTAGAGCTCGCTCTTATTTTTTTTAACTAAGTAAATAAATGGGTAGAAAGACCCATAACCCATTAAGATGAATAAATCCACTCCTAAGAGTGTGAACATGATTGTTTGGATAATAAATCTACATCATGGAATAGTGGAGAAGCTTATTAATGAATCAAAGGGTGGGGATCAAACATCATTAATAAGAAGAACATGGAGAGATGAAGGAGTCAAATAAGATCATGGAGGGATCAAATTAATATCATAGATAAATAAATGATGAGATGATGGAGGAAGTGGTTCATTAGTGCACACGTGATGGAGAGGGTGAACATTGAATGCAGAGATCATGGAGAGATAGCACAGTCAACATGGAGACCCATGTCCACATGTACAACACAGTTATAACGTGGGCCAAGGCATGGGAAGGTTAAACTATATAATGAAGATGAAGGCAATATTAGAGGTAGGATTTTGTATTATTTATTTTGATATATTTAGATATATATTTTTCATGTGACATTTCTATGCATGCTTATGTTATTCAGCTAAGTCTGCAATGTTGTTTAGCACATGGTGTTTCTGAGTGGAAATACCACCCTTACCCACAAAGGAATTTTTTTTCCTACTCTAGGAAGGTTATTTTGAGCTGGAATTCATCATCAGGCATTGGTCCCATATTTTTAATACTTTTTACAGTCCATAAATCTTTATAAATAACACATTTTTGCATCAAGGTTTGAGAGGAGGAGGTTTTCCTTCAGTATTTTAGCCGACGAACCAGTGGAGGGTTCATTATTTCGCTTTATGCTTCAAGATCATCCTTCCAGTTCTTTAGATATATATCAGGTATTAGGACAAACATATCACACCTCCATGAAACGTTAGTCCCATCAAGGGTTGCGTAGTCCAGTCCTGTAGATCCATTGGAGGAGGGAAGTTTCCAGTACTTTGGCTGGAAAAGCTGTGAGGGATCTTCCCCTCACTTTTTCCTTATTATTTCCATAATTCTTGGGCTGAATAGAAATATTTTGTAGTAGGCATTAGTCTCTCCCTCCCATACAATGCAGTTTTTTCAGCTGTTGTGTATCCAACAGTTGTCATCTTGAGAGGAGGAAGAAGAAGCTATATCTTGAGCTTCTAGTTTTGAGTATCTAGTGAAGGGATCAACACTTCAAGCATAGATATGACTGTCTATCATATTAAATCCATCTAATCTTCATATTTTTTAGGGTTCTGTGATTTTGCAGACTGGCAAGCCAAGTGACAGGGTAACATCAAACCAACTTTGGAGCCATAGGACCTAGCCTTCCTGGACTCGGAGAGGGCTCTCTCTATTATGCAAGGGATGTAGACTTGTTTGCTTCTTATGTATTTGATTTTAGGCTAGTTGTTAAGTATGTTTTTAGTTTGTTTTAGTTTTTTGAGGGAGGAACTGATCAAAGGATAAATATACAAAAATATTGTCAGATCAATTGGGTTATGAGGTCGAAAAGGTCGAGAATGCCTCAAATGGTGGACAAGGTATATTGCAGGGCCGATTTGGTCGAGGTAAAATGGATTCTTTAGGTGGAGTGAAATGGCATGGACACTAGCTTTGTGAAGGACAAAGAGGTTTAAGCATAAATAGTTTTACAACAAACATTCATGTGGTACGGCTAACCATTAATCACTATAAATGAAACTTCAAACTGATAGATGCATAAAATAAACATTCAGGCGATACATAGAAGTATAAGACCCTCTAACTTTGGGAAAATCACCTTCAGATTTTGGGGAAAACAAACAAGACAAAAAAACAACTCAATCTATGAAGAGGGAACTCCTAAACATAATATTTGAGCTATCGGGAACTTTGAACTAAGATTGCAGAGCATGGGCAAAGGGCAAGATCGAAACAAGACCTCTTTGGTTTAACTAGGACAATCAAACATTCAGAGAAATGTTTCAGTAATGGGGTTTGGTTAGATATGATTAAGTAGGGCATACCATGAATCATACTAGATAGCATACATAATAACCATTAATGAAATTGATAACAAGTTCTTAGGGTATCAAAGAGCAGTTAAGAATTCTTTGACATAACTAAGAAAAAAGAAAAACATAGAAGCTAAAATGAATCAGGAAACTTGAGGTGCCTCCTTGGGCATGTCTCAAATCTATTCTTTACTAACCTACAAAAAGCAAGAAGCATGAAAAAATGTATTCTAAACTAAGGAAACATAGCATATAAGGAACACTATACCATTTACCAAGTCATGGAATCCTAAAAACAGTCCTCTTCCACCATCCAAGTCACACAAGAAATTATCCAATTCATGAGAAAAAGCATTTCTTCAAAGCTTTTAATACCATGTATTGCTCTATAACATCAATTTCAGCCTTTTTTTACAATGAAATCTCTTGGAATATATAGGCCAAAGGGAAAGAAACTATCCAAGAGCATCTAGAAGGCCATTGGCCTATTGCAAATATCTGATTTTGTACTTGAGGCTTTGCAAAGCCCAAGGCACAAAATATCTTCAAAAATATCTATAAAATGCTAAAAAAGGAAAAAAAATTGACTTTACATGACCGAAAAGTGCTAAAAAAGGCTTAACACACATTTGGATGAGCATCTTCAGAAATCTGCCTTTTTTGCCAAAATGCTACAGGAGTGTAGCAGTAGAAAATTTCCAGTTTTACAGACATATTTTGAGGGACCTCCCTATGTAAAAACGAGGTTGGTGATGGCTCGTTGGAAAGCCCTAGATATATAGCTTCTGGAACTACTTTATTTTTCCAAAACTGATCCCTAGAAGTATGTCAAAAGGTGGACTAATTGAAAAAACTCAGAGGGGTCTCATCTGCTGATATGTGAGGCAAAAAGGTGAATTTTGACTGATTTTTGCCTCTTTGGGGGACTAAAACACCTCCTTTGGATCTGAAAACTTGTGAGTAGCTGCCTCCAAATTTATTTCATCGAAAAAAATGACTTTTATGAGCTAAGGATGCTCCTAGCACCCATGGCAGCGCCTTGAAAAATGTGCAATTAGGGCCAAAAAACACAAAAAACAATATCATGTCAAAATTTGCTCAATTTTGGTGAGCAAACCCCTTATGGGTTCTTAGAAGCATGCCAGGAAGCTGAGGCCAATATTTCAAGCCCATATATGCCTTTCTCCACTTTTTCTACCGGGCGCCTCTTTTGGGTAGCATTGAGCCTTTCTTGAGCAAGTTTGAGCTTTCTTCGGGAAAATCAGTTCAACTTCTTGTAGTGCCCTGTCATCTTCCTCTGCAGATCCAAGTCTCTATTAGCTTTCTCTAATTTATCCTCAAAATTCTTGTTGGCTCTTTCAATCCATGATTCTTTATCATTTTCTATTTCTTGGGTGAGCAATTGAGTGAGAGGATAAGATCGAAAAAGGGATGCCTCCTCTTCCTTCTTTTTCTCCAAAGCTTTCCTAAGGCCCATATTCTTAGGCATTTTTCTTATTGGCTGCTCTTCTTCTTCAGTATCATCAAATTCGCCCATAACCTCTTCAAGCTTGACTTGTGCTTTGTAGGCTTCCCTTTGGTATTTTAAAGCCCAGGCCTCATAAACTGCCATTTGACCACTCATTTGTTTGTTTTGCATCTGTAGAACATGTATAAGGTCCTCTAACCTTTCTATATCAGCTTCTAAGTCATGAATTTGGACTTCTTCGTTTTTCAAAAAAAGCCTCAATAACTCTACCTTCATCATCCCCAGCATCACTGTCTATCTGTATGATGTCAAACTGCCTTTCCTTTTCATGACTACTCTCCTGTTGTTCCTCTTTTTCTTTACCCTTGTCTTGGGTAGACTTCTTGGTCCTTTTCCTCTTTGGAAATTTGACAATAATCTTCTTAGGTATTTTTCATGTACTTCTTAGCGCTCTTGTGACATTGCTAGTCACTGTTGGAGTGATATTATTCTTTGCAGATCTAGTGTTTCTTGGCTCCACCACTTTTGGAGGAAGAGTCATGGCCCCTTGCCTAGGATAGGTAGCTAGCACATGCTTTGGAGAATTCTTCATGCTCCCTGTTTTCACTGCCTTCTTTAGATTCATCATTACTTGCTTCATGGTCCTTTATTTGGTCTTGGCTTCCCTTACAACTGTTTTGATATTTTTGCTCCATGCTGCCCCCTTCGGAATGCTCACTATTTGGTGTTTTCTTGCCATCATCATTTATTGAGTGAGGGATGTCATGTTTCTCATAATTAGTGTCTCTTTGACGACTATTATGACCCTCATCATCATTGTTTTGGATGCCACTTTGTTTGCTTTCTTAAGGACTGTCTTGTTCATCTATGTCACTGCTTTCTTCATGACTGCTGTGTTCTTTACCTTCACTATTTTGTCCCTCATCACCCTCATGGTTACTGCTATGCTGGCTGCCACCATGTTACTCTTCATGACTTCAATGCTCACTATCATTTTGTTCATGTTCACCATCATTTTTTTCATGCTCACCATCATTTTCAGACTTTTCACTTTGTCCTTCATCATCACTACTTTGATTCTTGTCACTTTGTCGTTCCTCATCACTATTTTGCTTAGAATTCTCATTTTTACTCTCAATCATACGGGATTTTGGCATTTTAGGAGTAGATTGACTAGAAGAGGGAGAGACATAGTGAGTGGGTGGTGAGGGAGGCGCATGAGATGGGCCATGAGATGAAGAGGCCATAGTAAAATTTGGATGGGAGATGAAAAAGTCCCAAGAAACTCCCTTTTTCTCAAGTTGATGGAGGATGATGATCTTGATAAGGGAATGATGAAAAAAACAAGTTTGTTGTTGAGTGAAGGGCTTCTTTTTGAAAATAGAGGCCATCTTGTTAATACTTTTGTAGAGGAAGAAAGGGAGGTTTAAAATCTGGGTCTTGGTGAAGTGCATCAACAGTCAGATGTGAGATCAATAGACTCTAAAGTATCTCCCTTAACATGTAAAGTATCTCATGATGACATTCCTGAGAGGCGTATAATTGTTTAATAGATGAGAAAAGGGGAAGATGGCCTTGCATTCATTTTGGTAAGAAGGCTCCAGAAATGGTTTGTAGTGATCTAGGTTCAAATAGGCTTGCTTGAACCATTTCTCACCATGATAGGGGATCTTGGTGGCTTTTGATACTACTTTAGGACTGAGAATAAAATCAAGGCCTACTATGTGAAATTTCCCTTCTTGCAGCCTCAAAGCAAACAAATGTGTCAAAGGAGGGTGATTTTTTACTTCTTGGACTTTTTGGAAAAAATCAAAGCATCCTACTTCATGAAAATTGAAGATTACTGAAGGGGATTCATTCACCTCTTGAGTTGTAATAGGATTATACCTATTGTGATACCCGCTTCTGTTTTCCTTCCTTGGAGGCATTTTTATTTTGATACCCCTTACTGACTTATCATAACAAGACTTTGAAATGGTCACCGAAAAAGGTCTCTTCTCAAAGCACTCTTTTCTTCCTTAGTTGGCAAACGGTTTCTTGTTCAAAAGAAAACAAATTCAATTCTTATGAATTGTGTTGTGAGCAAACAAGGCCTTTTAATAAGATTTATAACATTGACAGCAAGTCTCCTTTTTCTTTGACACTAAAATTATTTTCCCCTCAATCACTTTTTTCATTGAAATCATTGTTTAAGAGACTCCTTTTAAACTGATAACAAGCATTTCCTTATCATTGTTTCTCTTTGATGTTTAAAAAAATAGGGTACCCTTGAAAATGGCTATATTTCCTCTTTTGGAAATCACTATCCTTCTTTTCTAGGCTGGCAAACAATTTCTTTTATGAAGATTAGTTATTTAGCACACAAGGTTTGGCTTCTTTGTGAAACTGTGATTATCCTCTTACCAACTTGATTTCAAACTTCTTCAAATAAAAAATATGATAAGAGATATAAATACCTTCTAAATATGTGTTGGTCTGTGTTTGAAAACATATCCCTTTTTTGCAGAAACCTCAGAGAAATTTTATTTTGAACACCTCTGTAAATCTGTTGAAATTATGCTTAACAATGGCCCGAGCGGTGGGCTGTTCAAAACTGGCCCGAGCGAGTAAAAAATGGGCCATTCAGAGGCAATTTGGGAAAGCCCCGAGATGGAGAATGTGAAGTTTATAGCACAAGGGAGTGATGGCAAGGAAAAATTTCGATCCTTGGGCTTCGAAACGTGTGCAAGGCAAAGGGCCTGGGCTGGTCAGATTGGGCACTGGGCCATTCAGGGATGGCCCAGGAAATGGGCCGTTCAGAGGTGGCCTGGACCGTTTAGAGATGGGCTATGCAGAGATGAAATATGACAACTACAAGGGCTAGAAATGAAATCTGATAATGGAAAAGTTAATATGCAGGTGAGATGTGCTTGATTTACGGCCCGGGCGGTCGGGTGATGTAAAAAATAGCATGGGCACCACATTCAGGTTGGGTGCTGGGCCGGGAAGGCTTGAAGGATGAAACGTGCTGCATTCAGATGGGTGCCAGGCACTGAGCACAGGAATTTTGTACAATAATATAGGTGTGCAGTGCCTTTAACAAATTTGTATTGCCGGAACTCTACCAGTGCACCGCGCGTTCAACAAGTCTCAAATGATCACTTGAACTCGTTCTTCTTGCCCGCAAAGTTTGCAAAATGGCATACAGATCCATTGGTCATTCCTCTTTATACTTAAGGAGGTTTTTAAACCATCTTTTCTTCCTTTGTAAATTTGAAAAAAATGAATTCACTTTGTAGCCTTTGTAGCCCTTTGAAAATGACTTGCTGCATTTGTTGACGGGTTTCCTCTTTTAACAAATGTTGTATTTCTTTTAAGCTGCCTTCTTAATAATATCCTCTCCACTTAATTATATGCCCTATCAAACATTCTACAATTGACCTAGGTTGTATCATTTGAACAAGGCTCATAAAAACACTACTACAGTCATCTTAAAACCACTATGGCAATCCATTTTTTGTGAAGGAGGTACTCTAAACCATGTGTTTTCTCCTCTTTCTTGTTTACCAAAGAGATCAAATTAAAACCTAAAGATCTTATCTTTATCATACAGTGTGCCTTTTTTTCCTTTCGAAGGTGGCCTTTCAAACTTGAAACTTGAATTTATTGTCTATTTTAAAACACCTAAAAATGCAGATTGCTTGTATCCACCAAGAATTTGGTATCCTACACCTCGGTTTTACCTTTTGAATAAGATGATCCATAGTGTAAATATTTTGGAGAGCTGACCCTTTACTTTTGTGAAGGAGGCCTTCAAACAGTGAAAGTTTCACCTATCTTAACAATGTGCCCTCTATTTTTAAATGAGCCGGAAAAGTTACTCTTGGTGTTTGCCCTTTATTCATCACTTGGAGGGAGTATCTTTGATAAACCATAATGGATCTGTAAAAAATAAAATAAAATATGAAATGCCCCTTTCACATACACCCTCTGTGTGAATGCTTATTTATATCATTTTGTAGAAGTGACTTGAAATAGAGCGTAGCCTACCAACTTTATCCTTTAGATGAGGCTGTTTTGATCAAAATTATAACCTCTGATCTATCCTTTGAAGGAGGTTTTCATAAACATAAGATCAAAGGCCTTTAATAGCATCATGTCAACCCTTTGCTTGTGATATAAAAAAGGCCTTTAACTTATCATCTTTCCTTTGAGTCACCACTATTCCTCAACTTGTCTTTCTAATAGAAACCTTTCTCAAACACAATTTTAAACCCTGCTATGCATCTTCTGTTCATCATTTGGAGGAAAAAGCGCCAAGCAGCCACTGAAGTTTCTCAAAAATATGTTTGATCCTCTCCTTGATTGTGAAGGAGGCCACATCAATGTTTTTCTAACCTTCTACTTTTTGAAGGAGGTTCTATCATTGTGCTTTTAACCCTCTAATTATTATTGAAGGAGGTTATCTTAAACACAGGATCTCCATCTATTTCAATCACTGTACCTTGCCTTGTAATATATGCCTTTTCTTTTCCATATCACTGTGAAGTTTTTTAGGGAGAAACCATGTGATTGGTATATGGAGAGTGTTCACTGCTAGACATCATTGAACTAAATTTTCCCTTGACTATGTTTTCAGAAGTATATTGAAATTTCCTTTGACTAATTTTCACATTCCAGGATCAAGGTAACGTAAGAAGCAGTTGTCTTCTTATTCCCTACATGATGATACCCTTTGGAAATATTATGAAGCAACACTTTTGGAGGTGATTATGGAGCACTGTTGATCAACATTACTTAGTCCTTGTTATTCATTTTGACTTGATGAGTGATCTTTGTTCTTCAGGCATCCTTTGGATTTAAAACCATGTATATTAGCTACTCTTTACTTACTGTAATTTACTTGCTTTGATGGAAAACTAAGTCAGCATGAAGGACCTATTGAAATTTGTCCTTTTCCCCTCCTTTACACAATGATCATCATTCAATTACACCCCTGCAGAGATGTAAAAACATATTCTTTTGAACCTTGGAGAGCTCCTTTGGTGTTTCATGGAGATTTCACCTGATCTAAGCATATTTCTTAAGATAGTGAACATCCTTATCTTTTCCTGATTTGGATCTTTGTTGAAATTCTTCTTAAATGAGATAAAGTGACCTCTTAGTGGTGTGCGACCTATGGATAGATCAACGCTTGTTTTGTGAAATAGGAAAAGATTCATGGCTGATTGGTACTAGAAACATGATTTTTTGGCTTAGGATATCTTAGCCAAGGAAAAAAAAAACTCCCTAAACACCACTATCTAACTTAGAGACAATAGTCACAGATTCTGAGTGTTTTCTTAGGCATGATCAGATTTTCATATGAAAATATGATCAGGGATAGAGGAGCAGACACTTTTTCAACCTTCAGATAGCGAATGGTATGAGAAACATGGGAAAATGATAGCTGAGAAACAAAGTTATGATAGCTATAGATAGGGAGACTTTGCTGAAGTGAGATATGACTTGAAAATGGAAGACTTTTCTTATCATAGGCTGACAGGGAGGGTTGGGAGGACAAAAATTTGTCTGGGGTGTTTTCTAGATGAAAAATTGACATATTGAGATTATCTTCTAGAAAACTCAGCTAAGGAAACTAGTCATCAACAGCAGGTAAAAAATACTGATGACTAACAGTGGATCCATTTGGGGAGGGCAACTCCTTTTCAGGAGGTGTCTAGAATTGTAGTTCTCTGGCTTGTGAAGACCAATGCCTTATCCATTGGTGAAAATTTCTCTCTTTCTTGATGTTATTTCTGAAAATTGACATCATGATTAGCATCAAAGTCTTCTCTACCTACCCAGCTATATTTCCTAGCAGTTTTTATTCTTTAGGTGCATTGAACCAACAACCCTTTGACATGATATCTTTGAAAAAGAAAACTATATAATTATACACTGATGTCTTCTGGGAGTTCATATTAAACTGATGAACTCCTTTGTTTCTCTACCTATGCTAGATTGACTGTCAAGATTAAGCTATTCAATAGGATTTCATTCACTAAACTAAAACATGAAATTAAAAAATGACCAAATCAGGATTAGACGGTCTGATTTTTCATGTGTTTGTGGCATAAAAGACAAGATGCACACAAATATTATTTTGCACGAAGATAAGATTTAGAAAAATCAGGGCTAGGATACATAGTTTGTTTTTCATCCCTGTTTTCCTCTTTGGTTCGGTTTTTAGCGTGTGGAACCAGTAGCTTTTCCTAATCTACTTTCTTTGACAATTCAAGCTTACACAATTTGACTATCACTTCTTTCACTAACTTATCATCAATAAATTTAAAACATGTTCAATTATTATTAGGCTAGATAACTGAACAAGACATCTTTTGAGCACTAGTAGTGGCATTTAGACTTGCGCACTTTCAACATGACTATTTTTTGAACGTGGGGCTTTTCTGATATTTTATAAAAATGCTCTCTTTTCAACTTTTCTACTGTTTTTGTATTTTTTTATTTATTTCTTCAAACAATGATATGTACAATGAATGAAAATTTTAAAACTAGAAATCTTGAAAATGGTGGAACTTGAGCATTTTTTCTTCAAAGGGATCTCCCGATGCTCTTGGTCCGGTCAGCTCTTGAAAAGAAAAGTTTGGAACATTTTCCTTTTCAAGCACAACATAAGGGTTCTTTCTCTGTCTCTAAAAAAATTTGTATCTACTTGCTGCTTTTCTCTATACCTTTGATTTCCACTCCTGCCTTTGTTGTACATCTTTTTAAGGTAATACAGATAATTTTTATCATTTTAAAACAGATGATGGCATCATCAAGGTAAATCATAATGGAGAAATTCAGAACTGGAAACATGGCCTTCAGGAACATGTCTTTGGTGTCTGGTGGTTTTGCAACTCTAGGTTTGAAGATGGAACTGCTTCCAGTATATTTGAAAATTTCTTTGAGCGATTTAATTTGAAAAGGAATTAATTGATGATACCCTGAAACATTACTTTGTAAAGGCATATGATTAGAAACACCTAGCATTTGTATAGTATGGATTTGTTTAGGAAGAATATAATTTCTGTTCCGGGGGCGTGTATCTGTGTTTTCGAAATCAACACATATCCTATGTCCAGCTGTCTTCTCTTTGATTGTTAATGTTTGATCAAGATTTTTGTATTTCCTTTTGTCAAAGTTGTTTCTTGAAATGATGGCAGTGTCATAGTGTTTCAAACAGTTTTCCCGACATGTACTAGTATCTTGAACAATTTTTCATATTCTAGCAGTCCTTAATGTTTGGTGTAATGACAGAATTTTAGCTAGTTCAATCAGCTCCAGTGTTTTCGGACTATAGTTATCACATCCCTTCATATCAAGTTTATCAGACATTCTTCCCGGATCTTTAATAGTTGTGGCAATAGTCAAGGTTTTATTCGGAGAGGTAAAGTTTTGGGATGGTGAAGCATTTAAGTATGGCAAGAACATTAGGCTCCCCTTCCCTTGATTTCCAAAGAGGTTTGTAATATGTAAGTCCTTTAGTGCTTCTACTTTGAAAAAGGTTCCTGATTGTACGGTTGATGTTTGTCCTTGGTTTGAGCAATTTTCTTAAGGGTATATAATTTTTTTTGTTTTCGGATCTATCTCCGTTTCTAGAAAATCAAATTCCCTCTCTTCAAGACATAATTTCTCAGGGTCATGATAGTTTTGAGTATCCAGCTCATCATAGAGAAACTGGGGTGTCTAATGTGGTGTGCCTATATTTGTTTCAATCTCTCCTACATGTTTATCAATGTCTTCATTAGTATGTAAAATGAAGGAATTTAAATATGAATGCAAGGAATACATAGGGATGCTATCTGGCCTTTCTTGGCTACTAACCATATATTTCATGTGTAATTCCTGATATAGTATTCTTCTTTGGTTAAACACAGGAATGGTGGCATAAGACATATCTAATTGAATATTTACTTGGATTTTTTCCCCCCAAGATCTGGATAAAAGCATCCTGTACTTAGGAGGGATGTCTGCTACCACTATGTCCATGACCAGGTGTTTTCCAGGTATTTTTTCCAAACTGAAATAAAGATCTTTTATCAGGCCTAGACACTAGAATCTGCTTGAATAAAACAAATATAAGTCTTTATAAGGTTTTGTTATTTCTAGGCCTAATCTTTCCATTACTAATTTTGGCATGAGATTGTGAAAGGCCCCAGAATCTAGCATGGCATTATGTAGGATTTGGTCATGTATATTCAGACTAATGTAAAAAGGAAGAGTGGTTCCTTCTTGATATTTCCCTTCTATTTTTGGACAAAACAACACCTCAGGGGTATCATCAGCTAGGTGTAAAGTATCTGCATCATTTCCTATGTTTATTACCTTTAGCACTTGAGATTTTTATGAGCTTTGGGCAATAAGTTCAGTGAGAGGCATGGTGATCTTAATTTTGGCGATTTCCCCTTCAAAACTGAAGGGTGTTTGTAGTATAGATAGATTTTCTTCAGTTTTTTCAGCCATGACTTTCTCTATATTATTAATTTTATCATTTTGATTTGGGGTTTTGTTCAATACAGTTGTTTCGGGGATCTTAGCAGCAGTACTAGGATAGTTAGGAGCAAAGCTTGTCTAGCTAGTTTTGTCTTTGTTTTGGTCAGTTCTCTTAGCCAAATTTTGTTACTATCTGTTGTTCCTTTGAGAAAGGTATCGGGGGTTTTTGTAACAGCAGTTTCGAGCTACCTCTCTTAGAGTTGTCTTGGTTTTTCTTATTTCTAAGATCATATTTCCTATGAGCTTCCATTATGGCGTTTTGCAATCCTACCTTAGGATCTTTGGGGTCCTCATAATTTGCTTCATTTTGATTCGAGGAGAAGAAAACATGTTCTTATTTTGTGAGGAAAACCTCACCCTTGCTATCAGAACCTATCAAGTTTAAGTGATTTTCATCAAGTGGTTCCATATATCTTTCTACCTCATCAACATAGTTTTCATTGAAAGGTGGCCTGATCTGTTGGTCATTTTCCCTTGGTTTGTTCTGAGGTGGGTCTCTTCTAAAGTTTTGGTTCCAGTTTTTACTTTGACGGTTCGGCTGGTTGTCCTTAAGAGGTGCTTTTTCATTTAGATTTATTCTTTCCCACATTTTTTCCATGGATCTAACTAGGTTGTCTATTCTGATATCTGAGGAGGAAAGTGAAGGCATGGCCTCATCTCGGTATGTGACTTTATTTTCTGATCTCATCCTAGCTCTCTTCTCAGCTAGGTTGGCTTCGGCACTAATAGCTACTTTTTTAATTTCTTCCAAAGTTGTGGGGTCTTTTTCTCTTAGTTGGTATGTCATATCTGGATTGAAACCTTTGGGAAATTTTGCTAATGCTGAGCCAGGTGGAGGTTTCAAGTGAGGTGGGAGGGCATTATATATATTGTTGAACCTAGTGCAATAGTCCCGAACACTTTCCCCAATATCCCTTTTAATATTTTTATATTCGGAAAGGATTTGGATGGGGTTTTTCCTGATTTCCCACCTATTTATGAAATTTTGGTAAAGTGCTGGGAGATCATGTATACTATTAGGAGCTAAGCTTTTAAACCATTTCTTGGGTTCTCCACTTAGGCTTTGGGCGAACATTCTCATTTATATGGTTTCATCTTCAAATTTCATATAGTCAAAAGCGTCATTGATTCTATTTACATGCTGTTGAGCAATAGTAGCCTCAGCTCCGGTGAAGTGTGGGATTTGGGATTGGTAATCATTCTGTAAAGGTACCAAAGGTAGTGGTAATACTAAGGGCACATACCAAGTTTCCATGATGGGAGCTGATGGTAGATTTAAAATATGAGGATTTGTGGTATGGGATGAGGTGATTTGCACAGTGGTGGTATGAATGGGTGTGGTGGAGGTACTTGGACTTGTGGACTGATTCTAAGCAGATTTGGGGTGATAAGAGACAAAGTGGTGGAGAAGATGAAAATCAGGAGGTGTATTGGGTGAGGCTTCTCTGCTAGGACTCTGCTGCAAATCTAAGGGTTCAAGATCGTCAAGGTTGATTTTACTTTGTGACTTGCTTCTAAATAGGGCTTTTGTTGTACTCAAGTCAAACTGGGAATCTTGCAAGGATGTAAGATGTTTAGGTACAAATATTGCTTTATTGATGGTCCTATTGGTAGCTAAGTTACTAGTTTCAGAAGTTTTCCACAAAATATTTTCTGGGTCATCAACTATGATAGGGGGATCCCGGTCTGGATGAGATCTGGTATTAATTCTTCGTGAAGCTAGATTTCAAAGTCAAAGTTTAGAGAGGGTGATGATTGTGATTGTTTTTGGATGGTTGTCCTCTCTAGGGGTTTCACTAATGTGAGTAAGGTCAAAACAAAACGAAGGCTAGTGGAGTCACCAAGAGGATTTTCTTGAGATTGATGGTCCACCACCAATACTGAAAAAATGTTTTTTAAGAAAACTCTTTTCTAGAAAACGTTTATGTGAAAGCTTGCAAAAATGACTTAAAACTTAGTTCAGCAGTTTTCTAGATTGTTGAGGAAGCTACAGTTCTATTTGCAAGTTATTCTTGTTGATTTCCTATGTTTAGATGAAGATTCCTGAATCCCTAAGTTGTACTTAGTTTGTCACTGATTTTAGAGGCTGCATCATGAAATTTTAGTTTTTTGGGAAAGGTAAGTCAACAGGATAGTATGATTTCTGAAATTTTTTATTTTTTATGGAGTATTAGGCCTACTGGAGGCTAGTGGAGTCGCCAGGTGGATGTTTTGTTGTTTCTAGAGATATGTACTTATGTTCCACCACCAATAACTAAGAAAAGCCAATCTAGGGATGTTTTTTGGGGTTTTCTGAGTTCCTATATGTAGCCCTGAGGTTTGTAAGAGTTTCCTATAACTGAATCATCATTTTGCTAAGATGGTGAAAGAGATAGTTTCTACTCTTCGGACAACACTTAAGTTTTCTAAGTTTTACTGAGACTTTGAGAGTTTCTAAGGGATACCTAGGATGTTTTGACTCAATGTCCCACCATGATCGCCATTAAGCGTGAGCGGTGGGGTAAGTCAACAAGATAGTTTTCTTAAGGGATGTTGAAATGTTTAGGGAGGTCTAAGTTTGTTTATTACTCAGGGTCCCACCGTGGTCGCCATTATGTGTGAGCGGTGGGGTTAGTCTAAAAGATAGTCTTCTTAAGAGATTCTAAAATGTTTAGGGAGGACTAATTTTGTTTATTCATGCAGACTCCCACCGTGATTGCCATTATGTTAGCCCTTGATTTGACAGATTGGCAAGCCAAGTGACAGGGTAACATCAAACCCATTTTGGATCCCTAGGACCTAGCCTTCCTGGACTCAGAGAGGGCTCTCTCTATTATGAAAGGGATGTAGACTTTTTTGATTCTTATGTATTTGATTTTAGGCTAGTTGTTAAGTATGTTTTTTAGTTTGTTTTAGGTTTTTGAGGGAGGAACTGATCAAAAGATAAATAGATAAAAATATTGTCAGATCAACTGGTCTATGGGGTTGAAAAGGTCGAGAATGCCTCAAATGGTGGACAAGGTATATTGCAGGGCCGATTTGGTCGAGGTAAAATGGATTCTTTAGGTAGAATGAAATGTGATGGACACTAGGTTTGTGAAGGAAAAAGAGGTTTAAGCATAAATAGTTTTACAGCATACATCCATGTGGTAGAACTAACCATTAATCACTGTAAATGAAACTTCAAACTGATAGATGCATAAAATAAACATTCAGGCGATACATAGAAGTATAAGACCCTCTAACTTTGGGAAAATCACGTTCAAACTTTCGGGAAAACAAGCAAGACAAACAAACAAATCAATATATGAAGAGGGAACTCCTAAACATCATATTTGAGCTATCAGGAACTTTGAACTAAGATTGCAGAGCATGGGCAAAGGGCAAGATTGAAACAAGACCTCTTTGGTTTAACTAGGACAATCAAACATTCAGAGAAAGGTTTCAGTAATGGGTTTTTGGTTAGCTATGAGTAAGCAGGGCATACCATGAATCATACTAGATAGCATACATAATAACCATTAATGAAATTGATAGGAATTTCTTAGGGTATCAAAGAGCAGTTAAGAATTCTTTGCAATAACTAAGAAAGAAGAAAAACATAGAAGTTGAAATGAATCAGTAAACTTGAGGTGCCTTCATGGGCATGTCTCAAATCTATTATTTACTGACCTAAATCAAAAAAATAAGCATGAAAAAATGTATGATAAACTAAGGAAACATAACAAATAAGGAACACTATACCATTTACCAAGTCATGGAATCCTACAAACAGTCCTCTTCCACCATCCAAGTCACACAAGAAATTATCCAGTTCATGAGACAAAGTATTTCTTCAAAGCTTGTAATACCATGTATTGCTCTATAACATCAATTTCATCCTTTTGTTACAATTAAATCTCTTGGAATATATAGGCCAAAGAGAAAGAAACTATCCAAGAGGATCTAGAAGGCCATTAGTCTATTGCAAATATCTGATTTTGTCCTTGAGGCTTTGCAAAGCCCAAGGCACAAAATATGTTCAAAAATATCTATAAAATGCTAAAAAAGGAAATAAAATTGACTTTACATGACTGACAAGTGCTAAAAGAGGCTTAATTCACATTTGGATGAGAATCTTCAGAAATCTGCCTTTTTTGCCAAAATGCTACAGGAGCGTAGCAGCAGAAAATTGTCTATTTTGCAGACATCTTTTAAGGGACCTTCCGATGTATAAACGAGGCCTGTTATGGCTCTTTGGAAAGCACTAGATGTCTAGTTTCTGGAACTAATTGATTTTTCCAAACTGATCCCTGGAAGTGTGTCAAAAGGTGGACTGAGTGAAAAAACCCAGGGGGGTCTCATCTACTGATATGTGAGGCAGAAAGGTGAATTTTGACTGATTTTTTCCTTTTTGGTAAACCAAAACACTTCCTTTGGATCTGAAAATATGTGATTAGCTACCCCCAAATTTATTCCATCCAAAAAAATTACTTTCATGAGCTGAGGATGCTCCTAGCATCCATGGCAGTGCCTTGAACAATGTGCAATTAGGTCCAAAAAATACAAAAAACAAAATCATGTCAAAATTTGCTCAATTTTTGCATGCAAGCCCCTTATGGGTTCTTAGAATTATGCAAGGAATTTGAGGCCAAGATTTCAAGCCCAGATGTGCCTTTCTCCACTTTTTCTCCTCAGCTCCTCTTTTGGGCAGCTTTGAGCCTTTCTTGAGCAAGTTTGAGCTTTCTTCGGGCAAATTGGTTCAAATTCTTGTAGTGCCCAGTCATCTTCCTTTGCAGATCCAAGTCTCTGTTAGCATTCTCTAATTTATCCTCCAAATTCTTTTTGGCTCTTTCATGCCATGATTCATTATCATTTTCTATTTCTTGGGTGAGCAATTGAGTGAGAGGATAAGATCGAACAAGGGCTGCCTCTTCTTCCTTATTTTTCCCCAAATATTTCCTAAGGCCCATAGTCTTAGGCATTTTTCTTATTGGCTACTCTTCTTCTTTAGTATCGTCAAATTCTCCCATAACCTCTTCAAGCTTGACTTGTGATTTTTAGGCTTCCCTTTGGTATTTGAAAGCTCAGGCCTCATAAACTGCCATTTGACCACTCGTTTGTTTGTTTTGCATCTGTAGAACATGTATGAGTTCCTTTGACCTTTCTAGATCAGCTTCTAAGTCATGAATTTTGGCTTCTCTATTTTTCAAAAGAGCCTCAAGAATTCTAGCTTCATCATTCCCAACTTCACTACCTATATGTATGATGTCAAACTCCCTCTCCTTTTCATGACTACTCTCCTGTTGTTCCTCTTTTTCTTTACCCTTGCCTTGGGTATAATTCTTGGTCCTTTTCCTCTTTGGCAATTTGAAAATACTATTATTAGGAAGTTTTCCTCTACTTCTTAGCGCTCCTATGACATTGCTAGTCACTGTTGGAGTGATCTTCTTCTTTGTAGATCTAGTGTTTCTAGGCTTCACCACTTTTGGAGGAAGAGTCATGGCCCCTTGCTTAGGAGATGAAGCTAGCACATGATTTAGAGAATTCTCTTCATGCTCCTTGTTTTCACTGCCTTCTTTAGATTCATCATTAATTGCTTCATGGTCCTTGATTTGGTCTTGGCTACCCTTAGGACTGTTTTGATCTTTTTGCTCCATGCTCCCCCTTCGGAATGCTCACTGTTTGGTGTTTTCTTTCCATCATCATTGATTTCTTGAGGGCTATCATGTTTCTCATCATTAGTGTCTCTTTGAGGACTTTTATGACCCTCATCATCGTTGTTTTGGATGCCACTTTGTTCTCTTTGTTAAGGACTGTATTGTTCATCTCTGTCACTACTTTCATCATGACTATTGTGTTCTTTACCTTCACTATTTTGTCCCTCATCACCCTCGTGCTTATTACTGTGTTGGCTGCCACCATGTTCCTCTTCATGAATACTATGATCACTATCATTTTTTTCATGCTCACCATCATTTTTATAATTTTCACTTTGTCCTTCATCATCACTACTTTTCTTCTTGTCACTTTGCCCTTCCTCATCACTGCTTTTCTTAGACTTCTCCTTTTCACTCTCATTCATAGGGGATTTTTTCCTTTTAGGAGTAGATTGAATAGAAAAGGGAGATACATGGTGAGTGGGTGGTGAGGGAGGCACATGAGATGGGCCATGAGATGAGGAGGCCATAGTAAAATTTGGATGGGAGATGAAAAAATCCCAAGAAACTCCCTTTTCTCAAGTTGATGGAGGATGATAATATTGATAAGGGAATGATGAAACAAACAAGCTTGTTGTTTAGTGAAGGGCTTATTTTGGACAGTAGAGGCCATCTTGTTAATGCCTTTACAGAGGAAGAAAGGGAGGTTTAAAAGCTGGGTCTTGGTGAAGTGCATCAACAGTCAGATGTGATATGAATAGACTCTAGAGTATCTCCATTCACATGTAAAGTATCTCATGATGACCTTCATGAGAGGCGCATAACTGTTTAATAGATGAGAAAAGGGGAATATGGCCTTGCATTCATTTTGGCAAGCAGGCTTTCGAAAGGGTTTGTAGTGATCTAGGTTCAAATAGGCTTGCTTGAACCATTTCTCACCAAGATAGGGGATCTTGGTGGCTTTTGATACTGCTTTAGGACTGAGAATAAAATCAAGGCCTGCTATGTGAACTTGCCCTTCTTGCAGCCTTAAAGCAAACAAATGTGTCAAAGGAGGGTGATTTTTTACTTCTTGGAATTTTTGACAAAAATAAAAGCACCCTACTTCATGAAAATTGAACAGTACTGAAGGGGATTCATTCACCTCCTGAGTTGTAATAGGCTCATACCTATTGTGATACTCGCTTCTATTGTCCTTATTTGGAGGCATTTTTCTTTTGATACCCCTTACTGACTTATCAAAACAAGACTTTGAAATGATCACTGAAAAAGATCTCTTCTCAAAGCACTGTTTTCTTCCTTAGTTGGCAAAAGGTTTCTTGTTCAAAAGAAAAAAAATTCACTTCTTATGAACTGCGTTGTGAGCAAACAAGGCCTTTTAATAAGATTTATAACTTTCACAGCAGGTCTTCTTTTTCTTTGACACTAAAATTCTTTTCCTCTCAATCATTGTTTTCATTGAAATCATTGTTTAAGAGACTCCTTTTAAACTAATAACAAGCCTTTCCTTATCACTGTTTCTCTGTGATGTTTAAACAAACAGTGTACCCTTGAAAATGGCTATATTTCCTCTTTTGGAAATCACTATATTTCTTTCCTAGGCTGGCAAACAATTTCTTTGATGAAGATCAGTTCTTTAGCACACAAGGTTTGGCTTCTTTGTGAAACTTTGATTATCCTCTTACCAACTTGATTTCAAACTTCTTCAAATAAAAAATATGACAAGAGATATAAATACCTTCTAAATATGTGTTGGGTTGTGTTTGAAAACATATCCCATTTTTGCAAAAACCTCGGAGAAATTGTATTTTGAACACCTCTGTAAAGCTGCTGAAATTATGCTTGACAATGGCCTGGGCAATGTGTCGTTCAGCAGTGGCCCAGGTGGGTCAAAAATGGGACGTTCAAAGGCAATATGGAAAAGCGCCGAGATGGGGAATGTGACGGTGAGAGCACAAGGGAGTGATGTCAAGGCAGAAGGCCGATCCTTAGGATTAGAAACATGTGCAAGGAAAAGGGCCCGAGCCGGTCATATTGGGTGCTGGACCGTTCAGAGGTGGCCCGTGCCATTCAGAGATGGGCTATGCAGATATGAAATATGACAACTGTAGGGGCTAGAAATGAAATTTGATAATGGCAAAGTTAAGATGCAGGTGAGAGGTGCTTGATTTATGGCTCGGGCAGTCGGGTGATGTCAAAAATTGCACGAGCGCTGGCCCGGGCAGGCCTGAACGATGAAACGTGCCGCATTCAGATGGGCGAGCGCTGGGCATAGGCATTTCGCACAAAAATACAAGCATGCCACGCCTTTAACAAATTTTTATTGCCGGAACTCTATAGGCGTGCTGCACGTTCAACAAGCCTCAAACTATCACTTGAACTCATTCTTCTCACCCACAAAGTTTGAAAAATGGCATACAAATCTGTTGGCCATGCCTCTTTATACTTTAGGAGGTTTTTAAACCATCTTTTCTTCCTTTGTAAATTTGAAAAAAATGAATTCACTTTGTAGCCTTTGTAGCCCTTTGAAAATGACTTGGTGCATTTGTTGAGGGGTTTCCTCTTTTAACAAATGTTGTATCTCTTTTAACCTGCCTTCTTAATAATATCCTCTCCACTCAATTATATTCCTTGTGAAACATTCTACAATTGACCTAGGTTATATCATTTGAACAAGGCTCATAAAAACACTACTGCAGTCATCTTAAAACCACTATGCCAATACATTGTTTGTGAAGTAAGGAGGTACTTTAAACCATGTGTTTTCTCCTTTTGCTTGTTTACAAAAGAGATCAACTTAAAACATAAAGAGCTTATCTTTATCATACAGTGTGCCTTTTTGTCCTTTCAAAGGTGGCCTTTCAAACTTGAAACTTGAATGTATCCTCTATTTTAAAACACCTAAAACTGCAAATTGCTTGTATCCACCAAGAATTTGGTATCCTACATCTCGGTTTTACCTTTTGAATAAGCTAATCCATAGTGTAAATCTTTTCGAGAGCTGACCCTTTTCTTTTGAGAAGGATGCCTTCAAACAGTGAAAGTTTCACCTATCTTTACAATGTGCCCTCTGTTTTTAAATGAGCTGAAAAATTTACTCTTGGTTTTTTCCATTTATTCATCACTTGGAGGGATTATATTTGATAAACCATAATGGATCTGTAAAAAAAAATAAAAATAAAAAAAAATGCCCCTTTCACATACACCCTCTGTGTGAATGCTTCTTTATATCAGTTTGTAGAAGTGACTTGAAACAGAGCTTAGTCTACCAATTTTATCCCTCAGATGAGGCTGTTTTGATCAAAATTATAACCTTTGAATTATCCTTTGAAGGAGGTTTTCATAAACATAAGATCAGAGGCCTTTAACAGCATCATGTCAACCCTTTTCTTGTGATATGAAAAAGGCCTTTAACTTATCATCTTTCCTTTGAGTCACCACTATTCCTCAACTTGTCTTTCCAATAGACACCTTTCTCAAACACAATTTTAAACCCTTCTATGCATCTTTTGTTCATCATTTGGAGGAAATAGCGCCAAGCAGCCATTGAAGTTTCTCAAAAACATGTTTGACCGTATGCTTTCTTGTGAAGGAGGCCACAACAATGTTTTTCTAACCCTCTGCTTTTTGAAGGAGCCTCTATCATTGCGCTTTTAACCTTCTACTTATTATTGAAGGAGGTTATCTTAAACACGGGATCTCCATCTATTTCAATCGTTGTACCTCGCCTTGTAATATATGCCTTTGCTTTGACATATCACTATCAAGTTTTTTAGGGAGCAACCACGTGATTGGTATATGGATAGTGTTCACTGCTAGACATCATTGTACTAACTTTTCCCTTGACTGTGTTTTCAGAAGTATATTGAAATTTCCTTTGACTAATTTTCACATCCCAGGTTCAAGGTAACATAAGAAACAGTTGTATTCTTATGCCCTACATGATGATACCCTTTGCAAATATTATGAAGCAACACTTTTGGAGGTGATTATGGAGCACTACTGATCATCATTACTTAGTCCTTGTTATTAATTTTGACTTGATGAGTGATCTCTGTTCTTTAGGAAGCCTTTAGATTTAAAACCATGTATATTAGCTGCTCTTTACTTACTATACTTTACTTGCTTTGATGGGAAACTAAGTCAGCATGAAGGACCTGTTGAAATTTGTCCTTTTCCCCTCCTTTGACCACTGATCATCATTCAATTACACCCCTGCAGAGATGTAAAAACATATTCTTTTAAACCTTGGAGAGCTCCTTTGGTGTTTCATGGAGATTTTTCCTGATCTAAGCATATTTCTTCAAACAGTGAACATCCTTATCTTTTCCTTATTTGGATATTTGTTGAAATTCTTCTTAAATGAGACAAAGTGACCTCTTAGTGGTGTGTGACCTATGGATAGATGAAGGCTTGTTTTGCAAAATAAGAAAATATTCATGGCTGACTGGTACTAGACATATACTTTTTTGGCTTAGGATATCTTAGCCAAGGAAAAAAAACTCACTAAACACCACTATCTAACTTAGAGACAATAGTCACAGATTCCGAGTGTTTTCTTAGGCATGATCGGATTTTCATATGACAAGATGATTAGGGATAGAGGAGCAGACACTTTGTCAAGCTTCAGATAGTGAATGGCATGAGAAACATGGGAAAATGATAGCTAAGAAACAAATTTATGACAGCTATAAATATGGAGACTTTGCTGAAGTGAGATATGACTTGAAAGCTGAAGAATGTTCTTATCATAGGCTGATAGGGAAGCTTAGGAGGACAAACAATTTTCTGGGGTGTTTTCTAGATGACAAATTGACATATTGAGATTAGCTTCTAGAAAAATCAACTGAGGAAACTAGTCATCAACAACAGGTAAAAGATACTGATGACTAACAATATCTAGCTTCAGATCTACATTACCTAGCAGTCAAGGGATCAAACCCTAGGGAGGTAAATTTATGATCTTCTTAGATCTGGATTTCCTTTCTAGGTATCTTGAGTTTCCATCATAGTGCCCAAATCTGTAATCTTGTCATCATCAAAGCACCATAGATATGAATTTCCCTTTCGGCTAATAGTTTTAATATTACCATCAACTGAAGGGAGAGTGTAGTATTTATCTTCCAGAAGCTCCAGTTACGCAGTGCCTACTTTGGCATATTTCTAGGGTCATTCTAGGCCAGTTTGTTGGCTTTAGTGCTTCTATCTTATGCACTGTTGTATCTATATTCCATCTCCACATAATAAAATGGATCACATATTCTATCTATATCTTCATTGATCACAACTTATGTGTACATAATCTGGTGTTAAAAATATTTTTTTTGTTCATTACTGCATTCTCCCTTTCTGGATATTACATCATATCCAAGCATAGTGAGTCTAGAAAAAATAAATCTGCAACTACCTTTTCTTTCCCTGGATTACCAATGATAGTTAAATCAAATTGTTACAAAAATAATAACCACCTAATAATTATAGCACTCACATCAAGTTTTTTAATCAATTATTTAATTTTTTCATGGTCGGTATGCACACAAGTTTTGTACCCAGTAATATAATGTTCGAACTTATTCAAGGAATGGACAATAGATAAAATATCTTTTTGAGTGATAGTGTAGTTCAATTTAGCCTTAGAAAAAGTTTTAATGATTAAATAAACAAAATAGGGAAACTTATCATCCATTTGTCCCAATTCTTCCCCTACAACTTTATCTAATGCATTAGTATGGATATGGAAAGGTAGAGCCTAGTTGAGACCTCAAAGTATAGGGGCAGTGGTCAGCTTTTCCTTTATGATTTCAAAGGCTTCTTGAAAAAAACTTCACCAATAGAATTCCGAGTCCTTGGCCAAAAATCCAAACAATGTTGAAGCCACCTTCCTAAAATACTTGATGAATCTCATGCAATAACAAACCAAGCCTAAGGAACTCCTAACATCTCTCTGTTTCTCAGGAGTAGGCACCCCTTTTATGATAGAAATATTGTTTGGGTATACTTGTATCCTTGCCCGAAATATGGAGTGGCTAAGGAAAATATCTACCTTCCTCAATAATTAACACTTCTCATGACTCAAAGAGATATACATTTCAATGCTCGGGTCTTTACCCATATTAGAGAGAGCCTCTTCAAAATCATATCCATAGGGAGTGAATTCATCCATATATATTTCCACAGAATCATGGACAAGCTCAACAAAATCCTCAGAAATTCTCATTGAAAAGTGGCTGGGACATTCCATTGTCCAAATGGAAGAAATATATAAGAAAAGGTGCCCCTAGTACATGAAAATGTAGGCTTGTCTTACTCTTCAGGGTTGATATGGATCTGATTATAACCACTGAATCCATTCGGGAAAGAGAAGAACTTCTTCGCTACAATACCATCTAGTAGTTGGTCAATGAAATCCAAAGGGAAATTCTATTTCTTTGTGGCCTTGTTAAACTCTTTGTAATCAACATAGATCCTTCACTTCCCATTCTTATTTTGGATTAACACTAGAGGAGACACCCATTCATTTTCTGATATGGGGTATATGAACCATGCATCCAACAAATTTTGTAACTCATCCCTTACTATGTCCTTAAAGGTTGGGTTCGTTATCCTCTAGGGCTGGTGCATAGGCTTGCATCCCTATTTGATATAAATATGGTTTGTGTAGACTGAGGGATGCACCCCTTTCATTTATTTGTAATCCCAATAAAAATCATCTAAGTTCTCTCTCAACATCTGGCACATTTTTTCTTCCTCTTTGTCCAAGAGATATGCATTGATATTTAGGGTTCTGAATTGGCCAAATTCTAAAATATTTACAGTTTGAGGGACTGAGTCAATATAGTATAGCTTAGTCCAAGGACTGCTTTCATGTTATCTCACAAGTTCATCAAGTGGAATGGCATTGGGGGGTTGGTTTTGAGGGATATGTTCAGTGAGTTCATCTTCATGAGGTTGCCCCCCTCTGATAACTACATCTAAGGTACAAATTTGGTAAGGTGTTTCATGGTACACTTCATCTTCTTCTTCATCCTCTAGCCAGAAATGTAGATAATGTTCAATAGAAGGCTCAGGAGGAGGATATAACAGCAATTATTTTGATAAGGGCCCATTTTTAATGGTCATGTTTCCAACCCTACAACTGATATAGGCATAAAGAATGGCCAACCACGGTCTTCCTAGGATAAGAGGATAATCATTAACTTAGTTTTGGCTTGAAGAACCAAGAATTCAATGGGATACTCCCAAGATTAAATGGAGACCACAATATCCTCAACAACTCCCTCAGGAGCTACTTGGATCTATCTGCAAGTTGCAGAACTATAGTTCTCTTTCTCTAAAGCTCCTTCGAGGTTGAGCTTAAACATGGTTTCTTTAGTCATCACATTGATGGCAGCCCCAAGATCCATAAATAAATGAGGTACAATGATACCATCAATGTGTGAATCAACTACTCGACTCCCAAGGTCTAGGTATTTTGGGGAAATCACTCTCCCCAACATCAAATCAAATAATTGACCAAAAACATCGATGGTGGGATTGTATGCCTTTTTTTATTCCATGAGTTTTGAAGAATTTATCTTTGATGAGCTTGTTATAGATGGGAAAATACTTAATTTCATGGAGAAGGAGTATCTTTACACATATATTATACAATTATCCCATAAGTTCAGTCTCTTCTAGGATGTGTTGGATAGGATGGATCAATATCTTACGAAAAGGAGGTGGATTTACTTGAGGGGTACTCTATTTATTTTCTTCTTCAATCTCTTTAGGTGGATATGGTCGATGGTTATCTTGGAGTACTCTCCCAGACCTAAGATTAATCTCATGGATCTCCACAACATAGGCAGGGTAAGATGTATCTCCATTTTTGACTTGTTTTTCATGTTTGTTATTCGAGTTCAAATTAGGTTCAAGAGGCATCTGAGGTTATTTAGGTGGAGCAGGATGAGTGAGTTGAGGTTGAGATTGGGGTGGAGGAAGTAAATCAATAGGTTATTTGAGTTGAGGCCACCAACCTTGTGTTGGGTTGCTCCATTGAGGAGTTTTCCGACCATATGGATGAAATTATTGATTAATAGGTTGAGGATGATATGGAGGAGCATAAGGCTAGGAAGGAGGTGTGGGCTATGATGGATGATTAGAATAATACCAAGGTTTAAAGGATGCATTTTTATTTTAATTCTAGTAAGAATAAGGTGAACCTTGCATGCCTTGTTGTTATGGCAGAGGTATTTGAGGCCTCCTTTGCTTTATAAAGGAGAGTTACTCTCGTCCACCTTTCACCCCTTGGTATAAAAATGTTATGCCATGCAAGCAAGGGAATTTTTCTATTGCATGGTTTTCTTCAGAGACTGAGAAAAATTTTATGACATTCATCGGTCATTCATTCCTAGGGTGTTTTATAGTGCATCTAGGAAAAATATCGGTAGGAATCTCTCTACCTCCTCTTGTTTCATTTTTATTTTTAGTATGAATATTTTGTCGAAGTGTACAAAAAAATACCACTTTAGCCACACATAACTTATAGCCCTAACATCAAATATGGCTGCCAATATCTTCAGTTCTGCAGTTAGTTGATCAAGACAAGTGATGCAAAAAAACCAGATCTATGCATAAAGAGACATTAAGCAGTAAATATAAGGTTTTGCTCCATACATCCAATAGACAAGACAAGAACAATGTTTTTTCAAATAATTTTTGTATTAAGGGCACCTGGGAGGAAAACAAGAAGGTGTTTCCAATTCTCCTCAATGGGATGGGTTCTTGGAAGTCCTCAGCACTTCAGATCTAGCATTTCTCTCTCCTGTTGGTGTAGAAAACCCAGACAAATATAGAACTCGAAGGGAGCTCACACAACAAATAATGGAAAATATGACAATGATAATGGCTCAAAGTCAGACCAAGAGTCTAGATCCAGAGTGATCTAATAGGCAACAAAAGGTGAAGAATGGTAGGAAAAACCCTCCTATTTATAACAAAATATTGGGTCATTCTAGGTCTTGGTGCATGATTAAAATAACATTAGCCAAATCTAGATCCGCCTTTTGTGGAATATTTTATTATATTTGTTGGAGGGAAAAAGTATTTGACTTGGGTCAAATCCCTTTATTTGTGAATAATAAATAAATAAATGATTTATTTATCATTTTAAGGAAGTGGTTGAAAGATAATCAAATAAATAATGATTTATTTAATTATTTATGGGTGATTTAGTCATATTTAACAAGGGATATTATTTAAATAATATTTAAATAATTATTCCTAAAAAATAATAAGATAAATAAGGATTTATCTAATTAATTTCTTTGTTTTGGGTTAAACATGACCAGGAATAATAATTGAATTATTGTTTAATTAATTATTCCTTGAGGAAAATCAAACAAATATAGGTTTGTTTAATATTTCCTTTTGGGGTTTCCGGTTTAGACCATAAACAACCTAATAAATGTGTTTTATTAAGTTATTTTACATAGTGAAAGAAATTTTACTTAGGGTAAAATTGGTCTTACATGGTGTACTTGGGTCCATCTAATGATAGTAGGTTAGATGACCAAAAAATGGTGTAACAGATTGTCCCCCAGCGTGCGAGTGTTAGGAGAAAATTGTATGACTGAAGTATGTTGTAAGAACTCAATCACCAGACATCAAAAGGGAAGTCAGAGAGAGAAATGTGAGGTAGACTAATGTGCTGAAGAACTAGACCCTGAGGAGACGAGACTTACAGATGCAACAAGTCTCTTTTTATGAGAGGGTACCTACGCTAAAGGTGGCGGGGGAGGCATACCTATGCCCGCCGAGACAAAGTACAAAAGAATAGTGTGTTCAGTAAACAAGGGACTGAACCATAAAGTACAACCGGCATAAACATGAGCTAGATAAGAATACAATGAGTGATCCCATATGCATGTTGTGCCTGGGATAACAGCCAGGACTTATACAATAATATCTGAGTACATGAGATACAAATACAACCCAAATGCCCCCTATAGGCAGGGAAGGGCTCACAAAATCTGACTGATATATGAAAATCAAAGAGGCGCTGCAAGCAGCTAAGGCTGACATCATCAAATAAATGGAGCTGCATCGAAGGCCACAATGAAGAGGTCATCCGGGCATGTGGGGGGCTACCTACAGGGCCACCCCCTCATGAGGGCTGAGACATCTCACACACACTCAGGAATCACCAAAAGCGGCTGTTGCATCACTGGACCATCAAGCATACGGATCTCGATCATGCTGAAAGGAGCTGGAGTGGAGAAACAATCAAGTCAAAGGGAAATGAGAGATCCCTTTGCCTGATCTGAGGCACCGAACAAGAGTGGAAGCTAGAACCAAGGTACACTACCCTCTAGACCTGTCTTCTAGAATGAAGGAGCTGACGTCGACATAAGGAGGTCTGCCATAGTTGAGGCAATGAGAGATCCTCAACTAAGGCATGAGAGAAAATAGTAGAGCGACTGACAGACTAACACCAATGATGATGATGGAATGGAGGGGACTGAGTAGCGAATGGACGAATGCCCGTGCTGGAGCATAAAGGACATGAAGGACATGGCAGTGACTGACACAATATCATAAGGGATAGGGGACAGTGGGACTGATGTCCATAATGTGCGACACAAGAGAGAGACCAAGTAATGAAGGATGGAGGACTATAGCGGGGTACAAAGGGAATCGGGATAGACTCCATGAATGCGATGATGACTCAACTTGGATGCTCTAAACAAGGGTAAATCGATGGTGCTTCCACACAAAAAAGGTCCCATGGGGGACCATAAAAACATGAGTACAAGATGGTATCTCATGACGAAAATCGACACGAACAAAGACAAGTATGGAGGCAAAGTGGTGTCCCAAGTACAAGTGTTGTAAGTGAGAAAATTCGATTTTGGGGGCAGATGAAGTGACCCATCTTGGAAAAAATGTGTCCTGGTGAGGTATCAAAGGACGAAAAAAAAAAATATGTTGGCTATCTAAAAGAAAATAAAACATGCATTTCAGAAGGGAAATGCTAAGGGTAATATTTCTTAAGATAGAGTGCATTGCGAGGATTAGGAAGGGGGTTACCTTCAAAGTCCTCTAAGAGGTATGCCCCCTTACCAAGATCCTTACTGATGATGTAAGGACCTAGCCATAATGAGTCAAACTTCCCATGACCAAGAACATCATGGGCCTGGTCATATACTAGAACAAGGTTGCCTTCGTGAAAAGTACGAGGGTGGACTTTTCGGTCATACTGAGCTTTGGTGCATTTCTTAGCCACTTCAAGGGTTTGTAATGCAACACGATGGTCTTCGGAGGCATGCTCAAGCATGATAAGTCATTTTTCTAGAGTTTGGGTATCAGGGAGAAGTTCAACGGCCAGGTGAAGGGAGGGGATTTCACACTCGATCGGTAAGACTACCTCCTCGCAAAAAATGAGGTGGAAAGGAGTAAACCCGGTGGCGGTTTTAACAGAAGTTCGATAGGCCCACAAAGCAGGGAAGAGCATAAGATGCTAGTTGGTTTTGTGCTTATTCACCGTTCGTTGAAGCATAGTCTTGAGGATTTTGTTGACTGCTTCAACTTGGCCATTACCTTGGGGGTAATAGGAGGAGGAATATTGGTGCTCAAAACCTAACAGTGAGGATAGCTCACACCATATCTCATCTTCAAAATTTCGGTCATGGTCAAAGACAATTTTTTCGGAACCCCGAATCAAGCGATAACGTGGTTAAAGAAAAAGAGGGCTGCGGTAGCTGCTGTGTTGTTAAATGTGGGCATAGCCTCGGCCCATTTTGTGAAATAGTCGACCGCCACGATGATATATTTATGGTTACCAGTGGATGGCGGGAGACACTCCATAAATTCAATGGCCCATTTACAAAAGGGACCAGTTGTGACGACATGATGGAGGGGAGCAGGGGGAGCTCGCGCCTTAGGGGCGAAATGTTGGAAATTGGAACAGTGTTTGACTGCCTCAATGCAATCGCTGAAGAGGGAAGGAAAAAAATACCCAGCATGCATGACTTTCTGGGCAGTAGCAAGACCGGAGAGGTGGGCACCGCAAGCGCCGCTATGGTAGGCATTGAGGACCTATTCAACTTCAGCATGTGTGAGACAACGACAAAGGACAATATCTATACAGTGATGATAGAGGTCGTCACTCATAAGAAGGTAGCGAGGAGCCTAGTGTCGGATACGTCGTCGAGCGTCATGATCAAGGTGAAGAGAAAAATTTTGGGTTCGTAAGTAAGTGAGGATATCGCCGTACCAAGGATCATCCGAAGTAATGGCGAATAAGTGCTCATCAGGAAAATCATCATTAAATGGGGGATCCTGTGTTCTAGTAGGTAATTTAGAAATGAGTTCAGTAAGGGCTAAACCTTTCTTACCTTTTGGTGTGACAATTCAAGGTCAAATTCTTGAAGGATGATGACCCAACAGACATAATTCCCAGTGAGGATGCGGCGACTCAATAGGAAAGCCATGGGGTTGCAATTAGTCACGACCTTGGTGGAATGCATGAGGATGTAATGACGAAGTTTTTGGACCGAGAACATGACAGCGAGTGCTAGTTTTTCTTCATGTGAGTAGGAAACAGGAGGCCCTACGAGGTTCTTACTGACGTAGTAGATCACATGCTTGATACCGTTGTCATCTTCCTGGATAAGAACTCCAGCGACCGAATAGGTGGAAGTGGAGATGTACAGGATGAAGTCCCTATCAAAATCAAGAGGTCGGATCAAGGGAGCAGATGTGAGAGCCTACTTGAGGGCATCAAAAGACTCATGAGAATAGGTATCCCATAAAAATGGGATGTTAGATAAGAGGAGTCTAAGGAACCCATGTGCGGTGGTGGCATAGTCAGGAACGAACCGACGAAGAAAAATAGATTTTCCTTGGAGACTTTGTATCTGGCGTAAGGTACGCAGAATGGGAAGTTCAAGAATGGCTTGAAATTTCAAAGGGTCAAGAGTGATACCATCCTTAGACACTATGAAGCCTAGGAGACGATCGAAGAGAACGCAGAAGACGCATTTCAATGGGTTAAGGTGTATATTATGCTTGCGACATCGGAGAAAGATGGTGCGCAGATCGTGGAGGTGTTGTGCCCGATGCTTAGAATGTGCAGTGAGGTCGTCTAAATAAGCAAGGATAATATGGGATAAGCCATGGAAACAATAAGACATGGCCCATTGAAAAGTGCCGCCGACGTTTTTAAGGCCGAATGGCATGACCCGGTAAGCGAAAGTTCGCCACGGACTGATGAACACGGTTTTAAGTTGATCAGCATGACGGATAAAGATTTGGTTGTATCCAGAGAAACCATCCATAAAGGATAGAACCTCATGCCCCATACACTCATCAATTATTTGGTCAATAAATGGTGTGGGGAAGTTGTCTTTGGGACAAAATTTGTTCAAGTCGTGAAAGTCCGTGCAGACATGGATGGTGCCTTGTCTTTTGAGGACAAGAACTGGGTTGGACACCCAAGTGGTGTATTCAATGGGATAAATGAAACCATCCTGCTTGAGCTTGTCGATTTCGGCTTTGATAGCGTCATGTCTGGAAGGATTAATGGGTCTCAATTTTTGACGGACTGGGTTGGCATCGGGCCATGTGTCGATATGATGTTCGACAATGGTGGGATCGAGTCCGGGTATTTCGAAGTAGGACCATGCGAAAATATCGCGGAATTATTTTAAAATCTTAGTGTAAGCCTCGATTTCTTCCGGGCTGCATTGGGCACCCAAGGTGATATATTCTTCGATTCTCAGTTTGACCGAAATGTCAATTTTAATGGTAGGAGAGATATTGGCCATGTTTCCTTCTTTGAAAGCATCAGGTGCAGGGATGCGATTTTTGAACCAATCGACTTCCTTGGGAATGAAGTCTTTTGTTTCCACAGCGTATTGGTCATGGGATTGCTGTGGGAGGAAGTATGCGCGATGGTGCATATCATCCCATGGAAATTCAGGATTGGTCATGGCTTCCATAATGTCTTCATCGGACTGGAAGATGGGAAGAATGGAGGAAGGAGGATCACCCGAGAATGTCGTAATGGTGGACTGGTCATCCTGTGGAGAAGGGCTGACATGGGCAACGTCAGTAGATCCAAGGTCTGCTGAGGTGGAGCCGAGAGAGTCCGTAGGTAGGAGGTTAGGCGGATCATCTCTCAAGGATGACGACAGGTAAAAAATGGTGGTTGAAGGCTCTGTCGTGGCGACAATGGGAGGAGGAATGTGAATGGGAGGAGGAAGATCCTCTGGTCCGACTGAAGTAGAATTCGCAAACAAGTGAGAAGGTATCTTGTCATGCGTAGCCTTGAATTAGCGGTACGTGTTTAAGGAGGAATGATACTCGTCAAGGTGGGGAAAGAGGTGGGTGTAATGGCCATGGAAATCGCACAAAGCACTTTGTGCACAAGGTTTTGAGTTTTGGGATAGAATCGAGGATGGTGATGTAGACTTCGAGGAGATAAGATTCCGGAAATGTCTCGTTGACCATGGTCTTGAGGTGCGGCAATTCAAGACACATATGGGTGGCATGACTGACAATATCACACAAAGCACACTGGATAGCGTGCTTTGGCAGTCGAGGAGGGGTAGGGTTTGTCGGGGCGGCTTGGTCCTGATTGGTTTTTGTGTGAGATTTGCCCCCATTTCCTAATACCATCGCAACTAGAGATGGTGCGGGCTGAGGTATGTGAGGCACTGTGGTAGCAGGGATCGGTTGAACTGGAGTCAAATCAAGGTAGGGTTTGGGGTGACTAGGTGGGGTAGTGGCTGGGGGGTCAAGGTACCAGATGGGGATACCTAGGGTCAGGTTGGGGAGAGAGAGGGTAGCCATAACAAGTACCGAGTACACTCCAGGAGGTGGAATGAATAACGGTATCTGAACGGAGGGGTAATGGCCAGGTGGAACAGCTCCGAGGTGGCTAAGGCCGGTAGGAACTGATCCAGGAGTATAGAGGGTCTCATGGATACCAGCTCTAGGAGAGGGGCTAGGAGGAGGAGGTATGGCTGGCTGAGATGAATGGCTAGGAGCGGGTTACGGTGGGCGAGGTTGAGAGTGCTGACGAGCCACAACGGGTTGCTTAAGGGTTGCCCGAGACGATTGCATCATGCAAACATTCGATAAGCCGGGATCAGAGATAGGAGGAGGAGGGAGACCAGGAAAGGTGCCAAGCAAAGAAGAGTCTTTGTAGATGCCAGGAGAGACACTGGTTAAGGAATCGATGGTTTGTTTATTGGCTACAGAAGAGATGGTCGTCTCAGGGGAGGTCTGAGACTTTGGCTCATGATACGCCAACTGGTCGATGGTGACTATCTTTCCATTGTGAGGAAAATACATCTTGCGAAAAACCGCGGAAGGGACAGCAGACATGGCATAGGTGTAGCTTCGCCCCAAGAGAATGTTGTAATCTAGAGGGGCGTCGATGAATTCGACGTCAACGCAAACAGTCTTGCCCGCAAGAGTGATAGGACAATTACGGAAGAGTCCAATGGGCTGGGAGGCATGGCCATCCCACGCTCGAAGGGTGATCATGGACGGGGCCAACTCAAGAGATCCAAGTTGCTTCCAAACCGAAGCGGACATCACACAGGTGGATGCCCCCTCATCAATTATACACCGAGAAACGTTGGTGTTCCAGATTTTGACTGGGATTTGGAAGGCTACGGAAGTAGGAAGGGGAGGATGTTTTGATTGATGGGCATCGAAAACAATCATTTGGTCATCAGCAGGATCCACAGCACCCATGGCAGATAGTAGAGCCTTCTTTTGGGAAGGGCACGATTGGAGGAGTTCCAATGTGGAAATGGCAGCAGGAGACTGTGCCAAATCATCTACTATGCTATACGAATGAGCAGCTCGAACAGGAGCAGCATTTCGGCATAATGGTCCTTTAGGAATCTTGGTATGAACCTCCACTTTGGGTTCAGGGATATGTAAGGGACCATTGGATGTCGAAAGAGGCTCGGTAGAACCTGAAGAAGGGGACTCGGAGGTAGACTGAGCGGGAGGCTTGGGGTACTGGTGAGACCGAGTTTGAAGGTTAAGGTCGATGGTTGGGGATGGATCAGAGTTCATCATGAGGATCTGGTAATCGGAGGAACCAGAAGGGGAAGGTTGAGTGGCGACCTGTCTGTCAGGTGGTTGGGTAGCCACGAATCCTTGCTGGGGGAAAGGATCGGTAAACACAGCCGATTGAGTAGTGGCCACATTAGGGGGAGCGTGAGGGGAGGCATGTTGTCCTCGCAATGTGGCTTGAGACTCCCACATCTGCCGCATCTGTGGTAGAAGGGGAAAATCGTGAGTGTAATGATCGTAAACACCGCAACACGAACAAGGCTTATTTGTGCGGATAGGCCTGTCCGGCTTGGGCTGAGTGCCCTATTGCTGGTTAGCAGTGTTAGGGTCATTACCTTGAGGATTAGGTCCACGAGTACCAAGGGAAGATTGATTTTGAGTGCCTCTCCGCCTTCTTTGAGAGGAAGGGGGATTAGTTGCGCCCTGCTGTGAAAATACTTGCCCTGGAGGGGGCTGTAGGTGCTGTTGCTGGGGTTGACAAGGCGAGGGAGGTGGAAGTGCATATGCTGGAGGAGCTGGAGCACCAGGCTGCAGATAAGGATAATGGTTAGGTTGGGCAACATTGAGGTAAGCAGGAGGTTGGGCAAAAGGATGAGGCATGCCGTATCCTGGATACATGCTACCTGGAGGGGGAAAAGTGCTAGAGGTGCTGGCCCCTCCTGGAGGGAGACCATAGCCCATAGGAGGTTGAGCATACGGATGAGAAAGGGATCCAATGATACCATCGATGGAATGAGATGCCCCCGGGGCGTTAGCGCCACCGGGCCTGGGGAGGTTAGGAAGGACGGTATAAAAATAACCAGACTGAGCGTAGATCAGGTCATATTTCAAGGCTATTTGGAGGGCGGCTTCTTCGGTTTGAGGGAAATGGGAGGCGACATCTTAGCCAATGGGAGGTAAGAGAGTGTGAAGGAACCAGTCCATATAAATTCGATCCTCAAAGGTGGGAGCTCGACATAAGCTCCTTCTTCTCCGCCATTCCTGGACATGAGTGGAAAGGCAGGTTGAAGAGGTTTGATGGAAAGAAGTCAAAAGCTCTGTACCAGTGTTGTATCGGAGAGGGAGCTAGAAATAAGATAAAAAGGCTTGGGCAATGGTCGCAAAGGTGGTATGGGAAGAGGTGGCCTGGTCAACATACCATTTAGAAGCTTCGCCCGCAAGCGTGCATTGGAACAACCGAAGACAGATGGAATCATCGGTAATGGAATTGGAGGAGCACCACATGTGGAAAGATCGGACATGGTTGGTTTGATCTTCTCCAGCAAGGCCTTCGAACTTAGGGATGTCAGAGGGGAGCTTGGTTGGCATAGCAGGCCAACCAACATCATGGCGGATAGGGTCATTGGTCAACTGATTTAGATCGGGGAGGCTGAGGCCTGCCATGTAAGGGAGCAAAGGTGCAGCCGAGGTAGTTCCTGTGGCAGTTCCACTAGTAGTAGTCCTGATATTAGGGCCGAGATTACCACTAGTGTTAGGCCCTGGACCAGACATAGTGAGGGTGACAGGGGGAGAACCAGAAGTAAAAGGAGAACCCAATGAATTAGAAGAGGAGTCGGAGTGAGGACTCAGAGGAGGAATAACTTGACGTCAGCGGGAAGGAGTAGGTCGACCGATTGGAAACAGAGGGTGAAGGCCCAAAAGTCTCCGGGATGTGTGCCTTGGGGGTGCAATGGTGGCAACACAAACACAGCACAAGGGGAAGAAGAATGACCAACAAAGGCAGGGAGGTGTAGAATCAAGTGATTATAATGTCAAAATAAGGGCAGAAAGGTGCAGTGTCAATTGATTTTAAAATGTTTTAAAGTCTTTGCCTGGTGGTGTTAACCAGGCTCTTCTTCGCTTAGGGTGAGTGTGTGCCGTGCGTTAATTTTAATTTTTAAATCTTGACGTTTTGAGAGCGAAAGAAAAAGTGTGTTGTGTAACTGAAAATAAATCTACAGAGAACAGTATATAATGTTGAAATAACAGAAAATTAACAGCTAACAATGCATCGATCTAACCCAAAAGGGCGGGTCTCTCAAAACTAGTCTAAAAGAGGGAAAAAATCTAGTCAAAACACACTAAAAAGAGGCCAATAGATCTAGGGTGAAAAGGGGCAGGGATCTAAAGGATAAATCTGTTGAAAAGAGGTGCAGAACACAGCCAAGAGGCAGACGCAAGGTGGCTGGAAAAAAGGAGGAAATCGGAAAAAAGGAGAAGGGACAAGGAGGAGGCCCTAAAGGTAGATCCAAACAAAACTTCAGGAGGTGATTTGAAAGGGAGAAGAGCTGATTAAAAGGGATCTGAAAAGGAGGTATCAGATCTGAACAAGGGGGGGGCTGAAACTCTGAAAAAAAAAACAGATACCTAAAACAGTTAAAACTCTTCCACCAAAAGTGGAGGGTACTGAAGCCCTAGGGGGTTGTTGTTTGTGCTCAACCTAGTCTCCTAAATTGAGTTCATTTAATTGTCAACCAGGGTTGGTAAACTGCTGAAGTGAAGTGCACTGTATGTGCCTAAGTGTTTGTTTCTCAATGCGTTGTGTTTAGTGTTTTATGATGTTTTTGGTCTTTTGATGGTTTTATGTTCACAAGGAAAGGAACTAAATGCTAGTGGAAGGAAGCTATTGGTTAAAAACAGAGTGAAGCCTAATTTATTGATGATAAATGAAAAATGCAAATGCAAATACTGAAACAAAATCAAACCTAAACTATGACTAAGCAGAATACAAAGCATGATAATGACTTCAAGAAAATGAATCAAAACATAAACTTAACTTGTCCAGTTCTTTCATTAAAGGTATTTTGGAAGAGCTTGAGAAATGGTCAGCTAAGTATACAAATTCTCCTAAATAAACAATTAAACAATCATCTTATAATGATACAACATTTTATCCATGATTAAAGATTTGTTGAAACATATTTGGAGAAAAACATTGGTAACATCATAAGATCTTTACTCTAAGACTAGCTCCTAATTCTATTCTGCAACTTAGTTTAACATCACTAAACCTTATTCAAAAGTTATAGATTCCTTTTTAAAGTAGTCTTTTGAGGAAAGGCTTTGTTTATGAAGTGGTAAAGAAGTTGCAAAAGTACTTCAGGCCTTGGGATGATACTGTCTTCTGTTCAGATGGTTATGAGTCAATTATAGATTTGGAACAAAGGAGGTTTTGTAAATAATGAAGGCCGTAGTGTTTGAGTTTAACAACTAATGTAATCTAATATGCAATGGATGACAACTAAATGTGGAATGTAAATACAATGAGCTAAGATAGAACTGAACTAAGATGTCACTAGTTTACATTAAACAGTGCTGAACTAACAAGCCATTATCAAACTTAAAACAAAATAACAGAGCATGAATTGAATGCAATTTGACTCCGGAGTACCCTAACTAAGTTATCATGCAATTAATCTATGGGATTCTACAGCCTATTTTGTCCATCATGAATGGTATTTTGGAAGAGCTTGTTAGAACAATCTTGGCTGTACAATTCAGTGCAAATGCAAAAATAAAGACTGAAAGCAATTTAAAAACTAAGACATCACAGCTATCTCCTACCCATTATTATGATATTTTGGAAGAGCGTTTTAAGAGTAATATCAGCTATGCTACTTAGTGTAAAAAAATAACTGAAACATTCAGTATCACAGTCATGCCTTAGACATCATAAGGATGTTTTGGAAGGGTTTACTAGAATAAGTTCAACTGTGATAATGAACAAAAGAAATTACAAATAAATCCTACTACAGTACAGCCATTTCCCATTCATTATCATGATATTTTGGAAGAGTTTCTTATAACAAGTATAGCTATAGTGGCTAATGAAATTAACTATGAACTCAAACTTCAAAAACGTGAAAACAACTAAGATACTTATCTAAATTATGAAAGTAAAGCCATGCAGGAGGTAGGGGCCCTCTACCACCAGACGAAATCTAACTCAAAATCAACTCAACGCGTTCAAAGCAATGCTGTCTTCTTCATTAAAGGAAAAATAACTTGAAACAGAGTATTCTCGGTCTTCAGAAATATAGCAGTCAATTCATGAAATCTAAGAAAAATCTAGCGCTTGTCTCTCGGTTTCCCGAGTGCTTTTATAACAAATCTACATAACAGAACTTGCAACAATACAGGGATCATTGTCTTTCCTTATCAAAATCGTACTAGGACTCTAAAGATGGCAGCGTAAAGGGACAAAGGACATCTGGACTGTCGTAGTCCTATTAGAAGTCTGCCTCCTTGAATGAGTTCCCACGTGTTGTCGACAGTTTTGTCACCCCTAGAGACAGTCTAGAGTTGCCATAGACCAGTGCCTAGGACATCTTAATATAGCAAGGAGCTCATTATATAGCTTGGGTTGTCAGTCCAAAATCTCTCTTACTATTTCTTGTTGAACAAGGAAATAAGTTTGAAAGGGACCAAACTCTCTCACAAGCTGATACAAAGATAAGTATAGTGTAGGAACATCATGCAAAAATCCAATACAAAGGCATCAGACAATTAAAAGACAACTTACTACAAAGAGGGCCAGTTCAGATAATATACCACAGAAATCAAATATCAGGAAGTGAGTGCAGTGAGGAAACATGTAGGAGATACTAGCTAACATGAGGCTGATACCTAGATACACAACATAACCATATATGGGCTTAACTAACTAAGAATACATACATGACAATGGCGTTTTAAAAGCACCCTCCTCAAGCAACTAATATAACAAAAAATAGGGATGAAATGAACATGGAACAGTATATCATGACTAGGCCTCTTTAAAGCGCTTGACTAACCCAAGTATGGGCATCAACTAGGATGAATCCTTACTCCAGATTAGTGAGCCACTCGCATTGTAGAACATGATACAAGAAGATAATAAGCATGAAATGAGATATTGTATTAAGACATAAAAGAAGATTACATACTGTGAAATACTAGAGACCAGAATCCTCATTACAGTTATAACTCCTCCTCACTGAGACCCTACGGGCTCTGAGCCTTCATATAGAAATGTTACAAAATGTATACAAAAGTCCTTCACTGCAGAGTTTGCTGATAGAAATCTGGAACCCCTACCATGTCTTATTTCCGGGTTTTTATAGAAAAGATAGAGAATTCTAGAGAAGGAGGTAGGTCGAGCACATTTAATGACTCAATTTGAACAAAATGGTAGAAAACATTCATGCCCACACTGTGAATGACTAATTATAAATGACTGTACTTTACAATCTACCTCTGGAAATAAATGCGGGAGGATGAAAATCTCCTTATAAACAAGACACAAATAATAAAATATACAAATGTTATGTACTTGGATGGAAGGAAATCTTCTGCGATAAAACCCCGAGATAGCTTGTGGTTGTGCATTGTACTCTCGGCCCTTTTAATTTTAAATTTAAATCCCAGTTCTTCAATGCAGGGCGGTGTGTTTCTTGATTATCTTTGGAGGGTTCTGTAGATTCATATCTTTGTTTTCTTTAATGATGGTCATTTCACACACCTACCCTCAGCTTCCCTCTTGAATTTCTTCCTCGAAAACAGTCGAGGGCAATGTTCCTGATTTCTGCTTACAAAGAAGCAAATTATGATGAGTCTTCGACCGCGAAAAACCTGCAAAAACACAAAATATTTGAGAAAAAACAGACTGGGATGGAGACGAGGATGATGGAGACATGGTCAAATGGGAGGAACATGCAGAGTGGCGGAGGAAAAACAATGGATGGAATGTAAATTTTCCACGTGAAACAACGTTAAACGTGATAACTGAAAAAATGATGAATACGAATAAAACACACACATATATATATACGGCAGGAGAACGCCATGGACACATGGGGATATGACACATGGGTGTACGGGGGACAAAAGGAAGAATGACGTGGCGGAGGACTTGACCAGCAGGCAGTTAGACGGATGATCTGGGCCACACGACCAAAAATGAGATCGATGGTTAAAACGGGTTGGAGAGTGATTAGAGTGGGCCACGGGCATGGTGTACATATATTATAATGTGTGTAGCTCCGGAGGACGTCCGCCGTTGGATGGACGTCGACAGATCCAACGGCGTGGATGAGTTTTGCTGCTCGACCTTTGTACAACCTTTAACGCACGGAAAAGTGGTTTCTTGGGCCTGTACCAAAGGACACGTGGCGCATTTTCAATGGAATCGCTGGCATTTGGTTTAAAACCACCGGCTCGGTGGAAGTGGTGCGGGATTTACCGCTGGTTTTCATGCACGGGGACCACCACATAAAACGACCGCCGCTCCATTGATTGAACTCGATCGGACGGTTACAATTGCGCCCGATAGCATCTATTGTCAAGCTCCCTTTCCTTTGGCATATTAATTTGCGCTCGGGTCATATGGTAGCCAAAGCACGGGGGGGGCTAAGATCTTAGGACTAGGCCTGATAAATTTAAATTATGGGTTTTTAACCTTGGCAAAGTGTATTTTATGAACGGAAATGATAATATTAAACGGGAGCATGAGGATTTTAAGCCACGACAGATATTTGAAATGGATTCAAATGAGGCAGCGGACCAAAAATCTATAGGCAGGGGTCAATATGTACAACATCGGCTCCATCTGGGGATGACATGTTCGTTCCTGGACATCTCAAGAACACGCAGACCAATGAACATTTCTTGTATGTACATTCTGTCTTTCAATTCCTCTGCGCTTCTTCTTCAGGTAATTGCCAGCACCCTTTCCTCATGAAAATAAAAACTTAAAACAACTTATATACAATATAATACAACAGGCACTCCCAGCTTGGATCAGAATTGAAAGTAAGGTTTGAGAAATTGGCCATTCATAGGGGCGTCCAGCAGATCACCCTGTATGTTTTCTAACATGAAAGTATTATTTCTCCCTTGATTCACGATTTTGAATGGACCAAACCACAGCGAATCGAATTTAGCATGCTTGCCCTTCTCTGCTCTTCGAACATCCCATCTAAGAACCAGGTCTCCAATTTGAAATTTCTGATATTTTGCATGCCAATCAAATACATTATTCATCTTCTCCTGATATTCTATCAATCTTTGATTCACTTGGTTCCGTGTTTCCTCTAATTCGACCAGTTGATTAATCCTTCTGACCATGTCATCTGGTTCTTCCTGAATTTCCTGCATAAAACGTGCTACAGGCAACGCCAATTGCACAGGAAACACAGCTGCTCACCCATACACCAGCTCATAGGGAGACTTCCCTGTTGCTCTCTTGCTGGTTATTCTATTCGCCCATAGAGCAAACTTTAGTTGGGAGTCCCAATTCTTCTGATTCTCACTGATTGTTTTCTTCAAGGCCCTCACCAGGGTTTTATTAGAAGACTCTCCTAAGCCATTTCCCTGTGGATAGTAAGCAGTAGAGTGAGTCAATATGATGTTATAACGTTGGCAGAAATTTACAAACCTGGCATATTTGAAGGCCTGTGCATTGTCAGTTACAATTCTAGTAGGACAGCCAAACCTAGATATGATATTTTCCTCCATAAACTTCATTATCACAACATCTGTAGCATTTCTGGTAGGTATGGCTTCCACCCATTTCGTGAAATAATCTGTAGCTGTTAGTATCCATTTATATTGGCCACTTGATGGGGGATGTATTTCTCCTATAAAATCTAACCCCCATTTCTGAAATGGTTCATTGACATGAATAGGAATCAAGGGCAAAGCTGCTAATTTCTGCCTTTCTGCAAATCTTTGGCACTTGTCACATGCTTTGACCCAAGCAAAAGCATCTGTATACAATTTTGGCCAGTAAAACCCAACCTTCAGGATATTTTGAGCTGTAGCCCTCCAGCTGTAATGTCCTCCACATATTCCCTCATGAAATTCTATCATTATATTCTCCACTTCATTTTCTGTGAGACATAACAGTAATATACCTGAAGGGTCTCTCCAATATAGCTGTCCATTGGCAACCATGTATTTCTGGGATTTCATTCTTACAGCTCTGTATTTTATCTTATCACAACTCAGAGGACAGCTAAGTGTTAAAAAATATTCAACTATTTTTTTATACCAAGGACTAGTCAGATATTTCATATGTATCTCTTGAGTGGCCATCTCTAGTCCTTGCTACTCTTCTCCTTTCTCAGATTCTTCATTTGCTATCATGGATAAATTAATGCCCAAAGCTTGATGGTTTGATTCAGATAACATTTTAGTAAGTCCCTATCCTTTAATCAGCTTAGTAGGCCTTATGTCCAAATCATACTCCTGTATTTTTGCAATCCAGCTTCCTCTTTTACATTCACTATCCCCCTGAACAAGAATGTCTTTGACAGCTGCTGTGGGAACATATGCAGTAATGTGAGATTGCAAAACATATATTCTAAAGGCTTTAAGGGACTTTATCAGGGAATATTCCTGCTTCTCCAATATATTATATTTTAGTTCAGCATCATAAAGCACTTGGCTGAAGAAAGCTATAGGCTGCTCATATCCCTCTTCATTCTTCTGCAATAATACTCCAGCAATTGTATGAGGTGAAGCAAATGAAAAGATCATAAATGGCTTGTTGTAATCGGGTCCAGCTAGCACAGGAGCTTCAGCAAATGCCTGTTTTATCCTGGTGAATGCATCTCTAGACTCCTGAGACCATTTTACTTCATTATCCTTTTTCAACATATCAGTTATATGCCTAACTATCTCAGCATAGTTAGGAATAAACCTTCTCAAAAAATTAATTCGGCCTAAGAACACCTGTACTTACTTCTTATTCCTAGGTAGAGGAATACTGTTTATTACTTCCACTCTCTTAGGGTCTATTTTCACACCATCTTTAGTTACAATGTGCCCTAAGAGTTTTCCCTCATCTAATGCAAATAAATATTTCTGAGGATTGAGGGATAGGCCATACCTTCTGCATTTTTCAAAAGTTCTTCTTAAATGCTCAATATGTTCATCATCATTCTTCGAAAATACTATGATGTCATCAAGATACACCACCAAAAACTTGTTCTGCTCTCCAACAAAGGCTATGTCCATTGCCCTCTCAAAAGTAGCTCCTGCATACATAAAGGTTCCCCATGGTGTAGTGAATGCAGTTTTCTTCCAATCTTCTGGGAACACAGCTACTTGCTTATAGCCTGAAAAACCATCCATCATTGAAATTCTGGATGCTCCCACCACTTTCTGCAGGATGTGGTCCATCTTAGGCAGTGGATAATTGTCCTTTAATGATGCCCTGTTTAGATTTCTGAAATCCACACACAGCCTTATTTCTCCATTTTTCTTTCGAACGGGAACAAGGTTTGCTACCCATTCTGAGTATCTCAATGGCACAATTATTTTGGCCTTCAGTAACTTCTTGATTTCTTTTTCAATAGAGGGAAGCAACAGAGGATTTATCTATCTGAGTTTCTTCTTATAAGGCTTTGCATGTTCCCTCAAAGGAATTTTATGCTGCATTATATTTACATCAAAAGTTTTAAGGTCCTGATAGGACCATGCAAACACATATTTATAAGATTGAAACAACTTCAAATATTTTTCTTTATATTCCTCTGGGACCTTTTTGGATAATTTTACAATTTTGGGATCAGCATAAGTACCCAAATTTAAATCTTCTACTTGATCTTCTTCTACCACTTTGTTTGGCTGCAATGGGACATCATCTTTGTTAAATAATATTTCTAGAGGCACCAGGCCTCTAGGTATAACATTTTCTTTCAGCTGCAGCACTTTATTACCTGCTATCTTTTCTTTCCATCTGTTTTCTGCAATATTTTCAGTTTCTTCCTCCTCATTGTCATCAATCTCCATATTGGAAAATTCTCCCACTATATCCATGAATCTCTTCATCTGTTCATCATCTTCAAATACCTTACAGTGCTTTATATTATCTAGAATAGATGGTCTGTAACGTACCTCCACTTTGTATCTTAAAAGTGGATTCTGAGGAGGATGGAATGTACTGGCAGCTACAGCAAGAGAGTCTGCTATTCTGTTTTTCTCCCGGGGCATGAACTGTATGTTAAATGCTGAGAAGAAATTTTCTACCATGTCCCACACTTTGTTTCTATAAGCTCTCAACCGTGGATGCTTAGTCTGGCATTGATTTTTGATCTGCCTTACCACTAGCTCAGAGTCTCCCATGACTTTTAGACTTTGGATGCCCATGTTTCTAGCTATCTGTAGTCCCAATAATAGTGCTTCATATTCAGCTACATTGTTGGTAGCCTCATATTCTAATTTAAAGGACAGTGGCACCGATTTTCCTGAAGGAGAGATTAATAACACCCCAGCTCCATTGCCTTCTCTTGAGTTTGCTCCATCAAAATGCAAAGTCCAAATTTCTGATTCTTGATCTTCTTTAGGCTGCTCAGCTTGAATTTGACCAAAATGGGGCTCATGAGCACAATTTTGGTTTTCTTCTAGCATTAGACATGAGAAGTCTCCCTCTTTGTTATAAATTGGAGAATTCTCTGAGCAGTCAGCCTTAGTTACCATTTTAACAAATCTAGTCTCCCTGTATAACCTCCTCTCCTGGCCTCCAAAGACTGGGACAATAGCATATGTTAAATCCAATTTGATTGACCCACCAACTTTTGTACCCCAGGACCTTGACAGCAACATGCCAAAGCGGGCTGGGATATCAGCAACCACAATGTCCATGACTACACTCTTTGTTGGAATTTGGGCCAAGTTGACCACTAAATATTTAATCATTCCCAAACATTTAACCCTTTTGGAATCAAATGAATATAGGTCTCTATAAGGTCTTGTAATTTGCAATCCTAGTTGTTCCATGACAGACAAAGGCATAAGATTATGGGAAGCCCCAGAATCTAACATACAATTGTGTAACAACAGGTCATGAATAACTAGGGACACGTAAAAGGGAGGAGTAGAGGGGTATATCTCCTCGACATGTGGGCCAAAGACTACCATGGGCCTTTCTTCTTGAAGGTTTAAACTATTAGGCGCAATTGGTATTTTAGGAGGGAGTATGAAGGAAGTAAATTGAGACTGATATACCGGCTGTTTTAGTAGTTCAATCAGGGGGACTGGAATCTTAATTTTCTAAAGTTCTTTTTGCAGATTGAAAGCAGGTGGGGGCTTTTCTATCATAACTTATTTTGAATCTTTGTTTTCAGCTGGAGATTTAATTTATTTTGACACTGGCTCAGCATTAGGAGGACTGACTACTTTAGAAGAAGAAGGAATCTGATCATTAGGCTGCAAGGGAGTATTTAGAGGGCTCTTACCTTTTTCTATGTTTCTCTTCGTTGCTAATTCCTTCTGAGCAGATGCTTATTTCTGAGGTGGTTCCTCTTCTTGATCTCGAGTTCTGGTCCTCTTCCTTGAAGATCTGAGATCATATTTTACATTGAACTGTGCTTGCATGAAATCAGCGAATTTCTTACAATAATGGTCAATCTCTGCTTCTTTTTCTTCGTCTTGCAATGGGCATTCTATATCATCATTATTTGAAAAGGCAAAATTTGAATCTTCTAATCCATAGGCAGTGTCTTCAGTGGAGTCATCTGCTAGGCCTTCCAAATAAAATGGATGTGGTACTTGGTCTGGTTGTTCCTTTGCTTCTCTCGGCAATATTTGCAATGGTGGTCTTCTATACTGGGGATTGTATCCTCTGTTTGGAGCATTATAGAAATTCTTGGGAGCTGTATTTTTAGCTTCCAGTTCCAGCTTGACCATCTTCTTTATCATCTTGCTTATTTCATCCATTTTATCTGAATCCTTTTCCTGATTAGAGGTGGAAAACTCTTCTTTGCCTCTCCTCCTAGTATCTAGTTCAATTTTTCCCTTCAACTTTCCAGTGGAGGAAAAGTTCACTTCTAGCTCCAGAACATCTGACTGTGCATCATCTAGAGTGGCAGGTTTTCTCTCGCTCAATGAGAATCCAAAGTCAAAATCAAAGGCTGCTATAAAAATTATCTTGGAAGCAGCTTCATGGGGCTTCATTTCAGGAGGCCGGCTCAAATATAACTTGTTGAATATTTTAATAAACTCTGATACCCCTTCATTATGTTTCTTCTTCATAGTATTAAACTCAGTAAGACACTGACCATGATCTTTATTTTCTCCCCACTTCCTGAGAAAATTATTCTCCATCTGGTCCCACGTGGTCACAGAACGATTTCCCAATGTCTTGAACCATTTTCTGGCTTCACCTTCCAAAGACTGCAGAAACAATATCAAGACCACATCCAAATGCTCAACATTTAAGTTTTCTACAAAAGAACAGAAATTCTCAAGATGTTTCTAAGCATCAACTTCATTTTCACCATTAAATCTTGGCAGAATTTTCAAATAATCCTGTGGCATATCATTTAGCACTTGGGGTAAGGCCAGTGGAGCATATTTTTTCAATAAAAAAGCAGAAACATTGGCCATTGGAGGAGGTGGGGGTTGTGCAACAGTCTGAGCTACAGATGAAGGAAGAGGGGTAGGAGGAAGTGGAGTATGAATAACAATGGGAATATATTGTATGGAGGCCTGAGGGGTAGCTGGGAATAGTTCACGGTTAACAGCAGCTACTTCTGTAACTTCTTTAATTTCCTCAGCCTCGGGAGTAGGATGGAGATCTTCTTCAATCCAGGCACTTCCTCTACGTGGAGTTTCTAAGTAAAAGTTGGGATTTTCTGTTCTGATCTCGTGAGAAGAAGAGGGTGGATAATCTTCAACAGAATACTCAGGGTTTTCAGCACGAACTAATTTCCTCTCCTTCCAAACTCTTTTGTGGATGATCTTTTTTGGGTCAGACACGTAAGGTGTTTTCGACTGTGATGTATCTGACCTCAAATGTGGCTTATGAGGAGCCAATACTACCAATATATTTATCCAATGAAGACCAATGGAGTTGCCAAGGTGAGAGATATGCAACTCTTCAACTCTTTGTGCTCACCTGATTAGAGAGTGAAAACAATTTGTCGAGGCCCAGGGAAACTAATATTCTTAAATTCGATCCCCCGCAACGGCACTAGAAAGATGTTGTCGACAGTTTTGTCACCCCTAGAGACATTCTAGAGTTGCCATAGACCAGTGCCTAGGACATCTTAATATAGCAAGAAGCTCATTATATAGCTTGGGTTGTCAATCCAAAAGCTCTCTTACTATTTCTTGTTGAATAAGGAAATAAGTTTGAAAGGGACCAAACTCTCTCAGAAGTTGATACAAAGATAAGAATAGTGTAGGAACATCATGAAAAAATACAATACAAAGGCATCAGACAGTTAAGAGACAGCTTACTGCAAAGAGGGCCAGTTCAGATGATATACCACAGAAATCAAATATCAGGCAGTGAGTGCAGTGAGGAAACATGTAGGAGATACTAGCTAACATGAGGCTGATACCCAGATACACAATAGAACCATATATGGGCTTAACTAACTAAGAATCCATACATGACAATGGCGTTTTAAAATCACCCTCCTCAAGCAACTAATATAGCAGAAAATAGGGATGAAATGAACATGGAACAGTATATCATGACTAGGCCTATTTAAAGCGCTTGACTAACCCAAGTATGGGCATCAACTAGGAAGAATCCTTACTCCAGATTAGTGAGCCACTCGCATTCTAGAACATGATACAAGAAGATAATAAGCATGAAATGAGATATTGTACTAAGACATAAAAGAAGATTACATACTGTGAAATACTAGAGACCAGAATCCTCATTACAGTTATAACTCCTCCTCACTGAGACCTTACGGGCTCTGAGCTTTCATATAGAAATGTTACAAAATGTATACAAAAGTCCTTCACTGCAGAGTTTGCTGATAAAAATCTGGAACCCCTACCATGTATTATTTCCGAGTTTTTATAGAAAAGATAGATAATTCTAGAGAAGGAGGTAGGTCGAGCACATTTAATGACTCAATTTTTGAACAAAATGGTGGAAAAAATTCGCGCCCACACTATGAATGACTAAGTATAAATGATTGTACTTTACAATCTTCCTCTAGAAATAAATGTGGGAGGATGAAAATCTCCTTGTAAACAAGACACAAATAATAAAATATATAAATGCTATGTACTTGGCTGGAAGGAAATCTGCTGCGATAAAACCCCGAGATAGCTTGTGGTTGTGCATTGTACTCTCGGCCCTTTTAATTTTAAATTTAAATCCTAGTTCTTCAATGCAGGGCAGTGTGTTTCTTGATTTTCTCTGGAGGGTTCTGTAGATTCATATCTTTGTTTTCTTTAATGATGGTCATTTCACACACCTACCCTCAGCTTCCCTCTTGAATTTCTTCCTCGAAAACAGTCGAGGGCAATGTTCCTGATTTCTTCTTACAAAGCAGCAAATTATGATGAGTCTTCGACCATGGAAAACCTGCAAAAACACAAACTATTTTAGAAAAACCAGACTGGGATGGAGACGAGGATGATGGAGACATGGTCAAATGGGAGGAACACGCAGAGTGGCGGAGGAAAAACAATGGATGGAACGTAAATTTTCCGCGTGAAACAATGTTAAACGTGATAACTGAAAAAATGATGAATACGAATAAAACACACACATATATATATACGGCGGGAGAATGCCTCGGACACATGGGGATATGACACATGGGTGTACGGGGGACAAAAGGAAGAATGACGTGGCGGAGGACTTGACCAACGGGCAGTCAGACGGATGATCTGGGCCACACGACCAAAAACGAGATCGATGTTAAAACGGGTTGGAGAGTGATTAGAGTGGGCCAGGGGCACGGTGTACATATATTATAACGTGTGCAGCTCCGTAGGACATCCGCCATTGGATGGACGTCGACAGATCCAACGGCACGGATGAGTTCCGCTGCCCGACCTTTGTCCAACCTTTAACGCGCGGAAAAGAGGTTTCTTGGGCCCGTACCAAAGGACACGCGGCGCGTTTTCAATGGAATCGCTGGCATTTGGTTTAAAACCACTGGCTCGGTGGAAGTGGTGCGGGATTTACTGCTGGTTTTCATGCACGGGGACCACCACATAAAACGACCGCCGCTCCGTTGATTGAACTCGATCGGACGGTTACAATTGCGCCCGATAGCATCTATTATCAAGCTCCCTTTCCTTTGGCATATTAATTTGCGCTCGGGTCATATGGTAGCCAAAGCACGGGGGGGCTAAGATCTTAGGACTGGGCCTGATAAATTTAAATTATGGGTTTTTAACCTTGGAAAAGTGTATTTTATGAACAGAAATGATAATATTAAATGGGAGCATGAGGATTTTAAGCCACGGCAGAGATTTGAAATGGATTCGAATGAGGTAGCGGACCAAAAATCTATAGGCAGGGGTCAATATGTACAACACCACGTACCAAAACCACATCCAGAATTCGATTCATTCTTCATGGTGATCAACGAATGATGAGGACATGATGTGGAATATACCCATGTGTGGCTTTTCCTGAGAGGACACCTGGAACATGCTTGAACGTGAAGACAACTGCAGAATTGGTGGTTAGCTACGGAATGTCTACATTCTGTAGCTAGTTTCAGTTCACAATGCATTACAATGACAAAGTCACAAAACTTAGCAAGTTAGCCATGTTAATCATTATAAAAGTAATTTTAACTAATTTCATTGATCAATTGGGCCTGGGATAACAATGGACAAAGGAAAATGAGGTAAAGTGAGATGAAAGAAAGAACAATCTTGGGGCTCAACATACCTCCACTGCTGACTTCTTGCATGCCCTCATGCAACTTATTCCATAAACTCAGAGACTTCTGCAAAACATCCAAACCTCTTCTTCTTCTTTGCTTGGAATTTAAAGGTCTTCTGGGTTTCCTGATGACTAACTTGAACCTTAAGTTAATAAGTGCCCTGATTAGCTTCTTGTTCCTCTTTTTCAACTTTTCATTAGCCTTTTCCACTTTGTCCATTTGTAGAGATAAGGTTGAGTTCATACTGGTTTTGAGTTTGACTTGTTCCTTCAAAATATCATTCTCAGTTTTGATATGTCTATTAAGTACTTCCAGCTCATACCTATCTCTTCTTAACACATCTATTTCGTACAGTGGAGGACTAGGGGTTCTATCTCTACTCTCTGAAGCTTTCTTTTTCAATGTTTCAACATAGTCATAAAATTCTTGCTGTGCAGGGTCAATTTCAGGGATTTCTTCATTAAAATCTTCTTCAACATCTTCTTCAATAGATGTTTCCTCATCTTCTATGTTTATCACCCCTGTTTGTTTGATCTGTGATTTCCTTAGTTTCCCCCTGAGTCTATGGCTTCTTCTTGGCTGGGATGATCCCTCTCCTTTTTCTGTGGCAGATTTTCTGATTACCCTCTCTTCCTTAAGTTATCTCTTAGTCTGAGTCAACTTCTCAGAGATTATTTCTTCACTACTTTCCTGTACTATTTTGTCAATTTCAATTTTAGAGGCTCTCCATTTTTTGCTTCTCCTTATAGGCTGATGTTTAGGTGAGGGCTCTTTTGGTTCCTCAAAGTGATTTCTTACCAAGAAAATATCCCAAGTATCTTTTTTTTTGGCTAAATGGTGTTCAATTAAAATCTTAACCAAGCCATGATGGTATAGAGTTGTCTCTAGGAATTGGACTCTCCTTTGAACACCAGAAGCCATCTTTTTTAAAATTTGAAGCAAGAAATAGGGCAAATTTAACTCTTCCTCCAGAAAATGCATTATAAACCTAATATGGTAAACATAAAATGTGCCATATCTACCTTCGAAAGTGATAAATTTTTGTAGAATAAGCAATATGTTTCTCCATTTATTTTTTAATGCAGAACTTGGAATTCCCTTTTTAAACACAGTGACATCCATACCTGGTGATTTTAGGATTTGCTTCCATGATTCATTATGAAATTCTCTATTTTTAAACCATCTCTCTCCATGTCTAAGAAATCCTATTGCTTCTGCAATAAAAAACTCTGTGACAGTGAATTTAACATCTCCAACTTCAACCTCGGCTCCTTTGAATGACCTTGCAAATGTTTTAGTAACTTCTTTGTGGAAGCCATTCAATTTCTCAAGATATTGTAGCCATCCTGCCTGTTGCAACATTTCTCTACTTTGAGGGTATCCTTCTAGGTATTTTGTGCCCACTAGTTCAGTTCTTACAATGAGGCCCATAATTCCTTCTTCAATCTTTAGATTAGTACTCTTTCTGCTCACGGAAACAATAAATTCAACCTTCAAACTGATATACCTCTGGTTCACGGTGATAGTGCTTCAATTTTCAAACTGATATATCTCTGCTTCTCGGTGACAATGGTTTCAAATTCCACACTGATATACCTCTGCTTCACAGTGACAATGGCTTCAAATTCCACACTGATATACCTCTCCTTCACGGTGATAGTGCTTCAATCTCTGCTCACGGTGATAGTGGTTTGATATTTCAAACTGATATACCTCTGCTCACGGTGATAGAGATATCTCTATTTTGTGGAATGAAATGATGAAGGGCTGGCTACGAAATGAAGTGATAGGAAGTAGTTACGAAATGAGTTAATGAAGTGAGGTGAAGAAAACAAATCAATGAGTGAAAAGACTACGGAGATTTTTACAACGGATTCAAAAATCATCATTAAATGATTTGGCTGGGTGACATGAGGAAATCAAACACTTCAGCCTTTTTAACCGCTTGAATGATGATCAGGTATAGAATTTGAAATGAAAGATTTTTATCCAAAGTTTTGCGGAGGGTATATTTGGCATGATCAATAAAAATAATCAAAACAACTTTTCGAATGATTCATAACTAGACTATACTAAAGTTTTCATGAAATGCCATTATAACCAGAACTTTTTACCTTTGCTTTTCATTTTCTTTTTGTGGTCTTTGTATACTTTGTTCTCCTCTGGAAGAGTCTTCATAATCCTTCTTGATTCTTCTTATTCATGGATATACTGGATCATCTTGTTGCAATTCAAATGTTTTTTGATCAGTGCCTTCAGGATCTGTAGCTGCAGAATGACTGTCTGGCTGCGGAAAGTCTGATTAGCTGCAGAATATCTGTTTAGCTGCAGAATGTACCTGTAGAGAATTTTAATCATGGAATGGAGTGGTTTGGAATATACATAGAATATTTTATGGAATGAGTGAAGATAGGTGATGAAACATGGTATAATGGAATATGTATGAAGTGAATGATGGAATGGGATGGATTCAATTTATGAAATGGACTGGAAGAATATAGGAAATGGCCTGCAATCCATGACATGTGTTATTCATTTTCAGAAAAACATCAAACTTTAAATTTTGATATGGAAATGAGGTGGATGAAGTATGGAATAAGATGAATGAAATATGGAATGAAGTGAAGTATGAATGAATGAAATGGAGTATGGATGGATAAGTGAATGGAATGAAATGAAATGAGATGGATCATAAGTGCAATGGATCCGAACTTATGATTTTGTAACAGCTGCTTGCAAAAAAACAAAATGGAAAAGTTAGAGTGTCAGAAAGACTCTGATTTTCACCCTATCTTTTCTATATAAACATGCCAATCAATGATTGGTTTTCATGTTTATACCTTATTTTTTATTTTTATTTTTTTTCAAAAGAAATACTTCAGAAAATTCAATCAAGTTGATGAAGAAGAAAGATTCTTCTTCATTAACTTCACATCACTGTTTTCCTGGAACTTCTTGAAAAATTCTTCTCTTGAGAGTGGTTTGTGATACAGCTTCAATATATAACCATTCACAGGAAAAGTGACCTCTTCTCCATCTATTGTCCTGATTTTTACTGCTCCATTATAAAAAATGTCAACAATTTCATATGGCCCAAGCCAATGTGTTTGAAATTTACCTTGAAAATCCTTGAATTTTGAATCAAATAAGAGAGCCCAGTCACCTTCTTTGAATTTCTTCTCTTTGATCTACTAATCATGCCATCTAGTCCTTTGCTTTTGGACTAGACTTGTTTTCTGAACCGCATCTTGTTTGATCTCATCCAATTCATTAATCTGCTCCAGTCTATGCTTTTGTGCCTTCGTTAAATCAAGTCCTAGCTGAACTGCCATTTTGAAAGTTTGAATCTGGAACTCTATGGGAAACAAAACTTGCTTTCCATAAACAAGTTCATAAGGAGTATGGCTTGTTGTGTTTCTCCATGTAGTTCTATAGGCCCACAAGGCTTCAGGAAGCCTATCTACCCAATCTCTTCTATGTAAATGAACAGTCTTTGTTAGGATTCCTTCAATGAACTTATTAGTAGATTCCACTTGACCATTTTCTTGTGGATGATAAGGAGTAGATTTTCTATGCCTGATTTTGTACCTCTCCATCATTTTTTCCACTAGCCTTGATGTAAATTGAGCTCCTTGATCTGTAACAATTTCCCTTGGGACACCAAAACGAGTAAAAATATCCTCAAAAAGAAAAGTAACTACAGATGCTTCATTAGAAAAAAGTAATGGCTTGGCTTCTACCCATTTGGTAACATAATCAGTGCAAACTAATATATATCTCTTTTGTCTTGATGGAGGACTAATAGGTCCTACAAAATCCAAAGCCCATTTTTCAAAAGGTTCAATATGTACCGGAGGTTGTAATGGCATCTCACCTGAAGGAGAAGGTTTCCCTACCCTTTGGCAACTGTCACACCTTTTGACATATTCTTTAGCATCTTTGAACAAGGATGGCCAATAATATCCTAAATTAAGGATATTATAGGCTGTTCTTTTATCAGCAAAGTGTCCGCCACAAGGTTCATCATGACATGCTTTGAGAATCTCAGGCATCTCATCTTCCCGAACACATCTTCTAATGATTAAATCTAGACCTCTCTTGTACAACTCATTAGCAACCCATGAATATTTTGCACTGTCAAAAATGATTTTTCTTTTATCTCTTACATTCATTCTTGAAGGAAATTTTCCTGAAACTAAATAATTAGCAATGTCAGCAAACCAAGGAGTTTGAGTAGAAATTGCAAAAAGATATTCATCAGGAAATTGATCTTCAACTGGAGTGTCATCTTTGATGTTTTGGAGTCTAGATAGGAAATTAGCTACTGTGTTTTGTTTTCTAGGCCTATCTAGAATGGTAATGTTGAATTCTTGTAAAAGCAATAACCATCTTATGACTCTGCCATTAGTAATTGATTTGTTCATTAGATATCTAATTGCAGAGTGATCTGTGTGGACAAAAGTTTCATAGCCTGTTATATAGTGTCTGAATTTGTTTATGGCATGAACAACAACTAAAAACTCTTTTTCAGTTACAGTATAATTTAACTCTGAAGGAGTCAAATTTTTACTTGTATAATAGATGGCATAAGGAATCAAGTCTTTTTGTCCCAATACTACTCCTAGAGCTGTATCTGAGGCATCTGTTGAAATATGAAAAGGTAACTTCCAGTTAGGTCCCCTTAAAATAGGTGCTTCAGAAATTTTTGTTTTTAGGGTCTCAAAGGCTAATTGGCAATCAGAATTCCATTTGAATTCACAGTCTTTGGTAAGCAATTTAAAGAGTGGAGATGCTATCTTGGTGAAGTTTTCTATAAACCTCCGATAATATCCTGTAAATCCTAGAAAAATTCTAACATCTTTTTGACAACTTGGAATAGATAAGTTAGAGATGACTTCAAATTTTGACTCATCAACTCTAATCCCATCCCCTGAAATGTGATGCCCCAAAACAATACCTTCAGTAAACATCATAAAACATTTCTCATGACTAAGTGAAATATTTGCTTCCGACATCTCTTTAAAACTTTTTCCAAGTTTGCTAAAGCTTCTTCAAATGTGTTTCCATAAACTGTGAAATCATCCATGTATACCTCTACACAATCATGTATTAGATTTGAAAAAATTCCTAATACTGTCCTTTGGAATGTTGCAGGTGCATTGCATAATCCAAATGGCAATACTCGGTAAGCATAGGTACCCCAAGGATAGGTAAATGTGGTTTTGTCTTGATCTTCAAGTGCTACTTGGATTTGATTGTAACCACTAAACCCATCTAGGAATGAGAAGTACTTTTTGCCAGCTAATGTATCTAACACTTGATCTATGAAAGGTAAGGGAAAAGGTCTTTAAGAGTAGCTTTGTTTAATTCCCCGTAGTCAACACATACCTCTCCATTTTCCATTTTTCTTTGGCACAATTACCAAAGGAGAAACCCACTGACTCTCTGAAATAGGATAGATGAAATTAACATTTAACAATTTTTGCAATTCCTCTTTAACAATTTCCCTAAGATTTGGATTCATCCGTCTTTGAGGTTGTCTGATCGGTTTGCAATTTTCCTCTATATATATGTGATGATTACAAGTCTTGGGGCTTATCCCTTTCATGTCAGTGTATTCCCATGCATATGCAGAAGAATGTCTGTGTAATACTTTGACTAACTCTTCTTGTTGAGATTTTTCTAAGTTCTTATTTATGTTCAAATTTTTGCCTGGAAAAATTTCACTTGTAGAGCTGCCAAATTTGTCCATAGAATGAAGAGACATCTACCTTGGAGGACAAAACTGAATATTGGATCTCTCTTGAAATGATTCATGTTTGTGTTCGAGAGAATCTCACATTTTCTGTGAGTATTCAAATTGATTTATTTCACTAATTTTTGAAATTGTGAAGAGAGGTTGTAAGTCTTCCTCATCCTCTATCCATTGAGTATCATCTAATTATATAATTGTTCTTGCTAGAGGATACAAGGTAAATTTCTTGGTTGAACTACCATCAGAGATGTACATATCACCGGATCTACAACTAATGAAAGCATCAGCTATAGCTAACTAAGGTCTTCCTAATATAATAGGATGCCCTCCTAGATTATTCTTAGGAGTTAGGATCATAAAATACACAGGATATTCCTAAGAATCTAGGGACAATGGAATGTATTCTATTACCCCATCAAGTTTGATCACAGATTTGTCTGCTAATTGTAATAATGTGGGTGTAAAAATAAGATTAGGAAATTTCGCCATCCAGATTTGTCTACTTCATGATATTGATTATTGCTCCTAAATCAATGAGTGTGTTTTGATTTCAATTCCATCGATGTGAATTTTAACAACTGGATTTCCTGGGTCTAGATACTTTGTAATAACAATCTTACCCATCATGATGTCTGCTATTTTTCCTGTTATTTGAATTTTCTTTGTCTCTCTTATTATTTTTCTTGTTTTCTTCATGTTCAACTCCTTTATTGTCTTTGCTAAGATTGGAATTTCCTTGATGGCTTGCAATAATGGGATCTTAATACAAACATTTCTCAGCTCATCTAGGAAATCATAATTAGGCACCATAATTTGTTTTTCTACAACCCTATAAATTTGTAATCTTTCTGAAAAGGGAGGTGTAGAGGTGGATGTTGATGGATACTCTAATATAGAAGTTGAAATTATTGGTTCTTTTTGTTTGATTTTTCAATGTTTGGGTCCTGAAAAGATGTGTCTTCTTCAAGAATTTTATTTTCCCATAGAGAGTCTTCCTCAAAGTTATCTTGTTCTTGTATGATCACAGAAGGTTTCCTCTTTTCAGGTATTCTTCCAGACCTAAGTTGAACATCACTAAGGTCTAGAGAAGTAATTAAATAAGTTGGAAACTGTTGGCCTTCTATCATGTATGTATTCTGAGGATTTTTATTGTTGGGGTTTGGTATGGCTTAAGCAGGCAACTGATTTTATTTCTGAGGAAATGGTAATGGGAGTGGTTGATTTTGATGTGGTAGGTTCGATGATGTTGTTTATGACTGCTATACCTGTTGAGGACTTTGAGGAGAGAAATGTGGATATGGTGGATAGGGTGGTGGATATTGATAGTACTGGGAATATCTTCCGTAGGGATTTTGCGCTCCTTGTGCCCAAGTTTGAGATTGATTTTGAAATTGGGGCCAAGGTTGCTGCCAAGAATTCCAATTTGGTGGAGGTTGATTATACATTTGGTCATGGAATCCTTGTGTTTGAGGTCCTTGCCAAGGCCTTTCACCTTCTAGAGAAAAAATCGAGAGATTCTCAGGAATCCGTAGGAGTTTCCTCCCCTCAGCACAGCTCTTTCGAGACCAGGAAGAGAAGGACTGGAAAATTCTGGCCCATGTTGTGTTTTTCGAACAAATGACACAGCCTCTACAACTTTTACCTCCAAAGGACACTCTCTCAAGGCATGTTTCTTTCTACATTTGGGACAAAATATTGCTAAGGCATCAGATTTAGATTTTTTCTTGTTTTGTAACTTAATGGTGTCTATCTATTCACTAAGACTCCCCAAGATATCATATTTGAATTCATCAAGCATATGTCCTATTTCTGCCCTACTTACTATCCCAGAAGCAGACTTACTTGCCCTTGCAAGAGCAGGGTCTCTTGGTCCTTTGACAGTTTTAGATTTCCCTCTTGAAAGATTAATACATAATTCAGCTATTTCAGGTAATGTGAGCTGAGATATTTCCCCTTTTCCTATCATGTTAAGGATATCTAACCATTCATCCCTAATTGTTTTCAACAAGAGAGCTTTTAAGGTGTCTTGGTCTAAGTTTTCCATTTTTTCTCTTTTGATGTTGTAATGAAATCTCTCCAACAAATCTTCTAAGTTTTCATCTTTGTTTTGTAGCATCTTAAACACTTCCTCCTTATGATTGACTGGCATAGAATAATCCAAATACCTCTGTAGAAATGCTTGTTTCATGTTTTCCCATGTCCTAATAGAACTGTTGATCAAACTCATGAACCACTTAAATGCTGCTCCTTTCAATGTTGAAGGAAATAGTTTAAGTTTTTGAGCATCCTTGTAAGTAGTCATAAGTTTCTACATAGGATTTCAAATTCAAATAGGAAGGTTTCAGGATCTTCGGTTTTCAGTCCATAAAAGATTGGAAGGACAGAGGGTGAAATGTTTTTCATAGTTGTATTGGTTTCTTCATCTACTATAGGAAACCCAAAAGAGCTTCCCATCTCTCTTCTACCTCTTCCTCTCTCGCAACTCTACTCCTTCTCCTCTACCTCTACCTCTACCTCCAAATAATTGCGTTCTCCATTAAAGACTCCTCCTCCTCCTTCTTCTGCCATGGTTGAATCTCTTGTGGAAGTGGAAAAGTTTGTGTCCCTAACAGGAGTCTTTAGATCTTTTTCTAAGGCAAGTTCAGTGGATGAAGTGAAAGGTTTCTCTAATGGAATATCTGATCTTAGGTCTTCTAGAAGTCCAGGATCAGTAAAGGATGGAATGTGGGTCTGAGTTGAAGGTGTACTAGCTCTTAGTCTAGGTGAAACAAGTGGTATTCTAGGAATAAAACTTCTGTTTCTGCTGCTTATGAATCTACCCCTTGAGTCTCTCTCTCTACGCATATAATTGTTTTTGGGAGTTAAGAAACAAAGGTTACCTAGTTTTCACTTCCCCGGCAACGGTGCCAAAATGTTTATTCTCAACCTAGTCTCCTAAATTGAGTTCATTTAATTGTCAACCAGGGTTGGTAAATTGCTGAAGTGAAGTGCACTGTATGTGCCTAAGTGTTTGTTTCTCAATGTGTTGTGTTTAGTGTTTTATGATGTTTTTGGTCTTTTTATGATTTTATGTTCACAAGGAAAAAGAACTAAGTGCTAGTGGAAGGAGGCTACTAGTCAAAAACAGAGTGAAGCCTAATTTATTGATGACAAATGACAAATGCAAATGCAAATACTGAAACAGAATCAAACCTAAACTATGACTAAGCAGAATACAAAGCTTGATAATGACTTCAAGAAAATGAATCAAAACTTAAACTTAACTTGTCCAATTCTTTCATTAAAGGTATTTTGGAAGAGCTTGATAAATGGTTAGCTAAGTATACACTAACTAAAAACAATTAAACAATCATCTTATAATGATACAACATTTTATCCATGATTGATTTGCTTTAAAGTTCATTTGGAGAAAAGACTGTAATTATGATCTACCTAAGTTGAGCCCTTAATTTGAATTGTTAACTCTAGTACAAGATCACTAAATCTTATTCAAAAGTTATAGATTTTTTGAAAGTAGTATTTTGAGGAAAATGTTTTATACAAAGAAGTTGCAAAGATTTCAGCCTGGGACATAATGGGTCGTTCATATGGTTATGAGTCAATTATAGATTAAGAACAAAAGAGGTTTTGTAAATAATGAAGGTCGTGGTGTTTAAGTTTAACAACTAATGTAATTTAATATGCAATGGATGAAAAATAAGTGTGGAATGTAAATACAATGAGCTAAGCTAGAACTAAACTAAGATGTCACTAGTCTACAATAAACAGTGCTGAACTAACAATTCATTAGCAAACTTAAAATGAAATAACAGAGCATGAATTGAATGCAATTTGACTCCGGAGTACCCTAAATAAGTTATCATGCAATTAATCTATGGGATTCTACAGCCTATTTTGTCCATCATGAATGGTATTTTGGAAGAGCTTGTTAGAAAAATCTTGGCTGTACAATTCAGTGCAAATGCAAACATAAAGCCTGAAAGAAATTTAAAAACTAAGACATCACAACTATATCCTACCCATTATTATGATATTTTGGAAGAGCGTTTTAAGAGTAAGATCAGCTATGCTACTTAGTGTAAACAAATAACTAAAACATTCAGTATCACAGTCATGCCTTAGACATCATAAGGATTTTTTGGAAGAGTTTACTAGAATAAGTTCAACTGTGATAATGAACAAAAGAAATTACAAATAAATCCTACTACACTACAGCCATTTCCCATTCATTATCATGATCTTTTGGAAGAGTTTCTTAGAACAAGTATAGCTATAGTGGCTAATGAAATTAACTACGAACTCAAACTTCAAAAATGTGAAAACAACTAAGATACTTATCTAAATTACGAAAGTAAAGCTGTGCAGGAGGCAGGGGCCCTCTACCACCAGACAGAATCTAACTCAAAATCAACTCAACGCGTTCAAAGAAATGTTGTCTTCTTCATTAAAGGAAAAATAACTCGAAATAGAGTATTCTCGGTCTTCAGAAATATAGCAGTCAATTCATGAAATCTAAGCAAAATCTAGCGCTTGTCTCTCGGTTTCCCGAGTGCTTTTATAACAAATCTACATAACAAAACTTGCAACAATACGGGGATCATTGTCTTTCCTTATCAAAATCGTACTAGGACTCTAAATATGGCAGCGTAAAGGGACAAAGGACATCTTGACTATCCTAGTCCTATTAGAAGTCTGCCTCCTTGAATGAGTTCCCACGTACCAAAACCACGTCCAGAATTCAATTCATTCTTCATGGTGAGAAACGAATGTTGAGGACATGATGTGGAATATACCCATGTGTGGCTTTTCCTGAGAGGACACCTGGAACATGCTTGAACGTGAAGACAACTACAGAATTGGCGGTTAGCTACAAAATATCTGCATTCTGTAGCTAGTTTCATTTCACAATGCATTACAATGACAAAATCACAAAACTTAGTAAGTTAGCCATGTTAATCATTCTAAAAGTAATTTTAACTAATTTCATTAATCAATTGGGCCTGGGATAACAATGGACAAAGGAAAATGAGGTAAAGTGAGATGAAAGAAAGAACAATCTTGGGGCTCAACAGCTGTGTTCCCACTTAGATGAGAAAAATAGATCAGAAACATGTCTAAACGGGCTGAGGCAGAGGCTGGAAAGCCCTAACAGAAGCTTCAGAAAAACCCAGAAAAATTGCAGAAAAATAGCAAAAAAATTGGTAGGTCGCAGGTTCTGACCTGTTTTCTGTGCAGGTCACAGATAATGCACTGAAAAGTGCGACCTGGAGGCTAGGTCGCAGTTTTTGGGCTGAAAAGTGCGACCTGAAGCTCCGGGTGTCCCGACGGCAGATTTTCGAAAAAGTTGCCATCTCAGTTGTGGCTGATGTCTGTCACCTACGCAATAGGGCCAGAAACACGTGGAAGTTAGAAATTTTAATGTTTAGGGTTTTATATGGGAAAAACCACATAAAAATAGGAAAAACAAAAATCTGAAAAGAAACCCTAGGGTATGAAATAGCTGGATATGCAGGAATATGAAAAACGACAACGGTCGTAATTGAAAACCTGTGTGGAGTCGCCAGTTGTTAGTATGAATATTTTGTTGAAGTGTACGAAAAAGGACCACTTTAGCTACGCATAACTTATAGCCCTAACATCAAATATGGCTGCCAATATCTTCAGATTTGCAGTTAGTTGATCAAGACAAGTGATGCAAAAAAACCAGATCTATGCATAAAGAGACATTAAGCAATAAATATAAGGTTTTGCTCCATACATCCAATAAACAAGACAAGAACAATGTTTTTTGAAAGAATTTTTGTATTAAGGGCACCTGGGAGGAAAACAAGAAGGTTTTTCTAATTCTCCTCAATGGGATGGGTTCTTGGAAGTCCTCAACACTTCAGATCTAGCATTTCTCTCTCTTGTTGGTGTAGAAAACCCAGAAAAAGATAGAACTCGAAGGGAGCTCACACAACAAATAATGGAAAATATGACAATGATAATGGCTCAAATTCAGACCAAGAGTCTAGATCCAGAGTGATCTAATAGGCAACAAAAGGTGAAGAATGGTAGGAAAAACCCTCCTATTTATAACAAAATATTGGGTCATTCTAGATCTTGGTGCATGATTAAAATAACATTAGCCAAATCTAGATCCACCTTTTATGGAATATTTTATTATATTTGTTGGAGGGAAAAAGTATTTGACTTAGGTCAAATCCCTTTATTTGTGAATAATAAATAAATAAATGATTTATTTATCATTTTAAGGAAGTGGTTGAAAGATAATCAAATAAATAATGATTTATTTAATTATTTATGGGTGATTTAGTCATATTTAACAAGGAATATTATTTAAATAAGATTTAAATAATTATTCCTAGAAAATGATAAGATAAATAAGGATTTATCTAATTAATTTCCTTGTTTTGGGTTAAATATGACTAGGAATAATAATTAAATTATTGTTTAATTAATTGTTCCATGAGGAAAATAAAAAAAATATAGATTTGTTTAATATTTCCCTTTGGGGTTTCCTGTTTAGACCATAAACAACCTAATAAATGTGTTTTATTAAGTTATTTTACATAGTGAAAGCAATTTTACTTAGGGTAAAATTGGTCTTACATGGTGTACTTGGGTCCATCTAATGATAGTAGGTTATATGACCAAAAAATGGTGTAACATTTATCATAATGATATCCATTTTCAAGGGAATGTATGAAACTATTAATAGGTTATTCCTCTCTTCTGTAATCCTCTAATATGTTCCCTACCTCACTTTTGATGGATGAGGTGGAGATAGAGGTACTAGCCAATCCTTTATTACTTCTACCCTTTTTTCTAACAGCCCTAAAATGATTTATGAATACATTTTTGAGGTCATCATAGTACAATTGATACATATATCCTCCAGGTAGCATGTTGAGGATTTCTAGCACTTCCTCCCTTATCCCTTGGAGAAGAACTAGCTTGAGTGATCCATGACCAAGGGTGTAGCTGGCTATCTTGTATATCAGCTGAGACCTTTCCTCATCGTCCTTTAAAGATTCATGAGGCCTGATGAGCTCCATAATTAGGTACATTAGGAGGGGTTAATGGTCACCTTTTTGCCTTATTAATTCTCATTTTCTTGCATTTTAATTATATTATGGTCTTATGATATTAGTGTAGATGGTGATTGAGGCTTATCATACCTTGAGTGCCCTACATGAGCTAAATACATGAAAATCATGAAGATATTTTATTTTTGGTGAAAATTTTTCCATTAAGACTCAGAGTAGACAACAAAGATATATTCTAGGCGTATTTTCTATGTCCATAACTCCCCAAGGCTACCAAGGAATACTCGATATTCCCTCCAACAAATCGAAACCAAAGGCAGCCAAGCAAACTCAAGATCAAGTGCACCAAAGCTACACTTCACTTGCAGTAAAAGTGAACTCATCGCCTAAATTTTAGGGATTTGTTGGTATCTACCATCTAGGATAAATAGGGTTGAGAAAGAGTTCATTGGGATTCAAAATTTGGAGAAAGCCATTAGGCTCTTAGCTCTTGTAATAGTTTTTTGAGACTTTCATGTTGATGTAATGAGAGTATCTTTCGAAATAAAATGAGTATTTAGATTGGGCTTCACTAATATAGTTTCAGAGGGCTAGGATTGTGGGTTAGGTCCCAATCCATGTGCTTATTCTCTCTTTTGTATTCATTCCTTACTTTTATGTCATTTTAGCTAGTTTTTCTTATGAGTATTTATCTAGTTTGCTTACATTTTCATTCACTATTTTTAGTTTTCTTCCATTTTTCTTTTGTTGTAAATTTATATTTCTTACATGTTGGTAGAGTAGGTTATAAATTCAGAATGTCATGACTCAAGCCTTCCCCTCTCATCTATTTCATTGGATGTTGACGAGGGTAGACCTTTCCCATAGGCCAAAATTGCTTTTTAGTTTATTATTTCTTGGAATGAATAAGTTAGGTTGTTGTAATTACATGGATATGTTTAGAATATTGTGTTAGATCTCTATTTTTAGGTTAAAATAGACTTTTTTTCCAAATTTAATTCATATTTTCTATTGTCTTTATCATGAATTTGTCAATATTTATTGCATGGACATGTATTTTTCTTGCAGATTCAAGTAGGATATCCAAGGATAACTTCACCAGCACCTTCAAATTCATCTCTCACCCTTCATCAACCTTATGTTCATCAAAATCGCCATCAGCCCTATTTTCATATTTTTCATCCCTACAATGTGAACAAAACCTAGAGGTGCAAGAAAATCCTCCCAAGAATTTTTGAGCTTATCCAAGGGGTGGGCCACCTTCCGCCCATATAAAACCACCTTCACTCCACCTTTCGTACCCTTTTCACACCAATTTTTGGCCTCGTATTGTTCTAAGACTGTTTCCCATAGCAATTCAGGACTTTCCTATAGTAGCACTTGCAACAGCACCAGTGGGCCCCTCCTTAAGCCCATAAACCACCATACACATCCTATAGACTTGCAAAAACCACCCATACACCTTCAACCTTACACCCATGTGTTCAAACCTTCCATAGGCCACTTTAGCACTTTATTCTCCTAGCTGCAAAAGAACCCATTTACAAGCATAAGGTCATGATTAGTTGCATGATTAAAATCACGATATATAGAACATATAGTGAGTAGATTTTTTTTATCCATTTGGCCCAGCAAAGTTTGATTAGGTTAGTTTCCTTTACTCAATTTCAATTCAGCAATTTAATTCAAGTGATATGCCTAGTTTGCTTTCATTTCTTATCATAGCTTAATGTGTAGATTTCTTTCATTGTAGAGTAGTTAAATGTACTTGTTTACTGTAGTGTATTTGTTTACTTGATGATAGTGCCATAAATTTGAATCATTTTTATCCCTAGGCCTAAATTAATAAGTGTGTCAGACTTCATCCAGAAACCCTAAAAGCAACACCCTTTCGTAAAGCTCAAAAGAGGATGACATGAGTATAATGCATTTGTTTTGTATATATCATTGTCACCTCCAAGTTTCTATGAATCCCAGGTTGATAAAGTAAATTAGGGAAGCCTATGGGAGTTGCAAAATTCTTGGTGCAATACCAGGGCTCACCACTTTTTGTCACTGTTTCTGGGGAGGTGTCTAGTAGATGCTTTGATTTTGGTTTGGCATTCTTTTTTTATTTCCTTTTATAAGTTGTTTCAAAAATATTGAAAAAAATACAAAAAATATTGATTTTCATGCCTCATAGGAGTACAGATACTCAAGGAGTTTTTTTACCTAAAACCCCCGAATCACCACATAGTCACCCTTCACTCTTATTGAGTGGTTGTGAGATTGAACGCACCAAAGCTGAGCCTTATGAAAACTTTGAAGAACCTATGGGAGAAGAATAAGATCATGTTTCACCTGACGAAATTACTTCACCTATCTCAACCATGGCTGAAACTAAAGCCCAGGGAGCCTTTCCCATTAGAGAGGAATATAGGGAAACTAAAATGAAAAACATTAGCCCTCAACCCTTCCACAGTTTCATGGAATTACTTCTGAAGTTCCTGACACATCCATGTTTTAATTTTTTGTTGTCTACAAGAACTATGACGATGTCGTAGATGATCAAAAGCTAAAGATATTCCCATCTACCCTTAAGGATGCATCCTTGCGATGGTTCATGGGTCTACTAGAGAATGAAATCACTACCTAGGCATAGATGCAATAGGCATTCAACAACAAGTACAAGGACTATTGTAGGTCCAATGCCATATCCCAGATCTGGAATAGCATAGAAAGCCTACTGAAATAATGCACTCCTGGGAGATTTATGCACAAAAATAAGTTTAAAGCCCTTGGATCCCTTAGATCAGAAGATCTAAAGTATATATCCAAAAGGGGAGAAAAAACAAATCAAACTAGGTGTGGTAAACAGATCTCCCACAACCTAGTCTAGCTGAAAAACACCCTACAAGAGGGGTTGCATCTATGCACAACAAACTGCTTCAAAAATAATGCAGTCTTGGAAAATATGATTAGGAGGGTATCAAATATGATTAAATTATGAATGTACAACAAAAAATAAGAATTATAAAGGAAATCCTCCAATATACAGTAGAATACATGAGGCAAGAGAGCAAGAAATCCTCATAAAATAGAGCTACAACACATATATATCTGCAGAAATATCTCAACAGCATTATTTAAAGGCGCTGTAGTAGCTAAAAATTACAACTCAGATCTAGGATAAATATGTGGACAAAACATCAGATCTATTTCAGATCTGGAAACTACATAGTCTTGTTTACAAGATCCCCTTTGGTTTTGACAAAATCATGCATAACAAAGAGTAGATCTGAGTTTCAAGCTGCAAATCTATAAAATGCTACAGTAATTTATGAATATAAAATTACATGACAATAGATCAGATCTAAACAGAACATGGATCAGCAAGCTAATCCATGGATCACCAAAGTGGAAGGCAAAGCCTAGCACTAGAGATCTCTCATCAAAACTGTGATCAAAACACCATAAAGAATCTCATATCAAAATAACATAGTTTCTCAATGGAAACAATGTTGTAGCTCAAATGACATAAATGGCCCACTACCAAGTTACAGATTTGAAGTGAAAATAGGAGAGGAACTCTTCCAGGAGGTTAAAAGACACAATCCATGAGAAGAGGCTCCCAAAACAAGCTAGATCTCTACAGATCTAGATTCCCACTTGCTAAAACTTGCAAAAGTAGCTAAACCCCCAATGGATTAGTTCTAAAATTGGAATTAGAGCTTGGAATCAAGCCTGATATTGGATCAAATCAGCAAATACTCCTCCAAGAATCCTCAAAGGAAGATATGAGATCCCTGCATAGGAACTCCAAGTGCTAAGCAGTACAATTCTCTACTAAACAACAGAGAATAGTATTTTTCTAAGAAGACAAGATACTCAGAAATATAATCAATTAAAAACCTTCTCTTGCTGCCCTTATGTTCCTTTTATAAGATGAAAGCCTTTGCAAACCCTAAACCACCTTTATGAGTTAGCTCCTTTCACATGAGGATCCTCCTTCTAGAACTAAGATGTCCCTTTAGGAGATACATTGAACCTAGACAACACTGTAGATTTTGTCAAGTTTGACCCAATCTCACAGCTCAAACCCCTTTCACACCTGTAAGTGATTTATTTACATGGCCCTAATTTGTCTCTATTCACATGGGCATTGATTTATTCAGTCTTTTCAAGAGTTTTACATGTCCTCCTTTATTAATTTATTCATGCAACAGAAAGTAAAACAAAAATTAATATTCCTCTTAGCTTAGGCTAAGTAGGAACATTACAGTCCTCCCCTCGAAAATGTTTCTTCTCCTCAGGCAACTAATAGGGTAAGAGCTATAGTTCTTGTCCTCCTCCATTGATGGCATCATCAAGGATCAAGCCCTCATCATAGGCCAAGTGCTCAACAAGCCAATACATCATGAATTTTTCCTCCAAGGCCAACATAATATGTGTATAATCCATCGCTTCCAGAGTGAAAAACTCAACAGAAATAAACATGGTGGAAGAAATCCTACACCTAAAACATGTATCACGGAGTACAGGTAGATGTTCCGAGCCATATGGTACATACAAGATGCTCACCTTTTTTCCATACAATCCCTTAAACAATACAAATATATCATCCAAGTATGGAAGAAGGACTACGTATATGCAAACTGAAATTTGCACTTGAGGAGGTGGGTCAAAATCCCACATGTGGTGCCAGGACAGTGCACCTCTTGTCTTCATTAGATCTAGGTGTGGCAAGTGGCATTCCCACCACACTTTTTCTGCATGAGTCAGCTTAACATGGTTGAAGTTGTTACATAATTCTGGTGCCTTTGGGAAGCACCCATCATGAAAAGGAATCTCCCTTTGCACAACAAGGGAGTGGCCAAGTTCAAAATTTCTATTGACCACCAACAAGCTATGAGATCCACATGATCTCTCACTCCCTTTAGGAGTCTTATCCTGCAAAAACATGGTGAAGGAATGTAATAGATCAGAAAATACAAATTTCTTGGCATGATCAACTCTTTTACCATCATAGTCCCTTACACACATGGAGTTGTGCATGAGCATTCCCCTCCTCTCAAGCAAAGGAAGAGTTTGCTGAGATGAATCTTGCAAAGAGTCCATTTTCTACCCCAGTCATCCATAGTTATTGCACTCTTGAAGGTGTTTCTATAATTCCTCTCTCATGCCTTCCCAATCAAAACTCTTCATGATTAGGGCATAGATCTTCATTGAATACATATGGCTGAGGAAGAATTCTTCATATGCTCCTTGTAGGACCTTCTGTTTGAGCTTTGAAGATCTAGCCAAGAAGACCTTACCATGATAATAGATGACTCCCCCTTGGACTAAGTAGCCCTCTTCTTGCTACATGCCATCTATTATCATACCTGTGTGAAGATCTTTGGAATACTCTACAAGAAATTTAGATTTCCAATAGAGATCCACACTTCTCAACAATGATAGCACTGCTGATACATCCATGGAAGTGCTTTTCATGTTGCTGATCTCCCTTTTGAAATTACACATGCCAAAATTGTTTGTTGGAATGCTGATCCTCCCATTCTTCTCCTCCCACAGCACAGATTTAGAAAAGTGAGAGGGTGATAGTGATGCAGGAAGAAGATCTTCCTCATCCTTGGGTTGTCCCAAGCCTCCCAGTGTTGTAACTTGGTCTCTCATTGCTCTAATCCTTCCTAGATCTAGATTTGGATCAGCACTTTATGGAGCCTTCCCCACAAGATATGAAGCTGATGGCATTCCAGGTGGTTTTCCATGAGATAAGAATGTCCCTTGCATCATCCTCATGAACATGAGAGAAGGAACTGTGAGATCCCTACTTCCACTGCGCAAATCCATCTATGTTGTTTGTGTGGAAGTACTAGGTGAAGGATAGGTATGCATGCCTTGAATCATTTTTGTTTTCCCACTCTTCAATTCCACCCACTCCATTTGCAAATCTTTCCAATCAGTGGTAACCTTCCCCGAGGTAAACAACCATTGGACACCCAAGATGATGTTGGTGTCTAGTATGTCAACTATAAAGAAGTGATCCACCAAAGTGTAGGATCACATAGTGACAAAGAGTGATGGAACATATTGCATGCATTGCATGGTCCTATCTCCTGGGACCAAAACAAGAAATCCCTCAAAAGTATCAGTGGGGATTCCTCTCCTTTGCACAAGATGAGCATCAATAAAGTTGTGGGTTGCCCCACCGTCAATCACGATATATACTCTTTGATTCATGACTGAACCTTGTACTCTAAGGGTCAAGTACTTAGGTACTCCTCTCAAAGAGGAAATATTCCCACTTGTTGGAGCAAAGGCTCCCTTCCCATCTATGGATGGTGTTGGATCTTCCTCATCATCATCATCAGCACTATGCCCCCTCCTAGGTTCATCATCTTCATCTTCCTCCTCAAGATCTGAGAATACTTCTATGTAGTGTGCTTTTCTTGTAGCACATCTATGTCCCGGTGTCCATGAATCTTTGTAAGTGAAGCACAATTTCTTCTTCCTCAATTCCCTCCTGAGATCAATATCAAGACGCTTCTTTAAAGAGCTATCCTTGGGAGGAGCAGCTTTTCCTTCCTTCCCCTTAGAAAAGTGAGGAGCCTTGCTTTGGAAAGTTTCCTTAGCTTTTGGAAAGGCATCTTGGAGGTCTCTATCCCTCTCAATGGCATCCTGCAAAGTGATGTACTTGGTAGATTTAACCAACCCATGCAAAGGTTCCTCCAGGCCATCGATGAATATGTAGACTCTCCTTCCTATAGATAGATCAGGGACCATGACTGACAATCTCAGAAAATTAGAGATATAAGTCTCTGCATCCCCTGATTGCTTCAACTTTGTAAGGCTTATGAAGGGTGCTTTAGGATCCTTCCTGTCAAATCTCTCCATCAGTCTTCTAGTAAAATATGAATAGGTAGTCACATTGATATGTCCCAATGTAGACAACCCATGGAACCACCAATTCTGTGCTTCACTTTCAAAGTGTAGTGCTGTAATCTTAATGGTTTCAGTCTCAGGGACTTTGTTCAACTAGAAGTAAATATCTAGCTTTTCTACCCATGCCTTGGCAGAACTAGAGGATGATCCATAAAACTTGGTCAAAATGAATCCACCCATAGAGTGGTGTCTATCCTGATGATGAAAGAACCCACCATCTCTATACTACTACCTTGGTCTTCTTCTATCCTTGAGATGACAAAAATATTGGAAACTCAAGTTATCCTTGAATCTATGACTCTGGGAATCATACTCCACAAAGTAATCTTCAAGGTAAGCTTTCTCTTGTGGTCCTTCATTCTCCACTGCCAAGAAAGTAGGCATAGTGGAGCATTGTGAAGCTTGTGGGGCTTGTGGCAGATTCACTGGTTGCCTGATCCCATGATGAGACATATCAGAGATTTCTCCCAGCCTAAATCTCCCATGAGATTCCCTCATTCTATCCACCATCATCTCTTTGATCTCTTTGGCAAGATCTTGCATGGTCTCCAAAATATTTCTTGCAAAATCTTCTGCTTCTTTGTCATTTACAGTTTCAGGGGCTTTACCCTTGTCTTGATCCTTGTCAGGAACATCAGTAGTATAATCATACTTCTTGTGACTTCTATTTTGATACCTCTTCTCCCTCTCAGTAAGAGTATCTTATTCTTCTGACTGAAACATGGCTGGTGCTCCAAAGCAAGCACAGGCTATGCCAAGAAAGGAACTTTGATACCACTGTAATATCCTAGATCTAGAATAGCATAGCAAGCCTGCTGAAATAATGAACTCCTGGGAGATTGATGCACAGAAATGAGTTTATAGCCCTTGGATCACTTATATAAGCAGATCTAGAGTCTAGATCCAAAAGGGGACCAAAAAAAAAATCAAACTAGGTGTGGTAAACAGATCTCTCACCACCTAGTCTAGCTAAAAAACACCCTACAAGAGGGGCTGCAGCTATGCACAAAAAATTTCTTTAGAAATAACGTAGTCTTGGAAAGTATGAGTAGGAGGGCATAAAATATGATTAAATTATGAATGTACAGCATCAAATCAGAATTATAAAGGAACTCTTCCAATATACAATAGAATACATGAGGCAAGAGAGCAAGAAATCCTTAGAAAATAGAGCTAAGACACATATATATCTGCAGAAATGGCTCAAAAGCATTATTTAAAGGAGCTGTAGTAGATGCATATTAAAACTCAGATATAGGACAGATCTGTGGACAAAACATCAGATATATTTCAGATCTGGAAACTACATAGTCTTGTTTACAAGACCCCCTTGGGGTTTTGACAAAATCATGCATAATAAAGAGTAGATCTGAGTTTCAAGTTGCGGATCTGTAAAATGCTACAGTAATTTATGAATATAAAATTACATGACAATAGATCAGATCTAAACATAACATGGATCAGCAAGCTAATCCATGGATCACCAAAGTGGAAGGCAAAGCCCAGCACCAAAGATCTCTCATCAAAACTGTGATCAAAACACCATAAAGAATATCATATCAAAATAACGCAGTTCCTCAATGGAAACAGCGTTGTAGCTCAAATGACATAAGTGGCCCACTACCAAGTTATAGATCTGAAGTGAAAATACGAGAGGCACTCTTCCAGGAGGTTAAAATACACACTCCATGAGAAGAGGCTCCCAAAACAAGCTAGATCTATGCAGATCTAGAATCCCACTTGTTGCAACTTGCAAAAGAAGCTAAACCCTTAATGGACTAGTGTTGCAATTGGAAGTGGAGCTTAGCCTCAAGCCTGATAGTGGATCAAATCAGCAAATACTCCTCCAAGAATCCTCAAAGGAAGAGATGAGATCCCTGCATAGGAGCTCCAAGTGCTAAGCAGCACAATTCTCTACTAAACAACAAAGAATAGTATTTATCTAAGTAGACAAGATAATTAGAAATATTATCAATCAAAAACCTTCTCTTGTTGCCCTTCCCTTCCTTTTATAAGATGAAAGCCTTTTCAAACCCTAAACCACCTTGATGAGTTAGCTCCTTTCACATGAGGAGCCTCCTTCTAGAATTGCATTGTCCGTTTAGGAGATACATTGAACCTAGATAGTGCTGTAGATTTGGTCAAGGTGGACCCAGTCTCATAGCTCAAACCCATTTCACACCTGTAAGTGATTTGTTTACATGGCCCTGATTTTTCTTTTTTCACATGGGAATTGATTTATTCAATCTTTTTAGGAGTTTTACATGTCCTCCTTTATTCATTTATTCATGCAACATAAAGTAAAAAAAAAAATGAATATTCCTCTTAGCTTAGGCTAAGTAGGAATATTACATTCAAGGAAACTAAAGACGAGATATTCAGGATGACTCTAGGGCCTAATGAATCCCTAGAATACTACAAAGAGAGGTTTTAGTTAAACTATAAGATAGACAATTGTACTCTTGATCCCAGATCACTTAAACGTGCACTTATCTGAGGGATGAGGGAGGAGGTGATAGAAACCCTCAATATGTTATCTAGAGGAGATATCTACCAACTGCCTTATCAAACAATCAAAACTATCTTCAAGAACCATTTTAGGGCATCTAGGAAGAAAGCCAGAGTTGGCCAAAGTACAACCAATACACCTTCCTCTTCCACCTCCATCAAGGATGAGATTGGAAATATGTTGGAGGACTTCAAAAGTGACATATTGAACACCATTTCCTTGCATATGGACACAATGCAGGTCAAAAGTAAGCAAGAGGAAGAAGAAAGCGGTTTGGCTATATTTTTCCCTACATGTACTAGAAAACACCCTAGAAATGAATCTCCATTAAATGTCATAGAGGTTTTCTTACTATGTGAGGAGAATCATGCCACAGACAAGTGTCCTTCCTTACCTAGACTCAAAGTTCTGTATCAAGGTGGGGAAGTAGGACCAAAGAAACTTTGTTCCATCAACCAAAGAAGGCCTCAAGGCCCTAGGTCATATCAATAGGGTATGCAAGGTGAAAATTACTCTTAATATCACAATAATCAGAATGAACTCATGCAATATTGCAATACCCCCACTCCTCCATCCTATCCTACACATCCTACTTAGAATTACAACCCTCCATATCCTCCTCAGCCCATGAACCAACCATTTTAGCAGTATTTTCCTCAACCACCTCAGTGGAACAATCCATCCCAAGGGTGGAGGCCTCAACATAATCAACCACCTACTCTAATTCCTCCACCCCAACCTCAACCCCAACTTACTCATGCTGCTCCACCCAAGTTGCCTCAGATGCCTGCACAACCCAATCCGAACCCAAACCATAGACAACCGCAATGGGTCTATAGTGGAGATACATCCTATCTAGCTTATGTTATGGAGATAAAAGAGATTAATCTTAGGTTAAGAAGAGTATTTTTATAGGTCAATTTAGGCACCATTCCCAATGACCTAGCTAACTGGGCATCATCTCCAGGACCGATGATCAAGGGTATATCATTCCCTATCATCTCAGTTGCTATATGCCCTAAGATAGGAAACAACATAAATCAAACAAGACTTTCATAAAGCAAGGATTTCCATGGTTTGAAGCTTATTATTTAACATGTGGGAGCTCACCAATGCAGGCTCTAAGGTGTATAAGTGCGTTTCATATGCAGGTAGCCCCATTCAAGGCTACTCTGCAAAGCACTTCTTGACATTCAAAGGTGCGTTGGTCACATTGGGAGAGAAATTCTCATTGTTCCAGAATCTCCACTTGGCTAGTGTCCTCTAGAAGGGTTCACATGTGTCAAGCTTCGGATCCAAGTGCCCATTTGACATCTACATGACTGGAAACATGTCTTGCTTATTTTTGGAATGCAATTTATTGCAAAACAACCTATAGTTCATCTATAAATTGAACATAGATCTAAGTGTTTGGAGAGGAAGAATTTGAGTAGAGAAATGCTAGAGAATTTTCAATAGAGAGCTTGATTTGTGGAGCTGCTGCTAGAGAGATTTATGCTGTGATGAGACATGGGAAATTTGCTGGAAGGTCACTTCAAATCAGTCACTAGGTTGTAACCTCTCCTTCTATCATCAATAAAGAGTACTTCTTGTTTTTCCCTACATGCATCTATGTTTACTTTGATTTTCCATATTGCAAGATCTTAGTTGATGAATGTAGTTTATGCTTAACTGATTTAGCTAACTAGCTTGAATAGATATCAATATTATTGCATCTTATGTTGTTCCAGTGTTCTTTCTTGCAGGAAGCATTCAGCCAACAAAATTTCTTGAATTTGAAGTTGTAGTGGAAGCAACAAAAAGGAGCCATTTGGAAGCGACTGAAACAAGTAAGCATCCAATCCTCTCTGTGTATCTGTTTCGAGTTAGGAGAAACGGTAGTATATCCTTTCACCCGTTGTTCTAGGTGAACACCTGCCTAGGGAAGGATAATTTATCCATAGATTACAATTATGGACCAACAAAATGCCAACTCCATTGGGGAGAACTTCTCCTATTTCTAGGTGTTTTAGTCTTTGATTTTCTTTCTAAATCCACCCAGTAGTTGCTTCACATAATGATTAGAATTTTTCAGAGCTTAATTTTCAAATTTACTGAGCCAAATAGTAGCTTTTTATTTGTTTACTATGCCCAACGCACCCTTAGTCAGGTCACAGTGCTTTGCAGAGCACTGTCTCCCTTCCAAGCCTACATTGCAGAGCCCTGTCTCCCCTTGGAGACTGTGTCGGCTCCTGAAATGGACCAAATCCCCTTGAATCTGAATTTGTACTTTGCTTCAGTTTTGTTTGCTGATTTGTTCTGAATAGTTTGATGCTCAATTGACCAGTAACTCTATATATTTCTTCTCCTTTGACTAAAAATGTGTTCAATGTTGTTTTAAAAAGTTTTTTATTATCATTGACAAGTTGATTTCAAAATACTTTTTAGGGTTGCATTAAGAATCATTTTCTTTTGAAATAGGAAATTGTCATAAAATCTTCATTTCCTTGATAGGAGAAATTGTTGTTGAAATCCTTTTTTTTCCTTCAAAAGAGAAATTTTTGTTTGTATTCTTTGTTTCTCGCAAGTAAAAATCATTTCGATTATTGATCTAGTGCACCTAGTTTCTTTTCTTCATTCATAACATTAAGGAAACTGAAAAGAAAAAATTGCATTTGCATGTAGGATTGTGTGTTTTTTGCAAAAGGAACATTAGGAAATCTAAATTTAGTTTGTGATTTATTGATTTTTTTTTTCATTGATTTTTTTTCTCACAAATTATTTGCTCTCTTTCCAAAAAACTATCGTTCTCTTACCTTAGTAACTAGGTTCTTCATTGAAAAAGCTGAAAGTGAAAGTTTGTTTATCATTCTTACCTAAATTTTAGGAATTTTATATACATCATCATGGTGAACCTGAAAGGAAAACTATTGAGCAAGATCAACATAAAATAAATCTCAATTTACTTAACAACACATTGGAACATTGATGATAACATTTAGAAGGTCTACGCTAGAGACGTGTTCTGACATCGTAGAACATAGCAGCTATCATTAACTTGTATGCGATACATTCCGAGTGTGATATCTCACTCCACATACGTAAGTATATCGTAGCTCTTCCACGTACTCTTGGGTATATCAGGCCGTGTTACAGTATGATAAGTATAAAGGGGTGCTCTCACTATGCGGTTTCGCATTAGACAGTGCTAATACGGACTTGGGCCTCCATGTACCTTCGGGTATATTTAGGAGGAAACATTTTAGGTCCTATCCATCCATAGTGAACCGAGTCAGCCACCCTGAAATTGTGATACAACGAATACAACATTCAGGGAGATTACCTGCCTGTACTTCTTGGTTCGCCAGGAGGTATTCTGTAGTTCACAGTTTCTTGGTAAACCCTTTTGCCTAGCATTACCCACTTTTTGTTTATTTTTTTTTGGATAAAATAGATCATTAATCATGGAAGAACACATTCCTACCCCCCATCGTTCACGTAGATTAGCTTTGAAACCACCTTTACCACCGGAAGTTATTTCTGGTAGGCGAAGGCGATCACGATCTGGTGAATCAAGTAAAATTCGTACCTCTGGCGAAACATCATCATTTAAACTAGAGTTAGCTCAAATTCTTTCCACACATCCTGGTTCATCTACTGTTGTCAAAATAGAGTCTTCACAGCTACCCGTGGTCACGATCCATTCAATCATTGAGACCATACCTCCTGGACCCAAAGTTGTTCAATCACAAATTGATTCAGATTCTATCTCTTCTTTGCCAGAAAATCTGAATCCTGAACAACCAGAAGTTGTTCCTACCTTGGTCACTCCACAAATATCTGTAGCCACTGAAACTCCTATATCACACAGTCAATCATCTGAAATATATTTTAGGCCTAACGATGAAGTTCTTCCTCCTGGTTTAATCATGAGTGAAGAAATCCCACAACCTGATACACCTTTAAGTCAAACCCACTTTGGGGGAGACCTTTACTTGTACCAGTCTTTTCCTCAATATTTTCCATCTGCTTTTGTTGATCCCATTGCCATTCAATCTCCCGTTGATTTCGGAGAGTATAAATTTGGTCATACAACCATGCCTGAACCATCATCTTTGGTTGGGTCTGTTGTTCCAATTACGTCAGCTCCTACCCTCACTACTCCGTTGATGTTCACAACCTCACCAGAGTCATATTTGCACGGTGACCCTTCAATCCCAATAAGCTACAAATCATTGTCTAGCACTTTCTCTGGTAAATCTTCAAGACCATGGTCGTTACCAATGTCATCATCTGGTGTTTTAACTAGTAGTCCTATAGTTAGTACTGAATGAATTGAATCATTACATCCATCATTAGGGAAATATCAATTCGGTCCTTATGGTTCAATTCCTTTAAGTACCATGTGAACTGGACTCCCAGCATTTGGAGAACAATATTTTCCGTCTTATTATCCTCCTTATGCTAGGGGGAAACCTATGGTTACCCAATATGATAGTACTTAGTCACATTTTGGTCAAACTAATGTTGACATGAACGTTTGTCAATGGCAGCCCACTCTGCCTATCCAACCAAAAACGATTGTCCAATCATATCAACCAATTCAACCTACTACACCCACTTCAATACCGCTTGTTCATACATCTATACCCCTGTTATAGAATCAAAATCTTGTACATCAACCTAATCAGGCGAGTTCTTAAACTCAATATATAAATACTTTGGTTAATTTACAACAACCTATATCAGGGATCATTTATTCACAAGTTGGTCCACCATTTTATGGGATGTCACAAACGCAATCTGGTTATACATATCAACTAAATCCAACTTATACTAATTTGGGTTATAACATTGGTGGAAAAACCCCTTGGCAGCCATAGGCGTAGATTCCTCAAACTTCATATCAACAAGTACCGTATCCAAGTTTTGGTCAACAAAATTCCCAAGCATTTGCTATGCAAAACAACCCCTATCTAGGTTACCAACAACAAATCCCATATGCCGGTGCTCAAAGACCTGTTGCCCAAGAAATTCCATCTTATCCTGGCTATGCTCAGCCTGACCTTAATAGAAATTTTCCTTTTGCTGTAACCTTGGAATTACAAAATTTAAACCGATTAACCAATGATCCTATCAATTATGTTCTTTGGTGGCCAGTGATACAACATAAATTACCCTCTGACATTCCTAAATTCAATGGAAACCTTGGAGAAGACCCATCAACTCATGTTATGACTTATCATTTATGGTGTTCATCAAATTCCCTAAATGATGATTCTGTTCGATTACATCTTTTCCAGCGAACACTCACAGGTCCGACAGCGAATTGGTACATTGAATTACCTAGAGCTTCTTTAAAAAATTTCACTGCTTTGGCTACTGTCATTTTGACTGATTTCCAATTATTGATAAGATATGAAATTAGAATGGAACTCTTGACCAAATTCAAACAAAGTAATGCTACTCACATTTCAGATCATATTCATGAGTGGCGTCGTCGTCGACGAATGGTTAAGACATTTTTTCCTAATCAGCTCCTTACTGAATGGTTCATCAAATCCCTGTTACCATCTATAACAGAGGATTTGGGTAAAGGCAGCGTCATCACAAAAGAGCAAGTTATCGCTCGTGCCCAATATTTAGACTTTATTTATACTCAGTCTGGCATGCTCTATGAGAAAATCCCAAATGCGCCGCGATATAATTTCAATGTTCCTCCTCAAATAAAGGACTCTCATGTTGGAGACAACTTGATAAGCACTGTAAACACACACAACACTACTGTACCTAATCCTGCTCCTACTTCCGAAATAAATGCCATATCATTTGGAAAAGGAAAAAGTGATAAGAAACCAGGAGTAAGAAAAAAGGGAAATCAAAGAAAAAGAAAATTTCTGACCCACAGGAATGATCATCTGATCAAATGTCAGGACCACAGAAACCTCGTTATCCATGCATAATTTGTAACAAGGAACATTTGGTTAGGGATTATCCTCACCATGTTAAAGTCTCAAAAATCATCAAGACTTATCATGCATCAAATATGTTGACAGACCCATTTCCAAATCCAGACACAAATTTGGTTGCTACAGATCCAGCTCCTAGTTCCCAAGTGTTAATGTTATCCACTACAAAACCTTCACAAGATATTTTGGTGTCGACGTGGAATAAATACTATGGTAGTCTGACTACTGATCAACCTAATTCCTCGACAATGAATCCATCTAATGAGTCGGTACGACCTCCTGTTATTCCTGAATTGACGATTAAGCCACCAAAGGGAGTAATTCATAAATTTACATATAATCCTAGAGCAAGAGCTGCACAAATTATAATATAGTTGAATATTTGGCTCAATCCCCTTCAGCTATGTCTGCTCTTGAGGTATTACAAAATTGTCCCTCCCAGAAGCAGGCTTTATTGTCAGCCATTGGTGGAATTGATCCGACTGATTCTAATCTTCTCATCTTTAATCATACGGGCCATGTGCCAAAATTACCAGTAGAATTGGAATTCTCCATCCAAGTAAATGTTCTAAATCACCTTGTTCATCACTCTATTATTGATGAGGGAGCATCATTATGTCTCTAAACTATTGGAAGTCACTTGGCTCGTCACGATTATCACAATCATCAATGACGTTGAAGGCTTTTGATGGAAGAACATACAAAACTTGTGGTATTATCAATAACCTGCAACTTGAATTAGGGGGAAAAACAATAAATATTGATGTTGAGGTTGTTGATAGACCCCTTGAATATAATATTTTACTTGAAAGACCATGGATATATGAAATGACTGCTATTGTTTCTACATATTTTAGAATGGTTGCCTTTCCTCATAAAGGTATTGTTATAGTCATTAATCAATTATCCTTTTTTTCCTCCACTTCACAGGTAACTGGAAGCATTCCGTATATTCACTTACTCCAACTAGAAATCTATAACATTGGCGTAGGACTCTTAAAGGATTCCACTCTTATGGGAACCTTTGCATTACCACCTTCAACGTCAGCAGAAATTGCAAGCATAGAGACCTACTACATGATCTGTTCCACTCTATTTGGCCTAAGGAAGAGTACGGGTGATTCTGATATTTCCACGTTGGATGATGTTTTACTACTCATCCCTATTCAGCTACAAGAGCAATAATTCTATTTGGATTGGGTGGAAAATCCAAAATCAGCGTCGCCAAATGTTTGGGTTGATCGTTTGTTATATTTTGGTACTCCATCTCATCCATTTTCCTCAAAAATTTTGACAAATGAAAATATTTTGGAAGCTATGATGGCAGAAGGAGAACCATGGGAATACTATCATCATCGTTCCCATCTTCCAGATTATGAAGAAAATAATCTAAGCGAACTATATCACCCATCCATTCAAACTTTATTTTCAAATTCTTTTCCGATTAATGTAATTGAATCTGAGCGAAATTTATCAAATATTGAAGAAATGATTTCTATCTATATTTCGACTAAACCTGGCATTGTAGAAAATATTCATGTCAGTGTATCTTTTTCTCCATTAGAACTTGATTCATATCACTCTCTTTTTCATGAATTTTGTGACGTATTCACTTGGTATTATGAGGAAATGCGAGGCATAGATACTAGTATAGTTGAACACACCATTAATATGTATTCTGATGTCAAACCGGTGCATCAATGGCTTCGTCCTATTCATCCGAAGAAAGTCGTTGCCATCAAAGCAGAACTTGAAATTTTTTTGCATGTTGGTTTCATTTACCTTATTCTGCTAATTGAGTGGGTTTCAAATATCATTCCTGTTATGAAAAAACAAGGAACCATTATAGTGTGCGTCGATTATCACGATGTTAATTAGGCTTGTCCAAAAGACAACTATCCTACTCCCTTTATCGACCAGATTATTGACGATTGTGCTGGATGTGAAATATTTTCTTTCATGGATGGATTTTTTGGCTAAAATCAAATCAATGTCTGCCTAGATGACCAACATAAGACAAAATTCATCTGTCCCTAGGGTACATTCGCATATCGGAAACTCCTGTTTGGTTTAAAGAACACTGGGGCAACTTTTTAGAGAGTAATGGATTATGCTTTTAATGACATCCAGCACATTTTTCAACCATATCTAGATGATTTAACAGTGCATTCACGAAATCATATTGATCACCCAATGCATTTGAGAGCCATTTTCTTACACTGTTGACACTACAAGATATGCCTCAATCTGCACAAATGTGTATTTTGTGTTGGTTTTGGTCGATTGCTCATATTCATAATCTCAAAAGAAGGAATTAAAATAGACCCACTGAAGGTACAGGCCATTCTTGATTTTCCTTCACCATCAAACCTACTTCAAATACAAAAACTTCAAGGAAAGGCTAACTTCTTGAGAAGGTTCATTCCAAACTATGCCGAAATGGCTAAAGGATTTACTCGATTATTGAAAAAGGGGGTTCGCTTCCATTGGGACCAAGTTGTTCAAGCTTCTTTTGATGCTGTCAAGGACCATCTTGTCTGAGTGCCATTAATGTATCCTCCAAATTATCAAAATGATTATTTCCTATATATTGTCGTGGCTGAAAGGACCATCTCTATGGTTTTGGTCCAAGTAGAAGAAGGAATTGAACATCCAATCTATTATTTGATTCGTAATCTCAATGATACAGAAGTTAAGTACTCGTACGTGGAAAATCTTGCCTTGGAAGTTGTTCAAGCTATCCAAAGATTTCACCATTATATCCTGCTCCGAAAAACAAAAATAGTTTCATATTGCAACCCCATGACTTACATCCTATCATGTCAATTACTGGGGGGGAAATACTCAAAATGGATTGTCATTTTGCAGGAATTTGATTTGAAATTCATAAAATCCAAGTCAAAGAAGTCTTATTTTTGGCTGAGCTTCTCTATGACCTTCCCTGTGATAGTACTTTAACTATGTCAGAACCATCTATTCCAGATGAGTCTCTCTTTCTGATCGGATCATCTGATCCCTGGTATGGATATTTCATCATTTATCTCCAAACCCAAACTTTTCAGCCTAATACCTCTCGCTATGATCAGCGACGTATTCGATACAAAGCCAAAGATTATCTGATAATTAGCAATAAAATTTATCGTCATGGTGTCGATACCATTTTAAGGAGGTGCCTCACTCATGAGGAGGTTGAAAAAGTGTTAAATGATTTCCATGCTGGGGCTTGTGGTGAAAATTTATCTAGTTATGCTACCGCGTAGAAGATACTCCGCGCCAGTTACTTTTGGCCTACTATTTTTCTAGATTGTATCCTCGCAGCCAGAAGTTGTCATGCATGCCATATTTATAACCGTAAAATCTGCAAACTGCCAGCGCCAATGCATACTATTGTCTCTGCTGGACCTTTTACGAAATGGGGTACCGATTTCATGACCTGTAATCCTCCTTCGTCTGGGGGGCATGGTTATATTATTTTCGTAGTCGACTATTTTACCAAATGGGCCAAAGCTATGCCTACATTGAACAACACAGGACAAACAACTGCATTGTCTTTTCTTCAATCACGTCATTGCACGGTTTGGGGTCCCACAAGCTATAGTTACAGATCATGGGAAGCATTTTTTCAACCATGTGATGGCTGAATTGATAGCCAAGTTAGGTTTTTCGCATGATAATTCTACTCCTTATTATCCAAAATCAAATGGACAAGTTGAGGCTATTAAAAAAATTCTTAAATGAATGCTTCAACGATTGATAGGGGTCCATAAAAGGAACTGGAACTTGATCCTATACTCTGCCTTGTGGGCATATCAAACCTCGGTGAGAAACACGACTGGATTCACTCCTTTTCAATTGGTGTATGGTCTAGAAGCTATCTTACCAATCCAATGTGAAATATCATCATTAAAACTCGAGATAGACTTGTTACCTAACACCTCAGAAGAAGAAGCGCGTCTCCTTAACGCCATCCATCTAGATGAAACACATCGTGAAGCCCAATTGGCCAATGAAGCACATAAGAGACGTATAAAGGTGCAATGCGAAAAAAATGTCTAGCCTCGCATCTTCTCAGAGGGCGACTTGGTCCTTCTTTACAACCAAGAAGCTGATGTAATAGGTACAGGGAAATTCGAGTCATTATGGCATGGCCCCTATATTTTCAAAAGAGTTCTTGCTAAGGGTGCCTACGAGTTAGTTTATTACGATGGAATTCCATTGGCACAGCCTAGAAATGGGTTGTATTTAAAATGTTATTATGCTTAATCATGAGCGTAGTAATTTTTTGTATTATATTGTTTATATGTTGTTGATTTGCATTCACTATCTTAATTTTATTTTCAGAGTTTTCTTGACGTTTGTAATCCGATTTACATTTTATGGTAGATGTATCAATATTTGGAACCATTTTTTGGATATGACGATGGTGCTGGTCGTAGTACGCAGAATTTATCCTCTGCAGCATGGACCATTTTCGCTCTGAACGACGAGTTAGTGAGTTTTTCGAGGGATTTGTATCGGTAGATCGACGAATAATATTTTTGAGTATAGCGCGTTGATCGAACTTCTCTCTGATGCCATTTCATTTGTTATTAACCACATAATTATCAGGTTAGACTCACAACTTGTGGTACTACAACTTACTAGTATTTATTTTGTTAGAAATCCATCACTTCTTAGATTGTTTCTAAGAGTTCGAATTTTGGAGATACATTTTGATTTCATTCAATATCAACACATTTCTAAAAATCTGAACACTTTGACTGATTCATTAGCTAATCAAGTTTTAGATAGACATTTGTGACATAGGTAAAGAAAACATTCACATCATTGAGTAGGATTGCGCATCAAACATAGGAAAAACTCTGAAAAAATATAGATAGATAGTTATAGGTTTTTAAAAAATTTGTGCCCAAGACACGTTGGTCATCTGACCTCAAAATGTATGAAAAAATTCATAAGTAAACTAGTGGTGCTCATGGTAGCACGCTATAGATCTAGCAATCTTATGGACCAACCGCATCCAACGGTTAGGAACCCAAATTGTCTGTCGCTGCAGTCGCATGGGAATATCTTCGATCTGGAATCTAGAATCCTGAACGTCAACCCCTCTATGTGCTGCTGAAGCTCAGCAAGAGTCTCAGGCATATCAAGATCCTGAAGGATTTCTCTCTCGACAGCCCTCTCTGCTGGTGCATCTACTTCGCGCTCTGGTTCCTCTGTTGGTTGAACGCGACCAATATTTGCATTACATTAAAAATTTAGTTTAGTCTTGGAAAGAAATCAAAACACAAAAAAAATCGTATAAACCTTATAAAAATCAAAAAACATGGTCAAATCATTCTTACCTATTGTAGTCGACTAAGCACCTTCTGGTAAAACTAGATCTGGATCTCCTTAGAAGTAGATGCTTGCATATGCATACTCATCGATGGCAATAATCTGTCATCAGAACTAGGCAAAGAATGCAGTCGAGAACACAATGGTCGATTGGCCTGAATGCCGACCCATGAGTTCTACCCATATCTGCATTCAAGGATCTCGAGGACTAGATATATCCAATGTTACATGTTATGGATGCATCAGTGGAATCCGTTCCAAATTAAAAGAGATAAGGATGGAAACATATTAGATATCATTTTTGGGATTCAACTGCATTAATTTAGTAATTCATCTATGAAGATTTCCATGAGAGGTAGTCGTAACTAACTAATTTCTCATGATTTTTGAATAGTCCACTTAACACTCATTGCATTGGGTGATGCTCACAGGGGTGAAGAAGTGGGATTGAAACTAGTGAAATGAATCACATAGCATCAATCATCACTTCCGGGGCTTGCACCTGGTAACTAGGACTTCCCGTGAGGTCACCCATCCCAGAACTGCTCTGGCTCAAGCACGCTTAACTATGGAGTTTTTCCCACAATCAAGCTCACTTAGCTTGCTACCCCATTTGCAAAACCTTATCAACTATTATGCCTCATGAACCATTCAAGAAGAGATCCCTTTACTCTTATTATTTTAATTATGAGGGGTTTACGCAGTGCATTATATTAGATATCATTTTTGGGATTCAACTGCGTTAATCTAGTCATTCTTCTATGACCATTTCCATGAGAGGTAGCCATAACTAACTAATTTCTCATGATTTTTGAATAGTCCACTTAGCACTCATTGCATCGGGTGATGCTCACGGGAGTGAAGAAGTGGGATTGAAACTAGTGAAATGAATCACATAGCATCAATCATCACTTCCAGGGCTTGCACCCGGTAACCAGGACTTCCCAAGAGGTCACCCATCCTAGAACTCCTCTGGCTCAAGAGCGCTTAACAGTGGACTACCTATCATGGAAATGGTCATAGATGAATGACTAAATTAATGCAGTTGAATCCCAAAGATGGAAACATAACTGAAATTTTTCTTCCTTCCTCCCTTTGCTTTATTCATTTGTTCCTTTATCTGAGATAGAACAACTTCATACTAGTTGAAAACTATTATCTCTAAGCACTCTAGCGCATATTGCATATACGATATGTTCGCTACATGAAGTGTAACGGTGCCAGCTAGTTTAGCGATCATGAATAGGATGGTCTCAAAGGTAAATCCCTGACATCACAGATGTTTAATTTTCCATATTTTCTAGGTTCTGACCCCGAATAGAAATACTGCATAACATAATCCCTCACCATTTCTCCTCCAACGTTAGATATTGTGAGTGAAGTGGGCAAACCTCTCCTCAAAAAACCTGTGAGAAAATACACATCCTCAACTGTTATGGAAAACACTTGGTTTTTTATGTGAAATGCCTTTATCTCTGGATCCCATGCTCAAAAAAGAAACTCCAAGAGTTCTATTTGTTGCCTCATTCCCGAAAATTTGAAGTACTTAAGTAGCCCACAATCTCTTAAAGCTCTTACAGTACCCGGATCATTCAAGGCAATAATATCATGTTCTTCATGTTCTCTTTCTCTCGATGTAATTGTCATTATAATCTAATGGAAACTTGAAAATCAACCATAACATCAATTAGATACCATTCACTGCAAAAAACTAGGCAAATTTTGGACACAGCATGAAAACAAAAAACTTCAACTGCGCCCAACGCACTCTCTGGGCTGAGACAGTGTGTTGCACATGCAGGTACACTTCACTGTACCTGCTATGCAACACGGGTTTCGATGTTCAAGGGTGTGTTTCCCTCAATTTTAGCATAATTTACCCTAGGGGCCTCAAAACCCTAAAAAATTGCAAGGAATGGTAATGAAATGAATATTGAAAGAAAGAGGAGGTTCATGCTACTAACCTGTATCAAACGGTGATGAAATCCATCCATAGAAATGACCATAATCAAGGACTGAAGTTCGGGGGAAAAATCAGGTTCAGAGCTCCAAAATGAAAGTGGTAACTATGGAATGGTAAAAATGAATAGTGAAACTGCTTTATATAGTCATTTAATTTCTTGCAAGATAAATTTATTGCTATGACTATGGTTTTATTATGTTTTTTATCATGAAAAATGTATTTTTAATCCATTTGATGTTGTTCTGAATAGGAAATACAACTGACGAACATGTTAGTCGTGCAGATTTATTTCAAAGAAAGACTTGACCACAAAGCATACTTTTTCTCCTTATTTTTCGAGCTTTGTTAAAAATGAAAAAGGACTTGAAGCACACTTCTATCTCTTTTTTGAGCTTCAATAATAGAAAAAAAGGAACGCCTGGAGTCTTCTTTCAGCTCTTTTCAGACTCCGATAATGTGAAAATATTGCCAAGCACTTGTCATTTCGAGCTCTTTAAAGTAAATGAATTGATATCTACTCAATATAAGTTTAACCCTTTTCCGGACTGAGATGGATTATTTACGAAAAAGGAATACCTTGGTTAAACATGACCAAAGATTACTAGATCCTTGGCTTCTGTGATCCATCAATAAATCATGAAGAAATATTTCGGTAATAATCAAATTATCATGAACAAAGTCGATGCGTTTCGAACCAACTAGTGTGGTTCATCATCAGGACTAGGTGAGAGATCAGATCAGTCGTTAAGTTTAAATATATGTAGGAGAGGCAAAGAAAACTGCTAGAATCAGCTAATTTGATTCTAGTGGTTTTCTTTGCCTCTCCTACATCTATTTAAACTTAACGACTGATCTGATCTCTCACCTAGTCCTGATGATGAACCACATTGGTTGGTTCGAAACGCGTCGACTTTTTTCATGATAATGTGATTATTACCGAAAGATTTCTTCATGAAAAAAGATGTTCCTTCAGATATCATTTTACACTTTTCTGGATCTGAGAGACAAATTTATGAAAAAGTACTTTTGGAGTCCTCTTTTGTCCTCTTTTTCAGACTCTCTAAACATGAAAAAGGACTAGGCTATCACTGTCGTTAAGCTCGTTAAAACATAAAATAGTGACGGGCTTGTCAATCATGGCAAGAGTCGAGTTTCATTCATCACTAGACTCGTTAAATTATTAAATAGCGATACTTTATTATTTATTTGCCCGAAATGTTGAATTATAGATCAAGAAAATATTATCCTCCTCAAGCTTGTTAAAAAATAAAGAAGTACTGGTCAACAAATGACTGGGGAAAATTTGGGAAAAGGAGTAAAGTTTCTTTTTGGTAGCAAGTCGCTCTTGCACATGACACTTCTTTCGCTCCATGCCCGTGACTGTTTGGGTTGGGTAATCATCTTGACGGTTCATTCACACCTATGGTTCATCATACCTTCACTTCAGTTTTGGGTCAATGCTGCCAACTCATCACAGTGTCGCCGATATGTTCAAGAGAAGTCATCTAGTGATTAAAAACTCATCCATCTACAATACTGGTAAACCTTCATTTTCATGACCGTCATCCCTAAAAATTGCTATATCAAGTCATAACCTTGTCTCTGAAATCAGTAACTCTAGTTTTTCGATAGGGTGACTTCCTATAGAATAAAAATCAATATCCAGGAAGTTCACTTAGAAACATCAGATTCCAGTACCATGAGGCTTGTTACAGCATCGACAAGATCCTTACTTTCGGACCTTTGACCGAAATATTTTGTTTGGCATTCGACATCAAATCATATATTCATGCCTTACAAAATGTACTATAGTACCTTGGGGGCCATTAACATTAATGGTGGTTCTCTCACATTTGTTAACAGCTCACATTATTGGCTGGTAATCAAACAATGTCTTTCCATGTTCGACGACAAATCATATATTTGCATGGCTAGACTTGTATCTGAATGATCAAGTGAATGAGATAAGAAGACCACGGATCTAGTTTCAGCCATCAAGGCTATAATTTTAGGATTGTTGTACACATCATTTGTACGGTGACCTTACATAGAGATTGTCATGCAAACATGGGCCTATATATGTAGGCATGTCAGCATCTGGGTGACATTCCAATGTAGACGACTTTCCGAATTATGTACATGTTATTAGATTGTTTTATGTGCTGACTATGGGAATGCCTACCATCAACAATTATGATCAATAGAGGATATATCATGATGTAATGTATTGTGAGATTGATGTAGGTGACTATTCCACTTTTTTTCCAGGCTCATCACAATGTAAAGCATCTCAATCAAATTTTCTTATTATTTGGATCTCATGCTTTAGGGAGAAATTGTTATAGGTAAATTTGGGAACCATTCCTAATGACCTGGTTAACTGGGCATCATCTCCAGAACCGATGATCAAGGGTCTATCATTCCCTATCATCTTAGTTGCTATATGCCCTAAGATAAGAAACAACATAAATCAAATAAGACTTTCATCAAGCAAGGATTTCCATGGTTTGAAGCTTATTATTTAACATGCGGGAGCTCACCAACGCAGGCTCTAAGGGGCCTAAGTGCATTGCATATGCAGGTATCCCCATTCAAGGCTGATCTGCAAAGCACTTCCTGTTGGGTGTGGAGCCTGATTATCTTGTTTACTTTGTATCACAACACTAGACCCTTGTACCTTAAAAGGGGCGGCAACGCCGCCCAAAATTTAATCGCTACCGTGGGGGGTCCAGGCGGGGGGCGACAACGCTTTTCGGAGCCCCCTCCTGGCGGGGGTTTGGGGGCAACGCCCCCTAAGCTAAAAATAGATGTAAAATTTCCTTGTAAAAGTATAGTAATTTCTAGTCAATCTGGGCCGTTCATTAGGCAAATGATCTGACGGTAGAAGTTATGTTTAGATTAGGGTTTTTTGCCCTAGAAGGCAACCCCCTTGTATATATGAGGGCATTGTAATACGGCTGTGTATGATGAGTGTATTCTCGGAGCGAGAAACAGAGAGGGAGACTGTGAGAGAGAACAGAGGATATTACAGTGGATCTGCTGTAGGTTTTGTCTCTTCATTTTTGTTGGATAATATAAAGGAAGGACTGGCTGTTCGGGGTGGACGTAGCCCAAACTGGGTGAACCACGTATATCTGTGTCTCTTTGGTTTTATGTGTTTTGTGTGCTTGTATTTTCCGCATATTTTATGTGTTTCATTGCTCTGTAATATTTAATTTTCTAACAACTGGTATCAAAGCCGAAGGTATATTTGGCTGATAAACTCGCAGGAAAAAAGGGTTCCTGGTTCGAGTGGGAGCAATGGCAGACGATGGTAAGTTTAGGGTCGAGAAATTTAACGGCCAAAACTTTGCGCTGTGGAAGATGTAGATGGAAGATTATCTGTATCAGAAAGATCTGTACCTACCATTGAGTGGAAAAACAAAGAAGCCGGCGACCATGACAGACGCGGAATGGAACATTCTCGATAGAAAGGCACTTGGAACAGTACGGTTGTGTCTTGCGGTATCAGTAGCCTTCAATATTTCAAAGGAAACAACAATAGAGGGTTTGATGCAGACGTTGGCGAAACTGTATGAAAAGCCCTCGGCCTCAAACAAGGTATTTCTTATGAAACGACTATTTAATATGAAGATGTCGGAAGGTGGATCTGTTGCAAACCATTTAAATGAATTTAATACAGTTACCAGTCAGTTAAGTTTTGTAGGGGTAAACTTTGATGATGAAGTTAGAGCTCTGTTATTCCTTTTCTCATTACCAGAAAGCTGGAATGGTTTAGTTATGGCCATTAGTAACTCTGTCTCTGGATCTAGTACTTTAAAGTTTGATGATGTTGTTGGTGCTATCCTTAGCGAGGAAATGCGATGGAAAAGCTCTGGTGAGACATTAGGTAATGCTTTGAGTGCAGAGTCTAGGGGAAGAAGAATGGAAAGAGGAAAGAGCTCGGGATATCGTAGTAAATCAAGGAAAGGCAGATCCAAGTCTAGATCAGGGATAGTGTGCTGGAATTGTGGAAAGAAAGGACACCTAAAGAAAGACTGTATATCTCGGAAGGGAAAAGAAGGAGACACACAGCAAGAAAACAATCATGAAGCAAATGTGACAAGTGATGTGTTACAAGATGCTTTGATTCTTTCTTTTGAAAATGTTACTGATTCTTGGGTTGTAGATTCAGGGGCTTCATTCCATGCCACACCTGATAAGAAATATTTTCATGAATATGTTCAAGGAGATTTTGGACAAGTTCGTTTGGGTGATGATAAACCCTGTAAAATTGTTGGAATGGGTAAAGTTCTTGTAAAACAACGGAATGGAAACCAATGGCTACTAAAGGAGGTAAGGCATGTTCCAGATTTGAAGAAAAATCTGATTTCAACAGGGTAGTTAGGCGGTGAAGGTTGTGTGACAACTTTCACAGATAAAACTTGGAAGGTCACCAAAGGAGCCCTGGTAATAGCAAAAGGTGAAAAGGTTGGTACATTGTATTTATGCAATGGTATTTCTAACTATGTTAATGCTTTAAATTCCAAAGGAGCAGATGCAGCATTATGGCATCATAGGCTCAGACACATGAGTGAGAAGGGAATGAAGATTCTTCACTCAAGAAATTTGTTGCCAGGTTTGAAGAATGTTGATTTGGATTTCTGTGAGAATTGCATTTATGAAAAACAGAAGAGAGTCAGATTTCTCAGAGTTGGGAAAGAAAAGAAGAGCGAAAAATTGGAGCTTGTGCATACAGATGTATGGGGACCTGCTCAGGTATCTTCTCTCGGTGTCTCTCATTATTATGTTACTTTTATTGATGATGCAACTAGAAAAACATGGATTTATTTTATTCAGAATAAATATGATGTATTTGATACTTTCAAGAAATGGAAAGCTTTGGTTGAGATTGAGACAGGAAAGAAGTTGAAGTGTCTTAGATCAGACAATGGAGGTGAGTATTGCAGCAAAGAGTTTGATAGGTACTGTTCAGAGCATGGAATTCGTAGAGAGAAGACAGTTCCAAGAACACCACAAGAAAATGGTGTGTCAGAAAGGATGAACAAAACAATCATGGAGCGTGCAAGGTGCATGAGATTGCATGCAGGATTGCCTTTACAATTTTGGGCAGATGCTGTAGATACTGTTGTTTATCTAATAAACAGAGGGCCTTCAAGTTCCTTGGATGGTGGTATTCCAGAGGAAGCATGGACGGGTAAAAAGGTAAACTACTCTTTTTTAAATCCTTTTGGTTGTGAGGCCTTTGTCCATATTAATAAAGAAAACAGAACAAAGCTTGAGGCAAAATCAAAGAAATGTACCTTTATTGGATATGGTGCTAATGATTTTGGTTGTCGCTTATATGATTATGAAAATCACAAAATCATTAGGAGCAGAGATGTAATATTCAATGAAAAGGTCTTGTATAAGAATTAGCTGCAGGAAAAGAAACAGGAAAAAGAAAGCAAAGAATACACGGTTCTTGATGAGATAACTGAAAAAGTAAAGGTGCCTGAAAATAATAATAATCAACAACCACAGCAACAGCAACCACCACAACAGCAACAGGCACCTCAAACACCTGAAAGTGGTGTTAGAAGATCTACAAGGATAAGTAGACCCCCTGAATGATACTCTCCTTCATTATATTATTTATTGTTGACTGATTCTGGTGAACCTGAATGTTATGAAGAAGCAATGCAGGTTGAAAGAAGGAAGAAGTGGGAGCTAGCCATGGAAGAAGAGATGGACTCCTTAAAGCATAACCAGACTTGGGACTTAGTCAGGTTGCCTGCAGGTAAAACTGCATTGTAGAATAAATGAGTTTACAGGCTGAAGGAAGAAGATGGAGGAAAACAGAGGTACAAAGCTAGACTTGTGGTGAAGGGGTTTGCACAGAAGAAAGGTATTGATTTTGATGAAATATTTTCTCTTGTTGTTAAAATGAATTCAATCAGAACTGTTTTAAGTCTTGTAGCAGTGGAAGATTTACATCTTGAACAGTTAGATGTAAAGACAGCATTTCTCCATGGAGATTTGGAGGAAGAGATATACATGCAGCAACCAGAAGGATATGAGGTAAAAGGGAAAGAAAAATTGGTTTGCAGGTTAAAGAAGAGCTTGTATGGCTTAAAACAGGCCCCAAGGTAGTGGTATCTAAAATTTGAAAATTTTATGTCTGAACAAGGTTATACTAGATGTCGCTCTGATCATTGTGTTTATCTGAAAAGGCAAAATGTTGGCAGCTATATTATACTGTTATTGTATGTAGATGACATGCTTGTTGCAGGGTCTAACATGCAGGAAATAAATGTGCTCAAAAGAAAATTGGCAAATTCATTTGCAATGAAGGATTTGGGAGCTGCAAAACAAATCCTTAGTATGAGGATAACTAGAGACAGGAAAAATCGCAAATTAACACTGTCTCAGAATGAGTACATAGAGAAGGTGTTGAAAAGATTTAATATGCAGAATGCAAAACCAGTTAGTACACCTTTTGCTAGCCATTTCAAACTTAGTAAGGAGATGTGCCAAAAGACCCAAGAAGACATGGATTATATGTCTAAAGTTCCATATGCATCAGCAGTTGGAAGTTTAATGTATGCAATGGTCTGCACAAGGCCTGATATTGCACATGCAGTGGGAGTTGTAAGCAGGTATATGAACAATCCAGGAAAAGAACATTGGATGGCAGTAAAATGGATTCTCGGATATTTGAGAGGTACCACAAATCAAGCATTATGCTTTGGTGGTTCAAACATTGCTCTACAGGGATATGTTGATGCAGATATGGCAGGTGACAGAGATAACATGAGGAGCACTACAGGATATGTATTTACTGTAGGTGGAACAACTGTCAGTTGGGTTTCAAAAATCCAAAGTGTTGTTGCACTTTCAACAACAAAAGCCGAGTATGTTGCTGCTACAGAGGCTAGTAAAGAAATGATTTGGTTATAAAGGTTTATGGATGAATTGGGTAAGAAGCATGATATGGGCACACTATACAGTGATAGCCAAAGTGCTATTCATCTTGTAAAGAACTCAGCATTTCATTCCAGGACTAAACACATACATCTCAAGTACCATTTCATACGGTCAGTATTGGAAGATGGAGAGTTGAAGTTGGAAAAGATACACACTAGCCATAATCCTGCAGATATGCTAACAAAAGTTGTAACCAGGGAGAAACTGAGAATGTGCTCAGTTTCAATTGGTCTTCAAGGATGACGATGAAGATGAGGAATAGCCAGGTCCAAAGAGGAGTCATTGTCCAACAAATGAAGCAGCGATGGAGTTGCTACAATCAGTCTCCAAGTGGGAGATTGTTGGGTGTGGAGCCTGATTATCTTGTTTACTTTGTATCACAGCATTGGACCCCTGTACCTTAAAAGGGGCGGCAACGCCGCCCAAAATTTAATCGCTGCCGTGGGGGGTCCAGGGGGGGGCGGCAACGCTTTTCAGAGCCCCCCCCTGGCGGGGGTTCGGGGGCAGCGCCCTCGAAGCTAAAAATAGATGTAAAATTGCCTTGTAAAAGTATAGTAATTTCTAGTCAATCTGGGCCGTTCATTAGGAAAATGATCTGACGGTAGAAGTTATGTTTAGATTAGGGTTTTTTGCCCTAGAAGGCAACCCCTTGTATATATGAGGGCATTGTATTGCGGCTGTGTATGATGAGTGTATTCTCGGAGCGAGAAACAGAGAGGGAGACTGTGAGAGAGAACAGAGGATATTACAGCGGATCTGCTGTAGGTTTTGTCTCTTCATTTTGTTGGATAATATAAAGGAAGGACTAGCTGTTCGGGGTGGACGTAGCCCAAACTGGGTGAACCACGTATATCTGTGTCTCTCTGGTTTTATGTGTTTTGTGTGCTTGTATTTTCCGCATATTTTATGTGTTTCATTGCTCTGTAATATTTAATTTTCTAACACTTCCTGACATTCAAAGGTGTGTTGGTCACATTGGGAGCGAAATTATCATTGTTCTGGAATCTCCACTTGGCCAGTGTCTTCTAGAAGGGTTCAAATGTGTCAAGCTTCAGATCCAATTGTCCTTTTGACATATACATGAATGGAAACATGTCTTGCCTATTTTTGCAATGCAATTTATTGCAAAAAAAACCTATAGTTCATCTATAAATTGAACAAAGATCTAAGTGTTTGAAGAGGAATAATTTGAGTAGAGAAATGCCGGAGAATTTTCAATAGAGAGTTTGATTTGTGGAGCTGCTACTAGAGAGATTTATGCTATTATGAGACTTGGGAACTCTGCTGGAAGGTCACTTCAAATCTGTCACTAGTTTGTAACCTTTCCTTCTATCATCAATAAAGAGTACTTCTTGTTTTTCCCTACATGTGTCTATGTTTACTTTGATTTTCCATATTGCAAGATCTTAGTTGATGAATATAGTTTATGCTTAATTGATTTGCTAACTAGCTTGAATAGATATCTATATTATTGCATCTTATTTTGTTTCAGTGTTCTTTCTTGCAGGATGCATTCAGCTAACAAGTTCTCTTGAATTTGAAGCTGTAGTGGAAGTGATAGAAAGGAGCCATTTGGAAGTGACTGAAAGAAGTAAGCATCCAATCCTCTCTGTGTATCTGTTCTGAGTTAGGATAAATAGTAGTATAGTCTTTCACCTATTTTTCAAGGCTAACACCTGCCTAGGGAAGTGTAATTTATCTGTAGATTAAAATTTTTGCCCAACAAGTACTCCCAGACAACCAACCTCCATCACCACCTGTAGAGTTTGAGGATAAAAAGGAAGAAAGTAACACTCAGATCCAACAACCTTCTTTTCTCGAGTGCTTCATCCATTCCAGTCAACACACCCTAGAGGAGACTGAACTTTTGGGAGAACTAAAAAAATTGTGTGTAAATATATTGCTTCTCTAAGCCATTAAGGATGTACCTATTTAAAATAGGATCATCAAGGAAAATTTCTTCAAGAAACCTGGGAGAAAAAAGAAATATACCCCCACAATCAATGTAGTAGGAGAGTTGTCTGATTTATGTTGGGAAGAGTGATCTTCCCAAAGTACCTGGAACTTGGAAGTCCATTTGTAGATGTCCAAATAGATGGTGTCATAGTCCCCAATACTCTCATTCATCTCATGGCTGCCATCAATGTCATGACCAGGGAAACTATGTTGAAACTCAACCTCTAAGGAACTTTGAGGAAAACCACAATAGTTCTGCAACTTGCAGATTTGTCCATAGTAACTCCAAAAGGAATTGTTGAGAATGTTATGGTTTCAATTCAATCTTCAGATTATCCTATAGATTTCCTGGTTTTGCAACCAAAAACCAAGTTCAATGGATATCCTCTCATCTTAGGGAGACCTTGGTTAGCCATTGTCGATGCTTATATCATATTTCGGTCCAAAAACATCACTATTAAGAATGGGCCCTTGTCTAAATAGATGGTGTTATATCCTCTAGCCGAACATTACATTGATCATAATCTACCTATATGGTTGGAGAATGAAGAAGATGAGGTATATAACGCTACCCCCATTTGTACCATAGATGTCGTTCTTAGCGGGGTGTTGGAGCGGGGTACCCTAGCAGAAATTTTGATATATTTTTGTAATATTTTGTAATATTTAGTCTGGCATAGGGGCTTTGGGGCAAATCAAAGCCCCTAATGAATTGTAAAGGGTCAAAGGGTAGACAAAGGGTCTGAAAACCACAGTTTGTAGAGCATATAGTAGCACAGGCGAATATAGTATAAATAGATGGATAGATCGAGTCTAGAAGTAAGTTTTGATTAAGTCTGGATACCAATGTTATATCTATGATTTTTATTGTGGGGATTTGTGTGGGTGAGGGCTCGTTTTGGTTGTGTGCATGGAGACCCTAAGTCCTACTACGTGCAGACCCCACTAGCTGTGTGTGTGAGCTGGTAAAGAGTCTATAAGTGGAATCTGAAGTGTTAATGAATGAGAAGACCCGTTTGTTGATATCTGAGTATCTCTGTGTTATGTTTATAGAAGAGAGGAATAACCTGTTACAGAGTTCTGTGTTATGTTACTGGTTGCACTATATGTTGATTACTGAGATTATATTTGTGTACTGAATACTATTAGTTAATTGATGCACATGTGGATGTGATGCTTAAGAAGGGAATGAATGCATAGATATACTTATGCTTTATTGCCTTGCTTGTGTTAACTTGCTATCAGATGGTTTATGAGCTTCGCATGAGTTATTCTGTCAAGTATATTGTTAAGGGTTTCTAGGCTAAAGCTTCTTTAGTGCAGGCCTGTTATATCTGAAGGTATCCACTTTAATTAAATTTATCTCTCTCACGGTGTGGAAACCTGGTTCCATCACCCTCCCATACTACTTCAAGTGAGACCTTGACCTGTGCAAGCAGGCCACTGCCAAAAGGGCCAGTAGTACAAGGGTTTGTTGGTAAACCTTAAATCTGAACCTAGGTCATGACCCCTCAAACCAACAAGGGGGATAGCTTGATGAAGATGAACTCATCGACCATATCATTCAAAACCAGTACCCCACTAACGATCCGCTTGAAAACCTAGTCAAAGAATATGAAAGCCAACCTTGGATGTAATTTCACTTAGTCGATTCAACCTTTGAAACCATCAAGGTTGTAGATTTTGGCCCATCCAGATCTCTGAAGATCAACTCAAACCTCTTGGATGAAGAAGAAAAGCATTTATGGAAGCTTATGAAAGAAAAAATAGATGCATTTTGTTGAGTTTACAAGGACATAAAAGGGGTAAATCCTTCATTAGGTAGACATCATATTCACATTAAGGAAGGATGAAACCATGTGCAACAACCCCAAATAAGGATGAACTCAACTCTAAAGGACATAGTTAAGGAATAACTGCGGAAACTGTTGGATGCAGGTTTCATTTATCCTATATTAGATAGTAACTGGGTGTCTCCTCTTGTCCTAGTCCAAAAGAAGAATGGAAAATGGTGAATACTTGTTGATTATCGAGAACTTAACAAAGCCACCAAGAAGGACCATTTCCCTTTTCCATTTATAGACCAAGTCCTGGATTGCCTTGTAGGAAAGAAGTTATTTTCCTTCTTAGATGGGTTTAGGGGGTATAACCAGATTCAAATCAACCCTAAATATTAGGACATGACTACCTGCATTTTCCCTTGGGGTACCTTCACTTACCAAGTCCTACCCTTTGGGTTGTGAAATGCCTCAGCTACCTTCAAAATATTTGTCTTGAGAATTTTCTCTGAGCTAGTCCATGACTCAGTTGAAATCTACATGGATGATTTCACAGCCTATGGGGATGAATTCTAGGAGGCTCTCTCCAATTTAGGAAAAGTGATGAGAAGGTGCATCGAGATGCATCTCTCCCTAAGCCCTTAAATGTGTGAATTCCTTAAAAGAGCGGGAGTTGTATTGGGACATTCAATCTCCCAAGCAGGAATACATGTGCACCCAAAAAAATGTAATGTTCCCAAATTTTAGCCTCAAGATAAAAGGAACATTATAGTTAGCATTATCTCTAGGTAGATAAATAAAATGGGTAGGGAGGCCCATTAAACTATTTAGAAGGAAGAATAAAATTCCTCATGTGAAAAGAGGAAGAATAACTATGGGTGTGAACAAGATTGGATCATATGATTCAGTCATCTTTGACCAAGTCCACATGCACTGTCTAGATACATTGTATCTCGTTGATGGACTACGCAGTTTTAATGGAGGACAACTTGCATGAGGTTGGTGGCACATATATATGGGACCCAATGTGGATAGGTTCAATTTCTATATATGGAGAGGAGGGTAGCCATTGTTATTCATGTTTTGATTATTATCTTGCTTTGGTATGTTTAGAGGTTCCTCTTGTTATTAGTAGGGTTGCAGTCCTGTTTAGCACAAGGGTGTTCCTGGTCAGGAATCCCTACCTCATCCTCATATAAGGAGAGGTTCATTGGGCTAAATTTCCTCATTCCAGCATTTTGGCCAAGCTACCTCCTTCAGATACAATGCAGTTTCTGTTAAGAGCTGGGTTGTGTTGCAGGGTGCAACAAAGGAGGATCTCTTAGAGTCATATCTGGGTTTTTTTTCAGTGGAGAGCTTTTCTATTCATTGGAATATTAGTAAGAGTCACTCCCGGGCATATTTCTACATATTTGGCATCATTTTGACCATCTTCTATCCCTCACAGTGCAGTCGCCATCCTGAACTGCGTTATTTTTGGAGGCAATTGCTGGGAGGGTTCATTGAGCTCATCGGGGGGATCTATTTCTAAGTAGAGGGATCAACCTTCTAATCAGAAATACCATAGGAGGAGGACATCAATATTTCAGATCTTTCATATCCTCATTGTATTCCAGTGGCACATTAACCCTAGGGTTATTTGTCACATTATATGTATTTCGGTATTTCTAGCAATCCTTGCCAAGTTGGCTAGAAATCTTGTATTAGAGCCCATATCTTCATTGCTAGGAATTTCTTTTGTTTTATATCAGACATATTTCATATGTATACATCTGCAACAACAGCTACACTAATATAGGCTAGGCAGTCCGGCATTCTATATAGTTGCAACATCTCATGTCTCTATTGTTTTGATCATTGGAGACTTGTTCCTATTGCTTGAGTGGCTTTTCCCTCATGATATTTTGTACATTGTTGCTGATCCATTAATAAAATTATGGTTGTATATTGATCCCTCATATGTCATGATCATATTTTTGTGTTTACAATATTGTGTCCATGTATTGTTGGATATCCAACTTTGGAATATCTTAAGATATTTCTGTCATTGTAGATTTTCCCTATTTTGGGATATTATAGTGATATAAAAGAATAATCTTGGCTTAGCCTGTGCATCCAAGACATTATTCCATTAGAAGGAGAAGCTTCTTGTAGAAAATAGATTTTTTTCAGAAGAAAAAAAAGCATGAATCCATTATTTGGAGGAATGAAGGAAGAGAGGATCTCCCAGATTCTTTTCCAAGCTATGAAGAATATCAAAGAAGATCTCAAGGAGATGAAAGGGGAGGAGTGTAGAAGATTTATGAGAGGGTTTAAAGCAAGCCCTAGCTATTCACATGATGGGTGTGAGCATTCAGCCACACATGCAGATCCTCAGCGCAGTCTATTGCCCACATTATACTGCAAGAAGGATGGAGGAAGAAGATGCACCAAGGGAGGAGACCTTGAGTGACTATCTTCAGGAGTATGAATCTCAATCATGGAGATTCAAGAAGCACTTGTACTTCCAAGGGTTTTGAAAACTCAAGGAGGCAAGATCCAACAGCCACAAAAGAAGCAAGAGAGGTATAATCTTCCTATCTCACTTTGGTGGATCAGTAGAGTGGACAGCCAAAGCTTGGGTAGAAGAGCTAAATTCCTATTTCCATTTACACCAAGTTTCAGAGAAGGAGGCAATCAGAGTAGTATCACTACACCTCAAAGTTATGGCCCATTATTGGTGGTTTAATGATTCTAATTCATTTTGTGTAATATCCCAAAATAGGGAATTTCTATAAAAATAAGAATATTTGAAGATATTTTAAAGTTGGAGCTTCAGTAATCCATGCACATAGAAGTGTAAATCAGCTCATAATATATAAAGGAAAATATAATCAAAAAATTAATGATCAACAGTAAGAATATGAGCTATACACTCCTTCCAAAGTGGGGAAATGTATAAATATAGTGCATAAAATGGATATCTTCAGAAAATAACGCTATATCTGTGAGAAATGGGACTTGTATCCCTTCAAATATAAAATATGCAACTCACATCCATAATTGGAGAAAATAAAATGCTTCTAGCCAAGTTAAACAAGTCTCCCAAAACCAATGCATCTCAAATAAGCCCAAACCCCATGACTTTGCTTAACAGAAATTACTGAAGCACACAAAAACATTATTTTAATGGGGTTTTATGAATAAAATAATGATAAATAGCATATCTAGATTGTAAAATCATCCAATGGCTGAGAAAAATGGAGATCTCTTCCTTTTTATACAAAATAAGGATAACCAGGCAAGGGCTTCATGGAAATACAGTGTATAAAAGAGAAGATATGCAGATCTAGATATGGAAAATGTAGCATACTGCTGCTCTATATATATGTAGCTGAAAATGTAGAATAAAGAGAAGGGAGATGATGTACAAAGGTTTTCGGGAGAAGGGTTGGCCCTGCCTCCAAGGAATAAGCTCACAATCAAGGGTTCAAACCCTGCTACTGTAACACAGAGAGAAACAACACAGTTCCTGCAAGGGACTACATAGTAAATGACAGATAATACATTGGCCACATGCCAAGATTTACAAGATGCTCTGAAACCTTCTTTACAGATCTTGCAAAGAAAGGGAATCTCCCTCGTCTGAAAGAGAAACTCAGAAAGTGGTGTTGGGGACTTTCCACTACAACACCCTGCAACACAGAAATATACTCTACAGAAATAAAATTGTGGCTAAAGGAGGATGCTTGGCCTCAAGCTTGAGTGTGGAAAACTGAAGTACAATGCTCCTTCAAGAGTAATCTCAAGAAAGGATAAGGATTCCTAAACAGGAGATCCTTGTGCTAAACAACATTGCAGCTCTACAAAACAACAAGAGGATGCCAAACAGTCTAAATAGGCCAAAATGAATCATATCCAAGCTAACCCCAAATGCCTACCACCCTCTTCCTTATAAACTTTGTGAGCCTCCTCACCTTGGGTCCCACCCATTAGGGTTTCCAACTCCACATGAGCAATCTCCCTCCAAAATTTTGATGTACCTTCATCAAGGCCACTCCTCCATACTGCGTTGTTTGATTTGGTCAATGTTGACCTCTTCAACCTTCTTTATCCCTTTTCACACTCAAGTGCCTTCAATCCATCTCTCAATTTTTTTTCTATGTTGATCCTTGTTCACAGTGGAACTAGTTACATTGATGATCTCCTCTTCTTCATACATGCATGTTGACTTAGTCAAACTTGACTTTGTCCTCATCCATTTGCCCCTGTTCACACACACAAGTGTAAAATCCAACTACTTTGATGATCCCCTTTCACATTATAATGGGTTTTATTGATTGTTTTATTATACATAGGACTCCTTAGACATTTATCCAACTACTAAGTGCAAAAATAAAAAATTAATATTCCCCTTAGCTACTTGCTAAAGTAGGAATATTATAGTCCTCCCCTCCAAAATGCTTCTTGTCCTCAAGAAAATACAAGGATAGAACTGAAAGGCTCCCTCCCAAGGCATGGAGTCTGAAATTTTTTTGGGAACTATCATTCCCATGTAAAACCTCCACCCCCAAGCTATCATCCGTACAATATGAGTCACCCTCCAACATGGTAACTCATGAAATATCTCCTCCACCTTAGTCTCTTGCAAAGAAGGTGGGCTGAATAGTTGAACATGAGACGCAAGATGGCCTACCCCATGTTGTCTTCCTCTCCACTCATGGCAAGTGTAGAGTACATACTGATCTTGGGCTGCAAATAGGTTTCCCTCAAGTGGCAAGAAGAAGAATATATTTCCAAAGATCCTATCTTCCATGTCATGAATCATGCTGGCCCAATTCATCCCATCCAAAATGAATGGAACATCATCACCATTTGGCATCTAAATCAGAAAAATGTTGATGGTTTCATGATACCAATGGTCTATCCAGAGGATACAACGCATTTTTCCCAACTGCTGCTTGAGAATATCATGTGGCAAGTTGTCCTCCAACAAAGTACTAGTTGTGCATGAGTGCTCATCTACTATGTGGTAGTAAACAACAATATATATGAACTGTACATGATCAAAATAGGAAGACAATGTGCCACACATTCCTTCTAAAACATCATGATGAGTATGGAGAAATTTAAGCCCATACTCTCTCAATAATGGCCATAGCAACAACGACTCTTGCTACCACCTTGTATTATCAAAACAGAGATCATGGAGAAATAATACAATGATGGACATGTGATTTGTCTCATCAAAAAAGTACAAACCAACTCCCTCATACATCATGGGGAATTTATCCTCCCTCCCAAAACAATGTACATATGTGAAATACATCTCAAACATAAATACATGTGAGCACATGAGACATATCTCAAACAAAGGTAAATACATGGACATAAGATTTGACATAGGATGTCCAAACTCTCTCCTTAATAGCCACAACAACCATGCCTCCTTCTTATGCATCCTATCATTGAGACATAAGGCATGAGATAAGGAAATATGAACCTTTGGGTAATGGCCATACTCTCCCAAAAGCAACCAACACATCCATGCTTCTTGTTGGCCTGTATCATAGATCTGCAAGGGGTTTGGAAACCTCTTGCCCCATACTGCCATCCACTCATACCAACGTGGGTGATGGATCTCATTCTGCAAAATATTGCTATCCTCCCATGGTAGGACACCAACCTCCTCAAATTTCTAAAGAACTTTGAACTTCATGAAATGTTGAAGTGCACCTCCAATGGGATCTCCTGATGAGACGTCCTCCTCATGCATGGCCTTCCAAAACTAAAGAGGCCTTGGATCTGCTACAAGTAGAAGTATCTCTTTGAGCTCTGGCATGCTCATTGAGAGAGTGTCATCTAGAGAGGAGAAAGTGTTTCTCATCTCAAGATTTCTAGCCTTTGACATCTCTTCCTCCCTGGCTTCTTGAATGAAGCTGGCATCTGAATTATCCCATGAGGAATGGGTGCTTATTTCTTCACTACTACTCTTGGACAGTGCAGTGCAATCTTGCTACTCTAAATTATTAGTAAGTGATGATCCTGGGTCATGCAACAATAGGTTTCCACAATATTATGAAAGATTTGTTGCAATAAAATAAAGTGGAAATGCAATCATACCTTGCTGGGATTTGGGAACACCTTGCATGGCTGCAAGAGTTCTTTCTTTCACTGTGTTGGCTCCTTGAACTGTTGATGTTGAAGGCTACTCCTCCAAGGTTGTGACAACATCGATACAAGTCTCCTCAAGAGATGGTGAGGGCTCCTCCCTCTCTAATTGTTCATCATCAAATCTCTTGATCACACTCTGAGTGAGATCTACAAGAGTAGATACTCTTGCATGACTTATGTGACTGAACCACCAAGTGCTTGCTTTACCCTTCATGTGCATCATTGAAATATTTACTGCTTCTCTTTCTACCACTGGATGTAGTAGGAATAATGCTACAAGTATTTTTTCCCATGTCCTTGCTGAAGATGATCCATCAAAAGTAGACAATAGAAACCTATTGCCCTTCATTCTTCTTGTGCTGCAAGGTATCCTTTCTTCCTCCAGTTGAATGAATGTGGGAAGGCTAGAGTCTCCTTGGAGGCTCTAGGTTGAGTCTTGTACAAACAAGTTATTCACTTAGAATCTAATGTTTCAAGTGTCTTCCATGCTCTTTTTCTTCTTCTTCATGAGAATAGGAAGTGGATGGTCCTTCCTCTTCTTGAAACCCTCTAGGCGTTTCTTGGCATCTCTTCTCCTTCATCAGCTTAACCTCATGGGAGAGGTTCTTTCTAGATCTGAAAAGTGATAAGAGTAAAATCATCCTCTCCATCATTCTAATCTTGCTCCCACTGATGGCTGAAACTCATAGGCTGAGCCAAGACTATGCTTTGATACCACTGCCATATCCCAAAATAGGGAATTTCTACAACAATAAGAATATCTGAAGATATTCTAAAGTTGGAGATTCAAAAATCCATGCAAATATTAGTGTAAATCAGCTCATAAGATTTAAAGAAACATATAACTAGAAAATGAATTATCAAAAGCAAGAATATTACCTATACACTCCTTCCAAAGTGGGTAAATGCAGCAATATGGGGAATAAAACAGTTGTCTCCAGAAAATAACGCTATATATGTGGGAAATGGGACTTGTATACCTTATAATATACAATATAAAACTTGCATCTAGAATTGGAGCAAAAAAAATGCTTCTAGCCAAGTTAAACAGTTCTCCCCAAATCAATGCAGCTTAAATAAGCCCAAACCACATGACTTTGCTTAACATAAATTACTGAAGAAAAAAGTAGTGTTATTTTAATGAGGTTTTATGTATAAAATAATGAGAAACATTAGATCTAGAGTGTACAATCATCCAATGGCTGAGAAAAGTGGAGATATCTTCCTTTTTATACAAAATAAGGATAACCCAGCAAGGGCTTCATGAAAATACAATGTATAAAAGAGCAGATATGCAGATATAGATTTGGAAATTGGAGTATATTTTAGCTCTGTATATATGTAGCTGAAAATGTACAATAAATATAAGGGAGTTGATGTACCAAGATTTCCGAGAGAAGAGTTGGCCCCACCTCCAAGGAATAAGCTCACAAGCAAGGCTTCAAACCCTGCTACTGCAACACAGAGAGAAACATCGCAATTCCTGTAAGGGACTTCACAATAAATGATGGAGAATGCACTGGACACATTCCAATATGTACAAAATACTCAGAAACGTTCTTTATAGATCTTGCATAGAAAGGGAAGCTCCCTTCTATGAAAGATAAGCTTAGAAAGTGGTGTTGCGGACTTTCCACTGTAACACCCTGCAACGCAACACTATACTCTGCAAAAATAATGCTGTGGTTGAAGGAGGATGCTTGGCTTCAAGCCTAAGTGTGGAAAAATGAAGTACAATTCTCCTTCAAGAGGCCTCTCAAGAAAGGATAAGGATTCCTAAATAGGAGATCCTTGTGCTAAACAGCATTGCAGCTCTGCTAAACAGCAAGAGGATGCCAAACAGTGTAAATAGACCAAAATGAATAATCTCCAAGCTAACCCCAAATGGCTTCCATCCTCTTCCTTATAAATTTTGTGAGCCTCCTCACCTTGGGTCCCACCCACTAGGGTTTCCAAATCCACATGAGCAATCTCCATCCAAAATTACGTTGTGCCTTCATCAAGGCCACTCCTCCATAATGCGCTATTTGATTTGGTCAAGGTTGATCTCTTCAAATTTTTTTCTATGCTAATCCTTGTTCACACTAGAACTAGTTACATTAATGATCTCCTCTGCTTCATGCATGCATGTTGACTTAGTCAAACTTGACTTTGTCCTCATCCATTTTCCCCTATTCACACACGCAAGTGTAAAATCTAGCTACTATGATGATCCCCTTTCACATTATAATGGGTTTTATTCATGTTTTTGTTATGCATGGCCCTCATTACCCATTTATCCAACTACTAAGTGCAAAAATAAAAAATTAATATTCCCCTTAGCTGCTTGCTAAAGTATGAATATTACATTTTTTCAGGCAAATGTAAATAATTATGTTGGGTTCACTAAATAATTGGTGAGAATATTTGATAGAAAACATTATGAACCATCATTTGTTAAAAAAAAAAACTCAAACACTTTGGACGAGTTGGAGAGATCTATTAAACCAAATCCACTCCATAATTTTAAAGGGGATAAAAACATGCATGGTAGTTTTCCAAAGGGCAAGATCCCCACTTCTTGAAGAGCCCTCTTCTATTTATGAAGACATGGAGTCTCCACCTTCAAGAGATGACCAATATCAAGGGTATCTCGTTGAGGATGAGGCATTCTCATATATGGAAGAAGAGGAGAGGGATCAACATGAACGGATGATGAACATTCACCCTTATTTATTTCAGGAGGTTTCTTCACATAAGGAAAGGACTGCACTGCGCAGTGAAGAGAGGGGAAACTCATTCCACTCATATATATAGTCCACTTCAGATTTCAATGTCTCACTACATGGAGGCATTCCACCTAGGAGGCCACTAGATCTAGAGTTGATGAGTGACATCCTGTCTTTGGGTTCACCACTCTTGGATTTTGGAGAGGTGAAGAGTTTGGAGGGAGACTTTGTCATGGGGGATGTCAAAGTAATAGATAGCAGCATGAGGAGAGCTTCAGATGCTAGATCAGCAATGCCATCTCTTGGGAGGATTGATCCATATTGGAGATCTCAACTCTTGGTAGAGTACTCCAAGGATCTAGGTGCATGTATGATACTTGATGACCTGGATAGAGATGATAAGTATGTGGTGGATGATGTGGTCATCTATTCTTATGGTAGAGTCTTCTTGACTGGAGCTTCTAAGCTCAAGGAGAAGCTACTTCATGCAGCACATGAGGACTTCCTTTCCATGCATTATGATGCATATCTTTCTTTGGCAGAGGAGTTCACTTGGGAGGGCATCCAACATGACATATTTCAGCATATGGAGAGATGTGTATACTAGATGGTGATAGAGAGGAGGTCACCGCCACTTCCCTACTCTTTGGAGGTGAGCGAAAATTTCCAGTTGAGCCATTTCAGCTCAAGGTCTCAAGTACATGATGGAGGATGTACAATTTCATTTTATGTTTTGTACTTCTTTTCTTTATATGAGAAGCATTTTGTACCAAGAAAGATTGTCCCTTCTTGCATATTATATGATTATGTACATAGAGACACTTGTGGCATTGCGATTGGCTATTTATTTGGTGGTTGGTGGGGGAAGCCACATGATTCTTCGTGTGCACCATTGGCACCAAATTGTATATTCATGATTCCATCTTATGATATGATTGTGGCAGAAAAAAGTGGCTGGGAAAGCACTTGTTGTACTTTGTTTCAAGGCAGACATGGGATGCACTGTGTTAGTTCCATGTGAGGAACTATGATACACTTTCTGGTTGTCACATGGAAACTTGTTTTTATTGGTTTTTGCTTCCATGTATTTATAATAATTTTATGTTCATGGGAAGCTTTATTTGGAAAGTGGGATATGACTTGGAGATGCCCATTGGGAGTATGATTCTCCCTATTTTACATGTTGTATGTTTCAGGAGAAATAATGGGCACACCATGATTGCCACATCACACCTCTTTCCTTCATATAAGAGGAGCCATTGGGAGAAATTGCATTCTTGGAGGAGGCATTTCATGGTTGATTTATCTTATGGGGTAGCTTGGACCACTTTTGAAGGCCATGACATTTAATCCCAATATCAACAACCCCCTCATACTTACCATAAATGGAGAGAGAATATACTTGGATGGAAACATATAAACTCACCATTTAGCCCCAACACATTGCATAAACTCGGGGTTGAGGATTTCTTTGATGAGCTACCTAGAATGGACCATTTCATCTGGATGATAGCATGGGTGACAGAGTCACTTATGGGGAATGAGATTTCCCATGTTAATCATCACTCCTACTTTGTAGAGGCCATGGGACAGCAAGAAGGTTTCCACTTACACCTTCCACCTTTTCATGATGTGAGCCATTTGGTTATGCATCTTTGAGAGGAGGCATTGGAGGGAAGATTTGTTGAAGATTATCTTGAGAAGTGGTGGGGAATATTTATGAGAAGGCCACTAGAGGAGAAGGGGAGGAATTTTTCTCTCCCTAAACAGTTGCTTCAGAACAGCTAAAATTTTGGAGGGGAGGACTGTAATGTTCCCAAATTTTAGCCTCAAGCTAAAGCGAACATTATAGTTAGCATTATCTCTAGGTAGATAAATAAAATAGGTAGGGAGGCCCATTAACCTATTTAGAAGGAATAATAACATTCCTCATGTGAAAATAGGAAGAATAAGCAACTGGATTGAGCACCTATGGGTGTGAATAGGATTTTATCATGTGATCCAATCATCTTTGACCAAGTCCACATGCACTATCTAGATATATTGTATCTCCTTGATGGACTGTTCAGTTTTAATGGAGGACAACTTGCATGAGCTTGGTGGCACATATGGATGGGACCCAATGTGGAGAGGTTCACTTTATATATATGGATAGGAGGGCCACTATTGTTATTCATGCTTTGATTATTATATTTCTTTGGTCTGTTTAGACTTTTCTTCCTCTTGCCGTTTAGTAGGGTTGCAATGTTGTTTAGCACAAGGGTGTTCCTAGTTAGGAATACCTACCTCATCCTCAGGGAAGGAGAGGTTCTTTGGGATAAATTTCCTCATTCCAGCATTTTTTCCAAGCTACCTCCTTCAGTTATAGCGCAGTTTTTGTTTAGAGTTGGGTTGTGTTTCAGAGTGCAGCAAAGGAGGATCTCTTAGAGTCATCTCTGGGCTTGTTTTTTAGTGGAGAGATTGTATATTCATTGGAGGATCAGTAAGAGGGACTTCCAAGAATATTTATACATCTTTGGCATCTAGCCAACTATATTCCATCCCTCACAATGCAGTCACCATCTTGAACTGCGTTATTTTTGGAGGCAATTGTTGGGAGGGTTCATTGAGCTCATCAGGAGGACCTATTTCTGAGTAGAGGGATCAGCCTTCTAATCAGAAATACCATTGGAGGAGGACATCAGTATTTCAGATCTGTCATAGCCTCATTGTATATCAGATCCAGTTTGCAGCGGCACATTAACCCCAGGGTTATTTGTCACATTATATGTATTTCAGTATTTCTAGCAATCCTTGCCGGGTTGGCTAGAAATATTGTATTAGAGCCCATATCTTCATTGCTGGGAATTTATTTTCTTTTTTGTCAGCCATATTTCATGTGTATACATTTAAAACAGTAGCTACACTAATATATACTGCGCATTGACTACTCTCTGGCATTCTGTATAGTTGCAGCATCTCATGTATCTATTGTTTTGATCATTGGAGACTTGTTCCTATTTCTTGAGTGGCTTGTCCCTCATGATATTTTGTACATTGTTGTTGATTCATTAATAAAATGATGGTTGTATATTGATCCCTTATATTTCATGATCATATTTGTTCTTTTTACAATATTGTGTTCATTTATTGCTGGATCTTCAACTTTGGAATATCTTAAGATATTCCCATCGTTGTAGATTTTCCGTATTTTGGGATCTTACAAAAAATTTACTATTATCAAAAGGGTACCTAATCCTAAAAATCACAAGGATGCTAGGAGTTTCTTTGGTTTAGCTATCTATTATGCAAGATTCATCAAATACTTTAGCAAGTTGGCCTCACCACTATCTGGTTTGCTGGCCAAAGGCTCTGAGTTTACTTGGTCTAGTCTTTGTCAAGAAGCTTTTGAGCTCATTAATGGAAAGTTAACTATTTCCCCCATTCTCTAAGGTTGAAATTGGAATTTTCCTTTCTACATCCACACAGATGCATCAGAAAAAGTTGTGTGGGTGCCATTAGGGCAGTTATAAGACAAATTAACGTATGCAATCTATTTCATCAGTATAAACTTGTCTAAAGACAAACTCAATTATATTGTCATAGGGAAGGAGATATTAGCCATTGCCCACGTTTAAACAAATTTATCCATTATGTCACTGTGTATCAGACCTTTGTACACACTAACCATGCAAACATCAAATATTTAATGAACAAACCAGATGTTAATGTTAAGATAATTATATGGTTGTTACTATTACAACATTTTTACCTAACCATTGTTGTTGATAAACTTGGAAAGGAGAATGTTGCTGCAGAATTTTTTATCCAAGTTAGCTCTATCTGCAGATGAAGAAGGAATGGTGGATGACCAACTACCATATGAAAATGTTTTCAATATCTCAACACCCTCACCATGGTTTTTTGACATATCTAACTACTTGGTTGCTAGAAAGTTCCCTCATAATCTCTCATTCAAGAAAAGAAGTAAGATCATGAGAAAAAGTGCCTCTTTCACATGGATTGGGGAAATATATTCAAGCTAGGCCATGACCATATTCTTAGAAGATGTGTGAGGGAGGAAGAATTTATTGATATTCTCTCTACATGTCATGATATCCCTTGTGGAGGCCACTTTGATGCAAAAATAACTATCTTCAAAGTTTTGCAGGAAGGATACTACTGGCCTACCCTTCACTAAAATTCTAGAAGATATAATAGCAGGTGCGGCCAGTGCCAAAGGATGGGGAAACCTACACAAAGAGAAGAGTTGTATTTGCACCCTCACGTGGCTCTTGAGCCATTTTAAAAGTGGGGCAGGGACTTCACTGGACCTATCAATTCACCATATAGATATAAAAAGTACATCATAGTCTGCACTGACTACCTGAAAAAGTGGGCTGAAATGGAATTTGTGAAGGTAGCAACCAAGGAGAAAGTAGAAAAATTTCTAAGAGAGAATGTGCTTTACAAATTAGAATACCCTAGAGAAGTAGCCACTGATCAGGGGGGGAATTCATATCTCTTTTCCTTGAGAATATTATGATAAGGAACAAGATAAAGTATAAGACTTCCGCTGCCTACCACCCTCAAGAAAATGGCCAAGTGGAAGTTACCAACAGACCCTTGGATAATATCCTCACCAAGGTTGTGAGCAGCAGTAGAAAATATTGGGCGGACAGATTGGTAGAAGCTACTTGGGCCTACAACACTACCTGGAAAACAACAACAAAATTCACTTTAAATTGAATTTGAGTTCAACACCTTAAGGATGGAAGATGAGTTAGACCTATATATCTCAAATGCCCAAGAAGAGAGGTTGATGCAATTAAATGGATTAGATGAGTTCATGTTGCAAGAAATCCTTCAAATAAAGTTAATTCAGTTTTAAAGGAAGGTCTGGCATGAAAAGTAAATTAAGGAAAAGACCTTTCAAGAAGGAGATTGGGAATTTTTCTATGACTTGAGGTTTAAGGATTTCAAAGGAAAACTCATGACAAGATGGTTGGGACCCTAAAAAGTGGAAAAATATTATGATAATGGCACATTTTAGATCATAACCATATATGAGGAAGGAATTCCCCTACTTGTCAAAGGTTATAGGCTTAAGGTTTACAAGAGGCCCCAATATAGGGAAGAATTTATAAATTCCATAAACAAGGAGGTGTATGTCATGCGAAAATCAATAGTTTCCATCGCTTCCCCCTCCTATAAAAGAAGATAAAAAAATAAATAAAGAGGCATGGGTGGAAACCTCTTTGAGGGGCCCTAGTCCAACACTATGGTTGAAAACCTCTATGAGGCAATCATGGAGCAAGAAAAAAGAAAGAAAGATAATAAAACAAAGAATAAAAGATCCTGTGGTTAAAACCTCTCTAAGGCACCCAAGGTAGGTTTGTGGGTTGGAAAAATCTATGGAGAAAACTCACTTGCCTTCAAAAAAAAAGAGAAAAAAAAAATGGAAAAAGAAGAAAAATACCTATGGACTTAAGGGTTTTTCTTTTTTGCGGGTTATTGATTAAAGATGTTTTTTTGGATCCATAGGAGTAGTTTCTCTTCATTTTATCATCTCCTCTGCTTGCACACTCCATGAACCACTCCATCATACATCTCTTCATCCATTCCATAGTTCAGATAGGAAAAATTTTCATTTTTCTTCCTAAACTATAGTTGCTACAAGAAAATCCAATAGCTACAGGATTCCTACAACACTACAAGAAACTCCTGTAAATGCTACAGGAAACTCATTCATGGATTCTAGAATCTCTCTCAGCGATTTCTGAACTTCAAGGAGAGCATGAAAATTCCTGTTTTTCCTATACCCACCATTTCCAAACCCTTATTTTACTCCATGCCCAAGGATTCACTCTCTAAGCCCTATGTTTCACCATTAGCAGCTAAGATCATTGAAAACTTGGCATGAGATCCCTTCAATTGCATACCCTCCACTCCATTCATTCCATGACTCCCTCCATAGCCTCCATGAACCATATCCCTCCATTTCTGAGCAAACTAAAGAAAGAAGAGGCAAGAAACAAATTTCTACAGGCATCAGAAAGTTTCATGTAGAAAATCTATGTGTGGTACAACAAGGACAAAATATGAAGGGAAGCTAATGAGGATGACTCCAGAAGACCACTAGTAGAATCTAGAAGAGCTATCACATAAACCATGGCACCTGAAGACCTCCATGTTGCTGGGCACTAAGATGACTCTTTGAAAAGAAATCTTAAATCGGTCTCATTTATTTGATCAACGTGGGGTTCATATTCTATTTCAAGGCTATCCACAAAGTATATAAGATCATGAAGTCTGAGGCTATGAAAAAGTACATAATATATGTTATTTAAATAATTACCTTTGTAGAAAGAATAAAAACACACAAAAATACCTGGAATTCCAATTCTGATAAAATAATTATTCTAGCTCAGAATCTATCACAATCTAATCCTTAGTAAATCTAATGTGCAAGGGAAAAGCCATGAATCACACAAATGATATCAAATGGGTAATTAAAAATTAACTTAAAAATTCATACATCCACACTTACGTCTAATTAATATCATTTTATCAACAACCTTAAGAAAACACTCAATAGCATTTAAGATACGAGATTCAATCTATTACTCACAACAAATGAAAAAGTAAATAAAAGATAACAAAGCTAATTCAAATTATACAAAGGTAATCTAACTATCCATAATACATCATAGAAAAAAAAGTCTCTAGTGACTGGGCCCCAGAAGTACTGCCTAAACAAGCTCAGTCTAAATGATTAAGATGGAATCTAATTTAACTTCATTAATCGTAATGTTTTACAGCATAACCCAAAAAGGTTTAACTCAGATCATGATCTACGATATACAGTAAAATGATAAATTGGAACATTAAAAATAATCCAACCTCTTTTGTTTCCTATTTTACTATCTTATATATATATCGCATCTTGAAAACAGGTGTAGAACTATCCTAAAAATCAAAATATTCTCAGGATTTCTCCTTCAACAATAAAAACTCCATATAGTATCTTTCGGTTTCCTGTTGCCATTGTTTTCCAACCACCTCATGGACATCAAGTTGTAACTGATATTAATATATATTTGTCTTACTTACCGTCCACTTAGAAATCTTAAGGAACAACAATCGCTCCTTTAGGTTGATCTGCATAATAGTTCACCTGAATTAAAACCTTTTTGATGTCTAAAAAGCCTATATTAACTATATCATTCTCAGCTCACTTTTATCACTCTTTTCTCTCAAATTATTAAAAATTAACATTAATCTTGGCTAAAAATATAATAATTACAAGGAAATAAGGAAGGATATTATACCTTTCTTGTGACCCAACATTACCCCACAACTTACCTATTTTCATGTCCTTGAGAACAAATATGATTCTCATGTAACAAAGTCAGAGAGTAGGTTGGATAAGATTGTTGACCATAAATTTGGAATCCATTTTTACTTTTAGGAACCCTGAAAGCCTTTCTCTTAGAACATTTTGGGAGCTCATACTCAACATTATATCCATCCAATTGATACCATATGATAGGGCATCGATATCGGAATCTAATTGATGTAGTTACTTTGGACAAGGCCATCTGATTATACAGTTTTATCCATTTGGTTGCTGCTCGGAAATTATTGTACCCAAAAGGTTCTTATTTCTTAATCTCCTTATAATATAATGACCATTATTTCTTTTCTACCTATAAGGCTTCTTCCTTGATGTCTTCAAAATAATAAAGTCTAGAAATAAGGACATATTTATGTGTGGGTGCATGTGCTGCAACAACTCCATCTCGCTCCATGAACATTTTAAGCTTTATGAAAGTATGAAAAGGTCTACTAGGTTCTCCTGACCCAGAGGTCTTACACATTTTATCTCGTTTGAAATATGTCATAGGCTCTGTGCCACTTAATTTGATTCTTTGAAAAATATATGAAGGCTTGGAATTCTACATCACCAATGAAAGGACTAGGGCTTTAATCCCTTTTCTCTTCCAACAAAAAGTTGTTCATATAGAATTCACATAAAAGACATCTAGAATTTTCCTCTTGTTCCTGAAAACATTTGATGAAATCAAAGACAAAACTGAACTTGTTTTCTAGCCCGTATGGCTTTTACCTTTAGCAAAATATACCGTTCAAGCTAAAACAGGGCATAATTTTTGGTTGGAGACCTACAAAACCATATATCATAATATATAGAGCATATTTCTTTGATTTTTTTTATTGCCTTCCGAAGCTTCCCCTGAAATTTATCTGATTTCTTCTTCACCCTTATAAGATTTTCATGAGTCTCATCCTTAGTGATGGTCAAAGATTTAAATTTCTGCAACAATTCCTGATGTTCTATTCTGGGTACTACAAACTATTTTTGCCTTTCCAACTCCCATTTCAGAATTTGAATAGTGGCCTCCTTGATCAAATGGGAGTAAGGAGGTACCACCTCTATTTTTGTGGCCTGGTTAGTGAACTCTGGTAGATTCATTTGGCTCATTGCCTCATATGTAATCATAAAGATATTTATATATGTTTGGTTCCCATGAATCTAGTGGGAATCTCCTCAACTTGGTTCTCTACTCATGTGAGGGGTATTTCTTCAGTCTGAACTCCTGCATGAGTACTGGTGACTTCCTCAGTCTAGATTTATTTATGATAAATATGGGTTCTCTTAGTCTAAAACCCTGCATGAGTACTGGTGACTTCATCAATCTAGACTTCTGCATGAGTAAAGAAATGCTCATGAGTTGTCTTGTTTTGTATTTTATTTTGGGCATAATATCTAACTTCTTTCCTGAGATGTTCCATCTTCCTCTGTAAATTCGGGTTTTCTTGCTTTAACATCTTAATTCTCCTTTTATATTTCTCATTTAACCCTTCATTGGTTTCCATGATTGGTATTGCGAGTGAGGATCATAAAATAACATCTGGAGGGGTTCTAACTTCTTCCTCAATCAAGACAGTGACAATGGAATTTCCTTCAGAATTTTGGTCATCAGGGATGGTCCCTTCTCTAGAAAATTCTAGTTTGTCTATCATTTTGGTTGATTTTTCTAGATGGTGTTGATCATGCATACCGGGTGAGGATGAAAAGATCTATGTATTTTGAGAATTGGGGGAAGAGGCTAAAGGATTAACAACTAGTTCAACCAGATTTTTATAGCGATTTTCATTTTCCTAAGAAGAAAAGAAGGTTCCCATGATTTTGAAAACTTGGGCTATCTCTTCTTCTCTAATGCGTGGTCATTCATGCTAATGTTCCATTGAAGGTTCATTTTATGGTGCATATCCTTCATATTGTACCAATTTTTTTTCCCTAGCTAGCCTTTCAGACCTTCTACACTTAGTTGATCAGGAGACAAGAACGAAGGCTAACCTCTTTTCGGCTCTAGAAAAATTTTGCGCAGTTGGGGTTTCATTAGAATTTAATTCTCTTAACTGATTGTTTCTTGTGCTTGGATGTCTTGTTTCATCTGCAGGTCTTCCTTGTACATATGGTAGGTTATTTTGTCCCAAAAGGTTGTCCTAGCTTCTGTGTGATAATGCCAATTCCCTACTCAATATTAGTTTATTTAAACAATGGTGGATAATTACAGTGGTTGGATCCTTAGCTTTACTTACTGTACCAAAAACCTCATGTAGAAGAAAAATTACAAATAATGGCATATTAAATACTCGATTTTGTCTTAAAGTTTCTAGTAGCTTGAGGTGTCGTGGTCTTACCACATCACGACAGCTGTCACATGTGATGTATCACTAGATTACGTCTACAAGCTCTAGCCATGGTTCTTTGAATTAAGTAGAGTCAAAGCCTTTCCCTTTATGGATCAATTCATCTCCAGGGTTAAAAAATAAACCCATTGCACTCTGGAGTCTAACATGCTTGACCATCCATTTTTACCCTTCCGTGGAGAGACCTCTGAACTCCGTCAAGACTGTTTCATTCATTGCTTTCTATTTTCCTTTGACAATTTTGCTTTCAAGGTGTTATAGGTCAATTTGGGCACCATTCCCAATAACTTGGTTAACTGGACATCATCCCCAGAACCAATGAATAAGGTCTATCATCCCCTATCATTTCAGTTGCTACATGCCCTAAGACAAATAACAAGAAAAAATCATCCATGAATTTCATTGCAAGGTTTCCAAGATTTGAAGTACATGTTATAACACATATGATTTAACCAACGCATTCTATCAAGGGGCTAAGTGTGTTTCATATGCAACTACCTCCATTCAAAGGTACTTTGCAAAGAACTTCCCAATACTCAAGGGTGTGCTGGTCAGTTGGGAGAAAAATTCTCATTATTCCAAAATCTCCACTTGGCTAGTGCCTTCTAGAAGAGTTCATATGTGTCAAAATTCAAATCCATGTGTCCATTTGATACCTCTAATCTTGGGAACATGTCTTGCCTATTATTAGAAAGTCATTGATTGTGAAACTACCTTCAGCTCATCTATAAATTGAGCATAGATCCTAGTGCTTGAGAAGGAAGAAATTCAGTAGAGAAATGCTGGTGGAATTTCAATTGAGGATTCGATTTGAGTGATATGCTACTGGAGAGATGTTCATTTTGATGAGGCTGGGATGATGCTGGATATGGTGACATCAAATCAATTGCTGGTTGTAACCTCCCCTTCTATCCATTAATAAATATTGCAACTTACTTTCCACATATGTATCTGTATAATCTTCTATCTTTCATATTATGAATTCTTATATGATGTATATGGTTCATATTTAATTAATTTAACTGAATAACTTGAATAGGTATCTGTATATTTCAATATCTTTGTTGTTTAGTGCTCATTATTGCAAGAAATATTTTGGCGATGTAGCTTGGATTTGAAGCTACAACAAGAGCGAGAGAAGGAGACTTGGAAGCACTTGGACTCCAAGTAAGTTTCTTGATATGTTTTGTGTGTCTATTTACTATTAGGAAAAGTAGTTGCAAAGTCTTTAATCTATTGTTCTAAATGAGCACCACATTTAGGGAAGAATTTTTTATCCGTAATCCATAATTCGGCATAACAAATTGGCGACTCCACTGGGATTTTACCCATCATCCTTGGTGTGTTTGCCTCTGTTTATCCACACAATAGCATTTACTCTAAAATATTAGGCTTTTTGAAATCAAATTTGCATTAGAAGTGTGTTAAATAGCCTGATTTTTTGTTCTCTACTATACCCAATGCAATGTTGAACAGGACACAGTGCTTGGCAGAGCACTATCTCCCACTCAAGGGTGCTTTGTAATGCACTATCTCCCCTTAAAGACTATGTTTCCCCATAGAGCCAACCAAATTCCTATTTAATTTTTCATTTCATTTCCTTTAAGTTTTTGTTTGTTGTGTTTTCAAAGTGTCTGATGCCTCATAGAGACTAGTAACTTTACCTACCTCTTCCTCTGAAAGAAAAGTTTGTTCAATGTTTATTTAAAGTGTTTTTCTTTATCATTGATGAATTAATTTCAAAGTATTTTCATTACTGCATTAGATCCATTTTCTTTTGAAAAGTAAATTGTCATTAAATTCTTTGTTTCCTATAGGAGAAATTATAGTTAAATTCTTCATTTTTCCTAAAAGGAGAAATTGTTGTTCAAATTCCTCATTTCTCAAAGTAAAAGGCATTTTCTTTTATTGATTTGATGCACTTAGTTTCCTTTTCTGAATTCACATTAAAGGAATTGAAAATAAAAACATGCATTTTCATGTAGTGGATTGTGTGCTTTGCATAGGAACAATTAGGAAAACTTCATATTAGCTTGTGCTATTTGTTGTTTGCTCTCAAATTGATTGCTCCTTTCCTCTAGTAGCTAGGATTTTCATTGAAAAAGCTAAAAGTGAAAATTTTTCTTATCATTTTAGTTTGCTTTTTAGGAATTTCCATCGCATCATCATAGTGAACCTTGAAAGGAAAATTGATAAACAAGATCAACTTAAAATTTACATCAATTTACCTAACAAAGCATTGGAACCATAACGATAAAATTTATAAGGTATAGGTTAGAGACGTGTTCCGGCATCATAAAACATAGCAGTTGTCATTAATTTTCTATGACACATTCTGAGTGTGATACCTCACTCGATGTACGTAATTATATCGTAGCTCATCCAGGTATTTTTGGGTATATCAGGTAGTGTTACAGTACGAAAAGCATAAAGGGGTGCTCTCACTATGTGGTTTCGCATCAGATAACGCTAATATGGACTTGGGCCTCCACGTACCTTTGAGTATATTTGAGAGGAAAAATTTAGGTTTCTATCCATCCATAGTGAACTGAGCCGGTCGCCTTTTAAATTGTGATAAACTGAACACAACATTTGGGGAGATTTCCTGCCCGTACCTCTTGGTTCGCCAAGAGGTATTCTGTAGTTCACAATTTCTTGGTAAACCTTTTGCCTAGCATTAGCCTTTTATTCTTTTTATTTTTTTTTGGTTAAAATAAATCAGTTATCATGGAAGAAAACAATCACTTTCCCCATCATTTTCATAGATTAGTATTGAAACCACCTTTACCACCAGAAGTTACTCTTGGTCAACTAAGGCGACATCACTCTACCGAAACCAGTACTATCAATATCTAGAGTGAAGAATCATGTTCCCATATACCAGAGTCGGCACAATTTATTTCTACACATCCTGTTTCATCTATTGTTGTAAAGACAGAGTCCTCACAACTACCCATGGTCATGATCCATTCAATCAGTGATACCATACCTCCTAAACCCAACGTTGTTCAACTGGAAGTTGATCTAGATCTTGTCTCTTTTTCCAGAACATCTACATCCCGAAGTCGAACAATCGAAATTTGTTCCTGCATTGGTCATCCGTCAATTTTCTGTAGGCATTGAGTCTCTCATATCACACAATAAACCTCCTAAAATATACTTTGGGCCTGAAGGTGAAATGCTTCCACCTGGTTTACTTTCAATTGAAGAAATCCTACAAGACGAGACACCATTAACTCCAACCCATTTTGGGGAGGATCCCTACCTGTACGATTCTTTTCCTCAAACACCATCCTCTACTTTTGTTGATCCTATTCCTATTCAAATTCCAGTTGATTCAAAAGGGCATACATTTGGTCAAGTAAACATGCCTAAAACAACATCATCGGTTGGACCATATGTTCCAATTGCGTTAGCACCTCCTCTCGCTACACCGTCTATGTTCACAACTTCACCAAAATCATATTTTCATGGTGGCCCTTCGATCCCATCAGGTTATAAATATTTACCTAGAATTTTTTCTGGTGCACCTTCAAACCCATGGACTTCACCAATGTCATCGTCTGTTATTCTAACTATTAAACCTATAGTGAGTACTGAACGACTTGATTCTTTATACAAATCATTAGGGCAATATCAAGCTGGTCCTTTTGGGTCTATTATGTCCAGTACCATATCAGCTGGACTCCATGCATTTGGAGAGAAATATTTCCCGTCTTACTATCCTCCTCATGCTGGGGGGCAACCTTTGGTCACCCACTTTGACAATACTTCATCATTTTCTGGTCAATTTGGTGTCGAAATGAATTTTTGTAAATGGCATCCCACTCTAGATCAACCTGTTCAACCTGTTACACCTAGATCACTTCCACTTGTTAATACATCTTTACCCCTATTACAGAATCAAAATGTTCTACAACAACCATTTGAGGCGGGTCCTTCAACTCAATACCCTCAAGTATTGGGCCCACAGAATCCAAATCCTTTGGCTAATTTACAACAACAACGTGTACCTAAAATCATATATTCACAAGCTGTTTTACCATATTATGGGATTTCGTAGCCACAACTAGGTTATACTTACCCTTAACCGAATCCTAGTTATTCTAATTTTGGTTATAACTTTGGTCGACATACCCCTTGGTAGTCTCAGGCGCAAATGCCTCAACCTTCATTTCAACAAGTATCATACCCAGGTTTTGGTCAACAAAATCCTCAAGCGTTTTCTTATCAAAAAAACCCCTATATGGGTTACCAATAGCAGATTCCTTATGTTGGTGCTCAAAGGCCTATTTCTCAAGCAATTCCATCATACCCTGGCTATGCTCAACTTTACCTTAATCGACAGTTACCTTTTGTTGCAACTTTAGAGTTACCATATTTAAATCAGCTAACCAATGATCCAATCAAATATGCTCCTTGGTGGCTGGTGATACCTCAAAAATTACCCTCAAATATTCCTAAGTTTAATGGAAACCCTGGGGAAGATCCGTTGACTCATGTTATGACTTATCATTTGTAGTGCTCATCAAACTCCCTGAATGATGATTCTGTTTGACTACGTCTCTTCCAACGTACATTCACTGGTCCAACTACAAAATGGTACATTGATTTACCTAGAGATTATTTTGATAATTTCACTGCCCTAGCTACTATATTTTTTACTCACTTCCAGTTACCCATATGATATGGGACTAGAATGGAAATCTTGAAAATTTTCAAACAGACTAATGCTACTCACATTTTTTATCATAATCATGAATGGCATCATCGTCGTAGAATGGTTAAGAAATTTTTTCTTGATCATCTCCTTGCTGAGTGGTTCATTAAGTCCCTATTACCATCTATAACTGAGGATGTGGCTAAGGGTGGTGTCATCAATGAATATCAGGTCATTTCTCGTGCCCAATATTTAGACTTGATCTATACCTAGTCTCACACGCTCTATGAAAAAATTCCTAACGCGACGCAATCTAATTTTATTGTTCCTCCTCAATTAAAGGACTCTCATGCTGGAGACGATTTGATTGGTACTGCAAGCACACATCATACTACTGCATCTGATCCTGCACCTTCTTCTGAAATCAATGTCGGGTCATTTGACAAAGGTAAAAGTGACAAGCAACTCGGAAGTAAGAAAAAAGGGAAATCTAAGAAAAAGAAAACTTCTAACCCATAGGAAAGATCATCTGATCAATCATTTGGAAGTAGGAAATCTCATTATCCATGCATAATCTATAATGAGGAACACTTTTTTTTTTGTTTTTCCTTACTGTACTGAAGTCCCAAAAATGATTAAGACATCACATGCATCAGCTGTGTTCATAGATCCGTTTCCGAATCTGGACACAAATTTGGTTGCTACGAATCTAGCTTCTAGTTCCCAAGTTCTTATGATATCTATCACAAAACATTCAACAGATATTTTGGTGTCAATGTGTAATAAATATTATGGTAGTTAGGAAATTGATCAACCTAATACCTCCACCATGAATCTGTCTACGGAATCAGTACTGCCTACTACTATTCCTGAATTGACGATTAAGCCACCAAAGGGAGTCGTTCATAAATCAACATATAATCCTTGAGAAAGAGCTGCTCAAAATTATAATATAGTTGAAGATTTGGCTCAATCCCCTTGATCTATGTCTGTTCTCGAGGTATTACAAAATTTTCCCTCCCAAAAAAATGCTTTATTTTGATCTATTGGTGGAATTGATCCGACTAATTCTAATCTCGATGTCTTTAATCATAAGGGCTATGTGCTGAAATTACCAGCAGAATTGGCATTCTCCATACAAGTAAATTTTCTCAATCACCTTCTTCATCGTACTATTATTGATGAGGGAGAATCTACATGCATTATGCCTCTAAACTATTGGAATTCACTTGGCTCTCCATGCTTATCTCAGTCATCAATGACGTTGAAGACTTTCGATGGGCGTAGATATAAGCCTTGTGGTATTATCAATAACCTACATGTAGAAATAGGTGACAAAATAGTGAATTTTGATGTCAAGGTTGTTGACAGACCCCTTGACTATAATATTCGAGTTGCAAGGCCATGGTTATGTGCTATGACTGCAATTGTTTCTACATATTTTAGAATTCTCACATTTCCATATAAACGTACCATCATAGTCATCAATCAGCTATCCTTCTTTTCCTCCGCTACATAGGTAATTGGAAGTGTTTTGTTCGTTCACGTAGGCCAACTATCACCTCAAAACATTGGTGTAGGACACTTAAAGGATTCCACTCTCATGGGAACCTTTGCATTACCACTACCTGCGACGTTGGCATAATTGCAAGTATAGAGACGTGCTACATGATCTCTTCCACTCCATCTGGCTTAAGGAAGAGTATGGATGATTCTAAAATTGCTACATTGGATGAGTTTTTGCCACCCAACCCTATTGAGTTGGCATAACAATCAATCTATCTAGCTTGGGCAGTGAATCCGAAATTAGATTCACCGATTGTTTGGGTTAATCATTCCTGTTGGGCCAGAATTGTGAATTACAAATAAAACACACTTCCCGAGATAGATGAAAATCTAGAACAATAGATTAAAGACTACACGACTACCTTTCCTAACTGAGAATATACACACAGAAGGATTAGAGGCTTATTTTTAATCCAAGCGCTTCTAAATGGCTCCTTTTGTTGCTTTCGTTATAGCTTCAAATTCGAGCAGTTTGTAGGAAAAATGCTTCCTGCAAGAAATAACACTAAAATAGTAGAAGATAGCAATAATACAAATGTATATTCAAGTTAATTAGCTAAATCAGTAAAGCATAAACAATATACATCAACTAAGATCTTGCAATATGGAAAATCAAAGTCAATACAAATGCATATATGGAAAAGTAAGTTGTATTATTTATTGATGATAAAAGGAGAGGTTACAACCAAATGAATGAATTGAAGTGACCCTTCCAGCAACGATCCTCAGCCCCATCACAATATAAATCTCTCCAACAACTATTACACAAATCTAACTCTCAATTTAAAATTCTCCAGCATTTCTCTACTCAAATTCTTCCTTCTCAAACACTCAAATCTGTGCTCAATTTATAGATGAACTGAAGGTAGTTTTGCAATGAATGACTTTCCAATAATAGGCAAGACATGTTCCCAATCATGTAGATGTCAAATGGACACTTGGATTCAAAGCTTAACACATGTGAACTCTTCTAGAAGACACTGTCCAAGTGGAGATTCCGGAAAAATGATAATTTCACTCCCAATGTGACCAACGCACCCATTGATGTCGGTAAACGCTTTGTAGAGCAACCTTGAATGGGGCTACCTGCATATGAAACATACTTAGTCCCCTTAGAGGCTACGTTGGTGAGTGTTAGCCACCTATAAAACTTGTCATATAAAATGGTGGCTAAATCATTTTTTAAATCCTTCAAGAAACAATTTTATACCAAATTATTAGTTCTTGAAGTCTTATGAAGAAAAATTATCCTTGAGATAAACTTTCACTGTTGTTTCCCTCATTTTTCCTCAATGAAATCTGTTGTTTACCAAAGGACAAGACTGCTGAAAAGTTCCATTTTCCCTTATTTCCCTTCTTCATTTCATTCATAAAACATTTCATTTACCCCTCATTCTCTTTAAATTCCCTTTAAACCTTTGAAAATTCTTTGGAAGGTTTAAAAATCCCTTGTTCCCCTTCTACTGAAAGCCAAAAAAGCAATGAAAATCTCTCATTTTCGCCTAAGAAACTCATTTTTTATACTAAGGCCTTAAGCCCCTTTGGCCTTAGCCCCCAGCTCCTTTTTTGCATAGAACCGGGGCTGTGTCCCACTGTTAAACCCCCATCGCACAATCGCAATCAGGGCATTCTGTGTTCCTTTTCACCTTTTGCATTCAAAAACTCCGATGCGATTTGGCCCTCTCCTTTAAAAATCCCCCGATCCCTTTGTTTCTTCACAAAACCATAAGCCTCGCAACCGAGCACTTAGAGGGTCCACACCCCAGTTGTAAACCTTCATTTCTTTGTTTTTTTCCTTTATATCTTCATAAATACCGATTTTTCTATGTTTTGAAGAAAAGCCACCGGTTCATTGTTTTAATGAAAACCAACTATTGATCTACTCCCAGATCGACGATCGTCGGAATCTCGCATCACAAATAAACAAACAAATCCTTTGTTTGTTCCCTTTAAATATTTTGATGCGATTAGGCCTTAAGCCCTTTGGCCCTAACCCTCAGCCCCTTTCTTTCTGCATAAAACTAGCATTAAGACCAAATGCTGAGGCCTAATCACGCAATCGCGATCGGACGTCCCTTTGTGTTTTGTTACCTCGCTTTTAAAATTTCCGATTGCGATTGGTCTTGTATATATAAAACCCTCCCCGACACAAAATTTCCTTTGTATTTCGTTAAAAAACCCATTTTTCCTATGCTAAAATAAAACCCGATAGTTCGTTGCCTGGTAAATTATCAGTCGTTGATCTAAGACCAATCAACGATAGTCAGCGAATCACATCAGAGTTTTTTCGTTGAACATATTTTAATAGCTATTTCCCCCCTCTAATTGGTCACCTTGTGATGCTTTCCCATCCATAGATATTCCCTGCCAGACCCAGATCCGATGGCCCACATTGTTTTGTTCCAAAACTGACATACTCGCCTTCGGCATTCATAAGTGAATCTCCATTGTTGATCTCTATAAAGATCCAACGGTCCTTGTTCAATCGCATCACAAATTTTCTTTACACCTTTCCTCTCTCCCCTGTCGATTGGCGATCCCGTGATTAGATTTGGGTCATCCATTTCATACATTTGATGGTCCAGATTGAAGCTTGACACCCTTTGTTAAATTCATAAAACCCCGCTGTATAAAGTTTTTGGTGAATACCCACCATTGATCTCTGCAGATCAACGGTCTAAAATCACCCTTTCTCCACCCGACCCCTGCCTCATATGTCATTTTATTAGCCCCAAGATTGAATCTAGGCCGTTCATATTGAAGATATAATGGTCCATATTTAACCCGGTAGGCCCAACTCATTTTGGACCTACCGCCCCCATTGATTAATCATGACCGTTCATTCCCTGATATGACGGTCTAGATTAAAACCACCTTGACCCTGCCCCCACATTTTTTGGCACACGCATCTTATCTTATCATGCTCCAAAATCCACCATTGGATCTGCCCACCCTTCATCCAATGGCCAGGGAGCCATATCGCGTAATTTTGAGTTCGATGGTTAATGTTTTAAATTTATGCGACATGGGCGGTTTTAAAAAGCCACGTGTCGGCCAGAAATGCATATCACGTTAAAACAGGCAATAACGCCTATCCACCCTTTTGTAGCCTGACACCAGTGGTTTTTATCCCCAAAACTACTTTTCCCCATTTCCATTACATTATTACATGTGTAATCTCTGCCATTGATCTCTGAGATCTAACGGCTCACGTTTAACCTCACCATTAGTTCATCACCCCTTCCCCTTCTTCAAAAGGACTTCATAAGTGAATCTCCATCATTGATCTCTGAGGTTGACCAAATCTGATGGCCCAGAATCTTTCAGAAACCTCGAATTTCGTTTTAAACCCTTTGTTAACTCTGCCAAAGGTTTTCGCCCTTTTCCTTTGAAAATTCCTCCATTTCATTATAATGTTGCCCCTCTACATTATATTTTCCCGATCAATCTCGACCATTGATCTTTGCAAATCAACAGCCCGGACTTAATCTCCTGTACCAATTATCCAACCACCTCCCTTTTGACCCCCGCAAGCAATCCTCGTCGTTGGATGCTTTCATCCAATGGTCATGATCTAACCTAAACCTCTGAAGTAGTCTAAACCTTATCCCACATGATTTTTTATAATTTTTTTTGTTTTTGTAGGTTTTAATGGTTTGAGCATTGTTTTAAAAAGAAAATTGAAGGCTGGGGATGACGATCCCCCAGGCCTTTATTTATGAAAGAGATCTTTCTGCAGGGTTCCAAATGATGTTTTATCAGTGCCTCATGAGCCCTGATGCCATTATAAAACCTCTGTAATGCCTACACATCAACAAGACACAACAAAGCTTAACCAAGCAAAGAGTATCAGTGTTAAAGGATCTAAGTCACAGCAGAGATGAAGAATTGAAGATTGTTGAACGTAGTTTTGGGAGATTATGGCCTAAAATCAACTATCTAAAAATCTAATCCACTCAATTGAAGATAGTTTGAAGAACAAAAGATAGAAATTAGGCCTAATTTACCCTAACACACAGAATTAAAATGAATTAACATTGTTTAAAGAAAAACAATAATATCTATCAGTCCAAAAAGCCTCCACTGCCACATCAAAGGCTAATTGAATCCTCTCAGCTACCAAAAGCCACCTATAGCCTCAAAGCATTCAAAAGAGGCCTAGTTATTACTAGAATAGAAGATATTTTCCTCAAGGCAACTGAATAGTTATTTCAGATCAAAGAAATTATTACTAACTGTTAGCAAAGTTATTACAAAGATAAGAAATAATTCTGAAGATATAATGGTCCATATTTAACCCGGTAGGCCCAACTCATTTTGGAACTACCGCCCCCATTGATTAATCATGACCGTTCATTCCCTGATATGACGGTCTAGATTAAAACCACCTTGACCCTGCCCCCACCTTTTTTGGCACACGCATCTTATCTTATCATGCTCCAAAATCCACCATTGGATCTGCCCACCCTTCATCCAATGGCCAGGGAGCCATATCGCGTAATTTTGAGTTCGATGGTTAATGTTTTAAATTTATGCGACATGGGCGGTTTTAAAAAGCCACGTGTCGGCCAGAAATGCATATCACGTTCAAACAGGTAATAACGCCTATCCACCCTTTTGTAGCCTGACACCAGTGGTTTTTATCCCCAAAACTACTTTTCCCCATTTCCATTACATTATTACATGTGTAATCTCTGCCATTGATCTCTGAGATCTAACGGCTCACGTTTAACCTCACCATTAGTTCATCACCCCTTCCCCTTCTTCAAAAGGACTTCATAAGTGAATCTCCATCATTGATCTCTGAGGTTGACCAAATCTGATGGCCCAGAATCTTTCAGAAACCTCGAATTTCGTTTTAAACCCTTTGTTAACTCTGCCAAAGGTTTTCGCCCTTTTCCTTTGAAAATTCCTCCATTTCATTATAATGTTGCCCCTCTACATTATATTTTCCCGATCAATCTCGACCATTGATCTTTGCAAATCAACAGCCCGGACTTAATCTCCTGTACCAATTATCCAACCACCTCCCTTTTGACCCCCGCAAAGCAATAAGAATCCTCGTCGTTGGATGCTTTCATCCAATGGTCATGATCAAACCTAAACTCGGGGGCGTTTAGCTCCAAACCTTATCCTACATGATTTTTATAATTCTTTTTGTTTTCTTGTAGGTTTTTAATGGTTTGAGCATTGTTTTAAAGAAAATTGTTGGGCTGGGGATGACGATCCCCCGTGCCTTTATTTATGAAAGAGATCTTTCAAGTGTGGTTCCAGATGTTTTATCGTTGCCTCATGAGCCCCGATGCCATTATAAAACCTCCGTAATGCCTGCACATCAACAAGACATAACAAAGCTTAACTAAGCAAAGAGTATCAAGTAGTTAAAGGATCTTAGTCACAAACCAGAGATGAAGAATTGAAGATTGTTGAACGTAGTTTTGGGAGATTATGGCCTAAAATCAACTATCTAAAAATCTAATCCACTCAATTGAAGATAGTTTGAAGAACAAAAGATAGAAATTAGGCCTAATTTACCCTAACACACAGAATTAAAATGAATTAACATTGTTTAAAGAAAAACAATAATATCTATCAGTCCAAAAAGCCTCCACTGCCACATCAAAGGCTAATTGAATCCTCTCAGCTACCAAAAGCCACCTACAGCCTCAAAGCATTCAAAAGAGGCCTAGTTATTACTAGAATAGAAGATATTTTCCTCAAGGCAACTGAATAGTTATTTCAGATCAAAGAAATTATTACTAACTGTTAGAAAAGTTATTACAAAGATAAGAAATAATTCTAAAGGTCAACAAACTCTGCTAAGAGGATCTAAAACTTAATAAAAATAATTAATACAGAGAAATATTTGAAATATTCTCCATTGAGCCCCTGAAAGGCCGAGAAGCATTAAACTATATTAATTGAGCCTAAATATCTCTTCTCTCATCCCACCTCCTCATTTTTCTATAAAATCTTCTTTAGGAGCAAATTGTTAAGGGTTGGTTGCTAAACTTTGATATTATACTTGTGCTTGAAACTTTCTACATGTAAATAGTGTTCAGAGGCTTTTGAAGCTCTGTTTCTGATCAAATAAGTTAGGCTAAGAAGAGAAGATGATTGTTGAACTGAAACATCGGACTTGAAGAATGTAATTGGATTGAAATCAATATACAAGATGATTTTTGGGATCCTGGTCTGTATCACTTCTGAAGTACTTCTTTTTGTGTTATTGTTTTCCTTTCAATATTCCATTTTGTTCACTTATTTCCTGATAAAGAACAACAAATATAGAGCTAGGATTTACTGTCAAAAGTACCCTACTCTCACTGATAAGCTTTTTCTGAATTTTTTCCTCCAAATTGTGTGTTAAAGAAGGTCTTAAGTTAAGTGTAAAAATTATCAAGGAAAGTTGGTTTTCCCTTGTCTTGATGTGCAAATCTTGAAAAGAAATTCTTGAATGATATTTTCATTATATACTCAGTAAAGTTAGACTAGAAAAGTTTATGGTTTGCCTTGTATTCTAGTTTCTTTCTCCAAAGGTAATTTTGAAAGTTTCCTAAGAGTATGCTGAAAGCAGTTTAGATTTAAAAGTATCTTATATGATCTTAGGTTGCACTTTGTTTTCTTATCTGTTTTTATCCCTTCTGAAAGTAATTATGTGGATTACTAGATTGTTTGTCTGATAAGTTAGCTTTAATACAAGCTTTTCCAAAGAAGCCTATGGTTAGCCCTGTCCTTTGGTTTGTTTTAAACAGTTACTTAAAAGGATTTTCTTGTTTGGAAAGACTGATAAATCCTAGTTGAAATTATTGTCTTTTTCCACCTCTTCAACACTTTTATTGTTCCATTACATCATTTAATCTAAAAATATCTTGTGATGTAGATGCCTTGCCCCTTGGACCACTCTTGAAATTATTGCAAAATTAAAACCTTTTAGGACTCCATAGCCCTGTTAGTCATCAGTATTTTTAACTTGTTGGTGATGACTAGTTCTAACAGCCAAGTTTTCCAACAGCTGATCCAAAATTTGTCATATTTTCCAGCTGGGAAAACACGCATAAGATTTTTTCCTTCTTACCTCTCAGTCCGCCCATGACGAGCTGAAACCCCATTATCAAATCCTACCTAGCCTCAGCCATACTAGTCTGCCCATCAACTCTAAGGAGACAATCCAAATCCGTTCAAAGTACCTCCCCTAAGTTAGGAAGTGGCGCTTTAAGGCATTTCACCCTTGGAAAACTATCAAAGAGCCAAAAAACATCCATCTTCTATAGACCAGTCATAACAGACATCCCACTCTAATAATAAAGTTGGTCACAACCCTAAGTTGCACCACTTATACACCCTTAAGTCTCAGCAATACATAGACCATAATCTCAAGCTGATTTTTAGGTGTTTTACAGTGTTTGATGGATCTTTCAAGGATAAAAACATATCAGCATCTCAAAAGAAAATTCTTGGCTCCACATGAGAAGACAACTGCTTCTAAATGTGATCTTGAGCTTGAGATGCATCTACAGGGAAAAGAGTTTCTCATCAAGCTCTTGCAACCTCTTTCAAGGCCTGAAAGGATAGTGGAAGAAAAACAACACTATCAAGGGCTATTAACATCACATCGCTAAGAACCTCCTTCATCTATAAGCAGAGGGTTTTGAGAGCGCCTCCTTCATCTATAAGCAGAGGGCGATGGCCAAAGTTTGACTTGAAGAGTTGCAACTGACTACAGCCTTCATAGGGCTGAGACAGAAGGTTGACAAAACATCATATTTTTTTGCCAAATGAAAGGCCTCCTTCATTCATAAGCAGTGGGCCAGAGAAATCATTATTTCTAGGGTTTCTCACTGACTGATAGGAAAATTAGAAACATAATAGGATATATTTGAAATAGAGAAATACAGAGACCAAAAAGGAAAGCAGGGGTACCACTGCAATCCAAGGAGGTCAAGCTTATCTCTCAACAAGGTTTCTGTCAAAAGACAGTCTGCAGCTCCAAAAAAACAAAATTTGAATAGTGTTTGATGAGGTGAGTCATTGCACAGGCGAAAGAACTAATGATGATTATTTTTCAAAGGTACTGAGCTTCCTACTCATAAGGGGATGACCTTCAGATTACTCATCATAAGTTGATATGATCAAGAGTGACAACAGGTAGGCTATACAAAGACCAGAGGTATAAAAGGGATTTTGAAGTGGCATTTAAGTTTCTTCTTCAGCAAAAAGACATTGGAAATAGGTATATAGGGTCATAAAAGTGCAAGCGAGATCATGACATGTGTTTCAAGACCTGGAACTTGGTAAAGGCATTGTGAGCATGCCACTGTCAAAAGGAAGGCCCTTTTTCCCTATGAAAATGTGTCAAAGATGATAATGCAATCCAGGAGATTATAACTGAGTTTCACCTCCCAATCAAAGAAAAAACATCAGTTAAAGGCACACTTGTAATCCTCACACAACTCAGAGAATTCTTTTCCTCCTACAGTGCAGAAAATCAGAGGGAATTTTTTTCTCTCTATGAAGAAAACAATCAGAGTGTTAAAATTTCTCCATAAAGTGTTTTCTCTTCAATAGGGGAGGTCAGGCTTATAAAAATGATCATTACCATTCTACCGTGATTAAGCAAAAGTCTGGGCTATATGTTCAAAAAGAGGTGAGCTCCATGTTTGATTTTAAAACAAAAGACTTTTGAAAGGTTTTTCAAAAAACCATCACTTATTACACCGAGGGGTCTTATCCTTTTTCAAATACAAGGAAGTTAGGGACCATTGCAAACTCCTTTTGCAAACTCCAAATCACGAGAAAGGCATTCCTTTGATGTTTACGAGATCGGAGAGAGTAAATTTGAGTGATTACACAGAAGTTTTTGGGCTCAGTGACTGCATGGCGTGACTGTACAAACGCGCGGCGCGTTCAGGCGCAAAATTTGCAAAGGGATAAATGGTGGCACGGCGGGCCTGTAGGTGCGCGCGGCGTGCCTGTGGGAGTTGGTCCTGTCAGCCCGACAATGACCCGACACATGTTCCTGCATGGAGTTTTCTCCTTTAAGAGTGCCGCGCTCATCTTGCACCATATGAACACCTCCAAAAAGTGGTAAAGTCACTCCTTTCCTCCAGTAAGATGACACCATCGACCCTTAAGGTATTTATGCACCTTCATACTCCTTCAAGTTGTTGAGTGGTGAAAAAAGGGTTGAAATCCATAAGTCTAAAATCACAGTTTTGAGTTTGCTAAGGAAGGTGTGTTTTGTGTTAAAAACTCGAAATTACTATATTGTTATTAGCCTAAGGTCTGCATATTAGAATTGCTGAGTTTTTGGTATAAAAACAAAGTGACTGCCCTAAAAAAAAAAATTGAAAGATGGGACAGTTTGGGAAAGGGAGTTAAGGGTTGTAAAGTGAAAGCAATATACCTGTTTTCAAATAGTTGTAAGCATCCCATAATTTTTTTTGCCTTTTCAAGGATTTCTTCTGTGTTAACAAGGAAAAAAAATGTTTAAGCTTTCATTCCATAAAGCAGGGCTAGTGAGGAATCTGCCATTATAATTTGGAGGTGTTTTGGTCAAAACTTTGTGTAAAGAGCAGTAGAGTTTAAAGAAAGGCAGTTTTCTATTTGAGGAGGGTTTATTGTTGTTAAAGTCCTACATTTCTCTATGACCACATCAAAAGAAAAAATAAACTTTGTCACCTATTACACAGTAAACCTTGGACTGTGTTTTACCTTTTTTGATTGACTGTGTTTATGATGATGAATTGATTGGTTGAAAAGCATACAAAAGGAGCAGAGTGTTGGTTGAAGAAGAGTCTTGATTGTTTAAAAATCCTACCGACCTTTGTTACTCCATCAAAAAAATTTCAAACTCTGCCACTTTATCTCATACACACAGTAACCTTTGACTGTGTAGATACATTTTTTGGTTGATTGTGCTTCTGTTGTTGAATCTACTGGTGAAATGGCCTACAAGGGAAAAGTAGTGTCTTGAAGCTCAGAAGATTGTGTTTTTACCTTTGTCTGAAATAAAAGGCTATACTGTGTCCTAAAAACATCAAAAGGTAGGGTATCCTCACCAAAAACACAGGAAAGTCCCTTGACTGTGTTTTTCTTGATTGATTGTGTAATTCATTATGAACATTGGTTGATTGATATGCAAAGGTTGGAAAAGGCAGTTTTCTGAAGGAGCAAGGGTCTTATACCCAAGGAGGTCATCACACACCACATTTGAAACCATGGTTGCCTTGATCAAAACAGTGACTGACAGAGAAGGTAGATTTTTGTTTAGCAGCATGAAGATGATGAACAAGGCCATGACAATGATGAGCAAGGGCAACCAAGAGGTGATACACAGCAGCTTCCTGAAGGGAAGCGCCCAGCACGGAAATTGAAGAAAGACACATCAGGACTTGATATTTTGGCCACCACTTTGAAGCATGTTGCTAAGGACCCTTGAGGGTAATACAGACAGATTTTGGGCACATTTTGACATATTTTGGTTTTTTGGCATTTTTGAGTTTTTGGTCAAAACTCATGAAATTCGCCATTTCATTTTGGGGATTCGTCAAAGGAGGAGGATGGTATCATTGGATGCCATAAATTTAGTATCACACCCTCAATGATTTTGAGGACATTTGGAGATCATTTTCCCCCTCGAACTGGCAAAAAATGCTTGCTTTTTGCACACTCTGCCCGGTCTATTAGCAGACTGTAATTTTTGGTTTTTTACACACAGGTGCAGTTTTTGAGGACTTCCAGGCATCATATTGGAAAATTTTCAGTTGTCCCAGAAATTATACACTTAGAGCTTTCCAACGAGCTATCATGAGCCTCGTTTCAACATTGGGAAGGCTGAAAAATGTTGCCGGAAAGTTGGGGGACTTTTTGCTGATGTAAATTTTGAATATTTTTGTAATTTTTGAACCTTAAAAAACTGATATTTCCTCATGTGCGTTTAGCTATTTTTGCACATGAGAAGTTGTGTAAAGTCAATTTAATTCCATTTTTTAGCATTTTTTAGATATTTTATGAGATATTTTGTGCTTTGGGCTTTGCAAAGCCTCAAGGACAAGATTAAATATTTTGATTAGGCCAAATGGATGGCAAGTTGAACCATGATGTTTTCCTCACTTTGGCCTATATATTCCAAAGGCTTTCATTGTAAAATAGGGCTGAACTTGAGAAGAGAAGCAATATATTGTCATATAAGCTTTGGAAGAAATACTTGTATTATGCTTTTGGATTGCCTCTTGGATGATCTTGGATGAATGAGGAAGGATTGTTGCTGGATTCAATGACTTGGTAGAATGGTATAGTGTCTCTTGCTTTGTTGTTGTCTTCTAGTTTTCATTCATGAGTATATGTTTCTTGCTTGCTATAGATCAGTAGAGAAAAAATTTGAGATATGCCCATGGAGGCACCTCAAATTTCCTGTTTCTTCATAGCTTGTTTGTTTTCTTCTTCCTAAGTAACATAAAATAATTCTTGACTGCTCTTTAATACTTAGGATATTGTTGCTTGTTTCTTCCATGGTTTTATACATGCTAAGTATGACTTACGGTACGCCCTGCTTACCTATGGACAGCTATAGTTCCATCCATGAAATTTCTCTTTGACTGATTAGATTATCGTTTTGTTGAACCAAGGAGGCCTAGTTTCGATCTAGCCCTTTGCCTAAAACAATGCAAATCTTGTTGTTCAAAGTGCCCAATAACTTGAAGTATTGTGTTTGGGCATTCCGACATAGTAAGTTAAGTTGTTTTTCTGTCTTAAGTGTCTTCCCCAAAGTCTGATAGCCATTTCCCAAAGTTAGAGGGTCTTATACTTCTATGCATGGCTTGAATGTTTATTTCTATGTATTCATTAGCTTATAGTTACATTTTGCATGATTAATGGTTTTCCCTACCATGTTTATGTTATCTATTGAACTATTTATGCTTGAAACTCTTCGTTGTTCACAAAATTGATGTCCATTTACTCCATTTTGCCCAAAGATCCTTTCTACCTTGAATCAAATCAGCCCTTCAACAGCCCCGTATCACCGTCTGATAGCTTTCTTGACCTTTTCGACCGCATAGCCCAGTTGATCTAACATATTTTTACCTATCTTATATCTTTGATCAGTTTCATCCCCCACAACATAAAAAACCAAAACCAAAAACATACTTCATAACTAGCCTAAAATCAGAACATAATAAGAAAACACACAGATATCCCTTACATATATAGAGAGAGCCATCTCTGAGTCCAGGAAGGCTAGGTCCTTGGGCTTGAAAGATTGGTTTGATGTTACACTGTCATTTGGCTTGCCAATCAGCCAAATCACGGGACCCTAACATAATGGAAATCACAGTGGGACTCTGAGTATTAAACGAACTTAGATTCCATAGACCTTAATAGACCTTTAAGAATACTATCTGACTGACTTATCCCACCGCTTACTAACATAATGGCGATCACGGTGGGACTCTGATTATTAAATAAAATTAGATTCCCTAGACCTTAAGATACCTTTAAGAATACTATCTGATTGACTTATCCCACCGCTCACTAACATAATGGCAATCACGGTGGGACTTTGAGTAAAAATAAAAATAAAAAAATCCTAGGTATCCCTTAGGAACTCTCAAAATCTCAGTCAAACTTAGAAGAGTAGAATCTGGTTGTCTCACCATCCTAGCAAAATGATGACTCAGCTGTAGAAAACTTTTCCAAACCTCAGGAATATATAAAACTCAGAAAACCCCAAAAAAGCTCCCTTAGATTGGTTTTTGATAGTATTGGTGGTGGACCAGACACATATACCTCAAAACAACTAAAAATCCACCTGGCGACTCCACTAGCCTCCAGTAGGCCTTACTACTTTACCGATATCTAGGTTACTATCCGACCAACCTATCCCATCGCTCACTAACATAGCGGGAGATGGTGGAACACTGAGTACATGAAAGTATAGCAAACTCTTATATGCTCTTTAGTACTTTAGATACTTAAACAAGCAAGCAGTCCATAAGATCATTTAGAGTAAACTCTTTTTGTTATCGCCACCCTAGAAAAGTGTTGAAACAAGTTTAGAATACTTTAAAAAAACCATAGGTTGCACATAAGAACTCAGAAAAACCCCAAAATATTTCCATATTGGCTTTACCCTAGTTACTGGTGGTAGACCATAGCTACGTCTTTACAAAAACAAACAAGTTCCACCTGGTGACTCCACTAGCCTCCAATAGGCCTATTTCCCCACTAGTCCTTATAAAGTATCCTAGGAATGCATTAAGCAACCCCAATCATGCTGATGGTGGAAAGCACAATGAAAATCCTCCGCCTGAGGACACAAAGGAGATATGCTCTGATGAGCAGAGAACATATCCCTGGATTCCCACACAAAATGCCTACAGATGTAGATTGGATTAAAAACCTACCTCTCTTTCAAGATGAAAATGTTGACGACCCATTTTTACACCTCATCAATTTTCATATACATGCATGGAGGTTAAAGGTTGAATGGCATGAGGACTGCCTCATGAAAATGTTCATGGGTACATTAGAAGGAAAGGCAAGAGAATGGTATGAAAGCCTAGAACCTGACATCTTATTTTCTTTGAAGGATTTCCACAAAGTATTTTGTAAATGCTATATAGGGCATTGTCCATCTCTATCATTAGCTGAAAATTGTTGTGATCAATTTGAAAACCTCATACAACACCTTGTAAGCATTGAATAACACTTAGGAAATTGGCATCCTGAGGATTTTTTAGAGGAGGTCCATAATTTTCTTACCCAAGATAACCATCAAGATGACCAAGAAGAGTTGACCCTAGATGAAACCCATCAAAAAATGAGAGAGGATCCACAAGAACTCTTTGAAAAGGTTGAAGCAAATAACAATCCATCTTCCTTTCCTCATAAATTACAAGAGGATATTCAGCGACAAGATCAACTTCCATGAAAAATGGAAAGAATTTTTTGCCCAATCCAAAGAAAACAGAAAATACCTTCTCCTTTAAATGAAGAGGAAATAGATCAAATTATAAACATGCAGACATCCTCTGAAACTTCATATAACCAAAACTTCTCTGATCCTTCTCTTGTTAATCCTGCATATCATAAGTCAGAAAATAGTTTTGTAAATCAAGTTAAAGAAAAGAAATTTGATAGTCCAATATACATGGCTGGTGACATTACTTATGTTAATGATTCTCCAATTTTTGATCAATATGTTAATGATTATGATTTCCAAACAGAAGCTAACTTTGTAGAAGACTGAGTTTTTGACTTTCGGGAGAAAGCTCAGTTTCATAAACTTCAGAAAAATGAGCAGCCATTACAGGTCATCTATGACACTGATGAGGAGAGCCTTCAGAGTTTAGAAGTAAGTGAAGAGTCTCAGACTCTTTGCTCTACTTCACTTCAGTCCATCAGAGATAACATTCACATAATTGGAACTAAACAATTTTTCAGCTTTGATGATGAGGTTGAGGAGGATGATGAAATTCCCAAGCATGTTGTAAATGAGAAGCCTTTTCCTGAAATGGTTGAAGAAATCATTTTGAACATGGAATATTCCTTAACTCCAGATTTGCAGCTACCAAGTTCCATTGAGTTACAAATTGTAGATGAAGAAATAGAGGTTGATAAACACATGGGAGTTGTCACACTATCCTGTCAAGATAATTTACTGTCAAAGTGTATCCCTGCCCATCAACCAGATGACCTTCACACAATTTTTAGCCCGCCCTATCAAAACACATCAGCTTGGAAAGAAAAATACACTGCAATATATGATGAGTCTGACATTTCAAGTGATCATGAGCAAGGGGAAGAGTTGCTTTACCAGGAGAGTCCTAGATATAGCCAAGTGGAAGAAAGAGTAGTCCTGAATGAAGCCTATATCTCAAATCCTCTAGATCAGGTATTATTCCAATATCCATTTGTTGTTTTCCTTGAGAAGTCTGAAAGAGTAGTGGGTTCTATCATGAACAAGTTTCTACCAAGAATGAGAAAGAACTTAAGCACTAGTGTCCGAAAACAAACCAAGTGGGAGTGGCCTTTTCATTACTTCAGCATCATGAAAGAACTAAACCAGAATCACCCATGTAATCATCTACTTGACTGGTTACATTGGAAAGAAGAGTTCACCAAATGTGTATGTTGTGTATAGTTTAGGCTAGGATAGGTAGATAGTTAAAGCTCAGCCTTGTGAACATCTTTCCAGTTTTAGATTGTTCGAAGAAAAAGTGAAAAAGAGGAAGATACAAAAAACAGTAAAAAGTAGAAAAAGGGGGCAGTTTCTAAAAAGAAATGGTAAAGTTCCATGTTCCAAAAAAAAAATTAGTCCTTCGGAAAGCGAGCAAGTCTAAATGTCGCTACTAGTACTTCAATGTCTTGTTCAGCTATCTAGCCTAATCATAGCTTAACATGTTTAAATTTATTTGCTGATAAGTTAGTGAGTGAAAAAGATGGTCAAAATTGTGTGATCTTGACTTATCAAAGAGAGTAGATTAGGAAAAGATACTGGTTCCACACACCCAAAACAGAACCAAAGAGGGAAGCGGGGATGGAAAACAAATTATGCATCTTAGCCCTGTTTTTCCTTGTTTCCATTTCATGCAGAATAATATTTGTGTGCAACTTGTCCTTTATGCCGCAAATACATGACAAATCAGACTATCTAATCCTGATTTGATCATATTTTAAATTTCATGTTTTACATTAGAGAACAAGATCCTGTCAAACAGCTTAATCTTGACAGTTGATCTAGCGTAGGTAGAGTAATGAAGGAGTTCACCAGTTTAATCTGAACTCCCAGTAGATATAAGTGTATAATTAGATAGGTTCATTTTGCAAAAATAAAAAATATATGTTGTCAAAAGGCTTCTAGTTCAAATGCGCCAAAAAGAAGAAAAAATGTTAGGAAAGATAGTGGGGTGGGTAGAAATATCATTGATGCTAATCATGCTGTCACTTTCAAGAAATAGCATCAAGGAAGAATGAAATTTTGCGCCAATGGGTAAGGCACTGGTCTTTATAAGCCAAAGATCTGAAATTCTGGACACCTCCTGAAAAGGAGCTGCCCTCCCCAAATGGAGCCACTGTTAGTCATCAGTATTTTTCACTTGTTGGTGATGACTAGTTCTAACAACCAAGTTTTCCAACAGTTGATCCAAAATTTGTCATATTTGCCAGCTGGGAAAACACCCATAAGCTTTTTTCCTTCTTACCTCTCAATCCTCCCATGACGAGCTGAAACCCCATTATCAAATCCTACCTAGCCTCAGCCATACTAGTCTGCCCATCAGCTCTAAAGAGACAATCCAAATCTATTCAAAGGACCTCCCCTAAGTTAGGAAGTGGCGCTTTAAGGCATTTCACCCTTGGAAAACTATAAAAGAGCCAAAAAACCTCCATCTACTATAGATCAGTCATAACAAACATCCCACTCTGCTAATAAAGTTGGTCACAACCCTAAGTCGCGCCACTTATACACCCTTAAGCCTGAGCAATACATAGGCCATAATCTCAAGCTGATTTTAGGTGTTTTACAGTGTTTGATGGATCTTTCAAGGATAAAAACATATCAGCATCTCAGAAGACAATTCTTGGCTCCACATGAGAAGACAACTGCTTATAAATGTGATCTTGAGCCTGAGATGCATCTACAGGGCAAAGAGTTTCTCATCAATCTCTTGCAATCTCTTTCAAGGCCTGAAAGGACAGTGGAAGAAAAACAACACTATCAAGGGCTATTAACATCACATGGCTAAGAACCTCCTTCATCTATAAGGAGAGGTTTTGGAGAGAACTTCCTTCATCTATAAGCAGAGGGCGATGGCCAATGTTTGACTTGAAGAGTTGCAACTGACTGTAGCCTTCATAGGGCTGAGACAGAAGGTTGACAAAACATTAGATTTTTTCGCCAAATGAAAGGCCTCCTTCATTAATAAGTAGCGGGCCAGAGAAATCATTATTTCTAGGGTTTCTCACTGACTGATAGGCAATGTAGAAACATAATAGGAGATATTTGAAATAGAGAAATACAGAGACCAAAAAGGAAAGCAGGGGTACCACTGCAATCCAAGGAGGTCAAGCTTATCTCTCAACAAGGTTTCTGTCAAAAGACAGTTTGCAGCTCCAACAAAACAAAATTTGAAGAGTGTTTGATGAGGTGAGTCATTACACAGGTGAAAGAACTAATGATGATTATTTTTCAAAGGTACTGATCTTCCTAATCATAAGGGGATGACCTTCAGATTACTCATCATAAGTTGATATGATCAAGAGTGACAACAGGTAGGCCATACAAAGACCAGAGGTATAAAAGGGATTTTGAAGTGGCATTTAAGTTTCTTCTTCAGTAGAAAGACATTGAAAATAGGTATACAGGTTCATAAAAGTGCAAGAGAGATCATGACATGTGTTTCAAGACTTGGAACCCGGTAAAGGCATTGTGAGCATGCCTTTGTCAAAAGGAAGGCCTTTTTTCCCTATGAAAATGTGTCAAAGATGATAATGCAGTCTAGGAGATTATAACTCAGTTTCACCTCCCAATCAAATAAAAAACATCAGTTAAAGGCACACTTGTAATCCTCACACAGTTCAAAGAATTCTTTTCCTCCTATAGTGCAGAAAATCAAAGGGCAGTTTTTTCTCTCTATGAAGAAAACAATCAGAGTGTTAAAATTTCTCCATAAAGTGTTTTCTCTTCAATAGGTGAGGTCAGGCTTATAAAAATGATCATTACCATTCTACCGTGATTAAGCAAAAGTCCGGGCTATATGTTCAAAAAGAGGTGAGCTCCATGTTTGATTTTAAAACAAAAGGCTTTTGAAAGGTTTTTCAAAAAACCATCATTTATTACACCGAGGGGTCTTATCCTTTTTCAAATACAAGGAAGTTAGGGACCATTGCAAACTCCTTTTGCAAACTCCAAATCACGAGAAAGGCATTCCTTTGATGTTTATGAGATCAGAGAGAGGAAATTTGAGTGATTACACAGAATTTTTTGGGCTTAGTTACTGCGCGTCGTGCCTATACAAATGCGCGGCACGTTCAAGCACAAAATCTGCAAAGGGATAAATGGTTGTGCGGCATGCCTATAGGTGCGCACAGCGTGCCTATGGGCATTGGTCCTATCGGCCTGACAGTGACCTGACACATGTTCCTGCGCGGCGTTTTCTCCTTTAAGAGTGCCGCGCTCATCTTGCACCATATGAACGCCTCCAACAAGTGGTAAAGTCACTCCTTTCCTCCAGTAAGATGACACCATCGACCCTTAAGGTATTTATGCACCTTCATACTCCTTCAAGCTCTTGAGTGGTGAAAAAGGGGTTGAAATCCATAAGTCTAAAATCACAGTTTTGAGTTTGCTAAAGAAGGTGTGTTCTGTGTTAAAAACTCGAAATTACTATATTGTTATTAGCCTAAGGTATGCATATTAGAATTGCTGTGTTTTTGGTATAAAAACCAAGTGACTGCCCTCAAAAAATAATTGAAAGATGGGACAGTTTGGGAAAGGGAGTTAAGGGTTGTAAAGTGAAAGCAATATACCTATTTTCAAATAGCTGTAAGCATCCCAAAAATGTTTTTTCCTTTTCAAGGATTTCTTCTCTGTTAACAATGCAAAACAGTGTTTAAGCTTTCATTCCATAAAGCAGGGCCAGTGAGGAATCTGCCATTATAATTTGGAGGTGTTTTGGTCAAAACTTTGTGTAAAGAGCAGTAGAGTTTAAAGAAAGGCAGTTTTCTATTTGAGGAGGGTTTATTGCTGTTAAAGTCGTACATTTCTCTATGACCACATCAAAAGCAAAAATAAACTCTGTCACCTATTACAGAGTAAATCTTGGACTGTGTTTTACCTTTTTTGATTGACTATGTTTATGATGATGAATTGATTGGTTGAAAAGCATACCAAAGGAGCAAAGTGCTGGTTGAAGAAGAGTCTTGATTTTTTAAAACTCCTACCGACCTTTGTTACACCATCAAAAACATTTCAAACTCTGCCACATTATCTCATACACACAGTAACCTTTGACTGTATAGATACATTTTTTGGTTGACTGTGCTTCTGTTGTTGAATCTACTGCTGAAATGGACTACAAGGGAAAAGCAGTGTCTTCAAGCTTAGAAGATTGTGTTTTTACCTTTGTCTGAAATAAAAGGCTATACTATTTCCTCAAAACATCAAAAGGCAGGGTATCCTCACCACAAACACAAGAAATTCCCTTGACTGTGTTTTTCTTGATTGATTGTGTAATTCATTATGAGCATCGACTGATTGATATGGAAAGGTTGGAAAAGGCAGTTTTCTGAAGGAGTAAGGGTCTTATACCCAAGAAGGTCATCACACACCACATTTGAAACCATGGTTGCCTTGATCAAAATAGTGACTGACAGAGAAGGTAGAGTTTTATTTAGCGGCATGAAGATGATGAACAAGGCCATGACATTGATGAGCAAGTGCAAACAAGAGGTGATACACAACAGCTTCCTGAAGAGAAGCGCCCAGCACAGAAATTGAAGAAAGACACATCAGGACTTGAGATTTTGGCCACCGCTTCGGAGCATGTTGCTAAGGACCCTTGAGGGTCATACACAGATTTTGTGCAAATTTTGACATATTTTGGTTTTTCGGAATTTTTGAGTTTTTGGTCAAAACTCATGTAATTCGCCATTTCATTTTGGGGATTCGTAAAAGGAGGAGGATGGTATCATTGGATGCCATAAATTCAGGAGCACACCCTCAGCGATTTTTAGGACATTTGGAGATCATTTTCCCCCTCGAAGTGGAAAAAAATGCTCGCTTTTTGCACACTCTGCCCGGTCTATCAGCAGACTGTAATTTTTGGTTTTTTACACACAGGTGTAGTTTTGGAGGACTTCTGGGCATCAGATTGGAAAATTTTAGTTGTTATAGAAATTAGACACTTAGAGCTTTCCAGCGAGCTATCATGAGCCTCGTTTTGACATCAGGAAGGCTGCAAAATGTTGCTGGAAAGTCAGGGGACCTTTTGCTGATGTAAATTTTGAATATTTTTGTAATTTTTGAACCTTAAAAAACTGATATTTCCTCATGTGCGTTTAGCTATTTTTGCACTTGAGAAGTTGTGTAAAGTCAATTTAATTCCCTTTTTTAGCATTTTTTAGATATTTTATGAGATATTTTGTGCCTTGGGCTTTGCAAAGCCTCAAGGACAAAATTAGATATTTTGATTAGGCTAATAGGATGGCAAGTTGAACCATGAGGTTTTCCTCACTTTGGCATATATATTCCAAAGGCTTTCATTGTAAAACAGGGCTGAACTTGAGAAGAGAAGCAATATATGGTCATATAAGCCTTGGAAGAAATACTTGTCTTATGCTTTTGGATTGCCTCTTGGATGCTCTTGGATGAATGAAGAAGGATTGTTGTTGGATTCCATGACTTGGTAGAATAGTATAGTGTCTCTTGCTTTGTTGTTGTCTTCTAGTTTTCATTCATGAATACATGTTTCTTTCTTGCTATAGATCAGTAGAGAAAAAATTTGAGATATGCCCATGGAGGCACCTCAAATTTCCTATTTCTTCATAGCTTGTTTGTTTTCTTCTTCCTAAGTAACATTAAATAATTCTTGACTGCTCTTTAATACCTAGGATATTGTTGCTTGTTTCGTCCATGGTTTTATACATGCTAAGTATGACTTACGGTACGCCCTGCTTACCTATGGCTAGCTATAGCTCCATCCATGAAATTTCTCTTTGACTAATTAGATTATCATTTTGTTGAACCAAGGAGGCCTAGTTTCGATCTAGCCCTTTGCCTAAAACTATGCAAATCATGTTGTTCAAAGTGCCCAATAACTTGAAGTACTATGTTTAGGCGTTCCGGCATAGTAAGTTAAGTTGTTTGTCCGTCTTAAGTGTCTTCCCCAAAGTCTGATAGCCATTTCCCAAAGTTAGAGGGTCTTATACTTCTATGCATGGCTTGAATGTTTATTTCTATGTATTGATTAGCTTATAGTTACATTTTGCATGATTAATGGTTTGCCCTACCATGTTTATGTTATCTATTGAACTAGTTATGCTTGAAACTCTTCATTGTTCACAAACTTGATGTCCATTTACTCCATTTTGTCCAAAGATCCTTTCTACCTTGAATCAAATCGGCCCTTCAATAGCCCTGTATCACCGTCTGATAGCTTTCTTGACCTTTTCAACCCCATAGCCTAGTTTATCTGACTTCCTTTTACCTATCTTATATCTTTGATCAGTTTCATCCCCCACAACCTAAAAAACCAAAACCAAAAACATACTTCATAACTAGCCTAAAATCAGAACATAATAAGCAAACACACAGATATCCCTTACATATATAGAGAGAGCCCTCTCTGAGTCCAAGAAGGCTAGGTCCTTGGGCTCCAAAGATTGGTTTGATGTTACACTGTCATTTGGCTTTCCAATCAGCCAAATCACGGGACCCTAACAAGCCCAATGGGCTAAAAACCAGCGTCATATCTATCCTATCATCCAAATCTTGTTCTGATTGCTTATACCTTCACCCCTTTGAAACTATTTCATTTTAATACATTCCACTCAACTAAAATTCATGCTCAACCATCCAAAACCAAAGAAAAACCCTTGTTCTTAATAACTAGCCTAATATCACACATAAGCCTTAAAGATAAATCAATCTTTGCACTTATTAGAGAGATCCCTCTCTGGATTCAGGAGGGCTAGATCCTAGAATCCCAAAGTGGTTCCAATGTCCTCTCCATAGCTTTAGTCTCACCAATCTACTGAAATTACGAGGAGATAATATTTCTAGCGACTCCACTGGGGAACTCTGAGTGAAATTACACCTATACATTCTTAAGGACCTGAGAAAAACACTTGATTCAAGAACATTTGGTATATTAGCCAGTGGGGACTCAGTCAAGTTTCAACTTAGACATACTTAAAGACCCCTTGAGTACAATTAGCCCCCTTCAAGCACTACTAAGAAAATGGTAATCATGATAGAACTTATTTGAATCGGTGACAAACTAAGGAAACCTTAGGATTCTCATAAGAGCTTATAAAACCTTGAAGGAATTAGCTAAGTTAGCCATAAGAGTTTATTTTCTTTGTCTCATCACCATAGCTAAGTTTTGAAACATATTTAGGACACTCTTAGAACCCGTAGGACTGAAATAACTCAGAAAATCAAAAAATATTTCAGATTGGTATTCAAATAATCATGGTGGTGGACCATAAAACCTTTTACCTCTAAAAGAGCTAAAAAAATTTACCTGGTGACTCCACAATCCTAAACAGACCTTAAGGCTCCACTGGGAAGACCCATTATCATCATAACATCATTTAAACTCAATTAAGAGGACTTAGGATTAAAGTTTTCTTTTTTAAAAGATCAGTTAGCCTCTTAAAGATTGTTATAGTTTGTTAAAATTTTCTTATCAAGATTGGGTCTAAAAACATATCATAGTGGCTCCTAGAAGGATCCATACTAGAGCCTATCCTGACCCAAACCCTCCTGAGATAGTTGATAACCTTGAAATAATACTTAGGAAGTCTCTTAAGGCCAAATCTTCAACTATTATCAGATCACTCCATAGAGCTAGTTCTATTCTTGAAAACCTTGCAGCTCTACAACAATCATAAGTTGACTTAAGAAATCCATTTAGAACTAGGTCACTTGATGATACAGATCAGATAAATTTAGTGCCTTCACTTTCATCCCAAGACAGAAGTGAACATCTTGGTAGCAGACAAATTACTCCACCTGATTCTCATTTCCTTCATAATTTTGGTTTCTCTCATCCTAGATCTGCTCAACAATCTATTGCTGATCCATTTACTTCTATTCTTCATACATCCACTATCCAAACTACTCCATTCTAGCCCACTTTCACTCTGATCAATCCACCACTTGTAAACCCCCACTGTTTCCACAACCTCCTATCATGGGAACATGGTATGCTCCCCTAGTCCTCCCTTTACCCCTAGTCATTCTTCCATAGGACTATCAGTCCAAAATACCATTGTATCATGCCAGTGGTGCTACTACTGCTTCACAACATGTGGATAGGGTGAATGACTACTTTGAAAAAAATGAGATTGATGATGAAACTGTCAAACTTAGATTATTTTCTCAGAGTTTAGGGGGAGAAGAAATAAAATGGTTTAAAGGATTAACCCCTCACAGTATTAATGATCTCCAAGAATTCCATCAGCTATTCTTAAACAAATGGGAAGTTAGTAATAATCCTCTCCAAATAATTTCTGATTACAAAAATCTCCAAAGAAACACTGGGGAGAGTGTACAAGCTTATTGCACTAGGTTCAACAGTGTTTATAATGCCCTTCCCCGGACTTAAAACCTCCACAAGGCTCAGATTTAAACAAGTTTCCTGAAGGATTTGATCCTAAAATGGCCTATCAACTGAGAGAGAGAGAGAGAGATCCTTCAACTCTTGAAGATATGCAAAAAGGAGCTCTTGCTGTGGAAGTTAATTTAATGGAGAAAAGAGCAAGAATGAGGAATGAGAAGAAAGTTTCCTTTAGAGAGGAATCTACACCTTCCACATCTAGCTCAAATATGGAAAGAATGATGGAGGAGATGATGAAAAATATGAGCATACCTAAGAGAGCAGAAGCTAGTCAAAACCAATCAGCTCCTCAAAACAGAAATCAAAATCAAAATCACAATTTTAGGAGAAAACAACCTCAAAACAGACCAAGGGAGGCTGATCAACAGATTACTCCTCCTATTCATCAAAAATATGTAAGTGAGGTTGATGAAACAATATAACAAACATATGAAGATGACATAAACATGTTGGGAGTAGATAATGATGATTTTGGCGTTCATTACAATAGAAAACAAGGTCTATACACACCTTATGATGACAAAAGAGCAGAAGATGAATTTTATTGTCAGGCAATGGAAAATGTCATCTTAGAAACCACAAAGGAATATGACCTTAGGAGTAAAAGCAATTAGGAAACTCCCAAGACTAAAACCTCTGAAGATTTTGCAAAAAATAGCTCTATAAATAAACCCAAAATTACAAAACAGAAAGATAAAACAGTGGCTGGAAATTCTGATAAAAACAAATAAAAAGGCACTCAAAGTACTGAAAAATAGAGTGCAGACCTTAGTAGCGTTAGCACCTCATCTAGTGCTCCTGTTAAAATAATTTTGACAAATGTAAATAGAGGAATTCAGAAAATTGATTTTGCTGATAGAGTGGTGGTTAATAAGGCTGAAACAGGCACTTCAAAGAATCATATGCCTTTTATTTTGGAGCAGGAAATTGCCAGAATCAAGATCTTTATTCCCCTTACAGAATTAGCCACCCAAAATGTGCACAGATCCCAAATTTTGAAGGCTTTTAACATAGAATAGAATAATGACACTGTCAATCTTAATGATGACCAACCAGAGCTCATATTTGGTCCTAAGATTGAGGGTAGATATTAAGAAGGAGAAATTCCTACTTTTTATGTTAGTTTACAGATTCATGAAAAAATTTTGCACAATGCTATGCATGATTCAGGGGCCTCTCATAATTTAATGCCCAAAGCTATAATGGAGAGCCTAGGCCTTGAGATCACTCGACCTTAAAAATATCTCTACTCCTTTGACTCAAGCAGACTGAAATGTTTAGGATTAATCAAAGACCTCTGTGTTAACTTAGCACAAATTCCAGCCAAGTGTTTAGTCATGGATATTGTAGTGGCTGATTTACCCCAAAAATATGGTATGTTGTTATCAATATCTTGGGGAGCTAAGTTACAAGGAACTATGCATATGGATATGAAATATGCGACCATCCCTATTTTTAATCAAACAAGAAGACTTTACAGGGAATCTCATATGCAATACATGGTTACTAGCCAAGAGAGACCGCAAAAATACCCCCTTTATTCTGTAAATACAGGCCTTGACTCATTTATCCTTTTCAATGATGAAACGTTAAGTGAACAAGTGACCTTAACTAAATTAATGGCAGATAGAGAGGAGGAGGAAGACAACATAGAAGTGTCAAAACAGTTTGCTAAACCTGAAAACTACAACAAACAAAACACAGGTCTAGAGCTACAAATCATTCATCCATTGCTTTTAAAACTTGAGAGTCAAGAAAGAAGTCCTCAACACAATGAAAAACCTGAAGAATTAAAACAAATTCAATGAAGTGCTGATCTTCAAGAACAATCCGAAAGCACACTAGTTGAAGAGGATAGTAACCAAACTGATAAACCTAAAACTAGTCCTCTTTGGAGTATGAAATTCAATGGGTCTTGCACTAAGAGCAATGCTGGTGTAGGTGTCTGGATACATAACACCAAAAATAATCTCACTGAAGGCCATTCCTATAGATTAAATTTTCAGTGTTCGAATAACATAGCAGAATACGAATCCCTTCTTTTAGGCTTACACTTTTTGAAGAAATTAGGAGCCAAAAGAATAAAAGTTCATTGGGATTCAGAGTTAATTTTTAGGCAAGTAAATGGAGAATATAGTGTCAAACACCCTAGACTTAGAGCCTACAGGAATGATGTCATGGATTTGTTGAAAACTTTTGAGGAATCCCAACTTATTTTGTCCCAAGAGATAAGAATATCATCGCCCACAGTTTAGATTTCATTGCTAGAACATGTTTAACATCATTTGAAACCAAACAATGCACAACTCAAATTAAATTTAGACCAGTTGTCGCTGATAACGAGAAATATTGGCAAGTTTTTGATGGAGACAAATAAATAGAAGACTTCCTGTAGTCCATAAATAAATTTGAACTACCAATTTCAGATTCATACTATGAAACAGACTGTCCTAGTGAAGAAAATATACTTGATGAAGAAGAAGAGTCTCTAGAGATGGCTGATGTAAATATGTTGTCTAAAAAACTTGAAAACATAACAGAAATTAGTTCAGAGTTAGAAAAACAAGACTTAGAAACTTTGCAGTCTAATAGTCAAATTTTTCCAAAAGGTCTAGTCCCTTTAGAAGAGTTGTTTGATTTCAATGATGTGGCCAAGAAGCCAAAGCTGGAGCCTGTGGAAAATGAAGTTGAAGAGTGTAATATAGGCAATGAACTAGAACCAAAGATGATCAAACTGTCTAAAACTATACCAGCTCACATCAAAGTGAAATACATAGAGCTGTTTAAAGAATTTTCTGATGTTTTTGCATGGAGTTATGAGGATCTAAAATCCTATGACATTAAAATAATTCAGTACAAGATACCTCTCAAGGAAAACCAAAGCCATTTAAACAAAAACTATGCAGAATAAACCTTGTTTAGTTACCTTTGGTTGTGAAGGAAATCGTGAAAATGTATGAAGCTGGTATTATTGTCCCTATTAGATATTCAGAATGGGTGTCTAATTTAGTGTCAGTTAGGAAAAAGACAGGAGAAATAAGGCTTTGTATTGACTTTAGAGACTTAAAAAAAGCCTCATTAAAGGACAACTACCCTTTACCCAAGATGGATCATATTTTACAAAGGGTAGTTGGTTCTAAAGAATTTCTTTGCTAGATGGATTCTCATGGTACAATCAGATTTTAATACATCCTGATGATCAATTAAAGGCAACCTTTACTACACCTTGGGGCACTTTCATGTATGTGAAAATTTCCTTTGGTTTAATGAATGCTGGTGCTACTTTTCAGAGAGCCATGGATACTGCATTCTTGGAAGAATTAGGCTACTTCATCATTATTTACTTTGATGATGTCACTGTTTTTTCCAAAACAGATGAAAAGCACTTAGAACATTTGAGAAAAATCTTCAAGAAGTGCAGAAAGTTTGGGATATCTTTAAATCCTAAGAAAACAATGTTTGGTCTCCAAGAAGGTAAACTCCTTGGAAACATCATTTCAGAAGAGGGGATAAGGATAGAAACAAAGAGGATTGATGGTATTTTGCAAATCAACCATCCAAGAAACATCAAGGAACTACAATATTTCATTGGAAAGATTAATTTCTTGATAAGGTTCATACCCAACTTCGCTGAGCTCCTTAGAGACATAACAAACATGTTCAAAAAGGGAGAAGAGGTTAAGTGGACCTTAGAAGCAAAGAAGTCATTCAAACTGGTCAAACAAGCATTAACCAAAACACCAGTTCTTATAAGTCCTGATTTTTCAAAAGATTTTTTCATTTTTTCCTTTGCATCAGAACACACAGTGGTTGTTGTCCTATTACAGAAAAATTCAAAGGGAAAAGAGCAGCCAGTTGCATTCTTTATTAAGGACTTGAGAGATTCACCTCTAAAGTATAACATTATGGAGAAACAAGCCTTTGCCTTAGTCAAATCTTTAAAAGACTTCAGAGTTTATATTTTACACTCCCATGTAATTGCATTGGTGCCTAACTCGGTTGTTAAAGACATTCTAACACAGATCAACTTGGATGGTAAGAGAGGAAAGTGGAAAGCTATAATACTTGAATATGATCTAGAAATCAATCCCACTAAACTCATTAAAGTCCAAGGTCTAGCTAGATTAATGGTTGAATCAAATTTTGAAGCTCTTGATATAAACATGATAAATGCTTTAGATGAACAAGAGAAACTGTCAACTCCCATTATTGAAGACCATTTTATGAATTCCTCTTGCTATGCTGATATTACATATGTTTTTCTCAATCTAAATATACCTCTTCGTTTGTCAAAAACAAAGGAAAGGTTTTTAAAGTTAAAAGCAGTAAATTACTACATTTTAGATAAATGTCTTTATTGGAAAAATGAAAGTGGGTTATTTCTTAAATGTTTGCCTAAGAATGATGCAGAGAAGGTTAAGCACAAGTTCCATGAAGGAGAATGTGGAGGCCATCTCTACTGGAGACTACCGCCAACAAAATCCTTAGAGTTGGTTACTATTGGCCCACCCTCTTTCTAGATGTACACAAGATGATAATTTCCTGTCATAAATGCCAACTTTTTGAAGGCAAAATAAAATTTCTTCCCTTACCTTTGCATCCAATCACTGTTGAAGATCATTTTCAATAGTGGGGTTTAGACTTTATAGGAGAAATCCATCCACCCTCATATGCCCAGCATAGATGGATACTCACTCCAACAGACTACTTTACCAAATGGATTGAAGCCATCCCTTCTAGGCAAGCCAATGACTCTGTCATCATAAAATTTATTGAGACTCATATCCTCTCTAGATTTGGCTGTCCTAGGAAGATCATCACTGATAATGTAGCTTCATTTGGATCCAAGAAGATGGTTGAATTCTGTCACAAATATCAAATAACATTGGGTCATTCTACTACTTATTATCCTCAAGGTAATGGGCTGGCAGAATCCTCAAAAAAAGTTTGGTAAACATAATTAAGAAGTTGCTAGAGGACAACAAGAATTCTTGGCACACAAAGCTGGTACATGCACTATGGGCTGACAGATTGACACTTAAGAAATATATTGGAATGTCAATCTACCAGCTTGTGTATGGAATAGATGCAATTTTTCCAACCAGCCTAGGTGTGCCAGTTATGAGACTGGTCCAAGAAGTGCAGTCTGAAGACAATGACATGATCAGAAGGATTAATTAGACTATACATCTTCAACAAACCAGAGAGGTGGTTTACAACAGAGCATTACAAAAGCAAGAGAGCATCAAGAAGCTCTTTGACAGAAGGAAAAAATCCAGTAATTTTAATATTGGTGACAAAGTGTTAAAGTGGGAATCAAGGAGAGAAGACAAGGGCAAGCATGGGAAATTTGATAACTTATGTCTTGGCCATTATCTCATTAATTCTACTACTGGTAATAATGCCCATTTTTTGCAGGAATTGAATGGAGCTGAATTGTTTGGGGGTCATGTCAATGGAAGGATGCTCAAACATTATTTCATTTAAACTATATCAGTTTGGAAGCCTTTTATTTTTTCTCATTGTAAATATCATACTCCTCATTGCATTCAATGTTATAAAATCAAAAATACAAAAACAATAGAAAGAGAAAAGAGGGCAGATTGTAAAAAACAAAAAAGGTATAGCCCCATACCAAAAATAGAAATAAAATCTGAAACACACTCCTAGTTAGTCATACATTCTAATCATGAATAATTAGTTTTAAATTTACTGCTAATAGGTTAGTGAAATTAGATTTTCCAAACAGCTTAATCTTGACTTATCAATTAGGTAGATTAGGATAGAAAAATACAGGTTCAAACAAGCTTAAAATATGAACCTATGAGTTTTCAAAAGAAGAATGACTCTAATCTGTTTAAATTTTGAGTCAAAGACAGAAGTAAAATTGTTCTAATAAGCCCAAAACTTGAACCAGTTAACAAATAAAAACAGCTCAAACAAGTTTAAAAACAGAGCTGTAGAAAAGACAAGGATGTTCCTAAAAACTTTCAGATCTTAAGCCTTCGCCATTTTGATTTAATTCTCTGCAAATAATAATCTATGTGCAGCTTTTTTTTATGCCATAGATCAACAATTAGTTATACTATTCAATCCTGACTTTTCTACTTTTAAATTTCTTGTTTAAGAATTTATAGAATAAAAATTTGCTGGATAGTCTAATCCCAACAGATAATAGTTAGGTAGAGAATTTTATGAACTCAAATGTTTAATCTGAGTTCATGGAGAAATAAGAAGTAGACTTAGATTATTTTTATGCTTTCAAAAGAATAAAATTTTTGTAAAAAGAGTTTTCCAATCCAAACGCACTCTGAAAGAACAAAAAATGTTAGATCATTAGGATTGGGCAGGTAGAAAGCTTGTTTTGATAGAAATCCATTGTTTTTCATGGCTGTTAACATTATCAGAGCAAAAGAAGGCCAGAAAATTAAGGAAATTTGTAGCCCAATGGATGAGGCATTGATCAGCTCCCACAGAATACAAGTTTGAATTTCTTGACACCTTCAAGAAGGTGCCATCCCCATGTGGAGCCACTGTTAGCCACCTATAAAATTTTTCATATAAAATGGTGGCTAAATCATTTTTTAAAGCTTTCAAGAAACAATTTTATACGAATTTATTAGTTCTTGAAGTCTTATGAAGAAAACTTATCCTTGAGATAAAATTTCGTTGTTGTTTCCCTCATTTTTCCTCAAAGAAATCTGTTGTTTACCAAAGGAAAAGACTGCTGAAAATTTCCATTTTCCCTTATTTCCCTTCTCCTTTTTCCTTCTTCATTTCATTCATAAAACATTTCATTTACCCCTCATTCTCTCAAAATTCTCTTTAAACCTTTGAAAATTCCTTTGGAAGGTTTAAAAACCCCTTGTTCCCCTTCTACCGAAAGCCAAAAAAACAGTGAAAATCTCTCATTTTGGCCTAAAAAACTCATTTTTTATACTAAGGCCTTAAGCCCTTTTGGCCTTAGCCCCCAACTCCTTTTTCACATAGAACGGGGTTGTGTCCCACTATTAAACCCCCATCGTGCAATCACAATCAGGGCGTTGTGTGTTCCTTTTTTCCTTTTGCATTCAAAAACTCCGATGCGATTTGGCCCTTTCCTTTAAAAAGCCCCTGATCCCTTCATTTCTTCACAAAACCATAAGCCCCACAATCGGGCACTTAGAGGGTCCACACCCCAGTTTTAAACCTTCATTTCTTTGGTTTTTTCCTTTATATCTTCATAAAAACCGAATTTTCTATGTTTTGAAGAAAACCCGCCAGTTCATTGTTTTAATGAAAACCAACCGTTGATCTACTCCCTGATCAATGATCGTCGGAATATCACATTGAAAATAAACAAACAAATCCTTTTTTTGTTCCCTTTAAATCTTCCAATGTGATTATGCCTTAAGCCCTTTGGCCCTAACCCCCAGCCCCTTTCTTTCTATATAAAACCAATGTTACGACTAAACGCTGAGGCCTAATCACGCAATCGCGATCGGGTGTCCCTTTGTGTTTTGTTACCTCGCTTTTAAAATTTCTGATTGCGATTGGTCCTGTATATATAAAACCCTCCCCGACACGGACTTTCCTTTGTATTTTGTTAAAAACCCCATTTTTCCTATGTTAAAATAAAACCCGACAGTTCATTTCTTGATAAATTATCAGTCGTTGATCTAAGACCGATCAATGATAGTCGATGAATCGAATCGGAGTTTTTTCGTTGAACATATTTTAATAGTTGTTTCCCCCCTCCGATTGGCCACCTTGCGATGGTTTCCCAACCGTAGATCTTCCCCGCTAGACCTAGATCCGACGGCCCACAATCTAACGTAAACCTCTGAAGCAATCTAAACCCTATCCCACAAGAGTTTTTATAATTTCGTTTGTTTGTGTAGGTTTTAATGGTTTGAGAATTGTTTTAAAAATAAAATTGAAGGCTGGGGATGACGATTGCCCGGGCCTTTTATCTTTCCGAAGGGTTCCAAATTATGCTTTATCAGTGCCTCGTGAGCCCTGAAACCATTATAAAACCTCCGTAATGCCTGCACATCAACAAGACACATCAAATCTTAATCAAGAAAAGAGTATCAGTGTTAAAGGATCTAAGTCATAGCAGAGATGAAGAATTAAAGATTGTTGAACGCAGTTTTGGGAGATTATGGCCTAAAATTGACTATCTAAAAACCTAATCCACTCAAATGAAGACAGTTTGAAGAAAAAAAGATAGAAATTAGGCCTAATTAATCCTAACACACATAATTAAAACAAATTAACAGTGTTTAAAGAAAAATAATAATATCTATCAGTCCGAGAAGCCTCCATTGCCACATCAAAGGCTAATTGAATCCTCTCAGCTACCAAAAGCCGCCTACAGCCTCAAAGCATTCAAAAGAGGCCTAGTTATTACCAGAATAGAAGATTTTTGCCTCAAGGCAACTGAATAGTTATTTCAGATCAAAGAACTTATTACTAACTGTTAGCAGAGTTATTACAAAGATAAGAAAGAATTCTAAAGGTCAAAAAACTCTGCTAAAAGGATCGAAAACTTAATAAAACAATTAATACAGAGAAATATCTGAAATCTTCTCCATTGAGCCCCTCAAAGGCCAAGAAGCATTAAACTATATTAATTGAGCCTATATATCTCTTCTCTCATCCCACCTCCTCATTCTCCTATAAAATATTTTTCAGGAGCACATTGTTAAGGGTTGGTTGCTGAAATTTGATATTATACTTGTGCTCGAAACTTTCTACATGTAAATAGTGTTCAGAGGCTCTTGAAGCTCTGTTTGTGATCAAATAAGTTAGGCTGAGAAGACAAGATGATTGCTGAACTGAAACATTGGACTTGAAGAATGTAATTGGATTGACATCAATATACAAGCTAATTTTTGGGATCCTGGTCTATATCACTGGTGAAGTACTTCTTTTTGTGTTATTGTTTTCCTTTCCTGTATGCCATTTTTTCCACTTATTCTCTAATAAATAACAACAAATATAGATCTAGGATTTATTGTCAAAATTACACTACTCTCACTGATAAGCTTTATCTGAATGTTTTCCTCCAAATTGTGTGTTTAACAAGGTCTTAAGTTAAGTGTAAACATGATCAAGGAATGTTGGTTTTCCCTTTTCTTGATGTGCAAAACTTGAAAAGAAATTCTTGAATGATATTTTCATTATATACTCAGTAAAGTTAGACTAGAGAATTTTATCGTTTTCCTTGTCTTCTAATTTCTTTCTCCAAAGGTAATTCTGAAAGTTTCCATAAGAGTATGCTGAAAGCAGTTTAGATTTAAAAGTATCTTATCTGATCTTAGGCTGCACTTTGTTTTCTTATCCGTTTTCATCCCTTCTGAAAGTAATTACGTGGAATACTGGATTTTTTGTTTGATAAGTTAGCTTTAATACAAGCTTGTCCAAAGAATTCTATGGTTAGCCCTGTCCTTTGGTTGGTTTTAAACAGTTACTTAAAAGGCTTTTATTGTTTGGAAAGACTGATAAATCCTAGTTGAAAGTATTGTGTTTTTCCACCTCTTCAACACTTTTATTGTTCTCTTCCATCATTTAATCTAAAAAGATCTTGTGATATAGATGAATTTCCCCTTGGACCACTCTTGAAATTGTTTCACAATCAAAACCTTTTATGTCTCCATAGCCCAATGGACTAAAAACCAGCGTCATATCTATCCTATCAACCAAATCTTGTTATGATTGCTTATAGCTTCACCCCTTTGAAACTCTTTCATTTTAGGACTTTCCACTCAACTAAAAATCATGCTCAACCATCCAAAACCAAACAAAAACCCTTGTTCTTAATAACTAGCCTAATATCACACATAAAGCCTTAAAGATAAATCAATCTTTGCACTTATTAGAGAGATCCCTCTCTGGATTTAGGAGGGCTGGATCCTAGAATCCCAAAGTTTTTCCAATGTCTTCTCCACAACTTTAGTCTCACCAATCTGCTGAAATTAAGGGGAGATAACAGTGAGCTCCCACATGCTATATAATAAACTTCAAACCTTGGAAACCTTAGTTTGATGAGAATCATGCTTGATTTGTCTTGTTATTGCCTTAGGGAATGTAGCAACTTGAAATGATAGGGAATGATAGAACCTTAGTCATTGGTCCTGGAGATGATGCCCACCAGGTCATTGGGAATGATGCCCAAATTGACCTATAACAATTTCCCCCTAAAGCATGAGGTCAAAATAATAAAAACATTTTATTGAGATGCTTTAAACTGTGATGGGCAAGAGATGAATCAGAGTGGTCACCCGCATCAATCTTACAATACATTACATCATGATATATCCTCTTTGATCATACTTTCTGAGGGTAGGCATTCCCATGTTCAGCAAATAAACAATCTAATAAGATGTACATAATTCAGAAAGTCGTCGACACTAGAATGTTACCCAATGTAGACATGCCTACAGATATAGGTCCATGTTCGGATGAAAATCTATATGTAAGGTTACCGTATAGATGATGTGTACAAAAATCCTAAAATTGCAGCCCAGATGGCTAAAACTAGATCCGGGGTCTTCTTATCTCATTCAATCCATCATTTAGGTACAAGTCTAGCCATGTGAATATATGATTTGTCGTTGAACATGGAAATACATCATTTTATTACCAACCAATGATGTGATCTATTAACAAACGCAAGAGAACCACCATTAATGAAAATGTCCCTCAAGGTACTGCAGTACATTTTGTAAGGCATGAATAGATGATTTGATGTCAAACGCCAAAAAAAATCTTTCGATCAATGGTCCGGAAGCGAGGATATTGTCGATGCTGTAACAAGCCTCATTGTACTGGAATATGATGTTTCTAAGTGAAATTCCTAGATATTGATTTGTTGTTGACAGGAAGTCACCTTATTGTGAAACGGGAGTTACTGATTTCAGAGACAAGGGTATGAATTGATATAGAAATTTTTAGGGATGACGGTCATGAGACTAAAAGTTTACGAGTATTGCAGAAGGATGAGTTTATTCACCGGATGACTTCTCTTGAACATATCAGTGACACTGTGATGAGTTGGCAGCATTGACCCAAAACCGAGGTGAAGGTATGATGAATCATAGTTGTGAATGAACCTTCAAGGTGATTACCCAACCCAAACAGTCATGGACATGGAGTGAAGGAAGTGTCATGTTCAAGAGAAAATTGCTACCATAAAGAAATTTTGCTCACTTTTCCCAAATTTTCCCTGCTCATTTGTCGACTAGTACCTCTTTATTTTTTAACAAGCTTGAGGAGGATAACATTTTCTTGATCTATAATTCAACCCTTCGGATGAATAAAGTATTTCTATTTAACAATTTAACGAGTCTAGCGATGAATGAAACTCAATTCTTGCCATGATTGACAAGCCCATCGCTATTTTATGTTTTAACGAGCTTAACGGCGGTGATAGCCAAATCCTTTTTCATATTTAGAGAGTTTGAAAAAGTGGATGAAAGAAAACTCCATGAGTATTTTTTCCTAAATTTGTCACTCAGATCCAAAAAAGTGTAAAATAATATCTTAGAGAACCACTTTGGTCATGTTTAACCAAGGTATTCCTTTTTTGTAAATAATCTATCTCAGTCTAGAAAAGGGTTAAACTTATACTGAGTAGATATCAATTCATTTACTTTTACGAGCTCGAAAAGAAAAGTTCTCTAAAATATTTTCACATTATCGAAGTCTGAAAAGAGTTGAAAGAAGAATCCAAGGGTTCCTTTTTCGCTATTATAGAAGCTCGAAAAAGAGAGAAAAGTGCTCTTCAAATCCTTTTCATTTTTAACAAAGCTCGAAAACTAAGGAGAAAAAGTATGCTTTGTGGTCAAGTCATTCTTTGAAATAAATCTGCACGACTAATATGTTCATTAGTTGTATTTCTTGTTCAAAACAACATCAAATGGATTAAAAATACATGTTTCATGATAAAAACATAATAAAACTATATACATAGCAATAAATTTAACTTGCAACTAATTAAATGACTATTTGAAAGTAGTTTCACTATTCATTTTTACCATTCCATTGTTACCATTTGTATTTTGGAGCTCTGAACCTAATTTTGCCCCTTATCTTCAGCTGCTGATTGCGATCATTTTTGTGGATGGATTTTGTCACTGTTTGATCTAGGTTAGTGCCATGAACCTCGTATTCCCTTTGGTATTCATTTCATTTCCAATTTCTACAAATTTTTAGGGTTTTAATGCCCCTTCGGTAAATTCTGCCAAAAACGAGGGCAACACACCCCTGAATGTCGAAACCTGCGTTGCATAGCAAGTACAGTGAAGTGTAATTGTAGGTGCAACACACTGTCTCTTGTCAGTGAGTGCGTTGGGCGCAGTTTAAGTTTTTTATTTTCTTACTATGCCCAAAATTGACCTAGTTTTTTGCAATAAATGGAATCTAATGGATCTTATGGTTGTGTTTCAGGTTTCCATTAGATTATAATGAAAATTACATGGAGGGAAAGAGAACATGAAGAAAAAGATATGATTTCCTTGAATGATCTAGGTACTGTAAGAGCCCAAAGAGATTGTAGACTACTTAAGTACTTCAAATTGTCCGGGATGAGGCAAAAAATAGAACTCTTGGAGTTCTTAGTTAGAGCATGGGATCTAGTGATAGAGGCATTTCATATTAAGAACCAAGTGGTTCCTATATCAATTGAGGATGTGTATTTTCTCACAGGTTTGTCGAGGAGAGGTTTTCCCATTTCAGTCTCAGGGTCTATCGTTGGAGGAGAGATAGTGAGGGATTATATTATGCAGAGTTTCTATCTAGGGGAAAAACCTAGCAAAGATGAAAAATAAACATCTGGGATGTCAGATATTTTCCTTTGAGAACTACCCTTTTTACAATCGCTAAAATTTCCGGCACTGTTACAATACATGTAGCGAATAGATCATATATGCAGTATGCGCTAGAGTGTATGGAGCCAACAGTCTTCAACTGGTATGAAGATGTTCTACCTCAGATAAAGGAACAACTTAGTAAAGAAAAGGGAGGAAGGAAGAAGAATTTTAGTTATGGTTTTATCCTTATATCCTTCAACTTGGAACGAATTCCATTGATGTAGCCATAGCATGTGACACTGGATATAGCTAGCCCTAGAGATCCTTGGATGTAGAGATGGGTAGAACTCATGGGTCGGCATGCAGGCCAATCGATTGTTGGGTTCTCTACTACATTCTTCACCTGGTTCCGTCGATAGATCATCACCATTGATGAGTATGCGTACGTAGGCATTGATTTTCGAGGAGATCCAGATTTAGCACTACTAGAAGGTGCTCAGTGGGATGTAATAGGTAAGAATGTTTTGACCATGCTTTTTTATTTTCCTAGGTTTTATACAATGTTTTTGTGTTTTGATTTATTTCCAAGACTAAACTAAATGTTTGATGTAATGCAGATTTTGGTCGCATTCAACCAGTAGTGGAACCACAGCGCGAAGCAGATGTGTTAGTAGAGAGGGATGTGAGGAGATCAGTCCTTCAGGATATTGATCTGGCTGAGACTCTGAATGAGCTTCAACAGTGCATAGAAGGCTTGACCTTTGGGATTCGAGATTACCAGATTGAAGAGCTTCCTATGTGACTGTAGCAACACACTATTGGGGTTCCAAACCATTGGATGCAACTACTTCGTAGGATAGCTAGATCTATAGCATGTTACCATGAGCAACACTAGTTTACTTATGACATTTTGCCTACATTTTGAGGTCAGATGACCAATGTGTCTTGGGAAATTTTTTTGTAAGAACCTATAACTATCCATCTATATGATTTCAGAGTTTTTCCTATGTTTAATGCGCAATCCTATTCAATGAATTTTTTCCTTACATATGTTGCAAATTTCTGTCTAAAACTTGATTAGTTAATGAATCAGTGAATGTGTTCAAATTTCTGGAAATGTGTTGATATTGAATAAAATCAAAATGTATTTCCAGAAGTCAAGCTCTTAGGAACAATCTAAGAAGTGTTGGATTTCTGACGGTATAAACACTAGTAAGTTGTAGTACCACAAGTTGTGAGTCTAACCTTATGATTATGCGATTAATACCAAATGAAATGGAATCAAAGAGAAGTTTGATCAACGCGCTATACTCAATGATATTGTTCGTCAATCTACCAATACAAATCCCTTGAAAACTCACTAACTTGTCTTTTGGAGAGAAAATGGCCCACACTGCAGAGGATAGATTCTACATACTATGAATAGCATCATCAGCATATCCAACAAATGTTTCTTAATATTCAGACATATGTGATTAAATGTAAAGCAGATTACTAAAATCAATAAAACTCTAAAAACAAATTAAGATAGTGAATGCAAATCAACAACATATATACAATATAATATGAAAAATTACCATGCTCATGATTAAGCATAGTAATGTTTCAAATACAACCCATTTCAAGGCCGAGTCAATGGAATTCCATCATAATCAACTAACTCATCGGCACCCTTAGCAATAACTCTTTTGACAATATAGGGGCCATGCCATAACGACTCAAATTTCCCTGTAGCTATTACATCAACTTCTTGATTGTAGAGAAGGACCAAGTCGCCCTCTTAGAAAATGTGAGGCTGGATGTTTTTGTCGTATTGTGCCTTTATATATCTCTTATGCACTTCATTGGCCAATTGGGCTTCACAACGCGTTTCATCAAGATGGATGAGGTTAAGGAGACATGCTTCTTCTTCTAAGGTGTTAGGTAACAAGTCTATTGCGAATTTTAACGATGATATTTTGCATTGGATTGGTAAGATAGCTTCCATACACCAATTTAAAAGGAGTAAATACATTTGTGTTTCTCATCGAGGTTCAATACACCCACAAGGTAGAGTACAACATCAAATGCCAATTTCTTTTACAAACTCTTATCATTCATTTAAGAATTTTTTTAATAGCCTCAATTTGTCTATTTGATTGTGGATAATAAGGTGTAGAATTATCACGTGACTATCCTAACTTGGCATTCAATTAAGACATCATGTGGTTGCGAAAATTCTTCCCATGATCTATAACTGTAGCCTGTGGGACCCCAAACCATGCAATAATGTGGTTAAAGAAAAACAATGCAGTTGTTTGTCCTGTGTTGTTGAATGTAGGCATCACTTCGGACCATTTGGTAAAATAGTCGACTACGACAATATTATAACCATGCCCCCCAGACAAAGGAGGGTTCAAGGTCATGAAGTCAATACCTCATTTCGTAAATGGTCTAGCAGAGACAACAGGATGCATTGGCGATGGCAGTTTGCAGATTTTACAATAAACAATCTAGCATGCATGACAACTTCTAACTGTGAGGATGCAGTCTCGAAAAATAGTAGGCCAAAAGTAACCAGGGCAGAGTATCTTATGCGTGGTAGCATATCTACATAAATTTCCACCAAAAACCTTAGCATGACAATCATTTAATACTTTTTCGGCCTCCTCATGAGTGAGGCACCTCCTTAAAATGGTATTGACACCATGACGATAAAGTGTATCGTTGACGATCAGATAATCTTTGGCTTGGTATTGAATACGTCATTGTTCAGAGCGAGAGGTATTAGGTATAAAAGTTTAGGTTTGGAGATAAATTATGAAATCCCCATACCAAGGATCATATGATCCGATCAGAAATAAAGACTCGTCTGGAATTGATGGTTCCAACATAGTTTCAGTACTGTCAGAGGGAAGGTCGGAGAGAAGCTCAGCCAGTACTAAAGACTTCTTTCACTTGGATTTGATAAATTCAAAATCAAATTCCTATAAAGTGACAATCCATTTTGAATATTTTCCCCTAAGAAATTGACGTGATAAGATGTAAGTCATGGGGTTGTAATCTGAAACTATTGTTGTTTTTCAGAGTAGGATATAATCACGAAATCTTTGGATAGCTTGAACAGCTGCCAAGGCAAGCTTTTGTAAATATGAGTACTTAACTTTTGTATCATTGATATTATGACTCAAATAATAGATCGAATGTTAAATTCCTTCTTCTACTTGGAATAATACCATAACAATGGTTGTTTCGGCCGCGGCGATATATAGGAAATAATCGTTTTGATAATTAGGAGGATACATTAATGACACTCGAACAAGAGTGTCCTTGACAACATTAAAATAATTTTTCACAACATGGTCCCAATGGAAGGGAACCCCCTTTTTCAAGAGTTGAGTAAATCCTTTAGCCATTTTGGCATAATTTGGAATGATCCTCCTTAGGAAGTTTGTCTTTCCTTGAAGTTTCTATATCTAAAGTAAGTTTGATGGCGCAGGCAAATCAAGAATGGCCTAAACCTTCAAAGGGTATATTTGAATCCCTTCTTTTCAGACTACGAATCCAAGAAAATGACTAGAACCAACAAAAAACACATATTTATGTGGATTGAGGCGCATTTTGTAGTATCGGCAGCATAAGAAAATGGCTCTCAAATGCATCGGGTGATAAGTACGATTTCGTGAATGCGTTGGTAAATCATTTAGATATGGTTGAACAATGTGCTTGATGTCATTGAAAGCATAATCCATTTCTCTCTGAAAAGTTGCCCCAGTGTTCTTTAAACCAAAAAAAAGTTTCTTGTAAGTGAATGTGCCCCAAGGACAGATAAATGCTATCTTATGTTGATCATCTAGGTGGATATTGATTTGATTGTAGCTAGAAAATCCATCCATGAATGAAAATATTTCACATCCATTACAATCATCAATAATCTGGTCAATAAAGGGAGTAGGATAGTTTTCTTTTGGAAAAGCATGATTAACATCCCGATAATCAACACAAACTCTATTTTTTCCTTGTATTTTCATGACAGGAACGATATTGGATACCCACTTACTTAGCGGAACAGGGTAAATGAAACCATCACACAAAATTTTTTCAACTTCTCCTTTGATGGCAGTGACTTTATTTGGATGAAGAGGACAAAGCCATTGACGCACTGGTTTGACATCATGATACATATTAATAGCATGTTCAATCGTACTAGTATCTATGTCCAACATTTCCTCGTAAGACCAAGCAAATACGTCACGAAATTCATGAAAAAGAGAGCGATATGATTTGAGTTCTGATGGAGAACAAAATACACCAACATGAATATTAGCTACAATGCCAAGTTTGGTCGAAATATCGATAGAAATCGTTTCTTCGATATTTGAAAGATTTTGCTTCGAATCGATTGCATTAATGGGAAAATAATTCGAAAAGAAATTTTTGATGGATGGGTGATATAGTTCACTAAGATCATTTTCTTCACAATTAGGAAGATGGGAACGATGATGATAATATTCACATGGTTCTCCTTCTAACATCATAGCTTCTATTAGGGTCCCGTGATTTGGCTGATTGGCAAGCCAAGTGACAGGGTAACATCAAACCAATCTTTGTAGCCCAAGGACCTAGCCTTCCTGGACTCAGAGAGGGCTCTCTCTATTTGTGTAAGGGATGTATAGTTGTTGGCATATTTTGTTTTTTATTTTAGGCTAGTTATGAAGTAGGTTTTTGGTTTTTTTTTTAAGGTTTTTAAGGGAGGAACTGATCAAAGACTAAGACAGATAAAAATATTGTTAGATCAACTGGGCTATGGGGTTGAAAAGGTATAGAAAGCCTTAGATGGTGATACAAGGTATGTTGAAGGGCCGATTTGATCAAGGTAAAATGGATCTTAAGGTAAAATGAAGTGAGATGGACACTAAATTTGTGAAGGACCAAGGCTTTCAAACATAAATAGTTCAATAGCTGAAATTTATATGTTAGGGCTAACCATTAATCATGATAAATGTAACTTCAAACTGATAAATGCATAGAAATAAACATTCAATCAATACATAGAGATATATGAATCTCTAACTTTAGGAAATTGTCATTAGACTGTGGGGAAAGACAATTAAGACAAACAAATAACTCAAACCACTATGAGGAAATGCCTAGACATAGTATTTCGAGTTATCGGGCACTTTAAACTAAGATTGCAAAGTTTTAGGCAAAGGGCAAGATCGATACAAGACCTCTTTGGTTCAACTAGGACAATCAAACATTCAAAGAAAGTTTTCAGAGGTGGAGCTATGACTAGCCATGAGTAAGCAGGGCATACCATGAATCATACTTAGCATGCATAAAACCATAAATGAAATAAGCAAACAATTTCTTTAGTGATCAAAGAGTAATCAAGGATTCTTTGATATGAGTAAGAAGGAAGAAAACATAGAAGCTATAATGAAATAGGAAATCTGAGGTGCCTCCAAGGGCATGTGTCAAATCTATTCTCTACTGTCTTATAGCAAGCAAGAGCATGAAATATGTATGAAAACTAGGAAGCATAACAGAGAGGGACACTATACCATTTTACCAAGTCAAGGAATCCAACAACAGTCCTCTTTCATCCTCCAAAAGCATTCAAGAAAATATCCAATGCATGAGACAAGTATTTCTTCCAATCTTTTATAACCATATATTTCTCTATATCATCAAGTTCAACCTTTTTTACAGTGAAGTCTCTTGGAATATATAGGCCAAGATGAAGGAGAACCTCCTAGTGCAACTAGCAAGCTCATTGGCCCATCAAAAATATTTGATTTTGTCCTTGAGGCTTTGCAAAGCTCAAGGTACAAAATATCTATAAAAATATCATAAAAATGCTAAAAAAGGAAATTAAATTCACTTTTCCTAACTGACAATGGCCAAAAAAGGCTAAACACACATTAGGAAAAGCCATTTCAGAAAACTGCATTTTTTACAAAAGTACTTCAGAAATATATCAGCAGAAAATCCCCTGTATTTTGGGCAACTTTTGGAGGCCTTCCTGATGTTGAAATGAGGCTTGTGATGGCTTGTTGGAAAGCTCTAGATGTCTAGTTTCTGAAAATTCTTTTTTTTCTCCAAAATAATCACTAGAACCCTTTGAAAAACTGACACGTGTGGAAAAATCCAGAAAATATTCTTTGCTGATATGCGAGGCAGAGTCTTGTAAAAGTGACTGTTTTTCGCCACTTTGGGGGACCAAATTATCTTGAATTGATCTAAAATTCGTTGAGTAGATGCCCCTAAAATTATGGCATCCAATGATACCATTTTCATCCTTTGAGGATGCTTAAAAAAAAAATGGCAATTCCCATGATTTTTAGCAAAAAGCCCAAAAATGTCAAAAAACCAAAACTTGTCGAATTTTGCCCAATTTTGGCGAGCATGACCCTCATGGGTTTTCAGAAGCATGCTCAGAAGTGAAGGCCAAAATTTGAAGCCTTGATATGTATTTCTTCATTTTTGGTGTCGGGTGCCTCTTTTGAGCCTCCTTGCACTTTTCTTGTGTAGCCTTCAATTTCTGTCGGGCGAATTGATTAAGCTTCTTATAGTGCCTAGTCATTTTTCTTTGAAGGTCCAAATCTCTATTGGATTTTTCCAACTTCCTCTCCAAGTGTTCATTCACCCTTTCAAGCCATGCTTCTCTATTGTTTTCTATCTCTTGGGTGAATAATATAGTAAGAGGAAAAGATTGGAAAAGGGAAGCCTCTTCCTCTTTTTGTTTCTCCAAAGCTCTTCTGAGTCCCACGGTCCTTGGCCTCTTTCTCCTTGGCTGATCTTCTTCTTCACTATCATTGAATTCGCCCATGAGTTCTTCCAACTTTATTTCTACTTTGGAGGCTTATTTTTGATACTTGATAGCCTGTGTCTCATACACAGCCATGTGGACACTCATTTACTTGTTTTGTGTTTGAATAAAATGAATGAGGTTTTTAGACCTCTCTAGATCTGCTCTTAGATCATGAATTTGTTCTTCTCTATTTATCAAGAGAGACTCTAGGATTTTGGCCTCATTGTCGCAATCATCATTGTTTATCTAAATTATGTCAAAGTCCCTCTCTTTCTCATGGCTACTTTCTTCCTTCTTCTTTCCCTTGCATTGGGTGGCCTTCTTGGTCTTCCTCCTCTTTGGTAATTCAACAAGGGATTGCTTGGGCAAATTCCCTTTGCTTCGGAGTGCTCTAGTAACATGTGGAGTTACAATTTGAGGCACTTTCCTTCTTGATGTTTGGAGCTTTGTTACCTTTGGAGAAGAAAGCATGGCCCCTTGCCTAGGGGAGGCAGCTAACGCATGCTCTATTTGGTCTTTGCCTTTGCTATTCCCATCATCATCCTTGCCCCTATTTTGACCCTCTTCATGAATGCTTTGACTGTCACCTTGCATGTTTTCTTAAGGACTACCCTTTTCACCTTTTTCCCTGCTTTCTTCAAGACTTTTATGCTCTATATTCTCAATGTTTTGTGTTGCATCCTCATCATGTTTGCTGTTGTGAGAGCTACCAATATCTTCCTCTTTGTGACTGCTGTGTTGCTCATCAAACTGTTCCATTTATTTATCACTTCCCTCTTCACTATTTTTCTCTTCTTCATGGTGTTCTTCTTCATCACGGTGTTTCTTTTCATCACTATGCTTTTCTTCACTTTGCTCCTCTTCACTTTGCTTTATTTTACTTTGATCCTCTTCATTGTTTTGCTCTTTATCACTATGCTGCTTTTCCTCAATGTGCTCTTTATTACTATGTTGATTTTCCTCACTGTGATTCTCTTCATCACTATGCTATTTTTCCTAATTGTGCTCCTCTTCATCACTATGTTGTTCTTCTTGATCAATAATTGGATATTTTTGCTTCTTAGGATTGATTTTACTAGAAGAAGGAGAAATATGATGAGTGGAAGGTGAAGGAGATGCATGGGATGAAGAAGCAGTGGCGAAATCAGGATGTGAAATGAAATTTTCCCAAGAAATTCCCTTCTTCTCAAGTTGATGGAGAATGAAAATCTTGATGAGGGAATGATGGAAAAGAGAAGCTGGCTATTGAGAGGAAGGTCTCTTTTGAACAGTGGAAGCCATCTTTTCAATACTTCTATGGATGAAAAAGGGGAGGTTTAGCAATTGGGTTCTTGTGAAGTGCATAAGTAGCTGGACATGGTAAGCATAAACTCGGGAGAACCTTCCCTCGCATGTGAAATATTTCATGATTATCTTCATGAGGGGAGAATAGTTGGTCAAAAAATATGAAAAACTAAAGATGGATGGGCATGCATCCCGATGCTCTGGTTTCAAAAAGGGCTTGTACTAATCTGAGTCTAAGTAACTCTGCTTAAACCATTTTTCTTAGACATATGGAATTTTGGTAGCTCTGGAAATGGATCTAGGAGAAATCTTGAAGTCTAAGCCTGCTAGAAGAACATGTTTTCTGTGTAGTATTAAAGAAAATAGATGTGTCAAGGGAAGATAACTTTTCACCTCCTGATCCCTTTGACAAAACTCCAAACATCCTACTTCATGAAAGTTAAAAAGTACTGAAGGATGGGAATTTAATTCCTCAGTTGACAAAGGTTCATACCTTTTGTGAAGGCCACTTCTGATATCTTGCCTGGGAGGCATTTTGCTTTGGATACTCTTTGTTGGCTGACCAAGACAGGGTGATTCAAATGGTATCTGAAATAGTTTCCCATCACCACACCTTTTCCTCCTTGCAAGTCACTATGTTTCTTTGATGCTATCAAACAAGTGTTTGTCAAATGAGAACCAAAATCGCTTTGACCACTGTGTTTTAGCAAAGGGTTTAAACAAGATATGTTTGTGGTTTTTGTTTGAAGAGGAATTTCCCTTTGTTTTGGCACAAACACCCTTCCCTTTAAATACTGCTCTTCGTTATCAGTATTTTTGAAAGGTAATTAGGGCTTGTTCAAAACTGATAAAACACCTTCCTCTATTAATGTATTAATCCTTGATACCCACTGAAACAAAACTTCTTTGATTTTGATGAAAGGCTCAATCTTCTAATCACTGTCTATCTCTTTGTTTTTAGCAGCCAAACTACTTTTTGTAAACACTATTAAGACACCCTTTTAAAATGATTCGAAGACCTCTTTAAACTATCTCTATATTTCTTCTTGCAACTATGGGTGTTTTAGTTATTTCATAGCACAAAGAACACCTTTCAAGATGGCATATTATTCTTCTCTTTTCACTGTTTCTATCCCCTTGAAAACCACAACAAGGAAACCCCTTAACTTCAAAATTTACCAAGAAGTAAGGAAAATACCTTGAAAATAAGATTATGGACCTTGTCGATCATTGATTCAACATTCAAAGGCATTTTTTGAGGTCTGGTGGATGAGAGGGCAGTTTGCAGTAGAAGGCGTCATGTAGATGGAGGTGTCGGGTCAGTTTAAGGTGCTCGATGACCTCAGACACAGGCGTGCCGCACGCCGCTACAGGCATGCCACACCACAGTATAATCTCTTCATTCGAGCGCTCATAGGTGCATCGTGCGCATATACAGGCACGTCGCGCAGAGTTTTGAGCCCCAAAAACTTGAAAAAAATGCCTGAAAATACCTTTTCCTCCAGTGAGCAGGCTAAGGAATACTTGTTTCGTGGTTTGAAATTGCACAATGGGGCTTTTAAATGGTCTCTTCCGCCTTTTTATTTGAAACACTTCAATGCCTTTGTAGCATAGTTTGGAGGGTTTATGCCTTTTTGAAAAGGCTTTTTGTATATAAAAACATCGATCACTGTCTTTAGTATTTTATCACCTTTGAAATACCATAAAGACCCATTATTCGAATAGGACTCATAAAAACAATGTTGTGGTCAACTTCTTTTGAAGACCCTCATATCCATGACTTTTTCTAAGTAAAGAGGCCTCTTTAAAAACAAGACCTCTTTCACTACCTCTTCATTAAGGAAATAACCCCTGAGACCACTAATGTAGCTCTTGATAATGATGATTTTTTCTAATATTTGTTGTCCTTTTTATATGCAAGAACTACTGTCAACCACAGCCAGCTCTCTTTCTTTGAATATTTGGATGAAGGTTTTTAGCCCAAGTTTCATCCTCATTACAGTTTGAAGGAGGTTTTTATGAACAGAGGAAACACGGTTTTGTAAACACCAGAAAAGTCATCTTTTTGCTTGATGTGAAATAGGTTTTTAACCTATGAAAACTCATTTCTTTGTCACTGTTTTTCCATTCTATCCTTCAAAGGAAAATTTCTCAAGAACCATATCCAAGACTACTAATGCATCCTTTGCCTATCTCTTGAAAGGAGATGATTGACAATTCTAGAAATTACTTTGACAATTCAACTCTCTTGGTGTTTGATGATTGATTATGCCCATTTTTGAAGTTTGTCAAAAACTGTTACGCACCTTATATTGACATTTTATTTTTACTGTGGATAAAACCTTATTTGTACTCACCAAGCCTTGACCTACATCTGTTCATCAAGGAGATGGCCTTTAAAAACCCTTAATGCAATCATATACAAACAACAGAGTTTGTTCTTATGTACATTAAAAGGTCTTGTCTATGACTGTCGTATGTATTATTTCTTTGAATGTTGTCTTGAACTTGAATCATTTTGTCACACCCTTCCTTATCCATATTGTCTCTATGTATTCAATTGCCAAGGTCTTTCTAAGAAACAAGGCTATTCTACCTTCTTGTCATTTTGATGATCTTGTTCCAAGTTTTGGACATTCTAGCCTCAGATTACCCTTTGAAGAAGACTTTTATGGACAGAAGAAAAATAGAGCTTCTTTAACACCATAATATCACTGCTTGGCTTATGCTTAACACTAGACTTCAACTCATAAACCTTCAATTTCTTCCTACTGATTTTCAACTTTGTCCTTTAAACAGTGAACTCATTTAAACACTATTTGAAACACTACTACTATATCATTTGTTTCATCCCTTTGGAGGAAATGGTGTAAGCAAGTTTTTAATTCATTTGAAACACTGTTAGTCTCGTGCTCTTTGAATGAGGCTATACCTTTGTTCCTAACCATCTGCTTTTAAATGAAGGAGGTTAACATAATATTTCCAAACCACCTGCTCTTTATACTGGAGGAGGTTTACAACATGTGACCCAACCATCTGCTCATCTTTGGAGGAGGTTAACATAGTCATGACATTTCATCCATTTCTCAAACTATGTCATCTTTCTTTGTAATACATATCTCTGCTTGGTATATCACAATCAGTAATAAAGTGAAAATTTGACACTATGCTATAAGAGGCATGTTCTGAGATATGTATCTTGTGGTTAGAATATCCTTGTGAATATTTTAAACCAGGAGCCACATGACTTGTATTTGTAGAGTATTTTTTGGCTAATCATTACTCACTAACCTCTCTTGACTATGTTTACAGAGGCTTATTGAATTTTCTCTCTGACTAGTATTCTTATCCCAGGCTTAAGACAACATGAGAAGTAGCTGTCTTGTTATGTTTAGTTTGACAATGTATTCCGGAATAATTGTACATCTTTGCTTTTGAAAGAGACACTGAAACACTGTAGATCAACATTATATCAGTTTGCCTTTTGAAACATGTGCTACTGAGACATCAAGACCTTTTAGTGACGCAACCTATGGGTGTATCAAGCTTTGTTTTTTGCAGATTAAGCACTAATTCAAGGTTGGATGGTATTGAACAAAATATTTTGGCTCAGGATGTTTTTTCCAAGGAAGGGATTCCCTAAAGCGCCACTACCTAACTTAGGGGATATCTTTGATAGATTTTGAGTATTTTCTTTGGGTAGGATTAGATCTGAAAATGGCATATGACCAGAGGTAGGGTGGCTAAAATTTTATCAACACTTGGATAATGAATGACCTAGGGAGGAGGGTAAATGACAGTAGATAACTTTTAGCTTATGACAACTCATGGACAGGATTATATGACTAAAACTAGATAAGACTTGACAACTAGGTTTTTCCTCATCATAGGGTGACTGGAAAAGGTAGGAGGACATAAATTGTTTAGGGATGTTTTCTAGATGAAATATTTGACAAATTGGAGATCAGCTTCTAGAAAACTTGGCTTAAGAAACTAGTCATCATCAACAGGTGAAAAATACTGATGACTAATAGTGGCTCCATTTAGGGAGGGCAACTCCTTTTCAGGAGGTGTCCAGAATTTCAAATCTCTTGCCTTTAAAGACCAGTGCCTTTATCCATTGGCGCAAATTTATTTCTTCCTTGATGCTATTTCTGAAAATTGACAGCATGATTAGCATCAAGGTCATTTCTACCTACCCTGCTACATTTCCTAACATTTTTTCTCCTTTCGGGTGCATTTGGACTAGCAACCCTTTGGTATAATATTTTTTGAAAAATGACACTATCTAATTCTACACTTGTATCTGCCGAGAGTTCAAATTAAACTGATGAACTCCTTTGTTTCTCTACCTATGCTAGATCGACTGTCAAGGTTAAGCTATTTGACAAGATTTTATTCTCTAATCTAAAACATGAAATTTAAAAAATGACCAAATCAGGATTAGATAGTCTGATTTGTCATGTACTTGTGGCATGAAAGACAAGCTGCACACAAATATTATTTTGCATAAAAATGAAAATTAGAAAAATCAGGGCTAAGATACACAGTTTGTTTTTCATTCCTATTTTCCTCTTTGGTTCTGCTTTGAGCATGTGGAACCAGTGTATTTTCCTAATCTATTTCCTTTAACAAGTCAAGATTACACAATATTGACTATCTCTTCTCTCACTAACTTATCAACAAATAAATTTAAAACATGTTCAGTTATGATTAGGCTAGATAACTGAACAAGACATTTTGAGCACTAGTAGCGGCATTTAGACTTGCGCGCTTTCAGAATGACTATTTTTTTGAACATGGGGCTTTCTTTCCATTTTTCAAACTACCTTGTTTTTCTACTTTTCTATTGTTTTTGAGTTTTCTGTTTTTTGCTTTATTTCTTCAAACAATGATATATACAATGATTGAAAAATCTGGAACTAGAAATCCTGAAAATGGTGAAAGTTGAGCATCTTATCTTCATAAGGATCTCCTACCACTCTTGGTCCACTCAGCTCTTGAAAAGAAATGTTTGAAAATTTTTCTCTTTCAAGCATAACATAAGGATTCATGCATGAATCTCTAAACCACCCCAAATCTTCCCGTTGTACTTCTTTATACTTTTGATGTCCACTTCTTCTTTTGCTGTACATATTTTTCAAATAATGTAGATATTGTTTGTCATTTTTGAAGTATATGATGACATCATCAAGGTACATCAGAATGCAGAAATTTAGAACTGGAAACATGGCTTTTAGGAGCATGTTTTTGGTGTCTGGTGGTTTTTCAATTTTGGGTTTGAAGATGGAACTACTTCCAACATACTTGAAAAATTCTTTGAGCTATTCGCTTTGCAAAGGAATTATTTGGTGATACCTTGAAACATCATTTTGTAAAGACACATGATTAGAAGCACCTATCATTTGTATAGCATGATATTGAGCAGGAAAGATATAATCTCTGTCCCAAGGGTGTGTATTTGTGTTTCTAAAATCAACACAGATCCTATGTCTAGCTGTCTTGTCTTTGATTATTATTGTTTGGTCAAGATTTTTGTATTTTCTTTTGTCGAAGCTGTTTCTTGGAGTAATGGCAGTGTCATAGTGTTTCTCACTATTTTCTATACAAGTAGTAGTATCTTGAACAATCTTACAAATTCTAGCAGTTCTAAGTCTTTGGTGGAGTAGCATAATGTTAACTAGTTCAAACAACTCAGGTATATTTGGACTGCAGTCATCATATCCTTTTATAAGAAGTTTATCAGACATTTTTTCTGTATTTTTAGCTATTGTGGCTATAGTCAAGGTTTCATTTGAGGGGGTAGAGTTATGATATGATAAATCCTTAAGGTATGGTAAGAACATTAAGCTTCTCTACCCCTGATTTCCAAAAAGGTTTGTAATATGCAATTATTCTAGTGCCTATGTTCTGAAAAAGTCTCCTGATGTTATTGCTGATGTTTGTCTATGGTTTGAGAAATTTGCTTGATGGTGTATAATGTTTTGTGTTTCCTGCTCTATTTCTATTTCAAGAGAAACAAAATTTCTTTCCTCAAGACATAACTGCTCATGGTTATGATAACTTTGAGTGTCCAGCTCATCATAGAGAACCTCAGGTAGCTGATGTGGTGTGTCTAAGTTTGTTTCAAATTCTCCTAATTGTTCCTCAATGTCTTCGTCAGTGTGTAAAATGAAGGAATTCAGATCAGAATGCAAGGAGTACATCGGGATGTTATCTGGCCTTTCTTGGCTGCTGATCATATATTTCATGTGTGACTCCTGATAGAGTATTCTAGTTTGGTTAAACACAAGAATAGTGGCGTAGGACATATCAAGTTGAATATTTCCCTAAAGCTTGGCTCCCCAAGTGCTGGATAAAAGAATTCCATACTTGGGAGGGATGTCTACTACCACTATGTCCATGATCAGGTGTTTTGCAGGTATTTGGGCCAAACTGAAACAAATCTCTTTGATTAAGCCTAGACACTTGACTCTACTTGAATCAAATGAATATAAGTATTTATAAGGTTTTATTATTTCTAGGCCTAATATTTCCATCACAACATTTGGCATGAGATTATGCGAGGCCCCGAAGTCAAGCATGGCATTGTGTAGGATTTGGTCATGTATATTTAGACTACTGTAAAAGGGGAGAGTGGTTCCTTCTTATTATTTCCCTTCTATTTTTGGACCAAACAACACTTCAGTGGTGTCATCAACTAGATGTAGGGTGTTTGCATCATTTCCTATGTTCAGGACCTTTAGCACTTGGGATTTTTAAGAGCTTTGGGCAAGAAGTTCAGTGAGAGGCATGGTGATCTTTATTTTGGCGATTTCCCCTTCAAAACTAAAGGGTGCTTGTAGTTTAGATAGGCTTGCTTTAGTTTTTCCAGCCATGACTTTCTCTATGTTCTTAATTTGTTGACTTTGTTTCTAGATTTTGTTCAACACAGCCATCTCGGGAATCTTGGTAGAGGTACTAGGAAGATCTGGGCCAAGGCTTGTCTGAATAGATTTATCTTTGTTTTGGTTAGTTTTCTTGACCACGATTTTGTTGCTATCCACTGCTCTTTTAAGGATGGTATCAGGTGTTTTAGTAATAGCAGTGTCTGAGCTACCTTTCTTGGAGTTGTCTTGGTTTTTTCTACTTCCAAGATCATACTGCCTGTGAGCTTCTATTATGACGTTTGTTGGGAAAAATACTGAGAGGGGGGGGTGAATCAGTATTTACAGCATATTCAAAACTTTTTACTTTTTCACTCTCTTAAACCCATATGCTACTTTCCTTTAGTAAACTCGCGTATATACGCGGATATCCTTCATGCAACTCGCGTATTAGCAGAGATATAAATATGAAGATATTTATTAACTTAGTTCTTTGTGCTATTCAATCATCTGCTGTTAAGTTAACAGTAAACATGTGTAGTAACAATAGAATAAACCATCACACAAGCATCACACATGAACACCAGGATTTTTAGGTGGAAACCCAAGTCGGGAGAAAACCACCACTGCAGTTGCTCAGCCTTCAATATTTTATTATAGAGAAAACATCTTACAACATATGTGCTGGTGCAGACTCCTACCAGCACGCAGGCACCCACCTGCGCTCGTTTACCAGCCTCTCCTGGAAGGGAGCTCCAAACCCCTGACTCGTTTACCAGCCTCTCCTGGAAGGGAGCTACGACCCCCTGCTCTCGTTTACCAGCCTCACCTGGAAGGGAGCTACGACCCCCTGATCTCGTTTACCAGCCTCACCTGGAAGGGAGCTACGACCCCCTGACTGAAGGCTACAACCCTCAGCACCTCTAAGGACCACGTTTCATCAATTTTCACACTGGATCCAACAACTTTAGTAGAACACAACTTGCAGGCCACGTTTCATCATATTTTCAGACTGGACCCATTCCATACTTTTAAGCTCGAACATACAACACAAAACAGATACTAACCAATTCAGACAACACAGATCAGATAGCAGTAATACAGCAGAACAGATCAGATGTTTCATACCCCATGCTTCAGCAAACCCTAGTTTGCATACGCACTTTCACTTCACTGATGTCGCGTATATACGCGCTTCCGTCCACACAAACCAGCGTATACCTCAGTGTATATTTTATTGCGCATACGCGCTTTCTCTTCGCTGAAGCCGCGTATATACGCGCTTCCTCCGCGGATAAGTAGCGTATAGATCTTCAATCATTATGGAGCAGCATACTTCTTTAGATCAGATATTCAGTTCAGATTCAACCCTTTACTTTAGACAGATGTTCGCCTCATCACAGATCTAAGCCTTCCATAATCAGATCTAGCAAATACAAATGCATTTCAGATCTAGATCCCCTTCTTCATCATTGGTGCATCATACATTCAGATTTATCTTCAAGTGTAACCCTTTCCATTCAGATCTACTTCAGAGAGAAGTATTCATTCAAGCTTAGACATCTTGCACCCACACTCATGATTTGCACAATGAATTTCTTCTCCTTATATAGGTTTACCCTTATTCAATACCATGAGCCAAAACGATACCATGAGCCCAAAACTACATTACTTCCGATGGTATTCCTGGACGGGGTCATTTAGACGAATCATTACCCAATACAATGGGTCAATACCATGGTGGTTACCCCTGGTTTTGCACTTTATGAGCGCTTTTTCCCATACGCGACTTGGCACGTACTTTACCGCGTGCATACGCGACTTCTCCTAGGAAAATCCGTGTATGCCTTGAGACATACTCTTTTCATCATAGATCTAGCACATATTGAATTCCTTTCTTCATTGCCTTCTGTACTCTCTGTAGATACATCAGATTTACATCTTTAAACAGGTTCATCAAGACATATTCTATCAAGGACAACTTCATCAAGTAAGTTGCCATTCAAGGACAACACTCAGCATCATATTGCTAACAAACATCATTTCATATCAGATTTACATCATTTACCAAGTCCATCAAGTCAAGAATAACTTCATCAGGTGGTTTGCCATCAAGGACAACACATGTCAACAGTCTCATGTCTTCATCTTTATTCAGTGGGTTGCCATCAAGGACAACACTCTGCATCATATTTCCAACAATCTCCCGCTTTGGACTTGATGGAAACCACGATGGTGTTTGGTTACCACAACAGATAGGTACATTAAGAATACAATGACACCATGTCACTCTCCCCCTTTGATATCAAGGGCAAAGGGTGGATCAAAACCAACACACTCTCCCCTTTTCTCGTCATGTAGAAGAAATGTTCTGCAGATCTGATATATACTGAAGTGACCAAGCTCCCCCCTGAGTTCATGATGAATCTTCAAACATATTTTTCAATGAAGTATATGACTCTATGAACTTCCTATCACCAAAGACTCATACTTACATCAATTATCCATCCAAGTGGATTTACAACTTTGACTCAGCTACCCAACCAAGTGGGTTTACAACTTTGACTCAGCTACCCAACCAAGTGGGTTTACAAAAATTGACTCAGCTACCCAACCAAGTGGGTTTACAAATTTTACACGTCCTTACATGACTGAATATTACAATTTTACATCATGGGTCTTAACAAGACCTTTTCATCAAATTACAAATATGACTTTACGTGACCAATACCAGAAAGTCCTCAAGAAAGAGAACACATTTCAGAACCACCAAAAATGCATTATACTCAGCAAGACTAGGGCTCCCCCTAAAAATGTGCATCCGAACATCCTTTCCATATGACTAAGGCTCCCCCTTAGTTTGTGCATCCTGAACACTTTCACCAAAAAATCATCAAGGCATATTTATCAAAACATTAGAAATAGCATTATGAGAACTGGAACACCACCAGAGATACCAAACAGTATCAGAGATACCAAACAGCACTGCAGCTGTGCTAAAGAGAGCTGACTCCAAACAGAAAATTGTCAGCAATCAGACATACGCGGTTTTCTGTGCATGAACTCGCGTATATACGCGACTGTGTTTCAGGAAATCCGCGTATCCAATACTATCTTCTGCATTTAAGTAGATCTATTCTTCTGATAGATAGAGACAACTCCAGCTTCTGCTTGTGATATTCGAATGCTTCCATGGAACATGTGAGGACAGAAAAATAGGCCAATGTAGTTGTGTCTTCAAGCGTCATCCAATGGTTGTATCATAGACACATTAGTAACCAAGCCTTTAGATTCTTTGCAGCATCAATACATTCTTTCCAAGAGAATTTATCATACCAGAACAACACCTTCTCATATGAGTCCAGCAATCATCCATGTGGTCCAACATCACCATGATCTTTGAGATTTAACATGAAGCAACATATGAAGGGAAAATATCTCAACCATAGTAACAAAATCTGCATGATCTATTCTTATCTCTGAATCATAATACATCCAATCTCATCCAATAGATAGACTTTAGCAAACAGTAAACAGGGCTCATTCACAATCTTCAACATAAGAAACCATATATCATATCATCATTATTTATAACTGAAAAACTAAGCTGATATTGAATCAATAATACAGTTATTAACAGTCAGACTGATGCTTCCCCTGAACCTCTGCTCCAGATCTTCAGCTATCATATAAATTCTCTTATCATCAATGCATATGCGAATGTGTCTGCTGGAACTCGTGTGTATACGTGACTTTTGTTAATATAACCCGCGTATGGAAAGTGAAGCATAGAAATTTTTCACATTCCTTCATCTCCCCCTAAACTTGTACTTCCTGTACCTGTCTTCTTCATATCAGATGCTCTGTCAGAAATACATATAACCAGAATAATCAAATCAATCATGAGAGACATCATACATTGCTCCCCCTGTGACGATACATTACTAAATCTCATAATGTATCCCACATCATTCCTACAGTCAATCAGAGAAGTAAGCTTCAGAAGCGGATGACTGCAGTAGGGTCAAAATTCCCTACGTTTCTGATCAGTCCTCCATCTTTTTCAGATTTGTTTGAACTTTCTATTTGTGTGCCGGAAGTTATCCAATTTCTCATATCTGTTCAACCTGCATTCTTTTTCTACATGTCCATACTTGTTACAAGAATAACATCTCATGTGTCCAGAGAAATAAGCATAAGAATCATAATGAGTATTTCTAATCTTCCTCCTTTTACAATCAGTTGCTTTATGTCCATACTTGTTACATGAAAAAAAATATCCCTTGAAGAAACTGGAGTACCTTTCTATGTAAGAACTATTTGATTGAGGCTGAAATGATCTGCTCCTGCAATTTGCTGCAACATGCCCATAATTATGACATTTAAAGCATTCAACTTTATTGACTGATTTCCTTTGAGATTTCATCATTGTTGGTTGACCTTTTGTTTCTTTCAACACTTCAGGTTTTGCATTGACATCCTTTGAATTTTTTGCACTTCCTTGTGAGCTAGATTCTCCTTTAACAGTTTCATGGAAACCAAGACCAAGTTTGATAGCAGGAGACCTTTGATTACTCAGAATATTGTCCAAAATATTAGTACTATCTTGAAACCTCAAAAGTTTAACTTTTTCTTCTAATTTACCTTTGAGAATGTTTACCTCAACCTCCAGGGCTTGACATTGCTTTGTCATGCTTTCTTCTTTCCTTCTTCCATCTTCTACTTGATCCTTCAGATTTAGAATCTCTTCTTTCAGCCAATTTTCGTTTTATTCACATGTTTGTTGCATCTCTTCATTCTTCTTATTTGATTTTTCCAGATCTTCTTTGAGAGAGATGATTTCCGCTTCAAGGCCTTCCTTTTCAAAAGGTTGTAGAGGTTCCTCATTCTTCTTACTTGATGCTTCAAGATCTGTTTGTAGAGAGATGATTGCAGCTTCAAGTCCTTCATTCCTCTTGCTTGATTTTTCGAGATCTGTATTTAGATCGTTGATTTCTGCTTCTAGTTCTTTAATTCGATTGGATGCATAAGTATGAAACCTTTGATACTTGTCTACCTATCCATTCAGCATCTCTATTTGATCTTTCATTTGAGAGATCATCTCTTTGTAGATAAAATCTTTCTTATCAATTTCTTTTTTTTGTTCTTCAATTTTGATCTTGATAGCTTGTTCTAGATCCACAACTTTACTTTCACTTTCTACACCATTGCTTGCACAAAGAAGATTACAAGGACCCAAATCACTATCAGATTCATGTTCTTCAATTTTTTCTATACAGGTTTTCTGAGACATCTCCTTGCTTAGAGTAGCCTTCTTCTTTTTCCTCTTTGCCATGAGCACTTGTAGATCTTGGTCAGAATCTTCACTTTCACTATCATAATCTTTGCATATACAGTTGAGTAAAATACAAGAACAACGATTAATACCTGTTTCATCTCCTTCAATTTCTGATATAAATGATTTCTGAGGTATCTACTTGCTTCGAGTAGCCTTCTTCTTTTGCTTCTTTGCCATGAGCACTTTCAGATCATGGTCAGAATCTTCTTCATCTTCACTGGACACTTCATCATCATCTTCATTTGTATAAAAACTCTTCCTCTTTTCAAATTGTTTCCCTTTACCATGTTTTTCTCTATAAGGACATTTAGCATCATAGTGACCGACTTTTCCACACTCAAAACATTTGAAGGGAAGCTTACCTTTGAATCTTCCAGTACCTAGTTGGAGTTTTCTCACGAAATTTGCTTCTTCTTCTTCGGATATATAGCTGGATTCTTTGACAACTTCCTTTTCCTTTCCTTTTGCAGATACCTTAAAAGCAGCTTCTCTGATTTGAGAAGGACCTCCTTGTCTCATTTCAAAAGCAGTCAGGATACCATGTAATTGAACAACAGTAAGAGTTTGTAGATCTTGCCTTTCTTCAATAGCTGAAACTTTAGAGTCAAATTTTGAAGTCAAAGATCTTAAGACTTTTTCCACCAGAGTAGTATCGGTTATGGTTTCACCCAAATTCCTCATTCGATTTACAATATCATCTAGATGAAGAAAGAAACTGGCAATACTCTCATCACTATGCATCTTCAAATTTTCATATTCAATTCTAAGAGTTTGGAGTTTTGCACTTTTTACCTTTGTATCTCCTTCATAGCTTAGAATGATTTTGTCCCATATTTCTTTTGCTGAATGTAGCTGCATCACTTTAGCAAATTTTGATTCAGACATGCTTCCCAATAAGACATTCACTGCTTTGGCATTGATTTCATACTTCTTTCTTTCAGCTGCATCAGTAGGAATACTTGCCGAGTATTGATAACCTTCTTCCACGATTGCCCATACATCTGCACCAAGACTTTGCAGATATGCTTTTGTTCGTACCTTCCAGAATATCAGATTGCTTCCATTGAATAGAGGTGGCTTTATAGACATCACTCCTTCTTGACTTCCCATTGCGACGAATCTCCTTCAAGCGATCAAGCTTCTGCAGAAGGACCCGCTCTGATACCAATTGTTGGGAAAAATAATGAGAGGGGGGGGGGGGTGAATCATTATTTACAACATATTCAAATTTTTTTACTTTTTCACTCTCTTAAACCCATACGCTACTTTCCTTTAGTAAACCCGCGTATATACGCGGACATCCTTCATGCAACTCACGTATTAGCAGAGATCTAAATATGCAGATATTTATCAACTTAGTTCTTTGCGCTATTCAATCATCTGATGTTAAGTTAACAGTAAACATGTGTAGTAACAACAGAATAAACCATCACACAAGCATCGCACATGAACACCAGGATTTTTAGGTGGAAACCCAAGTCGGGAGAAAACCACCGCTGCAGTTGCTCAGCCTTCAATATTTTATTATAGAGAAAACATTCATTATGTGCCGCAATGTATCCTACTCAAAGACGTTGTGCACCCACTCCGCGCTCATTTACTGCCTCTCCTGGAAGGGAGCTCCAACCCCCGACTCGCTTACTCAGCCTCTTCCTAAGGGAGCTACGACCCTCTGACTCGTTTACCAGCCTCTCCTGGAAGGGAGCTACGACCCCTGATCTCGTTTACCAGCCTCACCTGGAAGGGAGCTACAACCCCCTGACTGAAGGCTACAACCCTCAGCACCACCATGGACCACGTTTCATCAATTTTCACACCGGATCCAAAGCTTCCTTTAGAGCACAACTTGCAGGCCTCATTTCATCATATTTTCAGACTGGACCCACTCCATACTTTTAAGCACAGTCAAAACATGAAACTGATGCAAATAACTCACTGACAGATATCAGTAAACCAGCAGAACAGATTAGACATTTCTTACCACAGACTTCAGCAAACCCTAGTTTGCATACGCGCTTTCCTTTCACTGATGTCGCATATATACGCACTTCCATTCACATAAACCCGTGTATACATCTGCACATATTACAGATCCAATTTCATTCCGCATACGCGCTTTCTCTTCAGCGAAGCCGCGTATATACGTGCTTCCTCTGCGATGAACTAGCGTATGGATCTTCAACCATTACAGAGCTGTAGACTTCTTCAGATCAGATATTCAGTTCAGATTCAACCCTTTACTTCAGACAGATGTTCGCCTCATCACAGATCTAATCACTTCATAAACAGATCTAGTAGATACAAATACATTTCAGATCTAGATATCCCGCTTCATCATTTCTTCATAGGTATCATAGATTCAGATCTATCATTCAACTGTAACCCTTTCATTCAGATATACTCCAGATAGAAGTATTCATTCAAGCTCAGACATCTTGCACCCACACTCATGATTTGCACAATGAATTTCTTCTCTTTATATAGGTTTACCCTTTTTCAATACCATGAGCCAAAACAATACCATGAGCCCAAAACTACATTACTTCCGATGGTATTCCTAGATGGGGTCATTTAGATGAATCATTACCCAATACAATGGGTCAATACGATGGTGGATACCCCTGGTTTTGCACTTTATGAGCGCTTTTGCCCATACGCGACTTGGAAGGTACTTTACCGCATGCATACGCGACTTCTCCTAGGCAAATCCGCGTATGCCTTGATACATACTCTTTTCATCATAGATCTAGCACATATTGAATTCCTTTCTTCATTGCCTTCTGTACTCTCTGTAGATACATCAGATTTACATATTTAAACAGGTTCATCAAGACATATTCTATCAAGGACAACTTCATCAAGTAAGTTTCCATTCAAGGACAACACTCAGCATCATATTGCTAACAAACATCATTTCATATCAGATTTACATCATTTACCAAGTCCATCAAGTCAAGAATAACTTCATCAGGTGGTTTGCCATCAAGGACAACACATGTCAACAGTCTCATGTCTTCATCTTTATTCAATGGGTTGCCATCAAGGACAACACTCTGCATCATATTGCCAACAACGTTATGAAATCCTATCACAGAATCTTCGGGGTCTTTATAGTTGGTTTCATTTTGATTCGGGGAGAAGAAATGTTGTTCTTCTTCTATGAGGTAAACCTCACCCTCGTTATCAGAACCTATTAGGTTTAAATGACTTTCATCAATGGGTTTTGTATCCCTCTCTTCTTCATCAACATAGTTTTTATTGAAGGGTGGCCTGATTTGTTTGTCATTTTCCCTTGGTTTATTTTGAGACTGGTCTCTCCTAAAGTTTTGGTTCTGGTTCCTATTTTGAGGCTTTGGCTGGTTGTCCCTAAGAGGTGTCTTTTCACTTATCTTTTCACACATTTTCACCATGGTTCTATCCAGGTCATCTATTCTAGGATCCGAGGAAGATACTGAAGGGGAAACTTCATCACGGTACATGAATTTCTTCTCTGATCTCATCCTAGCTCTCTTTTCAGCAAAGTTGGCTTTTGCACTCATAGACACTTTTTGCATTTCCTCTAAGGTTGCGGGGTCCTTGTTTCTTAATTTATAAGTCATGTCTGGGTCGAAACCTTTGGGAAAATTTGCTAAGGCTGAGCCAAGTGGAGGTTTGAAGTGAGGCAGGAGGGCGTTATAAACACTTTTGAACCTAGTGCAGTAGTCCCAAACACTTTCCCCATTATCCCTTTTCAGATTGCTATACTCAGAAAGGATTTGAATGGGGTTTTTTCTGATTTCCCACCTATTTATGAAATTTTGGTAGAGTTCTAGGAGATCATGTATACTGTTTGGAGTTAATCTCTTAAACCATTTTTTGATTTCTCCACCTAGGCTTTGGGCAAACATCCTCATTCTTATGGTCTCGTCTTCTATTTCCATGTATTAAAGGGCATCGTTAATTATAACTACAGGTTGTTGAGTGGTAGTAGCCTCAACTCCGGTGAAGTGCAGGATTTTGGATTGATAGTCATGTTGTAAAGGTGCCAAAGGTTGTGGTAATACCAAAGGTGCATACCAAGCTACCATGTCGGGAGCTAATGGTTGATTTAAAATATGAGGGCTTATAGGATGAGCTGATGTGATTTGAATAGTGGTGGTTTGGATGGGTGTGGCGGATGTACTCGAACTTGTGAACTGATTTTGAGCAGATTTGGGGTGGTAGGAGCCAAAGTGGTGGAGAAGCTGAAAGTCGGGAGGTGTAGTAGGTGAGGCTTCTCTACTAGGAATTTGTTGCAAATCTAAGGGCTCAAGATCATCAATGTTGATTTTAATTTGTGACTTGCTTCTAAAAACAGTTTTTGCTAATTTTAAGTCAAATGGGGAATCCTACAAGGATGTGAGATGTTTAGGTACAAATATTGCTTTGTGGATGGAACTATCAGTAACTAAGTTGCTAGTTTCAGAAGTTTTCCACAGGTTCTTCTCTCGGTTATCAACTATGATAGGCGGATTTGGGTCTGGATGAGATATGGTATTGATTCTTCGTGAAGCTAGATTTTGAATTTAGAGTTTATAGAGGATGGTATTTGTGATTGTTTTGGATGGATGGCCTCTCTAGGGGTTTCACAAATGTGAAGAATGGTCAAAACAAAAATGAAGGCTAGTGGAGTCGCCAGGTGGATTTCTTTGAGATCTATGGTCCACCACCAATACTATCAAAGATGCTTTTGGGAAAAAAATTTCTTAGCAAACTTTGAGGTGGACACTTGCAAGAAAGTCTTATCACTTAGTTTCAATAGTTTGCTAGATTGTTTTGACAAGCTAATGGTTCTATTTGAAAGTTTATTTTATTTATCTCCTATGTTTAGGTGAAGCTTTCTGAATCACTAGGTTATAATTAGTTTTTCACTGATTACAGAGTTTGCACCATGAATTTTAAGTTTTGGAAAGGAAAATTCAATATAAAAGTATGGTTTATGGAATTTTTGGTTTTTATGGAGTTTTAGGCCTACTGGAGGCTAGTGGAGTTTCCAGGTGGATTTTTGGTTGTTTTTATAGAGATGTACTTATGGTCCACCGCCAATAACTAGGAAAAGCCAAACTGGGAATGTTTTTGGGGTTTTTAGAGTTTTCTATGTGTAGCCTAAGGTTTCTAAGAGTTTTCTATAACTGAGTCATCATGTTGCTAAGATGGTGAAAGAGCTAGTTTCTACTCTTCAGACAACACTTAATTTTTTCTAAGTTTGATTAAGACTTTGAGAGTTACTAAGGAGTACTTAGATTGTCATTAACATGGAAGGTCCCACCGTGATCGCCATTATGTTAGGGTCTCATGATTTGGCTGATTGGCAAGCCAAGTGACAGGGTAACATCAAACCAATCTTTGGAGCCCAAGGACCTAGCCTTCCTGGACTCAAAGAGGGCTCTCTCTATTTGTGTAAGGGATGTATAGTTGTTTGCTTCTTGTGTTTTTGATTTTAGGCTAGTTATGAAGTAGGTTTTTGGTTTTGCTTTTAGGTTTTGAGGGAGGAACTAATCAAAGACTAAGATAGATAAAAGAATTGTCAGATAAACTGGTCTATGGGGTCGAAAAGGTCTAGAAAGCCTCAGATGGTGATACAGGGTATGTTGAAAGGCCGATTTGATCAAGGTAAAATGGATCTTAAGGTAAAATGAAGTGAGATGGACACTAAATTTTTGAAGGAAAAAGGATTTCAAACATAAATAGTTCAATAGCTGACATTTATATGGTAGGGCTAACCATTAATCATGATAAATGTAACTTCAAACTGATAAATACATAGAAACAAGCATTCAAGCAATACATAGAGATATATGACTCTGTAACTTTAGGAAATTGCCATCAGACTTTAGGGAAAGACAATTAAGACAAAAAAATAACTCAAACCACTATGAGGAAAGCCTAGACATAGTATTTCGAACTATTGGGCACTTTGAACTAAGATTGCAGAGTTTTAGCCAAAGGGCAAGATCGATACAAGACCTCTTTGGTTCAAATAGGACAATCAAACATTCAAAGAAAGGTTTCAGAGGTGGAGCTATGACTAGCCATGAGTAAGAAGGGCATACCATGAATCATACTTAGCATGCATAAAACCATAAATGAAACAAGAAAAAAATTTCTTCAGTGATCAAAGAGCAGTCAAGGATTCTTTGATATGACTAAGAAGGAAGAAAACATAGAAGCTATAATGAAACAAGAAATTTGAGGTGCTTCCAAGGGCATGTCTCAAATCTATTCTCTACTATCTTATAGCAATCAAGAGCATGAAATATGTATGAAAACTAAGAAGCATAACAAAGAGGGACACTATACCATTTTACCAAGTCAAGGAATCCAACAGCAGTCGTCTTTCATCCTCCAAAAGCATTCAAGAAACTATCCAATGCATGAGACAAGTATTTATTTCAAGCTTGTATAACCATATATTGCTTTATATCATCAAGTTCAAGCTTGTTTACAATGAAGTCTCTTGGAATTTATAGGCCAAGATGAAGGAGAACCTCCTAGTGCAACTAGCAAGCTCATTGGCCCATCAAAAATATCTGATTTTGTCCTTGAGGCTTTGCAAAGCCCAAGGCACAAAATATCTATAAAAATATCCTAAAAAAGCTAAAAAAGGAAATTAAATTGACTTTTCCTAACTGGAAATGGCCAAAAAAGGCTAAACGCACATTAGAAAAATCCACTTCAGAAAACTGCATTTTTTACAAAAATACTTCTGGAATATATCAGCGGAAAATCCCCTGTCTTGTGGGAAACTTTTGGAGGCCTTCCCAATGTCAAAATGAGGCCCATGATGGCTCGTTGGAAAGCTATAGATTTCTAGTTTCTAAAAATGCCTTGTTTTTTCCAAACCAATCACTGAAACCATATGAAAATCTCACCTGTGTGTAAAAACCTAGAAAATAGCCTTTGCTGATATGCGGGGCAGAGTCTTGAAAAAGTGACTATTTTTTGCCACTTTGGGGGACCAAATCATCTTCAATTGATCTGAAATTTGCTAATTAGATTCCCCTGAAATTATGGCATCCAATTATACCATTTTAATCCTTTGAGGATTCTTTAAATAAAAATGGTGATGCACACGATTTTTAGCAAAAAGCCCAAAAATGTCAAAAAACCAAAACTTGTCGAATTTTTCTCAATTTTGGTGAGCATGATCCTCATGTGTTTTTAGAAGCATGTTGAGAAGTGGAGGCCAAAATTTGAATCCTTGATATGTCTTTCTTTATTTTTGGTGTCGGGTGCCTCTTTTGAGCCTCCTTGAGCTTTTCTTGTGTAGCCTTCAATTTCCGTTAGGCGAATTGATTAAGCTTCTTATAGTGCCTAGTCATTTTTATTTGAAGGTAAAAATCTCTATTGGCCTTTTCCAACTTCTTCTCCAAGTGTTCATTCACCCTTTCAAGCCATGCTTCTCTATTTTTTTCTATCTCTTGGGTGAATAAATTACTAAGAGGAAAATATTGGAAAAGGGAAGCCTCTTCCTCTTTTTGTTTCTCCAAAGATCTTCTAAGTCCCATGGTCCTTAGCCTCTTTCTCCTTGGCTGATATTCTTTTTCACTATCATTGAATTCACCCATGAGTTCTTCCAACTTGATTTGTGCTTTGGAGGCTTCTTTTTGATACTTGATAGCCCGTGTCTCATACAAAGCCATGTGGACACTCATTTTCTTGTTTTGTGTTTACAGAAAATGAATGAGGTTTTTAGACCTCTCTAGATCCGCTCTTAGATCATGAATTTGTTTTTCTCTATTTATCAAGAGAGACTCTAGGATTCTGGCCTCATTATCGCTGTCGTCACTTTTTATCTTAATTATGTCAAAGTCCCTCTCTTTATTATGGCTACTTTCTTCCATCTCCTTTCCATTTCTTTGGGTGGCCTTCTTGGTCTTCCTCCTCTTTGGTAATTCAACAAGGGATTGCTTGAGCAACTTCCCTTTGCTTCGGAGCACTCTAGTAACATTTGGAGTTACAATTTGAGGCACTTTCCTACTTGATGTTCAGGGCTTTGTTACCTTTGGAGAAGAAAGCATGGCCCCTTGCCTAGGGGAGGCAGCTAGCACATGTTCTATTTGGTCTTTGCCTTCGCTATTCCCATCATCATCCTTGCCCCTATTTTGACCCTCTTCATGAATGCCTTGACTATCACCTTGCATGTCTTCTTGAGGGTTGCCCTTTTCACTTTTGTCACTGCTTTCTTCAGGATTTTTAGGCTCTATATCCTCAATGTTTTGTGCTACATTCTCATCGTGTTTGCTGCTGTGAGGGATACCAATATCTTCCTCTTTCTGACTGCTTTGTTCCTCATCAAACTGTTCCATTTCTACGTCATTTCCCTCTTCACTGTTTTGCTCTTCTTCATGGTGTTCTTCTTCATCACTGTGCTGCTTTTCATCACTATGCTTTTCTTCACTTTGCTTTCTTTGACTTTGATCCTCTTCATTGTTTTTCTATTTATCACTATGCTACTTTTCCTCACTGTGCTCTTTATTACTATGTTGATTTTCCTCACTATGCTCCTTTTCATCACTATGCTATTTTTCCTCACTGTGCTCCTCTTCATCACTATGCTTTTCTTCTTGATCAATCATGGGAGATTTTGCTGCTTAGGAGTGGGTTTACTAGAAGAAGGAGAAAGATGATGAGTGGAAGGTGAAGAAGATGCATGGGATGAAGAAGTAGTGGCGAAATCGGGATGTGAAATGAAAGTGTCCCAAGAAATTCCCTTCTTCTCAAGTTGATGGAGAATGACAATATTGATGAAGGAATGATGGAAAAGAGAAGCTGGTTGTTGAGAGGAAGGTATCTTTTGAATAGTGGAAGCCATCTTTTCAATACTTCTATGGAGGAAAAGGGGGAGGTTTATCAATTGGCTTCTTGTGAAGTGCATTAGTAGCCGGACATGGTAAGCATAAACTCGAGAAAACCTTCCCTCGCATGTGAAATATTTCATGATTGTCTTCATGAGGGGACCATAGCCAGTCAACAAATATGAAAAAGGAAATATAGATGGGCATGCATCTTGATGCTCTAGTTTCAAAAAGGGTTTGTACTGATCTGAGTCTAAGTAACTCTACTTAAACCATTTTTCTTGGAAGTATGGAATTTTGGTAGCTCTGGAAATGGATCTAGGAGAAAGCTTGAAGTATAAGCCTGCTAGATGAACATGTTTCCCTTGCAGTCTTAAATAAAATAGATGTGTCAAGGGAAGATAAATTTTCAGCTCCTGAACCCTTTGACAAAACTCCAAACATCCTACTTCAAGAAAGTTAAAAAGTACTGAAGGATGGGAATTTATTTCCTCAGTTGAAAAAGGTTCATACCTTTTGTGAGGGCCACTTCTATTATCTTTCTTGGGAGGCATTTTTCTTTAGATACTCTTTGCTAGCTAACCAAGACAGGCTAATTCAAATGGTCTCTAAAATAGTTTCCCAACACCACACCTTTTCCTCCTTGCAAGTCACTGTGTTTCTTTGATTCTATCAAACAAGTGTTTGTCAAATGAGAACCAAAATCACTTTGGTCACTGTGTTTGAGAAAAGGGTTTAAACAAGATATGTTTGTGGTTTTTGTTTGAAGAGGAATTTCCCTTTGTTTTGGCACAAACACCCTTCCCTTCAAACACTGCTCTTTGTTATCACTGTTTTTGAAAGGTAATTAGGACTCTTTCAAAACTGATAAAACACCTTCCTCTATTACTGTATTAATCCTTAATACCTACATCAAAAAAAATTCTTTGATTTTGACCAAAGGCCCAATCTTCTAATCATTGTCTATCTCTTTTTTTTTAGCAGCCAAACTGTTTTTTGTAAACACTGTTAAGACACCCTTTTAAAATTATTCGAAGAACTCTTTAAAATATCTCTGTATTTCTTCTTGCAACTATGGGTGTTTTAGTTATTTCATAGCACAAAGAACACCTTTCAAGATGGCATATTAGTCTTCTTTTTTCACTTTTTCTATCCCTTTGAAAACCATAGCAAGGAAACCCTTTAACTTCAAAATTTACCAAGAAGTTAGGAAAATACCTCAAAAATAAGTTTATGGACCTTGTTGATCATTGATTCAGAGTTCAAAGGAATTTTTGGAGGTCTGGTGGATGAGAAGGCCATTTGTAGTAGAAGGCGTTGCGCAGATGGAGGTGTCGGGTCAGTTTCGGGTGCCCGGTGACCGCAGACACAGGCGCGTCACACGCCGCTACATATGCGCCACGCCGCAGTGTAATCTCTTTGTTCAGGAGCTCACATGCACGTCGCATGCATCTACAAGCATGCTGCATAGAGTTCTGAGCCTTAAAAACTTGAAAAAATGCCTGAAAATGCTTTTTCCTCCAGTGAGCAGGCTAAGGAACACTTGTTTCGTGGTTTGAAATTTCACAATGGGCCTTGTAAGTGGTCTCTTCCACCTTTTTATTTGAAACACTTCAATGCCTTTGCAGCATATTTTGGAGGGTTTATGCCTTTTTGAAAAGGCTTTTTGTATATACAAACATCGATCACTGTCTTTAGTATTTTATCACCTTTAAAATACCATAAAGACCCATTATTCGAATAGGAATCATAAAAACAATGTTGTGGCTAGCTTCTTTTGAAAACCCTAATATCCATGAATTTTTCTAAGTAAAGCGGCCTCCTTAAAAACAAGACCTTTTTCACTGCCTCTTCATTAAGGAAATAACCCCTGAGACCACTAATGTAGCTCTTGATAATGATGACTTTTTCTAATCTTTGCTATCATTTTTATATGCAAGAACTACTGTCAACCATAGCCATCTCTCTTTCTTTGACTATTTGGATGAATTTTTTTAGCCCAAGTTTCATCCTCATGACAGTTTGAAGGAGGTTTTTATGAATAGAGGAAACAGGGTTTTGTAAACACCAGAAAAGTCATCCTTTTGCTTGATGTGAAATAGGTTTTTAACCTATGAAAACTCATTTCTTTGTCACTATTTGTCCATTCTATCCTTCAAAGAAAAATTTCTCAAGAACCATATCCAAGATTGCTGATGCATCCTTTGCCTATCTCTTGGAAGGGGGTGATTTACAATTCTAGAAATTACTTTGACAATTCAACTCTCTTGGTGTTTGATGATTGATTATGCCCATTGTTGAAGTTTGTCAAACACTGTTAAGCACCTTATATTGACATTTTCTTTTGACTGTGGATAAACCCTTATTTTTACTCACCAAGATTTCACCTACATCTGTTCATCAAGGAGATGGCCTTTAAAAACGCTTGATGCAATGATATACAAACAACAGAGTTTGTTCTTATGTACATTAAACGGTCTTGTCTATGACTGTGGTATGTTTTATTTCTTTGAATGTTGTCTTGAACTTGAATAATTTTGTCGTACCCTTCCTTATCCATACTGTCTTTGTGTATTCAATTGCCAAGGTATTTTTAAGAAACAAGGCTATTCTACCTTCTTGTCATTTTGATGAGCTTGTTCCAAGTTTTGGACATTCTAGCCTGAGATTACCCTTTGAAGAAGACTTTTATGGAAAAAAGAAAAACAGAGCTTCTTTAACACCATAATATCACTGCTTGGCTTATGTTTAACTCCAGACTTCAACTCATAAACCTTCAATTGCTTCCTACTGATTTTCAACTTTTTCCTTTAAATAGTGAACTCATTTAAACACTATTTGAAACACTACTGCTATATCAGTTGTTTCATCCTTTTGGAGGAAGTCGTGTAAACAAATTTTTAAGTCATTTGAAACACTGTTAGTCTCGTGTTCTTTGAATGAGGCTATACCTCTATTCCTAACCATCTGCTTTTAAATGAAGGAGGTTAACATAATATTTCCAAACCATTTGCTCTTTATACTGGAGGAGGTTTACAACATGTGACCCAACCATCTGCTCTTGCTTGGAGGAGGTTTTCAACATGTGACGCAACCATCTACTCATGTTTGGAGGAGGTTAACACAATCATGAGATTTTATCCATTTCTCAAATTGTGTCATCTTTCTTTGTAATACATATCTCTGCTTGGTATATCACAATAAGTAATAAAGTGAAAATTTGACAATATGCTATATGAGGCATGTTCTGAGATATGTATCCTGTGGTAAGAATATCCTTGTGAATATTTTAAACCAGGAGCCATACGACTTGTATTTTTAGAGTATCTGATGGCTAGTAATTACTTACTAGCCTTTCTTGACTGTGTTTATAGAGGCTTATTGAATTTTCTCTCTGACTAGTATTCTTATCCCAGGCTCAAGACAACACAAGAAGAAGTTGCCTTCTCATGTTTAGTTTGATAATGTCTTCTGGAATACTTGTGAATCTTTGCTTTTGAAAGAGACACCAAAACACTATAGATCAACATTATATCAGTTTGGCTTTTGAAACATGTACTACTAAGACATCAAGACCTTTTATGGTGCGACCTATGGGTGTATCAAGCTTTGTTTTTTGCAGATTAAGTGCTAATTCAGGGTTGGCTGGTATTGAACAAAATATTTTGGCTCGGGATGTTTTTTCCAAGGAAGGGATTCCCTAAAGTGTCACTACCTAACTTAAGGGAGATCTTTGACAGATTTTGAGTATTTTCTTTGGGTAGGATTAGATCTAAAAATGACATATGACCAGAGGTAGGGTGGCTGAAATTTTATCAACACTTGGATAATGAATGACCTGGGGAGGAGGGTAAATAACAACAGATAAATTTTAGCTTATGACAGCTCATGGACAGGATTATAGGACTGAAACTAGATAAGACTTGACAACTATGTTTTTCCTCATCATAAGCTGACTAGAAAAGGTAGGAGGACAAAAAAATTTTAGGGGTGTTTTCTAGATGACAGATTTGAAAAATTGGAGATCAGTTTCTAGAAAAATTTGCTTAAGAAACTAGTCATCATCAATAGGTGAAAAATACTGATGACTAAAAACTTCCAAAATATTATCATATGTTAATAACGTTGAGGAAAATGGATCAGATGGGGTACCAAAATCTAATGAACGATCAACCCAAACACTCGGCGACGCTGATTTCAGATTTGCCACCCAAGCTAGATAGATTGATTGCTATGCCAGCTCAATAGGGTTGGGTGGCAAAAATTCATCCAACGTAGAAATATGAGAATCACCCGTACTCTTCCCTAAGCCAAATAGAGTGGAAGAGGTCATGTAGCAGGTCTCTATACTTGCAATTTATGTTGATGTCACTGGCAGTGGTAATTTAAAGGTTCCCATAAGAGTGGGATCCTCTAAGAGTCCTACACCAATTTTCTAAAGTTATAGTTTGGGTATGTGAATGGACGGAACACTTCCAGTTACCTATGAAGCATAGGAAAAGAAGGATAGTTTATTAATAACCGTAATTACACCTTTATGTGGAAAGGAAATCATTCTAAAATATGTAGAAATAATAGCAGTCATAGCACATACCCATGGCATTCCAAGTAAAATATTATAATCAAGGGGTCCGTCAACAACCTCAACTTCAATATTCACTATTTTTCCCCCTCATTCAACATGCAGGTTATTAATAACACCACAAGGTTTATATTTACATCCATCGAATGCCTTCAATGTTGTTGATGATTGTGGTAAGCGCGACGAGCCAAGTGACTTACAACAGTTTAGAGACATAATTCATGTAGATTATCCCTCATCAATAATAGTGTGATGAACAAGGTGATTGAGAAAATTTACCTATATGGAGAATGCCAATTCTACTGGTAGTTGTGGCACATAGCTCATATGATTAAAGATGGAAAGATCAGAATCAGTCGGATCAATTCCACCAATAGCCAACAATAAAGCCTGTTTTTGGGAGGGACAATTTTTTAATACCTCAAGAGCAGACATAGCTGAACAGGATTGAGCCAAAACTTAACTATATTATAATTTTGTGCACCTCTTACTCGAGTATTATATGTCGATTTATGAATTACTCCCTTTGGTGGCTTTATTTTCAATTCAGGAATAACATTAGGTGTTATTGATTCTGTAGATGGATTCTGTAATGTTCCTAAATTAGCTTCAGCTAATAGGAACATTAAGTTTTCCTTGTTTATTTTTGCATCTCATAATTGATGAATAAATTGTAAAGAAGGACATGTAAAACTCCTAAAAACCAAGGATAAATCAATTCCTATGTGAACAAAGACATATCTGGGCTATACAAATAAACTCTTTTAGGTGTGAATGGGTTAAATCACAAGAATGGATCATCTTTGACCAAGTCCAACAACACAGTCTAGATGCATTGAACCTCTTTAAGGGACAACACAATTGTAGAAGGAGGGTGTAATGTGAAAGGGGTTAAATGAATCAAGGTGGTTTAGGGTTTGGAAATACTCCTATATTATAAAAGGAGGAGGAGGGCAACAAGGAAAGGGTTGTTGAATATTATCATTTCACAAGGAATTGTCTACAAGACATCCCTTGTTGGGCATTCCTGTTCAAGAATCCCACCTCCTTCGTTGAGCAGCTCTTGGAGGAGAATTGTGCTAAAATTGTCCACTATCAGGCTTGGGCCAAGCTTCACCTTACATTACAGTGTTACTGATGTTGAGGGTTGAGCTGTCTTGTGAGCTGCAACAAGTGGAAGACTAGATCTATTTAAATCTAGATGATATCAGTGGCTCTTCTCAGTGAGTGTGTATTTTAACCTCCTAGAAGAGTTCATTTGCTGACTATACTTCATATCTACATCTTGGCATCAGGACAAATCATTTTCATAAGCTACAATGTTTTCTCTCTTGCTAAGAAAACGTTATTTGCAAATCTACAACTGCAGGGTGTTTTGCTAGCATTTTGGAGGAGAGATCTCTGGTGTTGGGGCTTTTTTTTCCTGTCACTGTGGTGATCCATGGATTGGCCATCAAATCCATGTTTTTTTCAGATCTGATCTGCTATGTACTTGTATTAATCAGAAATTCTGAATCATTCTGCAGATCTTCATTTTTAGATCTCAGATCTACTTCCGGTGCTTCATGTTTTGAGAAAAACCCGAAGGGGAATGTATAGATCATATTTTCTAGTAGATGGATCTATATTAGATCTATATTTTTATGTAAATATCTGATCTAGATTTAAAGAATCAATAAAATTTTGCTTCAGCCCTAAAAATAACACTGTCACTATTATGCAGTTCTTTAACATGGTTGTAGCACCTCTTTCTTGAGGATTCCTTCTGTAAATTTTTGCATACTTCTAGTCTTGGGAAATCAGGATTTTCTAGCCTAGTAAGGAAAGGAGGAACTGTTTAACATATAGAAACTTATTTTTTTTATAAAATCCGACATGGGATTCCCTCATAACCCTAGCTATCAGATACAAACACTTTCCCATATTATTTTTACACAGATATCTAAATACACTCGTTTTAGGGCCTAAATCCTCACTTTTCCCCACCATTTTCCTTATAAAATGATGTATAAAGTTTCTGCTGCATATTTTATTGATTTTTAAGTGATTTTGTATCTGTATATGACATATTTTTGTATATCCACATTGGTAATAACTCATATTATTCCCAATAATGTAGCTGTTCCAATTTGGGAACATTACAGTGGTATTGGAGAAAGATCTTTGGCTCAGCCTGTGGCTTCAAGCCAAAGTTCTTTACAGCAAGGATCAAGGTTATAATGATGAATAATGTGGGTTTATTCTCATCAGCTTTCAGATATAAGAATAACCTCTCCAAGGAGGTTGAACAAGAAGAAGAAAGGAGAAGTAGTAAAACTCCTAAAAAGTTTCAAGAGTAGAAAGATATTCTGATCAGATCTACAAGATCTATACATGAAGAACATTCTGAATCCTCATCTCATGGATATGTGCACTCAGCCATATCACCAAATCTTCAGTGTTCTGTCTCTGATTTCTTCATGAAGAGGAAGAAAGGAGGTGTGCCTAAGAAGGAGACTCTTAGAGAGTATTTGGAGGAGTATGAAGCTCAGTCCAAGGAGTTCAGAGATAACTTGAACTTCCAAATATTATGCAAGATCAAGGAGGGAAAATTCATAAAGGAGGAGCAGCATGGTAAGGGTAGATTCTATCTATCTATCTTTGATGGATCACCTAAATGTCCAATCAGGGTTTGGGTGGAGGAGTTGGATAACTTTGTGCAACAACATCAAGTTTTAGAGACTGAAGCCATCAAATTAGCAGCGCTGCAATTTGAAGGTAAAGCATATGCTTGGTGGTTGTTTGAGTCTTTTTCCTTGAAAAATTCCAATACACCTACTTATGCAAGGTTTATTGAAAGATTGATAAAAAGGTTTGATGAAGCTCCATCTTCTATTGATATTGTAAAACCACCTCAGATGAATCTTTTGCATGAGTTGGAAGGTTCTATGAATCCAACTCCCTTTCTAAAGACCATGGAAGAAGGTGTAAGTTTGATTGATGCCTTGCCAAGGGAAAAATATCCATTGAGTGAAGGATCCTCTTCTTAAGAGGAAAGCATGAAGGTTTCTCCTTCAATAGATGACCAATATCTAATATCTCTCATTGATGATGGGACAATTTCAGTTACTAAAGAGGAGGAGGAGGCAGGAGATGATAACGCAGTAAAAAAAAAGGCACCTCAAGCACCTCATGAAGAAGAATTTGGGGCATCTACTCCAAGAGAAGAAACTCTTGCACTCTTGTAAGGAGTTCCACAAGATCTCACACATAGAGCTCTTGGTACAACACATGAGAAGCATGTACCATCATTGTCACATGATGAGACCTTGATGATAGAAGAAGGAAGAGAGGAGGAAGGGCATCACAAGAAGAAGAGCATGAATCCTTCTCTGTTTCAAAGCTTTGAAACAAAAAGTAGGCAAGAGGACAATGCATTAAAGGTAGGGGCAAATCTGTCTACCTACATCCTCATTCTACTCTATGCCTTGACCCCTCTTTGCAAGGAGGTACTTTACCAGGAGAACCTCTTGATAGGAGGAAATATAAAGTGTTCTCTCAAATATGGGAAAAATATACATACTTGGGTAAAGAAGGAGCCTTGGGAGAAGCTAGCATAACACAGAGAATCTCTCATGAATTTAGGAGAGAGATGAGTAGTTTCCTGAAAGGGGCATTGCTAACTCCCACTCAGAAATATACATTGAGAAAGGAGAAATCAGAGATCTATGATGGCATGAGCATGAGGGAACATGGAAACTCCATATATTTGGAGCAGCCCATGATCTCTCCATTCACAAAGAATATTTTTGAAGATAGCAAGGGGATCCTATCCCTCTTGTATACATGGGCCAAAAGGAGGAGGTTTTGGAAAACAATGACTTTCCGAGGGGAAGTTGATTTCCATGTGCTCCTATCTTGTTTTGTGCAAGATCAACTGCAAATGGGGTAGCAAAGGGAATATTATGATGCTCCAACATGTGATTAATACATCTAGGATGTCAATTATGGGAGCCATGAGAAGACAGGGGCTGCATTTCAAACCTCTACGAAGTTGTAATTCTTGGAGAGCTTGGATCCTTATTGGGATTCCCAACTCAAGATGGAGTACTCCTAGGACCTTTTCACATGTGGGGTTATTGATGGGGAAGTAGTGGATGGAAGGTTCAAGGTGGTTAATGGAGTTATCTATTTCTATAATATTATTCTTTTGGTTAGTGACTCCAAACTCAAGGAGGGACTACCTGATGCCATCTATGAAATCTTGCTTTCCAAACCCACCGGTTTTGTCAAAGCATGTCATACTCTCTTGGGTGGTTTCATATGGGAAGGTTTCAAGGAAGAGGTGCACTCTCATATGAAGATGTGCATGGACTACTTGGTAGAGGAGGAGGATCATAGCTCTTGGAAAGAGCCATCATTCACATCTCCTTACCCATTGAGTGTGAGAGGGAACCCATCCATGAGCATTATGATGTATCTCCTATATGCTTATACTTTTCTAACACTCATTTGCAGGACATAGCTCCAAAGAGGGGCACTATTTTATGATGGATTTCATGGGCTACTCAAGGCCATGAACTATGTTGATGCAGGACATTCCTTGGGGAACCTTGGAAAGATATTATATTCCTCATGGTGTGATTCTTTTACACCAACCATGATGTACATTATACAAGCATTAGCAAGGCATGAGGAAGCAAACAGGTGTTGGGGAAGGCACCTGTTGTTGGGCTATAAATAAGACCACTTTTTAACACTTATTTCATCCATTTTTACTCTTCTTTATCATATCATTTATTATAATTTATTATATAAATCCATTTTATAATGATTTATGATCTTATGGATTAATATTATTTCTTCTCCTTTATTTTTAATAAGTTGATGATTATTATGCATAATTTTATCAATGATGGTTTATTAATATATTTTGTAACATCACTCACCATTTTAGCCTTCAAGATATTTGCCATATTGCAGATTTGATCTCCAAATCATCATCAAATATTCCAACTCAGAAATTTGCTAGAATAAGAAGTGACATTTTTGCGGTTGAGATTCTAGGAAAATGAAGAAGAATCTGGAAAATCTGGAACATGGGTTTTGTCCAGAAAGGACCAAGTTAACTTTAATGAATAACGGTTTGCCAAAATTCGGCCTGTATTGAGAGACACACAGGGTTCTTTGAGCATGATTTTCTCAGATTTGTTGTTGCAACCATCCTCTAATTCTCAGCTGCAAAGCCAAATTTGCCTTGCTCTTGTTGATAGATTGATGGAAATATATTTTCTGGTTGATCAAGTTGTTAGGAACAATCCAATATTGCTATGAGAGATTATATTTTCTATTTAATTTCTCCTCTTTTTGATTATAAAAGGAGAGCATGTATTATGTATTGGAGAACAATGGATGATTATTGAATTCGTTTTGTAACACTGCAATTCCTTGACTCTCGTGATCAAAGAACAACTGATGTAAAAGCTATTCATGTTTGATTAATAAAAAAATGAGTTCTCATTCCATTTCTCAAGCTCTGAAGTAAAACCCAGCGGTGTTTCACTGGTGGTTGAGGGCTCGGCCCTAGTGGATCGATCCACTGTTTGTATCTCTATGTTTTCATAATTGTTGTGAGATAGTTCATATTTGCTTTTATTACAGTTTGAAAGTTAATCAGTTTTCTTGTTTAATTGATTATGGATCTTGGTGTGTTATGTTAATGAATTGCATCGCTGTTCCATTTCAACAAGGATCTTAATTCCTACATTATTCATCTTGTTATTGTTTACTAAATCTTTGCTATTCAATATTTAACTCCATTTGCTTACTGTTCATGTCGATTACTGTTTAACAACGTTTGTTGTGGGCTTGGTGTTTAATAGAATTGTTGTTTTAAGTTAATATTTGTTGCTGATCACTTCCGATTCATTAGCTTCAAATTGGAGAAAGATTGTTTATTTACATTGTTACAGTTTGTTGTTTATGCACATAGCCATTCAATTATAGATTGATTTTCATTTCTAATTCTTGTTTTTAATAAGAGTTCTTCTTTGTTTACTTTCAACAGAAGTTAGTTAAATTTTGATTTCCCTTCGATTGCTTTAAAGGAGGATTGTCAACTGTAGAGAACATTGGTTATTGCTTCCCCATTCCCAGATTGATTGTCTTGTTCCAGTTTGATTTTAGTTGCATCAATTTCTAGAGGAATGAGTTATTGCTACTGTATCCTCGATAGATGTTTGCTGAGTGAATAGTTAGGTTTCAGAGAATTTGAATTTATGTTATTGTAATTAGATTTCTCTTCCAAGCATTTGTTTACTTTTTTATTTAGAATACTATACTACATCTCACACGGCATTGCTCTTGGATAAATTGCCGCCTCAGACTGAGTACACTCTTGAAATAAAAAGTCGTTCCCGGATTGATAATTAATGTAGGATAAATAGGTGTTAAAAATATACCTTTTATACCTCAACATTTTGGTGCCGTTGATGGGGAGAGTGTATGCCATTTAAAAGGAGTGATGCACATTTGACCTTTTTTTCTACTTGCGAAGAATTGGGTATTAAAGATGGAAGGTAAGAACCTGCGCATTGAGCAAGGAACATACTTGCTCACAGCCCGCTTCACAGCAGAATTGGGTAAAAAATTTATGTAGGAATGAATGCTTTCATTTTTTGAATGACTAGGAAATCTAAACAAGAAAAAATTCCTCCCAAAGCTGAAAAACATAAGGGACCGGTGACCGTTGGGAGAACGACCTTTATTAACGAAATTTTTAAGAAAACTGAATCTCAGCCATCAGTAGGACCTAGAAAAGTTATTTCTAGACAACCTACTAGTTCCCTTCAGGCCACAGAGTCACCATGTGTAGCCTTTGCTGAGGTACATAACCAAACAGAAGAGACTAAGCAAGATTTCCAAGAAATTGAAAATTCTTGCCCAATTTGTTTTTTACAAGAAGGGAAGTTGGCTTTTCATACCCTACTATTTATCAACATGCATTTTTCAAATTTGGGTATGTACATACTAGAGGCATTATTTTGGAAATGGCTCCACTGGGAATACTCTTATATATAAGCATATTCGATTTTCAAAGAAGAGTAGATTAGTGGAGAAAATAAAATAAATAAGGAAATAAACACATTTTATTATTATTTTATTTTTGTAAAAATAGTTGTTTTTGTTGCAACACGCCGTGGAAGTCAACATCGGTGATAAATATTTTAATCTATTTTTTTATGTAGATGCATTATATTGAAAATAAAAATTCTACAAACACTCATATCCATTTTTGTCACCAATATGGAAAAATTTCTTGAATATCATATTCTTTTGGCTTGCAGGCTTGATGAAATTTCTGAAAACACAGTTGGGACAGTCATGTTTTGGGGGACCAAAATTAAATATTTTTAAAACATATTTCTATCCTAATTAGCCCTTGATGTATACTTTCCAACCCAATTTGAATCACTCAATTTGGATTTAAAACGAAAAATTTAGAACCAAAACATTGCCAGGGTGTCTAGTAGGCAGCTTAACAACAGAGTTGGGACAGTCAGTTTTTGGAGGCCTAAATGACTATGTTTTTAAAACCTATTTCTGTGGTAGATTCCTATATGAATATAATTTAAAAAAAAATTTGAATCACTCAATTTTGATATCGTATGAGGAACTTATGACCAAAATACTGACTTTCTATCATAAATCGACACTCTTGAAACTCTGTTTTCTTAGATGTTCATTAACGTATTTGACCCATAAATTATTATTGTCTTCAAAACCTGTTTCTATTTGAGATCAATAAATGAATCTAATTTAATCTCCAATTGGAATCGGTTCAATCCGCCATCAAACGAAAAATTTATGCTTGAAATATCAACTATTGGTCTGAGCTAGAAAATCGAAAATGACTTTATTATGCAGGTTTTTCTAAGAAAATTTAACATACCATTACATACAATTTTTAAAACCTGTTCTTATTAGAGACAAAAATTTGAATTAGCTCTCATTTGGCTTTGGAATGACTCAAATCAGACGAAAAACAAAGAAAGTATGATTAAAACACTGCTGGTTAGTATAGTTGACCACTGCTCTCCCGCAGGTGACAAATAAACTTTGTTTTGTTTTTCCGTGGATTTGTTCTACAGAGTAACTACTTGTTATTTTTTTGCATAATTCTTAGATTAAGGGAGCCTATACACCTCTCTTTCTCCATGATTTAATGTTCTATTGTAGGTAGACACTCATTTTTTGCAGGTCTTACGAGAAGAAAGAAGGTCAATTTATGGACGAACGATTCTTGAGAGAAATTTTAGTAAAACAAGGGCATTTCATCTAGTTCATTACGTAACAGATTCATAACAAGAAGAAATGAAGATTTTTTTTCTATTTCAAGATTCATGTCACTGCTTCCAGAACATTTTTCAAAAAGATCATTTTATTTCCCATTAACAGATTGATATTCCCTTAGGAAATAACATCATAGTTGTTGTAACTTAATAAAGTGTTGTTTCTTTTCTGATTTCTTTTATGTTTTGTGTTTCAGGTGTTAATCTCTTCAAATTATAATTTCCGTTCAAGTGGGAATTGAACAATAAGGACCCCACCATGCAAGTTTCAATTGCAGAAGGCAATTCTTCGATAGCACCAATTCTGTAAAAAATTACTTTTTCTTGAAACCTGTACATAGATTTTCCTTTCTATCTGATTGGATTTCCTTGACAACGGATTGCACATTAGCTTTGTTCTTTCTTCTATTTTTTTCCTTTACTGTTCCCTATAGCATATTTTTGTGTTTATATCTGTTTGTTGTTCCTCTTAAGGAACATTTGTTGTTCCTCTTAAGGAGCAGCAGTCGTTCCTCTTAAGAAGTAGTGCGTCTGTGTGTTTATTTTTGTTGTTCCTTCCAAAAGGAACAACATTTTTGCAGATTATTTTTGTTGTTCTTTTAAAAAAGAACAACATTTTTGTTTCATGTTTTTTTTGTTCCTTTCAAAAGGAATAACACCGCTCATTTTTGTTGTTCATTTTAAAAGGAACAACAGTTTTGCTGTTCCTTTCAAAAGGAATAGCACCGGCTGTTCTTGCTGTTTCTTTCCAAAGGAACAACATATTTGCAGATTTTTTTTATTGTTCCTTTCCAAAGGAACAACACTTTTTGAATGCATTTTTCTTGTTTTTTAAAAAACATTTCTAGGAATTTTTGTGAATTTTTCATGACTCTTTGAAAGGAAAACATACAATTCATGCAAAGATACACAAATTAAAGGTTACTGGAATCAGCTAATCAAGATAAATTGTCATTTTTATGAATTTTTTTTGTAGTGATAAGAAAAAGGAAAGGACACAACCATCTATATCCCTTTGTTGTCTTTATTTTCACTAAAATTAATATGATCAGTTATCTTTATCATGTTGGTTCTTCCGCAAATCTTCATAACTCTCTTTGATTTGTATTTATTGAATAAGAATAAGGGCGTACTTTTTCTATTGAGATGTTCAGACTTTTATATATAAATAGGGAAGTGCTATATGTAAAGAAAAAAAAATCTCTATATAATTATTAACAATTCTATGATATGGCAGATGGAGGATAGGGGGTCTCATCAAGAGCCAGCATAACATGATCATAAGGGAGCAGTGAAGTGGCATTCCCATTATGGCCACCATACCAGGGATATGATCCAATGGAAAACTCAGAAAAATAAAAATTCCTTGGAACAGGATGTCTCATCACGAGCCAACCTGCCCACTTTTCACCCCTTCCTGGTGAATGGCATTGTCATTCATATGGTTCCCAAGCCAGCACAATGGCCTCCATCATGACATGACACGGCACTTCCCTAGGCGTAAATAAAGGATAATGGTTCCAAGGGTGAGAAAGCAACTTTGTCAAGGTTATAGACACCTATGGGAAATAGAGCTCTGTTGATGGTATTGAAGTCATACTTTTCACAAATCAATAGTAATGGTAAACCCTTTTCTTATATATTTATCTAATATCAAATGAGAGTATGCTCGTAAACCCTTTGTTTGGAACCTCTTATGCTTGAAATTTATTTGTAAATCGATCATAATGGTTTATGTGGATAATGACTGCATAAGTATTTTTTCACATCAGTTGTCATTTTCCCTTATTTTCGAATCATTACATAAACATTTCAATATCTACTCACGATTTCAAAATATGCATTGATTTTAGTAATGCAATAATTTGTTGATCATATCATATGTATGTGTGTCTTTCCATGTTGTACAATTGTTGTGCAGTACGTTGCTCTTCTATTTGCCACAGTATTCATACTGCATTTCTACAGAAGTTTTTCTGCTTAAAATTTTTGCATGCATCTTATCTGTTTCCCTTTCAAAATAAAACTACGGATTCAAGAAAATTGCATACAGAATTGTGATTTGTTTACAGGAGAACAACAAATATCGGGGGGAAATTCTATTCACAGCATGACCACACTATTGCAACTAACAGCAAAGGCTCGCGAATGCGCACAATTATTCAGACATGATGTGCTTGCATGACTTCCACCTTTTGCATCACTTTCAGTATCCGCTCAGCCTACATCAGCTTCAACAAAGGCCAGTCTCTACATGTCCTTCCACATTTTTTTCAGAGGTAACACTTGAGGTAAAACAACATAATTTTCTGATTTATTATGAATTTAGGAGAATTTCATGAAAATCCATTGAGCATTATTTATCATCATTCATTCCACATCTTTACCACTCCCCATTTTTTATAGACACGTCTCATCTTTCAGTTTGGGTGAGTGTTGATTTCCTTCATTTCTTTCTTATGACCATGTCAGTAATCTTCTTTGATATTCTTATTCATTCTCAATACCTCCCTTATTCCATGTTGTTTTACACCAAGCATAGATTTCAACAGATTGTAGCAACCACCTCTCTTTGTTTTCTAGCATCACATGAGGACATGCTAATTCTTCAGTTTGGGGGGGAATTGCTACACATGATGGATGTTTTTTACTCTCTTTCTCATTTAAGGCATACAATTTCATTTTTATACAGTGTAGAAATTTATTTGCATATATCTTTAAAACTATGAACTAAATTCTTGTGATTTCTGGATAACAAGGAGGTATCATTTAAATATACAAACCCAGATAATTTCACGCTAAATTAGTTCATAAAATTTCAAAAATTATGCACTATCACATACAACCATTTTGTTTATATCTCATGATCTGTGAATCAAAACGATCTGATTTTTGAGAAAATGATTAATGAAGGTTGTTGTTACTTATGTCACATTTTTATGCAACTTCATATACATATAGTTGAACGTCAACTGTAAAAAAATTTATGCCTTCATCAAGATTGCTAAAATTGAATATTCATTATTTGAGGAAAATTCATTTGTTCTATCCATTTCATGAGTTGGGATGAACAAATTTTCTTTGGTTGGTTAACACATGGGTTTTGTCTTTGGGTTGCATGAGGACATGCAATATATTCAGTTCTGGGTTGCATGAGGACATGTAATATATTCAGTTTGGGGGTATGTTGGGCTATGAATATGACCACTTTTTAACACTTATTTCATCCATTTTTACTCTTTTTTATCATATCATTTATTATAATTTATTATATAAATCCATTTTATAATGATTTATGCTCTTATGGATTGATATTATTTCTTCTCCTTTATTTTTAATAAATTGATGATTATTATGAATAATTTTATCAATGATGGTTTATTAATATATTTTGTAACATCAATAACCATTTTAGCCTCCAAGATATTTGCCAGATTGCAGATTTGATCTCTAAATCATCATCAAATATTCCAACTCAGAAATTCACTGGAATAAGAAGAGAAAGTTTTTCGGTTGATATTTTGGGAAAATGAAGCAGAATATGGAAAATCCGGAATATGGGTTTTGTCCAGAATGGACCAAATTAACTTTATTGAAGAACGGTTTGCCCAAATTCGGCCTGTATTGAGAGACACGTAGGATTCTTTGAGCACAAGTTTCTCAGATTTGTTGTTGCGACTCTCCTCCAAATCTCAGCTGCAAAGCGAAATTAACCTTGCTCTTGTTGAAAGATTGATGGAAATATATTTTTTGGTTGATCAAGTTGTTGGGAACAATCCAATATTGTTATGAGAGATCATATTTTCTAATTAATTTCTCCTCTTTCTGATTATAAAAGGAGAGCATGTATTATGTATTGGAGAACAATGGATGATTATTGAATTCGTTTTGTAACACTATAATTCCTTGACTCTCGTGATCAAAGAGAAACTAAAGTAAAAGGTCTTCATGTTTGATTAATACAAAGTCGAGTTCTCGTTCCATTTCTCAAGCTCTAAAGTAAAACCCAGTGGTGTTTCACCAGTGGTTGAGGGCCTGACCTTGGTGGATCGATCCATTGTTTGTATCTCTATCTTTTCATAATTGTTGTGAGATAGTTCATATTTGATTTTATTACAGTTTGCAAGTTAATCAGTTTGTTGTTTAATTGATTATGGATCTTGGTGTGTTACGTTAATGAATTGCATCATTGTTCCATTTCAACAAGGATCTTAATTCCCGTATTATTCATCTTGTTATTGTTTACTAAAGCTTTCCTGTTCAATATTTAACTCCATTTGCTTGTTGTTCATGTCGATTATTGTTTAACAACGTTTGTTGTGGGCTTGGTGTTTAATAGAATTGTTGTTTTAAGTTAATATTTGTTGTTGATCACTTCCGATTCATTAGCTTCAAATTGCAGAAAGATTGTTTATTTATATTGTTACAGTTTGTTTTTTATGCACATAGCCACTCAATTACAGATTGCTTTTCATTTCTAATTCTTGCTTTTAATAAGAGTTCTTCTTTGTTTACTTTCAACAGCAGTTAGTTCAATTTCGATTTCCCTTCGATTGCTTTAAAGGAGGGTTGTCAACTGTAGAGAACATTGGTAATTGCTTCCTCGTTCCCAGATTGATTGTCTTGTTCCAGTTTGATTTTAGTTGCATCAATTTCTAGAGGAATGAGTTATTGCTACTGTATCCTTGATTGATGTTTGCTAAGTGAATAGTTAAGTTTCAGAGAATTTGAATTTATGTTATTGTAATTAGATTTCTCTTCCAAGAATTTGTTTAATTTTTTATTTAGAATACTGTACTACATCTCACACAACATTGCTCTTGGATAAATTGCCGCCTCAGACTAAGTACACTCTTGAAATAAAAATTCGTTCCCAGATTGATAATTAATGTAGGATAAATAGGTGTTAAAAATATACCTTTAATACCTCAACACCTGTCATATCTTATTCTATGGCAGTTAAGGAAAAAACTGTACTGGTTGCACATGAGGAAACATCTTCCTTCTCATTTATCACACATGGAAGCTAGCATGATTCTAATAATGATCCCACAAGCTAAATATGTCCTTATCTTTGTTGGGGGCATAGTTGGAGGAAAGGCACACATGTTGAATGTGCCCTTGGGGGAAGGCGTTCCCCATTATTTTTGCATTGCATGCTTCAATGGGAGCATGAGATTTTGTATGGCCACTATGATAGATCACTTTTATCTTCATAAAGTGAGCCATATGTTTGTTGGTAACATTCCTCTCATATGTATTGGGGAGGATTTTTTTTATGGATTTCCAAGCTGAGAGGTGATCCACTTCATTTGGCTGATAGCATGGATATGGGAGTCTTTCGTGGATCATGAAAATCCCCATTATTTTCATCACTTCTATCTTGAGGAGGCCATGGATCAGCCAGAAGGTTTCCACAACAACCTTCCATTTCTTATTGATGAGAGCCCTTGGTTTTATTCACCAAAGGAAAAATTGCATATTGAGGAAGTACCATTGGGAGAAAAAAGTATTGCAGACAATTCAGAACAATGGAGGAGACTATTTGATGAGGAGGCCACAAGAGAAGAAGGGGATATTTTGCAGCACTCTTGCAGTTGCTTGAGGACAAGCAAAATTTGGGAGGGGGAGACTGTAATGTTCCTAAATTAGCTTCAGCTAATAGGAACAATAATTTTTACCAGTTTATTTTTGCATTTCATAATTGATGAATAAATTGTAAAGGAGGACATCTAATGCTCCTGAAAACCATGAATAAATCAATTCTTATGTGAAAAAAGACATATCTAGGCTATACAAATAAACCCCTGCAGGTGTGAATGGGTTAAATCACAAGAATGGGTCATCTTTGACCAAGTCAAACAACACAGTCTAGATGCATTTAACCTCTTTGAGGGAAAACACAGTTCTAGAAGGAGGGTGTAAAGTGAAAGGGGTTATATGAATCAAGGTGGTTTACGGTTTGTAAAGAATCCTATCTTATAAAAGGAATAGGAAGGTAGCAAGGAAAGGGTTGTTTAAGATTATCATTTCACAAGGAATTTTCTACAAGACATCCCTTATTGGGCATTCCTGTTCAAGAATCCCACCTCCTTCCTTGAGCAACTCTTGGAGGAGAATTGTGCTAAACTTGTCCACTATCAGGCTTGGCCCAAGCTTCACCTTACATTACAACGCTGCTCATGTTGAGGGTTGAGCTGTCTTGTGAGCTGCAGCAAGTGGAAGACTAGATCTACTTAGATCTAGATGATAGGAGTGGCTCTTATCAGTGAGTGTGTCTTTTAACCTCCTGGAAGAGTTCATTTGTTGATTATACTTCATATATACATCTTGGCATCAGGCCAAATCATCTTCAGAATCTACAACACTATCTCTCTCCCTAAGATAGCATTATTTGTAGATCTATAGCTACATGGTGTTTTGCCAGCGTTTTGGAGGAGAGATCTCTCGTGTTGGTGTTTTTTTTCCTCTCACTGTGGCGATCCATGGATTGGGAATCCAATCCATGTTTGTTTCAGATATTATCTTCTATATACTTGTATTTTTTAGAATTCTCAATCATTTTGTAGATCTGCATTTTTAGATCTCAGATCTACTTTCAGTGCTTCATGTTTTGAGAAAAACCCCAAGGGGGAAGTATAGATCAGCGTTTCTTGTAGATGTATTTGTATTGGATATATATTTTTATGTAAAGATATGATATATATCTAAAGAATCAATAAACTACTGCTTTAGCCCTAAAAATGATGATGTCACTGTTATGTAGTATTTTAACATGGTTGTAGCACCACTTTCTTGAGGATTCCTTCTGTATTCTTTCATTCTTCTTTTGTAAAGTGTATGAGTTATGCACCTGATATTATTTTTCAATATTAAGACCTTATTTCATTCATACCCTTCAGAAAATCAAACTCACATTCTTAAGTAAATTTTTGCATACTTCTAGTCGTGGGAAATCAGGGTTTTCTAGCCTAGTAAGGAAAGGAGGAACTGTTTAACATAGAAAAACTTATTTTTTTAAAATAAATTCAACATGGGAGTCCCTTTTAACCCTATATATCAGATCCAACCACTTTCCCATCTTATTTTTATGCATATCGTTGAATACACTCATTTTAGGGCCTAAATCCTCACTTTTCTGCACCATTTGCCTTATAAAACGCTATATAAAGTTGTTGTTGCATATTTTATTGAAGGTTAAGTGATTTTGTATCTGTACATGACATATTTCTATAGATCCACATTGGTAATAACTCATATTATTCCCAATAGTGTAGCTCGTACAATTTGGGAACATTACAAATTCATTGTCGAGGTAGTAGTTTGATCAGTGGTCGAAATACCATAATCTTTATTTCACGTCGACAGAAAGATATCTATTGAAGGTTTTGTGATAGATAACATTAACACTTGGGAACTAGGAGTTGGATCCGTAGTAACCATATTTGTGTCCAGATTTGGAAATGGGTCTGTCAACACAAATGGCGCATTGGAAGTCTTTATGATTTTTGAGACTTCAGCACGGTGAGGAAAATCCCTAACAACATGTTCCTCATTATATATTATGAATGGATAATTAGGTTTCTAAGGTCCAGATGGTTGATCAGATGATCTTTCCTGTGGGTTAGAAGTTTTCTTTTTCTTTGATTTCCCCTTTTTCTTACTTCCTGGTTGCTTATCACCTTTTCCTTTGTCAAATGACACGGTATTGATTTCAAAAGTAGGAGCAGGATCAGATGTAGTAGTGTGGTGTGTGTTTGTAGTGCCTATCAATTCATCTTTGGAATGAGAGTCCTTTATTTGAGGAGGAACAATGAAATTAGATCTCGACGCATTACGGATTTTTTCATAGAGCATGCGAGACTGAGTGTAAATCAAGTCTAAATATTGTGCACAAGTGAATACTTACTCTTCTATGACGACACCACCCTTAGCCACATCCTCGGTTATAGAAGGTAACAGGGACTTAATGAACCATTTATCAAGGAGTTGATTCGGAAAAAATGTCTGAACCATTCATTGATGACGATGCCACTCATGAAGATGATCAGAAATGTGAGTAGCATTAGTCTATTTGAAGTTAGTCAAGAGTTCTGTTCTAGTTACATATCTGATGGGTAACTGGAAATGAGTCAAGGAGATAGTAGCTAGGGCTGTGAAATTATCAAAAGAAGCTCTAGGTAATTCAATGTACCATTTTGTAGCTGGACCTATGAGCGCACGCTGGAAATGACGTAGTCGAATAGAATCATCATTCAAGGAATTTGATGAACACCATAAATGATAAGTCATAACATGAGTCGATGGATCTTCTCGAGGGTTGCCATTGAACTTAGGAATATCCAAGGGTAATTTGTGAGGTATCACCAGCCACCAAGGAGCATATTTCATTGGATCATTGGTTAACCAAATTAAATCTGGTAACTCTAAAGTTGCAACAAAGGGCAACTATCTATTAAGGTCAGGTTGAGCATAGCCAGGGTAAGATGGAATTGCTTGAGCAATAGGCCTTTGAACACCAACATAAGGAATCTGCTGCTGGTAACCCAGATAGGGGTTGTTTTTAATAGCAAATGCTTGAGGATTCTATTGACCAAAACCTGGATATGATACTTGTTGAAATAAAGTTTGAGGCATTTGCACCTATGGCTACCAAGGGGTCTATCCACCAATGTTATAACCCAAATTAACATGACTTGGATTTGGTTGATACGTATAACTTAGTTGTGGTTATGACATCCCATAAAATGGTAAACTAACTTGTCAATAAATAATTCATGATACAGGTTGTTGTAAATTAATTAAAGGATTTGGAGTCTGTGGACCAAAAATTTGATGATATTGAGTTGAAGGACCCGTTTGATAAGCTTGATGATGTACAACATCTTGATTTTGTAACAAGGGTATAGATGTATTAACAAGTGGTAATGAAGTGGGTGTAATAGGTTGAACCACTTGATACGAGTGTACAACTGTTTGTGGTTGGATAGGCAGAGTGGGCTGCCATTGACAAACATTCGTTTCAACATTAGATTGACCAAAAAGTGATGGAGTACTGTCATATTGGGTGACCAAAGGTTTCCCGCCAGCATGAGGAGGATAATAAGATGAAAAATATTGCTCTCCAAATGCTGGGAGTCTAGTTGATATGGTACTTGAAGGAATAGACCCAGAAGGAACGACTTGATATTGCGTCGATGATGTGTATAATGAATCAATTCATTCAGTACTTATGATAGGATTACCAGTTAAAATATCAGATGATGACATTGGTAAAGTCCATGGATTTGAAGATGCATCAGAGAAAAGTATAGATAATGATTTGTAACCTAATGGTACCATAGGGCCACCATGAAAATATGACTATAGTGAAGTGGTAAACATCGACGAAGTAGCGAGGGCAGGAGCTGATGTAATTGGAACAACATGCCCAACTGAGGATGTTGGTTCAGACATGGTTGTTTGACCAAATGTATACCCTTTTGAATCAACAAGAATTTGAAAAGGAAGAAGATCAACAAAAGCGGAGGGTGTTGATTGAGAAAATGACTCGTACAGGTAAAGGTCCTCCCCAAAATGGGTTGGAGTTAAAGGTGTAGTGTCTTGTGGGATTTATTCAATTGCAATTAAACCAGGTGGAAGAATTTCACCGTCAGGCCTAAAGTATATTTCAAGTGGTTGACTGTGTGATATGGGAGATTCAATAGCTAAAGAACTTTATTGGATGACCAAGGTAGGAACAAATTCCAGTTGTTCGACTTCAGGATTCAGATGTTCTAGCAAAGAAGAGACAGGATCTGGATCAATTTGTGGTTGAACAACTTCGGGTCCAGCAGGTATGGTCTCATTGATTGGATGGATCGTGACCACGAGTAGTTGTGAAGACTCTGTTTCAACAACAGTAGAGGAACCGGGATGTGTAGAAACAACTTGAGCTAACTTTGGTTTATGGGAAAATTATGTTTCACCAAAGGTACGAATTGTACTAGATTTGGCAGTTCGTGATCGCCTTCACCTACCAGAAGTAACTTCTAGAGGTAAAGGTGGTTTTAAAGCTAATCTACGTGAACGACAGGGGAAAGGATTTTTTTCTTCCACAATTACTGATTAATTTTAACCAAAAACAAATAAACAAAATAAAAGGGTAATGCTAGGAAAAAGGGTTTACCAAGAAACTATGAACTGTAGAATACCTCCTGGCAAACCAAGAAGTACAGGCAGGAAATCTCCCCGAATGTTGTGTTCGGTGTATGAAAATTTATAATGCGGACGAATCGGTTCAATATGGATGGATAGCACCTAAAATTTGTCCTCCCAAATATACTTGAAGGTACGTGGAGGCCCAAGTCCATATTAGCGCTGGCTGATATGAAACCACACAGTGAGAGCACCCCTTTATACTTATCATACTGTAACACCGCTCGATATACCCAAAATTACGTGGAAAAGCTACAATATACTTACGTACGTGGAGTGAGGTATCACACTGGGAATGTATCACAGATAAGTTAATGATAACTGCAATGTTTTATGATGCTGGAACACATCTCTAGCCTAGACCTTATAAATTTTATCATTATGGTTTCAATTCTTTGTTAGGTAAATTGAGATTAATTTTATGTTGATCTTGCTTAAAATTTTCCTTTCAAATGTTCACCGCGATGAAGTACTTGAAAATTCCTAAAATGCAACTAAAAATGATAAAAAAATCTTTCACTTTTAGTTCTTCAATGAAAAACCTAGCTACTAAGGGAAGAGAGAAAATAATTTGTGAGAAAAAAATTCAATGACCAAAACAAATCAATGATCACAAACTAAATGAAAATTTCCTAAAGTTCCTTTTTGCAAAACACAGAAAATTCCTACATGCAAATGAAAGTTTTTCTTTTTAGTTACCTTAATGTTATGAATGCAGAAAAGAAACTAGGTGCACTAAATCAATAATTCAAATGCCTTTTACTTTCGAGAAATGAAGAATACAAACAACAAATTCTCTTTTGAAGGAAAAATGAGGATTTCAAGAACAATTTCTCCTATCAAGGAAATGAATATTTGACGAGAATTTCCTATTTTGAAAGAAAATGATTCTTAATGTGACCATAAAAAATACTTTGAAATCAACTTGTCAATGATAAAGAAAAACTTTTTTAAACAAACATTGAACAAATTTTCAATCAAAGGAGGAATAAGTATATAGAATTACTGGTCAATATGAGGATCAAAACTTTCAAACACAGTAGAAAACAAACTGAAGCAAATTTCGAAGGCAAATTCAAAGGAATCTGGGTGGTTTCAGGAGTCAATGTAGTCTCCAAGGGGAGACAGTGCTCTACAATGCAGTGCAGTGTATAAGGGAAAACACTACTATTTAACTCACTGTCTTTCCAAATTTGGCTTTGAAAAAATTCAATCTTTGTGTGTAACAACTACTGGGTGGATAAACAAAGAAAATCAGAGGCTAAGTCACCTAGATTTAAGAGAAATTCTCCCTGGTGGAGTCTCAAATTTGTTGGACCAGAATTGTGAATTACAGATAAAACACACTTCCCTGGACATATAACAATCTATAACAATAGATTAAATACTATACGGCTACCTTTCCTAACTCAAAATAGACATACAGAAAGGATTAAAGGCTTACTTGTAATCCAAGCGCTTCTAAATGGCTCCTTCTGTCGCTTCCGTTGTAGCTTCAAATTCAAGCGGTTTGTAGCAAAAATGCTTCCTGCAAGAAAGAAAACTAAAACAATAGAATATAGCAGTAATACAAATGTCTATTCAAGTTATTTAGCTAAATAATTAAAGCATAAACAATATACATCAACTAAGATCTTGTAATATGGAAAATCAAAGTCAATACAAATGCATATAGGGAAAAGTAAGTTGTATTCTTTATTGATGATAGAAGGAGAGGTTACAACCAAATGACTAATTTGATGTGACCCTTCCAGCAATGATCCTCAACCCCATCACAGTATACATCTCTCCAGCAGCTGTTACACAAATCTAACTCTCAATTGAAAATTCTCCATCATTTCTCTACTCAAATTCTTCCTTCACAAACACTCAAATCTGTGCTCAATTTATAGATGAACTAAAGTTAGTTTTGCAATGAATGACTTTCCAATAATTGGAAATACATGTTCCCAGTCATGTAGATGTCAAATGGACACTTGGATTCGAAGCTTGACACATGTGAAATATTCTAGAAGGCATTGGCCAAGTGGAGATTCCAGAACAATGAGAATTTCCCTCCCAATGTGACCAATGCACCCATAGATGTTTGGAAGTGCTTTGCAGAGAAACCTTGCATAAGGCTACCTGCATATGTAATTCAGTTAGTCCCCTTAGAGGTAGCATTGGTGAGCTCCCACATGCTATATAATAAACTTCAAACCTTGGAAACCTTTGCTTGATGAAAGTCATGCTTGATTCGTCTTGTTCTTGCCTTAGGGCATGTAGCAACTTGAAATGATAGGGAATGATAGACCCTTAGTCATTGGTTCTGGAGATGATTCCCAGTTAACCAGGTCATTGGGAATGATGCCCAAATTGACCTATAACAGTTCCTTAGATTTTGGAAATCCATCTGATCCTTTTTCCTCAACTTTCTTGACATATGACAATATTTTGGAAATCATGATGTCAGAAGGAGAACCATAGGAATATTATCATCATCGTTCCCGTCATCCTGATTATGAAGAAAATTATCTTAGTGAACCATATCACCCATCAATAAAAAAATTCTTTTAGAATTATTTACTTATTAACACAATCAATTCCAAATGAAATTTGTCAAATATTGAAGAAACCGTTTCTATCAATATTTCAACCAAACCTGGCATTGTAGAAAATATTCATGTCGGCGTATCTTGTTCTTCATTAGAAATTAAAACATATCACTCTCTCTTTTGTGAATTTAATGATGTATTTTCTTGGTCTTACGAGGAAATTCCAGGCATAGATACTAGTATCATTGAACACACTATGAATATGTATCGTAATGTCAAACCGGTGCATCAACGCCTTCATCCTGTTTATCCAAAGAAGGCCATTACCATTAAAGCAGAACTTGATAAACTTTTGCGTGTTGGTTTCATTTACCTTATTCCGCTAAATGAGTGGGTTTCCAACATCGTTTGTGTCATGAAAAAACAAGGAACCATCAAAGTGTACATTGATTATCGAGATGTCAATATGGCTTGTCTAAAAAATAATGATCCTACTTCCTTTATCGACCGTATTATTGATGATTGTGCTCGATGTGAAATATTTTCATTCATGGATGGATTTTCCAGCTACAATAAAATAAATATCTACCCAGAAGATCAACATAAGACAACATTCATCTATCCCTGGGGCACATTTTCTTATAGGAAACTATTGTTTGGTTTAAATAATGATGGGGAAACATTTCACAAAGCAATTTATTATGCTTTCAATGACATAAAGTGTTAGTATGAATCTTAATCACAAGCGTACGAAAAAAGCTCACTTTAGTTGTGCATAAAAAACAACCCTAACATCAAAGATGGCTGCCAATTTCATTAGATATGCAGTTAGTTGACCAAGATAAATGCTAGAAAATATAGATCTATGTAGTAAAAGACATTATGTAGTAAATAAAAGCAAGATTTTCTCCATGCATCCAATAGACAAGACACGAATATTTTTTAAAGAATTTTTATATTTTTTGACACCTAGGAAGAGAACATAGAAAGATGTTACCAGTCCCCCTTAATGGGATGGGTTCTTGTAAGTCCTCATCACATTAGATCTAAGATCTCTCTCTCTTGATGGTGTAGAAAACCAAGACAAAAATGGAACTCAAATGGAGCTCACACAAAAAAATGGTAGCAAAATATGACAATGTTGGAGGATCAAAGTCAGACCAAAAGTATAGATCCAGAGTGACCTTTAGGCGACAAAAGGTAGTGATTAAATGGAAAAACCCTTCTATTTATAACAAGATATTGAGTTAGTCTAGATATTGGTGCAAAATTAAAACATTATTAACCAAATCTAGATCCAATTTTTATGGAATATTTTATTATATTTGTTGGAGGGAAAAGGAATTTGAATCTGTTCAGATCTCTTTATTTGTAATTAATAAATAAATAAATGATTTATTTATTATTTTAAGGATGTGTTTGAGTAATAATTAAATAAATAATGATTTAGTATGAATCTTAATCGCAAGCATACAAAAAAAGCTCACTTTAGCTGTGCATAACAAAGAGCCCGAACATCAAAGATGGCTACCAATTTATTTAGATCTACAGTTAGTTGAACAAGATAAAAGCTGCAAAATATAGATCTATGCAGTAAAATACATTAAGCATTAAATAAAATCAAGAGTTGCTCGATGCATCCAGTAGACAAGACAAGAATATTTTTTAAAGAATTTTTGTATTTTTTGACAACTGGGAAGGGAACATAGAAAGATGTTACCAATCCCCCTCAATGGGATGGGTTCTTGTATGTCCTCACCACTTCATATATAATATATCTCTCTTGATGGTGTAGAAAACCCAGACAAAAAATGGAACTCAAAGGGAGCTCACAAGAAAAAATGGTAGTAAAATATGACAATGATGGAGGATCAAAGTTAGACCAAAAGTATAGATCCAGAGTGATATTTAGGCAATGGAAGGTAGTGAGTGAATGGAAAAAATCTTCTATTTATAACAAAATATTGAGTTAATATAGATATTCGTGCATAATTAAAATATTATTAACCAAATCTAGATCTAAATTTTATGGAATATTTTATTATATTTGTTGGTGGGAAAAGGAATTTGAATTTGGTCAAATCCATTTATTTGTAAATAATAAATAAATAAGTGATTTATTTATTATTTTAAGGATGTGGTTGAGTAATATTTAAATAAATAATGATTTATTCAATTATTTATAAATGATTTAGTCAAATTTAACAAGGAATATTATTTAAATAAGGTTTAAATAATTATTCCTAGAAAATAATAAGATAAATATGGATTTATCTAATTAATTTTTCTGTTTTAGGTTAAATATGACCAAGAATATTAATTAAACTATTTTTGAACTAATTATTCCTTGAGAAAAATGAAAAAAAAGAGGATTTATTCAATATTTCCTCATCGGGTTTCTTGTTTAGACCATAAAAAACTTAATAAATATGGATTACTAAGTTATTTTTCATAGTGAAAGAAATTTTAATTAACATAAAATTTGTCTTACATGGTGTACTTTGGTCCATATAATAGTAACAGGTTAAATGGCCAAAAAATATTGTAACATAAAGCACATTGTTCAACCCTATCTAGATGATTTACCCATGCATTCACGAAATTAGACTGATCACTCAATGCATTTGAGAGCCATCTTCTTACACTGCCAACACTACAAAATATGCCTCAATCCACATAAATGTGTGTTTTGTGTTGGTTCTGGTCATTTTCTTGGATTCGTTGTCTCAAAATAAGGAATTCGAATCGACCCATTGAAGGTTCAGGCCATTCTTGATTTTCTTGTACCATCAAATTTACTTTAGATACAGAAACTTCAAGGAAAGGCTAACTTCCTAAGGAGGTTCATACCCAACTATGCTGAAATGGCTAAAGGATTTACTTGGATCTTGAAAAAAGGGTTTCCCTACCATTGGGACCAAGTTTCACAAGCTTCTTTTGATGTTGTCAAGGATACTCTTGTCTAGATGTCATTAATGTATCCCCCCAATTATCAGAGTGATTATTTCCTATATATCGTCGTAGCTAATAAGACCATTTCTATGGTATTGGTCCAAGTAGAAAATGGGATAGAACATCCAATCTATTATTTGAGTCATAATCTCAATGATATGGAAGTTAGGTATTCATACATAGAAAATCTTGCCTTGGTAGCTGTTCAAGCTGTCCAAATATTTCGCCACTATATCCTATTACAAAAGACCATTGTCATTTCAGATTGAAACCCCATGACTTTTATCTTATCACATCAATTGCTGGGTGGAAAATATTCAAAATGGACTATCATTTTGCAGGAATTTGATTTGGAATTCATCAAATCCAAATCAAATAAGTCCTTAGTTTTGGCTGAGATTCTGTGTGAACTTCCCTCCGATAGTACTGCTACTACGTCGAAACCATCAATTCTTGATGAGTCTCTATTTCTAATCGGATCTTTTGATCCTTGGTATGGATATTTCATAATTTATCTCCAAACTCAAACTTTTCGGCCTGATACCTCTAGCTCTAAACAGTGACATATTTGATACCAAGATAAATATTATCTGATCGTCGGCGATACACTTTATCATCATGGTCTCGATATAATTTTCATAAGGTGCCTCACTCATGAGGAGGCATAAAAGTTTTTAAATGATTGTCATGATGGGGCTTGTGGTGGACACTTGTCTGGATACACTACTGCACAGAAGATACTCTGCGCAGGTTACTTTTGGCCTACCATATTTCGTAACTGCCAGTGCCAATGCATCCTGTTGTCTCTATGGGACCATTTTCGAAATGGGGTATTGAATTCATGACTTGTCACCCTTGTTCATCCTGGGGCGTGGTTATATTATTGTCATAGTAGAATACTTTACCAAATGGGTCGAAGAAATGCCTACATTCAACAACATAGGAAAAACAGCTGCATTGTTTTTATTTAATCATGTAATTGCATAGTTTTGGTTCCCACAGGCTATAGTTACAGATCATGGGAAGAATTTTCACAACCACATGATGACTGAATTGATTGCCAAGTTAGGATTGTCACATGATAATTCTACTCCTTATTATCCACAATCAAATGGAAAAGTTGAGGCTATCAAGAAGATTCTTAAACGTATGCTTCAACGAATGATAGCAGTTTGTAAAAGAAACTTTCATTTGATCATGTACTTTGCCTTATGGGTGTACCAATCCTCGGTGAGAAACACAATCAGATTTACTCCCTTTCAATTGGTGTATGGTCTGGAAGCTATCTTACCAATCCAATGTGAAATATCATCGTTAAAACACACAATCAACTTGTTACCTAAGACCTCAGAGGAATAAGCGTGTCTTTTTAACCTCATCAATCTTGATGAAATGTGTCGTGAAACTTAATTGGCCAACGAAGTGCATAAGAGACATATAAAGGCGCAATATGGAAAAAATGTCCAGCCTCACATTTTCTCAGAGGGCGACTTGGTCCTTCTTTATGATCCAAAAGCTGATGTAATAAGTATAGGGAAATTTGAGCCATTATGGCATTGTCCCTATATTTTCAAAAGAGTTATTACTAAGGGTGCCTATGAGTTGGTGAATCATGATGGAATTTCGTTGGTGTAGCTCAGAAATGGTTTGTATATGAAACGTTGCTATGCTTAATCATGAGCGTAGTGATTTTTTTTATTATATGTGTGTGTGTGTGTGTGTATATATATATATATATATATATATATATATATATATGTTGTTGATTTGCATTCACTGTCTTAGTTTTTTTTAGAGTTTTCTTGATGTTAGTAATCCGCTTTACATTTCATCATGGATTTCTATATATTTGGAACCATTTGTTGGATATGTTGATGGTGCTAGTTGTAGTACGCCGAATATATCCTCTGCAGTATGGGCCGTTTTCACTCTGAACGACGAGTTAGTGAGTTTTCAAGAGATTTGTGTCAGTAGATCGACAAACACTATCGCTGAGTATAGCACATTGATCGAACTTCTATATGATGCCATTTCATTTGGTATTAACCGGATTATCATAAGGTTGGACTCACAACTTGTGGTATTACAACTTACTAGTTTTTATACTATTAGAAATCTAGCACTTCATCGTTTGTTCCTAAGAGTTCAACTTTTTGAAAGACACTTTTATTTTATTCAATATCAACACATTTCCAAAAAATTGAACACATTGACTGATTCTTTGGCTAATCAATTTTTAGAAAAATATTTGCAACACATGTAAAGAAAAAATTCACATAATTGAATAGGATTCCATAATAAACATAGGAAAACATTGAAATCAAATAGATAGATACTTATAGGCTTTTGCAAAAATTTGTGCCCAAGACACATTAGTCATCTGACCTTAAAATGTATGCAAGATGTCAAAAGTAAACTAGTGGTGCTCATGGTAACATGCTATAGATGTAGCTATCCTACGCAGTAACTGCATCCAATAGTTAGGAATGCCTATAGTGTGGCACTACAGTCGCATGGGTAACTCTTCAATCCAGCAATCCGGAATCGTGAAGGTCAACCCCTCTATGTGTTTTCGAAGCTCAGTTAGAGTCTCAACCATGTCTAGATCTTGAAGGACTATTCTCCCGACAACCCTCTCTACTAGCTCGTCTGATCCATGCTCTAGTTCCTCCACTGGTTCAACTCGACCAACATCTGTATTACATAAAAAAATTAGTATAGTCTTGGGAAAACATCAAAATAAAAAAACATTGTATAAACCTTATAAAAATAAAAAACATGGTCAAAAAATTCTTACCTATTACACCCCACTGAGCGCCTTCTGGTAAAGCTAAGTCTGGATCTCCTCGGAAATCAACGCCTATGTATGCATATTCATCGATGGTGACAACCTATCGCCTGAAATAGGTGAAGAAGTCAATATAGAACACAATGGTTGATTTTCCTGCATGCCCACCCATTAGTTCTACCCATCTCTGCATCCTAGGATCTCTAGGGTTAGACACACCCAATGTCACATGCTGAGGTTACATCAGTGGAATCCGCTCTAAGGTAAAGTAAATGAGGATCAAACCATAATTTATGTTCTTCTTCCTTCCTCCCTTTTCTTTGTTTAGTTGTTCCTTTATTTTGGAAAGTACAACTTCAGACCAGTTGAAGACTGTTGCCTCCTACTGCATATATGATATATTCGCTACATGTAGTGTAACGGGGCTAACAAGTTTTACGATCATGAAAATAATGGTTCTCAAAGGAAAATATTGAATGTCCTGGATGTCTATCTTCCCATATTTTCTTGGCTCTTCCCCTAGATAGAAATACTACAAAAAATAATATGTCAGAGTCTCTCCTCCAAGAGCAGACCCTGAGAGGGAAATAGGCAAGCCTCTCCTCAAAAAACCTATGAGAAAATATACATCCTCTACTATAATAGGAACCACTTTGTTCCTAATGTGAAATTCCTTAATATTCGGATCCCATGCTTGAACTAGGAACTTCAAGAGTTCTATCTGTTGCCTCATCCCTGATAAGCGAAAGTACTTTAACAACCCACAATCTCTTAGGGCTCTTATTGTACTCGTACCATTTAGGGCAACCATATTATGTTCTTCATTATACCTTTCCCTCCATATAATCATCATTATATTCTGATGAAATCCTGAAACATAACCATAAAACTCATTAGACTCCTTTCAATGCAAAAAATTAGATAATTTTTGGGCTTAGTGCAAGAATAAAAAATGGATAATGTGCCCAACGCAGTCTTGAACAAGGGATAGTGGATTGCATATACAACTAGACTTCATTTTAGGTGCTCCACTATGCACTTTTCGATGCTCAAGGGTACTTTTCCCTCTTTGGAAGCAAAATTTACCGTAAGGAGCTCAAAACCCTAAAAATTTGAAATGAAAGGAAATGAATTGATTACTCAAAGAAAGAGAGATTTCATGGCACTAACCTGGATCAAATGGAAATTAAAACCATCCAAAGAATCAATCTCAAACAACAGTTGAAGTTCAGTGGAAAAAGCAGGTCCAGGGCTCCAAAATGAAAATGGTAACTATTGAATGGTAAAATGAATAGTAAAAATATTTTTATCTAGTCATTTAATTGTTTGCAATGAATATTTATTGTTGTGAATATGGTTTTATTATTTTTTTATCATGATATAGGTATTATTAATCCATTTGATGTTGTTATGAATAGGTTTTACAACTGATGAACATATTAGTCATGCAGATTTATTCCAAGAATGATTTCACCACAAAGCATACTTTTATCCTTATTTTTTGAGTTTTATTAAAAATGAAAACGGATTTGAAGCGCACTTTCATCTCCTTTTTGAGCTCTGATAACAGCGAAAAAGGAACCCCTGGAGTCTTCTTTTAGCTATTTTCAGACTCTGATAATGTGAAAATATTTCCGAGCATTTGTCTTTTCAATCTCATAAAAGTAAATGAATTTATATCTACTCAGTATAAGTTTAACCCTTTTCCGAACTGAGATAAATTGTTTACGAAAAAGGAATACCTTGGTCAAACATGACTAAAGAGGTTCTCTCAGATATTATTTTACACAATTTTGGATTTGAGAGACAACTTTACAAAAAATTACTTATGGAGTTTTCTTTCGTCCTCTTTTTCAAACTCTGTAAATATGAAAAAGGACCAGATTGACACTATCGTTAGGCTCTTTAAAACATAAAATAGTGACGAGCTTGTCAATCATGGAAAGAATCGAGTTTCATTCATCGCTAGACTCGTTAAATTATTAAATTATGATACATTGTTCGCCTGAAGGGTTGAATTATAGATCAAGCATATGTTATCCTCCTCAAGCTTGTTAAAAAATAAAGAGGTACTGGTTGACAAATTACTGGGAAAATATGGCAAAGTGAATAGAACTTTGTATGGTAGTAGGTCACTCTTGAACATGACACTTCATGCCATCATCGTGACTATTTGTGTTGGGTGATATTCTTGACGGTTCATTCATACCTATGGTTCATCATACCTTCACTTTGGTTTTGGGTCATTGCTGCCAACTCATCTCAGTGTCACTGATATTTTCAAGAGAAGTCATCCAGTGAATGCTCATCCTTTTGCAATACTCATAAACCTTGATTCTCATGACATTCATCCGTGAACATTTCTATATAAAGTCCTTTGTCTCTGAAATCAGTAACTCCCATTTCGAAATAAAGTGACTTTGTATCAACGACAAATCATTTTCCCAGAAGTTCACTTAAAAACATCATATTCCAGTACCATTACGCTTGTTACAGCATCGACAAGATCCTCACTTCTGGACCTTTGACCGAAAGAGTTTTTTTGGTGTTTGACATCAAATCATCTATTCACACCTAATGAAAGTGTATTGCGGTGCCTTGAGGGCCATTGAAATCAATGGTGGTTCTCTCATGTTTGTTAATAGCTCACACCATTGGCTAGTAATCAAACAATGTCTTACCATGTTCGACTACAAATCATATATTCGCATGGCTAGACTTGTACCTGAATGATCGAGTGAACAAGATAAGAAGACACCATATCTAGTTTCATCCATCTGGGCTATGATTCCAAAATTATTGTACACATCATCTATACAGTGACCTTAGATAGATATCGTCATCTAAACATGGGCCTATATCTATAGGCATTTCTGTATTGGCCAACATTCTGATATAAACGACTTTCTGAACTATGTACATGTTATTAGATAGATTATGTGCTGAGCATGGGAATGCCTTCCCTCAACAATGCACGATCAAGAAGATATATCATGATGTAATTTATGGTAATATTGATGCAGGTCACCACTCCGCTTCAGCTCCAGCCCATCACAGTGTAAATAATCTCATTCAAAAAGTATTTTTATTATTATTCTGACTTCATGCTTTAGGGGGAAATTTTTATAGGTCAATTTGGGCACCATTCCCAATGACTTGGTTAACTAGACATCATCCCCAGAACCAATTAATAAGGTCTATCATCCCCTATCATTTTAGTTGCTACATGCCATAAGACAAAGAACAAGAATAAATCATCCATGAATTCCACTACAAGGTTTCCAAGATTTGAATTACATGTTATAACACCTATGAGCTCACCAACGTAGTATCTCAAGGGTCTAAGTGCATTGCATATGTAGTTACCTCCATTCAAGGGTGCTCTACAAAGCACTTCCTAACACTCAAGGGTGAGTTGGTCAATTCGAAGCGAAATTATCATTATTTTAGAATCTCCACTTGGCCAATGCCTTCTAGAAGAGTACATATGTGTTAAACATTCAATTCATGTGTCCATTTGATACCTCTGAGCTTGGGAACATGTCTTGCATATTCTTAGAAAGTCATTTATTGTGAAACTACCTTCATCTCACCTATAAATTGAGCACAGATCCTAGTGCTTGAGAAGCAAGAAATTGAGTAGAGAAATGCTGGTGGAATTTCAATTGAGGATTTGATTTGATTGATATGCTCTTGGAGAGATGTTCATTGTGATGAGACTCGGATGATGCTAGAGATGGTGACATCAAATACATCGCTGGTTGTAACCTCCCCTTCTATCCATTAATAAAGATTTATGATTACTTTCCCACATATGTATCTGTATAAGCTTATGTCTTTCATATTATGAATTCTTATTTGATGTATATGGTTCATGTTTCATTGATTTAATTGAATAACTTGAATAGGAATATGTATATTGCAATTTGTTTTTTGTTTAGTGTTTATTCTTCAGGAAATATTTTGGCAATCTATATTGGATAGAAGCTACAGAAAGAGTGATAGAAGGAGACTTGGAAGCGCTTGGACTCCAAGAAAGTTTCTTGATCTATTCGGTGTGTCTATTTACTATGAGGAAAAGTAGTTGCAAAGACTTTAATCTATTTTTCTAAATGAGCAGCACATTTAGGGAATAATGTTTTATCCGTAATCCATAATTCTACATAACACAAGGCATTATTGAATCCTTTCAACCAGGTGAAATATCCAAGCCAGCCCACCCTTTCTAGGATTTTTTGAGCTTGTTCATTTACTCATCGTGTAGAAGGATCGTTACGGATGGATTTACCTCCCATTGCTGCTAGATTTTTAAGAGAATTGCTGCAAAAAGATATACACAATGTTAGTTTTGAAATGATTTGTTGCAATGACTAACACAGATTTGTTTCAAAGCAGAATAAGGACTGAAGAAAAATAACATTGTTTAATATGGTTTCATGTGACTAAAATTTCTATTTTCATTAAATGTGCTTAACCCAATCCTTCACGCGTTGTGCCTTACCTCCCCCAATAAAAAGGGTCGACCACGACTGGTAACATGATGAGAATTAAATGATTACACAAAAGTAGTGAAAAATTCACAAGGAAGTAGTCAAATCAGGCGCAACCAAACAAAGGGATAATTAATTGGCACATAGACGTGGATTTCTGACGTATGATAATAATAATGATAAATCATGTGTGAAAAATGTATTGCATTTTTAAGATAAATAACTATTGAGGAACACAAATTAGATATCCAACGACATTCCTTTTATAGATAAACTGCATATTTTGGAGTTTCGAAAGTTTAAGGATGTGCTCTTGTTATAATATGTATCCCACCTCTAGAAATTTTTGTTTTGAAAGTGTATATGTTCAGGATTGGTGAGTTATTTATAAAAAGAAATATATATAGCAACATAATTATGATAAGGCAATTCAAGATTTTATTCCAATACCATAGACATAGCCATTGCTACCAGCAGGCATCCATAGCCTTTCTAGGGTTGTCTTTTAAACCTGTAGATGAGCCAATATCCTATAGATCATATATTAACTTTATTATTTTAAACCGATTTTCTCAAAATGTCATTGTTATGGCACGGTGATCAGATATCAACAATGCTACTCAACGGATTATAACAAAGTTAACAAGCCGACTCGTGATGAGACATGTTGTCCTTTTTGACTCTATTCTCAAAAAGGCCATAACCCTAGTTTGGTAGCCATGACTGGAATGTCACTTATGTTACTATCTTATGATTTTAGTAGCTGTCTCTTGATGAGACCCCCTATCCTTCTGAAGAAATCTCATTTTGAGTATCATATTCTTTTAAAATATTAATTGCTTTTATTTATCAAGGGTGGCTCGTCAACTCCTTAAGAGTTTAACGATAGCGTCAGGAAAGAAAAGGATTCCTGTAAAATTATGTGCTAACACTTTGTTATTCTTAAAAGAAAATAATCATTTAAATATGTACACAAGAGCTAAAATTTTCTATGGTGGTGATAGATCATGAACAATTTAAAATTCCTTTAGAAATATCTGAATGTAAGAAAATGCCTGAATTAGGATGCGCAAAGAATAAAATAATGTTCCTCATTAGGTGAAAGATAAGGAATATATTTTTTAATATCACGATAAAGTAGATATAAATACTTTCTAAGTTCATTTTTTAAAAAGAATTGGAATTAATTTTGTAAAAAAAAATGCCTTAGTGCAAAGGAACCAACAATCATGCCTGAGGGAACAAAAATCATGCCCAAGGGAACAACGATCGTGAAAGGGAAAGGGAACAATAATCGTGCCCAAGGGAACAACAATTGTGCCGAAGGGAACAACAATCATGCCCAAGGGAATAGTGACCGTGAAAGAGAAATGGAACAACATTTGTGCCCAAGGGAACACCAATTATGCCAAAGGGAAAAAAATTGTGTCGAAGGGAAAAAAAATCATGCCCAATGCTTCTCTACCCCTTCCTTTTATTGTCAAAAGAAAAGAAAAAACAAAATAAAATGAGAGAGGGGAAAGAAAATAAAATCAAGACATTTAATTAAATCTTTAAAAAGAGACATTTGTACATTATATATAGATTTTGATAAATAAAATTAGATTTAAGAAGATGAGGCTTCCAGTTTTCTACCCGAGTCAGCTAAGATCTGAAAAACAAGATAATTAATTACCTCATGACAAAAAGACTCCTTTGTGAGCGGTTAGTGGTAAAGGCATAACCGTTGTCCATTTACTAGAAAAGAGGTACTATATCCATTGATGGTGTTCAAATTTACAGTACCATTCTTGTGAAATTATTTGATTTCGTATGACCTAAGCCACCATGTCTATAATTTCCCTCGGAAATCTTGGAATCTAGAATCATATAGCAACGCCCAATCACCAATTTGAGACGATTTTTTTTTAATATGTCGATCGTGTCATTTATCTCCATGTTTTTGTATAATAGTAGTGTGGTCCACAACATATAGATGTGCTTCATCCAACTCATTAATTTGTTGGAGTCACTGGATTTAGGTTTTTGTAACATCCAGTCTGAGTTCCCTTGTAGTCTTGAGAGCTTTCATTTCAAATTCTATTGGGAAAATGGGTTCTTTGCCAAAGACCAGATGATATGGGGAGTGCCCAGTAGTGTTCTGCCATGTTTTTTGATAAGCCAAAAGTACATCAGTGAGTTTGGTTTCCCAACTCCGATGATTTGAAGATACGATCTTAGTTATAATTTCTTCCATTACCTTATTAGTGATTTCCACTTATCGGTTTTCTTGACGGTGATATGGGGAAGTAATTATATGTTTTATATGGTAATTATGAAGGGTGGCTGCAATATTATGGCCTACGAACTACAGACCTCCATCTGTTATTATATCCCTTGGAAATCCATATCGTACAAAAATTTTGAACAGGAAATTAATTGCTGCCTCCTTCGTAGACCTTGGAAAGGGCCACTACCGCTTCAAACCATTTGGTCACATAATCGATGCAAACCAATATGTAAAGTTTCTGGTTTGATGGTGGGTTAAAGGGAACGAAAAATTCCAATTCCTATCTTTCGAATATCTATGCCACTACTTGCGGTTGTAATGGAATTTCTTCAGCCTAGCCAGGGGGACCTATTCATTGACAACTATCACATCCTTGAACATATTTTTTGACATGTTTAAATATTGTGGGCCAATATTAGCCCATTTGAAGAAATTTATGTCCAATTTGGTGATCTAAAAATTGTTCTCCGTAGGGTCTAGCATCGCATGCCCTAAGAATGTCAAAAACTTCATTTTCTCTGATGCACCTTCAAATTTGAAAATTGGAACCAGTATGGAAAAGGTAACCACCGATCCAGGAAAAGCATGCACTGCATTGTACAATAAACTTCCTTTCTCATGGCAATAAATGCATTGGTAGCTTTCCTACTACCAAGTAGTTTTCCACATCAGCATACAAATGTGTTTTTGTTGTTACTGCAAATAGATGTTCATCTGGAAATTGGTCATCCGCCAGCTGATGGTCATCTATTTTAGGCACTCAAGATAGGAAAGCTTCCATGAATTTTTCTTTCCCTGGTCGATCCTTGATATTAATATCAAATTCCTGTAACAACAATAACCATCGAGTAACTGGACCATTAGTAATAGGTCTATTAGCTAAGTACCTAATGGAAGAGTGGCCTGTATACAAAAAAAAAAATGGATAGGTTGTTATATAATGTCAAAATTTATTAATAGCATGGATAATAGCTAAAAGATATTTTTCTGTTACTGTATATTTTAACTCAACAGGAGTGAGGTTTTTTGCTGATATAGTAAATAACATAAGGTTTCTTATCCTCTTCTTTCCCCCGAACATCTCCTATCGCTATGTCCGATGCATCCTAGGAGATATGAAAGGGTAGTTCCCAGTTTGGTCCTCTTAACACTGGCATTGTCGAGAGTAGCTCTTGAGGCCTACAGACACAACATCAAAATTATCACACAATTCCAATTCAATATTTCCAGTTAAAGTATATAAGGGTGCATTTATTTTTGAAAAATGTTCTACGAACCTACGATAATACCCTCCATAATCGAGAAAATTTTGTACCTCTACTTGTGTGTGGGGCATATGTAGCTTAAGTATTACCTCAATCTTGGTTAGATCCACCTAGCTACATGCAACAATGATGTAATTCCATAAAAATACACCTTCAGTTATCATCATATGGAAAATTTCATTACATAAACATAGTTTGGTTGCGATACAACGTTCAAATATTTTTTCTGAAATTTTGAGAGCTTGATCAAAATCATCCCCGAATGGTGTAAAATCATCCAAATACAATTCAAGTCATTCATTAATTAGGTCAGAAAAAATGCTCAATATTTCTCTTTGGAACATCGCGGGAGAATCGCATAATATAAAGGGTAGAACCCTACATGTGAATGTCCCCCATGGACAAGTAAAGATGGTTTTATCTTGGTCTTCTAGGGTAATCTGAATCTGATTGTAACCACTAAAACCATATAAGAAAGAAAATAATTTCTTTCCAGATAGAGTATCAAGGACTTGGTTTGTGAACGGGAGGGGGAAATGGTCTTTTTGGGTAGCCTTATTAAGGTCTTTATAGTCCACATAGATTCTATAATTCTCATTCCTCGTAGGGATGACTACCAACGGGGAGACCCACTGGCTATCTGAAATTGGGTATATGAATTTGACATCCAATAATTTCTGCAATTCTTGTTTCACAATGTCTCTAAGGTGTGGATTCAACATCCTCTCGGCTGTCGAATAAGGCGAGCGTCTTTCTCAATATAAATGTGATGGATGAACAACTATGGATCAATACCTTTCATGTCCAAATATTCCCAGGCAAAAGCCTACTTGTATTTGTGGAGGACCTCAATTATTCACGGTTGTTGGTATTTTTCCAAATCAACATTCATATTAAGAGTTTTTCCTATTTATATTTCAATTGGAATGTTATTATAGACAGTAGTTGTTGGAATATTATTATCATTTAAATTTTCTAATGGGTCTCTTTATGCATCATTGTTGAGTAGAGCTTTTAGCATTTTACATGTTGGGTTTCCAATAACTCTTGGTTTATTGATGAAACTGCTAATTACATAATATTCTAATTGATTTTTGAGTCCAAGAGCTCCATCTAGGGAAAGAGGTGAATATGAATTTTCTTCTTGGTATTTAGGAGGGTATAACTGAAGGTTTACAACAAGTAGACTAGGCTTAGTTGGAGGATAAAAATAATAGTTTTAGTGATCCTTCCTCTTGCAATTGACATATTTCCATCTCGACATCCTATATATTCATCTATTGTTGCTAACCATGTCCATCCTAGTATCAACAAATGTCCATCTAGTCTACTTCTTGGATTAATGACCAGGAATTCTACATGTTATTCCAAATAATCTACAGAGACCACTATATCTTCCAAGGTTCCTTCAGGTTTGACCACTGACCTATCAGCTAATTCTAGCAAGGTTGACATTGGTTTCAAATTTGTGATACCAAAGATATTACAAGTCTCATAAGTCAGTAGATTAATGGTTGTTACGAAATATACCTGTTTGTCTGGGAAAGTGCATCCATGTAGTTGGATAGTTACGATTAGACTTCCTAGATCATCATACTTAACAGGGACATGTTTTCCTTAGATGACGTCAGATAGTGTTCCTACAACGTGAACTTTGGGTGAATCATTTGGTTTTCTCCTAGGATTTTCCTCGCATAATATATTGATTGTTTTTGCATATATCGATATATCTCATATAGCCTACCAGAGTGGAATATTTATACATAATTTTTTCAAAACCCGTACAACATCAAACTCAGGGTAAACTGTTGGCTTAGTGATCGCGAGTATTTTAAGAAAGGGAGGGGGGAGTAGCTATAATTTTCTTAGAATTTTGTTGATTTACTGTGGTTTCTGTTGATTCCATTTCCATGATCACTACAGTTGAGGGGTTTTCTGTAGTTTATTTTTATTTGCTACTTTCTTGACTATTCAGATTTTTTGTTGGAGATAAAAGGCTCCTGGACCTCAGCCAGAGCTCATTACATCCTAATTAATTCAATTCATAAACTAGATTTTCGATGATTTTCACATATTGAATGTGTCTATTGTTGGGGTTAGGATTTGGCTAAGCTGGAAATTAAGTGTGCATCAGAGGTTGAGGATTAGGAGGTAACTGAAATGGAGCTAGTAGTGTGGGTTGATATTGAGGGATCAACCCCATGGGTGGACTTACCAATCCCGCGGGACGCTGAAAGTTTAGAGGCCACATCAAGTTTTGTGCAGGTGTGTTTGACCATTATGAGGGATAGGAATTAGTGACTTGATTTTTCCATAATGGGGTAGGATATTAAGGATTTTACCATGAATATTTCATCCATCATGAAGTCGAATATGACTCAGATTTCCAAATGGAGTCAAAGGGAAATTGTGCTTGCCATGCATTTCTAGGATTTTTTTTGTTGCATGTATTTTCCATAATAAAATGACGAAGGGTATTGCATCTTACTTGGAGGACGTGATTGCCATTGTCGACATTGATCCATTAGGTATACAGGTTTTGTTTCCTCCTCAGCTTCTTTGAGCACAAATTTTAATCCGGGAAGCGATGTGCACTGATCTGTCAAGTGTTCTTTAGTGAAAATAGTGCAAGTTCAAACCATATCCATCGGCCATTCCCTCTCCATGTGCTTCTTCTGGCATCGCGGGAAAAACATGGCTAACGCTCATTCTACCTCAGCTTGTTTTTTCTTGGCTTGTAAAACATCTAATTGTGTAGTTACTATGCCAAAAATATAAGTTTTAAAATATTCTAAGAGATTACCAATCTCAGTGCATGTTACATTTCCTCTAGTGGTTTTATAGATCCCGGTGAGGGGATCTAGTACTCCAGATATGGCTCCTGTGTTGCCACATGAACACCTAATACATAGTTTAAAAATGATGTCATATTATTCCTGATAAATATCACCTTTAACCATTAAATTTAACATTTCTATCCATTCATCCTTCATAAATTTTATCAAAGAAACTTTTAATATTTCTTTTGGTAAGGCAGTGTATTCTGATCTTTATAAGTCGCACTGAAATATTTCAATGGACTCTTCTAAAGTTTCATTGTCTTTTGCAGTCATTTTTAAATATTTCTTGTTTCATTTCCATATATCGACAATAATCTTGAAGAGTTCCCCCTCCTAAGCCCATAAACCTTCATAATTTTTCCCATTTCAATGTAGAAGGAAACAACTTCAATATTTTAGGATCGGTGGTTTAATCATACCCCCTGCACTAGACATAAAATTCAAATAAGAAGGCATATGGGTCCTCTAAAGTCATCCATAGAAAGTTGAAATATTTTGTAAGGAGATGGCCTTCATTGAGGCATTAGCCACCAGATAGACAATAGGATAATCTAATGTTGAGGTCTAGTTTTGTTGTGCCTGATTTTTCATCTGATCGAAGATCTACCAATAATTATCGGGAATTTATTGGTCAAGAGGTATTATCTGAGCAGGGAATCTATGGGTGTTTCTCAACTCTGTACGTGGTTTCACTACACTGCCTAAGTCTAGGATTTTTGTTGTCTTTACCTCTATCAAGATCACCAGAGATCTAGATCCTGAGGATCATGGATCTACTCCACTAGTTTCTCTTTCTCCTTCTTTTAAATTACATGAATTTCCCACTTGTGAAGGACTAACATGTTGAACAAATGTAGTTTGAAAGCTTTGCTCAAATCCTTGAGTTTTGATACGAATCTCAACATGAGATGCATTTGGTGACTCTGTCGCCTGAGGGATTGATGTAGAGCCTCTCCTAGATGTCGTTCGAGGTCATGCCAATGATTGAGATTCAATTTTTTGAATAATTTCGTCAAAAAAGGTCATTGTCCCAAGGCTCACCAGTCCTTGGGTTTTTGGAGTTGGTTTTCGTTCTATTACTTCTTGATTATTTTTCTTATTCATACACACTTATGCTAACTTTTTACCACACATGAATAATTGAAATTAGAAAAGGAATTAAATACACACCTGCATTGATCAAAAAAGAAAAAGAAAATTAAAATACATATTTGCATCACTATTTTAAATTGGAAAAGAAAAATTGAATACATGTCCTATTGAAAACCAGGCAAGAAAGAAAACTAACTACATTCTTATATAGCCTAATCATATTGACTGAAAGTGTGTGTTAGGAATAATATTTTTACTTACCGCGTGCATAGGTTCTTACCTTCCATATTCAATACCTAACCTTTCAGAGACACAACTTTTAATTTGACAGCCTCCCCAGAAATGGCGCAAAAATTTTGGGCACTAAGAAGACTCTTTAAAAATTAATCTTAAACCTATCTTATTTATTTGATCAACCTGGGATTCATCTTCTATTCCAAGGCTATCAACAAATTATATGCAATCATAAACTCTTATGATATGACAAAGTAAGTAATATCTGCTATTTAAATCATTATCGTTGTAGAAATAATAACAACACACAACAATTCCTGGAGTTACAATTATGATAAAAGAACTATTCTAGCTCAGAATTCTAAGTAAAACCAATGTGTGAGGTAAAAACCATGAATCAGACAAACTCTAAAAAATTGGTAATTCAGAAGTAACTTGCAAATTCATACATCCACACTTACATATAATTAATATCATTTAATAAACAACCTTCATTAAACACTCAATGACATTTAAGATACATGATTCAATTGATGACTCACAACAAATGAAAAGTAAATAAAAGATAACCAAACTAATGAAAATTACAGAAAGGTAATCTAACTATCCATAATACATCATAGACAACAATGCCTCTGGTGACTGGGCCCCAGAAGTATTTCCTAAATAAGCTTCGTCTGAATGATTAAGATGAAATCTCATTTAAATTCATTACTCGAAACGTTTTATAGGATAACCCAAAAAGGTTTAACTTGAATCATGATCTACGATATAAAGTAAAATGATAAATTGGAACATCAACAATAATCCAACCTCTTTTTTTTCTTATTTTACTGTCTTATATATTACATCTTGAAAACGAATGTAGAGCTATCCTAAGAATCAAAATATTCTCAGGATTACTCCTTCAACAATAAAATATCCATATAGTATCGTTCGGTTTCCTGTTGCCTTCGTTTTCAAACCACGTCCTGGACATCGAGCTATAACTGTTATTACTACATCGTTGGCTTAATCAGGATCTACTCAGATATCTTAAGGATAAACATTCATTCCTTTAGGTCGATCTACATAATGGTTTACCTGAATTACAACCTTTTTTATGTCAGAAAAACATATATTAATTATATCATTATCAGCTTGATTTTATTACTCGTTTCTCTCGATTTATTACAAATTAACAATAATCTTGCCTAAAAATATAATAATTAACAAAGAAATAAGGAAGGAAATTATACCTTTTTCGTGACCCAAAAAACACAGCACCTGCAAAAGACAAAATAAATAAATAATTATTAAGAAACTCACTCAAAAAAGACAAGAAACTCACTCAGAAAATTTTTCTCACTTTGAAAACAATAAGAAATGAATATACAACAAAGAAAATACCAAGGCTACCACCACTAGCTCCAGCTCCTTGCACCAGATCCTTCATCACCTCACCAACACCAGGTAAGCTCAAGTATGGTCAGTCGTCTCTTGCTATGCATCCATAATGACCAAAATGGTTGAATTTCGAGTTTTAGAAATTTAAAAGACAAAAAGGTGGCTAGTTAACTTGGCAACATTCGTAAAGTGAAACTGAAGGAAAATTGAAAGTGCATGTCACCTGGGAAAGTCAAATCAAGTCAAAATAAAGTGTATGGGTACGAAGAAAGTGATCATGAGGCTCAACAATGATTTACTGAAGTGGGACCAATAGTATCAAAGAGGAAAACTCATGTTAAGTACGAGTCACCACAACACTCCAAATTTAGTTAAAAATCCCTTATTGGTAATATTTGTCTCATTTTCACCATTTCGTAGAGAATTTGGAAGAGCGGAAAGATCAGGACAGAAGTGGGATCCATCACAAGAGTAGTATCAAGGTTTTATCTTGCATGCACCATCGTGCTACAGGAAACAAGGTTTTGCTACATGCAAATTCAAAAGCAGATCAACAAGGGTTTTGAAAGCAACACAGAGTCACTTGTGAGAGAATTTTTTTCCCAAATCCATGATTTTTCAACCCAAAATAATATAGGACAAAGGTAAGTGGTTTCAACCCTCCAGTGGTAAAATTTCTCCATGAAATTTTTACACAAAAAGTTCAATTTGGAAATTAATGGGTAAAAGAATTTTTTCCTTGAATTTTGTTCCAAAACCTCCATCTCCAAGATAGAACTCTCAAACCTCTCACCACCTTCATATCACATGCATTAAAATCAGAGGGGGATTCAATAGAAGGGAGCCCACTGACATTAGGAGAATTAGGAAATATACTCAAGTCATGGAAATCTTCCTAAATCACCAATGGCTAGGATTCTTTGAGCATTTGAAAGGCTTGGATGAAGAGATAGCTAGAAAATTTACAGTGGCTTTAAAGTCACATCCAGAAGAGAGAGCCACCATTGTGGTTAGAGGCCTAGCCATCACACTATCTCTTGAACTCATAAGTAGAGTTACAACTTTACCCTTAGGAGTCAAATGGGTTAAGGAAAGAATTATTAGCACTATAGTCAATAAGAATTTATTTCTTCTAGGAGAAGAGTACATTGGAGACAAAAATGGAGTGAGGAGATAAAGCCTTCCATACCCCTGGGTTGAAGTGTCCTTCCATATCATGAATTTTATTTCTTGTGAAGGCAGACTTGGTGTGATCTATGGGTATGATTTTATATTTTTAAATTAGCTTATGTTTCAAGGATAAATCCCACTTGAACAGAGATTAAAAATCCCTCGCTTCCTCTTGAGCTCCATAACTGACATGAGCCATAAAGTGAGGAAAATAAAATATCATCACTTGGCCCATCATGGCATCATAAAACTAATTGTGAATGATGCTTTGGGAAGGTTGAACATACATTTATCCTGGAATTCTTTCATAGACATGGATAGGGAAGCCTTTATAGATACCCAAATAGTGCAAACCTCTGATTCTAGCCTTAGAGAGAGGGAGGTAGAAGGAGAAGAAAAAGAGGCTAAAAAGGAAGTAGAAGAAGAAAAAAAGGAGGCATAAAATAAGGAAGAAAAGTAAGAGATGGAAATTGAGACAGACCATAGAGACATTAGTGACAGAGCAAGAAAAATCTGACCGAAAGGAGAAATAAAATACTGATGAAAAGGATTGGAACCTATCATAGGTAATGAAACCTCCCACTAACACACCAACATGTCACCAGAAATCACAGATAAATAAGTGGCTGCTACCCTAACTACCTTGAGCACACCTGTCAAAACAAAAAGAAAGAGACAAGCACCTATGTATTTCAAAACTAGGAAAAGTCAAAGGGTGAGGTGAGGAAAAGCATAGACTCCCACCAAGATCCCTATTTCCATTGATGAATCACCAAAGAAGGAGGAAGAAATCAAATTATAAGAAGGAAGGGTTCAAAAATTTAGTTTACCTGTAAGGACCCCTATAATATACATCAGAAGACATTCAGCAAGATTAACATACCATATGTAATGTTCCCAATTTTTAGCCTCAAGCTAAAAGGAACATTATAGCTGCACATTTTATTTTTGTTTAATAAAATGGGTAAGGAGACGCCTTAACCCTCTTTTGATGAAGAAATAACACTCCTTGTGTGAAAGGAGGACAAATAAGTAGCTGAAATAAACACCTGAGGGTGTGAATGGAACCTCGATCACTTGATTTAGTCACCTTTGACTAAATTCAACAGTGCTACCCAAGGAGGAGAGGCTTCCTAGAGAAGTTACGCAGTTTTGGAGGGAAGACACTCACATGAGGGTGGAAACCCTAATTGGTGGGACCATGGTGGAGAAGAGTTCCCTTTCTTTATAGGGAGGAGATGGTAGCCCATTTGTATCATGTTTTGAGATAGATTTTCGAATAGGGTCTGCAGAAGCTTGTATCCCTGAGCTGTTTAGCAGGGTGGTGGTACCCTCGAGCACTAGGGTGTTCCCAGTCAGGAATACCTACCTCTTCCTCAGGGAAGGATGAGGATTGAGCTGCATATTCCTCAATCCGGCACTGGACATAGCTACTACCATCATCTACAGCATTAGCTTTGCAGTAGATAGGACCTTGTGTTGCTAGGGGCAGCACAGGAGGAACTCATGGAATCATTATTGGCTTTCTATTTCAGTGGAGGAGTGATCTATTCATTGGAGAAGTTGCAAGGAGGATTCATGAGCTTCATTACACATATTTTGCATGGGGCCAACATTCCATCATCTCCCACTATGTAGTCCGTGGAGGAAACTGTGTTATTTCTAAGGAGGTAGTGAGAGAGGGGTTCTTGAGCTTCAAAGGAGGAGTGTTTTTTAGTCAAAGGGATCATCCCTTTGCTTGGAGACATTATCAAAGGAGGGCAATCAGATTTCATACAAGCCACAACCTCATTCTTATTTTGTACCAGTTGCAGTGACAACTCAGTTGTCACATTTTATATTCTCCGACATTTCTAGCAATCTCTCCTAGATTTGCTAGAAATCTAGCATTTCAGCCCATTCCTTTGTTATTGGGCTATTTATTTGTATCCTTCAGCATAATTATCATTTTATACGTATTCATCAGCTGCTACTTCATATAGATTTCTCAGGCATGGTCCTTCGACATTTTGTGTAGTTGCAGTAACTTATGTATTTCAAGGTTTGATCATGGGAGATTGATTCCCATTGCAAAAGGGGTTCATTCCTCATGATATTTCTTGTATTTTATTTCTGATATCATAATATAATGATGGCTGTATAATTTTCCCTCTCATGATGTATTCAAAGTTGCAGAGTTCCTGATTATGTCTTATATTGCTGTAAGCTCTTTCATTGAGCATTGTTTTAGAGACTTAGATTGGGGAGATCTGTATAAACCATATAGAGTTATTTCTTTGAGCTAATTTTCTACAAGGGATTTGTATTAGATGTTTTCTAGGGCATCCCGGTATTTTTTTTCCTTATTTTTTCAGAGGCTTCCTTATACAGCATCCTCAAGGACCCTGTAGCAAAAATTTCCGAAGTGGAATATTGCATATCCATAGGCAGAGTCTCTGAAGGGCCAGCTAGCCTTAGGATCTCTCCCTTCTTTGGAAGGAGACATATCCTGTAAATTCCACAACATTCAATCTCTGAAATGGACTTGTGATACCTCACTGAAGAAAAAATTGGAATATCTTAAGATATTCCTGAAGGAGCAGAAAATTCCAGATTTGGACCATTACAGTGGTATCAGAGCATCAATATTGGCTCAGCCTATGCACAAGATTTAATGCCATCAGCAAGAGGAGCTTCTCTCCAAGGGGAGGATATTTACAGAGGAAACAAGGAAGGAGGAATGATAGAAGAGGAGGTTTCCCTTCTTCTTTTCCAAACCATTGAAGAGACCATTGAAAATCTTGATGAAAGGGAAAAGTGGGAAGATTCTCTGAGAGGGTTTGTTGATGGGACAAATCCTAGTTACTATCATGAAGGGTGTGAGCATTCAGCCACACATGCAGATCCACAGTGCAGTAAATTTCCCATTGCTACTGCAAGAAAGATGGAGGAAAAAGTTAAGGCCTTTGGAGAAGTAGCGCTGCAACTCAATGGTATGATTCATGATGATTGGTTTCAAAATTCTATTTCATGTTTTCATGCAAATGAGAGATCATATGTTGAAGTCACAAAGATTTTTTCAAAGGGGATTTATGAGAACCAATGTGAAACATGGTGTGACAAAACTTCAAACACTTTGCATGCATGGAAAGGGACCATGAAACAAAGATCATTCCATCTTTCTAGAGGGGAGGAAATCAAAAGGATGGCTTGCTAGAGGCAAGACCCACATTTTATGAAGGGAACTCTTCCATTTGTGAGGGTGTGGAGATATTTCTCTCAAAGGAAGGCCAAGATCCAAGGCCTCTCATTGAGGAGGGGATACACTCACATGTTGGTAGAGAGGAGATGCATAGAAGAACCTACAGCGTTGCACCATTGGGAGAAGAAGAAGAGCAGAACGATCAACATGAAGGGATGATGGACATTCACCCTTATCTATTTCAGAGATTCTCTTCACATAGGAGAGGGATTTCACTACGCAGTAGAGAGAGAGGGTCATTTCATTCCTCTCATATATACAGTCCACCTCCTACCTTGATGTCTGACTTTTTGGAGGCATTCCACTTGGGAGGCCACCTGATGTAGAGATGATGAGAGGCATCATGCTTGGCGGTTCACCACTCTTGGATTCCAGAGGCATGGAGACATTAGAGGAGTCCATCATAGCACAGATAGTTGGGGATAAGCACAAGGAGGAGGGATACACTCTCTCATTTTTCAGTACCACCCATTCTCATCAGTTTTGCTGCGCTGATAGAGTTGCTGCAGAGATGGAGGATAGCATATTCATGATGTAGGATGATTGCTCCATATATTTAGTGAGAGAGAGGATACTTCCTTTGAGGAAGGACTCTTTCATGCATTGGAGTAGATGGAGACCGCTCATTCTTACACTGGCCAGGATCGAGAGATTCTTTGGAGGTGATAGTCTCTCATGGGAGGCTCATATTCAGAGATCATCATTTCTATTTGAGCATGAGTAGCTACATGGGGGGCATGGCAGCAACTTGGAGGATGAATTTTTCATGTGGGATGTCAAAGTAGTAGGCATTAGCATGAGGGGAGCACCTTATTGTAGATCATCAACGCTATCTATGTGAAGGATTGATCCAGGTTGGAGGACTCAGATTTTGGTTGCGTATTCCAAGGATATTGGTGCATGAATGATTCTTGATGACGAGGAGGGATATGACTGATACAGGGTTGATGATATGGTCATCTCACACTATGGCAAACTCTTCTTGACTAGGGCTTCTAGTCTCAAGGAGAAATTATTGCATGCAGCATATGACGACTTCCTAGCTATGCATTTGGATGCATACTTTGCTTTGCTAGATGAGTTCACTTGGGAGGGAATTTAGTATGATATACATCAACATATGGATAGATGGATAGCCCGAATGATTTTGGATAGGTTGGCACAACCATTCCCTTACTCATTGGAGGAAAGGGAGAGGATTCATATGATCCATTTCAGCTCAAGGTCTCAAGTACATGGTAGAGAAGGTATAATTTCACATCATTTTTTGTACCTCTTTACTTTATATGAGCAGCATACTGTATCAAGGAGGACCATACCTTCTTGCACTTGGCATAATGTACTTGCAGCTACTTGTAGCCTTGATTTTGGCTATTATTATGATGGTTTGTGGGGAAGCCACATGCTTATTGGTGTGCAACATTGGCACCAATTTCTATTTTTATGATTCCATCTTGTGAGGAGTTTGTGGCAGCAAACAAGTGGCTAGTTAAGAACTTGTTATTTGTGATTTTGAGGTAGGCCAAGAAGCACTACGTAGGTTCCATGAGTGGAACTTTGAACCACTCTCCAGTTGTCATTTGACAACCTGCTTTTATTGTGTATTTATCCTTGTATTTCTGATGTTTGTACACTCATGAGGAGCATTATTTGGAGATTAATGGATGTACAGCCCATTGGGAGCATGACTCTCCCAATTTATAAATGTCTTATCTTGTAGGAGACACCATGGGCAAGCCATGATTTCCACATTGCTACTTGTACCTTCTTGTGGGAGGGACCAGTTAGAGAATTTGCAGAGGCATTTCATGGCTGATTTTCTTAATGGGGTGGATTGGGCCATTCTTGGAGGCCATACCATTTCAGCCCAAGGACAGAGGCAACCCCATGCACACCACAAATGGAGAGAGGGCCATCATGGGAAACCAAAGAAAAACTCTCCATTCAACCCCAATACATTGCAGAAATCAGAGGTGAGATTTTCATATGGATGATAGCATGGATGAGAGGATCATCATTGGGAGCAAAATTTTCCCATGCATATCATCACTCCTACCTTAAGGAGGCCATAGCACAACAAGAAGGATTCCACTACACCTTCTATCTCTCATGAGGAGCATCATTTCAGCTTGCATACTTGGGAGAGAGCATTGGAGGGAAGGTTTATTGCAGCATCTTTTGAGCAGTGGTAGAGCTTGTTGATGAGGTGGCCATAAGAGAAGACAGAGGAGGGATTTTGTTCTCTCTATGCAGTTTCTTAAGGACAAGCAACATGTGGGAGGGGAGGACTGTAATGTTCCCAATTTTTAGCCTCAAGCTAAAAGGAACATTATAGTTGCACATTTTATTTTTGTTTAATAAAATGGGTAAGAAGACAGAGTAGCCCTCTTTTGATGAGGAAATAAAAGCTGAAATAAACACCTAAGGGTGTGAATGGAACCCAGATCACTTGATTTAGTCACCTTTGACTAAATTCAACAGCACTGCCCAAGGAGGAGAGGCTTCCTAGAGAAGCTACGCAGTTTTGGAGGGAAGACACTCACATGAGGGTGGAAACCCTAATTGGTGGGACCGTGGTGGAGAAGATTTCCCTTTATTTATAAGGAGGATATGTCAGCCCATTTGTATCATTTTTTGAGATAGATTTTCCAATAGGGTCTACAGAGGCTTGCATCCCTGGGCTGTTTAGCAGGGTGGTGGTGCCCTCGGGCACTAGGGTGTTCCCGGTCGGGAATCCCTACCTCTTCCTCAAGGAAGGATAAGGATTGAGCTGCATTTTCCTCAATCCAACACTAGCCACAACTACAACCATCATCTATACCGTTAGATCTACAGCATAGAGGATGTTGACTTACTGGGGGCAGCACAGGAGGAACTCATGGAGTCATTCTTGGCTTGCTATTTCAGTGGAGGATTGATATATTCATTAGAGAAGCTGCAAAGAGGATTATCAGGCTTCATTACACATCTTTTGCATGGGGCCAACATTCCATCATCTCCCACTGCACATTCTATGGAGGAAACTACGTTATTTCTGAGGAGGCAGTGAGAGAGGGGTTCTTGAGCTTCAAAGGAGGAGTGTTTTTGAGTCAAAGGTATAAACCCTTTGCTTGGAGACATTATCAGAGGAGGGAAATCATATTTCAGATCAGCCACAACCCCATTCTTATTTTATACCATTTTCAGTGACAACTCAGTTGTCACATTTTATATTCTCCAGCATTTCTAGCAATCTCTCCTAGATTTGCTAGAAATCTAGCATTTCATCCCATTCCTCTGTTATTGGGCTATTTATTTGTATCCTTCAGCATAATTATCATTTTATACATATTTAGCAGCTGATACTCCATATAGACTATGTAGGCATGGTCCTCCGGCATTTTTTGTAGCTGCAGTAACTTGTGTATTTCAGTTTTTGATCAGGGGAGATTGATTCCCATTGCAAAAGGGGCTCATTCATCATGATATTTCATGTATTTTATTGCTGATATCATAATATAATTATGGATGTTGTTGAGTCCCGAATTTGCCTCTTTTCCATACACTTTTCCATATCTTTTTCACTCACCTAAACCTCCAAAATTGTCAATATCATGTGCAAAAGGGTATCTAACATGGTTTTTAATTATGATTGTGTGTTTTCTATTTGATTTAGATTTTGTTCATACAGCTGCGGAAACTTGTCACTTTCCGCAGCTGCTGCAACTTTCCGCAGCTATTTTGTGGAAATCTATGCTACAGGTGTCTACGAAGGAAACGAGCCACATGGGCAGGCTAGGAATGACGAGGACATGGTTAGTGTCCTATTGGTTCAAGTAAATTCGTCAAAGAAAGTCGCGGTCAAAGCCATCCACGTGGAAGTCAACTATGGAGTTCTATGTCGGCTGGACTCTGTTTCGTGGCATATAAACATCCATACGGACGTTTCTAAGCTTGCGGAGGTTAATTGACATCTGTTCAAAGTTCTGGAGTTGAATTCAAGTGCCCACCTTCCATAGATCCGTTTTCCAACATGGCCATACTCCTATATCCGTGGCCTTAGTGGTCTACGTGCTGGCTGCTATCATAAACTTCAGGAGACAGTTACATTTTATTGTTTTATAAAGAGCGTTTGCATACGCACGTAGAGTTAGTTGTTGAGTTGTTAATTGATAGTTGTTGTGCGTACTCTGTTATGTTAGCTTTGTAGTGATTACGCTGCCTTGAGCCGTAATACGACCAGTCTGTAATGAACTTCTTTTTAATGTGAGAAAACTCTGTTTTATAACTTAATTCGTGTTTGAGGATCGTACCAGAGCTGTGTAGAGGGCCCCTGCTCAGCCGAGGTTCTGTGTATTAATGTATATATATTTCATTTCATTTCTTTTAAAAGTCATTGTATCATAATCCATTACATGTTCATATTTCATAGTTGTTTCATTTCTGTTCATACATTTCTATAATTTCCATTGCATTCTTGTTTCTCATGTTTTTATGATTGTTAAATCACTGATCAGTTTTCTTGTGCAGGTTTTAGGTCGACAGCCCGGGCATTTTCATAGTATTTTGGCTAATGATATGAGACTAACATTATTCTGCTGCTAGTTTCCTTTTCATAGCATTTGTTTAACTTCAATCTTGCTTTGTACATTTCAGTTTTGTTTATCTGATTCAGTAGTTAAATTTAAATATATTAAGCTACTCATAGTGTCTTCGGTTACCTCCGAAAGCCACAGCTGGACTGATGGTGAGGGGCTGTATGATGAAATGTGTAGTTTAGTATTAGTTTCCTTTCTGCAAAATTAGATATATTAAGCTGCTCATAGCGTCTTCAGTTACCTCCGAAAACCACAGCTGGACTGATGGTGAGGGGCTGCATGATGAAATGTGTAGTTTAGTATTAGTTCCTTTTCTGCAAATTTAGATATATTAAATCATGTATGACATCTTCATTTGCCTCCGAAAGCCACAGCTGGACTGATGGCGAGGGATTGAATCATGTGTGTATGGTTTAGTATTAGTTTACTTTCTGCGAATTAAATATCAGTTACACAAGTTGTTTATGATTACTTCCGCAAGTCATAGCTGGTCTAATGATGAAGGGTCAGAAAATGAATTGATGCAAACTGATTTAGATTTATTTTATTGCAATTTTGAATTTCCATAAGCATAGTTTCTTTTGTGTTCAGTTGGCAGCAAGAATAGTTTAGTTTTCATGTTCACTAGTTTCCTGTTTTGATTCATTAGATTAGCAGCACCTTTTCATTTCAGCAGTACACTTTTACTTTCTTTTAAGTTCTGTCATTGTAATTTCAATTTGCTTTTAAAGTTTCAAGATTGGTAAATCATTATAGGGGATATCACTTCCTTGAACAAATATAACCAAGCTTGTTTTTCACTTTAGAATTTCCATTTCACCTTAGAAAGACCAAAAATGACAAAAAGTTAAGAAAGAGGTTATCTTGCACATATAGTGCGCCGCACTTCATCAGCTTACGATTCCCGGATTGAAAATTAAATGCAGCAATTTAGGACACACTAAATTGACCAAACATTTTGGCGCCGTTGCCGGGGAAGTGTAACTAAGTAGCCAATTTCTTAAAAAAAAAAATACATAAAATCATAAAAGAAGGGAAAACTTGATAACTTCTTGAAGTATGCTCTCCTCTTGCACCTAGTGTGATCTGGAGGATCAGAAAAGAGAGTTATTGGTTTAGTAATTTCTTAAGTATGCTCTCTTCTTGCACCTAGTGTGATCTGGAAGATCAGAAAGAGAATTATTAGCCCAACTTTTTTAAAAAATAAAAAAATGATATGCATAGAGCAAGAGATTCTAGGGGAAGGTTTATAGCTAAAGCCAAGAGTTCGATTTTCGTAACTCCATCTTCTTCAAGGCATAGATCAGATTCACCACCATCTACCCCTAGCTTTAAGATTTTTGGAAGTCAAGGAACAGCTGAATTAGAGGATTCTCCTATACCACCTACTAAAACCCACTTAGAAAACAAAGAAACTTTCTCTCATCCTTCCTTGGTAGAAGAACTAGAGGACTATAAAGACTCTAAAGAAACTATCATGGCAGAGGAAGTAATAAATAGAGGTGGAGGTAGAGGAGGAGGAGATAATGAAGATAACAATGGTGAAGGAAATAACGGTAGAAATAGGGAAAATCTGCTTGGATTCCCTATAGTTGATGAGGAAACTCATGCAACAATGAAAAATATCTCACCATCTGTTCTCCCTAACTTTTATGGATTGCGAAGTGAGGATCCCGAAACATTTCTGTTTGAGTTTGAAGTAGTGTGCCGAACTTATGACTATATGGAAGATTCTCAAAAACTCAAACTGTTTCCTTCAACATTGAAGGGATCTGCTTTGAAATGGTTCATGTGATTAGCCACTCAATCTATCAGGACTTGGAATGATATGAAACAAACATTTTTGGATAGATACTTGGATTATTGTATGCCCACCAATCACAAGGATGAGGTATTCAAAATGATGCAAAAAGAAGATGAAAATTTGGAAGACTTAATTGAAAGATTTGAATACAACTTGAAAAGAGCAAAGATGAGCAACTTAGATAATGAAACCTTGAAAGCCCTCCTATTAAAAGCCATTAGAGATGAATGGATAGACATTTTAAACATGATGGGGAAAGGAGACATTTCTCAACTTCCATTTCATGATATAACATAACTATGTATCCATCTCTCAAGGGGAAAATCTAAAACTGGAAAAGGGCCTAGGGATTCTTCTCTTATTAGGGCTAACAAATCTGCAACTGGATCAGTAAGTAGGGCAGAGATTGGTAATATGCTTGATGAGTTTAAAACTGATATCTTAGGGAGCCTTAGTGAACAACTAGACACCCTTAAAATCCAAAACAAGTAGAAAGCAGAAACAGATGCCTTAGCCATCTTTTGTCCGAAATGTAGGAAGAAACATGCTTTAAGGGAATGTCCCTTGGATGCAAAAGTTGTAGAAACATGTATGATTTGCTCAGAAAATCATGAGATCAAGGATTGTCCTTCAATCCCTGGACTCAAATCTATTTTTCAAGAAGATCCAAATTCAATAGAATCTCTCTGTTTTGTCGCAAGGAGACCTTGGCAGGGACAACAATCTCAAGGGTTTAATAACCCTATGAATCTTCAAACCCCACCAAATTGGACTCCTTGGCAACAACCTTGGCCCCAACATCAAAATTCATATCATCCATGGGTACAAGGGATGCAAAATCCTTATGGGAGATTTGCTCAATTTTATCAATATCCTCCATCTTTTCAAAACCAACAAGCTCCACAATTTCCAAGCCAAAATCCACAACAACTTTCATGGCCATTTCCACAACATCAACCTTCTCAACAAAATACAAATCCTCAACTCATGCTCCCATACCAACAGAAGACAAATCAACTTCCAGCTCAGCCATTGCCAAATCCTAACAATAAGAATCCTCAAACTACTTATATGGTAGAAGGACAACAATTTCCTACCTATATGATTGTTCCTCTCAACGATGTACAACTCCGATCTGGTAGAGTTTTAGAAAAACCTTCTATAGACATTCAAGAGCAAGATACCTCTGAAGAGGACTCTCTTCAAGTCAATAAGGGTTCTGAGGAAGAATCTCTTCAAAATTCAAAAAATCAAAAAGAAAAAGAAAAGCTAACATCCACAACTCCTATAGTTGAGCAACCTGTATCTTCATCTACACCTCCTTTTCCGGAAAGACTACAAATTGATAAGGGGGTGGAAAAACAAATCTTGTTGCTTAACTATGACTTTCTAGATGAATTGAAGAATGTTTGTATCAAGATTCCATTGCTACAAGCCATTCGAGAAATTCCTATTCTAGCAAAAACCATAAAGGAGTTGAGTTTCAAAAGACCAGGAAGGAAGCTAAAGGACACAAGAAGAATCCACATGGTAGGAAAGATTGCAGACATTATGATGGGAAAAATTACCATGCAGAAGTATGTAGATCCAGGAAGTCCAATTGTCAAGACACATATAAATGGGATAGAAATTCCAAACACATTGATTGACTTAGGGGCTGCTATCAACATTATGAGTAGACAGACTATGGAACAGTTAAAACTTCCTAACCTTCTTTTACACCTACTTTATTGCAACTTGCAGATCGATCGGTTATTAAACCAGATGGTGTATTAGAAGATATTTCAGTCTCCTTAGATTCTTGGGAATATCCAGTAGACTTTATGATTTTGACTCCCAAAAGTAATCTAGGAGGACATCCAATAATCTTAGGAAGACCTTGGCTGGCCACAGCTGATGCTTTTATTAGTTGTAGATCCGGAGACATGTACATTTCTAATGGTAATTCGACAAAGAAATTCAATTTGTATCCTCCTGCAAGAGCAATTACAGAAATAGGAGACAATGAATGGGTCGATGATGAGAATACTATACAACCTGTCTTTACCATTTCTGAAATTAGTGAGGATAGTCAAATTCTGAACACATTAGAAAATTTTGAGATAACTTCAGAATATGACCCCACACAATTTCAGTTGGAATGTGACATAGAATATTTATCATCAAGACAAATGTCTCTCTACTCTATGGAAGAGTTTGGTAATTCTGCTTTTGAGATTTTTCCAGAAAAGACATTGAATATCAACAAACATCTAGAGAAGTCACAACAAGAAGAACTAACCAGAATCTTGCAAAAACATTCTACTGCATTTGCATGGGAGTATACCGACATGAAGGGTATTGATCCTAAGACTTGCATCCATCATATCTATATTGAGGAAAACAGTAGACCAATCAGACAACCTCAAAGAAGGATGAATCCAAATCTTAGGGAGATAGTGAAAGAAGAGCTCCAAAACTACTCAATGTAAACTTCATTTATCCAATTTCAGATAGCCGATGGGTTTCTCCTTTGGTTATAGTACCTAAAAAGAATGGTAAATGGAGGGTATGCATTGATTACAGGGAATTGAACAAAGCAACTTTGAAGGATCACTCTCCTTTGCCTTTTATTGATCAGGTATTAGATACATTAGCAGTTAAAAAGTAATTTTCATTTTTGGATGGTTTTAGTGGCTATAATCAAATTCAGGTAGCACCCGAAGATCAAGATAAGACCACATTTACTTGTCCATGGGGAAATTTTTCCTACCGAGTACTTCCTTTTGGGTTATGTAATGCACCTGCAACATTCCAAAGAGCAGTACTAGGAATTTTTTCTGATCTAATCCATGATTGTGTAGAGGTTTATATGGATGATTTTACAGTTTATGGTAATTCATTTGAAGAGGCATTAGAAAATTTGGAAAAGTCCTTATAAGATGTGAAGAAACAAACCTTTTATTAAGCCATGAAAAATTCTTTATGATGTTTACTGAAGGTATTGTTTTGGGGCATCATATTTCAGGAGATGGGATTAAGGTTGATAGATCAAAAGTTGAAGTCATCTCCAAGTTGCCTATTCCAAATTGTCAAAGAGATGTTAGAATTTTTCTAGGATTTACGGGTTACTATAGAAGATTTATAGAAAACTTCACTAAAATAGCATCTCCACTCTTCAAATTGCTTACAAAAGACTGTGAATTTAAATGGGATCCTGATTGTCAATCAGCTTTTGAAACTTTGAAAACAAGAATATCTGAAGCACCTATTTTGAGAGGACCAAATTGGAAACTTCCTTTCCATATTTCTACAGATGCTTCAGATACAGCTCTTGGAGCTGTGTTGGGTCAAAAAGATTTAATTTCTTATGCCATTTATTACACCAGTAAAAATTTGACTCCCACAGAGTTGAACTATACTGTGACTGAAAAAGAGTTCTTAGCTGTTGTTCATGCAATTAATAAGTTTAGACATTACATAACAGGCTATGAAACTTTTATTCATACCGACCATTCTGCAATTAGATATTTAATGAACAAACCTGTTACTAATGGAAGAGTGACAAGATGGCTTTTACTTTTGCAAGAATTCAATATTACTGTGTTGGATAGACCAGGAAAACAGAATACAGTAGCTGATTTCTTGTCTAGAATTCAAAATACTAAAGAAGATTCTCCTGTAGAAGATAAGTTTCCCGATGAATATTTGTTTGCAGTAACTATTAAGACCCCTTGGTATGCAGATATTGCTAACTATTTGGTTACAGGGAAACTACCTTCACATTTATTTCCAAGAGAAAAATGAAAAATTATTCAGGAGAGTTCAAGATATTCATGGATTTCTAACGAATTTTTTAAAACAGGGCCAGATCTTGTGATCAGAAGATGTGTCAGGGAAGATGAAATGCCTGATATTCTTAAGGCATGTCATGATGAACCATGCGGCGGACACTTTGCGGACAAAAGGACGGCCTATAAAATCCTTTCATTGGGATATTATTGGCCTTCTCTCTTCAAAGATGCAAAACAATATGTCAAAAGGTGTGATAGCTGCCAAAGAGTAGGGAAACCTACCCTTTCAAACGAAATGCCATTGCAAACACAGGTACTCATTGAACCCTTTGAAAAATGGGCTTTAGATTTCATTGGACCGATTAATCCACCATCGAAGCAAAAGAAGTATATATTGTTTTGCACTGATTATGTTACTAAATGGGTAGAAGCTAAAGCATTAGTATCTGCTACTGAAAATTCAGTTGTTCATTTTCTTTATGAGGATATTTTTACTTGCTTTGGTGTTCCAAGAGAAATTGTAACAGATCAGGGGAGCCAATTCACATCAAATTTGGTGGAGAAGTTGATGGAAGAATACAAAATCAAGCACAAAAGATCTACTCCTTACCATCCACAAGCAAATGGTCAAGTGGAGTCCACAAACAAAGTTCTTGAAAGTATCATCACCAAAACTGTTCATCTACATAGAAGAGATTGGGCAAAAAGGCTTCCAGAAGCCTTGTGGGCCTACAGAACTACATGGAGGAATACAACAGGACATTCTCCCTATGAACCTGTTTATGGGAAAGAAGTCTTGTTCCCCATTGAGTTCCAAGTCAAGACCTTCAAGATAGCAGTTCAGTTGGGAATGGACTTGTCAGAAGCCCAAAAGCATAGAATGGAGCAGTTGAATGAGCTAGATGAGATCAGACAAGAAGCAATTCTAAGAACTGATCTAGTTCAATATCAAAGAACTAAATGGCATGAAAAATATATCAAAGAAAAGAAGTTTCAAGAAGGAGATTGGGCATTGTTATTTGACTCCAAGTTTAAAGATTTTCAAGGGAAATTTCAGACTCATTGGCTTGGGCCATATGAGATCGACAAGATCTTTAACAATGGAGCTGTAAGAATCAAGACCATTGATGAGTTTCAAACTCCTCTTATAGTGAATGGCCATAGATTGAAAGTTTATCATAAGCCACTCTCTAAAGAGGATTTTGTCAATTTGTTTCAAGAAAGTTCTGCAATCAGGCTGGTACGGAAGAATTCTTCTTCTCCACCAGGCTAGCTTTTGTTTTTCAAGTTAAAAAAAAAAAAAAAGAAAGAAAAAAAAAAAAGAAAAAAAATGGTATAAGCCTGAAAACCAATCATTGATTGGCAGTCTTATACAGAAAATATGGGGTGAAAATCAGGGACACCTGACACTCTATATTTTCCAAAAAAAAAAATCTGTCTTTCATTTCATTTCATCTCACCACCCACTCCATTTCATTCCACTTCATTTCATTTCATTTCATTTCATTTTCACTTCATTCCACTTCATTTCATCCATTCCATCAATAAAAATATTTTTATGACCATTTCCACCTGGTCATTTGTCATTTGTACATTTCTATTTCAGCCAAGTATTAGCTGTGTCAGTTTCCGCAGCTGACATCTGTTTCCGCAGTTGACTCCAGTTTCCGCAGCCAGAAGCAGATTCCGCAGCTGCTACTACTCTGTTTTCAAAAAGAATGTACAGTTAGTTGTTATTTTCATAAATTATGAAATAAAATGCAGGAGAGGATCAATGGAACATTCAAGACACTAATGAAGATCAATCAGTTGAAGACCAAGGGCAAAAGCAAGGATTACAAAGGTATGAATAAAGTTTATTTCAAATAGTATTGAAAAACACATTTTTATGTAATTTTAAACTATGAGCTCTACCCATAACGCGCAATGATTATATTGACAGTCCCGTAACCTTCCACGATCTATATGTTATCCTCTTGCATTTATTCACAAACGATTTCATTATTGAAATTCCGACTCTCACTCATGTTCAAATATCCCACCGTAGATAATGATACGTATTTGAGTTGACAAAAGACTCTTACAAGCCGCATAACTTCATAATCATTGATTGAAACGTGTTTGTATTTATTACACAGCCACCAAAATTCAAAATGCGGCCGAATGCATTATACTTTGTTAACCTCTTTGTCGTGTCTCTGTCGTGTTTACAAAACCCCTCGCTACTCATTCTCACTCCCTGTTTCACTCCATTCCGTTCCTTTTGCTCACTCTCATTCCCGTATATCCACCCACAGTCTTATTCCATTCTGTTTATGGTGCTCATTTCCGTTTTGTGATAACATCCCCACAGTATTGTGCTAGATTCTGTGTATTCCATCGTTTCATTTCCACTTAAACCCTCACAGAGGCAAGCCTGTGAAGCACAGAGAAGTAAAATGGGAAAATTATTAAGGGCAGAGCCGGAAGGACCGAAATTTATAGAGGGATATCCACAAGCAAAAGAGATGTTGAGAAAAGCTAAATGGCTGCGTTTTATTCAGAAATTCAGGGGTTACCACAGAGAAGTTACAAAAGCGTTTGCAAGATCATTTGATGGCTCGGAAGCAGAAGTGGGAGACCTCAAGTTTTTGGTCAATGAAGCATCAATAGCAGCAGCCACAGAGCTTCTTCAGAAGGAGAACGTTGGTTCAAAAATAAAAGTATCAGTGATGAGGCATGGAGAACAATCCTTCGAAATCAAGGTATGGATATCACTGTTTTCAAAAGAGGCATCCCTGTACATGCAATAAAAGATGAATGGGCCACTTTACTACTCATTCTTCAGAAATTTATTACATGTGAAGGCCGTTTTGGCTCTATGTACATGTATCATACTAGGCTATTGATGAATTTTCTTGAAAACCAAACTCTCAATCTTCCTTATTTCCTATTCAATAGCTTGAAGAAAATGGCTGTGACTGTGCAAAAACACCTAAGAGATGTAGAGCCTCATTTATATCACCATGGGCTTATAAAAATTCTGATTGAAAAGGAGCTAAAGGAAAGAGAAGATACATGGGAACAATTCCTAGTTAGAAACTTCTTTGAAGAACCTCAGGAAATTCCTGAAGTTAGTCCAATTAGAAGAAGTAGAAGAAAGAAAAATGAATGTTGAAACCCAAGTTGCTCCTACACAGGAAATTCCCGCAGCTAGCACAACAAAAAGAAGTAGAAGGAAAAGAACAGTAGATGAAATCCAAGATACTTCTACTACTACTATGAAGAAAACTGATAGGGAAGAGAGATTGGTAAAAAGGAAGAAGAAGGAAATTAAAGCTAAGAAGCCAACAATACCAAAAGGGAAAGAAATTATTGAGGTTGTCCATAAAACTTCTTCTTCTGAGGAAGAAGATCACCAAATTCTGTCTGAAAGGATATTTTTTCTTCAAAAACAATCATCTCTATCCAAGAAGGCAAAAACAGGAAAACAAGAACAAAAGGGTAGTACACCACAGCATGTGAGGAGAAGCAGCAGGCTTAAGGGAAAACTGAGAAAAACACAAATTAAAGGTCCTCATTTCATTGATTTGGGTGAGGAGACATCTGAACAGTCTCCAACTGACCATAGTCCATTTCAGTCAGTTAGTGAAACTGACTCCTTTCACTCTCAATCAAACAATGAGCGTACTCCATCTTATTCTCAGCAAAATATTGATGAAAGTTCTCCTCAGCCAAATTTTGAACATAATTCTCCCTTGCAGCACTTTGAGGACAGCCCAATGAAGAAGACACCGGAAGTAGACCCCAAACAGCAGCAGGTATATGACTATATAGAATCCTTGGAGAAAGCAGCCACAGGCCCAAGTACCTCTTCTATTCAGCCTCATACATTGCAGGATGATTTGGTTCAGTCATTAAAACAGGAGATTTTTGAGCTTGAGCTTTTGAATCGGCATATCAAAAATGAAAATGAAACACTCAAAGAGAAAGGCAAACTGGACAAGATTATCCATGACAATAATATGTTACATTTGGGTATTTGGCAAAAGAAGAATAAGAAGTTAAAAAGGAAATGCCAAAAATTGAGTAGAGCACTTGTGAATATCAAATTCAGGTGCTTAATGAAGAAACCCAGAATGATGGCAGTACCAAAGAAGAAGAGAAGGGGGTTAGATGTGCTGGCTGAAGTATCAAGGCACATGAATTGAACAAAGAGTATCAGAATTTTGGTTGCATGAGGACATGCAACACCTTCACAGTGGGGGTATGTTGAGTCCCGAATTTGCCTCTTTTCCATACACTTTTCCATATCTTTTTCACTCACCTAAACCTCCAAAATTGTCAATATCATGTGCAAAAGGGTATCTAACATGGTTTTTAATTATGATTGTGTGTTTTATATTTGATTTAGATTTTGTTCATACAGCTGCGGAAACTTTTCACTTTCCGCAGCTGCTGCAACTTTCCGCAGCTATTTTGTGGAAATCTATGCTACAGGTGTCTACGAAGGAAACGAGCCACATGGGCAGGCTAGGAATGACGAGGACATGGTTCGTGTCCTATTGGTTCAAGTAAATTCGTCAAAGAAAGCCACGGTCAAAGCCATCCACGTGGAAGTCAACTATGGAGTTCTATGTCGGCTGGACTCTGTTTCGTGGCATATAAACATCCATACGGCCATTTCTAAGCTTGCGGAGGTTAATTGACATCTGTGCAAAGTTCTGGAGTTGAATTCAAGCGCCCACCTTCCATAGATCCGTTTTCCAACATGGCCATACTCCTATATCCGTGGCCTTAGTGGTCTACGTGCTGGCTGCTATCATAAACTTCAGGAGACAGTTACATTTTATTGTTTTATAAAGAGCGTTTGCATACGCACGTAGAGTTAGCTGTTGAGTTGTTATTTGATAGTTGATGTGCGTACTCTGTTATGTTAGCTTTGTAGTGATTACGCTGCCTTGAGCCGTAATACTACCAGTCTGTAATGAACTGCTTTTTAATGTGAGAAAACTCTGTTTTATAACTTAATTCGTGTTTGAGGATCGTACTAGAGCTGTGTAGAGGGCCCCTGCTCAGCCGAGGTTCTGTGTATTAATGTATATATATTTCATTTCATTTCTTTAAAAATTCATTGTATCATAATCCATTACATGTTCATATTTCATAGTTGTTTCATTTCTGTTCATACATTTCTATAATTTCCATTGCATTCTTGTTTCTCATGTTTTTATGATTGTTAAATCACTGATCATTTTTCTTGTGCAGGTTTTAGGTAGACAGCCCGGGCATTTTCATAGTATTTTGGTTAATGATATGAGACTAACATTATTCTGCTGCTAGTTTCCTTTTCATAGCATTTGTTTAACTTCAATCTCGCTTTGTACATTTCAGTTTTGTTTATCTGATTCAGTAGTTAAATTTAAATATATTAAACTGCTCATAGTGTCTTCAGTTACCTCTGAAAGCCACAGCTGGACTGATGGTGAGGGGCTGCATTATGAAATGTGTAGTTTAGTATTAGTTTCTTTTTATGCAAACTTAGATATATTAAATCATGTATGACATCTTCAGTTTCCTCCGAAAGCCATGTTCGGACCGATGGTGAGGGCCGACATGAAATGTAGTTTAGTATTAGTTTCCTTTCTGCAAAATTAGATATATTAAGCTGCTCATAGCGTCTTCAGTTTCCTCCGAAAGCCACAGCTGGACTGATGGTGAGGGGCCGCATGATGAAGTGTGTAGTTTAGTATTAGTTTCTTTTCCGCAAACTTAGATATATTGAATCATGTATGACATCTTCAATTGCCTCCGAAAGCCACAGCTGCACTGATGGCGAGGGATTGAATCATGTATGTATGGTTTAGTATTAGTTTACTTTCTGCAAATTAAATATCAGTTACACAAGTTGTTTATGATTACTTCCGCAAGTCATAGCTGGTCTAATGATGAAGGGTCAGAAAATGAATTGATGTAATCTGATTTAGATTTATTTTATTGCAATTTTGAATTTCCATAAGCGTAGTTTCTTTTGTGTTCAGTTGGCAGCAAGAATAGTTTAGTTTTCATGTTCACTAGTTTCCTGTTTTGATTCATTAGATTAGCAGCACCTTTTCATTTCAGCAGTACACTTTTACTTTCTTTTAAGTTTTGTCATTGTAATTTCAATTTGTTTTTAAAGTTTCAAGATTGGTAAATCATTATAGGGGAAATCACTTCCTTGAAAAAATATAAACCAAAGCTTGCTTTTCACTTTAGAATTTCCATTTCACCTTAGAAAGACCAAAAACGACAAAAAGTTAAGAAAGAGGTTATCTTGCACATATAGTGCGCCGCACTTCATCAGCTTACGATTCCCGGATTGACAATTAAAGGCAGCAATTTAGGACACACTAAATTTTCCCTCTCATGATGTATTCAAAGTTGTCGAGTTCCTGATTATGTCCTATATTGTTGTAAGCTCTTTCATTGAGCATTGTTTTAGAGACCTAGATTGGGAGATCTGTATAACCCATCTAGTGTTATTTCTTTGAGCTCATGTTTTGCAAGGGAGTTGTATTATATGTATTCTAGGGCATCCCAGCAGTGGTTTTCCTTATTTTTGTAGAGGCTTCCTTATACAACGTCGTCAAGGAAGTGGAATATTGCATATCCATAGGCAGAGTCTATGAAGAGCCAGCTAGCCTCAGGATCTCTCCCTTCTTTGGAAGGAGACATATCCTGTAAATTCCCCAATATTCAATCTTTGAAATGGACTTGTGATATCTCACTGAAGAAGGAATTGGAATATCTTAAGATATTCCTGATGGAATAGAAAATTCCATATTTGGAACATTACACCATATACCTCATGCAACCCCCACAGACCCTCCAAGGACTGAAAAGAGTGAAAAACAAGGGAAAAAGGGTCTTCAGCAAGAAAAATAGAGTTTGCTACAGAAAAATATAGCAAGCATGGATTTAGATAAAAAGGCCCTGGTTGAGGACGAAAACACAACCATAGAGGGGCAAGAGGTCAAAGAATTTGAGGACAAGGAACAAGAGGAAAAACAATATGAAAAATAGGGTGGAAAATATGATAACGAAGAGGCCACCTCACCAAAACCGGTCCTCAAATATGTAGCAGTAGTGCCAAACCATATCCCTCAACCTAATCTCAACTCCTACTACACATACATTGAGGGGGGTAGATTAATTCCTCAAAAGTTCATAGTGCCTTTGTTTTATCAGTTGGAAGAGGAGAGGTAAGATACTCATCATTGGATGAATCTTGCCACATATAAAGGTGTGCATGACATAGGGGTCATGGAAGGAAAATTGGATGAGTTGGGGAAGGATTTATCTAATGTGAGGCATAGAGAGTCAGTGTTGAAAGAGCATGTTCAGAAGGAAAATACAGAGAATGTGTTAAGTCCCCATAATTTGTTAGATTGGTAAGACCAAATGTACAGGGGCAACATAAAACCAGTCTTTGAAGTCCTAGGACCTAGCCTTCCTGGACTCAGAGAGGGCTCTATTTATAAATTTGTATTACATGTAACTTGATTGATTTTAGGATTTTTATTTTATGCTAATTATAGCAATTGGGGTTTGTTTGGTTGGTTGGTTGGTTGGGTAGGTTGTTAAGAAAAAAAAATACAGTGAGAGAGGTTTAAACCATTGGTCTATGGAGTCTGCAAAAGGTCTTGAGAAGTAAAAAAATAGGTCAAGGGTAGATCATAGGGAAATTCTAACAAAGCCAAATGGATCTAAAAGCTTATGTGAGTGAAATGAACATTAACCTCTAAACATAGTAGGTGCAAAGGGTATTTAAGAATTCTTTAACAAATACTTTAACAATAATGGCCTTTAAGGTCACTATGCATAAAGAAATAACCAAAGATAGGGCATACCAATAACTTCTTTGACCAAACCCTAGCAAGTAAACATTAAGACAACAATCCAGTGAACCATAGAAGGCAAGGAACTTGTAAGTCTTCTAGTCATTTCACCTTCAGGAAAATAAAACATCTAAGAAAAAATATAGTAATAATAAAAGAGTAGGGAACTCCTAATTTCCTCAATAAAACTACAAATACCTTCAAAGAAACCATTTAAGATGAACAAAATGGCAAGGAAAACCATAAGCCTCTTCAGCTAAACCCTAATTAGCAATACTTCAAAGCAAATATCTGAAAAAAAAATGTTTAAGTTACATCAAAGAGCAGGGCTAACCATAAAATACTTTGACATTGAATCCATTAAATCCTTCTTAAGATAAACAAGCATAAGTGGAACTAGAGAGCATTTAAGAATTCTCTAATCTGACCTATTAGAGGAAAACATACAAGCAATAGAAGGCATAAAAAGCTAAGGTGCCTCTAAACAACATTTCTTAGCCTAAACTTTTTGTCCTATTGCATGAGAAAGATGAAAAAAAATGATAACATAAGAAAAAAAACACTAAATAAGAAAGAAATCACCATTAAATATGTTCATGAATCCTCCAAGTGAGCTTACTCCATTATCATGCAAATCAAGACATCCACAAAGTCCAAAGCCAATTTATCCTCAATCTTCAAGTCTATTATATTCCTCTCAATAATCAAAAAACATGTACAATGAGGCATCAATGCAGTATTAAACTAGAAAGGAGGACCAAAACCTTAACTAGGATTTTAAAATATCATTAACTACTCATAAATATCATTTTTGACCAAAGAGACCATGCAAGGCCCAATGCACAAAATATCTAACTTAATAAATGCAAAAATAAATGCTAACATAACTCCTCATCCAAATCTAGAGTGATTTGCCTCAAAAACCCTCAAAATATATTTTTCATTAACTCCAAGTGTCATTTGTTGACTTTCTAGCAAGGGTGTAACGCCAAGGCCAAGGGCATAGCGCCAACACTGGGAAAACATGTCACATTGCAGCTGAGTTTTGGAGGCCTTCCCGACGTCCAAATGAGCTCCATGATAGCTCATTGGAAATATTGTCTTGTATAATGTCCAAAACTATATTTATTTTTATGACTGAACTTCATTTACCTGCTCAAAAATGCAATCTCCTAATACTGCTCACGACACAAAGCCAACTCTGAAAATAGGGCAGAAAGTTGATTTTTTGCATGTTTTTGGAACTTTTGGAGTACTGGTTCTGCCCCAAATGATCTGAAATTTTTTGAGGGTGATTTAATTGGCCTAAGGACCCCAAAAATGTCAAGCTTTCCTTTAGCAGGTGACCCAAAAAAGAGCGCAGCGCCAGTGGCACTGCACCTTTGTCCCTTCAAAACATTCGAGAACCCAAAAAATTCAAAATTGTGCAAAAATTTGGATTTACCTTGCTGATTAGGTTTGGGATGCTTTTATGGAAGCATAAACAAGGATGTCAAGATTTTCTTTGCCTTTAGGCTCCATTAGGGCTTCAATATTTGCAAGGGCTCTTTTGAGCTTGGCCCTTGCAATCTTGTTTCTTAAGGCATAATGCCTTGCTATCTTCTTTTGGAGGTCAAGGTCCCTCTTGGTCTTCTCCAACGGACCCTATAAGTGTATATTTTCCCTCTCAATCCAAGGTTCCCTAATATATTCAATTTCCGTGGAAAAAAACTCACTTGGATTGAGTTTCTCTCTCCTTGTCTAAGGCCTTCTTTAATCCAATTTTCCTTGGCCTCCTCCTAGGAATTTGTTCTTCCTCTTCATCAGTGTTTCCATATCTATACAAGGCCTCATCTATCTTAGCATTGTCTTTTGCAGCCTCTCTCCGAGCTTTGATAGCTATAATATCATAGATTACCTGATGTGCCTCCAATTGCTTGTTTTCAACCTCATAATACTGAATCACATACTTAGCCCTGCCTATGTTTTCTTGTAGATCCTTGACCTAAGAATCTTTGCTTTTGAGAAACATTTTTAAGATCATTGTCTCATTTTCATCATCCTTTTCAACATGAATGAGTTGAAATTCTTGTCTAGTCTCATGCTGGTCTTCTTCTTCTTCATCCATGACCTTTTCCTTAATTTTATCAAGTTTCTTGGTTGATGTAGAAGGCATGGACCCTTGCCTCTTAGAGGTAGTAAACACATGCCTATTTCCCCTTTGGTTGGTCAAATGAAAAGGTTCAAGTTTCACCATTTTAGTGTTTCCAGTCTCACTGTCATTTTCTCTGATGTCATCGGTGCCATCAATGCTCTTTGAGCCAATGTCAACATCCTCACTGAATTCTTCATTGCTTTCTTCTTCATTTGTTCCTTCTTCATTGTTTCTTCTTCACTTCCTTCTTCATTGCTCTTATCAGCACTGCTATGTGCCTCATTGTTTTCAGACTCATTGGCATATTCTCCATTTACATTTGCCTCATTAATATATTTGCTTTCTGACCTATTTCCACCATCATTGCCACTCTCTGCTTTATCACTGCCAACGTCATCACTGCTGATCTTTGCCTCATTTCTTTCTGTTTTATCACTGACATCCCCCTTATTTTCATCATTTATCTTTTCTTTGCTACTTTCTCCTTCATTGACATTAGCCTCACTACCCTCACTATTTGATTCTTCATTGTCATCTCCCTCACTGGCATCTTCTTCACTGATATCCTCTTCTTTGCTTTCTTCTTCATTGTTCTTTCCCTCACTGCCACTTGCGTCACTGTTTTCTTCACTTTTTGATGCACTAGTGCCATTAGATGATGGTGAGTGATTGTGAAATGGTGGTGAAGGAGGGTCATTATCCTTAGGTGAAGAAATGTGAGTAGATGGTGATGGACGTGTAGTTGGGTGTGATCGTGAAGGATAAATGGGAAGACGAGAAGATGAAAGTACATATTTCTACTGTTGGCCTTATGGATTGGTGAATATCTCATTCGAAATGAAAGTTTCCTAAGGAATACCCTTCTGCTGCAATTGATGGATAACAACCATTTTAATAAGAGAGTGGTGAAATAGGCTTTGCATCTGCTAAGGGTAGTATCTCTTTTTTACTATATAAGACATTTTTTCAATGCTTCTATAGAGGTAATAGGGTAGGTGCAACATCATCACCCTAGTAGAGTGCATAAGTAGCCTAATATGATAGGAGTAAAGCCGTGAGAACCTACCCTCACATGTAAAATACTTCATAATGATTCTCATCATAGGTGCATATCTATCAAGCAAGTGAGAGAAAGGAATGATAGATTTATTATGGTATTTTTACCTAGGTTTTAAATATGGTTCATAGTATCTCATGTCAAGATTGGCATGCTTGAACCATCTCTCCCCTACACTAGGTATGCATGTGGCATTGGCAATAGCATCTAAAGACAGCTCAAAGTTGAACCCTACAAGGTTAAATTGTTTCTCATGCAAGTTAAGTATGAGGAGCCTAGTTAGTTTAGGGTGGTTATGCACCCACTCTACCTTCTCACAAAAATCAAATCATCCCACATGCTTGAAACATTGAATAGTGAGGGGAGATGCCATTAGCTCCCTTGTGTTTGAAGGTTCAAATCTGTTGATTTTTCCACCTTTATTCTTGTTCGAGAGGTAAATCCCCTCTGTGGATAGAGGCGATCCCTACTAGCTCAAATCAGGTCTAGCAACAATCAGGTCACGCAGTGACGCAGGTTCCTAATTACAAAACGACATAAATCATAACGAGTTGCCTACCTGAAATCCTACGCAGTGGTCATTGAAGAAAGGATGACACTTACTGTCCCTCGCTTGGTAGATCACGATTCTTCTGCTTAACACGTCTGAACAGCTACACACATGCAAAGGATACAATGATATACAACGTAAAATCTAAAGCCTGTAACCATACATCAGTCAGAGAGGATGAAATTCGTTACATAAAATAAATAGACACATGAATGGAACCATAATCAAAGTTGCTTACCATTAAAATAACAAAGGAAAGATATAACCCAAAGATCTGATGCTTGATCTTCCTTCGGCGGGGCTGATAGCGGAGCACGTCTCAACGAAGCCTGTCGGAAATGGGACAAAGCTCTCTCTTTTCGGCTTGCCTCTCAAAAGCTGTCTGGCTATAGTCTCCTTGCTACAAGTTCAGCTAGCTTGCTAAGGGAGAAGGCAAGCTTTTATACATGGAGGAAGGGGAGTTGGGATCCCTGTAATCATGGGATTGGCCCTATATCTAAGGAAGCTTCCATGATATGTGGAAAACTACTTCCCATACATGGAGATCTAGAGCCAAACCACCCAACTCCTTTTAGTGAATCATTCAGGAGTTTGTTTTAATTAAAATTCCGCCATTTATTTTTTAAAAACATCCCTTATTAAGCTTGGTGTGAGTGAGACACAGGGACAGAGTGCCAATTGGCGCGCCCTCTATGGTGGATCTCCCCCATTGGCGCGAGGGTTGAACTAGCTAGTCACGCCAAGGCTAAAAGATCTGTTTTTAGGGATTTTTAGAAAACAATTTCTTTAGGGGAATGTTTTCCCTTGTTAAAGGGGACGCCATGAAAGTGGTTTCAGGTCATGTCACTTCTCACAGGTCACGGGAGAAGCCCTCCAATGTGTTGGACGGGGGATTGCAAGGATGGTGACAAAATGCTGTGTAACAGTGCCCCTGTCTCCTTGGAATTTGGCCTTCTTATTCACTATCACTGTCCTCTCTTCCTGAAATTTTGACCACTCTACCTTTGAAACCCTAACACTGATGTGAAATTGATATGAAAAAGGTTAATGGAATGTCAGTATGCTTTTTAAATGAGGTGAGTGAGTGTATAGGTATATTAGGCTGAATGAAAGGCTAAATAGCTTGATGAAAACCCCAGCTGTGTAATTAACCTTTGTTTCAACTGATATTCTTCACAGGAAGATGGAGTGAGGTTCAGATAGTGTTTTCAAGCATGAAATTTATGGTTGTTCCTTAGGGTTCCATTCTTCCCATTAAATGATGACAAAATGCTTGAAAATGGGAGGATGACCTATACTTACCTCTTCTTGTGTGTGAAAAGACATTGGTGATGATTTGAAGAATCTTGAGTTGGTTTGAATGTTTGTAAGGCTTTGAAGTCCCTCCTGGCTAAGAGCGCAACACTCAGTCTGAGGGCGCAACGCTCAGTCTCAAAAGTGCAGTGCTTAGACCTGAGTGCTCAGCACTGAAAAAAACTCTATTATGGGTGATTCGGGCAAGGGCGCAATGCCTTCCCCAGTGCACAGTGCTCCATTCTAGGAATTTAGTGCCTTTGTAAAATGCACAAGGAAAAAATGTTGAATGTGCAACGCTTCATTCTAGGCACGTAGCACCACAACACTTAGCCAAATTTTGACTTGAAAACTCATAGTTTCTTCTCCCTTTGAAATTTCTAATTCTTTGCAAGGTAACAATGATTTTTTTGAAGTGTTTATATGGGCTTTATAGGCTCATGAATTAGATTTGACTTTGCAAACCCACTTTCCTAATGTTTTAAGCCTTTTTTACTTTCACTGATATTCCTTTATACTTTTGCCTGTAGGTATTGAAATCATGATTTTGACCTTTCTTTTGCTTCTTGAGGCATAATATACTCATTTTGATATCTTTGGAGGTAGACCAGACATGATGGCACGTTCAAAACTTCCTGTGGCTTCCATTGTAATATTTAACTTGTCTTTCTCACCCTGGCCATTAGTTTAATAAATTTGTATTCCTTTTGATCCTGAACATTTGACACATTTATCTGACACAACAACAGCCTCAAAAATATTCTTTGGATTTCACCTTGGAGTTCAACATCATGTTTTTCTACCTTATTTTTCCACTTACGAGTTGCAGGTGCCTGAAAACACTGAATTAGCTTTCTCTTACTCCTTGAAGCATGATAGATTCAATTTTGACAACCTTAGGATGCTTTCCACAATAGCAGCATCTCAAAAAATTCTTTTGTCCCACCTTGGAGCTTAAATCATCTTTTACTTGGCAGGTAGCTGAAAACCTTGGATTTACCTTTCCCACTGATATTATTTACAAATTTGTTCTCTGAGGCAATGACACATTCATATTGGAAAACTTTGGGATGATTTCACACAACAACACCTTCACAATCCTTCCTTTGCTGTCCTCATGGAGTTCAACTCATCATTTCATATTCTCTGGAAATTTTTCCAAAACCATAGGTGTTTGGAGTTCTTTTAAGACGTTCATTAGTGTCATCTTCTAAGTTATCTATAGCCCTTTAAAGTTCATTTATTTATGTCCATTTCAACTCACCTTTTTCCCTATATCATCAATAATCTATAATAAACTTCTCTTTGTGTTTGGTTTTTTGTTTACACCCTCCATGTTCATTTCTGCATTTAATCCCTACTTGGCACATTGTTAGCCCAATCAAGCTCAAAAAACCCTAATTCTCTACAAGAACAAGTGTTTCCCTTTGTTCTGCTGTGAGCTGTCTTGACTTAGGAGCATACCATCTACCTTATCAATTCCTTCTGCTAATGTACCTCTTAACACTCTTGCAGAAGTGTTAAACTCTTAACATTTAACTCTTGCAGACTTTGAGTTGATAGGGTAGTCTTCTTTTGAAACTTTTAGGTCTTCCTTGAATAACCATGTGTTGACCTTCTATTACATCTGAGCCAGCTTCTAGCATAAGAAAAAAAGTGTTTGAAACATCAATGATGACCTTACAACCTGTGAAACCCTAATGACCTAGTGGGAGGGTCCTTCGACCATGATCTTTGACTGAAAATTGGCTTGGAGGCTTCAAGTGAAAAATAGAGTATTTGTCAAAGTGTTGTATTGAAGATAAAAAAAATCCAATGTACTTGATTTATCTAAAGAGCCTACAGATATAGTTTTGAGACGATCAATGCTTGAGGAACTTGGGGATCATGGGAATGAGTTAGGCTATAGGTAACCCTAGATGTAGAGTGGAGTTATGGGCAAGGGAAAAATAGAGTAATGAGGTCATAGATAGGAAAAATGATGGAGATGAGTGGCACAAGTCCATAAGGAGTCTTTTAGGAGTGGCATGGGGACCATGAAATGGAAATGTTGATAGAATAGTGAAAAATTTCCTATAAGGATAATGAAGGCAGTGAGATTTCTAAAACTCACAATGTTCAAAGAAAGTTGTTTTTAGAAATCTAGAACCAATCTATAGTCATATACCAATAGTGAAAAATATTGATGACTAATAGTTTCTCCACTTGGGGAGGGTGACTCCTTTTCAAAAGGTGCCAAGAACCTCAGATTTCATATCTCTGAGTTTTGAAGATCAATACCTTACTCGTACTTGGAAGATTTGTCTTTCTTAATTTGTTGATGTTATCTTGAAGCTATGATCTCAGATCTAAAGCAAAAAATGATTGCTTCAACCTCAATTCTACCTACCCATCATAATTTTCCTAACATTTATTTTTCTTCACTTGGGTGCATTTGGATTGACAAACCCTTGACATTATTTTCTTTTGAAAGCATTAAACTATCTACTTCCACACTTATGTCATCGAAGAGTTTAGATTAGGCTGATGAACTCTTTTATTCTCTACCTACTCTACTTATCTGTCAAGGTTAAGCTGTTTAACAGATTTTCATTCTCTATCCTACTAACATGAAATTTAAAACATGAGAAAACCAAGTTTAAGCAATCTGATTGATCATCGGCTGTGGAATTTTGGACAAGTTGCACACAGACTTTATTTTTTTACAAGTGAAAATTAGAAACTTGAGGGTTGTGATTTAGAATTGGTTATGCATCCCTCTCATTTCTCTTTGGTTCAGATTTAAGCTTTGGGAACCAGCATATTTTCGTAATCTAATCTACTGACAAGTCAAGCTTAAATGGTTTGACAAGTCTTCTTTCACTAACCTATCAGTAGAAATTTAAAACATGTTCAATCATGACTAGGCTAGCTGACTGAACAATACTTTCTTTTCTTCAATTAGTGGCATTTAGACTTGCCACTTTCAACAATACTCTTTTTTGGTATGGGGCTGAACCTATTATTTTTTCCTCTACGCTCTTTTTATTCTTTTCTCTATTTTTGTGTTTTTATTTTTCTGATTTTCCATCAATCAATGTTATGTACAACGAATGAAAGCTTCAAACTAGTAATTTCAACAAAAATAGTGCTTCAGCATCCTACCTTGAGAGGACCTCCAAACAGCTCTACTCCATCCAACTCTTGTAAGAAAAATACATTGTTAGCTCTAACTGAATGAACGATTTAACGACCCTTCCATAGATTTTCAAACTTGCCATGATTTCCTTTTTCTTCTCTTCTTGAATCCCACTTCATCACTTTTTCTCCAATCTGGAAATCATTTGCCTTGGTCCTTCTGTCAAAAATCTTCTTGATGTTCTCTTGCACTGCTTGTGTTCTTTTGTAAAATTCTTCCCTTGACTGATGAAAATGACTGGTTTGGTTTAGCCTCCTTTGTATGTCATTCTCCTCTAATTGTACCTCTTAGAGAAGCTTCATTACCAGAACTCCCAAGGATGTTGGGAAAACTGCATCCATGCCATACACTAGTTGATAGAAAGACATATTAATATATTTTTTTCTTGTTAATCTATCAGGCCATAGTGCATGAACTAATTTTCTATGACATGAATTTTTGTTCTCTTCCAACAACTTCTTGATGTTGTTCACCAAAATTTTGTTAGAGGACTCAGCCAACCCATTACCTTGAGGGTAATAAGCTATTGAATTCCCTAATGTGATGTGATACTCGTAGTAAAAATCCACCATTTTATTGGACTTAAATGCAGTAGAATTATCGGTGATGATATTTTTAGGACAGCCAAATCTAGACAAGATGTTGTTTTCAAGGAATTTGATGATGACTAAGTCAATGGCATTCCTTGAAGGGATGGCTTATATCTATTTGATGAAATAGTCAGTTGCAATAAGGATCCATTTTTGTTGGGTAGATGAGGCAGGGTGGATTTCACCAGTGAAATCTAAACCTCACTGTTGAAAATTAGTTTCAACACTGATAGGATGCAAAGGTAAAGGTAAAAGATTTATCTTCCCATTAAAGATTTGGCATTTATGGAAAGTTGAAACTAGCTTGTATATGTCAGGGAAAAGAGTGAGCCAATAGTAACCAGCTCTAAGGATTTGGTTGGCAGTGGTTTTCCAATGGAGATGACCTCCACACTCTCCTTCATGAAACTCATGCATGATTATATCTGCATCATCTTCAAGTAAACATATAAGCAAGATACCAACATAATTTTTCCAATACAAAGCTCTATCAAGAATGTAGAATTTTACAGCCTTTAGTTTTCAGAATATAGCTTTTGTTTTGGACAAAGTAGGAGGAGCATTAGGATTAAAAGGCACATACAATATATCAACATACCATATTGAGTTCAAAAATTCTTCTTCAATTGGTGGAGTCGCTATTTCCTCTTGTTCATCCAAAGAATGTATCATGTTTATGTCTAGTGATTGAAAGTTAGCTTCATCCATGAGTTTGGCAAGTCCTTATCCTTTAATTAGTTTAGTGGGCTGGATTTATAAATAATATTCTAAGATTACAACAATCTACTTACCCCTTTTGCAATTAGGATCTTGATTTAGTATGTCCTTGACAACTGTGTGTGGAACAAAAGCAATGGTATGTGAATGCAAGATCTAAACTCTGAAATATTTTAAGGCTTTGATTAGGAAAAAGGCTTGTTTCTCCATGATGTTATATCTCCAAGGTGCATCTCTCAATGCCTTTCCAAAGAAAGCTATGGGTTGTTCTTGTCCCATCATGCTCTTTTGTAGCAATACTGTAGCAATAGTGTGTTCTGATGCAAAGTAGAAGATGGAAAAATCCTTGGTAAAGTCAAGGATGATTAGAACCGGTGTTTGGGTAAGTGCTTGCTTTACCAGTTCAAAGGATTGTTTGGCTTCCATGGTCCACTTGAATCATATTTCTCTTTTCAGCATGCTTTTTATGTTTCTTAGGAGTTCTGGAAGGTTTGGTATGAAAATTCTAAGGAAGTTGATATTTCCAATGAAAGATTGCAACTCTTTAATGTTTCAAGGGTGGCTGATCTGTAGTGTACCCTCAATCATTTTTGGGTCTATCTTAATCCCTTCTTCAGATATGATGTGGCCTAAGAGTTTTCCTTCTTGAAGACCAAACAAATTTTTCTTAGGATTCAAAGATAGACCATACTTCCTACACTTTTCAAAGACCTTTCTTAGGTGAACTAGGTGTTCTTCATAAGTTTTAGAATAGACAATGATGTCATCAAGGTATATGAAAATGAAGTAACCTATGTCTTCAGAAAAAGCTATGTCCATGGCTCTTTGAAAATTATCCCCCACACTCATTAATCCAAAAATAATTTTGACATACATGAAGGTGCTCCAAGGTGTTGTGAAAGCGGTCTTATGTTGATCAGTTAGAAGTAGTAGCACCTGATTGTAACCTGAGAAACCATTAAGAAATGATATTATTTTAGAGCCTACCACCCTTTGCATTATATGATCCATCATAGGTAAAGGGTAGTTGTCCTTTAGGGAGGCTTTGTTTAAGTTTCTAAAGTCTATCCATAGCCTAATATCCCCTGTTTTCTTTCTTACTGACACAAGGTTTCAAACCCAGCATCATACATCTTCTTTATTTCCTTCTCAACTAGAGGCACTAGGACAGGGTTTATTCTTCTCAATTTTTCTTGAATGGTTTCTAGTTTTCATTGAGAGGAATATTATGTTGAATAATGTTTGTGTCATAAGACTTCAAGTCCTCATAACCCCATGCAAACACAACTTTAAATTCTTTCAGCAGCTTAATATATTTAAATTCTTTCAGCAACTCAATATATTTCAGTTTTATGTGATGTGGTAGAGTTTTGGACAACTTGATAATTTTGGGTTCTTCTACACTGCCAATGTTGCATTCTTCCACATCAGTTTGGGTGGATTCTATTTTCAGCTTTCTAGAAACATAATTGAAGTCAAACAATTCTTCTAAGTGGTCAAGGCCTCCTGGTAATGAGTTATCTTTGCATTGTAATACCTCAAGGTCCCTTTGATCTAGGTGTTGAACTCTTAGTTAAACTGAGAGGGGGGGGTGAATCAGTTTAACACATTCATGGACTTTTAAAACTTTTTCCTTTAAAACTTATTTTACTTTATTAACACCTTCATTTCATGATCAACATAATGTGTGAGCAATCTTTATTTATGAGCAGCAATTAATAAGAATATTAGATAATGCACTAGCAGTCTTAATATGTTAGTAGCAAGTATTAGCAGAATAGATATATCATATCAACACATAGACATCATGCACATAGACACCAGATATACGTGGAAACCCATAAAGGGAGAAAACCACATCTTATTATTGTTGTGATGCAAAGGCAAGCTCCAACTCCCTCTCACCACTGATTTTCTGCAAGCACCAACCTATAGGAGGCTCCAACCTCAATTCTGCAAGCTACAACTTGCAAGGAAGCTCCAACTCCCATCTATTTTCTGCAGGCACCAACCTACAAGAGGCTCCTACCTCAGTCAGCTACAACTGACATTTATCAAGCTACAACTTGATAGGGAAGCTCCAACTTCCTTACTCTTTCAAAAGAAAAACACTTGCTGATTTACCTTGGATATCAGATCTGTTCTGTACCTTCTTCTCTGCTGTTCATCAAATATTATATCAGACCTACATCATCTCTGCTCAACCCCTTCTTCTTCTTTTTTTCAGCTCCTCATTATTCACACTCTTCTTGCAGCTTGCTTATTCTCTTCAACTCTCTTTAATTCTGCTGCATACTCTCTTCTTCTCTCACTCCTTTTTCGTCAACTCTCTCCCCTTGGATATTACCCTGTTTTATACAAAAATAGCTTTATGGTTGTTTGTATTCCACTGGGAATTTGAAATGGACAGCCATGTCTCTTTGCCTTCTGCCTTCTCATCTCTTTTCAGCTCACTCAGAAAAATGTAACTATAGGTGCTTATTTTAATATTACAGTGGGATATTTTCTCTCTTCCAGAGACTTGCCAATGCATCACAACAATATAAATTTAAATAAAACATTTACATTCAAATTTAAATGAGAACTCCAGCTCACTCGTTTTGTCTCTTGGCTTGCTGCGCATTTGTCTTTTCTCTGACTGTGTCTTTGTCTTTTCTGTGACTTTGTTTTATATCTGCTAACTGTAATCTGGAGGAACTCCAATCCCTTTTATGCCATTAGTGTCTTGTTAATGTGGAAGCTCCGCATGTGGAATGAACATAGATCACAATCGTTGTATATTAACAATCGCCCTCCCGTTAAGCTGAGGCATATACATACAACCCACAGACCACGCAACACATCTTTAATACAATCGCCTTTTATATATATAATAGTGCCTTTTAACTTAAATCAACTCTCAGCATCCTTATATAAGGTTTTAACAAGCAACTGCCGCTTCTAATAAAATCAATGAATAATCTTGATAAGACTTAACAAATGCCCTTTCGAGCCCACCTGACACGTTTTCGATGCATTGATTCTCCTCCGATTGCGATTGATCGCAATCGCAACTTCAAATACTCCGATGCGATCGGTCACTGTTCATTGATATTTTCCGATGCGATTGGGACTCAAATTTTTATTAATCAAAGTTTATAAGTCCACCGGGTCCGGGCTTCAATCGCAATCGCAAGTCATTTATTATATGTTCCGACGCTGTTATAATCTCCGATGCGATTAGATGGAATTCAAATATATATAAACCATCGTTAATACACCCATCAGGTCCAAACTCTTAATCGCAATCGCAAGTCTTTTAATATGTGTTGCGATTGGGCACTTTTCATTATATTTTGCCGATGCGATTGGGAAAGGACTTCAAACACGTTTGAATTATAATTCATACCTCCATCGGGTCTGGACTTCCAATCGCAATCACAACTCATATATTCTCCGATGCAATTGACCAGTGCTGATGTGATTAGACCTGGAACTCAAATATATATTAGCCATGATTTATAGACCCATCGGGTCCGAATTCTCATCGCAGTCGCAATTTTCTATGGGTTACATATTACGCTTCACAGCTTTTCTCCTATTGCGATTGAGGAGGGGTCCCACCATTTAAATCTTTGTTTTGTGCGCTCTTTTAATAAAGTGCTCCACTTATATATTTAAGCTTAGACCTTTGTTTATGTGATGCGCTGCACATATATGTAAGATGATGGATGTATATATATATATGTATCCTCCATCAAGGTAGGCGATTCCCGGAATAATATTTGTGTTGTATAACGCCGGTTGGAGTGTGCGATTCCCGGAATACGGTTCTGTACTATATGCATTGCATTGTCGCTGGAGTTAAGCGATTCCCAGAATAAGGATTATGTATTATATGTATAACGCTGGTTGGAGTGTACAATTCCCGAAATTTTGTAACGGCTCTCTGCCTCTGTCACTTAGCCTCTGCCTTTGCCTCTGCTGCTTCTGTCGCTCTGCCTCTGTCTCTACCTTTTGATAACGGTTCTTCACTGTGCTTCTATGATTGTTACATTTTGACTTTCTTCTTGCTGCCTCTATTGCTTTCGTTGTGCCTCTTTTTCCTTCCTCTACTTCAGCGCTGCCTCCTTTGCCTGAGTGCTGCCTCCTTTGCCATCAATGACAATATTTCCAATAGTCTCCCCCTTTGGCATTGATGGAAATCCACTTTCTCTGTTTGCCTTCTCTTTCTCCTATTGTTTGTTCTTCCTCCCCCTTTGACATCAATGGCAAAGGACTACGCCTCATCTCTCTGTATGGGCTCTGTCGTTGCATTTCCTTTCTCTGAGTTACTTTTAGGTCCTCTTCTGCTGAAATTGTACTATGCTGCTCCAGAGTGATGTATGAAACTTGTTGAGAGAACACTTTGGTATAGTGAGCCGATATACATTTTCGAACTTGAGTATACGTTTTGTCTCTGTCTGATATAGTGAGCCGATATATGATCTATAGTTGTGTTTCATTTGTAGTGCCTGTAATCTGTGGCAGACAGAGATGATGTATGTAACGATTGAAAGGTCCTTGTTTCTTTTTCATGCTGAATGTTGATAATACTGAGATTATGTTGATCCTGTGGACTTGTTTTATGCTTATCTTGTTGGCTGTTCTCCCCCTGGAATGATATTTTCATTTTGTTCTCCCTCTGAGACTGTAATTTCTCTTCATATTAGAGAATAGTATCTACAGATACTACCCCTAGTCTGTCTCTCAAATATTCGAATGGTTCTCCGGCAAGTGGTTTAGTAAATATATCTGTTGTCTGCTCTTTTGTTGGTACATACTCCAGTTTTACTATTTTCTGAGCCACTTGTTCCCGTAGAAAATGATACTTGATTGGACTGTGTTTAGTTTTTGAGTGAAGTACAACATTTTTAGATATACTTATAGCACTTGTATTATCACATTTGATTGAAATAGGTTCATCAATGCTTACCTTCATGTCTTGAAGAGTTTGCTTCATCCACATGACTTGTGTACAACATGTTGCTGCTTCTATATATTCTGCTTCAGCTGTAGACAGAGAGATGGATGTTTGTTTCTTGCTTAACCATGCAACTAGGCTTTCTACTAGATAGAAAGCACCTCCACTTGTACTCTTCCTGTCATCAACACAACTGGCCCAATCTGCATCTGTGTATGCTACTAAAGTGAATTTTTTGCTTTTAGGATACCAAAGTCCATAAAATGTTGTTCCTTGTAGATATCTGAATATTCTTTTGACTGCAAGAAGGTGATTTTGTTTAGGTGCTGCTTGATATCTAGCCACTAGTCCTACTGCTAGCATGATGTCTGGTCTTGATACAGTCAGGTACAATAGACTTCCAATCATGGATTTGTAGAGTTTTTGATCTATATCAGCAGACCCATCATCAGCACACAGCTTGCAACCTGTGGTCATGGGAGTTGACACAGGTTTGCAATCTTCCATTTTGAATTTTTTCAGCATTTCTTTTACGTATTTTTCTTGTGAGATGAATGTACCTGTGCTCCTTTGCTAAATTTGAAGTCCTAAATAGTAACTGAGCTCTCCAATCATGGACATTTCAAACTCTAATTTCATCTCTTCTGCAAATCCTTTTTCTAGCTCATCTCTGTTGCTTCCAAACATAATGTCATCAACATATATAACAACAATTAGGAGTTCATTTTCATGCAATTTTATGTATAGATTGCTGTCTACTCCACCTCTTTTAAAAACCTGTTTTTGCAAATATTTATCCAGTCTTGAGTACCAAGCACGAGGAGCCTGTTTCAGTCCATATAGGGCCTTTTTCAGTTTACATACATAGTCTTCTTTATCTGTCAATGAGAAACCTTTTGGTTGTTCCATGTACACTTCTTCTTCTAGATCACCATTAAGAAAATCAGATTTTACATCAATTTGATATACCTTGAAATCTTGATAGCATGCAAATGCTAGGAACATTATGATAGCTTCCATTCTGGCTATAGGGGCAAATGTTTCATCATAATCAAGTCCTTCTACTTGTGAGTATCCTTTGCAGACCATCCTAGCTTTATTCCTGATTACTTGTCCTTGCTCATTCATTTTGTTTTTGAATACCCATTTTGAACCAATGATATTTTTCTCAATAGGTCTAGGAACTAGTTCCCAGGTATTGTTCTTCTCAATTTGGTCTAATTCTTCATTCATTGCTTTTATCCAATACTTGTCCTTGCTGGCTTCTTCAAATTTCTTTGGCTCTATTTGTGATAACATGGCTATGTATACTTCTTATGTTTGTTCTGTTAGCTGCCTTCTTGTCTGGACTCCTGCTTTCTTGTCTCCTATGATCTGATCTTCAGGATGATTCTTCTGAGTGTATCTTGAGGGGGTTTTTGAGCTCAGCTCTGCATCTTCTGTTGTCTTGCTGGTTTCATCATCATTTTGGTCTTCTTCTCATTGTTGTCTGATGTACTGCAGCAGTCTGTATCTCTAGTATTGTTTGGAAGTTCTTCATCAAATCTCACATCAATACTTTCAACTATCTTCCGAAGGGTCTTGTTGTAGCACCTGTACCCTTTGCTTTTGGAGGCATATCCTAGAAATATCCCTTCATCTACTCTTGCATCAAATTTGCCAAGATTTTCATCATTATTCTTTATATGTAACACTTGCTTCCAAAGATTCTGAAATGTTTGATTGAGGCTGGCTTTCCATGCCATAGTTCATAGGGAGTCTTGTCACTGCTTGGCCTTAAGTGAGCTTTATTAAGGATATGTACTGCTGTGTGCACTGCTTCTGCCCAGAAGGTTTGAGCAATATTATTATCTTGCATCATGGCTCTGGAAATTTGTTGAACAGATCTGTTTTGTCTCTCTGCTACTCCATTCTACTGAGGTGTCCCTGCAATAGTAAATTTTTGTTTTATTCCATGTTCATTGCATAGGTCTGCAAAGTCATAATCAGTGAATTCACCTCCTCTGTCTGATCTAATGCATTTTAGCTTGCGTCCTGTCTGATTTTCTGCTAATACTTTAAATGTTTTGAATTTGTCCAGAGCTTCCGATTTATTCTTGAGAAAAGCAACCCATGTCGTTCTAGAGAAATCATCTATTATCAGCATAAAGTAGGACTCTCCACTTGGTGTTTTAGTTCTTGCAGGTCCACACAGATCCATGTGCACAAGTTGCAGTGGTCTTCTTGTTGATAACTCTTCTTTAGATTTAAAGGATGTGCGAGTTTGTTTTCCCAACTGACAAGATTTGCATATTGTGTTTGTGGGCCTTTTTATTTCTGGCATATCTCTGACAGATTTATTCTTTCTCAGTCTAATGATATGGTCAAAGCTGAGATGTCCCAATATCCTATGCCATAACCATGACTCCTCAAGTTTGCTAAGATGGAAGGCTTCATCCTCCTCTTTTACTATGTACACATTGCTCTCTGTTCGAACACCTTTGAGTAGATTTTTTTCTGTTGTGCTTGATCTGACTACACAATCTTGTGCTCTAAAGATAACTTCACAACCTTTATCACACATCTGACTGACACTCAGTAAATTTTCTTTCAGCCCATCTACATATAATACATCTTGGACCTTTCCTCTGCCATTGTCTATGCTGACTGATCCTTTTCCCTTGATCTTTCCTGATTTGTCATTTCCAAAAGTGACATTGCCTGATTTCTGTTCATCAAGAGTTAAAAACTTGTTTTTGTCTCCTGTCATGTGTTTAGAGCAGCCACTGTCCAAATACCATTGACTCTTCAAATCTTGAGCAGTTAAAGCCAAGTCACATTTATTCACCTTCTTTATCCACTGGAGGCCCCCTTTTGGTTGGTATCTTTTGTGAGGTGACGAATTATATCCTTTTAGAGAACACTTGGAAGATATATGTCCAACTTGATAGCATATACAACTGTATTTGATTATAGTTTTTGCAGAATTGTGAGCATGAACAAAATTTCTTTGACTCATAAACCTCCTTGAGGTATTGAACATCAGTCTTTGTCCATACTTTCTACATTCAATAATTCTATGGCCAAAATCCTTACAATAAAAACAATAACCATAGAAATTACTTGCATACATGATGTAAGGTTGTCTCTTCCATGCTTGCATCTTTTGCTGGTTTGAATCATTCCTCCTTGCATGACAATATGCAACAATGTGTCCCGGCTTGTGGCAGACATAACAGGTGGCATTCTTCATAGGAGGCAAGAATCTCCTTTGATGGCTTCCAAATTTGATATAATCAGGAATATATGATCCTTTCTCTGTTGTCTTAGTATTTGTTACAATATTTGTTATTAGAGGTTTCTTCTGGTCTCTGTCTTTCTCATTACATGTTTCTTCCTTTGTAGGAAATATTTGGGCTGCTTCATCAGCCTTCTTTGCTTTCACAAAATTTATATTTTTGTTTTCCTTTTCTTTGCCTTTACTTGAATCTCCTTCATAGCCTATCCCAGTTTTTATTAGAGGAGATCTTTGAGCATCCAAGATTTCATTCAACCTACTAGACCTTGTCATTTGAGAAGGGTATATAGAAACTTTCTGTTGAGCACTTTCTAATTTCCTTCTCAGACACAGAATTTCTTCTTCCAGCTTCTCTTGTTCTCGAGTTTTATCTTTGATTTGCTGAAGTAATATATCTTCTATCTTCTTGGCTTCTTCAAGCTTTACCTTCAACTACATGAGGACTTCTGAATTTTGTTCTTCTTTCACACATTTGAGGAGAATCTCTTTTTGTTTTCTGCATTTTAGTTTGAGTCTGTCAATCTCCTCCAGAGCACTTCTTAGCTCCCCCTCAAGATCGACTTCCCCTTCTTCTTCTTCTTCTAGCGGGAGTTCTTCAAGATCTTCTATGGCCATTAATAAAAATTCAGAGGTTCCCTCTTCTCCTAAGAGTTCATCTGAGTCTTCAGATGCACTGCTGTCTTGCTGAGCATAGAAGGATTTTCTGCTGAATTTCTTTCCTTTCTGCCAATTCTTTGATGTGTCTTTCTCTGATTCTTGAGCTTGATTTCTTACTTTCTTGTGAGGACATCTAGCAGCATAATGTCCAACTCTTCCATAGTTAAAGAATTTAAAAGGAATTTTACCTTTGTATCTACTTGATCCTCTATCCAATTTCTTGACAAATTTAGCCTCTTCTTCATCAGAGCAGGAGCATATGTCTTCCTTTTCTTCTTTCTTCTTTTCTGTTTTGAATGCTGCCTCCCTTGTACTTGGCTTCTTCTGTGGGAGCCTCATCTCATATGTTGTAAGATTTCCTAGTAGCTGGTTCATGGTCAAGGTCTCCCAATCAGCTGTTTCTTCTATTGCAGACACCTTGGAATTGAATCTGGATGGAAGAGATCTTAGAATATTTTGTACAATTATACCTTCTGGTATTGTTTCTCCAAGAGCTTTCATATTGTTAACAATTTCTGCAACTTTTAAGAAGAAGCTGCCAACATCTTCATCATCATTCATTTTTAAATTTTCAAACTGAGCTCTATATACTTGAAGTTTGGCAGTCTTAACCTTTTCATTTCCCTCATGGATATTCTCTAGAGTGTCCCACATATCTTTGGCAGTCTTACTGTGCATTATTTTGATAAACTCAGCTTCACATAGTCCATTTAAGATTGCATTCATTGCTTTTGCATTAGCTACAAAGCTTTCTTTAGCTTCTTTCTCTGTATCAGTTGACTTTGTGACATATCCAATTTCCACAGCATCCCAAGCTTCTAATCCTAAAGACATTATATAATCTTTCATTCTTATTTTCCAAAAGGCATAATTTGCACCTGTAAAGAAAGGGGCTTTATTGGTTGAGCTTCCTTCTTGACTTGCCATCTTGAGAGCCTAGGATCTCCTTTCAGTTGTTAGATTGATATACAAGGAACCCGCTCTAATACCAATTGTTGAACTCTTAGTTAAACTGAGAGGGGGAGGGGGGGTGAATCAGTTTAACACATTCATGGACTTTTAAAACTTTTTCCTTTAAAACGTATTTTACTTTATTAACACCTTCATTTCATGATCAACATAATGTGTGAGAAATCTTTATTTATGAGCAGCAATTAATAAGAAGATTAGATAATGCACCAGCAGTCTTAATATGTTAGCAGCAAGTATTAGCAGAATAGATATATCAATCAACACATAGACATCATGCACATAGACACCAGATATACGTGGAAACCCATAAAGGGAGAAAACCACATCTTGTTATTGTTGTGATGCAAAGGCAAGCTCCAACTCCCTCTCACCACTGATTTTCTGCAGGCACCAACCTACAGGAGGCTCCTACCTCAGTCAGCTACAACTGACATTTTATCAAGCTACAACTTGATGTGGAAGCACCAACTCCCATCTATTTTCTGCAGGCACCAACCTATAGGAGGCTCCTACCTCAGTCAGCTACAACTGACATTTATCAAGCTACAACTTGATAGGGAAGCTCCAACTTCCTTACTCTTTCAAAAGAAAAACACTTGCTGATTTACCTTGGATATCAGCTCTGTTCTGTACCTTCTTCTCTGCTGTTCATCAAATCTTATATCAGACCTGCATCATCTCTGCTCAGCCCCTTCTTCTTCTTCTTTTTCAGCTCCTCCTTATTCACATTCTTCTTGCAGCTTGCTTATTCTCTTCAACTCTCTTTAATTTTGCTGCATACTCTCTTCTTCTCTCACTCCTTTTTCGTCAACTCTTTCCCCTTGGATATTACCCTGTTTTATACAAAAATAGCTTCATGGTTGTTTGTATTCCATTGGGAATTCGAAATGGACAGCCATGTCTCTTTGCCTTCTGCCTTCTCATCTCTTTTCAGCTCACTCAGAAAAATGTAACTGTAGGTGCTTATTTTAATATTACAGTGGGATATTTTCTCTCTTCCGGATACTTGCCAATGCATCACAACAATATAAATTTAAATAAAACATTTACATTCAAATTTAAATGAGAACTCCAGCTCACTCATTTTGTCTCTTGGCTTGCTGCGCATTTGTCTTTTCTCTAACTGTGTCTTTTTCTTTTCTGTGACTGTGTTTTATATCTGCGGACTGTAATATGGAGGAACTCCAATCCCTTTTATGCCATTAGTGTCTTGTTAATGTGGAAGCTCCACAAGCGGAATGAACATAGATCACAATCGTTGTATATTAACAATCGCCCTCCCATTAAGCTGAGGCATATACATACAACCCACAAACCACGCAACACATCTTTAATACAATCACCTTTTATATATATAACAGCGCCTTTTAACTTAAATCAACTCTCAGCATCCTTATATAAGGTTTTAACAAGCAACTCCGCTTCTAATAAAATCAATGAATAATCTTGATAAGACTTAACAAATGCCCTTTCGGGCCCACCTGACACGTTTTCGATGCATTGATTCTCCTCCGATTGCGATTGATCGCTCCTGCTCCGATTGCGATTGATCGCAATTGCAATTTCAAATACTCCGATGTGATCGATCACTGTTCATTGATATTTGCCGATGCGATTGGGACTCAAATTTTTATTAATCAAAGTTTATAAGTCCATCGGGTCCGGGCTTCAATCGCAATCGCAAGTCATTTATTATATGTTCCGACGCTCTTATAATCTCCGATGCGAATAGCCAGAATTCAAATATATATAAACCATCGTTAATACACCCATCGGGTCTGAACTCTTAATCTCAATCGCATGTCTTTTAATATGTGTTGCGATTGGGAACTGTTCATTGTATTTTTCCGATGCAATTGGGAAAGAACTTCAAACACGTTTGAATTATAATTCATACCTCCATCGGGTCCAGACTTCCAATCGCAATCACAACTCATATATTCTCCGATGCGATTGACGAGTGCTGATGCGATTAGACCTGGAACTCAAATATATATTAGCCATGATTTATAGACCCATCGGGTCTGAATTCTCATCGCAGTCGCAATTTTCTATGGGTTACATATTACGCTTCACAGTTTTTCTCCTATTGCAATTGAGGAGGGGTCCCACCATTTAAATCTTCGTTTTGTGCACTCTTTTAATAAAGTGCTCCACTTATATATTTAAGCTTAGACCTTTGTTTATGTGATGCGCTGCACATATATGTAAGATGATGGATGTATATATATGTATCCTCCATCAAGGTAGGTGATTCCCGGAATAATATTTGTGTTATATAATGCTGGTTGGAGTGTGCGATTCCTGGAATACGGTTCTGTATTATATGCATTGCATTGCCACTGGAGTTAAGCGATTCCCAGAATAAGGATTATGTATTATATGTATAACGCCGGTTGGAGTGTACGATTCCCGGAATTTTGTAACGGCTCTCTGCCTCTGTCATTTAGCCTCTTCCTCTGCCTCTGCTGCTTCTGTCGCTCTGCCTCTGTCTCTACCTTTCGATAACGGTTCTTCACTGTGCTTCTATGACTGTTACATTTTGACTTTCTTCTTGCTGCCTCTATTGCTTTCGCTGTGCCTCTTTTGCCTTCCTCTGCTTCAGCATTGCCTCCTTTGCTTGAGTGTTGCCTCCTTTGTGATCAATGACAATATTTCCAACACTAGGTCCCTAGAAAATTTTTCCTCATGAAATTGTTCTAGCAGATTTATATCAGTAGTAGGAAATGTCTCTATTTTGGGTGTTTGTTCTTCCTTAGGGCAATATCGTTCATGATCTAAGTCTAGTTTTTTCATTTTAAATTCATTCTTAGATTGCAGAAAATCATCAATTTTTTTGTCACCTTCAAACACTCGCCAATAATCTATGTTTCTCAAGTATTGTAGGTTTTCTTTTGACTTTTACTGTGAATTGTTCATTGGTATGAGGTACTTGGCAAGTGCTGGCAGCAAAGGCTAGTTCATTGGCAAGGTTGTTTTGAGCTCTTGGGATGGAGGTAAGTTCATATTTTTCAAATGTCTTCAGAAGGTCTAAGGCGGCATTCTTATATCTTAGCCTAGAATTCTTGGCTGAATATTCTCCTTTAATTTGCCTAATGATCAACTCAAAATCTCCTTGAACATAAATCCTCTTAGCTCCTATGTTTTTTAGGAAATGTAATCCTAGGAGAAGAGCCTCATACTCTTCTATATTATTTGTGCATTGAAAATATAGTTTGTAGGAGTGGCCTTCATTAGTGTTACATATCCAAACACCTACTCCTGAACCAGCTTTTCCACAAGAGCCATCAAATCTCATTTTCCAAAGTGTTTCAAGTTTAGATTTTCTATTATGTTGTTGTTCATGACTACTAGAGTTTTGGATGTCATGTTATGCATTTTTTGTTTGGTTTGATTGTTCTGATAGGCCTAGTTCTTCCTCCTTTTCATTTACTTGTTCATTGGTGTCATCTTCATTGCACAAGATAAATGAGTCAAGGTCTGAATGGATAGAATAAAGAGGGGTGTTTTTTTGCCTATCTTGGCTACTATCCATGTATTTCATGTTAATTCTATAAAGTATTATTGTTTGGTTAAAGACTGGAATGGTAGCATAGGTCATGTACATTTGGAGGTTTCCTTGAAGTTCTTCTCCCCATGATCTGGATAAAAGCATGCCATACTTTGGGTGAATGTTAGCGACTACAATGTCCATAACTAGACTCTTAGCTGGTATTTGTGCCAGATTGACACACAAATATTTGATCAGACCAAAACATTTGACCCTACTTCAATGGAAAGAGTACAAGTCTTTACATGGTTTGGTTATTTCGAGGCCTAATCTCTCCATCACTACCTTGGGCTTGAGATTGTGTGAGGCACTAGAGTATAGCATAGCATTCTGTAAGATTATGTCATGAATGTTTAAGCTGACATAGAATAGATGGACAACTCCTTGATATTTTTCGGTTAGGTCCCTATATTACTAATTTAGTCCCTTATTTTTATTAGTGTAGCCCACTTATTACTACTGTTGTACCCCTGTAACCCCAATATTGTTATTATTGTGCCCTTACATTGTTAATATTAGGTCGACTTGGATTATATTGTGGACCCATGGACTCCTATATATAGAAGGAGGTTTTGGTCATTTGTATCATCTGAGAATTGTTCATTTATGTAATGTATTGGAAGTTTGCCCCTCGAAGTGGTTGATTTCTATGGCGTTGATCTCTCTTTTCTTCTACTTTTGGAGTTGGTTTCATAACATTTGGTATCATAGCTTTAGATTCTAGGGTTTCGCTGCTCCAAACAGGTCATCATGGAATTTTTGCTATAAAGTTTTTTCGATGAAGGTTCAGAAGAGGAACTATTTAGAGTGTGAAGAAAAAATACTAAGGAACAATGTCGAAAAATTTTAGATCTTGGTTCACAATATTTTCTAAAATATGATCTGTTGAAGTTAGGTCTTTTTGCAGGCTCCTGAATTTAACGTAAACAGGTCATCATGGAATTTTCACTATAAATATTTTTCTATGAGGTTTCAGAAGCAGAAATTTTCACAGATTGAACCTAAATCCTGAGGAACCTTCTCTAAAAATTTTAGATCTTGGTACGCAATATTTCTGGAGATATGATCTGTGGAATTTAGGATTTGTTCAAGCTCCCAAATTTAATCGCAAATAGGTGACCATGGGACAAATGTCATAACTCTCTCTTTGAGCGTCGTATTGTGGTTCTGTAAAAAGTGGCCACAATTAAATGGACCTTAGTTTCCTGTCCATAAATTTCAGAGCTGAAGGAGGAAAAAATTACACGTGGGAAGTCGTACAAGTTCACTCTTCTAAACCAATCCATAATTAGGTCAGTGTGGGAGATTGGACATAACTTTGACTTGAAGAGTCCAAATCAAGTCAGACCTATGGAATTTGAAAGAAAATTCATAGGGATAAATTAGGGCTAAATTTAAGATATTTAAGATCCAAGATCACATTGATAATTCAATTTCAATATCGAGCTCCTCAAAAGCAAGAAAAAGGTGTGTATTTTTTTCAAATTACATAAGTCTCATTTTAAAAAAATCAGTTTGAATTTATTCCAAGGGCATATTGAAGAATAGATATCAATATTGGGTTCTAAAATGCCCCCCTAAAAATAATTCAACACCCGTTAAGCCTTCAGAAGTCTCTACTATGACTCATGAAGACGAGGAAATGCAACATGAGAAGTCAAAATTACAAGAGCAAGTGCACCTATCACAAAGAGCAACAAAAAAAGAAATGGAAGTTTTGAAGAAATGTGTGGAAAACAAGATGGATGGTTTGAAGAAAGGCGTGGAAGCTAAGATCGAGGGCATGGAAGTCAGCATGGAAGTGAAGATGGATGAAATGGAAGCTAAAATGGAAAACATGAAGAATGATCTAAAAATAGACATCGAAGGTTTGGAAAAGTTGATACAAGAAATGTTTCCTAATGGCGAAAAGATAGTAGAGGAAACTCATGATGAGAATAAAATAAATTTTAATCATGATTTCATCAACTCTAATGTTGGAAGGAAGAACCACCATATTCCAAAGATGGATGTGAGGAAGTTTGATGGCAAGGATCCCATAACATGGATACTACAGTTGGAGCAATATTTTGATCTCAATAATGTGAAAAACACACAAAAGGTACGCATTGCGACTTTACATTTAGAACAAAATCCATTTGTATGGTATCGATGGATTTGATCCCATAAGAAAATTGTCACTTGGTCAATTTTTACGGAGGAAATGATAGCATATTATGAGGATACAAAAAGCAACACTTTCTTTAGCCAATTGATAAATCTCAAACAAAAGGGTTTAGTGGCGAAGCACATTGAGGACTTCTAAAAATTGAATATAAGGGTAACTGATATTCTAGAGGAACACATGATTGATGTCTTCATAGGGACTTTAAAGGATAACATCCAACATGAAGTTCACATTTGGGAACATTATTCATTGGAAAAGGAATTTAGGTTGGAAATAAAAATTGAATGTAAAATTATGGCAACAAGGAAGCCTACCACTCACATATATAAAGATGGAAGTGTTGCTACTCCTAGACTTCCACAACCTACAAGGTTGACACCAAAAAAATTGTAAGAAAAAAGAGAAAAAGGGCTTTGCTACATTTGTGATAGAAAATACACTAATGGTCATAAGTGTGTTGAGGAGAAATTATTTTACATAGATTGTGAAGAGGAAGAAGAAAATGAATAAGAATCTTCAAAAGAAGAGGATATACACCAGGAACCAACCCTAGAAGAGGAGGAAATGAGTTTGACCATATCATGTAATGCATTGGCAAGAATGAAAACTTCTCAAACTCTCAAGATAGAAGGACATATCAAGAAGAAAAAGGTGATATTTTTGATTGATTGGGTAGTACCCATAATTTTATTCATTGTAAGGTAGCCAAGGAATTGAATTGTTTCCTATACCCAACACCAAAATGTCAAGTGATGGTTGCAAATAGAGTAACTATAAATTTCTTTGGAAAATGCCATAATATCAAGCTAAACATTGGGTGATATGTATTGAACATTCCAATGCTTTCCATTCCTATGGGAGGAACTGATTTTGTACTAGGAGTACAATGGTTACAATCCTTGGGGACGGTAGCTTTTAACTTTCAAGAACTTTTCTTGAATTTTTTTTCAGAAGGAAAGGAAGTTGAATTACGGAGTATCCCAGGTAATCCAAGAAAGATAATAAGCTCTAATGTCACGACAAAGCTTCTGAAGAAAGAACAATGAGGCGTAATTGCATAATTATGCTCACTTGAAGTTCCAATGTCAAAATCATCTATTTCTGGAGATCTCCAAAAAGTCTTGGACAATCATTCCAAGGTGTTTGAAACTCCCAAAGGAGTCCCACCTATTCGTGATCATGATCATGCTACTCATTTGATTCCAGGAAGTGTTCCTCCAAACATCATGCCTTATAGATATCCTTATGTCAAAAAGAGAAAAATTGAATGTATGATTACAGAAATGTTAGAGCCTGGTATAATTCAACCTTGTCAAAGTTCTTTCTCTGCTCCACTAGTATTGGTGCACAAGAAGGCTGGATCATGGCACATGTTTCCGGATTATAGGGAGCTCAATAAGATCACCATTGAAGATAAATTTCCCATTCCTGTGCTTGATGAATTATTGGATGAATTACATGGATAAATTTATGTTACCAAGTTGGATCTTCGTTCAGGATATCATCTAATTAGAATGAAGACTGAAGATATTATGAAAACAACATTTTGAACTCATGAGGGTCATTATGAATTTTTGGTCATGTCTTTTGGCATTACCAATGCACCTTCTACATTTCAAGGATTGATGAATTCCATTTTCAAACCCTTCCTTAGAAAATTTGTGCTATTATTTTTTTGATTATATACTAATCTACAACAGGTTTTGGAAGGATCATGTTCAAAATGTTAATAGGGTGCTCAAAATATTGCAGGAGAAACAATTATATGCAAAAACATCCAAATTTTTCTTTGGATTACAAGAGGTGCAATATCTGGGTCATATTGTATCTCATGAGGGTGTTAAGGTAGACCCTAATAAAATTAAAGCCATTAAGGAATGGAAATTCCCCACAACCATAAAGAAGTTGGGAGGATTTCTCTGGTTAAGAAGGTATTATCACGAGTTTTTTAAGGATTATGGGAGAATAACAACACCTCTAACAAGATTATTGAAGAAAGATGCATTTCATGGACTCCTGAAGCAACTAAGGCCTTACATATTAAAGAGGCAATGTGCCTAGCACCAATCTTAGCTACACTAGACTTCATAAAAACCTTTATTGTGGAATATGATGCCTCGGGAAATGGAATTGGTGCTATTTTAATGCAAGAAGGAAGACCCATTGCTTTTGAAAGTCATCCAATAACAAGAAAGTATTTGCAGAAAGCTATTTATGAGAAGGAAATATTAGGAATACTACACGCACTAAAAAAATGGCGACCTTACCTAATGGGAAGACACTTCAAGGTAAAAATTGATCATGATAGTCTTAAACACATTTTGGAACAAATACTATCTTCATAAGAGTAGAAAAAATGGGTAACAAAGATATTGGGTTATGACTTTGAAATAATCTACAAAAAAAGGGAAGCTAAATGTTGTTGCAGATGCACTCTCAAGAAAGAATGAAGAGGTGGAAGCATTTCGTTATGCCATTTCTATTATCCAACCAGATTGGATAACCAGAGTAAGGGATGAATGGAAGAAGGATGAAGAAGTGTGGAAACTCATTCAAAATTTGCAGCAAGATCCTAGTACATCTGATACATTTATTTGGAAAAGTGACTCCTTATGGTACAAAGATCGCTTATATCTTTTTAATAATTCTCAACTAAAACAAAATATTCTTTTGGAATTGCACACTTCTCCTTTTGGAGGACACTCAAGATTTTTAAAAACTTACCACAGGGTGAACAAAAAATTTTTTTGGGATGACCTTAAATCTGATATTCAAAATTTTTTGGCAGAATGATTGGTTTGCTTACAAAACAAAGTTGAGACAATTAAGACCTCGGGTCTTCTACAACCTTTATCCATTCCAAGTCAATGTTGGGAGGATATTTCAATGGATTTTATCATAGGTTTACCTAAGTCCGAAGGAAAGAATGTCATCATGGTGGTAATTGATAGACTTACCAAGTATGAACACTTTTGTGCATTTTGTCATCCATTTAAAGCAAGTACAGTTGCTACTACATTTATGGACACAATTCAAAAGCTACATGGAAAGCCAAAGGTTATTGTGAGTGATAGAGATCCCATTTTTTCTGAAAATTTTTGGACGGAGTTATTTTTTTGTTTGGGTACTCAATTAGCTCATAGCTCATCTTATCATCCTCAATCTGATGGTCAAACTGAGATATTGAATAAATTTTTGGAACAATATATTCGTTGTTTTGTATCTGATAAGCAAACACAATGGGTCAAGTGGCTACCTCTTGCTAAATGGTGGTATAACAGTTCCTTCCATACTACAGAAAAAATGACCCCATTAATGGCACTTTATGGATATCATCCACCGTCCATCACATCATCTTTAAGAGAAAATGCTAAGGTTCAAGCAGTGGAAGATCACATCGAGCATAAACAAGAAGTTATCCAACTCTTAAAGGATAATCTAAATTTGGCACAAATTCAAATGAAACAACAGGAAGATCAACATTACAGTGAGAGAAGTTTTGATGTAGGAGACTGGGTATTTTTACAGCTACAACCATACAAAAAAATTTCCCTCAAGCAAGCTAAGAAGGATAATAAATTATCGCCAAATTACTATGGTCCTTACAAGGTGTTGAAAAATATTGGTACTATGGCATACAAATTGGAGCTTCTTGCTTCTTCGCAAGTGAATCTAGTTTTCCATGTTTCATGCTTAAAGAAGGTTATAGGTGAAAATATTCCAATTCAAACAATATTGTGAGAAATTGATGAGGAAGGAAAAATCATATTGGAACCTGAAGCGGTCACAGAAACAAGAACTTGACAGCTACGAAATCAATCAATTTTAGAGTATCTCATCAAGTGGAAGAACATACCCACTGAAGATTCTATATGGGAGGATGAGAATTTTATACAGAAGCACCCAAAGCTACTCAAAGCATCGAGGACAACAATGTTTTGAAGGAGAGGAGCATGTTAGGTCCCTATATTACCGGTTTAGTCCCATATTTTTATTAGTGTAGCCCCCTTATTGTTACTGTTGTACCCCTGCAACCCTAATATTGTTATTATTGTGCCATTACATTGTTAATGTTAGGTCAGCTTGGATTATATTGTGGGCCCCTGGACTCCTATATATAGAAGGAGGTTTTGGTCATTTGTATCATCCAAGAATTGTTCATTTATGTAATGTATTGGAGGTTTCCCCCTTGAAGTGGTTGATTTCTAAGGCATTGATCTCTCTTTTCTTCTACTTTGACTGTTTTGATAGGCCTAGTTCTTCCTCCTTTTCATTTACTTGTTCATTGGTGTCATCTTCATTGTACAAGATAAATGAGTCAAGCTATGAATGGATAGAATAGAGAGGGGTGTTGTTTGGCCTATCGTGGCTGCTAACCATGTATTTCATGTTAGATTCTCTGTAAAGTCTTCTTGTTTGGTTAAAGACTAGAATGGTAGCATAGGTCATGTCCATTTGTAGGTTTCCTTGGATTTTGGCTCCCCATGATTTGGATAAAAACATGCCATACTTCGGGGGAATTTCAGCCACTACAATTTCCATAACTAGACTCTTAGCTAGTATTTGTGCCAGATTGACACACAAATCTTTGATCAGACCCAAACATTTGACTCTACCTGAATCGAAAGAGTAAAATTCTTTATATGGTTTGGTTACTTGAAGGTCTAATCTCTCCATCACTACCTTGGGCATGAGATTGTCTGAGGCATTGGAGTCTAGCATAACATTCTTCAAGATTTTTTCATGAACGTTTAAGCTGACATAGAATGGAGGGACAACTCCTTCTTGATATTTTACCTCTACCTTAGGTCCAAACAACAACTCTAGCTTGTCATCATTTAATTTCAGAGTGTTAGTGTAATTTACTATATTCAAATCTTTCGAGACTTGATTCCTCTACACATCCTGAGTTACTAGTTCAATGAGAGGTATGGATATTTTTATCTTGGAAATCTCACCCTCAAAACTGAAAGGTGCTAGTGTTCTTGGTATATTTACATAATTTTTATCACACAGTCTTTTCATTAACTTTAGTTTGCTGATTTTTATTTGGAATGTTAGTTAGAGAAGCTTTTCCAGGGCCACTAGTTAATGTACTAGGGCAGCCTGGGTCACCATTATGTTGGCTAGTTTTGTCTTTGTTTTGATTAGGAGTCTTATCCATTATTTTGGTGTTTTCTACTATCTTCTTAAGGAATTTTTTAGGGGTCTTTCTAACAGCAGTTTATAGTTTGTTTTTCTTGGAGGAATCTTAGGTTTTCTTACTTCTGAAGTCATATAGTGCCTGTGAACCTCCATGATAGAATTTTTAAATCCTAGCTTGTACTCTTCAGAATCCTCATATGTTCTATCAAATTGGCCTGAGGAAAATAGACCTTGTTCTTCTTCTGTGAGAAAAACATCACCCTCATTATCAGAACCTATCATATTTACTTGGTTTTATTCCTGCTCTTCAGTCTCTCTTTCCTCTTCCTCTACATAGTTTTCTTGGAAAGGAGATCTGATTTGCTGGTCATTGTCTCTTTATCTGTTTTGAGGAGGGTCTCTTTTGAATTTTTGGTTTCTATTTCTGTTTTGAGGATTTTCTCGGTTTTCTCTAGCGGGTGTTCTCTCATTCAAACCAATTTTATCCATCATCCTTTCCATTACCCTATATAGATTGTCAATTTTAGCATCAAATGTGGAGGCTATGGTTTCATCTTTGCATGTAACTCTCTTTTATGTCCTCATCCTAGCCCTCTTCTCAATTAGATTGGCTTCTACACTCATAACTCCCCTTTGCATGTCTTCTAAGTTTAGGGGATCTCTTTCTCTCAATTGGTAGGCCATGTTTAGATCAAGGCCTTCTAGAAATTTTACTAAGGCTAGGCCTTGTGGGGGTTTCATGTGATGTGGGAGTGCTTTGTATACACTATTGAACCTAGTGTAGTAGTCTTGTACACTTCCCCCAAAATTTCTCTTAAGGTTAATATACTCTGAGAGGATTTGAAGAGGATTGTTCTTAATATCCCTTTTGTTTATGAATGTTTGGTAAAGGGAAGGGAGGTCATGAATGTAGTTAGGAGTTAAGTTTTTGAACCATTTCTTTGCTTCTCATCCTAAGCTTTGGGGAAAAATTCTCATTTTTATCATCTCCTCTTCTATCTCCTGATAGTCAAAGGCATCATTCATCCTATCTACATGTTGTTGGGCAGTGGTAGAGTCAGCTCCAGTAAAGTGAGGGATTTTATACTAGTAGTCTTGAGGCATAGGCAGTAAATTTTGGGGTAGTACTAATGGGGCAAAACATGGTGCCATGATTTGAGGTAAAGGAACCCTAGGAGGGTTTGTAAGGGGGGCGGGGTGTGAGAGTAGGTGTACGATGAAATGGAGTAGTTTGCATAGTGGATGTATGAATGGGAGTGGTAGATGTACTTGGACCAACAAGTTGAGATTGAGCAGATTTGGAATGAAAAGAGACAAAGTTTTGGAGAAGCTGAAAATCAGGAGGAGTGGAAGGAGAGGCTTCTCTACTAGGAACTTGTTGCAAATCTATGGGCTCAAGTTCTGTCTGGTCTATCCCACTTTGAGACTTAGTTTGGAAAAGGTTTGTTCTATGGTGTAATTCAAACTGGGGATCTTGCAAGGATGTAAGATTTTTAGGGACAAAACTTACTTTGTAAATGGTCCTAACAGTAGTTGAATCTTCAGTCCTAGATGTTTTCCACAAAATTATTTCTAGATCATCAACTATGATAGGAGGGTTTGGGTTAGGGTGAGATCTGGTGTTTATCCTTTGTGAAGCCAGATTTCAGACCCAATAATGCAGAGAGGCTAAAATTTTAGGAGTGTCTTGAAAACAGACCTATCAGAAGGGTACTAAGTTCACACAATGAGTGACTAGGTTTTATATTGTTTATGACTGATTAGTGCATTCTAGAGGATTTTGTGAGAAATAGTAGGGTCAACAAGGCTATTGAAGACCAGTGGAGTTACTAGGTGGATGATGAAATTATTTTAAGGATGTACTTGTTGTCCACCATCAACAACTGAATACAAATCTAAGGATATTTTTCTGTTTTTTGAGTTCTTTATGTAGCACTAATCTTGTCATTGAGTGTTATGTAGTATGTTCAACATGGTGTTAGTATGATGAATGAAATAGATATAAATATTGGCTAACACTTGATTTTTCTAAGTTTGACAGGGGATTTGTGAGTTCTTAAGGAATGTCTAAGCTCATTACTTATTCAGATCCCTAGTATGATCACCATTTGTTAGGTGGCAACTTAGAGGATACTATTGACAATGGTTGTCCAAGGTTTTAAGGAGTTCTTATGATGTTATTGACTCAGAAGTCCCCAGTGAAGTCGACATTATGTTAGGTCCTCATAATTTGTCAGATTGGAAAGACCAAATGTACAAGGGTAACATCAAACTAGTCTTTGGAGTCCTAGGACCCAACCTTCCTACACTCAGAGAGGGATCTCTCTATAAATGTGTATTATATTTAACTTGATTGATTTTAGAGTTTTGATTTTATGCTATTTATAGTGATTAGGGTTTGTTTGTTTTTTCGGTTGGTTGGGTAGGTTTTCAAGCAGAAAAGATAGAGTGAGTGAGGTTTAAACCATTGGGCTATGGATTTTGTAAAGGGTCTTGAGATGTACAACAAAAGATCAAGGGTATATCACAGGGAAATTCTAACAAAGCCAAATGGATCTAAAATCTTATGTGAGTGAAATGAACATTAACTTGTGAACATAGTAGGTGCAAATGACAGTTAAGAATCCTTTGAAAAATACTTTAACAATAATGGCCTTTAATATCACTATGCATAAATAAATAACCAAGGACAAGGCATACCAATAACTTCTTTGACCAAACCCTAGCAAGTAAACATTAAGACAAAATCCCAGTGAACCATAGAAGGCAAGAAACTTGTAAGTCTTCTAGTGATTTCACCTTCAGGCAAATAAAACATCTAAGACAACATATATTAATAATAAAAGAGTAGGGAACTACTAGTTTCCTTAATCAAACTATAAATGCCTTCAAAGAAACCATTTAAGATGAACAAAAGGGTAGGGCAAACCATAAACCTCTTCTGATAATCCCTAATTAGCAATATTTCAAAACAAAGATCTCAAAAATAGTGTTTAGGTTACATCAAAGAGTACGACTAACCATAAACTACTTTGACATTGTCTCCATTAAATCATTCTTAAGATAAAAAAGCATATGTGTAACTAGAGAGAATTTAATAATTCTCTAATCTGACCTAGCAAAGGAAAACATACAAGCAATAGAAGGCAGACAAAGCTAAGGTGCCTCTATAAAAAAATTCTTAACCTAAAATTTATGTCCTACTGCATGAGAAAGATGAAACAAAATGATAACATAAGAAAAAAAACCCTAAATAAGAAAGACATCACCATTAACTATGTTCATGAATCCTGCAAGTGAGCTTGCTCCATTATCATGCAAATCAATATATCCACAAAGTCTAAAGCCAATTTCTCCTCAATCTTCAAGTCTATGATATTCTTCTCAATAATCAACCAACATGTACAATGAGGCCTCAATGCAGTATTTAACTAGAAAGGAGGACCAAAACCCTGACTAGGGTTTTAAAATATCATTAACTACTCATAAATATTATTTTTGACCAAAGAGACCATGCAAGGCCCAAGGCATAAAAGATCTAACTTGATAAATGGAAAAATAGATGCTAACATAACTCCTCAACCAACTCTCAAGTGATTTGCCTCAAAAGCCCTCAAAATATATTTTTCATTAACTCCAAGTGTCTTTTGTTGACTTTCTGGCAAGGGCGCAACGCCAAGGCCAAGGGCACAGCACCAACACTAGGAAAATAGGTCACTTTGCAGTTGAGTTTTTGAGGCCTTCCCAATGTCGAAATGACCTCCATGATAGCTCATTGGAAAACTTGTCCTATATAATTTCCAAAAATTCCCTTATTTTTCTTATTGGAATTCATTTAGCTACTCAAAAATTCAATCTCCCAAGACTGCTCAGGGCACGATGCCAACTCTGAAAATAGGGTAGAAAGTTGATGTTTTGCATGTATTTGGCACTTTTCGAGTATCGGTTATGCTCCAAATGATATGAAATTTTGTGAGGGTGATTTCCTTGGCCTAAGGATACCAAAAAGGTAAATTTTTCATCTAGTGTGTTTAGAAAAAAAGAGCGGAGCGCCACTGGCACTGCGCCTTTGGCCCTTCAAAATAGTCAAAAACCCAAAAGCTTTAAAATTGTGCCAAAATTTAGATTTACCTTGCTGATTAGGTTTACAATGCTTGTAGGGAAGAAGCAGCAATTATGTCAATATTTTCTTTTCCTTTTGCCTCCTTTAGGGCTTGAATCTTTGCAACGGCTCTTTTGAGCTTGGCCCTTGAAATCTTGTTCCTCAAGGCATAATGCCTTGCCATCTTCTTTTGGAGGTCAAGGCCCCTATTGGTCCTCTCCAACAAACCCTCTAAGTGTATGTTTGCCCTCTCAATCCAAGGTTCCCGATCATAGTCAATTTCCATGGCAATCAGCTCACTTGGAGTGAGTTTCTCTGCGAAGGCTGCCTCTTGCACTCTCTCCTTGGCTAAGGCTTTCTTTAAGCCAATTGTCTTTGGCCTCCTCCTAGGAAGATGTTCTTCCTCTTCATTAGTGTTCCCATATCTATCCAAGACCTCATATACCTTAAGCTTGGCTTTTGCAGCCTCTTTCAGAGCTCTGATAACTCTGATCTCATAGATTGCCTTTTTGTGCCTCCTTGCCTCTTTTTCATCATGACTGTCAACATGAATGAGTTGAAATTATTATTTAGTCTCATGCTAGTATCCTTATTCTTCTTCCATGACATTTTCCTTACCTTTATCAAGCTACTTGGTTGATGTAGAAGGCATGGCCCCTTGCCTCGTAGAGGCAACAAACACATGCTTATTTCCCCTTTGGTAGGTCAAAGGAAAAGGTTCAATTTTCACCATTTTAGTGTCTTCAGTATCACTGTCATGTGCTCTGCTATCATCAGTGCCATCAAGGCTCTTTGAGCCACTGTAAACATTCACATTGACTTCTTCATTGCTTTATTCTTCATTTGTTCCTACTTCATTGTTTCCTTCTTCACTGCCTTCTTCATTGCCCTTATCACCACTAATATGTGCCTCATTGTTTTCAGACTCATTGGCATATTATTCATTTACATTTGCCTCATTGATATCTTGGCTTTCTGACCTATTTCCATCATCATTTCTGCTCTCTGATTTATCACTGCCAACATCATCATTGTTGATCTTTTCCTCATTACTCTATGTTTTATCATTGACATCTTATTTATTGTCATCATTTCACTTTTCTTTGCTTCTTTCTTATTCACTTACATTAGCCTCACTGCCCTCACTATTTTATTCTTCATTTTCATCTCCCTCATTGGAATCTTCTTCATTGATATCCTCTTCTTTTCTTTCTTCTTCATTGTTCTTTCCCTCACTACCACTTGCCTCACTATTTTCTTCACTTTTTGATGCACTAGTTCCATGAAATGATGGTGAGGTATTGTGAAATGGTGGTGAAGGAGGGTCATTATCCTTAGGTGAAGGAATGTGAGTAGATCGTGATGGATGTGTAGTGGGGTGTGATGGTTAAGGATGAATGGGAGGTTGAGGAGATGAAGGTACATCTTGCTATTCTTGGCCTTGTGGATTGGTGAAAATCTCATGGGCAATGAAATTTTCCCAAGGAATACCCTTCTGCTACAATTGATGCATAAAAACCATTTTAATAAGAGAGTGGTGAAAGATGCTTTGCATCTACTGAGGGTAGTCTCTCTTTTTTACTATAAAGGACATTTTTTAAATGCTTCTATAGAGGTAATAGGATAGGTGCAGCATCCTCACCCTAGTAAAGTGCATAAGTATAGTAATGTGATAGGAGTAAAGCCGGGAGAACCTTCCCTCACATGTAAAATACTTCATAATGATTCTCATCATAGGTGCATATCTGTCAAGAAAGTGAGAGAAAGGGAAGATAGATTTATGATGGTCTTTGTACCTAGGTTTTAAATATGGCTCATAGTAGCTCATGTCAAGATTGACTTGCTTGAACCATTTCTCCCTTACACTAGGTATGTCTGTGGCATTGGCAATAGCATTTGAAGACAGCTCAAAGTTGACCCCTACAAGGTTAACTTGCTTCTCATGTAAGTTAAGTATGAAGAGCCTAGTCAGCCCAGGGTAGTTTTGAATCCACTGTACCTTCTCAAAAAAATCAAAGAATCCCACATTCTTGAAACATTGAATAGTGAGGGGAGATTCCATTAGCTCCCTTTTGTTTGGAGGTTCAAATCTGTTGATTTTTCCACCTTTGTGCCCTGCCTCCTTGAAATTTGGCCTTCTCCTTCACTACCACTGTCCTCTCTTTCTAACATTTTGACCACTTTTCCTTTGAAACCCTAACACTGTTGTGAAATTGATATGAAATAGGGTAATGGAATGGCAGTCTTCTTTTTGAATAAGATGACTGAATGTATATGTATATTCGGTTGAATGAGAGGCTAAATAACTTGATGACAACCTCATCTATGTAATTACCCTTTGTTTTAACTGATATTCTTCATATGAATATGGAGTGAGGTTCAAACAGTGTTTTCAAGCATGAAATTCAGGGTTGTTCCTTAGGGTTTCATTATTCCCATTAAACGATGACAAAATGCTTGAAAATGGGAGGATGACATGTACTTACCTCTACTTGTGCTTCAAAAACCCTTGGTGATGATTCGAAGTAGTATTGAGTTGGTTTGAATGTTTTTAAGGCTTTGAAGGCCCTCCTAGCCAAGAGCGCAGTGCTTATTCTGAGGGCGCAACGCTGAGTCTCAAATGCGCAGCGCTTAGACCAAAGTGCGCAAATCCAAAAAAAAAACTCTGTTGTGAGTGAGTTGGAAAAAAGCGCAGCACCTTCCCCAACGCGCAGCGCCTTGTTCGAAGCACACAACCCATTTGTAAAATGCATGTGGAAAAAATGTTGAACACACAATTCTCTGTTCCAGGCGCACAACGCCAACCTGAGTGCGCAACACCACAACACTTAGCCGAATTTTGACTTGAAAACTCATAGTCTATTCTCCCTTTGAAATTTCTAATTCTTTGCAAGGGCACAATGATTTTTTTGAAGTTTTTAGATGGGCTTTCTAGGCTCATGAATAAGATTTGGCTTTGAAAACCCACTTTCCTAATGTTTCAAGCCTTTTTTACTTTCACTGATATTCCTTTATACTTTTTCCTGTAGGTACTACAATCATGATTTTGACCTTTCTTTTTCTTCTTGAGGCATAATATACCGATTTTGACATATTTGGAGTTAGACTAGACATGATGGCACCTTCAAAACTTCCAGTGGCTTCCATTATAATATTTAACTTGTCTTTCTCACCCTGGCCGGTAGTTTAAGAAATTGTTTCTCCTTTTGATCCTGAAGATTTGAGACATTTATTTGACACAGTAGCAACCTCAAAAATCTTCTTTGGATTTCACCTTGGAGTTCAAGATCATTTTTTTCTACCTTCTTTGGCCACTTCTGATTTGCAGGTGCTTGAAAACATTGACTTAGCTTTCTCTTACTCCTTGAAGCATGATAAATTCACTTTTGACAACCTTAGGATGCTTTCCACAGTAGCAGCATCTCAAAAACTTATTTTGTACCACCTTGAAGCTTAAATCATATTTTACTTGGTAGGTGAATGGAAACCTTGGATTTACCTTTCCCATTGATATTCTATAAACCTTTGTTCACTGAGGCAATGACATATTCACCTTAGAAAACTTTGGGATGATTAAACACAATAGCATCTTCAAAATCCTTCCTTTTATTTCCTTATGGAGTTCAATTCATCATTTCATCTTCTCTATCCATTTTCCCAAAAAATTAGGTGCTTGGAGTGCTTTTAAGACAATCATCAGTTTTTTCTTCTAAGTTCTCTATAGTGCTTTCAAGTTCATTCATTTATGTCTAGTTCACCTCACTTTTTTTTCCTATCTCATAAATAATATCTGATAAATTTCTCTTCATGTTTGGTTTTTTGGTGTACCTCCTCCATGGTCATTTCAGTGTTTGATCCCTGCTTGGCACATTGCTGGCCCAATCAAGCTCAGAAAACCCTAATTCGCTACAAGAACAAGTGTTTCCCTTTCTTCTACTATGAGATGTCTTGAATTAGGAGCATACCATATACCTTATCAATTCCTTCTGATAATGGACCTCTTAACACTCCTACAGAAGTGTTAAAATATTAGCATTTACCTCTTGTAGAATTTGAGCTAATAGGGTAGTCTTTTTTGGAAACTTTCAGGTCTTCCTTGAATAACCATGTGCTGAACTTCTATTAAATTTGAGCCAGCTTCTATAATAAGAAAAATAGTTTTTGAAACATGAATGATGACCTTACAACCTGTAAAACCCTAATTAACTAGTGTTTGGGTCCTTTGACCATGATATTTGACTAAAAATTGGCTTGGAGGCTTCAAGTGAAAAACAGAGTATTTGTCAAAGTGTTGTATTAAAGATCCACAATCCAATGTACTTGATTTATCTAAAGAGCCTATAGAGATAGTTTTGAGACCATCAATTCTTGAGGAACTTGGGGATCATGGCAATGAGTTAGGCTATAGGTAACCCTAGATGTAGAGAGGAGTTATGGGCAAGGGAAAAATAGAGTAATGAGGTCATAGGTAGGAAAAAGGATGGAGATGAGTGGCACAAGCCCATAAGGACTCTTTTAGGAGTGGCAGGGTGACCATGAAATGGAAAGGTTGATAGACTAGTGAAAATTTTCCTATAGGGGTAATGAAGGCAGTGAGATTTCTAAAACTCACAATGTTTAAAGAAAGTTGTTTTTAGAAATCTAGAACCAATCTATAGTCATCTACCAATAGTGAAAAATAGTGATGACTAACAGAATGTAGCACTACAAGAGTAGCTTCATCAAAAGGATAAACAAGTGGACAGCATGGAATATTTGTGCATGGATACCATTAAACATAGGTATCCTTCATATTCAGATGTAGTTTACCTCAAGGAGGAGTGGCTCTTATTTCAAATAAAAACATTAGCCTCCCATGGATCCTTAACTTTTAGAAATTGTAGATAGTTCATTAATTTCTGCAACTAATCAAGTGTTGCAGATAAGGAAAAATTGGTATAGTTCCATGCATAACCTTGTGTTCATAGACTTAAACATTTGGGACCCCAATCCTAGGATGGGAGACATGTAATTAATGGCATTGGCATCATGTATGGTTAATTAAGAGACTATATATCAATAAATGAGGAGGTTATGAGGAGAGAAAATAGATAACCCTTACACATTAGGGTAGAACTATTCATCCCTAGCGGAGTCATAAATAACCATCTAAAGATTTAAAATGATCTTGCACTTGAAGAAAAATACCTCCAGACACAAGCTCAAGAAATGTCTCACTTTGATGATGTTTCTAGGTTATTGGGAGATGAGTGCATAATGTCTAGAAAAATGATATGGAACAACCTTCGTCACAACCTTAGAAACATGGAGTACCACACAGTAGAAAGATTGAGGGGTGACTTGGACAGAGCACCATTATAAAAGAAATACATGAAAGATAAAAATATTCAGTGTCTTGGTTTGAAGCTTAGTCCACCTTTTTTGTTGGGGCTGAGTGATGCAAAGGACCAAGATGAGCATAAAATAGAATGGGAGGAAGAAGAAAAGAATTATGGTTTTTACCCTCCTGGAGGGACGCCCACACTTCTTCCTTGGGAAGTCAGAAGTTCCATCAAAGCATTGAATGAAATGCAGAAGGAGCACTAGTTTTTCAGAGGATGAGCAACCATTTAGTAGGGGGGGTGATGATGAGCTCCATCATTAGGTACATTTGGAGGGTTTAATGGTCACCTATTTTCCTTATTCTCTTTTTCTTGCATTTTAACGATATAATGGTCTTATGATGCTACTATACATGGTGATTGAGGCTTATTATACTTCGAGTGACTAACATGAGTTAAATACATGAAAATCATGAATATATTTCATTTTTGGTGAATATTTTTCCATTAAGACTCATAGTAGAAAGAAAGGAGAGATTATAGGGGGAGTTTTAACCTCCTTAACTCCCAAAGGAAGCCAAGGGATCCTCACAATTCCCTCCAACAGCTCGAAATTAAAGGTAGCCAAGCAAAATCAAGATCAAGTGCACCAAAGTTGCACTTCACTTGTAGTCAAAGTGGACTCATCACCTAATTTTTAGGGAGTTGTTAGTAGCTACCCTCTAGGTTAAATAGGGTTGAGCAAGATCTCATTAGAACCATTAGGCTATTAAGTCTTGTAATATGTTTTTGACACTTTCATGTCGATGTAATGAGACTATCTTTTGGAATAAAATGATTATTCAGATTGTGCTTCACCAATCTAGTTTCAGAGGGCTAGGCTTGTGGGTTAGGACCCAATCCATGTGCCTTAGTTCCTCTTGTGTATTAATTATTTACTTTTTTGTCATTTTATCTAGTTTCTCTTATGTGTATTTACCTAGTTTGCTTACATTTTCATTAACTATTTTTATTTTTCTTCCATTTATCTTTTGTTGTAGATTTAACTTTCTTACATGTTGGTAGTGTAGGTTATAAATTAAGAAATTTGTGAGTCAAGCCTCCCCCTCTCATCTCTTTCATTGGAGCTTGAGGAGGGTAGACCTTTCCCACCGACCAAAATTTCTTTCTATTTTATCATTTCTTGGAATGAATAAGTTAGGTTGTTGTAATTCCATGGATATGTTTAGAATGTTGTGTTAGATATCAATTTGTAGGTTAAAGTGGATTTGATTTCATAATTCAATTCATAGTTTCCATTGTCTTTATCATTAATTTTTCCATCATATTGCATGAATAGGTAGTTTCGTTGTAGGTTTGGGTAGCACATCCAAGGAGAACTTCACCAACACCTTTAGCTTCATCTCTTACCCTTCATCAACCTTTTGTTCATCAAAATCACCATCAGCCCTATTTTCATATTTTTCATCCCTACACCATGAGAAAACCCTAGAGGTGTAAGACATTCCTCTCAAGAGGTTATGAGATTTTCCAAGGGGTGGTAAACCTTGCACTCATCTAAAACCACCTTCACTCCACCTTCCCTACCCTTTTCAAACCCATTTTTGGCCTCAGATTTCCCTAAGACTGTTTCCTATAACAATTTAGGACTTTCCTATAGCACTATAGGTTACCTATAGTAGCACTTTTAGCAGCACTAGTGGGCCCCTACTTCAGCCCATAAACCACCATCCACATCCTATAGACCTACCAAAACCACCCATACACCTTCAGCCTTGCACCCATGTGTTCAAGCCTTCCATAAGCCACCTTATCGCTTTCTTCTCCTAGCTGCAAAACAACACATTTACAAGTATAGTTAGGTCATGATTAAATGAATGATAGATATAGCATAGAGTGAGTAGAGTGTGTTTAGCCATTTGGCCCAAAAAAGTGTGATTAGGTTAGTTTGCATTTTTCAATTTCAATTCAGCAATTTACTTCATGCAAGATGCCTAGTTTTATTTCATTTCTTATCATAGCTTAATATGTAGATTTATTTCATTGCAGAGTAGTTAGATGTACTTGATTTTTGTAGTGTAGGTCTTTACTTGATGATAGCACCATGGATTTGAATGATTTTTAGCCCTAGGCCTAAATTCAAAAGTGTGACAGACTTCATCCAGAAACCCTAGAAGTAACACCCTTTCATAAAGCTCAGAAGAGGATGAAATAAGTAGAATGCATATGCTGTGTATATAGCATTGTCACCTCCAAGTTTGTACGAAACCTGAGTTGGACCTAAAATAGTATTTGTGCATATTTTTGAATGAATATTTCATATGGGCCCAGGTAGTGATATTTTCTCCAGGAAAACCCATGAACTAGTGCAAGGTTTCATCCTTGAGGGTAGATGGGGAATTTTTTAACTTTTATTCTTATAAGGCATAGACATAAGCCCTACAGAAAACAAAAAAATCAAACATGAAAGTGTCAGGTTCCTCAGAATTTGAGCCATTGATCTGAAAATGGGTTGGATAACTTGTTCTTCTTTTCAAGAACCTCCCACTTAGTTAAACAAATAAAAGATCTAGCTTGTAATTGAATTTTGCGGAATTTTTTATTTGAAATATGTGTATGTTTTTTAACTGTTTAAGTGTCTTAAATCTATTTTTTCTTGTTGAAATTAAACATGTGTAATAGAAATATAATTCAGAAAATAAACATCCACACATAACAACAAGATTAATCTAGGAGTTCGCCCGAATATCGTAGGCTATGTCTCCATGAGCTTTTGTCATCTTGACTTGGCTCTTTGGGATTATGGTAAAGTTTCTTTTACAAGTTCCAAACTTAAATCCAATGGTTAGTAAACTGAAACAAAGGTCTTATAATACAATCTATATCCCTTTCATGGCTGTCATCACTCTGCAAACAGATCTAGGCTCCCTTAGACTTGATTCCTTCTATCAGTGCTCTGAGCTACACTGAGCTTCTCCATGGCACTAACTCCTTCATAATTCCTTTTCTTTCTCTGAAATATCACCTACTATCTCTATCGCACTTCATACCTCCAAAAGTAGATAGATATTTTTCTCAAAATGAGCACTGCATCCCCAAACTAGGCCTCCATCCATGGTTTGCCTTGGGCTCCCCAAAACTTCCATGTAGCTTCTTGAGCTCTATAAGTATTCAAATGGCTCTGAAAATACCTTCATTGGATTTTGAATTCCAAAAATAGTTATAATAGACTATGTTTTCATTAAAAATGGCCTCCAACTGCTCCTATTTCGCCTTCAACACCTCTCAGCACACCTCGACACTAGGGTCTCTGAAAACTTCTCTGATGGGTTCTCGACCTCTAGAATTCCTCAAAATATTATAAAACCTCCATAAATGGATTTATAATTCTTATTATAGTCATAAATGACTATTGGTTCGCTGCATAAGGTCTCTAGTTGCCCTATCTAGGCCCCGAACTACTACTGGAAAAAGCTGGCAATAGTGGCCCGTGGAACTTCACTGAAGAATATAGGCCTTCAAAAGTCCTCTAGAGGCTCTGAAAAAATATCATTAGTTCCATTACATCTGAAACATCAAAAATTGACTATTGGATTTCTGAATAAGGCCTCTAGCTCCCCTAGCTAGGCCTCAAACTTTTGTTGGCCCATGGTGGCCCCTAGAACTTATCTGAAGCAAAACAAAATCTCAAAAGTCCTCTAATGGCTCTAAAACCCTCACGTTTGAGTATATAATGTTTTATATAATCAAAATTGTCTATTCAAATTTTCATAATGGTCAAATTTAGCTCAAGATAGAGCCTAAACTCATTTTTCCCAGTGACCCCTAAAAATCCTCCACCAAAACTGGAGGAACTTGAGTTAACTGCAGATAAATTTGGCATTATGCCAAAATTGGTGTGCTCGCCAAGAATTCTTCCAGCCTGACTGATAGCATTAAAGGTTTACTATTAAAGTGGGCACATGCACTGAAAAAATGCGCAGTCGAGTTAAATATTGGACCAAAACTCTCTAAAACCACCACATGTGATAGGGGTTATAACTCCACCAGATGTTACGGTTTCTGGAATAGTTAGCTCTAATAGAATTGTTGTGGTTGGCATGTTACCAGCTTTGAATTTTGGCAGAATACTATTGGGGCTTAACTTTTGGCCCAAAGTTCCGGGGCTATGGCCCCAAGGGGGGGCTGGCCCCCCAAACCCCCAATGCATAAACCGTTACACAATAAATAAAATTGGTATGCATACATGGTTAAGACTCATGTGTAGTGTAGTGGTAACATGTGGGCTTGGTGTGCATGAGGTCACCAGCTTGATCCTCTAGCCCTTCAAAAATTTTGATAGACCATTCTTGGGCCACGTGGTAGCCTCTGAGCCTGCCACGTGGCAGCCCTTGATTGGTCCAAAAATAAAAATTCAACCCTTCAATCAATAAGATCGTGCCAAGTGTCAAGAGATGATTGGATGAATGGAATATTTTGGGGAATATTTCAAGGAATATTCCAGGAATATTTCCTTTTTAATTTTTCTCAAATCCAAGTCAAACTTGGTCAAAGTCAAAATTTTGAAGTTTATTGGACTTTTCTGTTGGCATGTGTTGTCCTTGATGGAAACCTACTTGATAAAAATGATGACAACCTAGTTTATGAGTTAAGGGGGAGATTGTTGGCAATGTGATACAATGTATTGACTTTGATGGAACCTGTTTGATGAAGTTGTTTATGATGGAAACTAACTTGATGAGTTGTTAATAATGTAAATCTGATGTATCTACAGATAAGTTCAGAAGTAGCAGAAGAAAGGAATTTAGAAAGTGCCAGAAAAATGATAAATATGATGTGTCACAAAGCGTACGTGGGTTTTTTAAGGCTAAGTAGCGTATGCACGCGGAAAAGTATGTGCCAAGTTGCGTATGCCCTTTTTCGCTCCAAATTTAGAATACCAAGGGGTGTTATCATGGTATTGACCCATTGTATTGAGCACTCAATTATCTATTTGATTCCGTCCAGGAATACCATCAGAAGTGGTGTGGTTTTGGCTCATGGTATTGAAAAAGGCTAAATATATATAAGGATAAGAAAATCATTGTGCAAGGGTGTGCATGAGTAAGGGTTGTTAATGAATAAATCTCTCTAAGGAATGTCTGCATGGATGAACTCTATTCTTGATTGATAGATCTAAGTCTATGATGCACATATGAAGAAAATGATGAAGAGGGATCTCTAGATCTGAAATGTTCACTTCAGTAAAAGAGCGTGTATACGCGGGTCTGCTTAAGGAAAAGCGTGTATGGGCAGATAGGGTTTTCTGAATAATTCACAAAAGTATACGCGGGTTGGTTTGCATGGAAGCACGTACATACGCAGGTTCAGTGAAGTAAAAGTGTGTATGGAATCTAGGGTTTGATGAAGTAAGTGGAATGAAATGTTTGATCTGTTTTGTTGTTTTGTTGTTATCTGTTAATGATGTATTCATACAGAACTGGGTTCTTTGAATGATGAATATGCTACTGATTATGTTAATTGAAGATCAAGTTGTTGGTTGATGATTCAATGAATGAATTGATAGGGTTATAAGTTTCAGTTTGATGAATGTTGAGATTAAATGTGTGCAGTGGGTCCAGTCTGAAAATATGATGAAAAGTGGCCTACAAGTTGTGTTGTATGGAATTTGTTGGATCCAGTATGAAAATTGATGAAACGTGGTCCGCAAAGGTGCTAAAGGTCGAAGCCTTCAGTGAGGGGGTTGTAGCTCCCTTCTAGTGGTAGTTGGTAAATGAGTGCAGGGGGTAGTGGCTCCCTTCCAGGAGAGGCTGGTAAATGAGAGCAGGGGGTAGTGGCTCCCTTCCAAGAGAGGCTAGTAAATGAGAGTAGGGGGTTGTGGCTCCCTTCCAGGAGAGGCTGGTAAATGAGAGAAGGTTGTAGCCTTTTGCAAGTGGGTGCCTGTGTGCTGGTATGAGTCTGCACCAGTACATGGTTGTAACATGTTTTCTTTATATAATAAATATTGAGGACTGAGACGGCGACAACAGTGGTTTTCTCCCAACTTGGGTTTCCACCATAAATCCTGGTGTTCTTTTGTGATGCTTATGTGTGATGGTTTATTCTGTTATTACTGCACATTCTTACTATTATCTAATCATCAGAAGAATGAATGTTGCATAGATCTAAGTAAAGAATTAATGGCATAATAAGATCTATGTATATACGCGAGTTTTATGAAGGATATCCCCGTGTATATGCTAGTTGGCTTCAGCAAAGTAGCGTATGGGTTTTTAGAGAATGAAAAAGTAAAATTTGAGTAAGTCCTAAATACTGATTCACCCCCCCCCCTCTTAGTATTTTTCCCAACATTTTCAAACTACGATAACTTCTTGATACGGTGTCGGTTTTTCAAACTGTTCATGGCTCTGGAATCAGGAAGATGAGATATATCTGGTTGCTTAGGTTTGGAACACTTTTGAACACTTTTAATTTTGAGCTATCACTTAGGTCCATGATCTAGTTCTGATCACACATCCCCATTGGGAGTCTTTTGGACCCATAAAGGTTGATATACTGATATGTACAGTAGATGAGAGTACAAAAACTTTTTAGCCTCCATACACTTGTCTTTCATGGCTAGTGCCTTTGAACCACAACCAAAAGGTATTCGACACTTCCCTTCCTCGATGTGCTTGTCCTCCTATCAAGAACTGTCTTCCTTGTAGTAACTCAAAAATTTCTGGCGAGAAATTTACAGAAGGTAGTTGAACATCACTCCCATGATCATTGATCCAAGGTGGCTCAAACAAATGTGAGATTACAACGTAAAACATGCATACATACCTAAAATTTTCATATGTACACGAGTGTATCTCTTATTGTGTCAAAAAGTCAAACCACTTCTCACCAAGCCACTTCCACGGCGACTTTTATTGATGCAAATCTTCTTCATGTGAAACATCCATTCTCACATCAATGTCCAAAATTGGGAAACAACATGTCCCCTCTTCTGGAAATGTGTGCAAGTCTTATGCACCTTCTTTGCATATTTCCTTTGCTTCATCTGCTTCCTGTATGTCTTCATCCTCTTCCATCACTTTGAAACAACATGTTTACACAAAACATAATATGCACAACAACTTTTTCTTCCTTTCAAGCATGCAGAATTTCCATGCCTTGTAGAAACATAATCAACTTGACTTTGGGAAGAATTATACCTCATATGCTACCTTCCATGTCCATCCTTTTTGCCTTCTTGAGGAGTGAACTAATAGAGGTTCCAAATTTCTTTTGTAGACTAACATCAGTGTTTATGTCTTGAAAACTATCTGAACTCGCATGCTCGCTATAAGCTACATGTATACAATATTCTTGCTGCAACATAGGCTTCAAAAAATGGCAATCAACTTGGAAACAAACTTGACATGTTTGTGGTTTAGAACTTGGAACAAAATTTCTCTTTGAAGTTGCCTCATATGCCTTCATGGCTTTGGAGTTTTCTCCATAATATTTAACATAACCAAGACCAAAATTCTTAGGTCTCTCCTCAACCACAATAGGTTCAACCATGCCTTGTACATGTTTTCCTAAACCCTTGCCTTCATAGCACATTTTAAACATTAACTTAGACCCTATACCTATAGTGTGCTCTTGAAATGAACCAACACATATTTATGAAGAGGAAACTAAAAACAAATTTGAGTGAATTACCTCTGCTTCACGCATGTTCTTTGTCAAAGCCTCTTGGGCTTGATGGAGCTGCATCTCCATCTCATGCATTATTTGAAGAATTTATTCCTTCTCTTTCTTCATAGCAAAAAATTTCTCATGAAGTATAGTGTTTTCTCTTCTATCTTCAAATATAATTTTCACAATGTCCTTCAACATGCAGAAATCTTGCTTCATGTCTTCATCAAAGAATCTTGTGAAGGAGGTAGATTTTGAAACCTCACTTGAAGAAGTTGTCATCATGAAAAAGAAGTGAATAACTTCAAGAAAATTCACAAATATTTCAAAAACAATTGACAAATATTTTGAAAAAAATGGCTATGGAGTCAATCTCTTCTTGAAGCAGCCAAACAAACCCTTTTATGCTTCAAGGGTTTCCTTGAGGTCCTTTGGGTAAGGAAGTTGCCTTCAACCCTTTATTCCTTCTTTTCCTCTTCTGGACTTAGCTATCAGTAGCTTTCCCTTCACCTCTAGCAAACTCAAGAAACAATCAATTTGCAAATATACAAACAATCAAATTCTTTGCATTGTTTAAACCCCTTTCAAGTCAAACAAGCAAGCTATTGCTCTGTCAATCAAGAAACCAAGTTCTCCAATACCAAACTGATATGAAAATGGGTTGGATAACTTGTCATTATTTTCAATAACCACCCAATCAGTAAGATAAATAAAATATCTAGCTTGTATTTGACCTTTGCAAAAAAAATTACTTGAAATAGGTGTATGTTTTTTTAACTATTTGAGTGTCTTAAATCCATTTTTTCTTGCTAAAATTAAACATGTGTAATCGAAATATAATGAAGCAAACAAAAAACCACACATAATAGAAAAATTAATATAGGATTTCACCCAAATATCGTGGGCTACTTCTCCTTGAGCTTTTGTCATCTTGACTTGGCTCTTTGGGATTATGGTAAAGTTTCTTTTACAAGTTCCACACTTAACACTAAACCAAAGGTCTTATAATACCATCTCTATTCCTGTCATGGTTTTCATCACTCTGCAAACAGATCTAGGCTCCCTTAGACTTGATTCCTTCTGTAGGTGCTCTGAGCTACACTGAGCTTCTCCATGGCACTAAATCCTTCAGAATTATTTTTTTTGTCCCTGAAACCTCACCTAATATCTCCCGCACATATCATACCTCCAAAATTAGACTGATATTTTTTCTCAAAATGAGCACTACATGCCCAAACTAAGCCTCCCTCCACAGTTTGCCCTAGGCTGCCCAAACATTCCATGTAGCTTCTTGAGCTGTAGAATTTTTGAAATGGCTCTTAAAATCCCTTAATTAGATTGGGAATTCCAAAAATAGTCATAAAAGACTATTGGTTCATTAAAAATGGCCTCCGGTTTCTCTCGTTTCGCCTCCAACAACTGTCAGAACCCCTTGGCACTAGGGTTTCTGAAAACTTCTTTGATGGGTTCTTGACCTCTAGAAGTCCACAAAAGATTCTGAAACATCCATAAATGGATTCATAATGTTTATTATAGTCATAAATGACTATTTTTTCGCTGCATAAGGTCTCTAGCTTCCCTGGCTAGGCCCCAAACTACTGCTAGTAAAAGTTGGTACTAGTGGCCCCTAGAACTTCACTGAAGCATATGGGCCCTCAAAAGTATTCTATAGGATGTGAAAACCATAACATTAGTTACAGAACATCTTAAACATCTAAAATTGTATTAGTATGAATCTTGATTTGAAGCATACGAAAAAACACCACTTTAGCTGCGCATAACAAACAACCCTAACAACAAAAATGACTGCTAATATCTTCAGATCTGCAGTTAGATGATCAAGACAAATGTTGTAAAAATATAGATCTATGCATTATAATACATTAAACAATATAAAAATAATATTTACTCGATAGATCCAATAGACAAGACAAGAATATATCTAATGAAATTTTTATTAATGGCACTTGGGAGGAAAACAAAAGAGGGTGTTCCATATTCTCCTCAATGGGATGGGTTCTTGTAAGTCCTCAGCACTTCAGATTTAGAATTCCTCTCTCTTGATGGTGTGAAAAACCCAAAAAAAAATGGGAAAATATGGCTATGATGATGGATCAATAGCCAGACCAAGATTTGCGATCCAGAGTGATCTTTAGGCAATAAAAGGTGACAAATGAATGGGAAAACCCATCTTTTTATAACCAAATATTGAGTTAGTCTAGATATTGGTGCATAGTTAAAATATTATTAACCAAATCAAGATCCAACTTTTGTGGAATATTTTATTATATTTGTTGGAGGGAAAAGGAATTTGACTTGAGTCAAATCCCCTTATTTGTAAATAATAAATAAGTAAATGACTTGTTTATCATTTTAAGGATGTGATTAAGTAATAATAAATAAATAATGATTTATTTATCATTTTAAGGATGTGGTTAAAAAATAAAAAATAAATAAATGATTTATTTATCATTTTAAGGATATGGTTGTGTAATAACCAAATAAATAATGATTTATTTAATTATTTAAGCGATATTTAGTCATATTTAACAAAGAATCTTATTTAAGTAATTTTTAAATAATTATTCTTAGAAAATAATAAGATAAGTAATGATTTATCTAATTAATTTCCTTGTTTTCGGTTAAATATAATTAGGAATATTAATTAAACTACTATTTAACTAATTATTCCTTGAGGAAAATCAAACAAATATGGATATATTTAATGTTTCCCCATGGGATTTCTTGTTTAGACCATAAACAACTTAATAAAGGTGGTTTACTAAGTTATTTTTCATAATGAATGTGATTTTACTTGGGGTAATATTGGTCTTACTTGGTGTACTTGGGTCCATCTAATAACAATGGATTAGATGACCAAAAAATGGTGTAACAGATTGCCCCCTAGCATGCAAGCATTAGGAGCTAATCGTATGACCGAAGTACGTTGTAAGAACTCAATCACTAGACAACAATGGGGAAGTCAAAGAGAGAGGATTGTAAGGTAGACCAAAGTGCTGAAAGAACTAGACCCTGATGAGGTGACTTGCAGGTGCAACAAGTCTTTTTGATAAGTGAGTACCTGCTATAGGCGGTGGGGGAGGCATACCTATGCTCGTTGAGGCAATAGTACAAACAATAAGGCGTCCGAAAAACCATGAGACGACATAATGCTGGAATAAACATGAGCCAAATAATTAACACGATAATGAATCCCACATACATATTGTGCCTGGGATAATAGCCACGACTTGTACAATGATATCTAAGTACATGAGATATAAATGCAACCCAGATGCCCCTGAAAAAAGGAAAGGGCTCTGAAAATCTGACTGATACATGCAAACAAAAGGCGCTGCAAGCCGTTGAAGCCGACATCATCAAATGTATGGAGCTGCATCGAAGGCTATAATGAAGAGGTCATCCGAGTGTGTGTGGGGCTACCCGTAGAGCCACCCCCTCATGAGGGTTGAGACATCTCACACACACCCAAGAATCACTGATGCCAGCTACTGCATCACTGTACCATCAAGTATACGGATCTCGATCATGTTGAAAAGGAGCGGGAGCTGAGAAGAAATCAAGTCAAAGGGAAATGAGGAGTCCCTTTGCCTGATCTGAGGCACCGAACAAGAGTGGAAGCTGGAACAAAGGTACACCACCCTCTAGACCTATCTTCTGGAATGAATGAGCTGATTTCAACAAAAGGAGTTCTACCATAGGTGAGGAAACAAGGGATCCTCAACTAAGGCATGAGAGAAAATAGTAGAGTGACTGACAGACTAACACCAATGATGATGATGAAATGAGGGAAACTGAGTAGCGAACATACGACTTACCTTGTTAGAGAATAAATGGCATGGATGACCTGGAAATGACTGACACAATATCATGAGGGATAGGGGATAGTGGGACTGAAGGTCATAATGTGCAACACGAGAGAGGGACCAAGCAATGAAGGATGGAGGACTATAGCAGGGTGCGAAGGGACTCGAGATAGACTCCATGAAAGCAATTATGACTCAAATCGGATGCTCTAAACAAAGGTGACTCGATGGTGCTACCACATAGGAAAAGGGTCCAATGGGGACCATAAAAGCATGAGTACTGTTATAGCCCAAATCCACCTTAGGCTGAAGGAAGGTGGGATTCAGGGTAACACCAAACCACGCTCAGTCTGGTAGCTAACCCTACCAGAACAGAAGAGGGCTCTCTCTGGGTCAATCTCAGGAAAAATGTATCAATAGGGCTTGAGATGACTGAAATGAGTGCTAATTTTAGGCTAGGTATATGAATCAAGGAGTTTGGAATGATTTTTAGGGGTTTTTGTTGGAAAAAGGTAAAGGCAGTTTTGGGCTTGGGGATGAGGCCAATTTCTTGTAGAGTTCAAGTTGGGGCAGCGAAGGCAATGGATTTGATGTCTTAGATTCAATGAATGGATATAAAATACTACTGAGGAGATGAAGAGGGAAAGAAGGTGCAAGGATCCTCTTCAAACAGATGAAAACACATAAAACTAAACAAAAGTTTAAGGCAGAGCACCAGCAAACTAATGAATTCTACCTTAGTTACTCATTTTTATAATTTAGAAGAAAAGAGAAGGGAAATGGCATACATATAAAATTAATGAAACTTACAGATAAATTGATAAAAACATCATCAAAACTCAGAGCCACAAGGATCCCAACAAGTGCTGCAAAACCCTAGTCTTTCCTTTGCCAAAAAGCTGAAATGAATATAAAATGGGGTGCCAGACTTTTCCCAAGAGTCCAACCCCAAAAATGTCTCATAAAATACATGATATAGACCATCCTAACCCCTTCCCATGCCTCTAGGGGTCGAGCTCATCCTTCTAGGAGCTGTTTCAACCAATTCTAAACATGGAACTGAAATCTAGGCAGCCAAACAACTTGCCTCTATAAGGAAGGAAACTGATTCATTCATTTAATTTTCACTTTATAGTGAATGAATCCTCTAGAACAAGTAAATATGAGCCAAAATTACATCATAGCCATAAAATTACATTAAGATAGATCAATAATTACATCACAAAGTGAAACTAGTCAAACTCGCCGAATTTCTGAGCTGAAAGGTAAAAATTGGACCAAAATCCTCTAGTTGTTTATTCCACTGCTCCAAATAATTTATAATCCACTGAGCTCTCTATAACTTCACAGTCAATGTGTCAATCTCAACTTTCTGTTCCTGGATGGTCTCTCTCATCTTTGAGCTAGGAGAGCTCAAATCAACATCAATGAGTGTAAAATCAGTGTCTTGGCCTCCTGAAGGGCCTTCATCGTGCATAGGCCTTTTGCCTCTTTCCTGTACCTGTGCTGATGTCGAAGGCGAGACCCCTTCCACACCAAGTGTAGATAGTACTCGCGCTACTAGTGAAGGTAACGAGACCCCTTCCACCCCTGGTGGAGATAGTACTCGTCATGCTGCTGCAAATAAGGCTCTATGGCCTTTCTGATATGTAACACACACTGGAGCACTGATAGGCTCTGTCTCAGGAACCTCAAACTGATGTGAAAGCTCTCCCTCATCATGAACCATCTCTGGAGGAGGCTGAGGTGCTGCAAAGAAGTCACGAGAAATGAACTCCTTCCATGCAATGCCCTGCAATCCAAGCTGATGTACTACAATGATATTGATGAGCACATGATGATAAATGTCGTTATGGTGCTGCTCTGGAGTCTTATTCTGCACAAGGGTAGTCATCTTCTCTATGTTTCGACACATGAAATATGGAATACTCATCAGTCTCACCCTTGTGAAATGCATCAAAAGTTTGATGTGGTATGCATAAAGACGTGAGAGCCAACCATCACAGCAGAAGTATCTGATGACGAGTTTCATCAATGGCGCATAGGACTCCTTCAGAAAATGGAATGGAAATACCCTGTTGAGCTGCCTCAAATAGCCAGGCCTGATGTAAGGTTCATAATATGCTCTATCCAGCCGTTGTCTCTTATTCCACTCTTCACCTATGTTTGGTATCCCAGTCGCCTCAGAAATGGTTTCTGGTGTCAAGGTGAAGTTCACTCCAGCAAGGTTTACATGACCATCACGCAAATGTAGGACAAATAATTGAACCAAATCCTAATGATGCTGAATCCGAGAAATCATCTCACAATACTGAAAACATGACTGTTGCTGAAAGCATGCCATTGCAAGCGGGTAGGCCTACAATTGAGCCAAAGAAGTGGGCTCCTCTCTGACGTGCCTACTACTTTTATGAGACCTCCTCGGTACATTTAGATCTATAGTTGAGTCACTTTCTTGCTCATATCCTTGCTCATATGATGAATTTGTCTCCGATATGGTGCTTTGAAATGTGTATAACAAGTATATCCTAATATATATGTGGTGAAAATAAGAGTTTGGTTTGTTTGAAAATGATGAATTGGTGTTTGTCTCCAAATATGCCAAATATGTAGCAAGTATGAAATGAGAGACTGTGGTAATTATAAACAGTGGGTATAATGGACTGTCAAGTGAAATTTGAGTGGAAGGATAGTCACTTGACTGCTTGGGAGACTTCGGGATTTGGGGATTTTATAAGTGATATGAAAGGGGGAGGGCTAGTAGGGTTTAGTGATAGGGAAAATGGATACAAGGGATATGATTGTTTTGGGACAGAAGGAATAGGAGAGGGGATTATGATAGTAGTGTGACAGCAAGGAGGAAAGGAAACACCAGTGGGAATGGAGTTTACAAATTGGCACCAACAACCACACTTTAAATTTCAAGCATAAACCCTATGGAATAGTTTTCATCACATGAGAGGGTTTGTAATTTTCCCGATTAAACTTTCTAATTCCTCCCTCAAAATAACACTCAATGCAAACTAAAATCAATGGCAAAGAGCTCACAAACTTACTTGGAGCGACCAAGATGAACTATTTTAATTTTGGAGCAAATGATGATGATTTTTTTACCCTGTCGACCCTGTGTGCTGCAGACAAGCCCAGTGCACCATGTCTCGTGGATGCACCGCGCCAGTGGAAAAATGCACTGTGGCAAGAGGCCCAGTGCGTCACGCAACCTATGTGCGCCGCGCTCTTACCCAATGCGCCAAGCGCACTTCTAAACACAGTTTTTGTTTTCAAAATGATAGCTTCGCCCTCTCACATCTTGAGTCGGCTTTCAAATGATCTCTTGAATGCAAATGGCATTGATAAACATAGAAATATCTATATAAAGTCATGGCTTTGATTTTTTCTTTCTAAAGACCCATTTTGTAATGTTTTGGCTTGGCCCTTTTCCACATTTCAATACAACTCTGTTTTTCAAGTTTCCTTTTTTATTTTTTGGCTTGAAATGATGGTTTCTTTGTTGATTTTTTGCAGGGATGGTGGCATTGAATTTCAGAAAAGGATGACCAGAGGCTGCATTTGAATTACTCCATGACAGAAGACTTTTAAAAATACATATTTATTACAAACTACAAATTTGACGATTTCTTCTTCAAAACAGAGTTTTGAAGAAGAAACATCCTTGAGCATTATTGATGATGAAAATTTTGAAATGAAAACTTATTGAAGAGATCCTCATGGCCTGTGGGCATTATTTGACATTCTGAAGACCAAACCCTAGACCTAGAAATTGAAAAGACTCTTTTTTTACCACAAGACCATCTATGACTGTAAATGATTGAAATCAACTTTGATAAATTTTGATAAATTTTGACCAACCCAGCAGGTACAAACATGAGGGAAACTAGTGAAGAGACCCTTCCATCAGATAATGGCATGCCCCTAATGGAATGTAGATGCATGAGCAGAATGAGACACCTAAAAATGAAATGCAATAAGAGAAATGATCTCTGACGGAGGGATGTAAAGACTGACTCTAACAAGTACAAGATGGTAACTCATGACAAAAGTCAACACGAGCGTGGACAAGTATGGAGGTAACATGGTTCCCCCAGTGCGAGTGTTTCAAGTGAAGAAATTCGATTTTGAGGAAGGGTGAAGTGGCGCTTCTTGGACAAAATATGCCCTGGTGAAGTATCAAATCACAAAAAGCTAATAGATACCCATCTGAGAGCTTGGTGGGATCCTTCTAATGGTGTAGATGGTTCTTAAAACTAAGCTATAGTTTGGTCACAGTAAATGAAATAAAAATAACGGGTTTTCTTTTAATGAGGCATTTTCCTTCCAGATTCACTTATTTGCGGGTGGAGCTATGGTGAATATCATGAGGAGAGGAGGCCTTAAATCTTGCGGCAGTTGTAGCGGATGAACCGAATGTTAGAATTTAATATCTGACAGTTGTAGGTAATATGTCTCATCCTAATTTTCATTTTATTGAGTTTAAAGTTTAGCTTAGGTACCCAAATCTCATGAACAGGCCAGGTCGTACTTTTCTTGGGGTCTATTCTGTGACCTAGGTAGGAGGTACTAGGCAAAAAACTGCTACCTGTCCCAGGGAAGGACCTAGAAAGTGTGACCTATTAGAGAAAGGGGGTTTAGTGCTATTATGCACTGAGATACAAGATTTTATGGTTGAGGGGCATGGGTGTCCTCAGGCATGTTATGGACATGCCAAAATGTATTTAGAAAAAGGGAGATCTAAACACATTTTAATGATGTGGTGTGCCACCTGTTTTGAGTATGGTTATTTAGTTTGAGAAAGGTAATAGACAATTACCAATCTCTATTAGTACGGCATATATGAATCAAATGGACTTTAAGTTTCTGGGTTGGCATACATGGTGTTGCTATCCCAAAGGTAGGACTTGGAGATAATGAACTGATGTTCTCCCAGAAAGCTCATAGTTTGATCAACCACAATTTCTATGAGACTGGGTTGTTGGTAAAATATGAAGGAATGATGAGGGGTATCATCCCTATAGCAATCTTGAAGTTATATGGGACTCTAGAGGTTCTTCTAAATGTGGAAGAATAATGGGACTAGAGTCGACACGACTATATTCAGTAGAAGAGTGGTGGAGAACTGCTTTTCCTGGTCTCTCAAATATGGGTGCCCTCTTACCAAAACATTGGGTGTTAATGTAATGGTCACAAGGTGCATGTGGTTCGAATGCATGAATTCGATGTAAGGGGGGATAGATAAAGTCAAGAGTAGTCGCTACTTCCATAATGTCATCATCGTAATAGAAGATGCGGTGACTGATGGAAGAAAGACCACTTAATTAGATGAAGTGACCTTACTCCTCATCATGATAGGAGAGGTTTTCATGTGCATCGTCACAAGGGGTGACAGAAGAGTGAGTAGACAGAGGATCTACCAATGTTGAGACTAGGGATGGTGCTGAAGGGATGTCAGGCAAAACATCAGGGGAGGTTTCATCGTGGACTTCCGACCAAGGCCCCGTTATCTTGAAATCATAAGGGGAAAAGTTAATGGGAGGATCTGTGTCCTCGGGTGTTGCCGAAGAAAGATGCAAAAGTAAGGGAGTAGGTGACTCATTATGCTTGGCCTCGAATTGGTGTAAGGCTTTTAAAGAGGAACAATACTCTTCGAGGCGAGGACAAAGCTAAGTGTAGTGACCATGGAAATCACACAAAGCACAAGGGTGATTTGTGCGCAATGGTTTGAGTTTCAGCATTGAATTGGGTATAGTGACATATACCTCTGGGATATCAAATTCCGGAAACAGCTCATTGACCATGGACTTGAGGTGAGGCAATTCTGGACAAGTATGGGTGGCGTGGACGAAAAAATCATACAAAGCACATTGGATGGTACGCTTTGGAGGCTGAGAAGGGGCAGGGTTTTTCGTCATAGCCTTGTCCTTTGATGCCCCCTTGCGAGCTTTTCCGTTCTTATCTGAAGCAGTCACAATGGGAGGTGGTTCCTGTTGAGGTGAATGAGGCACTGTTACAGTGGGAGAAGTCATAGGGACCGGCTGAACCGGGGTCAAAGCGAGATAAGGTTTAGGTTGACCAGGAGGGGTAGCAGCTGGAGGAATGAGGTACCAGATGGGAATCCCAAGGGTTAGGTTAGGAAGATACAGGGTGGCCATAATAGGTACTATGTACACTCCTTGTGGGGGAGCTAGGAATGGTATCTGACCAGAGGGGTAATGACTAGGCGGGACGACACCAAGATGGTTGAGGCTAGGAGGAACCATCCCAGGAGGGTAAAGGGGGTTATGAGTACCAACTGAAGGTGAAGGGCCAAGAGAAGGAGGTTCATAAGGCTAATCAGAGGATATCATGAAAATCTGGTAATCGGGGGAACCAGATGGAAGAGATTGAATGGCCACCTATCCTTCAGGTGGTTGGGTAGCCACAAATCCCTGTTGAGGGAAACAATCAGTAAATGCAGTCGGCTGACTAGGTGAAGGACTGGGATAAATGGAAGGGATGGCTTGCTGTCCTCTCAATGTTGCTTGAGACTCCCATAGATGTTGCATTTATGGAAGAAGAGGACAATCATGCGTATAATGACCATAAACACCACAGTAAGAACAGGGCTTGTTCATACGAAGAGGCCTATCCTTCTTGGGCTGAGTAGTGTTAGGAGCATTACCTTGATTAGGTCTAGGATTACCAGAGGTAGCTTGATTTTGATTTCCTTTCCTCTTCCTTTTTGAGGGAGGAGGATTAGTCATGCCCTGTTGTGCGTACACCTGCCCCAGAGGGGGTGGTGGTTGTTGTTGCAGGGGTTGAGAAGGAAAGGGAGGAGGAGGTGCTAATGTTTTAGGATCTGGAGCACTAGGCTATGGATATGGATAATAAGGAGGTTGGGTAGTAGTGTGGTAAACAGGAGTTTGGGCAAAAGGATGAGGCATGCTGTATCCTGGATACGTGCTACCAGGAGGGGGAAAAGTGACAGGGGAGTTGTCCCCTCCCTGAGAGAACACATAGCCCATGGGAGGTTGAGCATATGGATTAAAGAGAGCTCTAATGATACTGTCAGAGATGTGAGATGCCTCTGATGCGTTGGCACCACTAGGTTTGGGAAGATCAGCTCCAATGATACTATCGGCAGTGTGAGATGCCCCCGATTTGTTGGCACCCCTAGTGGCCCCTAGAACTTATCTGAAGCAAACACCTCCTCAAAAGTCCTCTGATGGATCTGAAACCCTCACCAATTAGTCTAAAATGTTTGATATAGCCAAAATTGACTATTCACACTCTCATAATGGTCGAATCTAACTCAGGATAGAGCCTGAACTCATTTTTCCCAATGACCCCTAAAAATCCTCTACCAAAAATGGAGGAACTTGAGTTAACTGGAGATAAATTCAAAATTATGCCAAAATTAGCGTGCTCACCAAGAATTCCACTAGAGTGACTGCTAGCATTAAAGGTTGAGTTTTAAAGTGGGCACATGCACAGAAAACTACTTAGTCGAGTTAAATGTTGGAGAAAAACGCTTTGAAACCACTGCATGTGACAGGGGTTATAACTCCGCCGGATGTTACAGTTTCTGGAACCGTTAGTTGTAACAACATTGTCATAGTTGGCATGTGACCACCTTTGACCACCAGCGGAAGACTCTTGGGGCTTAATTTTTTTCCCAAGGTTCCAGGGCTACAGCCACATAGGGGCTGGCCCCCCAAACCCCCAATGCATAAACCGTTACACAATAAGTAAAATCAGTCTGCGGACATGGTTAAGACTCATGTGTAGTGTAGTGGTAACATACAGGCATAGCATGCACGAGGTCACTAGTTCGATCCTCTGACCGTCCAAAATTTTTGATAGACCATTCCTGGGCAACATGGCGACCTTCGGGCCTACCACATGGCAGCCCTTAATTTGTCAAAAAAATAAAAATTCAACCCTTTTAAGGATCAAGATCTGATTTGATTGAATGGAATATTCCAGGGAATATTTCAAGGAATATTCCCTATAATATTCTCTTCTTAATTTTTCCCAAATCCAAGTCAAACTTGGTCAAAGTCCAAATTTTGTAATTTACTGGACTTTTGAAACTGTGATAATTTCCTCATACCGCGTCAGTTTTTCGAACTGATCGTGCTGCCTGAATTAGGAAGACAAGATCTATCTAGTCGATGAAGTTTAGCACACTTCCGAACACTTCAAATTTTGAGCTATCACTTAGGTCCATGATCTAGTTCTGATTAGCCATGGAAGTGTGGATGGGCTAAAGGGTTGAAGTTTTTCATCTTAGTCGCTCCATTGGTTTCTCTGATTGTAAGTACCTCTTGGTTTTTATTCTCATCCGTAAATTGAATAGGTGAAGCAGGTTCCTCTTCTTCCCTAATAGGTTCTTTAAAATTTTCAGCGTGTTAACCTAGAGGGTATTCTAACTGATAGTCATTGAGGAAGAGTGAACATTGACTATGAGGGGATGTGGGGGTTTCTGGTAGAAATTTTCCTTGGATTTCCCTACTCCTACAAGGCATGAAAGACAACTTTTTTTGTTTCTTTTCATATTTTCAAATTGTATGCAAAACAAAACTAGAAAAAATGCTTAATCAGAAAAAAGCATCTACTTAGACACCTCCTCGGAAACAACACCAAAAAGCGATGAGCCCTAGTATTGTACCAAGAGTGTTTCAACTCCCAAGGGCTACTCAACTTTACTTATCAACTTGGGGTTTGTACAAACGTAGAGGTGAAAATGCTATATGCACAATAGATGGATTCTATTCATGCCACCCAAAATTAGGTCTTCTGGTCAGTAGTACTTCTAGGCCAATCCGCCTACCTGATTTAACTGTAGCTAGCTAATGAAATTCAGGGAATTGTTTCTAATCTAAGATAAAGAGAGTGTCTATGAAACTCCTACTTGCATTTTACAGTGAAAGTAAATCATAAACAACTAGCATAGTTGCAGAAAAAGGAAACTATGCCATGGGAAATCATTCATCTAGCTATCTATTCATTTATAGTAAAGAAAATATTCTATCATCACACACTTCATCAAAGCATTAAAAAACTCCTATATATTGTTTCATTCAACACGTACTTGCATGTAAAATTCAATATAATTTTGAAATTAAATAAAACACTAACGGCTACTTTATTTTTGTAGCAAGGAGGGAAGGAGCTTTGGAGTGGCCTAAGGGTATCTTCTGACCATGAATTTAGATTTGGGGGTAAAATGCATGCTATTATAGGTTCAAAATTAAAAAATGAACTAACATGGAGTGAAAAGGAGACTTACACCACTACTACAGGAAGTTTCTATAGGATGTGATGTACTTTCTATAGGAATTCCTGATGTGCTATAGGAAATAAGACGAGAGGTATATAATGATGAAAACGGTGAAAGGAAGTTGTGTAAAGGTGGAAATAGGTGAGGGATAGGTGAAAAACACCTCTATCCAAACTCAGAATGTAATATTCCGAAAATTTCACCTGATATTTGGAATATTAGAGTTCTTAACTTTATTTACGAATTAACTAAATAAAAGGGTGGAGGGACCCATAATCCTCAATATGAATAAATATCCACTTTTTTTGTGTGAATGTGGATTAATTAAGCCTAGATCTACATAATGAGGTGGTTGAGCAACTACTAATGTGAATGAAATTGGAGATCATGTCTCATTAATGAGATAGATAATGGAGGTTGACACAGTCAACTAAGATCTTGGAAGAGATCAAACACAAGATCATGGAGGTTGATACAGTCAACTAAGATCTTGAAGATGTCAAACAGAAGATCATGAAGCATTCATGATAAGATGATGGAGGAAGTTGTGCAATTAATGCACACATGATGGAGAGGGTGTACATTGCACCTAGAAATGATGGATGATTTGGTCAAATAGAGCAGTCAAACATGGAGGATCTTTCCCACATGCAAAATGTAGTATATATGGGGGCTGAGGCATGTGAAGGCTCAAAAATTATATAAAGAAGATGAAGGCAACAATGGAGGGCATGCTTGGATTATTGATGTTGAGGATATTTTTAGATCTAGAATTTCCATGTGACATTCCATTGCTTTCTTGGGTTGTTTAGCAGAGATTACAAGTGTTTTTTAGTACAGGGTGTTCTTGGTCAGGAATCCCACCTATTTCTTAGAGTAGCTCTAGAAAGAGTATTGTACTTCATTCTACATCAGGCATTGGTGCTGCATATCTTTTCCTACTTTCTGCAGAAAATTCATATTCAGAAATTGCATATTTATGACAATCATATTGGAAGGTGGAGGTTTTCTTCAGTATTTTAGCTGGATAACTGGTGAGGATTTATTTATATCACCTTGGGATTATAGATCATCATTCCCAGAGCTTCATTTCAGATCTGGCATCAGGCCAAAAGTTATTGACCTCGTAGCAGCAGTATTTCCTTTAGGAATTATGTTGTCCAATTTGCAAATCCAAAAGGAGGAAGGAAGTTACTAGCATTTCAGCTAGTAATCCTCTGAGGGATCAACCCCTCACATTTCCATCAGTATTTCCATTAGCTTGGAGTTTATTGCAATAATTTTCAGCAGGTAGAAGGCCTCTCTTTCCCTCACACCATAGTTTCTATTGGCAGTTGTTGTTGGCTGGAGGGGTCCTGACCCAGGTTTGGTAAGAAAGGCTTGCCAACAAACCCCTATACTACTAGCCCTTTTGGCAGTGACCCACTTTCACAGGTCAAAATCTCACCCGAAGTAGTATGGGTGGGTGCTGGAACCAAGTTTTTGCACCATGAGAAAGGATGGGTAAGACAAGTAGAGCTGCGTCCTATTTCTATAATTCCCATATTACCTTGTTTTGCGCAAGGTTAATTATGTTTCTATTCACATCCACATGCACTAGATCTACAGTTATACACTTATTATATCATCAAAACAATAGTACATAAACAGAACATAACAGATCTAGATCCAAGAGCACAGTACACAGATCTTTCGCAACTTAAGGACTGAAAATGCACAATACAGAAATTACCAGTAATTCATATAACAGTACTCACAGATTTGGTTATCTAACAATATTTCGCATTCATTCATTCATCAATTCTTCCTTATAGTTCCAATCCCCTTCCAAACCTGCGCACACAGTAGTAGGGTCTACACACAGCTGGACTAGGATCTCCGTGCACACAGCCAGCAGGAGTCCGTTCCCAAAAACCCAAATAGATCACTTACACAATAGATCGCATCAATAGCTCAAAATTTCCTATCCTTTACAATACAAATGCATCTCTATTTATAAAATTCTAGCCTCGACTTTCCTATGGTCCGCAACCCATGGTTTTCAGACCCCTATTTTATCTTTTGACCCATTACAATGTGTTCAGGGATTTGACCCACCCCAAAACCCCTCCGCTATGCTAAATATACCCAAAAATATCAAAATTGGACGAGTTTCACATCTTTTTAGGAGACCCTATTCCAACGGTCCCCCAACACAATCATGTGACTTGTCTTGAGTCACTATAGTGGTGCAGCTTTGACTTGCACACACAAGCTAGCCAGAGTGAAAAGGAGCAGAGGGAGCACTTCCTTACTCTGGGCCAGAGCATGTTGTGCAATGTTGACCATTGTCAAGGAGGCAGGGCCATCTGGAGCCACGATGATCTGTTCCAACAGCCGGTGGAGGAGCGCAATGGCAGACTAAGCATCTTCAGGGAGTTGGAGTGCGGTCACAGCCCATGGTTTCAACTATTTCTAAGTGACATGCTTGTTGTGGCAAAGGTTCTCAATCCTATCCAGGATGGCTGGACGCTGCGTGGAGACGGTGGAGGGTGAGGAGGCTCTGACTTGGTCCAGAGCAGCTTCTACCTACTGCAATTCCATTTGGATATGTTGAAGCATGGAATGGTGTTGGATGGCCGTCCATATTTGGGTAGTTGCTTCGACCAGTTGTGCGCCCTGCATTAGCTGTTCTTGAATAATCTGTGTTGCCTCTATGACCACTACAATCCACTGGTCCCATGTTTCTTGAGGTACGTTGTACTACTGTTGTCTAGCTCGATCACAGTGGTGAACTTTTTGCAACACTCTGGTGTGCATTCCTTGTATCTCGGTGCGAGATAGCTATGCTAAATCAATTCGGATGTCCCCCGTAGTTAGATCAGGATCATTGATGAGGGAAATTTGAGCGAGGGAACACACATTTCTTTGTCTGGGCAGTGTTCTGGAGGTGCAGAGAGGCTAGAGTATGTCCCTGTATCGTGACATTCCTGTTGTGCATGGCTCCCAGAAAATCCTTTCTGTTGGGAGCCAACGTTCACCCTTGTGACTGCACTCAACACTCCCATGCTCTCTGGTTGGGTTCATCTAGAAACATGGAAGCGGGCAACCCATAGAATGCTAAGGACCACAAAAAACTAGTACGCAGATAGTGGGAGCATGATGTAGGGTGAATAAATAGCCTAGTGTGTAATTATCCAGCCATCTGCACACCATCCGAAGCTATTTAATGGGGGAGTATCCCATTCGTTAGATGGACCATCGATCAGGTAGATTGAACTTACCATAAATGGTTGTATTGATGATCTATCTCTAATTGTACATACTTGTAAGATCCCTTATTTATTAAATCGGGATGTGCTAATGATTGTCGTATGTGCCTGAGGTCGTTTCCATGGAATGTCAGACAATGGATGACCCCTATATGTCATTCACGTACCCTGAGTGAAAGTCGATGCGAGGCATGTTTGCAAGTCAGCCATCAGTATTTTCGAGCCACACGCTTCACCCATGGTTGGAATGCCTTTGTACCAGAGGGCTCCATCATGCATCCTTGTGCTATTTATTACTTGAGGCATTCACAAATTCTTCAAATTACACATGGGTCTGGGCAGGTCCATAATCCGACGCATGCCTAGGGAAGCAATACCCCGAAAAGCCTAACCGTGCAAGGCTTGATCGCACCCTTGAGTGTGGTATGTCAGCAAGTGTTCACATAGGTCGACTAACCTCGAAGTCCATTTGGAAACTGGGGTTCCTATGTGTAGGATCACCCTTCTCCAATACTTCTCCTGAGCAGAGAATATCGGTCCTTGCGTAGGTGCTTCACGCAATGTTAGTGATAGTGTCCCTTGCTATAGGGTAAACTGCTTGGGTGGTTGGTTTTCAAATATCCCTCTCAGGGATTTCCGGTGCCCAAGGCAGACAGTAATATTAGCTATGATGTTCACAAAGATGGCATGAGCATGTTCATATTAACTTGAAATAACTGGATAGAATACGATATAGAATTACCCCTTTGATAACCTTGGAGTCCCTTGGAGAGCACTAGGCAGCGAAGCAAGAGTCCTTCTTCACTAGCTCCAAATATTAGTCCTGCAATCAGTCAAAGCACTCGTGTAACTCCTAACATAACATATATTCTATCAATCAAGCCAATATATAATGAACTTCTAATTTATACACATCTGAGCCATTCATATCATACTATGTAAATGTTCAAACAATAATGACAACATTAAGCATTGAATGGAAAAAACGAACACAGTTCTATTAATTTGAAAGAAGGAGGATTACAACCGTCGGTTGTACCAAGCCCTCCTCAGTCTCCTAATCTCTCTTATCTCTCAAGTGAAGAAGTCTAAGTCAACAAGCTCTCTAGGAACCTCTTTGACTCTTGGCCTTCACACTGTTCTCTATTGCACAAGTATGCAAAACCTTTAGCAATCCTTCGACCTTCAATTAAGAGTCTTCAGCTCCTTCTTATAGGAGAGGGAGAAAGCCATTGTTGCCTTTCTTTTTTCACTAGTTTGGAATGGAAAAAAATTAGATGTTTCCTTGATCTCTATGCTTTTGCCTCCTTTGGAGTTCAGTCTTCTTATGGTAATGACCAATAATGAACTGGTGTGTTGCAGTTTCTTTTATGAATTGATCCTCTTGTGAGGGAAAGTCAGAGATTCAAATCATTCTCCATGGGCTTTTCCCGATTCAAAATTAAAACACGGGTAACGCTTCCCTCCAGTGTAAACAGAGCGTTGACTTAGCCACTAACGCAGCCCACTCACTGATTAGCTGCGTTATAACGCTCTTGTGTTGTTATAGACCGGCGTTACCCTGGCAGAAATAGGTTTAATTTAGGTCTTTTTATTCATTCCATATTTGTATTCCCCTCTGAGCTGATGAGGAGCTATTTTTACCTGTAACAGATGCCCCCTAAAGTGTGAGGTTAGAGACGAAGACGATGGCCGAAATACTTTACAATTTGTGTAGATATAGAGAGATTGAAAGACTGAGGAAAACCTGAAACAACAACATACGTCAAAAAATATAGTATTTTCCTAGAGTTGGGCATTTCCCATGCTCAGTAGCTTAAACAACATGATTTCTCTAGAATAGAGATATGAAGAATCTATCCACCGATAAGCACAATGTGGAAGTGTCTGTCATAATAGGATCAGGCTAAAGAAGTTGTCTCCATAAACAATATCGCAACTTGGGGAAGGAAACACAACTTTAATGATGTAGCCTTTGCCCCAAGGTCTTGACCGTCGATTCACTTAAACTGCATATTTCTCCACCTGTGAATGAAGGAGTTGTCGTCGAACATGTGAGAAATCGTCTGATTACCAGTCAATAATGAAAACTGTTAATAGACGCGAAGGTGGCCACCGATAATGATGATGGTCCCTAAGATGCCCAGTACAATCTAGCGAGTGTGAATAAAAGGAGTTGAAGTCGAACACTTGTAGAATCGTTCGACTAGGAGCCAATGATGAAGACCCCTGATCAAACACTAGACTACCTACCACTGATGTCTGCAAGTATCTGGGTACTGATGGGTTTCTGGATCAACTTCCTAGATAAGATGTTGAAGTCGATAGGAAGAGATCTGTTGAAGGGTAGGCACTGAGGCATCCTACATCAGTCAACATGAAACGGAAACCAACTGATTTTGTTTATGATTGATATAATGTAGAGTAAATGGGGACGTCGGACGACAAATAATTTCTGGCATAATGAGCGGTTTGGTTGATAACAGGAGAAGTAGATAACAAGATCTGCTTGAACAATAGAAAGCACTCTAGCAGGGTACTAGGTGGCTGAAGCTTGAATGAACACCAAAGAGTGTGTTAGGTTTTTACCGGTGTAGGGACACTGGGAAATGAAGGCTAATACTCATAGATGGTAGGGTTCGGCTAACTGCGAAAGATTTTTCTGGGAAGTGCCATGTTCAAGAATTTTGCTGCCAAATCGACCTTTTTTGAAAATATGGTAGAGGTAGTATCCATTTTGTCCAATTTTTTCCCCGTCTGATTAAGTTTAACGAGTCCAGACGAGTAAACTCGGTGAATTTTTCATGTTTAGAGAGTCTGAAAAATGTCAGGAAAGACAACTCTATGCCCCATATGATTAGGTTTAACGAGTCCAGATGAGCAAACTCGGTGAATTTTTCATGTTTAGAGAGTCTGAAAAATGTCAGGAAAGACAAATCTATGCCCCATCTAATTAGGTTTAACGAGTCTAGATGAGCAAACTCGGTGAATTTTTCATGTTTAGAGAGTCTGAAAAATGTCGTAAAAGACGACTCCATTGGGGTACCTTTGTCATGTCTTGATAACCGGGCACGGCCAAGGGGTAATAGTAAGCCCGAAACAGTTCATTTTCCGTAAGTTAGTCCATCGAATCCGGAAAAGTGAGAAATATATGTTCGATGGATGTCTACCTCATTTTGTTATGAGTACGAGGAGACAAAGTAAACTCAATACTCTTTGTGAAATTTTAACGAGTCCAACAAAGAAAAACTCGGTACCCTCCGTGAAATTTTAATGAGTCACGCGGAGAAAACTCGGTTACTTTTTCTGTTTAAAGAGCTTTGAAAAAGAGGAAAAGAATGGCTCCTTGTTCTCTGTCGAAGTAGTTTTAACGAGTCTGACAGAGGCGACTCGGGATTTTTTCAGTTTTATGAGCGAGAAAAAGATCCCTTAAAATAAAGCTCAGTGCTTTTCCATAGCTTTAACGAGTCTGGAGAAGAGAACTCTAGGTTTTTTGGATTAACGAGCAAGAAAAGACCATACAAAAAGAACGCTCGATATAAACTTCATGTACGTTTAACGAGCCCGAAGGAGGAAACTCGAGGTTTTTCGGATTAACGAGCAAGAAAAATACCGTAAAAAGAATGCTCGATAAAACATGAGTATGTCTGCTCATAAATCTAGATTCCTTATTAGGACATCAGTACTAAATCTCGAGAGTTGTGACACATGCGCAGCAAGAAATCATGACTTTGCCGACTAGCTTAAGAGAGTCATGCCCCAGAATTTGCTATAAGAAGGTCGAAAGACTTTCATTTTCACTGTTTTGAGTGCTGTGAAGAAGTCCTGCGGTGGAAAGGGGTGAAAACTTCAGCTGACGATTACGGTCGATCCGGGCAACAGTTTTCCTTTCTGCGAGATCCAGGTAAGAGCTGGAACCTCCTGCTATCATTTAATTGCCTTTTTGTTAGTTTTTGCTGGCTCAAATTTAGAAAATTTCGAGGCCCTAGAAAAATGTTTGCGCCTAACGTGGGGTAGGAGTACAACAGCCGCGTTAAGCGCATAACCCGTGAAGGGGTTCCGCGTTAGCACGCTCTGTTTTGTACTAGATCTAGCGTTAGGCGCATCGTGTTTTCTAACAACTTAATTTTTTCATTTTGAAGTGGTCCCGGCAAGATTTGATCGGTTGAAAATGTTGCATTTGTAGGTGTTCAGCTGTTAATCATGAATATCTGGAGAGAGAGAGAGAACATGAGCGGGAAGAACGAGAGATGGTGATGGATGCGGCAAGCTTGATGGCTCTCCGGAGGTGCGGATTGCTCAAGTATGCCCGTTTAGAACTGATGAGGGGTCAAGAGGACCTCCTGAGGTGGCTGATCCAGCAGTGGGATGAACGACATCATGTCTTTCGGATTGGGGGCAATGAGCTTGCAATAAAAAAGGATGATGGTAATTTTTGACCGGCCTATCATGCCGTGGGGCGAGGCCCAATTTAACGTGGTCCAGAGCTGACCCTCATTCCACTACTGATCTGATCCATGCACACTGCATACGTGGCACGCAGGCTGTGAGTAACCAGATACCTATTGCACAGGTGACTTTGAGACCAATGTGGTCTATTTTATGGATGATTGTTCGCTTGGCAAGTGCCAAGAGTCAGCATGTGGCCACCAAGGCCCAGATGCTTTTAGCCTTGGACTGTATGCAGCCTCAGGTTTTCGACTCGTGTGACGGAGTTGTCCGTCAGGTCCGAGCAGAGCTTACTGCATGCAAGACCCGTACCCAAAGAGAGTTTGGGTACGGTACACTGATTGTTTCTTTCATACTGGAGCGGACACCATTGATGAGGCCCAAGATCGCTACAGCGCCATTGGGTCCACTTGAGCCGAGGCAGGCTCGGTGGGCCACTTTGCTTCCGCGGACTAGAGAGGATCCCGACCGTCACTGCTTTGATGATGGGTTTTTTGATTGGCTAGACGCCTAGATAGTCATGATCAAGGATTATCCCTATGCAGGGATTAACTTTACAGGCGATCCAGAGTTATTACTGCCCCCTGGCACCCAGTGGGGGCTCAATGGTAAGAAGGAAATGACTAGTGTTTTTCAGAGAAGTATTTTTTTTTTAATCTTTTGAATGTTTATGTAATTTTTTTTGTTAAAATAGGGTGAAAAGTATGTTTTGACATGAAGCTTTTGTTTTCTTGACACAAATGTGGCACCTGTCCGGCCAGTTGGAGCCCCTCGCTATGCATGGTGAGGACTATAGCTACCTGGGGTTGGCGCACCAGTAGAGGATGCGGAAGCCGACGACGATGATGATGCCCAAATTTTACATGAACTCTCCAGAAACCTGGAGGGTCTGAGTATGGGTATACCACAGCTTCCTATGCAGGAGGTTCCAGTTCGTCTGCAGCGGCATACTGTAGGTGTGCCGGAGAGATACCTAGTGCTTCTGAGGAGGATAGCTAGAGCAGTTGTATGCTACCATGAGCATTAGGCTTAGTTGGCGGAGCGAATGTATTAGTGTCAGAGCACGGCTTAGTATAGCCAAATTTTTGTAAAACACCCCAAGTTTGGGAAGATTTTTTGATGTTACTATGTACTGGACATGATATATATATATATATATATATATATATATATATATATATATATATATATATATATATATATATATATATATATATATATATATATATATATATATATATATATATATATATATATTTTTGGTGATTTGTGTTTTTAAATTTTTATGTGTTTTTGATGTGATAAAAATATATGTACTCATGAGTAAATATTTTACAATAAATGCGATAAATGCCAATCTAACACGTAATTTGCCAAAGAATTGGCTAATGCGTTAAATTCTCTAGGAACGTGTTCAAATGTGATTGTTTGAAATTGACGTTATAAAAGTCGCACTCGTAAAACATAACACAACAATACCGGGTGGCGGACACGGTAATAATTGTTTAACTGCATAATGATGAGTTGGGAATCTAACCTGACCACTAAATCGGAGATGTCACGAGATGCTGCTTCTGTGTGGAGTTGGATCACTTACATGTACTCGGCAACATTATTGGTGGCGTTACCCAGGAAAATTCCCCCGGAACCAAGAAGGTCCGACTCAGGAGTATAGAGAACCCAAGCAGCTAAAGTAATGTGTCTAGTGTGACGACTAGCACCGTCTGCATATCCGATGTATGATAACAAATGTGATGACATCTGTGCGAAAGAAAAATATTACATGAGAAAAACACCTTAAACCAAAAAAAATAATCCATAAGCATCAAAATAAAATAGGCAAAACTTATATACATAAAATTACAAAGCATATGCCTAGTGCGAAACTAGGCAAAATACTTCTTCAGATAGAGCCTGTTGCGGGGCTTGGTGAGTGGACAGCTCATTTCTGCTTGTGAGCTTCGAGTGCTAGTGTAGCATCTCGACGAGTTTCATCCAATTGATCGAGTGAGAGCAAGCACTCTTCAGTGGCCGTGGTGCCGGGCAGGAGTTTGATGGCAAGTTTGAGTGATGGAATTTCACACTCGATTGGAAGCACTGCCTCCAGGCCGAAATTTAGTTGGAATGGTGTGAATCCTGTGGCAGTTTTGACTGACATTCGGTATGCCCATAACGCAGAATACAACTTCCGATGCCAAGTGGTTTTATGGTTTCCAACCAATCGACGAATCATGGTTTTGAGGACGCCATTTACGGCTTCCACTTGACCATTATCTTGAGGATAATAAGACAAAGATTGATCTTGACGGAAACCTAACATGGATGTTAATTCGGTCATCATATGATTTTGAAAGTGAGATCCATGATCTGTGACAATCAATAGGGGTACGCCGAATCGACAGATTACCTAATTAAACAGGAAAAGAGCGGCGGTTTCGCCGTCGGCTTGAACGTGGGAAGGGCTTCTGCCCATTTCATAAAATAGTCGACTGCAACCACGATGTAGTTGTGTCCATTTTCCGAAGCGGGATTGCAGGTGACGAAGTCAATTCCCCATTTAGCGAAAGGGCCAACGGAGATAACCGGATGAAGGGGGGCAGGATGTGTGCGCATTTTCTTTGTGAAAATTTGACATGGATGGCACTTCTGGACTGCTGCAATGCAGTCTTTAAACAAAGTGGGCCACCAGTAACCGGCGTGCAAGATTTTTTGGGTCGTAGCTATGCCCGAAAGATGACCACCACATGCCCCTGCATGGCAGTCATTCAAAACGCATTCCGCCTCATTGAAAGTGAGACAACGTCGGAGAATAGTATCAACACCATGACGATATAGCGTATCGTTCAGCACGAGGTAGTGCTTTGCTTGGTGTCAGATACAACGACGGTCGTCGGACGTGAGAGTAGGGCGAAAGCATTGGGTTTGTAGGTAGACTAGAATGTCTCCATACCATGGGTCCAAGGAATCGACCAAGTACACAGATTCATCAGGAAATGAATCGTGAGCTACTTCTACTGGGTCAATTCTGGGAAGATCCGATAATAATTGAGCGAAGACCAGGGATTTCTTTGCTTTGGCAACCGTGAAGACCAAATCAAATTGCTGGAGGATTATGATCCATTTGGAATATTTTCCTCCAATAATTTGTCTAGATAAGATATGTCTCATAGGGTTCTCCAAAGCAATGACTGTAGTTTGTCGCAGCAATATATAGTGTCGGAGTCGGGTGACGGCAAAAACTACCGCCAGAGAAAGTTTCTCCACATGAAAATAACTTAATTCAGGTCCGATTAGACCTTTGGATAAATAGTAAATCACATGTTCACTATCGTCATCATGTACTTGAACCAAAACCATTCCAAGTGAGGATGGTGATGCTGCCAGATAGAGGAGAAAGTCACGCGAGTAATCAGGGGCACTAAGGAGTGGGGCTGAAACAAGTGCATGTTTTAAAGCATCAAATGACCGTTGAGCTTGGTCATCCCATAAGTATAGTGTTCCTTTCTTCAATAATCGCATGAATCCTTTCGTCATCTCAGCATAGTTAACGATGAAACGACGAAAAAAGTTTTCCTTCCCTTGTAAACTTTGGAGTTGAAGGATGGATTGTGGTGCCGGCAAATCAACAATTGCCTTAACCTTATCGGGATCAACCCTAATCTTGTGCTTGGAGACAATAAAACCTAACAATCATCCGGACTCGACCATAAATATGCATTTATGAGGATTCAAGCGTATATTGTAGAACCTGCACCTAGCAAAAATTTCTCTTAAATGAGTCAGGTGGTCCCGTCGCTTCTTGGAATGGGCTGGAAGGTCATCCAAGTAAGCCTGTACAATATGCCGAATGTCATGAAAAGCGTAGTGCATAGCCCGCTGAAAATTTGCTCCAGCATTCTTCAGACCGAATGGGAGTTTTCGATACACAAAAATGCCACAAGGACAGATGAAAGCAGTTTTATGCTAGTCTTCGTTTTTTATGGCAATCTGGTTATATCCCGAGAATCCATCCATGAAGGAAAAAGATTCACATCCGGCACAATCGTCGAGAATATGGTCAATGAACGGTTTAGGATAATTGTCTTTGGGACAAGCGGCGTTCAGATCGCGATAATCGACGCAAACTCGAATAGTGCCTTGTTTTTTATCAACGAGAACCGGATTGGAAACCCATTTAGTTAAGGGAACGGGGTAAATGAAGCCAGCGTTTAAAAGTTTTTCTACTTCGACCTTGATGGAGGCTGCTTTGCGTGGGTGGACAGGTCTGAGTCATTTCCGGATAGGTTTAGCATTGTCATAAGTCTTTATTTCATGCTCGACAATAGAAGGATCTATGACAGGCATTTCGTCATAAGACCAAGAAAAGACATCGCGGAATTCTTTAAAAAGAGATGTGAAGGACGCAATTTCCTCAGGATTGCAGTCGGCTCCAATCTGAATATTTTCCACGATACCCGTTTTGACCGAGATATCAATGAGCAGTGTCTTGGAAATATTACCCATGTTCCCCTCTGAATCGATAGTGTGAACAATTGTATAAGAGGAGGGAACTATCTCAGGTTGGTCGAAAGACGGGATTTCAGTTTTCATCGTGTCCAAGTCAATCATCGAAGCGCGATGGTGAAACTCTCCCCAAGGTCGTTATTCTAATGACATGATCTCTCGAATAGCTTTGTCTGTAGGCCAGACTTCATTGAGGAGATCCTTAGAGAGAACTGTGATGGGAGGGAGGTTTGTACCTGTCGTCGAAACCATATCAGTGGAGGGTTCAGATGCAGTTTGGATGGCTTGATAAGCCAACTCGGCCGGCGAAAGCAGCATCTGATCTCCATAGGAATCAATATCTGAAGGTGCCGGGATGATCCATGGGTCGATAGAGCCATCCGAAAAGGTGGATATCATTGCAACCGTGTTTGGGATCTGCGGCGGCGGTAGAGGAAAACAACCCAGTAGGGAAGATGCCTTCAGAAGACCGGTACCGATACTGACGTAAGAGTCAGTGACACCTCCTATTAGGGGTACAGTGCTACTTGGTAAAGTGGCATAATCAGGGGTGCAGAAGGATAGTTGATCGACCGTGAGTATTTTCCCATCCAATGGAAATAGGATGAGTCGGAAGACCAAAAACACGATGGCGGTCATAGCATAAGACCAACTGCGACCGAGCAATATATTATAGTCGAGATGGCGCTCGACGACTTCAACATCCATGTTTACCGTTTTCCCACCCAGAGTGACGGGAAAGCTAGCAAGGTATCCTTTTGGGAGGAAGGTATGGCCATCAAAATCTTTGAGGGAATTCGATGGAGGGGTTAGAGTAGGAGAACCTAAATGGAGCCAGCAAGCTTGTGACATAACGCAGGTCGAAGCACCTTCATCTATGACCATACGATGGATTGGTCTCTCTTTCGACACTACTTGCACCTGGAATGAAAGTTGGTGTGAGAGGCGAGGTTTAGCCTTTTCCATATCAAAGATAGCTAGCATGGAGCCCTGGGGGTCTATTCCACCAATTTCCGAAAGAAAGCCTTTCCTTTGTGCTGGGCAGGTTTGTAAAACTTCGAGAGCAGACATGGCTGACGGTGCCTCTGCCAAATATTCTACAATATTGTAGTTTTGGGTTGCACGTGCAAAGGTGTTATGAGTCGTGCGTCGAAGTTTCCCTTTGGGGGGACGAATTACAGGTTCAGCAGTAGGCCATTCGATATGTAAATCGTTGGGCGGCGGTGGATTCGAACTAGTTCCAGGTTCTTGAGCGTCTATGGTAGGATTTCCATAAAGCTTGGCTCGAGTTTGAAGGTCCACATTCTCAATGCCATAAATGGCAGATGGTCCTTTGTCGGAAGGATATGAACCACCATTGCCCCGTTGATGGGGTTGTGGCAGATTGTCAACCATGTGTTGATGTTGCTACTGTTGATTGGGGAAAGGATTGTGAAGAACGACAGGTGTTCGCCCAGAATCCTTGTTAGGAATAAAATCGGTGCATTCCTGTAGCCGAGAAAATTTCTATGTCAAGTGGTCCTCCGCACAGATTTTACAAGGAAATTTCATGGGTTTATCCTTCCCTTTTTCATTTTTGGCAGCATTTTTCTGATTAGGGTTATTCTGATTATCCGGCTGCTCTTTTGAAGAAGGCGTATTCTTCTTGTTCTTCTTATTTTTTCCGCTAGGTTTTTGTGAGGTTTGCATCGAGTTTACCTCAGCAGGAGGAAGAGGAGTCATTTGGTTGGGGGCAGTGGCAGCCGAAAATGGCTGGGAGGTTTTCCCCCAAGACTGCTTTGTGGCCACACTGGAGATTGTGCCAACGATACCATCGGCATGTGCTCCAGTTTTCTGAGTGGCCAGAGGATTTGGGTTACCAGGGGAATGGGGGAGCAGATTGTAAAGCATGCCAGATTGTGAATAGATTAAATCCAAGTGTTGGGCACGGCGAATACATTGATCTTCTGTCACCTCACCAGAAACGCCAATGTCTTTAGAGATATGGGGTAAAAGAGACTTGCAAAACCAATTGGCCAAGAGATGGTCCGATATTGGCACTTTGACGAGCCTCCTCCTACGTCTCCATTCATGAATATGATCGGATATGTGGGTGGTGGTGTCTTGGTGTAGCGATGTTAACAATTCCGTTCCAGTTTCCACTCTAATTGGTAATTGGAAGTTCTTTAAGAACTCCGTCGCTAAAGCGCCAAAAGTATTGATGGCGGCGCGTGGCAATTCAATGTACCACTTGGTGCCATTGCCTATAAGGGTGCGAGGAAATAGATGAAGCCGGACACTATTATCTACCATGGAATTGGATATGGACCATAAATGAAAGGTAGTGATGTGTGCGGCTGGGTCGTCCCCATGTTTCTCATCGAACTTCGGGATGTCAGAAGGAATCTTATGTCATACTGGAGGCCAAAGCGGGTTGTGGTTGATGGGGTCGTTCGTCAGTTTATGGATATCGGGTATGTCCAATGCTGCCAAGAATGGAAATTGTGGATTTTCCCCCGAGTCTAACCAAGGCAGTATGGGCTAACTACTTAGACCATAGGGTCTCCCCATCAACGTGTTACCAGGAGGGTAAGTGGGACTTTGATAAAAACCTCCCATAGGTGGAGGAGTAGGAACATACGGTTGCTGTCCATAGGGCATAGTGTATTGCGGGGCAAATGTTTGGTTGCCCCCAGTGTAAAAGTGCCCTCCCATTCCAGATGGAGGTTGGGGTTGGTTAGTCCAAATGGATGCAATAGAGTTTTCCGGAGGCATGCTACTACTTGCATAGTTTGGCAACAGTATAGATCCTACACCTATGTTTGAACCACTTAAGGGGGTAGTATTTACAATGGGTTGTCCCATTTGTCCTAAGGATTGCATAGGAAGTGAAATATTCCCTGCTACTTGAGTGCTGGTGACACTACCCCCTGGCATAGAGGCCAAGGGGTTTGAACTCAGCAGAGGGTTCCAACCGAAAGGGTTGCTAAAAAGTACCGAAGTAGTCATACTCGTGAGAGGAGCTACTATGGGTCCCAACGTGGTCACGGTAGTAGTAGATGCCGAAGGATTCGGTAATCTACTAACAGTTGTGATGACCATAGGGTTGGGAATAGGTATATGTTGACTACTGGAGTTACCTAGTGATGGCATAGAACTGACCACTGGCAGGGAGGATGGTGGCGAATCGGGGATGGTTGCCATTGGCATCGACCCAGTGGATGCTGGTGGTGAAATGGATGTCGACGCAGCCGAAGACATATCTTGGTGTGGTGGAATCTGGATTATCACAGGCCCCAACGGATCAGTGAGCGGAGGGTTGTAATGAGGTACAACCCCTTTGGTGAAAGGGTCCTCCGGAAATTCTAGATGATAAGGGTCTATGTGATAATCAAGATTAGTCAGAGGAGACTGCTCTTCCATAGAAGGCCCGGGTTCACCAAGGTTCAGTTCTTCCTCAATAGTGAGAGGAGGTAGACCTTGCTGTCGTCGAGACAGACGGCGTGGGTCAGGGGATGCCACGGTGACCAGCTTAATTTTGACAAATTTTATTAAAATGTGATGTATTATAAATTCTCAGTGATAGTAACCACACACCTAAAAAAGAAAAAAGGACTCTCTAAAATCAATCAGCAAGTAGCCAGAATAGGGTGCCATGTCTGAGTACTACCGTTCGCTGGTGATGAAATCCAGTATCACAATAGTATACAGAGAGGGTTGGTCAAAAGTACAGTTACGGTCACTCTAGAGCTTCACCCAAACCTCAGACAATAGGTGTAAGCACTCTCGTGAAGACAAGTACCCTCCTAAAGACCAAAGATAGAGTGGGTCCGTCTATTTTAGGTACCAGGACATCCCATCCCAGTCACCTTGTGTAAGTCCCTAAAAAGTATGGCCACTAAGGATACCTCAAATCACAGACATCATCAGGGGGGTCCACGGTCAAGGACAGTGTGTTATATGGGCAGAATACCTAGATCCCCGATCTAGTTTCGACATCCCCGAAGGGAACCCCAATATATAACACACCCACAGGATGCAATCGAAGGCGGGCTACCTTCTTGTGCACCCAAGTGTTGTCTCGTGCTGAGCTCCGGTAAAGGAACGGTCCCAATAATATGAGTGCAGCAGGATTTCACTCGTTAATGACTCTAGTTTCAAGTTTTGAGATCTTGGGTAATTTTCTCACTGTTCCTACCCCAAGATCCTAGCCTGAACTATTTTTTGTGTGAGCTCAAAAAAGAGTTGATTGATTTTATTATCGCTTTATTCTTAGTGTACTTGATTATTAGTCTTGAGGAGGGGGAGTGGATGTATGAAATGTGATGAGACTCTGACTCAAGAAACCATGCAAAAAATGCTTTAGATATTCAATTCGACGAAGAGTATTTCTACAAGGAGAGGTTTCTTTTCAACATCCATGCACTAACATTCAAATAACGCAATTCAGCTTTCAAGATTTAGACTTCTGTCTACCTTTGCTTAATAGTCTATGAACTGAAACTTTCAGAATAAACTCAACTAAATGCAGAAAAATAAAAAAAAAATTCTTCTTTAAAAAGTAAATGCTTTTAATCACTAACTTTTCAAACAAGAACAAACAAAAATGCCAGCTCTATAGACAAGCACAGGGATTCAGTCGAGGAAAGATACTGATGACCAAAAACTATGCAGCTAAAACAAAATCAGAGTAGTGAATAGTAAGGTTTTGGCTGAGTAACGCTCTGTCTGTGAGTGAATACAGCATTATAACGCACTTTATTTAAGGAAAGACAACATTATAACGTGCTAGAGAACCTACAAAGGTAGCGTTAGCCAGGGTAAAGTACTCTAGATGGCCAACAGAAACAGGATTTAACTCTGCAAGCGTTTGGTATGTCTACTGGGCATAAAAATGGTCGGAAGGATTAGTGAACAGAGGAGAGAAGAAAGAAGGGAAGAAATAGTACCGAAAATATGGGGCAATCCCCAGCGGAGTCGCCAATTCTGCTATAGGGTAAACTTCTTGGGTGGTTGGTTTTCGAATATCCCTCTCAGGGCTTTCCGGTGCCCGAGGTAGGCAGTAAGATCAGCTATGCTGTTCACAAAGATGGCATGAGCATGTTCATATTAACTTGAAATAACTGAATAGAATACGATATAGAATTACCTCTTTGACAACCTTGGAGTCCCTTGGAGAGCACTAGGCAGCGAAGCAAGAGTCCTTCTTCACCAACTCCAAATCTTAGTCCTGCAATCAGTCAAAACACCTGTGTAACTCCTAACATAACATATATTCAATCAATCAAGCAAATATATAATGAACTTCTAATTTATACACATCTGAGCCATTCATATCATACTATGTAAATGTTCAAACAATAATGACAACGTTAAGCATTGAATGGACAAAATGAACACAGTTCTATTAATTTGAAAGAAGGAGGATTACAACCGTCAGTTGTACCAAGCCCTCCTCAGTCTCCCAATCTCTCTTATCTCTCAAGTGAAGAAGTCTAAGTCAACAAGCTCTCTAGGAACCTCTTTGACTCTTGGCCTTCACACTGTTCTCTATTCCACAAGTATGCAAAACCTTTAGCAATCCTTCGACCTTCAATTAAGAGCCTTCAGCTCCTTCTTATAGGAGAGGGAGAAAGCCATTGTTGCCTTTCTCTTTTCACTAGTTTGGAATGGAAAAAACTTAGATGTTTCCTTGATCTCTATGCTTTTTCCTCCTTTGGAGTTCAGTCTTCTTATGGTAATGACCAATAATGAACTGGTGTGTTGCAGTTTCTTTTATGAACTGATCCTCTTGTGAGGGAAAGTCGGAGATTAAAATCATTCTCCACGGGATTTTCCCGATTCAAACTTAAAACACGGGTAATGCTTCCCTCCAGTGTAAACAGAGCATTGCCTTAGCCACTAACGTAGCCCATTCACTGATTAGCTGCGTTATAACGCTCTTGTGTTGTTATAGACCAGCGTTACCCTGGCAGAAATAGGTTTAATTTAGGTCTTTGTATTCCTTCCATATTTGTCTTCCCCTCTGAGCTGATGAGGAGGTATTTTGACCTGTAACACCCTAGCTTGTGTTCCATGGGAATCTTAGGTTCAAACTTCTTCTGACTATCATCTGCATTCTCTGGGCAAGGCAAGTTCCTTTCCTCAGTAGTGACACGTCGAAAATTCCTGACAGTCTGAAGACATCAGAGCGCCGAAACTTCGTGCAATCAGCCTTTCCAATTTTCCAGCTCCTCATTAGAGTCAGAGAAACATTCACTGTCCTTTTCCCAGTAGAGAATTCCTTCCTCCGTGGGGTTAACCCGGTCTTCATCCAGCGCATTTAATTTATAAATGTGATATAATTTCTCCTCCTCATAGGCTGGCTCTGTATATCGTGCACCCTCTGCGGGATTTAGTGGTACTATGACACGCGTACCTTTGCTTTCAAACACCATGCTATGTTTCTTGATATTGATGACACCCCCCATGTCAATTGCCCAGTCTAGCCCAAGGAGCACAGGGTAGGGATCTTCATCTTTCATGATTTCTATGACTTTTGGTAATCTCCCTAGATGGATAATTTTTTGTTGATTGGCCATTCGTAGCTGGATGGTGGAACATTCTAACTTAGGTCCCCCCATTCGTTGTCATGTCTGCTTTGGTAATGCATTCGCAATTGACCCCAGATCTAAGATAACCTGATCCACCTCGTAGTCACCAATCTGCACAGTCAATCACATCTCTCTTCTTGTGTGCTTCTTATAGTTGTATAGTTTGTGTACATCCTTGGTTTCAGGGATCAAATTGGTCCAAACTGTGCAAGTATTTAGTAGTGCTTGGAGATTACCTACAACCTACAGATTTTGGAGCAGCTTCAGACATGCCTTTAAAAATGGCTCAACCCCTTCCTCTATCTGAGGTTGTGTTGGCGGCTGCGTAGAGACTTTCGGTGGTGTTCATTCTTTGAAGGGCACTCCTTCCCTGGAAGCAAGCTACTATTTTTCTCCCAGGGTGACTAGCCAGTTGCATGTCATGACTTTTACACAGGGATCTGCCTTTCTTAGCTCGGATTTAACTCTTTGCACATTTTGCGTAGGGGTGGGCTACTTTTCCTGCATCTTGGCTATTAAAATTGGGCATTCTTCTACCTCATGGTCTAGCTACCTACAGTATTTTCATGATGTCCTGGTGGAATTTGGGAATTCTCTGGAAAAGTGCCCCATTTCTCCACAGTTATAATAGACTAGTTGCCCACATCTACGTCCTGTGCTTCCTCCTCGACCTCCTCTGCCTAGGGCCGGTGATCCTCCAAAGTGCGCAAAAAATCTTGGTGATGCAGGGTCTGATTTTACCCTATATAATTTCCCATGATCTATAATTAAGTAATAAGTATGACATTTCTACTCATCATGTCCCACCGATCAGTAGAATCGGCAACATTGTTGCTTTAGTTCTGGGACATACGCACCTAACCGAGGGCAATTTTTCGTATCATGCAGTCCTGCCACCCGACAATCATCACACCATAGTGCAGGTCCACTTGAACCTGGTCATAATAGGACGGGTTCCCTACTCACCCTTGGGCGTACCGAGCTAGGTCCTCCTGCTTGCATGTAATTTGTCAACATAGGGCACTGATCCCTCATATGGTTAGACACCCGACATCGTATGCACCAGAGATCTATGCAACCATCCTTTCCCTGATCTTTTCACAGGTTTTGTATCTCCATATGCATGGCCCCAAGTTGTTCCTAGATTTGTTGTACCCCTGCTGATGTATCCTCTCAGGGGGTAGCCTCTAGTTCCATAGTGACTTCCACTGCCTTCTCCTGCGATTCAAAGGTTTTATGACTCATCGATGTGCGCAGGTGAGGTAACAACATAGCGATGAACCATTTCGTATGTTGTCTATCATCATATTCGAATCCTCCTTCCCTGATTGCCTTCTTCAATCGCACCTTGTTTCAATTCCTTTACTTCTGCTACCAATTGGGAATAAGATTTTGTCTTCCTAAACTAGTGCTTCAAAGCATCCTTGATATCTTGAATAGATGTGCCCCCATTCTGGGCAATATACCACATATACCAGTCTAGGGCCCTATCCTCGAAGGCCAACGATAGCTGCACCCTTTTTACCGTATCACTTTCCACATTCTGTGTAGTCCATATGGAGTATACAATGAACCAAAATTGGTCCATATCCTCATCTCCTACCCCCTTGAAGGTAGGTAGTTTCAAATGTGTAGCCATATCACTATTTGGGGGGGTGGCGGTATAGGCGAATTCTTACCTTTCCGCGGCCGAGGTTGCGATGTAGCTGGGGGATCTTGCGTAGCTAGTTCTTATAATGGATTGTAGGTAGATATCCCTTAGTCAAGGTTGGTCTAATATTATTTACCACTGCGGGTTGCGCTCCTATCTAGATCCGAGGTCATTCATTCAGTATGACTACACAAAATGCTTTTTTCGCATAGTAATTTCTTGATCAGCAATGGTAAAGTCCTTAGAAAATTTTTTCGGAACCCTTTGAAGAATCATCGTTCGGCCTCAGAGTATGATACAAACTGATCAATGGAAAATTCCATCACAAATATTCCAAGCACACTATCCACCCAGTGATCCACCATGTGTGTGATAGTGTTATCAGTTTTTTTCCAGCTGCTCAAGCAGCTCTGGGGTCCACTGAGTGACTCACTCATCCTTCCAATACTTCTAGAATTCCAAAAGCCTAGCCATCCACTCCTGGATTTCAATCACAAAGGTTACAAAGAATATTTCATAGCTTTTAGTAAGAATGTAACTATTTTTCCACCTTTCCACCGTTAATTTCTCACTGCGGTTTTATTTCACTGTCAACTCCTAGATCTATCTTTCGAACCAGTCTTTGATCTCTTTTATTTCAGGTTTCTAGTACTCTCTTGTCATTACTCGATTCCCCTCTAAGAATTATTTCAGTACCGACAATGACACCATTTGTTGGCTCGAGGGGTCCTGACCCAGGTTCGGTAAGCAAAGTTCACCAACAAACCCCTATACTATTGGCCCATTTGGCAGTGACCCGCTTTCATAGGTCAAAGTCTCATCCGAAGTAGTATGGGTGGGCGCTAGAACTAGGTTTCCGCACCTTGAGAAAGGATGGGTAAGGCAAGCAGAGCTGCATCCTGTTTCTATAATTCCCAGATTACCTTGTTCTGCACAGGGTTAATTATGTTTCTATTCGCAGCCACATGCACTATATGTATAGTTATATGCTTATTATATCATCAACATAGTAGTACATAGACATAACATAATAGATCTATATCCAAGAGCATAGTACACAGATCTTTCATAGCTTAAGGATAGAAAACGCACAATACAACAATTACTAGTAATTCATATAACAATACTCATAGATTCAGTTCTCTAACAATCTTTCGCATTCATTCATTCATCAATTCTTTCTTACAATTCCAATCCCCTTCCCAACCTATGTGCATAGCAGCAGGGTCTGCACACAGCTGGACTAGGATCTCCGTGCACACAGCTAGCAAGAATCTGTTCCCTAAAACCCAAACAGATCACTTACACAATAGATCACATCAATAGATCATCATTTCCTATCCTTTACAATACAAAATGCATCTCTATTTATAAAAATCTAGCCTTGACTTTCCTATGGTCTGCAACCCATGGTTTCGGACCCCTAGTTTACCCTTTGACCCATTACAATGCGTTTGGGGCTTTGACCCACCCCAAAACCCCGACGCTATGCTAAATATAACCAAAAATATCAAAATTGGACCATTTTCGCAGCTTGTTAAGAGACCCCGTTCCAACAGTTGTGTTGCAGTAGCTGTAATCATTATGGGAGGATTGAGAAGCTAGATCTAGAGCTTCTAGCTTATAGATATGAAGAAGTGATCAGCCCTTCAAGCTTAGATCTTATCTTGCAACCTATTTCAGCCATCTATTTGACAGATCTAGCTTCATATTTGTAATTCCCAGCATATCAAGGATCAAATCCTAGGAGGGTGATTTTCCAAAGATGAAAATATGGAAAATCCTTTTTGGGTTATCTTGGGATTCCATCACATTGGCTAGATATTGAATCTTGGCATCATCTGAGCTCCAGATTTTATTATATCTGCATTTTCCTTTCTAGCTTGCAATCATATATTCATATTCTACTGAAGGGATAGCGCAATATTTGCTTCAGTAGCTCTCTAGTTACGCAGTGCCTATTGTGGCATGTTTTCTATGTGATTCTAGGCCATCTCTTTGGCTAGATCTCCTCATATTTTTTACATTGTGTAACTGATTCTTCTCCAATATAATAAAATGGCTTAGCTTCTATATATATTATTTTGTTTTCTTTAGATTTATTGTTTATCTTTCTAAAATTCTCATATTGTGTTTGAATATTGTTGCATTCTCCCTTTTGGGATATTATAGTGGTATCAGAGCATGATATTTGGCTCAGCTTGTGGACACTTCATCTTTTGCATCAAAAGAAGAAGCATATAGATGAGATCTATCATGAAGGAGGATAGTTTTGCCACTCCTCTCTTTAGATCCATGCAAGATCTCTCCAAGGAGGTCTATCAAATGAAGAAGGAAGGGCAAAGGAAGGATCCAAGAAGAATATTTAAAGAGGAAAGTCCAAGCACTTCCTATCAGCAGAAAAGAAAACCGGAGGATCATAGATCTATTATCCCCACTTTCTTTGAAGAAGGTGAGAGGTATAGAAATGAAAAAATAAGAGAACCTAGACTCATGAGACTCACAGTTTGTACCTTAAGGAGTACAAGGAACAGTCTAAAGCCTTCAAGGAAAGTCTAATTCTCCGAGAATTCTTTGAACTCGAGGAAGAAAGAAGGTCCTATTGCAGCAATAGAAGGAAGAGGCACAATAGATTCTATTTTCCTACATTTGATGGATCTTCCTCAAGCAATGTTAAGGCTTGGAGGAGAGAGTTGGATACATTTTTCAGGCTACATCCAGTGGCTGAAAAAGAGGATGTCCAAATTGCAGCACTTCATCTTTTAGTTGGAGCTAAGGATTGGTGGTTTAGTCACATGGAGCATGCAAAGGTGACTAAATATTTAGATTTATTTTACAAGTTGAGGAAGAAGTTTTATGTGAAGAAGAAAGAAATTTCCACAAAGAGACATTTCCTATCGAAATAAAGGAGGATGTCATTCTTATCACTTTGGATAATAAGTCACTACATTCACCCCCAGCTGCAAAAGTACTTACATCTAGAGAAGAGATACTTGAATCTTTGCAAAATAATCTAAAGCTCTTGAAACATAGAGTCATGTGCATGATTCAGGAGATGCATGAGGAAGAGGAGGAACATTCTAGCACTGGTACATTGGTAGAAGAGCAACCATCTCCCTTACCAGCAGTTGGAGAATCCAATTTGCTGGCTAGAGGAACTCTTGTGTTCTGTCAATAGGTTCCCACATATCAGTTGATCCAAGGTATGCATACACATTCATCACCTATTGTTTTAGTATATATTATTGAAACTTGTGGGAACATGCCATCGGGGCCAATGCATGACCAAGGGTTAGATCCAAATGCTGATTTGAAGCAGAAAACTATAACAGCATAGAGGAACCTTGATGTAATCAAGGAGGAGATGAAAATCTATCCCATTTTATCATGGATGGACTACATTAAACCTCTTGAGTTGAAGTGTAGAGTTTTAGGAGAAGGGATGAGCATGATCCTATGTACAACAACTGGTTATGAGATTAGTATTGTACCTTGCTTTGAGATAGTAGATGTATTACCTTGCAGGTCTACAATGCTATCACTTAGTATCAGTGATAATGATGACGCCCCATTATTCTTGGAGCATTCTGCAAATATCTTCACTCATGAAGCAATGAAGGATAAGATGATGAATGGTAGACATCTTGAGGTGAGAAATATTTTGTCCTTTCTTTATGACACTTTCTCAATGAGCATCTCACAGCTCAAAGAGAGAATTCTACCTGTAGAAAATCGAGAACCTCATTGGTTTTGGAAGGGCATGGATGAGAATAATGTCTCATTAAGAGATCTCATTGGAGGTTCACTTAAAAATTTCATGGAGTTAAAGGTTCTTCAATATTTTGAGGAGGTTGGTGTCCTAAAATGGGAGGATACAAAGTATTTGTAGAATGAGATGCATCATCCACATTGGGATGAATGGCTGATAGTATGGAGCAAGGGGTTACCACACCACTTGCAGATCTATGACACAGGCCAATAAGAAGGATGGCTGCATTGGTTTCTCTTGGGTGAGTATGGTTACTACCCAAAGATTCATATTTTCTTGTCTCATGCCTTATGTCTCAATAATAGAATGCATAAGAAGAAGGCATGGTTACTATGGTTGTTGAGAAAAGAGTTTGGACATCACATGTTAAATCTTATGTCCATGTATTTACTCTTGTTTGGGGTATGTCTCATATATCTACATGTATTTCTATCTGGGATGTGTCTCATGTTCATGTATGTACTTTGGGTTGGGAGAAGGTATCACTCTCACATGATGTGGCATAGAGGAGCTTGCTTTTATTATGTTTATGAGACATCTCACATTTCCATTTCTTTATTGTTGCTCCAAGACTTGCATCATGTTAATGCAAGGAGGTAGCAAGAATCCTTGTTGCTTTGGTTACTATTGGGAGAGTATGGGCTGAATTCTTCCCATACATTGCATCACTTGGTTGGAGGATGGCAACAGGAGGCCTTTCATTGTTGGCTTCTGCTGGGAGATTTTGGTCATTGTACTTGGTATAATGATGATGTGATGGGGCATCAAGATGCCTTGTTAAGGTGGCTTATTTTGAGAGAATATGGCCACTACATTTGGTACAATGAAGATGTGGTATCGCAGTAAGAGGCATTGCTGAGATGACTACTTTTGAGAGAGTATGGATCTCATATTCTCATTAATGATTTGACATGGCAACAAGAAGCATTGTTGAGGTGGCTTCTTTTGAGAGAGTATGGCTCTCTTACTTGTTATGATGATGATCTAGCATGGTAGCAGAAGGCTTTGCTGCGTTGGTTGTTCTTAGGAGAATATGGTTTGACATTGTTTATGTTTTCCCATATGTCTCTACTTCTTGTTTTTCACTATGTTGATGAGATGTTTGATTCCTACATGGCCAACATGGCTAATGGTGAGGGAATTGATGTATGTAATCTACTCTATGTATCATGGGTTGGAGAGATAGTTCATGAGTTGGGACTTTCCAGTTTGGGAATGGACCACTTTATTTTATGTATCTCATGTATAGAGGATAACTTTGATCATCATATGGTTTCCATTTGGATATTCATTGATGAGAAAGGGTATCTAAATTTTCAATTGGAGGCCATTCTAGACATTCTAGAGAGGCAAATTTAGAGTTGGACATGCATGGCACATTGTGACATATGGGAAGGCCTTCCACACGAGGATTCCATTTGGAGGGAGGATGTTTGCTATAGCATCCACTTTTTCATTTTCTTGAGGACAAAAAACATTTTAGTGGGGAGGACTGTAATATTCCCAATTTTTCACGTCATATTTGGAATATTAGAGTTCTTAACTTTCTTAATGAATTAAGTAAATAAAATGGTGGACGAACCCATAATCCTCAATATGAATAAATATCCACTTTTTTTGTGTGAATGTTGATTAATTAAGCCTAGATCTACATAATTAGGTAGTTTAGCAACTACTAATGTGAATGAAATTGGAGATCATGTCTCATTAATGAGATAGATCATGGAGGTTGACACAGTCAACTAATATATTGGAAGAGATAAAATAGAAGATCATGGAGGTTGATACAGTCAACTAAGATCTTGAAGATGTCAAATAGAAGATCATAAAGAATTCATGATAAGATGATGGAGGAAGTTGTGAAATTAATGCACACATGATGGAGAGGGTGTACATTGCACCTAGACATGATGCATGATTTATTCAAACAACACAGTCAAACATGGAGGATATTTTCCACATGCACATTATAGTCTAGATTGGGGCCAAGGCATGGGAAGGATCAAAAATTATATAAGGAAGATAAAGGAAACAATGGAGGGCATGCTTTGATTATTGATGTTGAGGATATTTTTAGATCTGGAATTGTCATGTGACATTCCATTTCTTTCTTGGGTTGTTTAGCAGAGATTGCAAGTGTTGTTTAGCATAGGGTGTTCCTGGTCAGGAATCCCACCTCTTTCTTAGAGTAGCTCTAGAAAGATTATTTACTTCATTCTACATTAGGAATTGGTGCCACATATCTTTTCCTACTTTCTACAGAACATTCATATTCATAAATTACATATTTCTGAATATCAGTTTGGAAGGTGGAGGTTGTCTTCAGTATTTCAGCTAGAGAAATGATGAGGATTTATTCCTATCACCTTGGGATTATAGATCATAATTCCTAGAGATTCATATTAGATATGGCATTAGGCCAAAATTTATTGACCTCCTAGCAAAAGTATTTCCTTCAGGAAATATTTTGTCCAATTTGTAGATCCAAAAGGAGGAAGGAAGTTACTAGCATTTCAACTATTAATCCTGTGAGGGATCATCCCCCCACATTGCCATCAGTATTTCCATCATCCTGGAGTTTCTTGTAGAGATTTTTAGTAGGAAGAAGGCCTCTATTTCCCTTTGAACAGATTTTTTGTACTTGGAAGACTGGTCATGGTGGTGGTGAATGTGGTTTCACAAAACAGGGTTTTGGTGGAAGATTTGGAGGTTGGAGAGAAGAAGGATGAATTTGATGAAAAGGCTCCTTTCCCTATAGTTTTAGAAAACCCTTTAGTGTCAGTAATATTGCATTTATTATTGAAAAAATAAAATGTTTAAAAGTGGAAAAGATGAGTTGAATAGAAAACCCTAGTTAACCTATACTAAAATATTATCGAAGCACAACTCCAACTTCTAACTTACAGTAAGAATATTATGAACATGATAACCATACTATATAACTTTCCAAGAAACCATAAACAAACTATTTTTATATGTGTTTGGAGATCCTTCTCCTCAAGATCCCATGAGAGAGGTGAGAAAGAGAGGCTACGAGCACAAGTTTGATAGAGTTTTGTCGCTACTAGAATGCAAAGAGACTAAACAAAGTGTTGAAACATAAAGAGAGAATATAAATACAGAATAGGGAATTATAAAATGGATTGAGCCCTAACCTAAAAGTATTAGCCCTCTAAGACTAAATCAATGATGGAACAAACAAATTCAGATTACCATTACATATAAAGGTCTAGTACATCATATGACAGTAAGAAATAACATTGAATTAGAGTTTTAAGAGCTACCTATTTGAATACAATATTCAAATCCTAATGATATCTTGCATATTTTTATTTATACAAATGGGTAGCTACCAACATATCCCTAAAAAATAGGAATAAGTCCTCCTTGATATCTAGAAGAGTGGAGCTTGACTCCTCATAATTGCAATTTTTCTTAGCTACCTTTGCCTTTGAACTATTGGGAGATATCTTGGTGTGATATTGGCTGATTGAAAGAATAAATGTGGTAGAAAAACCTTATAAAATCTATCCTTGTTGTCTACTCTAAGCCCTTAGGTGTAAAATATCTAAAAAATGGCTTCATTTCCTACAATTAATTCAGATTAGGAAACAAGAAATGAAAAACATCCTACACCCCTCTCATTAAAAATAACATTAAAAAAATGTAAATAAATGTGAGAGAGATGTACCTTAATAAGCTTAAGTATGGCATTTTAACCCCTTAAAATAGACCTGATGATGAACCTCATCAACAGGGCCTGTCAAAGAGTGCTAATTTGTGCCAGAGTGTGCTAATGCATGCTAAGCCATGTAGGGAGTACTAGGGAAACCAAAGGGAGAACCAGGTCAAAATGAATGGAATTGAATAATTCTATAGGGTAATATGCTTGGGTGGTGGTTATTGGTTATCCCTCTCAGGGCTTTCCAGTGCCCGAGGAAAACTATAATATTAGTTGTAAATTTCCAAAGACAATGCATATAGGTTCATACTAATATATATAATTGAAAAGGAAAGATTGAAATCATTACCTATTTACGGATGAAAAATCCTATGGAGAACACCAAGCAGCAAAGTAGAAACCCTTCTTCACCAACTCCAAGTCTAGATCCCGCAACCAATCAAAGCACTCGTGTAATCTCTACAACAACGTAGCTTTATATAAATTAAACTAGCATATAAGAAACGTGAAATAATGCAGATCTAAGCCACTCATATCATGATACATAGATGATTGAACAAAAATTGTGACATTGATGCATCGAATGGAAAAAAATAGATACAGTTCTATTGATTTATGAAAAGGAGGATTACAACTGTCAATTGCACCAAGCCCTCCTCAATATTCCAATTCCTCTCTCTCTTTCTCTGTCTCCAAGTGTGATGATGATCAACAGAGAAATATCTCAATGAAATTTGTTGATCTTCAAGCCTCACACTACAACAATGAAGCTTTTCTCCACATATAATCAAACCTTCGACCTTAGACCAACGGCACACAACTCCAATTTATAGGAGATGGAGAGGACAAACCTTTCCAACTCTTTCAACCTATTCAAATCGGGAAAGATCTATATGTGTCCTCATTTTTCGTTTCTTTTGACTTCCATAGGATTTCAATTATGTTTGGCATGCCTAATAAAAGTTTTGTGCCATTTAGTTTCCATTTTTAACTGACTCTTTCTGAGAAAAAGCTGGAAATGCTAGTCATTTTTCTACAAGATATTTCCATTTTCAAATTCAAAAATGGATAACACTACCCCTTGGGAAAGACAGAGCATTACCTTAGGCATTAACGCTCCCTCTGAATGTCTCAAGTGCATTATAACTCTGCCTAGCTATTTCTGGGGTGTGTTACATTAGAAAAAATGGGTCTTGTCTAGGTCATTTTATTCCTTCCATGTCACCTTCTCCTCTGAGACAATGAGGAAGTCATTTGTTCTATAACAGATACCCCCTAAAGTGTGAGGTTAGAGAAAAAGGTGATGGCCAAAATACTTTATAACAAGTGTAGTAGAATGAGAGGAATTGGAGGACTGAGGAAAACCTCAAACAACAACATATGTCAGAAAATATGGTATTTGTCCTGATTCGGGCATTCCCATGCTCAATAGCTAATCAAAATGATTTCTCTAGAGAAGATATATGAATAGTGTGTCCACCGATAAGAATAATGTGGAAGCGTATATCATAACAGGATCAAACTTATAAGCTGTCTCCATAAACAATATCACAACTTGGGAGAGGAAACATAGTTTTAATTGTGTAAGCCTCAACCCAAGGTCTTGGTCGTGGCTTCACTAAACTACATATCTTCGTACATGTGAATGAATGAGTTGTAGTCGAACATGTGGGAAATCATCTCATTACCAATAAATAAAAAAATTGTTAATAGGCGCGAGGGTGGCCACCGATAAGGATGATGGTCCCAAAGATGCACAATACAATCTAGTGAGTGTGAATAAAAGGAGTTGATGTCGAACAGTCATAGAATAATTTGATCGAGAGCCAATAATGATAACCCCCAACCAAACACAAGGTGACCTGCCGCTGATGTTTGCAAGTACCCGGGTACTGATGTGTTTCTCAATCAATTTCCTAGATAAGATGTTGAAGTTGATAGGAAGAGATCTGTCGCAAGTTAGGCACTGAGGCATCCTACATCAGTCGACATGAAATGGGAAAATATTATTTTTTTAATGGAAATAATCAAGAGAAAATGGGAATAAATGACGACAAATAAGTTTTGGTATATGATGGCTTGTTTGATACAAGGAGCAATAAATAGAAGGATCCTCTTAAACAATAGAAGGCACTCTAATAGGGTACCAGGCAGCTTAGGCTTAATGAACACGAAAGAGTATCATGATTCACCAATGCAGGAACATTGGCATACGAGGGATAAACTCATAGATGGTAGGGTTCAGCTAAATGTGAGAGAGTTTTCTGGGAAGTGCCAAGTTCAAGATTTTGTTCTGCCAAATCGACCTTTAAAATGTAATAGAATAAGTATCCAGTTTGTCCAAATTGTTTCCACGTATGATTAATTTTAACGAGTTCAGATAGGTAAACGCGGTGATCTTTTCATATTTAGAGAGTTTGAAAAATATCATAGAAGAAAACTCCAGGGGGTACCCTTGTCATGTTTGATAACCAGGCACGACGAAGGGAGAATAGTAAGCCTGAAACAGTTCATTTTCCGTGAATTAGTCCATTAAATCCAAGAAATTGAGAAAGCTATGTTCAATGGACATCTTCCTCATTCTGTTATGAGCACGAGGAGATGGATTAAACTCAATTTTCTTCGTGAAATTTTAATGAGTCCAACGAAGAGAAAATCGATGCTCTCCGTGAATTTTTAACGAGTCCCACAGAGAAAAACTCTGTTACTTTTTCTGTTTAATGAGATTTGAAAAAGATTGAAAACAATGTCTCATATTTCTTCGTCGTAGTAGCTTAACAAGCCCAACGAGAAAAACTCATGGTTTTTTCAGTTTTACGAGCTAGAAAAAGTCCCTAAAAAGAAAGCTCATTGCTTCTTCGCATAATTTTAATGAGCCGGAAGAAGAGGAATCAAGGTTTTTCGGATTAACGAGCAAGAAAAATACCATAAAAAGAATTCTCAAAATTTCTTGATCTCTTTCTCATCAATAGAAGGATCTATATCAGGAATTTTCTTGTAAGACCAAGTAAAGACATCACGGAATTCCTTAAAAAGGGATGTGAACCATGCAATTTCTTCTAGATTGAAATCGGCTCCAATCTGAATGTTTTCCATGATACCCATTTTGACCGAGATATCTATGAGCATAGTCTTGGAAATTTTTCCCATGTTCCCTTCCGAATTGATAGTTTGAAAAATCGTGTAAGTGGAGGGAATGATCTCAGGTGGGTCAAAATATGGGATTTGAGTAGTGATCACATCCGAATCGAACATCGAAGCACGATGATATAACTCTCCCCAAGGTTGTTCTTCTAGAGACATGACCTCTCGAATAGCTTCTTCCATAGGCAGGACTTCATCAAGGTGATCTTTAGGAAGAACCATGATGGGTGGGAGGGTGGTACCATTGGTCGAAACCAAAGTATTGGAGGGTTTAGATGGAATTTGGATGGCTTGATAAGCCAACTCTGCCAGAGATAGCGGCATCAAATCTCCATAGGAATCAATGTCTGAAGGCACCGGTAGGATCCATGGATCGATAGAGCCATCTGAAATGGTGGATATCATTTCAATCGTATGTGGAACCTTAGGTGGCTGGAGAGGAAAGCAACCCATCAGGGAAGGTGCCTTCATAAGACTGGTGCCGATGCTAACGTACGAGTCAGGAATGCCTCCTACTAGAGGTACAGTGCTACTTGGTAACATGGAATAATCAAGAGTGCAAAAGGATAACTGATCCACTGTGACTATTTTCCCATCCAATGGAAAGAGGATGAGTTGGAAGACCGAAGAGATAATGGAAGTCATTGCGTAAGACAAACTACGACCCAACAACAGATTATAGTTGAGATGATTAGGCAGATTTGCAAGCCAAGTGACAGGGTAACATCAAACCAACTTTGGAGTCCTAGGACCTAGTCTTCCTGGACTCAGAGAGGGCTCTCTCTATTTGTGCAAAGGATGTAAACTTTTTTTCTTTCTATGTATCTGATTTTAGGCTAGTTGTTAAGTATTTTTTGGTTTGTTTTAGGTTTTTTTGAGGGAGAACTAATCAAAGGATAAATAGATAAAAATATTGTCAGATCAACTCGGCTATGGGGTCGAAAAAGTCGAGAATGCCTCAAATGGTGGACAAGGTATATTGAAGGGCCGATTTGGTCGAGTTAAAATGGATTCTTTAGGTGGAGTGAAATGGGATGGACACTAGGTTTGTGAAGGACAAAGAGGTTTAAGCATAAATATCTTTACAACAGACATCTGTGTGGTAGGGCTAACCATTAATCATTGTAAATGAAACTTTAAACTGATAGATGCATACAATAAACATTCAGGCGATACATAGTAGTATAAGACCCTATAACTTTGGGGAAAACAATCAAGACAAACAAAAAAATCAATATATGAAGAGGGAACTCCTAAACATCATATTTTAGCTATCGGGAACATTGAACTAAGATTGCAGAGCATAGACAAAGGGCAAGATTGACACAAGACCTCTTTGGTTCAACTAGGAAAATCAAACATTCAAAGAAAGGTTTCAGTAATGGGGTTTTGGTTAGCTATGAGTAAACAGGGCATACCATGAATCATACTATATAGCATACATAATAACCATTAATGAAATTGATAACAAGTTCTTCAAGTATCAAAGAGCAGTTAAGAATTATTTGACATAACTAAGAAAGAAGACAAACATAGAAGCTATAATGAATTAGGAAACTTGAGGTGCCTCCATGGGCATGTCTCAAATCTATTATTTACTCTCCTAAAACAAGGAAGAAGCATGATAACATGTATGATAAACTAAGGAAACATAACAGATAAGGAACACTATACCATTTACCAAGTCATGGAATCCTACAACAGTCCTCTTCCACCATCCAAAACACATAAGAAATTATCCACTTCATGAGACAAAGTATTTTTTCCAAGCTTGTAATACTGTGTATTGCTCTATAACATCAATTTCAGCCCCATGATACAATTAAATCTCTTGGAATATATAGGCTAAAGAGAAATAAACTATCCAAGATCATCTTGAAGGCCATTGGCCTATTGCAAATATCTGATTTTGTCCTTGAGGCTTTGCAAAGCCCAAGGCACAAAATATCTTCAAAAATATCTAGAAAATGCTAAAAATGGAAATAAAATTTACTTTTCATGACTGAAAATGGCTAAAAAAGGCTTAAATCACATTTAGATGAGCATCTTCAGAAATCTGCCTTTTTTGCCAAAATGCTATAGGAACGTAGTAGTAGAAAATGTCTTGTCTTGTAGACAACGTTTGAGGGACCTCCCGATGTCGAAACGAGGCCTGTGATGGCTCGTTAGAAAGCCTTGGATGTCTAGTTTTTGGAACTACTTTATTTTTACCAAAATTATCCCTGGAAATATGCCAAAAGGTGGACTGAGTGAAAAAAAATAAAAAAGTAGCCCTTGCTGATATGTGAGGTAGAAAGTTAAAAAATCATTGTTTTTGCCTTTTTGGGGGACCAAAACACCTCCTTTGGATCTCAAAATTTATGAGTAGCTACCCTGAAATTTATTCCATCCAAAAAAATGACTTTCATGAGCTGAGGATGCTCCTAGCACACATGGCAACGTCTTGAAAAATGTGCAATTAGGGCCAAAAAACATAAAAAACAAAATCATGTCAAAATTTGCTCAATTTTGGTGAGAAAGATCCTTATGGGTTATTAGAAGCATGAAAGGAAGCCGAGGCCAAGATTTTGAGCCCAAATATGCCTTTCTCCACTTTTTCTAGTGGGCGCCTCTTTCAGGCAGCTTTGAGCCTTTCTTGAGAAAGTTTGAGCTTTCTTCAGGAAAATTGGTTCAACTTCTTGTAGTGCCCAGTCATCTTCTTTTGTAGACTCAAATATCTGCTAGATTTCTCTAATTTATCCTCTAAATTCTTGTTGGCCCTTTCAATCGATGATTGTTTATCATTTTCTATTTCTTGGGCAAGCAATTGAGTGAGAGGATAAGATGGAACAAGGGTTGCCTCTTCTTCCATTTTTTTCTCCAAAGCTTTCCTGAGACCCATAGTCCTAGGCCTCTTTCTCATTGGCTGCTCTTCTTCTTCAGTATCATCAAATTCGCCCATAAGCTCTACAAGCTTGATTTGTGCTTTGTAGGCTTCCCTTTTGTATTTGAAAGCCCGCGCCTCATAAAATGCCATTTGACCACTCATTTGTTTGTTTTGCATGTGTAGAACATGTATGAGGTCCTTTGACCTTTCTAGATCAACTTGTAGGTCATGAATTTTGGCTTCTCTATTTTTCAAAAGAGCCTCAAGAATTCTAACTTCGTCATCCCCAGCATCACTGTCTATCTGTATGATGTCAAGCTCCCTTTACTTTTCATGACTACTCTCCTACTGTTCCTCTTTTTCTTTACCCTTGCTTGGGTAGATTTCTTGGTCCTTTTACTCTTTGGAAATTCGACAATACTCTTCTTAGGCAGTTTGCCTCTACTTCTTAGTGCTCTTGTGACATTGCTAGTAACTGCTGGAGTGATCTTCTTCTTTGCAGATCTAGTTTTTTTAGGCTTCACTACTTCTCGAGGAAGAGTCATGGCCCCTTGCCTAGGAAAGGCAGCTAGCACATGCTCTTGGCTATGTTGAGGAGAAGAGAGAGGAGGTTTCATTACTTTCACTTGCTCAACTTTGTCCTTGATTTGGTCTTGGCTTCCCTTAGGATTGTTTTGGTCTATTTTCTCCATGTTGTCCCCTTCGAAATGCTCACTGTTTGGTGTTTGCTTGGCCATCATCGTTGCTTGCTTGAGGGTTGTCATGTTTCTCATCCTTAGTGTCTCTTTGAGGACTGTTATGACCCTCATCATCACTGTTTTGGCTGCCACTTTGTTTGTTTTCTTGAGGATTGTCTTGTTCATCTCTATCACTGCTTTCTTCATGACTATTGTGTTCTTTACCTTCATTATTTTGTCCCTCATTACCCTCATTCTTACTGCTGTGTTGGCTGTCATCATGTTCCTCTTCATGACTGCTATGCTCACCATAATTTTGTTCATGCTCACCATCAATTCCTCCTTCCATACTGTCATGCTTAGATTCTTTACTTTGTCCCTCATCATCACTAGTTTGCTTCTTGTCACTTTGTCTTTCCTCATCACTGCTTTGCTTAGATTTCTCCTTTTCACTCTCAATCATAGGGGATTTTTTCCTTTTAGGAGTGGATTGACTAGAAGAGGGAGAGACATGGTGAGTAGGTGGTGAGGGAGGCGCATGAGATGGGCCATCAGATGAAGAGGCCATAGTAAAATCTGGATGGGAGATGAAAGAGTCCCAAGAAACTCCCTTTTTCTCAAGTTGATGGAGGATGATGATCTTGATAAGGGAATGATGAAATAAACAAGCTTGTTGTTGAGCAGAGGGCTTCTTTTGGAGAGTAAAGGCCATCTTTTCAATGCTTCTGTAGAGGAAGAAAGGTAGGTTCATCAACTGAGTTCTTATGAAATGCATAAGAAGCTTGATGTGATAGGCATAAATCTAGGAAAACCTCCCTTCACATGTGAAATAATTCATGATGACTTTCATGAGGGGGGCATAGCTGCTCAATAAGTGAGAAAAAGGGAAAATAGCTTGGCAAGCATCTTGATGGTCTGGTTTTAGAAAGGGTTTATAGTGATTTAGATCTAGGTATGCTTTTTTGAACCACTTTTCTCCTATATAGGGGATCTTAGTTGCTTTGGAGATAGCCCCAGGAGTGAGTTTGAGGTCTAGACCTACTAGATGGACATGCTTTCCTTGCAGCCTTAGGGAAAAAAATTGTGTTAAGGGAGGGTAACTGGTGACCTCCTGGACATTTTGGAAAAAATCAAGGCAGCCCACCTCATGGAAGTTAAAAAGAATTGAAGGGGATTCATTTACTTCTTGAGCTATAAAAGGCTCAAACCTATTGTGATATCCACTCCTGCAGTCCTTCTTTGGAGGAATTTTCACTTTCTGATACCCTTCACTGAATTACCAAACAAGACCTTGAAATGTACTGAAAAATAGACCCCTTCATTGAGCACTGCTTTTCTCTCTAGTTGGCAAACAAGTATTTGTTAAATGAAAACAAATTTACTTCTCTAGAACTGTGTTTTGATCAAAGAGGCCTTTAATAATATCTATTTGTGGTTTTTTAAGACAAGTCCCCCTTTTTTTTTGACACAAAAACTCTTTCCCCTCAATCACTGGATTTTTGAAATCACTGTTTAAGATGTGAGAAAACCCCTTATAGATTGGTCAAAACTCTTTCTTAATCACTGCCTTTCTCTTTTTTTTAAACAAAGAAGGCACTCTTGAGAATCACTATGTTTCTCCCTTGAGTAATCATTGTTTAAGAGACTCCTCTAAAACTGATAACAAACCTTTCCTTATCATTGTTTCTCTGTGACTTTTAAACAAATAGGGTCTCCTTAAAAATAGCTATAATTATTCTTTTGAAAATTACTGTCCTTCGTTTGAAATCTCTGTTCTTTCCTAGGCTGGAAAATAAGATATGTTTTGAGAGTAAACTGTGCTCTTTTTCTCTTAATTACTCAAAACTATTTCAAACTGTCAATAAGCCCTTATCCCCCAGTCACTTTCCTCTGTGATGATCTTAGAAAGAAAGTTCTTTTTGGATGAAGGTTGGTTTGTTTCTCAACAGCAATATCTTCTCTTGTTACTGAGTAAAAGGTATTCAAAAAAAACTTTGTTTTCTCTCTATTAGACTGTGTTTATCCTTAACTACTCACAGCAAGAAACCCCTCTTAAACTGACAAACAGAAATTCCTCCTTTAACACTGTTTCTCTGTATCTAAATAAACATGGCAATCTCAAAAATAACCGTGTTTTTATTTAAGCCCTATGTTTGGCTTCTTGGTTTGACAAATAGGTCCTTTACAAACTAACAGATGTCTAGCCTCTTTTTACTGATCTTCTTCTTTAGAATTTTTTATTTTCAAACATATCAAAACTTCTTGCCAAAACATATAAATACCTCTTTGTATGTCTTTAGCTGTAGTTGGAGATGAGTTCTTTGTTGAAGATTTGACCTTGGCGCCTTGGAAATATTTGGCAAGTTGATACAAACTGCTTTAGTATTGGCCCGGGCAAGCAAAACCCACATTCAGAAGTGGTCCGGGAACCAATCCGTTCAGAGGTGGCCCAGGTGGGTAAAAAATGGGTTGTTTTTTTTTAGGAGCAAAAGAGGATGGCCAAAGGTGCTGGTCAACTTTGTAGAGTTTGCTAAGCTAGAATGAGTAAAATGGCACAAGTTAGGCAGGAAAAATCAAAGGCATGAGTGAGAAAAAAGTTGGGAGGATGAGGGTGTCGTGTTCAAGAATGGTTGCTGGGTTGTTCAAGGATGGCCCGGGCACCAGGCACAGGAATTCCATGCAACCACACAGGCATGCCACGCTGTGTGCAACGTTAAACTGCCAACACCTACAGGCGTGCAGCGCAATGTTACAGGCATGTCGTGCGTTCAAAAAGTTCAAACACTCTCAAAAAATCATTCTTTTCTCCGTGACTGGGTTTGCAAAATTATGATGAACGTTGGCTTGAGCTTTCTTATGCCTTGTGAGGCCTTCAAAACTCCTCCCCTCCTTTATTATTTTAAAATATGAACTCACCTTTTTTGGCATTGTGCCTTTCATTGCCCCTTTGAAAACTATCCCTTAAAACTTGAGACTTGAACTTATCATCTGATTTAGAATACCTTAAAAAAAAAACTATTTGTTTCCATCCATACATTGGTCTCTTATCGTTTGAAGGAGGTTTTATATGAAAATTTACTAATGCAGTCTCTCAAAATCACCATGTAAATCCACTTTTTTTGAAGTGGTTAGGGTATTTTCACCATGATTTGGTATTTTTTTTGTATGATTAAGGAGGCCTCCTAATCATGATTTGATCTCATGATTTTTACCAAGGAGGTCATTCTTTTAAAACCACTACTGCAGCCTCTCAACACCATAATCAATCTTCTATTTTTTATGAAGTGAAGGAGATCCTAAACCATGTGTCTTCTCTGTCTCTTTGAATGAATCATTAGGGGTAAACATTTACCTTTTCCACTTATTCATGAAGGAGGTCTTCAACCATGATTTGACACTTTGCTTGTTTTTGAAGGAGGCCATTGTTGAAATCTCTCAAACCAACTGTCCTCTTTATCATGTGACTTTTCTTATGGTAAGTGTCCTTGTCTCAAAAGCATTGTTAACCCTTTTAAGAGTGAATAACATGATTAGTAGATGATGAGGGCTTGCTATTAGGCATTGTGGACTAACACTTTCTCTTGACTGTGTATACATATTCTATTTTTCCTGAAGAAAATATTTGCAAATGTGACCACTTATGCTCATTTTGAATCATTGTTGGGCCCTTAGCTCATGATGAAGGAAGCCTTCGAACAATGACAGTTCACCTATCTTAACCATGTGCCCACTATCTTTTAAATGAGGTGAAAAAAATAACTCTTGGCGCATGCCCTTCATTCATAATTTGGGGGGTCAGTTATGATAAACCATAATGGATCTATAAAATAAAAATTCCCTTTTCACATACACCTTCTATGTGAATGCTTCTCTATACCAGTTTGTAGAAATGACTAGAAACATAGCTTGGTCTACCAATTTTACCATTCAGATGAGGCTGCTCTTAGTCAAAAACTCCACCCTTGGATTATAATTTGAAGGAGGCTTTTCTAAAAGAAGAGCATAGCCTTTTTAGCACCATCATGTCACTGCTTTGCTTTTGATGTGAAATAGCCCCTTAACTTATAAAATTTCATTTTTTTTACCACATTTACTCAACTGGTCTTATCAACGGAGACTTTATCAAACACAACATTGAACCTGGGTGATGCATCCACTATTCATATTTGGAGGAGGTGGCGCAAAACAACATCCTGAAGCTACCTAAAAACATGCTGACCCTCTGCTTGTTTGTGAAGGAGGTCACATCAATGTTTTTCTAACCCTCTACTTATAATTGAAGGAGGTTATCATCATTGTGTTTCTAACCCTCTACTTGTCATTGAGGAGGTTATATTAAACACAGGATCTTCATCTATTTTAATCACTATACCTTTCTCTGTATGTTTTCTTGAAGAATGTCAATAGGAAACAAAGTGAAATTTGACATTTATCATTTGATAAAATCACTTGAACCTAATGTCCTCTTGCTTTATGAGGCCTTGTCTGATATGTATATCCTTTTGTAAAATATCACTATGAACACAAAACTAGAAGAAAAGTGACTTGTATATTGATCTGGATTTATGCAGGAACGTAACAGAATAAACATATAACCATAAATATAGAGATGTAGCGGAAATAATGTTGGAAATATGATGCAGAGTGTTGTCCTTGATGGAAAACCACCTGATGAAGTTATTCTTGACCTGATGGACTTGGTAAAAGATGTAAATCTGATGTGAAATGATATGATGCTGAGTGTTGTCCTTGAATGGCAACCCACTTGATGAAGATGATGGCAACTTACTTGATGAAGTTTGTGCTTGATAGAATATGTTCTTGATGAAGTAAATCTGATGTATCTACAGTGAGTAACAGAAGGCAATGAAGAAAGGAATTCAGCATGTGCTAAATCTATGGTGAAAAGAGTATGTCTCAAGGAATACACGGATCTGTCTAGGTGAAGTCGCGTATGCACGCGGGAAACAACGTTCCAAGTTGTGTATGGGAAAAAGCGCTCATAAAGTGCAAAACCAGGGGTAACTACCATGGTATTGACCCATTGTATTGGGTAATGATTCGTCTAAATGACCCCGTCCAGGAATACCATCGAAAGTAATGTAGTTTTGGGCTCATGGTATTGAAAAAGGGGCTCATGGTATTGAGAAAGGGTAAACCTATATAAAGAGAAGAAATTCATTGCGCAAATCATAAGCGTGGGTGCAAGATGTCTGAGCTTGAATGAATACTTCTCTCTGAAGTATATCTGAATGGAAAGGGTTACAGTTGAATGATAGATCTGAATGTATGATGCACCAATGATGATGAAGGGGATTTAGATCTGAATTGTACTTGTATTTGCTAGATCTATTGGAGGATTGGATCTGTGATGAGGCGAACATCTGTCTGAGGTAAAGGGTAAAATCTGAAGTGATGTATTTGTTGTGAAGAATTGCAATGACATAAAAGTCTGAAGAACCATACGCTAGTTCGCCGAAGAGGAAGCACATATATATGCGGCTTCGCTGAAGAAAAAACGCATATGCGCAATGAAATTGGATCTATAATATGTACAGAAGTATACACTGGTTTGTGTGAACGAAAGCGCGTATATACGCGACATCAGTGAAAGGAAAGCGCGTATGCAAACTAGGGTTTGGTGAAGTCTCTGGTAAGAAATGTCTGATCTGTTCTGCTATGTTACTTCTATCTATATTCTACAGTTCTGAGTTGTCTGTATCAGTCTGGTTGTATGATTGAGCTTAAGTATGTGGAGTGGGTCCAGTCTGAAAATATGATGAAATGTGGCCTACAAGTTCTGCTCTTTTAAACTTATTGGATCCAGTGTGAAAATTGATGAAACGTGGTCCCTAAAGGTGCTGAGGGTTGTAGCCTTCAGTCAGGGGGTTGTAGCTCCCTTCCAGGTGAGGCTGGTAAACGAGAGCAGGGGGTCGTAGCTCCCTTCCAGGAGAGGCTGGTAAACGAGTCAGGGGGTTGGAAGCTCCCTTCTAGGAGAGGCTGGTAAACGAGCGCAGGTGGGTGCCTGCGTGCTGGTAGGAGTCTGCACCAGCACATATGTTGTAAGATGTTTTCTCTATAATAAAATATTGAAGGCTGAGCAACTGCAGCGGTGGTTTTCTCCCGACTTGGGTTTCCACCTAAAAATCCTGGTGTTCATGTGTGATGGTTTATTTTGTTGTTACTACACATGTATACTGTTAACTTAACATCAGATGACTGAATAGTGCAAAGAACTAAGTTAATAAATATCTGCATTTTAGATATCTTCTAATACGCGAGTTGCATGAAGGATATCTGCGTATATACGCGAGTTTACTAAAGGAAAGTAGCGTATGGGTTTTAAAGAGTGCAAAAGTAAAAAGTTTTGAATATGCTGTAAATACTGATTCACCCCCCATCTCAGTATTTTTCCCAACAATTGGTATCAGAGGAGGTTCTTCTGCAGAAGCTTGATCGCTTGAAGGAGATTCGTCGCAATGGGAAGTCAAGAAGGAGAAATTTCTATCAAGCCACCTCTATTCAATGGAAGAAATCTGATATTATGGAAGGTACGAACAAAAGCATATCTGCAAAGTCTTGGTGCAGATGTATGGGAAATCGTGGAAGAAGTTTATCAATACCCGGCAAGTATTCCTACTGATGCAGCAGAAAGAAAGAAGTATGAAATCAATGCCAAAGCAGTGAATGTTTTATTAGGAAGCATGTTTGAATCAGAATTTGCTAAAGTAATGCAGCTACATTCAGCAAAAGAAATGCAGGAGCAAGATCCAGCCAAAAGAACATGTTTCCTCAAGCTCTAAAGGTGGAAAAAGAAAGAACCGCCTGTTGAAAATTGTGGGATAGAGTTATTTGCAGAAGGTGAAGAAAATCAATGGTACATTGATAGTGGGTGCTCAAGACACATGACAGGTGACAAAAGAAAACTCCTTACGTATAATCCTCTAGAAAAGGAAAAGAAAGTTACATTTGGAAATGATACTCCTGCTGTAATTAAAGGAAAAGGGTCAGTATTTCTAAAAGAAAAGGTGAAAGCTAAAGATGTCATGTATGTGGATGGATTAAGGCATAACCTGTTAAGTGTAAGTCAAATGTGTGATCAAGGAATAGAAGTTGTTTTTAGTTCAAAAGAATGTGCGGTTCGTGATCTTGATACAGGTAAAATTATCATAAAAGGGAAAAGAAATCCAAGCAACCTGTATGTACTGAAAAACTACAAAGATTAGTGTTACTTGAGAAAATCTTCAGAAAATTGGCTATGGCATAGAAGGCTGGGGCATCTGAGCTTTTCACAAATCAACAAAGCAAATAGACTTCAAGCTTTTCGTGATCTTCCCAATATTAATCCACCAGAAAATATCATATGCGAATCTTGTCAAATCGGTAAGCAGACCAGAGTACGATTTAATGCCAAAGAAGGATCATCAAGTAAGCATCTTGAACTCATTCATACTGACTTATGTGGACCTATGAGGAAAAATTCACTACGAGGGGAAGAATACTATATCTTATTTATTGATGATTACTCTAGAATGTGTTGGATCGGGTTCATGAAACACAAAGATGAAGCATTTAAAAAATTTCAGAGCTTCAAAGCACTGGTTGAAAATGAATTGGATCTAAAAATCAAGTGTCTTAGATCTGATCAAGGTGGAGAATATACATCAAATTAATTCCTTGAATTTTGTGAAAAACATGGCATAAAAAGACAGTTCTCTATAGCTGGCACTCCACAACAAAATGGCGTAGCAGAGAGAATGAATAGAACAATTCAACAAATGGCTAGAGCTATGCTTAATGACTCTGGAGCACCTGACACTTTCTGGGCAGAAGCAACTCATACAACAGCAAACATTCACAACAAAGCACATGTTCGGGTAAACAGTGATAAAACTCCATATGAACTCTGGTATGGAAAATCTCCCACTGTAAAGCATTTTAGAGTTTTTGGAAGCAAATGTTTTATCAAAAATAATGATGAAAAGCTTGGCAAGTTTGAACCTAGATCAGATAAAGGAATATTTCTTGGTTATCCATCTTCAAGCAAAGCATACAAATGTTATAATGAAAGGCTTAGAAATATTGTTGAATGTATTGATGTTGTTATTGATGAGTCTCCTGCAGCCCCTAAAGAAGAAAATCAAACAACAAAAGAAGATGATGGTGACTTATTCCCCTCTACAGTAAATAGAAATGATATAGACAGTGAATCCAATGAAGAACCTGAAAATGATCTATCTGAAAAATCTCCATCCAGATACGTTCAAAAGAATCATCCTGAATCTCAAATTTTGGGAGACAAGGAATCAGGTGTACGAACAAGGAGAACTCTTGTGGGATCTTCTAGTCATCTGGCACTTCTATCCACAATTGAACCACTTAATTTCAATCAAGCTAGCAAAGATGAAAGTTGGAACCAAGCCATGAATGAAGAACTTGATCAAATTAAAAAGAATGACACTTGGGATTTGGTACCAAGACCACATGATAAAAATGTCATTGGAACTAAATGGATTTTCAAGAACAAGTTAAATGAGAATGGGGATGTTGTAAGAAACAAAGCTAGACTGGTTTGCAAAGGGTATACTCAACAAGAAGGTATAGACTTTGAAGAATCTTTTGCTCCTGTAGCTCGACTTGAAGCCATAAGAATGTTTCTTTCTTTCTCAAGCTATCAAAAAATCAAAGTTTATCAAATGGATGTTAAATCTGCTTTTCTTAATGGTGATCTAGAAGAAGAAGTATATATAGAAAAACCGGAAGGATTCATTTTGGGAAATGATGAAAATATTGTTTGTAGACTTAAAAAGGCTCTGTATGGTCTCAAACAAGCTCCAAGGGCATGGTATTATCGTCTTGACAAATATCTTCATCAACAAGGATTCAAAAAGGGATCTGCTGATAGCAACTTATACACAAAAGTTGAAAATGATAAACTATTGATTGTAGTTGTATATGTTGATGATATCATTTTTGGGAGTAACGAAGAATCTATGAGTCAAAAATTTTCTTCTGTCATGCAGCAAGAATTTGAAATGTCTTTACTTGGGGAACTAACATTTTTTCTTGGCTTGCAAGTGCATCAATCTGCAGATGGTATATTCCTGTCACAAGCAAAATATCTTAAGCAAATTCTGAAGAAGTATGGCATGGAAGAATGCAAACCTGTAAGTACACCAATGATAACCGGATGCAATCTCAGTTCTCATGATGATTCTCCTCCAGTGAATCAACCAGATTACAGATCAATGATAGGAAGCCTACTTTATCTCACTGGGACTAGACCAGACATTATGCATGCTGTTGGGATTGTTGGATGATTCCAAGCTAATCCAAAAGAGTCTCACCTTCAGGCTGTTAAAAGAATATTCAAATATCTACAAGGAACTCAAGACTTTGGTCTATGGTATCAAAAGAATGCTGATCTTACTCTTCATGCTTACACTGATGCAGATTGGGCTGGAAGTGTTGATGATCGGAAAAGCACTAGTGGTGGTGCATTCTATATGGGACCCCGGTTAGTATCTTGTTTCAGCAAAAAGAAAAATTCTATTGCCTTATCTACCGCAGAAGCAGAATATGTGGCTGCTGCATCTTGTTGCACTCAACTCCTTTGGATGATGTAAACCTTACAATATTTTCAAATCAAATGTACACTTCCTGTCCCCATTAAGTGTGACAATACAAGTGCCAACAGTATTTCAAAGAATCATGTTATGCATTCAAATACCAAGCACATTCCCATCAAGTATCACTTCTTACATGAACAAGTGCTTGAGCAAACCGTGAAGTTGGAGTATGTTCCCTCCAAAGAACAAGTTGCTGATATCTTTACCAAACCTCTGCCCAGGGAAGCGTTCGAGTATCCAAGACGGAAGCTGGGAGTGTTCTCTGCCAGTCAAAAGAACAAATCTGTATAAATTTAGATAATGGCATTGGATACGCGGGTTTCATGAAACACAGTCGCGTATATACGTGAGTTCCTGCACATAAAACCGCGTATGTTTGATTGCTGACAATTGGTTGGAGTCAGCTCTCTTTAGCACAGCTGCAGTGTTGTTTGGTATCTCTGATACTGTTTGGTATCTCTGGTGGTGTTGCAGTTCTCATAATTCTATTTCTAATGTTTTGATAAAGATGCCTTGATGATTTGTTGGTGAAAATGTTCAGGATGCACAAACGAAGGGGGAGCCTTAGTCATATGGAAAGGATGCTTGGATGCACAGATTCAGGGGGAGCATTAGCTTTGCTGAGTATAATGCATTGTTGGCATTATGATGGTTCTGAAATATGTTCTCTTTCTTGAGGACTTTCTGGTGTTGGTCATAAATGGTCATATTTGTAATTTGATGAAAAGATCTTATTGAGACCCATGATGTAAAATTGTAATATTTAGTCATGTAAGGACTTGTCAAATTTGTAAACCCACTTGGTTGGGTAGCTGAGTCAAATTTTGTAAACCCACTTGGTTGGGTAGCTGAGTCAAATTTGTAAACCCACTTGGTTGGGAACTTGAGTCTCATATGTAAATTCACTTGGATGGATATTTGATGTAAGTATGAGTCATTGGTGATAGGAAAGTCATAGAGTCATGTACTTAATTGGAAAATATGTTTGAAGATTCAGCATGAACTCAGGGGGAGCTTGGTCACCTCAGTATATATCAGATCTGCAGAACGCTTCTTCCACATGAGGAGAAAAGGGGGAGAGTATGTTGATTGTTGATCCGCCCTTTGCCCTTGATGTCAAAGGGGGAGAGTGACATGGTGTTTGAATGAAGAGAAAGAATGGTGTCAAAAATGGAGAGAGTGACATGGTGTCATTGTATTCTTAATGTACCTATCTGTTGTGGTGACCAAACACCATCGTGGTTGCCATCAAGTCCAAAGGGGGAGATTGTTGGCAATATGATGAAGAGTGTTGTCCTTGATGGAAACCCACTGAATGAAGATGAAGACATGAGATTGTTGACATGTGTTGTCCTTGATGGAAAACCACTTGATGAAGTTATTCTTGACCTGATGGACTTGGTAAAAGATGTAAATCTGATGTGAAATGATATGATGCTGAGTGTTGTCCTTGAATGGAAACCCACTTGATGAAGATGATGGCAACTTACTTGATGAAGTTTGTGCTTGATAGAATATGTTCTTGATGAAGTAAATTTGATGTATCTACAGTGAGTAACAGAAGGCAATGAGGAAAGGAATTCAGCATGTGCTAAATCTATGGTGAAAAGAGTATGTCTCAAGGAATACGTGGATCTGTCTAGGTGAAGTTGCGTATGCACGCAGGAAACAACATTCCAAGTCGCGTATGGGCAAAAGCGCTCATAAAGTGCAAAACCAGGGGTAACTACCATGGTATTGACCCATTTTATTGAGTAATGATTCATCTAAATGACCCCGTCCAGGAATACCATCGGAAGTAATGTAGTTTTGGGCTCATGGTATTGTTTTGGCTCATGGTATTGAAAAAGGGGCTCATGGTATTGAGAAAGAATTGACTATATAAGAAGAAAATTGTTATTGCAAATCATAAGCGTGAATTGCAAGATGTCTGAGCTTGAATGAATACTTCTCTCTGAAGTAGATCTGAATGGAAAGGGTTACACTTGAATGATAAATCTGAGTGTATGATGCACCAATGATGAAGAAGGGGATCTAGATCTGAAATGTGCTTGTATTTGCTAGATCTTTTCATGGAATGATTAGATACGTGATGAGGCAATCATGTTGTACGAGGTGAAGGGACACTTCTGAAGTGATGTATACATTTGTGAAGAATTGCAATGACATAAAAGTCTGAATAACCATACGTTAGTTCGCCGAACAGGAAGCGCGTATATACGCGGCTTCGCTGAAGAAAAAGCGCGTATGCGCAATGAAATTGGATCTATAATATGTACAGAAGTATATGCTGGTTTGTGTGAACGAAAGCGCATATATACGCGACATCAGTGAACTGAAAGCGCGTATGCAAACTAGGGTTTTCTGAAGTCTGTGGTAAGAAATGTCTGATCTATTCTGCTGTGTTACTGCTATCTGTATTCTACAGTTCTGAGTTGTCTGTATCAGTCTGGTTGTATGATTGAGCTTAAGTATGTGGAGTGGGTCCAGTCTGAAAATATGATGAAATGTAGCCTACAAGTTGTGCTCTTTTAAAGTTATTGGATCCAGTGTGAAAATTGATGAAACGTGGTCCCTAAAGGTGCTGAGGGTCGTAGCCTTCAGTCAGGGGGTTGTAGCTCCCTTCCAGGTGAGGCTGGTAAACGAGATCAGGGGGTCGTAGCTCACTTCCAGGAGAGGCTGGTAAACGATTCAGGGGGTTGGAGCTCCCTTCCAGGAGAGGTTGGTAAACGAGCGCAGGTGGGTGCCTGCGTGCTGGTAGGAGTCTGCACCAGCACATATGTTGTAAGATGTTTTCTCTATAATAAAATATTGAAGGCTGAGCAACTGCAGCGGTGGTTTTCTCCCGACTTGGGTTTCCACCTAAAAATCCTGGTGTTCATGTGTGATGCTTTGTGTGATGGTTTATTTTGTTGTTACTACACATGTTTACTATTAACTTAACATCAGATGAATGAATAGTACAAAGAACTAAATTTATAAATATCTGCATATTTAGATCTCTGCTAATACGCGAGTTGTATGAAGGATATCCGCGTGTATACGCGAGTTTACTAAAGGAAAGTAGCGTATGGAGTTTTAAAAAGTGTAAAAAAGTAAAAAAAATTGAATACGGCGACATAAATGCGTTCACCCCCTCTCGGTATTTTTTCCCAACAAATAACGGAGTTCATTTCATTAATAATAAAAATGAAATTTGCTTACAGACAGAATGGAAATAAAACTAGCTAGGGTGCTGGTAGCTATCTCTGAGAAGAGATGTGGCGGCTACAGGCCTCTGAACTGAGTTACAATGAGGCTCGAGGGCCTATTTTTTATTGAGAAACAATGGAGAACTCTAAACATCCAAAAACCTAACCCTAGGAGATGAAGCGCCAAAACTATGGGCCCCGTTTGGGTAAATTGGTGTTTCAACTTCCCAGAGACCTAACTTTGGCATACTATCTCTGTTTGACGCACATGGTACATCATTAGAAAGATCTATCCGAGGACTACAACTTTCGCCACGAATATCCATTCCGGAACGGAATGATATTCGTTGGAGGCGCGATGCCCAAAAAACATCGTTTAGGGCCTCAAAACGGCTCCGAAAGTTCAGGACCCGAAAAACTGCTAAAAATAGTAAGTTGTGCCAAAACTGAAAAACTGAAAGAGGCAATGGTGGGGCCCCAAGTGGAATAGGCGGGTGGCCACCAATATCCACCTGGATCATTCCTCCCCCCTTAGGAAGCAATGGTCCCCATTGTGTTGAGTTCCTCCATGATATGAGGAAACTTCTGTTGAACTTGGTCCCTGGTGAACCACTTGCCTTGGTGCAGGAGTTGGCCAACTTTGACAACCCGATACAGTTGGATCTTATGTTAGCGAGTGTTCTTTATTTTCATGTCCATGATACAATTTGTGGTGGCCTGTTCCATGCAGTATGGGTTTAACTCTGTTGGTGTGAGTTGTTCTACAATGTCAAAGGTGTCCAGTAGAGGTGGGAAGTAGGGACGAAGGCGGTCCACATTGAATACTGGGTGTAGACCAAGGAAATGTGGAATACTAAGCTTGAAGGCATTGTTCCCTATAGCCTTGGTGATGGTGTACGGCCCATATCGGAGCGGGCAAAGCTTGCGGTGAGGTCCAGTGAGGCGCTCCTTCTGCAAATGCAGCCATACTTTGTCGCCCACCTGGAAGTTGTGTGGCACCCGGTGTTGATCATGGCGCTACTTGTACTTCGCATTGGATCTGTCCAATATATCATGAACCTGTTGGTAGATGTGTTGAATGTGCTCGATGAAGCTACTTGCCTTTTCAACTTTTGACTGGACATGAGCTGAATCGACCTGAGCAGCTGCAAATGGCATGGCTACGTCAATGGGACATAGTGGCTGGAATCCCAAGCCCAATTGAAAGGGGATATGGCCAATTGAACTATGGAGAGCCCTGTTATAACTATTTTTTACATAGGGGAGGCTCTCGTCCCATGTGCATGGATGCTTTCAATTGTACATGCGCAGAATGTGTACAATCATTCTGTTGACGACCTCTGTATGGCCATATGTTTGGGGATGGAAAGCTGTGGACTTGGTGAGCTTTGTGTCCAACATTGACCAGAGGCTGGACCAAAATGTGCTGAGGAACCTTCTATCTCGATCTGATATGATAGAATATGGGATCCCAAAGTGCACCCACACTTGTTCAAAGAAGAGTTTAGCAGTGGCTTCTGCAGTGATATTCTTCTTACAGGCCGCCATAATGGCCATCTTTGAGAATCTGTCAACGACCACAAAAACATAGTCATTTCATTCTTAGTAGAAGGCAGGCCTAACATGTAATCCATGGAGATGGATTCCCAAGGTCGGCTAGGGGTAGGTAGTGGAGTATATAGGCCTTGCTTCTTGATGGTCGGTTTGGCAATGGCACAAGCAGTGCAGGATCTGATGTGCTTCTCGACATCCTTTCGAAGGTCCGGCCAATAGAAATACTTCTGTAGTATTGCTACTATTTTCTTGACCTCGAAATGCCCAACGACTCGGTTGTAGTGTGCTTCCCATATCATCTTGGCATGCTCGCTTGAAGGAACACAAAGGTGTCCCAGGTGACATAAAAGTGCATCTTGGAGGTGAAAATTTGGAACTTGCATACCCCCAAGAGTGCCTTGTAAGTGTGGCCGAATTCTGGGTCACTCTCATAGAGAAGCGGCCAATCAGAAGTCTCGTGCCCACAAGAGTTGAGCACGGTGGTGAGCGCCACGATCGGTGGTCGGCTGAGGCAGTCTGCAACATTATTGGTGCTACCCTTCTCGTACTTGATGTTCAAATGAAACTGTTGCAGATATGTGGACCACTTCTGATGGCGATCATTCTGCAACTTCCCTTGTGTCTGTATGAACTGCAAGGGCCGGTGGTCCGTGTGGATGATTGTTTCCTTCCCCAAAATGTAATGCTTCCATTGTCGACAGGCTTGCACAATGGAATACATTTCTTTGTCATAGGTGGGATACTTGCGAACTGTCTCAGACAATGTCTCACCGTGATATGCCACTGGATGTCCCTGTTGAGTAAGAACTGCCCCAATAGCATAGTCAGAGGCATCTGTCTCGATCTCAAATGGCTGCTGCAAGTCTGGTAAGGTGAGCACTGGGGCAGAACAGAGGCGATTTTTCAATTCTTTGAACGCCTTCTGTTGAGGTTCCGACCAAAAGAATTTTTCTTTCGCTCCTCCTTTGGTGACTTGACTCAAGGGCCAAGTGATATGAGAGAATCCCAACACGAATCTACGGTAGAAATTAGCAAGACCTGCAAACATAAGCCCATGATAGTGTCAGTTCACAATCCCTATCCATTTGATCTTAAGTGATCCACATGCACCCCTCTTTCAATAATGTATCCGTATACTGAACTGCGCCATGCCAAAACAAAAATTTTCCCAATCAATGTAACTTGTGTTCCCGCAGTGTTTGGAGGACTTGTCGGATGTGCTGAAGGTGCTCTTCCCAAGTCTTGCTGAAGATCAGAATGTCATCCAAGTACACCACTACAAATGAGTTGGTCAATGGCCACAAGATATCTTCCATCATCCTCATGAAGGTTGCGGGAGCATTCGTCAACCCGAAAGGCATGACTAGCCATTCAAAAAGGCCTTCCTTGACTTTGAAGGCAGTCTTCCACACATCAGAGGGTTAAATTGGTACCTGGTGATACCCAAACTTCAGGTCAATCTTGCTAAAATATTTTTCACCTTTGAGTTGGTCTAGAAGGTCATCAATTCGTGGGATTGGGTACCTATTCCGGACAGTGATCTTGTTCAGCGCCCGATAGTCAATACAGAGTCTCCACGTCCCATCCTTCTTTTGTACCAACACGATCGGGCTCCCACAGGGAGATGAACTTGGTCTGATGTGACCTTTCTGCCACAGCTCCTGAATCTGCCTCTTGATTTCATCATTCTCCAAAACAAAGCGCCGATAGATCGGTCCATTGGGTAGCGGCGCACCTAGGGTCAGATCAATCGGGTGCTTGACTTGACAGTGCAGAGGAACCCCTGTGGGTGAGGTGAAGATGTCCCCGTAATCCTCCACAACCTTATCCATTTTTTTTTGTCGTGCAGAGGAGCCCTGTCTAGAGGTCGTGGCCACAGTCTTCTTCTTGCCCTGGGGGCAGATCATCAGGAAAATGAATCTCCTGGTTTTGGAAATAAGCTTACTCCATTGTTTTGCAGTAACCACAGAGATAGCCGCAGGAGGTGGTACCTCTAGTATCCTGTACAACTTATTTCCCAAAGTAACAATAACAGCACGAGGTCGAGACTCTTACACAGCACGACACTTCCGCAAGTATGGTTGTCCTAATAATACATCAGAAACATCAATAGGAACAACATCACATAATACCTCATCCGTGAAGGGCTTGATGCTACAGGGAAGGCAACACCGCTCGCTGACGCGGAGATCTCGTCCTTGGTGAAGCCACCCGATGGTGTATGGATGTGGGTGAGCTATAGTCGGCAAGCCCAACTGCTTCACGGCGTCTACTGAAATGAGATTCTTTTGGCTCCCATTGTTGACAATGAACTGTACAGGGGAGCCCTTTACCCACATCTGGGAGTGGAAGAGATGTTCCTCCTCCTCTGGATCTTCCAGTTCCTCCTTCTGGATCTTTGTAGTGGCAACAGTGGCATTGGGCTCCGCATCAATAATCGGTTTCCCTTTTTCATTCCCCTTTTCAGGTTCTGTTTCAGAGTCGGAGCATGCATCTGAACTCAGAATCCCTCATCTTGGCCACTAGTGACTGCTTGGCCCGACACTCACTTGTGTTGTGAGTGGAGCTCTTATGGAACTCACACCACTTTCCTGTGTCCTTCTTTGGCTTTGCGATGCTCTTCTTTACTTGTGGCTTTGACGGGTTGTCTTTAGCCACCATGCCTTGGCTCTGTCCTTTGTTCTATGGTTTGGAGGCACCTTTCCCTTGCTTTTGATTCGCATATCTAAAGTCTCACTTCTTCTATTTGAATTTCTTCTCAATCTTGGCAGCATACTGGTATGTCGTACCAAGCGAGGAGATGTCAAGGAACTCCATTTCCTCCTGAATGTATCTGTGAAGATAGCTGCGATACTTTAGCACCAAATTTTTCTCTGAATCTTTGATACCCAACTTTGTGTGCATGGTATGGAATAGATTCGTCAGCTCATGTACATCTTGATCCCTTTGTTGTCGTAGCGTGGTCCATTGTATGTACTTGTCCTCATAGCTCCCCACTGGATAGTACTGTTCCTTGACGGCGTATCAGAAAGAATTCCAAGTTGGTATGGCCGAGAACAGAGAGGGTTCTGTCTGGTCCTTGTTCTCACAGTAGGTTTCCCACCAGTCCTTAACATGGGGGGTAGCTTTGAGGAGTGAAAAAATAATCTTCTCCCAGTCTGAAAAGTCATGAACAGAGAAATATCCTTCTAATAGATTCAACCATCTATCTATTGCATCTGCGTCTATTTGACCCTCAAATATGGAAATGTCAAAATTTATTTGTACCTTAAAAGGAGTCACACCTCCAGAGTGGCTGCTGGATGCAGATGCACCGCCAGTGGGCAGCCGTTGAAGGATCTGAACAAAGTTATCCATCATCGCGTTCCTTTGTTTTTCCGAGGGCCTCCTCGAGAAATATTTTGATAGGATCTCTTGCTCCCTCATCTTTCTTTTCGTCCCACATGGGCTTCCGTCGAGGTTTGCGAGGCTGATCTTGCAAAGGTTCCACCAAATCAAGCCCTAGCTCCTTATACCCCGACCTCGTTGGGGACATGCAAAGAAGGATCAAGAAAAAGCAGACCGCTCTGATACCACTGATCTAGATTTATGCAGGAATGCAAAAGAATAAACATATAACCATAAATACAAAGATGCAGTTGAAATAACACTTCATTTTATTAATATCAATGAACTGAAATTTGCTTATAGACAGAATGGAAATAAAAATAGCTAGGGCGCTGGTAGTTATCTCTGAGGAGAGATGTGGTGGCTACAGGCCTCTGAACTGAGTTACAATGAGGCTCGAGGGCCTATTTATTATTGAGAAACAATGGAGAACCCTAAACATCCAAAAACCTAACCCTAGGAGATGAAGCGCCAAAAATATGGGCCCCGTTTGGGTAAATTGGTGTTTCAACTTCCCAGGGACGTAACTTTGGCATACTATCTCCGTTTGACACTCATGATACATCATTAGAAAGCTCTATCCAAGGAATAAAATTTTTTCCATGAATATCATTTCAAAACGGAATGATATTCGCTGGAGGTGCGATGCCCAAAAAACGTCGTTTAGGGCCTCAAAACAGCTCTGAAAGTTTAGGACTCGAAAAACTGCTAAAGATAGTAAGTTAAGCCGAAACTGAAAAGATGAAAGAGACAATGATGGGGGCCCAAGTGGAATAGGCAGGTGGCCACCAATATCCACCTGGATCATATATGGAGAGTTTTCGCTGCTAGACATCATTGAGCTATATTTTCCCTTGACTATGTTTTCAGAGGTATATTGAAATTTCCTTTAGCTAATTTTTCACATCCCAGGTTCAAAGTAACATAAGAAGCAGCTGTCTTCTTATTCCCTACATGATGATGCCCTTTGGAAAGATTAGGCAGCACTACTTTTGGAGGAGATTATGGAGCACTGCTGATCAGCATCACTCAATATTTTGTTATTCATGTGTCTTGGAGAATGATCTCTGTTCTTTAGGAAGCTTTTGAATTTAAAACCATATATATTAGTTACTCTTTACTCACCGCACTTCATATGCTTTATTGATGGCAAATCCCTTCAACATGAGAGACCTGTTTGAACTTGTCTTTTTTCTCTTATTTGCCTACTAATCATCATTCAATTACACCCCTAAAGAGATGTAAAAATAGATGCTTTTTGAACCTTGGAGAGCTCTTTTTGTGTTTCATGGAGATTATGCCTGATCTAAGCATATTTCTTCAGATAGTGACAAAACTAGTTTGATAAGAGATGATTTGGGATTGGCACTTTGAGGAGCCTCCGCCTACATCTCCATTCATGAATATGATCGGAGATTTGGGTGGTAGTGTCTTGGCGTAGGGAGGCTAAGAGTTCCATGCCAGTTTCGTAACTAATACGTAATTGGAAGTTCTTAAGAAATTTCATAGCTAAGGTGCCAAAAAAATTTACGGCCCCACGTGGTAACTCAATGTACCATTTGGCTACGTTGTCTGTGAGAGTGCGGGGGAAAATTTGAAGCTGGATACTATCATCCACCATGGAGTTAGAAATAAACCATAGATGAAAGGTGGTGATGTGCGTAGCTAGATCGTCCCCTTGTTTCCTGTCAAATTTAGGGATGTCAGACAAAATCTTGTGCGGTACTAGATGCCAGAGTGGGTTGTGGTTGATGGGATCGTTGGTTAGTTTGTAGATGTCGGGGATGCTTAGAGCTGCCAAAAATTACAATTGTGTGTTTTCCCCTAGATCTAGCCAATGAAGTATTGGCTGATCGTTTGGGTCGTAGGGTCTACCCATCAATGTGTTACCAATGGGATAAGTAAGACTTTGTTGATAAAAGTTCCCTGTGGGTGGGGGTGTAGGGGTGTATGGTTGCTGTCCGTAGGGTATGTGGTACTAAGGGACGAACTGTTGGTTTCCCCCAGTGTAAAAGTTACCCCCTTGCCTAAATTGAATTTGGGGTTGGTTGGCCCACATGGACACGATAGATTTAGCCAAAGGCATACTGCTATTCGTATAGTTAAGCAACGACATAGACCCTACACTTGAAGTTTGACTACTCAAAGGAAGATCGTTAACAATATGCTACCCTATTTTTCCCAATGTCTGTAGTAGTACTCAAGTGCCCCCCAACATATATGTGTTGGTGGCACCGCCCCCTAGCATGCTTGCCAAGGGGTTTGAACTCAGCAAAGGGTTCCAACCAAAAGGGTTGCTAAAAGGAACCGAAGTAGCACCGCTAGTGGGAGAGGAAACCATGGGTCCCGGAACAGTCAGAATAGGAGAAGATCCTGAAGGATTCAGAGGTTCATTGACAATTTTGGGGACTAGCGTGCTGGGATCAGGTATAGCCTGGCTACTGGGGTTGCCAATCGTTGGCGTAGAATTGAAAATCGACGAGGAAGATGGTGGCAGACTAGAGTTGTTTACCATCAGCATTGATCCCATAGGTAACAGTTGTGAAACAAATGTTGGTGTAGCCGAAGACATATCTTGGGCTGGTGTAACCTAAACTAACATGGGCCCCGACAGGTCAGTGAGAGGAGGATTGAAAGGAGGTACAACTCCTTCCATAAAAGGATCCTCTGGAAACTCCGTATGATATGGGGCTATGTTAATATCAGAGGTTGTCACTCGAAACTTCTCTTCCAAAGAAGGCACTGGCTCACCGGGACTCGAATCCTCCTTTGGTGTGGAGGGAGACCTCATTTTCATTGAGACAGATGGCGAGGGTCGAAGAACGACATGGTGACCTGTTTAATTTTAGAAAATTTTAATTATTTTTGATGTATTATAAAGTCTCAGTGATAGTAACCACACACCTAAAAAAGAAAAAAGAAAAAAGGACTTTCTAAAATCAATCAATGAGCATCCAGAATAGGGTGGCCCTATCTGAGCACTATCATTTGCTGGAGATAAAACATAGTATCACTATAGCATACAGAGAGGGTTGATCATAAAAATAGTTATGGTTACTCTAAAGCTTCACCCTAACCTCATACAATAGGTGTAAGAACTCTCATGAAGACAATTACCCTCCCAAATACCAAAGATAGGGTAGGTTCATCTATTTTAGGTACCAGGATAGCTTGTTGCAGTCACCTCTTCTAAGTCCCTAAAAATTTTGGCAACTAAAGATATCTCAAATCACAGACATCATCAGGGGGGTCACAGTCGTAGACAACACACTACATAGGCAGAACACCTAGATCCCTGATCTAGTTTCAACATCCTTGAAGGGAACCCCAATATATAGCATGCCTACTGAATGCACTCGAAGGTTGGCTACCCTCTCATGCACCCTGGTGTTGTCTTGCACTTAAATCCGATGATAGTGTAGTGGTCTCAATAATATGAGTGCAGTAGGATTTCAGTTTTTAATGACTCTAGTTTCAAGTTTTGAGATCTTGGGTGGTTTTCTCACTTCTCCTACCCCAAGATCCTATCCTGAACTACTATTGGTGTGAGCTCAGAAAAATTTATATGAATAATTTTATTATCGCTTGATTCTTAGTGTACTTGATTATTATTCTTGCAGTGGGGGAGTGGACGTATGAAATGTGATGAGACTCTGACTCAAAAACCATGCAGAAACATGCTCTAAATATTCAATTCAATGAAGAGTTTATTCTACAAGGAGAGATTCTTTCAACATTTGTGCACCAAACATTCAAATAACACAGTTCAACTTTAAAGATTCAGACATATATCTATCTTCTCTTAACATCCTTTTAACCAAAAATATTCAGAATGAATTCAGCTAAGTTCAGAAAACTAAAAAAAAATTCTTCTTCAAAAAGTAAATGATACTGACATTAAATTTTTAAACAAGAACTAAAGAAAAAAATTCTAACTAGTGATCAAGCAAAGGGATCCAACAAAAGAAGCTAATTTGGTGCCAATAACTCCACAGCTAAATGGAAACACGACAGAGGTGTAAACAATAGATTTTGGCTGGGTAACACTGGCAAGAAGAGGCTACAACGCATTAATGTTGAGACTAATGCACTGTATCTAAGCATAAGCAACATTATAATGCACTAAAACACTCTCAAGGGAGCGTTACTCAGGGTAAAGTTACACAAATGTCTAGGTAGGGTCTAATCTGGGCTCTGTGAGCTTTTGAGATGATTACTGAGCATATAAACTAATTGGAATAATATGTGAACAGAGAAAAATACGTAAATTCATAGGAACAACCCGGAAACTTGGGGTTTAGTCCCCAAGGGAGTCATCGTTTCTGCTATAGGGTAATATGCTTGGGCACTGGAACAGCCCGAGAAAGATTGTAATATTAGTTGTAAAGTTCCAAAAACACAGAAAACATGTTCATACTAATATATATAATTGGAAAAGAAATATTGAAATCATTAACTCTTTGCGGATGACAGATCCTATGGAGAACACCAAAAAGTGAATTAGAAACCCTTCTTCACTGGCTCCAAGTCTAGATCCTGCAACCAATCAAAGCACTCGTGTAATCTCTACAACAACGTAGCTTTCTATCAATTAAACTAACATATAGGAAACATGAAATAATGCAAATCTAAGCCACTCGTATCATGCTACATAGACAATTGAACAACAATTGTAACATTGATGCATCAAATGGAAAAAACATATACAATTCTATTGATTTATGAAAAGGAGGATTACAATTTTCAGTTGCACCAATCCCTCCTCAATCCTCCAATTCCTTTCTCTCTTTCTCTGTCTCCGAGTGTGATGATGCTCAAGGCAGAAAGCTCTCAATGAACTTTTTCGATCTTCAAGCCTCACACCACAACAATGAAACTCTACACCAGATATAATCAAGCCTTTGACCTTAGACCAAGAGCCCACATCTCTTATTTATATGAGATGGATAGGACAAACCTTTTCAACTATTTCAACCTGTTCAAATCGGGAAAGATCTAGATGTTTCCTCGTTTTTCCTTTATTTTCCCTTCCATAGGAGTTCAGTTGTGTTTGGCAATGCCTAATAAAAGTTTTATGTCATTTAGTTTCCATTTTGAACTGACTCTTTCTGATAAAAATCTGGAAATGCCAGTTAGTTTTTAGCAAGATATTATCCTTTTCACATTCAAACATGGACAATGCTACCCCCTGGGCAAGACAAATCATTACCTTAGGCATTAACACTCCCTTTGCATGGATCAGATGCATTATAACTCTGCCTAGTTGTTTCTGGGGTGCGTTGCCTTGGAAAAAATGGGTCTTTTCTAGTTCATTTTCTTCCTTCCATGTTACCTTCTCCTATGAGCTAATGAGGAGGTCATTTGTCCTATAACAAATGAATATGAGGGTGTGTCGGGGAGTGTCAATGAGTGTTAGATGGCATGCCAAGGAGGGAGTGAAAAGGTATGCTAATCATTGGTAAGGCATGGTAGGGAATATTAGCGCATGTCAAGAAGTGTTAGAGTGTGCTAGGGAGTGCCAATGTAGGTTAACATGTGCCAAATAGTGCCAATGAATTCCAAGACATTCCATATGCTAAGGCATTCTAGAATTTGCATGATTCCGTGGTATGCCAATATGTGTCAAGGCATGTCAAGGAAACAAAAGAGAGAACCAAACTAAAACGTAAGGAATGAACACATAATAGGGTTAATAAGTCATGACTTTATCTTTTTCAAAAGGGGAATTCTTGGCATGCTAATAATAGGTTAACATAAATTTTAAGTGCCAATGTGTTCCAAGTGATAATGTATGTTAATGCATGTTAAATTTTTCAATGGAATGTTAGGGTCTACAAGGCATGCCAACACATGCTAAGAGAGTGCTATGTTATGCTAGGGCTTGCCAACCTGTGCTTGGGTGTCCTAGTAATGGAAATATGTTCTAAGTAAAAATATGTTCTAATATATTCAAGGTGCCAAGTAATGTTAGTGTGTGCAAAATACTGTTAAGGTGTGCCAAGAGTGTTGAGGAGTGCTTGGTCTCTCTCATCAATAGAATTGAAAAATCTTGTTTGTGTATTAAATAACATATTTCCTAAACACACTTGTGGAACTTTATCTAAACGGAATTAATTTTATAATAAAACTAATAGATATGAATCATGTTTTGACTCATAGGAAAACTATATTATCATTCCTTGAAAGAAATGATACACACTAATTACTTCTTAACAAAATGACTGACTCTAACCACTATGGCCTGGACACATAATGAAAAAGACTCCACATAAATAGTCTTAAATTGTTATCTTTTGACAAAAAAAATAACAACATGCACATAATGTCATAAAAAGATCACTGGAATGATCAATCATGATGAAAATTTTTTGACTGTCAGAAAAAGTAATCAAAAAGAGCATTGGTAAGGTCAATAAAATATCGTCACTAGAAGTGTCACCAACTGAGAGAATTAGTGACAAGCCTTTAACAACCCCCACTAAAAATGTCATTGAAAATGGATTTGGTGACAAACCTTAAAGTAACATCACTATATCCACTTACAACAATGTTTTTGTAAGGACCGTCACCATATATGACATTGGTGATGGAGCATAAAGGTCCGTCACAGGCATGAATCTTGCCAATGACCTTTTTTTTGTAGTGTGAGCGTATCTCGCGGCAAAATGCACTAGGGTTTTGGCTCGAATTTTCCTTATAGCTCTATCTACAATATAGACCAGTCAATCACATGATAAAAATATTACACATACTTCTTAAGTAATGAAACATGGAAATCATAATGGAAATTAACTATTGGAGGCATTGCAATTCTGTAGGCCGCTGTTCAATCCTCTAAATGATCTCGAAAGGCCCACAATACTCAGGTGCCTTCTTGGGAAATGAGCCAATCGTCAAGGAACTCCACGTGGTATTGAGCCAATCGTCAAGGAACTCCACTTGGGATTGATGTGAGTACACATGCTTGATAATCTAAAACTCCTTAAATACCTTATGTTGATCTCTATAACTCTTCTACTTGTCCTATGTTGTCTTTATATTCTTCTTGATAATATTGATTTTGCATTCCATCTCCACCAACATGTTTAGTCCAATAAATACCCTATTCATTAAATCACTCTATCTTATAGGAGTATTACAATTCTTCCCATAAAGTAACTCAAATGACCTCATCCTCAGTGAATCTTGATACCCATTGTTGTTGGAAAACTCCACTAGTGGAATATACTCCTCCCATCTCCTTTTTTTTTGCATGACATACATCCTCAGCATGTCCTCAAGAACCATTTTGACCCTCTCTCCCTCTTTCCATTTGTTTGCAAATTCTAAGTTGTACTAAAGGCCAACTCTGTCCCCAAACCTTAAAAGAACACCTTTTAAAACGTAGAAATGAACTTGGCATCTCTATCTAACATAGTATTCCTAATAATACCATGTAACCTCACTATCTACCTCATGTATACCTGAGTTACCTCACTAGATGAATTTGTAGACTTCACTGGAATGAAGTGAGATACCTTATGTAATATTCCCAAATGGGAAAATCAACAATACATGCATGGAAAACGCATTTTTCAGAAATATATGCATTAACAGATGAATGTAGCCCATGGATCCATTAAATCTGACATTATTACAATCAAATCCAAGGGAAAATTATAAAAAAATAACTTTTGCCTAGTTAAACATGCCTCCTATGGCCAAAACAGCCCAAACACACAACAAACACCAGAAATACTGCATCGTAGAAATACTGCATAAAGTGAAAACATAGTTATTTGATGGTTTATACTTAGAAATGTAGATACAAAATATATCTGATGATTTATTAATCAATAGATCACAAAAGAAAAAATCTAGTCTCTTTTACATAGATCCAAGATGACCCGGTAAGGGTTGCTTGAAAAACATGATATACATGAAATATTTGCTGCAGATATATGGCTTAATCATGTTGTATGGCTTAATATTTTCATAAAAATGGCTGAACATGCAAACAAATGGTTGCAGCTCCTCTTAATAGCTTTCTGGGAAAAAGGTTGATCCTCCTCCATGGAAACTAGCTCATAAAACAAGGGATTAAACCCCTCCACTACAATACCTTAAGAAATAGCACATTTTCTGCAAGGGACTGCATTTTTTCTGAAGGTGACTACTTGTCATAACACCAAATAGTGGAAAATGTAGCACATGATGCCCCTCCTAGATCCCTTAAACAAGTTCTCCAAAAAGAAGTAGGGAATTCCTGCATGAGAAAACCCTTGCACTAAACAGTGCAGCAAACTTAGCTAAATAGCCAAAGAATGCAAGAATTCTAAACAGACCAAATAAAAAATATAATCTTCAATCATGCTCCACATGCCTTCCATTCCCTTCATTATATAGTTGATGAGCTTCCTCACCATGGGTCCCACCCAATTATGAGATTGCTTCCATGCAAAGGCTCCTCCACCAAAATTACGTTGTCTCCATTAGTCCCACTCATCTATTTACAATGTTGTTTGATTTAGTAAACCATGATTTATTCTCCATGCATTATCTCCATTCACACCCAAGGTGTCTTTATTTTTACTAGCTAGATTGATCTTCATTCACACTAAGCTGTCTTTATTTATGATCCACTCCTCACATATTAATGTTGTTGACCTAGTCAAACTTGACCTTGTCCACACATATTAGAACTTTTTTACACATGAGGATGTTTTATCTAGTTATTAACATGATCCCTTTTCACATTATGAGGGGTTTTATGCCTACTTAAGCAACTTATGGGCCTCCTTTCCCATTTATTCATCTAGCTAGATATTAAGAGAAAAAATAATATTCCTATTAGCTACATGCTAATTTAGGAATATTATAGTCTTCCCCTCCCAAATGTTGCTTGTCCTAAAGCAACTACAAGGGTGCTACAAAATCTCCCCTCCTCCACTTGTGGCCTCCGCATCTAATAGTCTCCACCATTGCTTCAGATATTCTGCGACAATTCTGTCTCCCAATGGTTCCTCCTAAGTGTGTAAGTTGGCCTTTGGTGGATAAACCAAATGGCTCTCATCATGAAAGAATGGAAGGTCCACATGGAAACCTTCTTTCTATTCAATGGCCTCCTCAAGATAGAAGTGGTGACAATCATGGGGAACTTCATTACCAATGAAAGGCTCCAATTTCCATGCTATCATCCAAATGAAATGAATCACCTCCCAGCTTGGTAATTCATAGAAAAGCTCCTCCCAATTGCTCATGATGGCTATGTCCCGAGTGCTCCAAAAAATCATATGGTCCACATCATAAAGAGACAAGTGATCTACTATAGTGGCCATATTATCTCCCATGCTCCCATTAAAGCATGTAGTGCAAAAGGTGCGGGAAATTTATTTCCCCAAGGACACATCCAACCAATGTGTCTCTCTTCCAATCATGTCCCAAACAATGATAAGAACATCTTCAGCATATGGAATCATAATTAAAGTCATGCTAGCTGCCATATGTAGTAAAGGAGAAGGAAAATGGTCCCTCATGTGAAACCAATGCAGTTTTACTCATAACTGCCATAGAATATGATATAACAAGTGTCTTTCCCACCACTTTTTTGCTACCCCATTCTTCTTGCATGCTTGGAGAAGGTGCATGATGGTTGGTGTTAATGAATCACACCATGAAGAATACAACATCTCCCCAAAATATTTTAGGGAATGGTCAACATTTTCATTGCTCATGGCCCCAAGTAGCCCATGAAGCCCACAAGAAAAGGTGCCCCCTCTTGGAGTAGTGCCCTGTACATGAGTGTTAAGAAAATAAAAGCATATAGTAAAAACATCATGATGTTTATAAATACAATTCTTACCATACACTTGATTTGAATCAGTGAGGTAGCTCATGGATGAGCTCCTTCTCACACCCAATGAATAAGGAGGTGGCAATGATAACTCTTCCCAAGAGCTATGTTCGTCCTCAACCAGAAAATAATGTATGCAATTTCTCATGTGATAATGCATCTCCTTTTCAAAATATTCCCACATGAATCCCTCCAGGATGGTATGGTATTCTTTAATAAATTCAGTGGGTTTATAAAGCAAGATTTCATAGGCTCAATTAAGTAGTTTATCCTTGAGCTTGGAGTCTCTAGTTAAATAGATCTGATCATGAGAATAAATGACTCCCTCCACCACTTTATACCTCCTATCCATCACTTTCCCATTAATAAACTTACATGTGAAGAGGTTCTTGGAATATTCCATCAAGATTTGGGACTCCCAATATGGATCTAGGCTCCCCAATAATGACAACACTATAGAAATCTGAAATGCAGCTCCTGTCATAACATGGCTCTCCTCTTTAATATGCTTGATGTGAAAGTCACATGTTGGAGTACCATCACCTTTCTTTTGCTGCCTTTCTTACAGTTGATCTTGCTCAAGAAAATATTGAAGTAGATGGAAGTCAACTTCCCCTTGGAAATTATTTTCCTTCCAAAACTTCCTTAATTTGTCCCATGCATGCAAGAGTGTTGATATCCTCTTGTCATGTATAGAAATCTACCTCATGTGTGGAAATATCATTTTTTTCCCCAAGAAGATGGATTAGATCTTTGATACCATTATTGTATCATCACATATTCATGAATCATCATCTTTCAGTGCAAATAGATGAGTGGTAGATGGCAATGCCCATAACAGAAAATTTACCATCCCTCCTTTGAACCCACTAAAGATTCTCTGTGCTATGCTAACTTCTCCCAATGCTCCTTCCTTAGCCAAATATGTCACTACTTCACATAGTTGAGAGAACACTTAATTATTTTTCCAATCAGGGGGTCTCCCTGGTGGAATGCCTCCATGCAAAGAGACATCAAGGCATAGAGCAGAATGTATATGTGTGTGGACTGATTTGTCCTTGCCTTCACTGCATAAATCCTCCTGCCTCCTTTGTGCATCTAACTTCTGAAATAAAAAGGGATGGGTGCTCCTCATCATCTACTGCTTGTCCTCCCCTTTAACTCCTTTTATATTCAAGATCTCACCATTTGAAAATGATAGTGCATGCTTCACATGGATTGTGCCACGGTCTCCATATGTGTGATTCTTTGGAACTCCTTTCAATAGTGAAAGAGTTTCTCTCCTTGGAGCAAGTTCTCCATCTTCCTCTTAATGAGGTACTGGATGTGCTCTTGATATGACTACACAGTTACCTCTAGCCTTATCTTCCTCCTCATCAGTAGTTGAAAATGCCTCATCAACAATGAGAGACTTTAGATCTCGATATTCCCTTGAAAGAGGAATCTCCCTCTCTTTCTCTTGAGAAGAAAGATCATCATGCAATGGGGATATTGCTGTTGGAAAAGTATCAAACAAGTTTTCATCCCCGTCAATGGTTTTCTGAAATGGAGTTGGGTTTGTGGATCCTTCCAACCCATGCAAAGTTTTTGTTTGTTTTGGTTTGATTTTCTTTATCAAATATGTTTCATGAATTTTTTCATCAAATATTTCCAATAATCTTCTAATGAAATTTTCATAAGTAGATGTATTTGCATTATTTAAGGAAAAGGATTCAAACAAACACCAAGCATAAGAATTACCTTCAAAATTCAGCGCTACTACTTTAATGGCTTCCTCTTCAAAAACTTGATGTTGCTGCACATAGGTGTTTAGCTCCTCCACCCAAACCCTACCTAGACATTTAGGTGAGCCATCAAAAATATATAGAAAGAATCCACCCACACCATCCTTCTTGCTCCTTGTGCTTCCTTCCTCTTTGATCTTGCAAAGCCCTTGCAAGTTCAAGTGATATTTGAACCTCTTAGATTGAGATTCATACTCTTGCAGATAATCACCAAGAGTCTCCTCCTTTGGCACATCTCCTTTACCCATCTCATTTGTTATGAGAATATGGCTGGTAGAGTGTTTGAAATATAATGTTGTGACTAAATAATCACACCCATAATATGATGAATTAGAGCTTTACTCATGTCCAGATATTGTTGAGGGATCTCCATGTTTTTCCCTCATTTCTTTGATGTCTTTACTGATGCCATGAAAAGTGTGTAGAAGAAGTTTTGAGAGCTTATTCCCTCTAGACAATAAGGTTTTGCCTTGATCCCTTTTTTATATCCTCTCCTTCTAATGAGAATACTCCATAATGGTTGTAGTACACAAGTTGAGCCAAGATCAGAGCTCTGAGACCACTATAATATTCCCAAATGGGAAAGTCAACAATACATGCATGGAAGACACATTTTTCAGAAATATATACATTAACAGATGGATTTAGCTCATGTTTCCATTAGATATGAAATTATTACAACCAAATCAAAGAAGAAATCATAAACAAATCACTTTTTCCTAGTTAAACAGGCCTCTTATGGACAAAATAGCCCAAAAACACAACAAATCCCAAGACTCCCGCAACACAGAAATATTACATAAAGTGAAAAAAAAATTATTTGAGGATTTATACTTTGAAATATAGAGACAAAATAGATCTAATGATTTATTAATCAATAGAGCACAAAAATAGAGATCTAGTCTCTTTTACATAGATCCAAGATGACCCAGCAAGGGTTTCTTGGCAAACATGATATAGATGAAATATTTGATGCAGATCTATGGCTGAATCACACTGTATGGTTGAATCTCTGCATAAAATTCGATGATGATGTGAATAAATGGTTGTAGCTCCTCCTACTAGCTTTCCAGGAAAAACATTGATCCTCCTCCTTAGAAACTAACTCATAAAACAAGGGATTAAACCCCTCCACTGCAATACCTTAAGAAATAATGTAGTTTATGCAAGGGAATGTGATGTTTCAGAATCTGAATACTTGGCCTAACACTATATAATTGAAAATGTAGCATAGGATTCCCCTCTTAGATCCCTTAAACAAGTTCTCCAAGAAGAAGTGGGGAATTCCCACATGAGAAAACCCTTGCACTAAACAATGCAGCAAAATTAGCTAAACAGCCAAAGAATGAAATAATTCTAAATAGACCACATAAAAAATATAATATTCAATCATGCTCCATATGGCTTCCATTCCCTTCATTATATAGTTGATGAGCTTCCTCACCATGGGTCCCACCCAATTATGAGATTGCTTCCATGCAAAGGCTCCTCCACCAAAATTACGTTATCTCCATTATTCCCACTCATCTATTTACAACGTTGTTTGATTTAGTCAACCATGACTTAGTATCCATGCATTTTCTCCATTCACACCCAAGGTGTCTTTATTCTAACTAGCTAGATTGATCTTCATTCACATTAAGTTGTGTTTATTTATGATCCGCCCCTTACATATTAATGTTGTCTACTTGGTCAAATTTGACCTTGTCCACACATATTAGACCTTTTTTACACATGAGGATGTTTGATCCAGTTATTAACATGACCCATTTTCACATTATGAGGGATTTTATGCCTACTTAAGAAACTTATGGGCCTCCTTTACCATTTATTCATGTAACAAGATATTAAGAGAAAAAATAATATTCCTATTAGCTACATGCTAATTTAGGAATATTACACCTTCGTCAACTTTTCAACACAACCATAATAGAATCATGTTTTCTATATGTCCTACCCAAAATTATAATAAATACCATGGAAGTGACCACCCATTTCCACTTTGGAATCAAAATCGGGTGCAATAAACCACCTGGATGCGTAAACCCTCCTTTTTCATGTTGACAATACAAACATCTCGCAACAAACTCAGCCACCTCTTTCTTCAAGTTCAGCCAATGGTACAAATTCTTAATGGTTGTTAATTTATTATGATATCCCAAGTGAGATAAATATGGGTTAACATGAAATTCCCTCAGTATAAGCTTCTTGAGCTCATTTTTATTTGACATATAAATCATGCCCCTAAATCTAACCACCTTGAGATGATAATCCACATCCTTTTCACATGTACCCTAATTTTGTAACATGTTCTTAAGTTGTTGGGACATATCATCATGTTGTCCTACCTATAATATCTGACCTTGTAAATTTGTCACTTATGAACTCATAGCTCCTATGTGGTTCACCTGCACTCTACTAAGTGCATGTACAACCATATTCTATTTAGCCTTAATATACCTGATCTCAAATTCAAACTCACTAATCGTATCCAACCACTTAATTTTTTTTTCATTTAGATTAGGTTGGTCAAATAAGTACCTCATCCCACTATTATCACTCATCAAAATGAACCTCTTTCCAAGAAGATAGTGTCAGCACATATTCAATTCATGAATTATTGTTGCCAACTCAAAATAATGTGTCGTGTAGTTCTACTCATGCTCATTAAATTTCCTTGACTTATAGCATACTACATGTCCTTCCTGCATTAGGACTTCACCAAGTCTTCTCTCGCAATAATTTGTACATACCACAATTTTTTTTTCTAGATCTGCAATCTTCCAAACCAAAGCATTTGTAGGAAACTACCTCAACTCATCAAAACTAGCTGCACATTCCTCTGTCCATTCAAATTTCTTCCCTTTTCACTGCAAATATGTAATAAGATGAGAAATCTGTGAGAAGTTCCTAATGAACCTCCTGCAATAACCTACTAATCCCATAAATGATCTTACCTCATCCACATTCCTAGGAGTTTCCCACTCCATGATAACTTTGATATTTTTTGGATCCACTGGTATGCCTTCCTTGGAAACAAGATACCCTAAGTAATGAAATTTTGTCTAATCCATAAATAATTCTTATATATTTCCTCTTCTTTGATACATACCTGATGATATCTTGATCTAAAATCAATCTTCGAGAACATTACTAGTCCCTTCAATTGATAAAAAAAGTCTCAAATGTATAGTTTTCCTTTAAGAATGAAAGTAGCTATCCTAGCCTTCGTATTCTACGAGTAATCATGAAATATGAAAAAATAATTCATCCTAGGAAACTAATCTTATGCATCTTCTAAATTCTTCATTTCTCCTTCTAATGTAGGAGGATTTTATTTCTTGAACTCCTCTCGAAAGTAATTATTCTCACTCCTCTTATACGAATGGTGATGATGATTTTGTCTCTTTGAATAAGAACTAGAATGAATTTCATGGACATTACCCCTCTTGACAGGTGTCTCCAAGACCCTACCATATTTGACTATATCATCACTGTCAAACCTGTATCCTGATTGAGACCTTCTCCCATATGCCCCATTAGTCCTTTCTTCATGTCCATGATTGAGTCTAATTGGTCCATGTCTCTGCAAGTATGAAAAATATAAAGGAGTACTGCATTGACCTTTTCTTATTTCTCCGGTGCCCTAGAAGGTCTCTCTTGTGATAGAATTATTCTCTCAATATATTCCTTACAACTCTTGATATGTGCTTTCAAACCTCTAAATGTGTCTGCTATTTTAGGGGGGTACTAATTACCATGTTTTTCATCTTATTTATAGGGAGAATCATGTGAATTATAGTCCACCATTTTTCTTTTCATCCTATATCTTCTACTTCCTATAAGAATACCATGTAAAATAAACAAAATATAACCATAATCAACATACCTCAGTGAAGTTCATCAGAGGCTATCTTATCTGCGATATCAATCTGGATTAACACAACATCATATATGTGTATATCAACATATAAATCGTGTCAAAATTTACATCATTAACCACTACATGACGACACAATGGAAATCAAAATGCATGAAAAACAAACACATATACCACTCACATGCATGCATAACAAACACATTCTGTACATCTAGTCCAAGTATTGAACCTGGGAGCTCCAATACTAATTTGTAACACCACTTCTCAGATCTACTGAATTTCACTATAATTACAAGGTAAACATTAGAGGAGGAGCTACTATGACATGAATCAACCTCATAGGTACCATTAAGGAACTGGGGCCAACTGCAAAAGAAAAATTGACAACTCATAGCGTTCTATAAGGGATACAGGTCACTTAGCAGCTGAGTAACCACCCTAGGTGGAAAAAACATGAGATGGAAACTCTTTTATCTGACCTAAGTCCCAAACTGCTCCCACAAAAATCCTTTCTTCTATTTGGAAGCCTCCAACTACATGAACAAGCCTACATCCATGCAGTTTCAACATAAAATATATAGTTCAAAGCATGTGGTCCCTAATTTTGAGCCTAAATACCAAGCCATCCTCATGACCAATGGCCAAAACTCAGTGAGACTTTCCAAAATGATAAATGACATCAAGGAAAAGATATTCATACAAAACTTAATCAAGGAGTTAACCTAACCAGGCCTAACCATGACATTCATTTCATTAAACATATGGAAAAGATATTATATGTAGTTCATGAATGCATATTTAAACATAGGGGTCAGATACTTATTTGAGAATAATCAAAGGGTATAAATCCCTCTCATAATATCTGAAATAAAAAATATTACTTCACGAATTCATTAACCATTCATTAATAAATACATCAAGATCCATAACCATTATACATCATCTAACTAGCATATAACCAACAAATGAACACCATATACACCATGATATAATATCCATCAAAGACACATAATAACAAGTGCCATTACTCATGATAATAAAATAGGAAGTATATCTTATTAACATATGCAAAACCAAACCAATTCAAGGAATTCCATGTACCACCCATCCATAGATTTTTTTGAATCAAGTATCTCTTTCATCCAATCACCCGACACCACACTAGTACATTTGGGGGAAATTCCGACACTTGGTTCCGACGCTTTTGACCAAATGTCGGAAATTTCCCCAAATTTTTTCAATCCCACCTGAAATCGTCGCTATATCGACATTTAGAGAAAAGTGTTGCAATATCGACACTTATACAAAGTGTCGCAATTACGACGTTTGGAGGAATATGTCGCAATTGTGACACTATGCCCCAAAGCGTCACTATTGCGACGACTGCCTCCAAATGTCGCAAGTGCGACACAATGTCTAAGTGTCACAATTGCGACATTTAGAGGCAGTCGTCGCAATAGTGACACTTTGTCTGCCGTCGGTATAAGGACACTTATATGTGCGCTACATAAAAATATGACACTTATATGCGTGCTACATAAAAATGATTTTATTAAAAACTACATTAACGTCTAATATCACGCGCGCATTCACCCTCTACTCTTGCAGAACAACATTTTCCCTCAGCATTTGCCCTCAGCTCTTGCAGAATAGCATTCGCCCTCATCATTCACCCTCAGCTCTTGCAGAACAAAATTTGACCTCAGTATTCGCCCTCAGCTCTTGCAGAACAACATTCGCCCTCAGCTAATGCATAACAGCATTTTCCCTCAGCTCATGCAGAACAACATTCGCCCTCAGCATTTTGTTACAGGTCAAAATACCTCCTCATCAGCTCAGAGGGGAAGACAAATATGGAAGAAGTACAAAGACCTAAATTAAACCCATTTCTGCCAGGGTAACGCACATATAGAACAAAACAAGAGCGTTATAACACAGGCAAGCAATACATTGTCTGCGTTAGTGGCTAGGGAAACGCTCTGTTTAGACTGGAGGGACGTGTCACCCGTGTTTTAAGTTTGAATTGGGAAAAGAGCGCGGAGAAAGATTTGAATCTCCGACTTTCCCTCACAAAGGAGTCAGTGCACAAAGGAAACTGTAGAAGCACCAGTTCATTATTTGTCATTGCCATAGAAGACTGAACTCCAAGAGAGGCAAAAGCATGGAGATCAAGGAAAAATCTAAGCCTTTTCCATTCCAAACTAGTGGAAAGAGAAGGGCAACAATGGCCTTCTCCCTCTCCAATAAGAAGGAGCTGAAGGCTCTTAATTGGAGGTCGAAGGATTGCTCAATGTTCTTGTATACTTGTGGAATAGAGAATAGTGTGACATTGTGAAGGCAAAGAGTCAAAGAGGCTCCTAGAGAGCTTGTTGGCTTGGACTTCTTCACTTGATAGAGAAGAGAGATTGGGAGACTGGGGAGGGCTTGGTACAACCGATGGTTGTAATCCTCCTTCTTTCAAAATCAGTAGAACTATGTTCGTTTTTTCCATGCGATGCTTAATGTTATATTGTTGTTTCAATATTTGCTTAGTATGATATGAATGGCTCAACTGTGTGTAATCTAGATGTTTATTATTGATTTAATTGATATAATACGTGTTATATTAGAAATTACGCGGGTGCTTTGACTGATTGCAGGACTTAGATTTGGAGCCGGTGAAGAAGGACTCTTGCTTTGTTGTGTAGCGCTCTCCAAAGGATTCTAAAGCTGTCAAAGAGGTAATTATCTATTGTATTCCTTCAAGTTATTTAAAATTAATATGAACATGCTAATGCCATATTTGTGAACAGCATAGCTAATCTTACTGTCTGCCTCAGGCACCGGAAAGCCCTGAGAGGGATATACGAAAACCAACCACCCAAGCAGTTTACCCTATAGAAGAATTGGCAACTCCACTGGGGAGTGTCCCCATAGTTTCCGGACAACTTTTCCCTTCATTTCTTCTCTCCTCTGTTCAGTATCCTTCCGACCATTTTTTGATGCCCAGTAGACATACCAAACGCTTGCAGAGTTCAATCCTGTTCCTGACTGGCCAACTGAAGAGCTTTTCCCTGGTTAACGCGACCTATGCAGTTTATCCAGTGCATTATAACGTGGTCTAGGCTTAAATACAGTGCGTTATAACGCTGTATTTTCTCACAGACAGAGCGTTACTCAGCCAAAAACCCTGATGTTCACTACTGTGACTGTGTTTTAGCTGTAGAGTTTTTTGGCCACCAGTACCTTTCACAGACTGAATCCCTGTGCTTGTCTACTAAAGCTGGCATTGATTATTTGTTTCTCTTATTTAGTTAGTGTGCAAAGCATTTACTTTTTTAAAATAGAAAATTTTTTTTTTTCTGCATTTAGTTGAGTTTATTCTGAAAGTTTAGTTCACAGACTGTCAAAAGAGGTAGATAGAAGTCTGAATATTGAAAGTTGAGCTGTTTTATTTACATGTTGGTGCATGCATGATTGATAAAGAAACCTCTCCTTATAGAAACACTCTTCATTGAAGTTAATATTTAGAGCATGTTTTGCATGGTTTATTGAGTCAAAGTCTCACTATACTTCATACGTCCATTCCCCCTCCGCAAGACTAATAATAAAGTACACTAAAAACAAAGCGATAATAAAATCAATCTAATAACTCTTTTTTGAGCTCACACAAACAGTAGTTCAGGCTAGGATCTTGGGTTAGGAAAGTGAAAAAACTACCCAAGATCTCAAAACTTGAAAACTAGAGTCATTAACGAGTGAAATCCTGCTGCACTCACATTATTGGGACCGTTCCTTTACCGGAGCTCAGCGCGAGACAACACTTGGGTGCACTAGAAGGTAGCCCGCCTTCGACTGCATCCTATGGGTGTGTTATATATTGGGGTTCCCTTCGGGGATGTCGAAACTAGATCAGGGATCTAGGTATTCTGCCCATATAGCACACTGTCCTTGACCGTGGACCCCCCTGATGATGTCTGTGATTTGAGGTATCCTTAGTGGCCATACTTTTAGGGACTTACACAAGGTGATTAGGACAGGATGTCCTGGTACCTGAAACAGACGGACCCACTCTGTCTTCGGTCTTTAGGAGGGTACTCGTCTTCACGAGAGTGCTTACACCTATCGTCTGAGGTTCAGGTGAAGCTCTAGAGTGACCGTAACTGTACTTTCGACTAGCCCTCTCTGTATGCTATTGTGAGACTGGATTTCATCACCAGTGAATGGTAGTACTCAGACAGGGCACCCTATACTGGCTGCTTGCTGATTGATTTTAGAGAGTCTTTTCTTTTTAGTAGTTGTGTGGATATTGTCATTTGAGACTTCATAATACATCACATTTTAAAAATTTGTTAAAATTAAGCCGGTCACCGTGGCATCCCCTGACCCACGCCGTCTGTCTCGACGACAGCAAGGTCTACCTCCTCTCACCCTAGAGGAAAGATTGAACCTTGGTGAACCTGGGGCTTCTATGGAAGAGCAGTCTCCTCTGACTAATCTTGATTATCACATAGACCCTTATCATCTGGAACTTCCGGAGGACCCTTTCACTGAAAGCGTTGTACCTAATTACAATCCTCTGCTCACTGATCTGTTAGGACCTGTGATAATCCAGATTCCACCACGCCAAAATATGTCTGCGGCAACACCAACATCTATTTCTCCACCGGTATCCACAGGGTCGATACCAATGGCAACCACTCCTGGTTCGCCAGCATCCTCCCCGCCGGTGGTCAGTTCTATGCTGTTACTGGGTAACCCTAGTAGTCAACATATGCCTACCCCCAACCCTATGGTCAACACAACTGTCAGTAGTTTACCGAACCCTTTGGCATCTACTCCTACCGTGACCACGTTGGGGACCACGGTGGCTCCTCCCACGAGCACGACTACTTCGGTGCCCTTTAGCAACCCTTTCGGTTGGAACCCTCTATTGAGTTCAAACCCCCTGGCCACTACACCAGGGGGCAGTGTTATCAGTACACAGGTAGCAGGGAATATTTCTCTTCCTATGCAATCCTTAGGACAAATGGGACAAACCATTGTAAATACTATCCCCTTAAGTGGTTCAAACATAGGTGTAGGATCTATACCGTTGCCAAATTATGCAAGTACTAGTATGCCTCCGGGAAACTCTATTGCATCCATTTGGACTAACCAACCCCAACCTCCGTCTGGAGTGGGAGGGCACTTTTACGTTGGGGGAAACCAACCAGTTTCCCCTCAATACACTATGCCCTATGGATAGCAACCGTATGTTCCTACTCCTCCACCTATGGGAGGTTTTTATCAAAGTCCCACTTACCCTTCTGGTAACACATGGATGGGAAGACCCTATGGTCCCAATAGTCAGCCCATACTGCCTTGGTTAGACTCGGGGGAAAATCCACAATTGCCATTCTTGGCAGCTTTGGACATACCCGACATCCATAAGCTGACGAATGACCCCATCAACCACAACTCGCTTTGGCCTCCAATACCGCATAAGATTCCTTCTGATATCCCGAAGTTCGACGGGAAGCATGGGGATGACCTGGCCGCACACATCACTACCTTCCATTTGTGGTCCATATCCAATTCCATGGTAGATGATAGTGTCCAACTTCGACTATTTTCCCACACCCTTACAGGCAATGCCGCCAAGTGGTACATTGAATTACCACGTGCCGCCATCAATACGTTTGGCGCTTTAGTGACGGAGTTCTTAAAGAACTTTCAACTACCAATTAGAGTGGAAACCGGCACAGAATTGTTAACATCACTGCGCCAAGACACCGCCACCCACATCTCCGACCATATTCATGAATGGAGACGTAGGAGGAGGCTCGTCAAAGCGCCAATACCGGACCATCTCTTGGCCAATTGGTTTTGCAAGTCTCTTTTACCCCATATCTCTAAAGACATTGGCCTTTCTGGTGCGGTGACAGAAGATCAATGTATTCGTTGTGCCCAACACCTGGATTTAATCTATTCACAATCCGGCACGCTTTACGATCTGCTTCCCCATGCCCCTGGTAACCCAAACCCTCCGGCTACTCAGAAAACCGGAGCTCATGCCGATGGTCTCGTGGGCACGATCTCTAGTGTAGCCACCAATCAGTCTCCGGGGCAAACCTCCCAGCCATCCTCGGCTGCCACCGACCCCCATCAAACGACTCCTCTCCCTTCCGCTGAGGTAAATTCGGTGCAAACCTCACAAAAACCCAACGGGAAAAATAGGAAGAATAAGAAGAAAACATCTTCTTCGGAAGAACAGTCGAATAATCAGAATAACTCTAATCAGAAAAATGCTGCTAATGAAAAAGGAAAGGATAAACCCATGATATTTCCTTGTAAAATCTGTGTGGAGGACCACTTTACATACAAATGTCCTCGGTTGCAACAATGCACCAATTTTATTGCTAACAAGGATTCTGGGAGAACACCTACCGTTCTTCACAATCCCTTCCCCAATCAATAGCAACAACATCAACATATGGTTGACAATCCGCCACAACCCCATCAACGGGGCAAAGGTGGTTCGTATCCTTCCGGCGAAGGACCATTTGCCATTTATGGCATCAAGAGTATTGACCTTCAAACTCGTACCAAGCTTTATGGAACTCTTACCATAGATGCTCAGGAACCGGGAACTAGTTCCAATCCGCTGCCGCCCAACGATTTACATATCGAAAGGCCTACTGTTGAACCTGTAATTCGTCCCCCCAAAGGGACACTTCGACGCATGACTCATAATACCTCTGCACGTGCAGCCCAAAAATACAACATTGTAGAAGATTTGGCGCAGGCACCGTCAACTATGTCTGCACTTCAAGTATTACAAACTTGTCCAGCACAAAGGAAAGCCTTGCTTTTGGCCATTGGTGGAATAGATCCCCAGGATTCCATGCTAGTAGTATTTGATATGGAAAAGGCTAAACCTCGCCTCTCGCATCAACTCGCATTCCAGGTGCAGGTTGTGTCGAAAGGGAGACCCATCCATCGCACTGTCATAGACGAAGGTGCTTCGACCTGCGTTATGTCACAAGCTTGCTGGCTGAATTTAGGTTCTCCTACTCTTACCCTGCCATCGAATTCCCTCAAAGCTTTCGATGGCCACACGTTCCTACCCAAAGGATACCTTGCTAGCTTTCCCATCACTCTGGGTGGGAAAACAGTAAACGTGGATGTTGAAGTCATAGAGCGTCATCTCGACTATAATCTATTGCTCGGTCACAGTTGGTCTTATGCTATGACCGCCATCGTGTCTTCGGTCTTCCGACTCATCCTATTTCCATTGGATGGGAGAATAGTCACGGTCAATTAGCTATCCTTCTGCACCCCTGATTATTCCACTTTACCAAGTAGCTTGGTACCCCTAATAGGAGGTGTCCCTGACTCTTACGTCAGTTTCAGTACCGGTCTTCTGAAGGCATCTTCCCTACAAGGTTGTTTTCCTCTACCGCCGCCGCAGATCCCAAACACGGTCGCAATGATATCCACCTCTTCGGATGGCTCTATCAACCCATGGATCATCCCGGCACCTTCAGATATTGATTCCTATGGAGATTAGATGCCACTTTCGCTGGTTGAGTTGGCTTACCAAGCCATCCAAACCGCATCTGAACCCTCCACTGATATGGTTTCGACCACAGGTACGACCCTCTCTCCCATAACAGTTCTCTCTAAGGATCTCCTCAATGAAGTCTGGCCTACAAACGAAGCTATTCGAGAGATCATGTCATTAGAAGAACGACCTTGGGGAGAGTTCCACCATCGCGCTTCGACGATTGATTTGGAGGCGATAAAAACTGAAATCCCGTCTTTTGACCAACCTGAGATCGTTCCCTCCTCTTATACGACTGTCCACACTATCGATTCGGAAGGGAACATGGGTAATATTTCCAAGACACTGCTCATTGATATCTCGGTCAAAACGGGTATCGTGGAAAATATTCAGATTGGAGCCGACTACAATCCTGAGGAAATTGCGTCCTTCACATCTCTTTTTAAAGAATTCCGCGATGTCTTTGCTTGGTCTTATGACGAAATGCCCGGCATAGATCCTTCTATTGTCGAGCACGAAATCAAGACTTATGGCAATGCTAAACCTATCCAGCAACGACTCAGACCAGTCCACCCGCGCAAAGCAGCCGCCATCAAGGTCGAAGTAGAAAAAATTTTAAACACTGGCTTCATTTACCCCATTCCCTTAACTGAATGGGTTTCCAATCCAGTTCCCGTTGATAAAAAATAAGGCACTATTCGAGTTTGTGTCGATTATCGTGATCTAAATGCCGCTTGTCCAAAAGACAACTATCCTACGCCGTTCATTAATCAAATTCTGGATGATTGTGCCGGATGCGAATCTTTTTCCTTCATGGATGGATTCTCGGGATACAACCAGATTGCCATAAAAAAAGACGACCAACATAAAACTGCTTTCATCTATCCTTGGGGCATCTTTGCGTATAAAAAGCTCCCATTCGGCCTGAAGAATGCTGGAGAAACTTTTCAATGGGCTATGGACTATGCCTTTCATGACATTCGACATATTGTATAGGCGTACTTGGATGACCTCCCGGCTCATTCCAAGAAGCGACGAGACCACCTGGCTCATTTAAGAGAAATTTTTGCTAGGTGCAGGTTCTACAATATACGCTTGAATCCTCATAAATGCGTATTTATGGTCAAGTCCGGACGATTGTTAGGGTTCATTGTCTCCAAGCACGGGATTAGGGTTGATCCCAATAAGGTAAAAGCAATTATTGAATTGCCGGCACAACAATCCATCCTTCAACTCCAAAGCTTGCAGGGGAAGGCAAACCTTTTGCGTCGTTTCATCGTTAACTATGCTGAGATGACGAAAGGATTCATGCGATTATTGAAGAAAGGAACACTATACTTGTGGGATGACCAAGCTCAACGGTCATTTGATGCTTTAAAACATGCACTTGTTTCAGCCCCACTCCTTAGTGCCCCCGATTATTCATGTGACTTTCTCCTTTATCTGGCAGCATCACCATCCTCACTAGGAATGGTTTTGGTTCAAGTACACGATGACGACAGCGAACATGTGATTTACTATTTATCTAAAGGTCTCATTGGACCTGAATTACGTTATTCACATGTGGAGAAACTCTCTCTGGCGGTAGTTTTCACCGTCACTCGGCTCCGACATTATATATTGCTGCGACAGACTACGGTGATTGCTTTGGAGAATCCCATGTGACATATCTTGTCTAGACACATTATTGGAGGGAAATATTCCAAATGGATTGTCATCCTCCAACAATTTGATTTGGTGTTCACGACTGCCAAAGCAAAGAAATCCCTTGTCTTCGCCGAATTACTATCGGACCTTCCCAGAATCGACCCGGCAGAGGTAGCTCATGATCTATTCCCTGATGAATCCGTCTACTTGGTCGACTCTTCGGACCCCTGGTATGGATACATCTTAGTCTACCTACAAACTCAATGCTTCCGCCCAGCTCTCACGTCTGATGACCGTCGTCGTATCCGCCACCAAGCAAAGCACTACCTCATGCTAAACGATACACTATATCGTCGTGGTGTTGATACTATTCTCCGACGTTGTCTCACTATCGATGAGGCAGAACACATTTTGAATGACTGCCATGCAGGGGCATGTGGTGGTCATCTTTCAGGCATAGCTACTACCCAAAAAATCTTGCGCGCTGGTTACTGGTGGCCCACTTTGTTTAAAGATTGCATTGCAGCAGTCCAGAAATGCCATCCATGTCAAATTTTCCCAAAGAAAATGCGCGCACATCCTGCCCCCCTTCACCCGGTTATCTCCATCGGTCCTTTCGCTAAATGGGGAATTGACTTCGTCACTTGCAATCCTGCTTCGGAAAATGGACAAAATTACATCGTGGTTGCGGTCGATTATTTTATGAAATGGGCTGAAGACCTTCCCACTTTTAAGGCCGATGGCGAAACTGCCGCTCTCTTCCTGTTTAATCAGGTTATCTGTCGGTTCGGCGTACCCCTATCGATTGTCACAGATCATGGATCTCACTTTCAAAATCATATGATGACTGAATTAACATCCATGCTAGGTTTCCGACAAGATCAATCTTCGTCTTATTATCCTCAAGCTAATGGTAAAGTAGAAGCCGTAAATGGCGTTCTCAAAACCATGATTCGTCGATTGGTCGGAAACCATAAAACCACATGGCATCGAAAGTTATATTCTGCGTTATGGGCATACCGAACTTCAGTTAAAACTACCACAGGCTTCACACCTTTCCAACATGCTTTCGGCCTGGAGGCAGTACTTCCAATCGAGTGCGAAATCCCATCGCTCAAACTTTCCATTGAACTCCTACCTGGCACCACCGCCACAGAAGAGCGCTTGCTCTCACTCGATCATTTAGACGAAACTCTTCGAGATGCTACATTAGCACTCGAAGCTCACCAGCGCCGAGTTAAAGCTCAATACGACAAATCTGTCAAGCCTCGTTCTTTCCAAGAGGGTGATCTTGTTCTACTTTATGATAAAAAACACGACCTCCAACCATTATGGCTCGGTCCTTACATCGTTACTAAAGCCCTCTCAAAAGGATCTTACAAACTACAGGACTGTAATGGAATTCCACTCGAGGAGCCCCACAACGGGCTCCATCTGAAGAAGTATTTTTCCTAGTTTCACACTAGGCATATTCTTTGTAATTTTATGTATATAAGTTTTGCCTATTTTTATTTTGATGCTTCTGGATTATTCGTTTGGTTTAAAGTGTTTTTCTCATGTAATATTTTTCTTTCGCACAGATGTCATCACACTCGTTATCATACGTCGGGTATGCAGACGGTGCTAGTCATCACACTAGGCACATTGCTTCAGCTGCTTGGGTCCTCTATACTCCTGAGTCGGACCTTCTTGGTTTCGGGGGGATCTTCCTGGGTAACGCCACCAACAATGTGGCCGAGTACATGTCAGTGATCCAACTCCTCATGGAAGCGGCATCTCGTGACATCTCCGATTTAGTGGTCAGGTTAGATTCCCAACTCATCATTATGCAGTTAAACAATCATTACCGTGTCCGCCACCCTGTGTTGTTACGTTATTTTTTACGAGTGCGACTTTTAGAACGTCAATTTCAAACAATCACATTTGAGCACGTTCCTAGGGAATTTAATGCATTAGCTGATTCTTTGGCAAATTATGTGTTATATTGGCATTTGCCACATCTATTGTAAAATATTTACTCATGAGTACATATATTTTTATCACATCAAAAAATGCATAAAAAATTGAAAACACAAAATCACCAAAAAAATAAATAAATATATAAATATATATATATATATATATATATGCATATGTCATGTCCAGTACACAGTAAACATCAAAAAGAAAAAATCTCCCGAAACTTGGGGTGTTTTACAAAATTTGGCTAACTAACCCATGCTCTGACACTAATACATCTACTCCAATAGCTAAGCCTGATGCTCATAATAGCATACAACTGCTCTAGCTATCCTCCTCAGAGGAACTAGGTATCTCTCCGGCACACCCACAGTATGTCGCTGCAGACGAACTAGAACCTCCCGCATAGGAAGTGGTGGTATACCCATACTCAGACCCTCCAGGTTCCTGGAGAGTTCATGTAAAATCTGGGTATCATCATCGTCGCTGGCTTCCACCTCCTCTACAGGTGCGCCAGCCCCAGGTAGTTGTAGTCCTCGCCGTGCATGGCGAGGGGCCCCAGCTGGATAGACAGGTGCCACATCTGTGTCAAGCAAGCAAAAGTTTCATGTCAAAACTTAATTTTCACCCCTTTTCAACAAAATTTTTTTTACATAAACATTCAAAAGCTAAAAACAAAAAATTTCTTTGAAAACCACTGATCATTTTTTCTTACCATCGGGCCCCCACTGGGTGCCAGGAGGCAGGACTAACTCAGGGTCTCCTGTGAAGTTCATCCCTGCATAGGGATAATCCTCAATCATGATGATCTGAGAGTCCAGCCAATCAAAAAATCCCTCATCAAAACAGTGACGGACGGGACCCTCTCCAGTTCGTGGAAGCAAAGTGGCCCACCAAGCCTGCCTCGGCTCGCGTGGACCCAATGGTGCTGTAGGGATCCTGGGCCTCATCAGTGGTATCCACTCCAGTATAAAAGAAACAATCAGTGTACCGTACCCAAACTCTCTTTGAGTACGGGTCTTGCATGCAGTAAGCTCTGCTTGGACCCGACGGACTACACCGTCACACCAGTCGAAAACCTGAGGCTGCATACAATCCAAGGCTAAAAGCATTTGAGCCTTGGTCACCACATGCTGACTCTTGGCACCTACCAAGCAAACAATCATCCATAGAATAGACCGCAAGGGTCTCAAAGTCACCTGTGCAATAGGTATCTGGTTACTCACAGCCCGGGTGCCACGTATGCAGTGCGCATGGATCAAATCAGTAGTGGAACGAGGGTCAGCTCTGGACCCCGTCAAATTGGGCCTCGCCCCACGACATGACAAGCCGGTAAAAAAGTAAACATCATCTTTTTCAATGGCGAGCTCGTTGCCACCAATCTGAAAGACATGACGCCGCTCATCCCACTGCTGGATCAGCCACCTCAGGAGGTCCTCTTGACCCCTCATCAGTTCTAAACGGGCATATTTAAGCAATCCGCACCTCTGGAGAGCCATTAAACTTGCCGCAGCCGTCACCATCTCTCGTTCTTCCTGCTCATGCTCTCTCTCTCACCAGATACTCATGATTAACAGCTGAACACCTGCAAATGAAACATTTCCAACCGATTAAAATTTGCCTGGACCACTTCAAAAATGGAAAAATCGAATTTTTAGAAATCATGTTGCGCCTAACACGGGAGATAATACAAAACAGAGTGTTCTAATGCATACTTCCCTCACGGGTTATGCGTTTAACGCGGCTGTTGTCCTCCTAACCCACGTTAGGCGCAAATATTTTTCTAGGGCCTCAAAATTTCCTAATTTTGAACCAGCAAAAACTAAAAAATTGGCAATTAAATGATAACAGGAGGTTCTAGCTCTTACCTAGATCTCGCGGAATAGAAAACTGTTGCCCGGATTGACCGCAATCGTCAGCTGAAATTTTCACCCCTTTTGCACTCTAGAGCTTCTTCACAGCACTCAAAATAGTGAAAATGAATGTCTTCTGACCTTCTTATAGCAAATTCTGGGGCATGACTCTCTTTTGTCAGTCGGAAAAGTCGTGATTCCTCGCTGTACACATGTCGCAACTCTCGAGATTTGGTACTGATGATTCTAATAAGGGATCAAGATTTATGTGCATACATACTCATGTTTTATCGAGCATTCTTTTTATCGTATTTTTCTTGCTCGTTAATCCGAAAAACCTCAAGTTCTCTTCTTCGGGCTTGTTAAACTTACACGAAGTTGGCATCGAGCGTTCTTTTTGGTCTTTCTTGCTTGTTAATCCGAAAAACCTAGATTTTTCTTCTTCAGACTTGTTAAAACTATGGAGAAGTACTGAGCATTCTTTTTAGGAATCTTTTTCTTGCTCATAAAACCGAAAAAATCCCGAGTCACCTTTGTCAGACTCGTTAAACTATTGAGACAAAGAACAAGGAGCCATTCTTTTCCTCTTTTTCAAAGCTCTCTAAACAGAAAAAGTATATCGAGTTTTCTCCGCATGACTCGTTAAAATTTCATGGAGGTACCGAGTTTTCTTTGTTGGACTCGTTAAAATTTCACAAAGAATATTGAGTTTACTTCATCTCCTCGTACTCATAACAAAATTAGGTAGACGCCCATTGAACATAGATTTCTCACTTTTCAGGATTCAATGGACTAACTAACGGAAAATGAACTGTTTCGGGCTTACTATTACCCCTTTGCTGTGCCCGGTTATCAAGACATGACAAAGGTACCCCAATGGAGCCGTCTTTTATGACATTTTTCAGACTCCCTAAACATGAAAAATTCACCGACTTTTCTCGTCTGGACTCGTTAAACCTAATTAGACAAGACATGGAGTTGTCTTTTATGACATTTTTTCAGACTCTCTAAACATGAAAAATTCACCGAGTTTGCTCATCTGGACTCGTTAAATCTAATCAGATGGGGCACAGAGTTGTCTTTCCCGACATTTTTCAGACTCTCTAAACATGAAAAATTCACTGAGTTTACTCGTCTGGACTCGTTAAACTTAATCAGACGGGGAAAAATTTGGACAAAATGGATACTACCTCTGTTACATTTTCAAAAAGGTCGATTTGGCAGCAAAATTCTTGAACATGGCACTTTCCAGAAAACTCTTTCGCAGTTAGCCGAACCCTACCATCTATGAGTATTAGCCTTCATTTCCCAGTGTCCCTGCACTGGTAAAATCCTAACACACTCTTTGGTCTTCAACACACTTCAGCTGCCTAATACCTTGCTAGAGTGCCTTCTATTGTTCAAGCAGATCTCGTTATCTACTGCTCCTGTTATCAACCAAACCGTTCATTATGCTAGAAATTATTTGTCGTCTGACGTTCCCATTTACTCTTCCTTATCTCAAATCATAAACAAAATTAGTTGGTTTCCGTTTTGTGTTGACTGGTGTAGGACGCCTCAGTACCTACCTTTCAACAGATCACTTCCTATCGACTTCAACACCTTATCTAGGAAGTTGATCCAGAAACCCATCAGTACCCAGATACTTGCAGACATCAGTGGCAGGTGGTCTTGTGTTTGATCAAGGGTCTTCATCATTGGCTCTTGGTCAAATGATTCTACGAGTGTTCGACTTCAACTCCTTTTATTCACACTCGCTAGATTGTATTGGGCATCTTAGGGACCATCATCATTATCAGTGGCCACCTTCGCGTCTGTTAACAGTTTTCATTATTGACTGGTAATCAGACGATTTCTCACATGTTCGATGACAACTCCCTCATTCACATGTTGAGAAATATGCAGTTTAAGTGAATCGGCGGTCAAGACCTTGGGGCAAAAGGCTACACCATTACAGTTGTGTTCCCTTCCCCAAGCTGCGATATTGTTTATGGAGACAGCTTCTTCAGCCTGATCCTGTTATGACAGACACTTCCACATTGTGCCTATTGGTGGACAGATTCTTCATATCTCTATTCTAGAGAAATCATGTTGTTTAAGCTACTGAGCATGGGACATGCCCGACTCTAGGAAAATACTATATTTTCTGACATATGTTGCTGTTTTAGGTTTTCCTTAGTCTTTCAATCTCTCTCTCTCTACAAATTATAAATTATTTCGGCCATCATCTTCGTCTCTGACCTCACACTTTAGGGGGCATCTGTTACAGGTCAAAATACCTCCTCATCAGCTCAGAGGGGAAGACAAATATGGAAGAAGTACAAAGACCTAAATTAAACCTATTTCTGCCAGGGTAACACATATATAGAACAGAACAAGAGCGTTATAACGCAGGCAAGAAATACATTGGCCGCTTTAGTGGCTAGGGCAACGCTCTGTTTACAGTGGAGGGACAGGTTACCCGTGTTTTAAGTTTGAATTGGGAAAAGAGCGCGGAGAAAGATTTGAATCTCCGACTTTCCCTCACAAAGGAGTCAGTTCACAAAGGAAACTGCAGAAGCACCAGTTCATTATTGGTCATTGCCATGGAAGACTGAACTCCAAGAGAGGCAAAAGCATGGAGATCAAGGAAATATCTAAGCCTTTTCCATTCCAAACTAGTGGAAAGAGAAGGGCAACAATGGCCTTCTCCCTCTCCTATAAGAAGGAGCTGAAGGCTCTTAATTGAAGGTCGAAGGATTGCTCAAGGTTCTTGTATACTTGTGGAATAGAGAATAGTGTGACATTGTGAAGGCCAAGAGTCAAAGAGGCTCCTAGAGAGCTTGTTGGCTTGGACTTCTTCACTTGATAGAGAAGAGATATTGGGAGACTGAGGAGGGCTTGGTACAACCGATGGTTGTAATCCTCCTTCTTTCAAAATCAATAGAACTATGTTCGTTTTGTCCATTCGATGCTTAATGTTATATTTTTGTTTCAATATTTGCTCAGTATGATATGAATGGCTCAGATGTGTGTAATCTAGATGTTTATTATTGATTTAATTGATAGAATACTTGCTATATTAGAAATTACGCGAGTGCTTTGACTGATTGCAGGACTCAGATTTGGAGCCGGTGAAGAAGGACTCTTGCTTTGCTGCGTAGCACTCTCCAAAGGATTCTAAAGCTGTCAAAGAGGTAATTCTCTATTGTATTCCTTCAAGTTATTTCAAATTAATATGAACATGCTCATGCCATCTTTGTGAACAGCATAGCTAATCTTACTGTCTGCCTCGGGCACCGGAAAGCCCTGAGAGGGATATACGAAAACCAACCACCCAAGCAGTTTACCCTATAGCACATTTTCCCTCAGCTCTTGCGGAACAACATTCACCCTCAGCATTCACCCTCAGCTCTTGCAGAACAACATTCGCCCTCAGCATTCGCCCTCAACTCTTTCAGAACAACATTCGCCCTCAGCTCTTGCAGAACATCATTTTACCTCAGCGTTTGCCCTCAGCTCTTGCAGAACAACATTCGCCCTCAGCTCTTGCAAAATGGTAAATTCTTACTGCAGGCCCTTCCTCCTATAGTAGGGTTGACTCTATTTCAGTTTTTTTGGCCAATTCCATTGGATTGTGTTAGGCTATAGGGTTCTCTCTAGATGTCTTCCAATTTTCTTTCAGATGAGCTTCAAAGAGGATGTGTAAGATGCATTTGTGCTTGCATGAATTTGAATCCACCAGTTTCATGAAGTTCAAGCTATGGATTTTAGTTCGACAAAATCATCCATCTCAACACCCAGTAACAAATTGCCCTTGGTATGATCTATATTTAAGGTGAAGTGCAAAGTGGTAGAGAATGGGAGATCGAAAGTCATCAACTTTATCACAAGGGTAGTACTCTAGATCGAAAGTGATGAGCTTTAGTTCTCCAGATTTGGGGATTTTCTGATATTTGGGGATTTTCTGATGACATACCAAAGGTCACATTCATACAACCATATCAAGGTCAATGTTGAGATCATTCTCATATAGATATAGGTCATTGATATATAGGGTTAATATCATCATCACTATCCATGGAAACTGAATGGTTACAAAATCTGTGATTGTGGTTGGCTCATTTATAATTATTACCCATTTACAGTAGAGCACATAAACACTAAATATGGCCCAAGCAGAGCCTTTACAATAGGCAATGGAATTGCAGTTGCTTCATCAATAACCAATAGCTCCACTTGAGAAAAAATTTCATAATCTTGGGGTTGGATATACCGTAGAGCAAACAATTGTAGTTATCATTCATGCTCCAATATATTAATATAATTTTTACATTGAACTGAAGAAAGGGAAACAAGAAAATGCTAGCCATCATACAATGCTTTTACATAAGAGTTTTGAGTGACATACTTGAAAAAAAGAACTCATCCACTGATATTTATAATCATTTGAGTTATTCAAGTTAAACACAATGTCAAGAATCAAGATTCAATACACTCTATTATCTTCATCACCCAATACAAGATTTAATTTTTTCCCAAAGAAACTCTTATTAAATTGGCAGCCATTATTTCTCCCCACTTTAAAAACCCTACATTTAAATGAAAAGAAGCATTGCATTTCAACTACAAAAATCTATTAGTGTTCAAATGTACATGTGTGCATCACTTGCGTAGGGTATTCCTTTTCCACTTTCACATTATCCAAGAATGTGTGAAGTATAGTTCATATTTTTTGTGATTTAGATTATCTTGAAAAAGGAAAGGTAAATTATTTCCCATGGAAAAAGAAGATTTTCCCTTTTACTACTAGAAATGGTACAACAAAGTTCCATTTCTACCCGAAACTCCTATGAAATAGGAACCAAATAAAGGCCATGTCCTCAATGGACATCATTTGGCTTTGAAAATGGCCATTGCACTATGTTGTTTCTTATATTATATCATGATAGTTTCTTAGGTCATTTCTTGTTTCTTGAGATGAAAAACAACCAAAGAAATTGTGAAGATCCTTTCAAGAAATAAATGACCATTTCCCAATCATATCTCAACTATTTTTTATTTTATTCAGTGGTTGCTTACTTTGAGAGAAATTTGACACTTTTATAAGGAATATAACATAAAAGCACAAAATGGGAAGGAATTGATGAGGTAGATGACCTTTAGTTGTTGTCAATTAAGAATTGATAATACACGATGCATGTTCTATACTACAAACTAGATTCCTTCCTAGAGTTAGGACACAGAGTATTGAATCAAAGTTGTAGTTTCTAACTTCTTGTATTGGTTCATCAATCTTGAAATTCAGACATTGCATGTCTTCATTGCTTCATGTTTGAATAATTTGCATTATATCGTACAATAGGAAATTAGAAATTATTATTATTATTACTTTATGGATTTGTTAAGTTACTTTTAAGTTTGCATGGTTTAGTGTGAAATTATTCTTGTGTGCCCCTAGGCCCAGGTGAAGGAATGCCTAGGACTAAGAACCCTAGTTTTTAAATGGTATTGTTTCTTATACCCAAAAACCCCTCAACATCACTTCTTATTAGTTCTTAACAATAGTGTTGTAAAAAATTTGAGAATTGATATAGCAAAATCTCGCACTTCTCAAGATAAAGTCATAAAGCTAAAGTGTGATACCATGTGTAATTCAATAGCCCCATTATCACCTCACCAACCTCTTTTCACTTCAGGCTAGCTCTCCTCCAACTCAAGGGGGGTTATCCCTAGTAGATGTTAGGGATATAATGGCCCAACCAAACCAATTCAAGATCCACCTAACTCTCTATGTTTACTACTATCAATCAAAATATTGAACAATAGGGTCAGACAAGCATCCTGAAGATAAAATTTCCAGGGTATTTTTGGGTAATTTCAAAGGGAAAGTCCCCAAACACATATAATCAAGGAATTATAATGTGATTTCAAACATTAAATATCAAAAAAATCGTTTAAAGGATATTGAAAGGAAAAAGGTGATGGAAGATAGAAAATGCCTTACTTAAATGCTATAAGGAATTTTCAATAGTTGCTCCAAAAGCTTCACTTCAAGGCCCTTCAAGATCGTCTCCAACAATGTTGCTCCAAAAATACCATCAGCTTCAACAATGTTGCTCCAAAAATGTCCTCAAGGTCTTCAAAACAAGTTTACTAGAAGTTGCTCCAACAATATATTCAATAAGGTATTCATTGTCAACTCGTCTCTTGTTTGGGTGCCTTAATGTGCAATGACATGTTTCCAGGACTGAATTCAATGCAAGGCATATTTGAAACTCTAGCTATGTCTTCCGGTGTCTTATTAAAAATTATTTCAGTTTTTATTTTTTGTTTTCAAGTTAGATATTGTTTTCAAGTTCTTACATTTATAATTTTATTGCAATGTGGCAGACTAATCAAGGCAGTACAGGGAAAACCCCGAGACAAGATGATCGTGGAAAGAGGCCAGCGGAAGAACATGTAAAGTGCTAGCATTGCTCTATCTTCAGGTATTTTAGTTATTTAAATAATTGAAACAATATTAATTTTGTTCATATATGCAGACACCTAGCCATGGTACGCCTGATGATTCCCTCTATGAGGAAGAGCTTTCTTCATCCCTATCTCCAGCACTCTTGTTGTGAAAAAAGGCACGAGATGCAAAGTCAGAATTTAATACTTTGATAGATGCACCTCAAACGCCTGAATAGAAGAGAGGATAAAACAACTTATGACCCAGCTAGAAACATATCAGGTAATAATAAAAATTCAAAAGGATATTTTTTTTGTTCTGCATGAGATGAATTGTGATAGTTTGATTTTTAATTTTTACATTGACTAAACTAACATAAATTTCTTTTGTATGTAGCATTTTCTAACACTTGCTGAACCCAGTGTTGGTTGCAGTGGGACACAAGGGCAAGATATTTCCCAAAAACCCTCTCGTACACCTTCTACTCCTTTAGGTGCCAACCAAGAAACACACCCTGCCCAAGCAGACACCCAGCCAACCGTTGAACGTGTTTGCAGTGATGAGGCTGACATGGCCAACTACATTATTGTGTTTCCTAGAGCTACACGTGTCAGCTCCACGGGGACCATTAATGGCACGTTGTTGGTGAACGATGAAGGTGTCCCTATAAAGCACGTACAACTCCCAAGTAAATTTTAATATTTTAATATTTTAACTATTTCATGTACTCTATCTAAAACATATTTATCATGATTTTTATTTTTAAATTAATGATAATATCTTTTTTTCTGTGTAGGAAACAATGAGTTCTACAGGTTTTTGGAGAGCCACGCGTTGGTAATTTTTGGCCCAACCATACGCACAAGGTGGAATTCCCAGAATTCCAACCTGAAAAAAGAACTTCTAGATTATCTAGAAGCCCTTTTTGGGGTCGGCACATTTGACAGAACAGCGGTGGCTCGGGTAGCCAGAAAATATTTGAAATATACTAGGGACACCTATAGGACGCAATTGCAATTTAACCCTAGATACGGGCATCCTCTCACAGTTCCAGAGAGTGAGTGGAGAGCACTCATCCAGGATGGAAAAGAGAAAAGGGCAAAGAAAGAAGGAAAAATGCCAACTGGACCCGCAAGGTAAATTACAACTTTAATTCAATAGCTTTAATTTTCTCTATGTCTAAAATAAAAGTGTGCTACGTCATATCTGACTTCAATCTTTTGATGCTATGTTTCCTAAAACCTCGAAGGAAACCAAAGCTAGGATTGAAAAAAAGGTCCATCACAGGCTAGGCCAAGGTGGCTACTTGAAATTAGCCGCAAGAATTGTAATTAAGTAGCTAAACATCTTATAATTAATTGTATCACCTTCCAACGTTTTTGTAATCCTATCAAATATGATTAAAAATGCACAATAATATGTAATTTAGGGTGATGACTTCGGAACAGAAACTACAGAGGATCATAAAAATATCGCTTTCCATTTTGGCTATCAAGCTATAGTTGAACGTCGCAGAAGCTTGGGGCAGGTCCCAAGATCTAGAATGCCTGATAAGGTAAAACATTAACCTTTCAATATGTTTGTTTTTGTCCATAAATTTAATGTCTAACAAATTTGTTTAAATCAGGGGAGCAACACTACCGACGAGGCAAATAACCCAGTTTTAGAGCAAGATGTAGATGATCCTCACATGCAACCTGATCATTGTAGTGGGGACCAGGCCGAAAATGCTACTATCAGTAAGGGCCGTTATGGTAATTAATTTCCACTTATAATTTTTTCTAATTATACCTTGATGGTTGTCCTTATAACGTTTTTTGTTTAAATGACAGAGAATGTTTCCCTTGAGGATCTTACCACCAGAGAGGAAGACAGGGCAACAGTCCCAACGGCGACAACTGGTGCACCAGGTAAATAATCTCATTGCAATTTTTTTTATTAATATTACCGAAATAGTTCAATGATATTTAAAAATTGACAATTAAAATTTAATATTATCTATTTTGTAGGCGATGCCCCATCACTGGATGAGACCAGACATCGTGACTACGCAACTAGGTCAACAGTGTGGGTCGAAAGGCATGAAACAGGAGCAAAGAATGATGATATTGATGATGTAATTAGGAGCTTTAGAAATAGGAAGAAGAAAAATAAAATTTGATAATGTAAAATATTTTATTATTATAAGACAAACGTTACCATACTTGGAACGTTTTTTTGCGTTATATAAAAAACTCATTTATCATACTATTTTTATGTCAAGAATTAATTGCAATGTTTCCTTGCATACTTTTTGTTGAATTGTTTTTTTATTAGTTATTGAATATTTTTTTTATGCTCATGAAAGTAAAAAATGAAATATAGATTGGGTATTGGGGAATTGAGAGTGATGTGAGGGGGGGGGAGGGGCCATAAGAGCTTCCACCTTCACGTGGTTGGCCTTGTTTAGTAGAGAATAATTTATTGGAGCGATTTAATCTTGGAGCAAACCTCCCTCGATCCAGCATAGCAACAAAAAAGTCACTGTTGACTTAGTTGCTACTCTTTCAGATCGTGGGAGGCTTGTTCCAAGTTCATGCGACTCCAATAAATTGTTCTTGAAACGAAGAGGAGATTATTCAGGTATGTTTTGACATTTTAAACATATGTTCTAACATTATCATAAGAATGCATCTTAGAGTAAAAAATACTACATCAATTACTTGTATTTATTGTATAGATAATGATGGATTTTGATTGACTTGGCAGTGTAGGTACAAATCCTCTTGCATCATGAGCAATACAACTTGTCAACCAGGGTCATGTCTAGGATATTTCTTCTTGTGCACTTGACCAGGTTCGTAATGTCACATTTTGTAAGTTCCTTTACAGTTCATAATTCAATATTAAGCTTGTTCATGATTATTATCTAGGTTTTTCGTATGTGTTTTTTCATCTATTTGATTGTAAGCAACTCTGCATGTTTCCTGTTGTTCACTATGATTTCTCCCATTACCACTCCCAGGATGAATCCGACTTTATTGTTACATAGGTTACTTTATTTTTACTATGATTTCTCCATTTACGATTTCATAGGTTACATCATGTAAAGTTGTCAATCTCAGGTTGGTGATGAGCTTTAGTTCTCCAGATTTGGGACTTTTCTGATATTTTCTCCCTCATGTCATTCCTGCATCACCTCGTTGTTTAAGCATGCCAATTGTCTACCACTTGTACCAATTGGCACATGTTAATCTCTGAGTGGTGCCACATTTCACCTATTTTCAGCCCACTTGACCACCTGAAAAACTCAAATCCACACACCATGTGTCTTTATCATGGAGTGCCACATGTCCTAGATATTTAGGCCGATAGGCCTTCTGTTATGAAAGAGATCAATTTTTTCGTCAACACTTCCTATCTAGGCACGACACCTCTTACTTGTTTAATCTGACGGTCACAGTTTCTCGGGTTACCTTCTAAGTTTTACATACCACTGGTTTCTGGTATATTTCCATGGAATCGGTCTGAAAATACCAACATCAATCCACACACCTGCAATCGTCGACAGACCTGCTATTTTAGTAGCTGCATTTCCGCAACTGCCAATACACCTACCGTTTTAGTTGCTGCATTTTAGCAACTACCAATACACCTGCCATTTCATTCTCCTAGACTCTGTGTATGCATATTTTTCATATAATTTTATCACGAAGTTGGATACAATGCTTTGACATGCCTTTGAATATTTTTGCAGGTTAGAAGACATTTCAGGCCAGAGCTATTGAATAGACTTGATGAGATAGTTGTATTTGATCCTCTTTCTCATGATGAGCTCAGAAAATTTGCTAGACTACATATGAAAGATGTAGTGATTTGTCTTGCAGAGAGAGGTGTTGCTTTAGGGGTTACAGATGCTGCTCTGAATCTTGTTCTTCAGGAAGCATATGATCCTGTAAGTAATCACTTTGTTTTGCTTTCTTTCTTATTCAGAGTCTATCTTGCCAGGGGATGTGCCCGTTATGGTTTGTTATGAGACCGTTGTCAATTTCATCATTGTCCCTCATAATATGTTTGATTGTGTTTATAAATAATAAACAATTATTACACCAAACAATAAATAATTAATTGTACTATGAGTAATATGATATCTTGAAATAATTCTCATTATAATTTCATAACCTCTGCTCTCACTTGGTGGTGTTTATATCACTAAGTGTGTCTTCTTTAAAATTATAGTTACAACAGACAATGAACAATCAACTTCACTATGAGTGATATCTTGTAATAATTCTTATTATAATTTCCTAACCTCTACTCTCACTAGGTGTCTATATCACTAGGTGTATCTATTTTAAAATTATAGTTTCAATGGTAGATAAATTGTTATCTTAAAATTATAGCTTTGATGGTGACACCTTGTGATTGATAATGCAGTTTGAAGCAGCTTTGTCTTTGACTAATATAGTCTCAGGAACCTCTAAGAATACAAAGGCTGTGATTGATTACGGGGACCTACCTATATTTGTGGAACTTCTTACCTCTGGGAATGATAATGTTCGAGAACATGTAGCATGTTTATTTTAGAGGCATAAAATTAGGCTTCCCAACTATCTTTATATGTTTGTAATTTTGGAATTTGATTTAAAAAACTAGTACCCAACTTTGAGTTCAACTGGTGTTCGTGTAAGGTTGTTTTGGCTTTGGGAAATATTGCTGGAGACTCTGCAACATTTAGGGATCTTGCCCTCAGTCATGGAGCTCTCAAGCAGGTGCTTGCCCAGTTGAATGATACTGCCAGAATTTCAATGATAAGAAATGCTACATGGGCTCTGTCAAATTTTTGCCGTGACATAAACCCCAACCACTATTCGAACAAGTAAGCAGAATACATTTTCTGCCTCTTCTTCTTAGTTCGCAGATACTGTGGATTTTTTTTATAGATCTTGGTGCTTGGTAGATTTGGATGTAATATGGACCTAGGCACTTGTTCATTACAATGACTCTGTCATCAGGTTTTAGAAAATGCTCAGAAATTTGGGTTTCAAAAGGCGATTACCCTTGCTTGCAATTATCGATTATCAATCACATTCAAAAAAATTTTTTTGTAGCATTGTTGATCTCTTTGTAGGTGAATTTCCGAGGCAATTTCACAATATCTGAACTAAATTTGTCTGTTTTTTTCAATACTCTGCACTTGTAACAGAACCAGACAAACAATCTAGTGGCCAATGCAACAACAACAACACCTCCTATTACAATGCCTACAATTCACCCTCTCTGCACACATGAATGACTATGGCACCCTCTTTTGTGAACAAGTACTGGAGCTGAAGGTACTAGTTTCGATTAGGATCGTGGAATTCAACATCCAAAACAATATCAAATTCCACTGCAATAGTATTCCCCGAAAAGGGCAACAGTTCATTGAGACCTATTGGACTCATCACCCCCAAATAGCCTCTAGGGCTACCCAGATTGTGATCATCTTTGTTGCTGAGTATATTTTTATTTTTTCAGTGAGAATTTAGGGTTTCTCTAACATAGGTTTAGAAATCTGATTCAGTGCCTGCTTGAATATCGTCACATAATACTCCTGGTTTGGATTGATGAGCATGCTCTAAATGGTTGGTTGATTCATAAGAACCACCCATATAGTCATCTTGAGATATTTCAGAAGTTTTCTTGGGTTTCCTTTTTCACCGTTTCTACTGGGTGGGATGGTGTGGGGTGATCCATCAATACTGGTGCTCTTGTAGTAGGAAATTGTTTTATGGGGATATAAAGGAGCATTTGATGTAGATATCCCATTGGATGAATTCATAGATGGGAACGAGAGGTCAAGAATTTAAATTAAAAATATGCAACCTCTAGCATGGCAACCTGAAGGCTGTGAGAGACACTGGTTAAAGATTGTTTTCTGCTGGCCTTAATATAGTCGTGATTTATTTCTATTATATCAATGCAAATATATAGTCTGGTCTCATTAAAATGAGGATTATGGTTGTATTTCTCTTTGGTTGTTTCTCTCTTAATGCTCCAGAAGTTACCAAAAGTTGTGATAGTTGTTTAGTTTGCCTATTACAACTTAAAAGTGGTTTTTAGCAATGGGAGTCATGTTTTTTAAGGTTCATACTAATATGAAGATTTTGTAATTCTATATTCAGGATAAGAGAAGATGGTCTCTGCTTTGGGCAATATGACAACAATTTCCACATCTACCTCATTGGGTAACAATGGAAAGGGGAAGAAGTTGGGTGCAATGTTTGATAATTATGGTAGACAATTGTCTTCTCTTTCATTTTTTTTACCCATTTCCTTTAATCGCTCAAGCAGAAGAGGGACTCTGAGATTACGCGACAGAGAGAAGGTAGTTAATACAAGAGCTATGGAAAAGGAATTGTACTTCAACAAGGATGGCTCAATGACAAAAAATTGTAGGTCAGAGAAAAAATTATGTTTAAAGGAAGGTCACCTACACGTGAAACTTCACTGCAGTGGATCTTTCCTTGTCCACTTATATTTGATTTTAATGTGTTATTTTAATTTTTCAAGGAGGGTTGTTTTGGCATATGGTCTGGCATTCAATTGCACACTTACTGAAAGCATTGTCAATTTGTCTTACAGGTGGTGTGAACAAACTTTCTGATCTTGTTGGAGTCACCCTTGGGGTGAAGGGAAAAATGTTTTCTTGGAGAGCAAGCATGGTTCTCCGAAAATAGTTAATGATGGTGTGACAGTAGCTAAGGAGGTAATTTGTAGATGTGTGCTCTGGTTTTCTTTTTAATGTTGTATTAGTTCCCCCTCTTAAATGTATTAGATTTGATAGGCATAATTTGAAAACTCAAAGGTGAAAGGAAACATATTTTTTACCCAGTGGTCTACTTGGCCTATGGACTAGCCACATTAGAGTAAAGCATAAAGCTTTTCACAACAATAAAATGAAAGGGTTATGGCTGAGTCAAATTTTATTGTTATTGATAGTGTAATGAAATGTATCTCAATGCTATGATTTTGGCCTTTTTATTGGTTGAATTAGAGGACCCAGTTGAAAATATTGGGGCCAAGTTGGTAAGGCAAGCTGCAGCAAAGACAAATGATTTAGCTGGGGATGGAACCACAACATTTATTGTTCTTGCATAGGGTTTAATAAGTGAGGGTGTAAAGGTAAAATTTTTTCGATAGTACTGATTAAGATCATCTATTCATTTTTGTAGGGTATTATGGTGTTTGGTTTTTTAGTTTTGGGTTGGGATTATTGAGTCTAAGATAGTTTTTGAGTGAAAAAATTGCTATCAGGTATTAAAAAAATTTGGTTCTTTTTTCAAAATTTATGAGCTTGTTAGGAAAAACAAAACTGACAATGGTTGTATCTTAAATTTGTGGAAAATAATTTGAAATGAAACATTTTTTTTTAGGTTGTTGAAGCAGGTGCAAACCTCGTTCAAATTACTAGAGGCATTGACAAGACAATAAAGGCCCTTGTTTCGGAACTCAAAATTTTTTCAAAGGAGGTAAACGCTTGCCTTTTGAGTAGGCTGGTTTTCCTTTTTGCTGATGGTTTGGTGTATCTAATTGAATTAGTTGCCTAAGGTATTTTCGGTTGCAAATTCATTTTCATTTGTCATACAATATTGGCCTTGTGGAATACATTTGATTGTGTGGTCTTGTTATATCTACAACATTTGTATTTGTTTAGTCTTATAGCCGAGGTGCACTTTTATTATGGAAATAGTTGATGCAATATTGTCATTTAATCCTTACTGCAGGGTAGCATGTTGAGAAGTTTCTTGTGAAACATTTGGTATTCGAAATGACACTTGATCCTATACAACATCATGCACTTGACTTCAAAATTCATATTCAAAGTGTGTTAGACAATTATTGCAAAATTTCAAATATTTATGTTGTTTTAAAGCATTATCTTTTCCATGTATTGGATGCTGAAAATGAAAAAAAGACTTTGGTATGAAACCAACTGGTGAATAATTTCTAGAAAAACAATCACTTTGAAGACATGATTTAGAAGTAGAACATATGTACTTATAAAGCATAGAAATATATCCTTGATGCATTGTCAATGTTTGGCTAGGGTTATTTTTGGAGAAAATAACTCCTTATTCCTAGAATAGTGATCTTTAATACAAGTAAATGCCAGAGAAGAGAGATCATCATGTGACATAAACCTATTAACAAAAGTGAACAAGGAATTATTATTAATTATGGCATACTAAGTTGTCAGTGATTTTGACTATTTGTCTTTAACATGTAAAAATGTTAAATTCCAAACTTACATCATCATGGTTTGGCATCATGAGCTTGACTAATTGTCCACCATGCTCATAATTTCATTCTTGCATTCATATTTATAAACAATGTTTCAATAATAATAAAAAAGTTCTATAAGAAAAATCTAGACCTCCTTGCTGCTACTCCTTGTGAGACAAAGTCAAAATTGCATTACACAATATGACACATAAGAATCTCCTAAATCCCGGTGGTATGTATCCAAATTCTTATAATAGTGTCTTCAAGACTTATGTTGACATTTCCAATGAGATATTTAAGCAATGAAAGATGGAGCCTTCTTCATTTTTGTATATGTAACAATCTTTTATTAATATAAATATTGATGGTTTTGTGTTTCTGAAAATGAAATGTAAAAATAATTTATTGTGGTTAATTGAAAAGTTTTTTTTTAAAGCTTTTCATTACGGAAGGGTGACATAGATATATGCCCTTCTAATTGAAATTTGGACCTGCCTTTCAAATTTGATCATTGTGTGGGACCTTAACAAACAATAAAACTATTCCGTCACGCGTTATATAAAACATATAACAAAACCTTTGTGAAAACTTCAAACGAACCCTTTAGCCGTGGAGCCCGACGGACTTCAAACGACGATAAACCATAATTCAAACCAAATTCGCGTTCCAAAATAGCCTGCTAACACCGGCCAATTTTGTGACACAAAAACCGAATGAATTCTGCCCTAATATTTTTTGGGTCCGAATTTGGGTTGGCGTATGAAGAGAGAGTTCTGACGCGAATTTCTTATCAAATTCGCCCTAATATTTTTCGGGTCCAGATTTCCACTACACGAGCAGCCCAAACAAAGATCTGCTCCAATCAATTTCTACCACGTGTCCTTAATCAAAATTTTCCCTGTTCCCGGATGCGGGTGCATTTGATGGAGTTTAAGGTGATGGGACATGGATGTGGCCATTTCATATCAATCACATTAAGTTTTAACGCTGTTCAATCAACCGATATTTAAGTTCCAAGGTTTTCACATCAAATCGCATTAAGTTTTAACACTGTTCAAGATTGGACCTCCACTCCTGTTAGCGATTCCGCATGCTCCAATATGATCCGGCCTTCGGCTCTCATCAATGAGAGATTAATTATGACGGGCGTTCTTCGATGCCATTGCAGTCGGGTCAATAAAATGGTGTTTCACTATGGTTTTTCAGACGAGCCACAATCTTTGAATTGCAGATGCTATCCAATTGTTGGGTTACAGTACCTACTCACTGTGATGAGAAGGAGAAGTGGCCAGCTGAACTACTACTTAGACCTTGGTGCAAATCTGCATTTCTCTCGGTCTGGTCTGTGTCTGTCTTCCTCAGTTTCTTGGAATCCTGCTTCTCCGTCTCGTCTTGCACCCACTGCTGAGACTGTACCCATGCCTCACCTGTGTCAAAGGATGCATTGCCACAGGGGGAGCCATAGAGGTCAACCCCTGCGCGCTCCCTCCAGCCCCTCAACCGAGTCGTCTTCCCAGTCCAGTGATTATTACACAGGTCGCTATCCAAACACTAGAAGTGGGCAGGGTTGGGTTCTAGGATCTGGCCACCGTATGGGCTCCCCTGCTCCTCATTTCCCCACCGCTTCACCTTCTCCCATGATGCGCATTGCACTTTTTTCCTTTAATTTCTCTCTAAACCGCCCACGAATCACAGCTTCAATCACCATGGTTTTTCGTGAGGAGGCCCAAGTGGAGGAACAATGCACCCATCCGACGGGTCTGAGCTCAGAAAAAGCCAGCCAGAATTCGAGCCTTCAGGAGGGGAGCGTGGCGTGAATGTGGAGATAGCACCTGGCGATCCTGGACCTTCCGAAGGATGGTGCCGAATCATCGAGGAACCACCGGAGGAGTAATTTGGTTAATTTGGTTTTCTTGATTCGCAGCCCACTTAATTGGGCATTTTTTAGATTATATTACTGTGCCGGACCTCTGTAACATTTTCGAATTCTATAAACATTCAAGACTGGTTTCCCCGTATGAGGGCAGTCTTCTTTTTTGATTTTTTGATGACAAATTTTCCATAAGTCTGGGCAATGTTTTTGACTTCGGTCATGTTGTAATTTTATTCCCACTGTTAATAGATTAAATTTACTTAGAAAAAAAAAATGTTGCCTTGTTTCTATTTTAAACCTGTTTTTTGAAATACAGAGCCATTTTTATATGATTTTTTATAGTTCAAGCACTGTGGGGTGGTTTATTATATTAATATTTCACGGTCGAATTATGTTCATAACAATTGGAAAAAAAAAATGTTGCCCTGTTTCTATTTTAAACCTATTTTTTGAAATACAGAGCCATGTTTATATGATTGTATATAGTCAAAGCACTGCAGGGTGGTTTATTATATTAATATTTCATGGTCGAATTATGTTCATAAAAATTGGAAAAAAAAAATGTTGCCCTGTTTCTATTTTAAACCTGTTTTTTGAAATACAGAGCCATGTTTATATGGTCTACGTATTATACTCTTTCTCTGTATATCTACAGGAACCTTTTTGCTATGAACAGGGTGGATATTTTAGCAGGCTACTAATGGAAATACGCGAGCCTAAACGTTACATCTCGGATGTAACAGATGGTTGCCAATTTTGGAATCAAGCGAGCCTGATCTTACAAGCGAGCCTGGGTTTCTGCAGATGGTTTTTATTTTCAGGAACAACCAAGCCAGAACATACAATCGACCCTGGGTTTATACATATTTTTGCTCTATCATGGATGCTTTTTGTGTGAGGCGTATATCAACAGTACATGTCTCTTCACATTTCCTGTATCCGCTTTATGATACTATTTTATGTGTTGACAGGTTATCACTTTGCCTTCAAAACTAGAAATGATGGTCTATGTTGCTGGTTTATTGATATGGTCTGATGGTATTTTTATATTTTGGACATATCACAATCCTCACATGATTAGTGTTTTTCCCTGTTCAAGGATTTTGGGTACTTTAATTTGTGTTTGGAACAATGGACGTCGGTACTCTATCTGTTGCTTTACTATTCTACATACTACTATTTCACTTTCTTATAGATGCCTCAGGCATATTTGGATGCTTTCTCAGATTGTCGATAATATCCATGTGGACTATTACTCGGTTTTATATCATGTCCATGTATGTGACATGGGGTATTTTTCTATCATTTTCTGGGGTGGGAATTCCACTTTTCTGGATGGATATTTGGGTTCCAATCTTCAGATGTGAAAATGTAATGACTTCATGGACTGTTTTACTTCATATAATATATTCAAAAGAACATTTTTTCTCTTGTGAAAAAAAAATGATTGTTTATAGTCGAAGCACTGTGGGGTGGTTTATTATATTAATATTTCACGATTGAATTATGTTCATAACAATTGGAAAAAAAAAATGTTTCCCTGTTTCTATTTTAAACCTGTTTTTTGAAATACAGAGCCATGTTTATATGATTTTTTATAGTCGAAGTGCTACGGGGTGGTTTATTATATTAATATTTCACGGTCATTGGAACACCCACAATTCATAACAAATATTGGAGATTTACTATCCTATTTTAAAGTTTCATTTTTTTTTTCTAAAAATTGAACTCGTCATCGGTATACCGACGCTTTGTAAGCGTCGGTCTTCCGACGCCTTGAACGATTTCCATCAGTCTTCCTAGGGTCGGTATTGCGACACTTTTGGAATGCGTCAGTATTGTGACGCTTCTGGGACGCGTCGGTCTTGCGACCCATTTGTACAACATCAGAATTGCGACAACTTAAAAACGTCGGAAGAGCAACGTTCAAAACATGGGACCACATTTCGTCGAAATTGTGACAGTTTACAAACGTCGGAAGAGCGACGTTAAAAGCATCGGACCACATTTCGTCAGAATTGTGACAGTTTACAAACGTCAGAAGAGTGACATTCCAAACGTCGAACCACATTTCGTCGGAATTGCGACAGTTTACAAACGTCGGAAGTGCGATAGTTTTGGAAACGTCGGAAGAGCGATGCTTGTTTGGAAGCGACGGAAAAAGTATCGGTAGTGCGATACTTTGTCAGTGCGTCAGAATTGAGACGTAATGGAAAACCACATTTTGCCCATCCTCGAACTATCACTCTTGCGATGAATATGTGTCGGAATAGCGACGAAGTGGCCGTCAGAAATTGGGCCAAATTTTCTAGTGCCATATTTCATGCCTGAATGTGGGATTTCATGGAATAAATAAAACAAAACCAAAGAAGTGATTCTAGAAGCCAAATGAGCTCAACCCTCAACTAGTGATTCCAACTCATGACCAGGCATGATTAACACCAACCAGATTGGTCTCTACCCAAGTTGTTTATGGCACCAGAACATTTTTCCCAACCATGGCTCAAGGAGCTAACAACTCAACTCGTAGCCTTCCAGGGTTGCAAATAATTTCTCCAACTCAGTTTAGGACTAGTAACTCAACCCACCAAATGATCTAAACTATTTTGCAGCCTAGTTTTGAGGGCTAGTAACTCAACCCAAGTTGTTCCAAGGCTCCAGAGAATTTTTTCCAACGAATGGCTCTAGGAACTAGTAACTCAACCCACAACCATAAGAAACCTGAGCACCAATATAAAAAACAAGTTGAAAACCCACAACACCATGGCTATCCATGAAATGGCAAGGCTAGGAGAAAAAAAATTTAATCCAAGAAATCCTCCACACCAATGATAGTTCATAACCAAATAACCACATGCATATACGATGCATGTGAAAACTAGAAAGGAAATCATACATGTAACTAAATACCTACAAGGAAATCTCGATATAGTTGTTGATCCATCTATACCTTTGCGCTTCCTTGCTTTCCTTGTCCTTGTTTATCCAAATATGATGAAAACTAAAGTGCTCCAAGCATGCTCCAACAATCCTTCAAGATTTCTCTAAGTGTGCAATAGTATGAGAGAGAGAGAATAGAGAGAGACTTCCAAAACTAGACTTACAAAATCTTTTGCACACTAACCAAAAAGATAGCAACTGGTCCTCAAAAGCCTTTTTATCATTGAGACCTCTATTTTCTTCATTTTTCCACTATTTTTTCTTCAATTTCCTCCTCATGCAGATTTCTGACCTTTCACGTTCATTTTCTCATAATTTCCTTTATTTTCATAAATAAAATTCCAATTAATGCCACTTTTCCTTTTATATTGCCTTTGTCAATTTCCATAGCCATTAATTAATCCCAAGTGATCCCCATCACTATGTTTTTCCCAACATTCATCTTGAAATACAAGTCCCATGACCCTAGTCTTATTTTGATTTATTTATATAGGAAATAAACTAGGGACTGTTACACCCAAATACCTATGAAATTGAAAGTGCATCCTTGCTTAGGGGGCCTGCCAAACTAGGAGGATTGTAGGCAAAAATGAACTCTACATGGAAATAGAAATAAATAATAGTTTATATATATATATATATATATATATATATATATATATATATATATATATATATATATATATATATATATATATATATATATATATATATAACCATCTCAAAATAAGGTATAGGGTTCAAGAACAACAGAAAGTGGTGACAACAACAATTCAATATTATTATCACCACTAACCTTGTTTGGACAATTACATAAATATATATAGTTTGAAAGATCTTAGGTTCAGGACGAAAGACATAAATAAAAAACTGTAATTATTTGAACAAATATTACAAAATTATAACAAATAATGCAACAATCTAGCTAATAAGACATATATAAAATCATGTTCTTAAATAAGAATATTGTTTGGTACTTCAAAGATTTTCTATAATGAAAATCAATATTACTTTTAGCTGGATAGATTTTTGGTGTGAATTTTTAGGCTAAAATATGTTAGGTCCCTATATTACTAGTATAGTCCCTCATTTTTGTTAGTGTAAACCCCTTATTGTTGTTATGATACCCCTGTAACCCCCATATTGTTATTATTGTGCCCTTAAATTATTATTGTTAGGTCGGCTAGGATTACATTGTGGCCTCACTAGGATTACATTGTGGCCCCATGGACTCCTATATATAGAAAGGAGGTTTTTTAATTTGAATCATCCAAGAATTGTTCATTCATGTAATGTATTGGAGGTTGCCCCCTCGAAGTGGTTTATTTCTAAGGCGTTGATATCTCTTTTCTTGTCTTTTTGGAGCCGATTTCACAACATTTGGTATCAGAGCTTTGAGATTCTACGGTTTCGTTGCTCCAAACAGGTCAGCGTGGAATTTTCACTATAAATTGTTTTCTACGAAGTTTCAGAAGCTCAAATTTTTAGGGTGTAAAGCCAAAATCCTATGGAAACTTGTCTAAACATTTCAGAGCTTGGTTCACAATAGTTTTAGAGATATGATTTGTGGAAGGTAGTGCTTTTTCAGGCTCCTAAATTTCATCTCAAAGAGGTGATCATGGGAAAATATTCATAACTCTCTCTTTGAGCATCATATTGGATTTCCGTAAAAGGTGGTCACAAGTACACAAAATTTTTTTTTTGTGCTATCAATTTCAAAGCTAAAAGACGAAATAGTGACAAGTGGCAAGTCGCACAAGTTCGCTCTACTGAACGAGTCCATAATTAGGTCATTGTGGGAGATTGGACATAACATTGCCTTGGAGAATCCAAATCAAGTCAGACCTGTGGCATTCGAAAGATAATTCTGAAGGCTACCACATCGCCCAATTTCAAATATTGAAGAGCCACAATCACAAATATAATCCAATTTCAATATTGAGCTCCTCAAAAGCAAGAAAAAGGTGTGTATTTTTTTTACGAATTGGATAAGTCTTGTTTGAAGAATCAATTTGAATTGATTCCAAGGGCATATTGTAGAATATATATCAGTATTGGGTTAAAAAAAAATGCCCCGTAAAAATAATTCAACACCCATTAAGCCTTCAGAAGGCTCTACTATGACTCATGAAGATGAAGAATTGCAACATGATTTATCAAAATTACAAGAGCAAGTGCAACAAATTTCACTCTCGCAAAGAGCAACAAAAAATGAAATGGAAGTTTTGAAGAAAGGCGTGGAAGCTAAGATGGATGGCATGGAAGCTGGCATGGAAGCTAAGATGGATGACATGAAATAAAACATGGAAAACAACATGAAAAACATGAAGAATGATCTAAAAGCAGACATCGAAGGTTTGACCAAGTTGATACAAGAAATGTTTCCTAATGGTGAAAAGATAGTAGAAGAACCTCATGATGAGAACAAAATAAATGTTAATCGCGATTTTATAAACTCTAATGTTGGCGAGAAGAACCACCATATTCCAAAAATGGATATGAGGAAGTTTGATGGGAAGGATCCTGTAACATGGATACTACAGATGGAGCAATATTTTGATCTCCATAATGTGCAAAACACACAAAAGGTACGCATTGCAGCTTTACATTTAGAACAAAATACATTTGTATGGTATCGATGGCTTTGCTCCCGTAAAAAAATTGTCACTTGGTCAATTTTTACGGAGGAAATGATAGCACATTATGAGGATACAAAGAGCCACACCTTCTTTAGCCAATTGATAAATCTCAAACAAAAGGGTTTAGTGGGGGAGCACATTGAGGACTTCCAAAAATTGAATATAAGGGTAACTGATATTCTAGAGGAACACAGGATTGATCTCTTCATATGTACTTTAAAGGATAACATCCAACATGAAGTTCGCGTTTTGGAACCTGATTCATTGGAGAAGGCATTCAGGTTGGCAAGAAAAATTGAATGTAAAATTATGGCGACAAAGAAGCCTACCACTCACTTCTATAAAGAGGGAAGTGTTGCTACTCCTAGATTTCCACAACCTACAAGGTTGACACCACAACAATTGGAAGAAAAAAGAGCAAAAGGGCTTTGCTACGGTTGTGATAGAAAATACACTAAAGGTCATAAGTGTGCTGAGAAGAAATTATTTTACATAGATTGTGAAGAGGAAGAAGAAAATGAACAAGAAGAGGATATACACCAGGAACCAGCCCTAGAAGAGGAAGAAATGAAACCGACCATATCGTGTAATGCACTGGCAGGAATTACCACTCCTCAAACTCTCAAGATAGAAGGACAAATCAAGAAGAAAAAGGTAATAGTGTTGATTGATTCGGGTAGCACCCATAATTTTATTCATTGTAAGGTAGCCAAGGAATTAAATTGTTTCCTATACCCAGCACCAGAATGTCAAGTGATGGTTGCAAATGGAGGAACTACAAATTGCTTTGGAAAATGCCATAATATCAAGCTAACCATGGGGGAATATGTATTGAATAGTCCAATGCTTTCCATTCCTATGGGAGGTGCTGATGTTGTACTAGGAGTACAATGGTTACAATCTTTGGGGATGGTGGCTTTTAATTTTCAAGAACTTTTCTTGAAATTTTTTTCAGAAGGAAAGGAAGTTGAATTACGAGGTGTTGCAGGGAAGCCAGGAAGGATAATAAGCTCTAATGTCATGACAAAGCTTCTAAAGAAAGAACAACGAGGCGTAATTTCACAATTATGCTCACTAGAAGTTCTAACATCAAAATCATCTATTTCTGCAGATCTCCAACAAGTCTTGGACAATCATTCCAAGGTGTTTGAAACTCCCAAAGGACTCTCACCTATTTGTGATCATGATCATGTTATTCATTTGATTCCAGGAAGTGTTCCTCCAAACATCAGGTCTTATAGATATCCTTATGCCCAAAAGAGCAAAATTGAATTTATGATTGCAGAAATGTTAGAGGCGGGTATAATTCAACCTAGTCAAAGTTGTTTCTCTGCTCCTGTAGTATTGGTACGCAAGAAGGATGGATCATGGTGCATGTGTCCGGATTATAGGGAGCTCAATAAGCTCACCATTAAAGAGAAATTTCCCATTCCCGTGATTGATAAATTATTGGATGAATTACATGGAGAAATTTACTTTACCAAGTTGGATCTTCGTTCAGGATATCATCAAATTAGAATGAAGACTGAAGATATTCCAAAAACAACATTTCAAACTCATGAGGGTCATTATGAATTTTTGCTCATGCCTTTTGGCCTTACCAATGCACCTTCTACATTTCAAGGGTTGATGAATTCCATTTTCAAACCCTTCCTTAGAAAATTTGTGCTAGTATTTTTTGATGATATACTAATCTACAGCAGGTCTTGGAAGGGTCATGTTGAACATGTTGACAAGGTGCTCAAACTATTGCAGGAGAAACAATTATATGCAAAAACATCCAAATGTTTCTTTGGAGTACAAGAGGTGGAATATCTAGGTCATATTTTATCTCACGAGGGTGTTAAGGTAGACCCTAACAAAATTAAAGCCATTAAGGAATGAAAAGTCCCCACAACCATAAAGTAGTTGCGAGGATTTCTCGGGTTAACAGGGTATTATCGCAAGTTTGTTAAGAATTATGGGAGAATAGCAGCACCTCTAACAACATTATTGAAGAAAGATACATTTTCATGGAATCCTGAAGCAACTAAGGCCTTTAAACATATTAAAGAGGCAATGTACCTAGCACCGGTCTTAGCTATGCCAAACTTCACAAAAACCTTTATTGTGGAATGTGATGCCTTAGGAAATGGAATTGGTGCTATTTTAGTGCAGGAAGGAAGACCCATTTCTTTTTAAAGTCGTCCAATGAAAGGAAAGTATTTACAGAAACCTATTTATGAGAAGGAAATGTTAGCAATACTACATGCACTAAATAAATGACGAACTTACCTAATGGGAAGACACTTCAAGGTAAAAAATGATCATGATAGTCTTAAACACTTTTTGGAACAAAGACTATCTTCAGAATAGCAACAAAAATGGGTAAAAAAGATGTTGGGTTATGAGTTTGAAATAATCTAAAAAAAAGGGAATCTTAATGTTGTTGCAGATGCACTGTCAAGAAAGAATGAAGAGGTGGAAGCATTGCTTTGTGCCATTTCTATTATCCAACCAGATTTGATAACCAAAGCAAGAGATGAATGGAAGAAGGACAAAAAAGTATGGACACTCATTCAAAAGTTGCAGCAAGATCCTAGTACATCTGATACATTTAGTTGGAAAAATTATTCTTTATGGTACAAATATCGCTCATATCTTTGTAAGAATTCCCAACTAAAACAAAATATTCTTTTGGAATTGCACACTTCTCCTTTAGGAGGACACTCAGGATTTTTAAAAACTTACCATAGGGTGAAGAAAGATTTTTTTTGGGATGTCCTTAAATCTGATATTCAAAAGTTTGTGGTGGAATGTTTGGTTTTCTAGCAGAATAAAGTTGAGACAATTAAGACCCTGGGACTTCTACAACCTTTATCCATTCCAAGTCAATGTTGGGAGGAGATTTCAATGGATTTTATCACAGGTTTACCTAAGTTTTAAGGAAATAATGTCATCATGGTGGTAGTTGATAGAATTACCAAGTATGCACACTTTTGTGCATTATCTCATCCATTTAAAGAAAGTAAAGTTTCTACTACATTTATGGACAAAATTCAAAAGCTACACGGAAACCCAAGGGTTATTGTGAGAGACAGAGATCCCATTTTAACTAGAAATTTTTGGACGGAGTTATTTTCTTATTTGGGTATTCAATTAGCTCATAGCTCATCTTATCATCCTCAATCTGATAGTCAAACTGAGATAGTAAATAAATGTTTGGAATGATATATTCGTTGTTTTTTATCTGATAAACAACCATAATGGGTCAAGTGGTTACCTCTCTCCGAATGGTGGTATAACACTTCCTTCCATACTGCAGCAAAAATGACCCCATTTATGGCACTTTATAGATATCATCCACCATCCATCACATCATCTTTAAGAGAAAATTCGAAGGTTTAAGCAGTGGAAGATCACATTGAGCATCAAGAAGAAGTTCTCCAAATCTTAAAGGATAACCTGAATTTGGCACAAAATCGAATGAAACAATAGGTAGATCAACATCGCAGCGAGATAATTTTTGATGTAGGAGATTGGGAATTTTTACGACTACAACCATACAAACAAATGTCCCTCAAGAAAGCTAAGAAGGATAATAAATTATTGACAAAGTACTATGGTCCTTACAAGGTTTTGCAAAATATTGGTAGTATGGCATACAAATTGGAGCTTCCTAATTCTTCACGAGTGCATCCAGTTTTCCATGTTTCATGCTTAAAGAAGGTTATAGGTGAAAATCTTCCATTTCAAACAATATTGCCAGAACTTTATGAGGAAGGAAAAATCATATCGGAACCTAAAGCAGTCACGAAAACAATAACTCAATAGCTACGAAATCGATCAATTTCAGAGTATCTCATCAAGTGGAAGAACTTACCCACTGAAGATTCTACATGGGAGGATGAGAATTTTATACAGAAGCACCTAGAGCTACTCAAGTGTTGAGGACAACACTTCTTTGAAGGAGAGGGGCATGTTAGGTCCCTATATTACTAGTATAGTCCCTTACTGTTGTTAGTGTAAACCCCTTATTGTTATTATTGTACCCCTGTAACCCCCATATTGTTATTATTGTGCCCTTAAATTATTATTTTCAGGTCAACTAGGATTACATTGTGGCCCCACTAGGATTACATTATGGCCCCATGGACTCCTATATATAGAAAGGAGGTTTTTTAATTTGTATCATCCAAGAATTGTTCATTAATGTAATGTACTAGAGGTTTCCCCCTCGAAGTGGCTTATTTCTAAGGCATTGATATCTCTTTTATTCTATTTTTGGAGCTGGTTTCACAACAAAATATGACTATATAATCATTACTTCTTATAGTAACTTCATTGACAACAAATTCTATAGGGTAGGGCCCAAGTTGGTCCAGTTTTTAGTAAAAGACTCCATATTTTCAAGAAATGGTGTGTGTGATCTAGCAAGAACGAGACAATCATGTGGACTTTAAGAGCTTCGTGTGGAGTTATAGGATTTTTAAGGGCTTTGGGGCTTGTAAAAGCCCCCTTTTTTGTAAATGGGTGGTGTTTTTTAGTATTTTGAGCTCCACCAATGGTTTTTAGACCATGGTATTATAAGAAAGAATGTTATATAAGGAAATATCTTAGAGATTCAATTCATGTCATGATTTCTAGTGCAATTAAATGATCTCTAACTAAGTCTGAATTATTTCTATATTTCTGCATTTTGGGTAAAAGGAAGGGTCTGCAGTTGTGTTTGTGGAGGCCATAGAATGTCTACAGGTCTATGCGTAGACCCCTGCAATTGATTGCACAGTGCAATAAGGGTTCTAACTGAAGGAATTTGAGTAATAGAAGAGTAATTTGAAGGAATTTATGTGTATTTGTTTTGTATCTTTAAGCTATTTGTTTATGTGAATTATCTACGTTGGATTAGGGTTTTATATATATTTACTCTGTGAATGCATCCCAAAGGCTTAAGTGTTGTCTTATATGATGAATACTTCATGTTAGAGTAGAAAGGCACAATTCACAAGGTTATTAAGTGAGTAATTGAATAATAGTTTTCATAACTAGTTGATGATTCAATGAAGCTTGGATTGAGCCCTAATTAGAGATAGGCCTTAAAGCCACACCCCATAGTCCCTATGGATGTAGAAACCTAGTTCTAGCATCACCCAATATTGCCTCAGGTGAGACTTTGTTCTGCACAGCAAATTTTGGGAAAAAGGGCTGGTAATATAGGGTTTTGTTCATAGCACAACTACTCTGAACCTGGGTCTATAACCTCTCAAGACAACATAATGTTACATTACCAAGACCAGTATCCGATTGACGGAAATGTGGATGTGGCATCTAATAAGAAACGAGAACCAATATTGGATCGATCTAAAGGAGAGAGAATTTGAAATTAAGAAAATCATAAATCCATAACTGTCAACTAAAGCTTGGTTTCAGAGATATATATTTACATATTAGCATGAGATTTTATTCTCATCATTTTCAAATGAGTTGCACGAGTGATTTTAAATATTATGTTATCACTCATAATTTTGTGAGTCATTACTTGACATGTTCATACAGTTCACTCCTCAAAAGGGTAAGGACTCCTTAAACCTTTTTCAAATTGGCATAGGAAATCTCACTTTTTCATATTTAACCTATCCTAAGTTTCAAGACCACCCTCATTTCATCTCAAAATCACCTCCATATACGTCACATCATGTCTCATTAGTCATAATTTGTTGTTATTTTTCATTTCGCAATTATTTAAATCTAAAAATGTCATGTTAGCCAAGAATCCCTTCTTTCATAGTGAATTCAGTGTAAAAAAGGCAAAAATGCTACAAAACTCTTGAAAGTTTCGTAGCAAATATGAAGCATTTCTCTGTTTTCTGACTTTGAGCAGTAAACTTCAAGGTCTTTTTTGGGAAAGAAAAGAATTATTTTAAGAAATTGAGAGAAATTAATTTCAAGAACATATCGAATAACAATAACCTCTTTCACTTTTCTCAAAGGAGCTACATATTGGGAGATATAGGGATGTCTTTCAACCCTATTTTTAGAAAACAGAGTTTTCATGTTTTACACATGTTTTTCAAATGTCGGTTCTAGACAGCTGGAGGTGGTTTTCAAAAAAACAAGAGATGTTTTTCTTTAGAAAATTCGTATTGACAAAAAAATCCTCCAGGTTTGAAGAATACATCATGGATTCAGAGATAGAAGCTCTGTTCTTAGACCTAGTTTTTAGAAAAAAACAGAAAAAATCTGCAAAGTGGTTTTAAATATGAAAGGTGAGATGGATTATGGTCCTCATTAGTTTGATGAGATCCATAATAGGCAGAGTGTTTCAGGGCATGTTTAATACAAATTCAAATACCTCCAATAACAGCTTGAACTAATTCATGAGGATTTGGAGAAAAAGGGCCTAAAAATGATAGTGATTGAAGAGCCAATAGCGCAACCCATCATAAATGAGGAAGAAATGCCTCAAGGATCATAAGGTGAGCTAGTTTATGGTTTTTAAGTCTAATGGCATGTTAGAAACAATTTTTTGTCACTCATGAGCTTTATTTTTCAATTTACACAAAAATATGGAATTTCAATGCTTTTCAGCAGTTTTGTAGCATGCCTGGGCTTGAAGGACAACAAAACGCTACGAAACTACTGGAGCTTTTCTTCTTTATTTTTGAACCTGTTTTGGGAGCTTTCAAGAGGTGAAAATTTTATGGGAGATGTGTCTAAGGATTATGAAGACCATACCAAAGGAAAGAAACAAAAAAATTTATGTAAATGGCATTTTTGCAGCGCTACAAAACTACGCTATGAAACGGTCTTACTTTCGTAGCGTACTATGTGACAGCTTTTTAAGCATATTTTTGGTCATCTATGGATATATGGGTACTATCCAAGTGTTAGAGGATCATGAAAATAGTTATTAAACACTTAAAGACCATGAAATGAAGACAAACTACCAGACAAAGCATTCATTGAAGATGAAGAACAGTTTGCCTAAAAAATAGGGTTATGTTTCCAGTTTTGGAGGAGGTGAATTAAGTGGTCATGTAGTGATGAGTCCCATCACCCCAATTCCAAAATGTGAAATCATATTTATCAAATATGTAATTTCTTTAGAAGATAAGGTTGTTAAATGTAATAATGAAAAGTTTGAGTCCTATTAGGAAAAGGGTTGTCAAGTAGGATAACTGTCATTTTGTCATTAAATAGATGTTTTATGGTTATGAAAGGTGTCATTAGGAGAAAATTAGATGAATATAGGGAGTAGGTAGATCATATCATAATGTAACAATTCTATTAAATGGCATAGAGTCTAATTTTTCAAGGGTTAGATAATTTTTGGCAAAACTGCAGCTTTATGTAATGGACTATTTTCAGTAATACAGAGACTTGTTTCTTGACCAACCTGAGATTCTCATGGGGTTTTTAATGTTTCATTGGTCTACATATTATGCTTTACTACTCGCAGTATATTTCATTGATATTACTCAAAATTCATAACTCTATGCTCTGACTTCCTTTAGTAATGAAATGACTATGTTTTTCTATGTTTTATGAGTGAATTGCCTTTGAACCACTAGTAGTAGATTTCATTGCTATTACTTAGAATTCATAACTCTATGCTCTGACTTCCTTTAGTAATGAAATGACTTCGTTGACCTATTTTATATGAGCCAATTGCATTTGTTAAAGACCACCATCTATCTTAGCTTCCATGTCAAGAAACGTTACCACTGAACCTACTGATTTGTTGACTCCATAAGCCCAATGGTAGCAAGCATTCATTTCTTCAACCTGAAAACATACAAAACCAATACATAATTCATAGAGTTAGTGTTTCGAGAAATAAATCCCTAAAGGTTTTTGGGTCGGCAACCTTCACAGATCAGGGGCATACCATTCAAGAAGGACTCAATTAACCCATATTTTATTGCTGAAAACTACATTTAATCATTTATAGAGCTTACCCAAAAGTCCTACGTTTGATGTAGATCCCACGGGGTTCAAATCCCCAGCAACTCCTCATGCTTCGTAACCTAGAAATCAAGAAAGAACGAACATGAAACACTAGTTGTACATCATATATTGTTCCTAGATGTCAGTGTAACTCATGTATAATATCATATAAACAATATTGAATGTTTCAACTAACAATATTTACACATATATAAAGATATATAAACATGTGAATATTCAGGAACAAGATGGTTCTTCTCATTATAAATGGCATGTACAATAATAGAAATTGGAGAGATCACCTGAATCCTTCCACGGCCTTCGAGTAGACCGTCCTTTGGATTCGTCCAACCCTCACCTCACTAGGATTCTTCCAAGATGTGTGAACAAAATATGTCATATATGATGATGATCATCTTCAAGGAAATAAGGGTTTCCTGAATATACCTAGGAAATGCAGGAGGCACGGGAACATCAGACTTGAAATAGGGATCTAACAGAGTATAATGTTTATAATTTTCTCTCTCCACTGCATCTGATAACACTTAGTGATAACCACCTTTTGAATTACTGCTACGCCTTCTTGAAGAAGGCTCGAGACTCGTGGGAGACAACCCACGAAGGTGTCTCGATCGATGAATCGATCGATTAGCCACTTTAAAAGATTGACTAGACTCAAAAAAGTATAAAGCTAAGCAAGTTAGGAGCGAAGAGCACTCACTACAAAGTCCCTAAGATACATCCAAGCAAGCAGCTTTCAAGTATTTCTGCTCTGGGTGATTAGGACCAGACACCAAAATAAAAGAAAGAGAATAATAGGACCTCCCGAAAGTATTCTGGGGTAATTATGACCTAGATCCACTAGCGAAGGTAACAAAAACAGTTACACTGACCTCCTAACAACAGCCTTTTCCGGTGCAAGTACCCAAGCTTCACAAGGGCACCCTCCAAAAGTACTGCTAGAAGTGATACAATGTATGCCTCAGGTACCACAGGTATTCCCCCCCACAGTCACTTGTGTGATACCTAGGATGGGAAACTAAGGACACCAATCCATATTAGCAGTCGGGTGGAACTGTCTTAGTTCAATATTTAGCGAATCAGAGAGGGGGTATCTCTCTTCTTTGCTTGCACTTTCCCTCACACTTGACTCTCTAGAGGAGAGCTTTCCCAATCCACCTAACGGTGTTGGATTTCACTCATTAATAAACTTCTACGTTTCAAAATCTGAGCAGCCTTGGAGAGTTAACTCTCCACTCACCTAGTACAAGGCCCTACAACCTAGCTAGTCGATGTATGACACTTGATACAAAAATTGCTAGTTTTTTTAGATTATATCACTTATTTTAATTGGTTCTTATTTTATGTCAAGGGAATATGGAAGTGAAACCAATGATTTTTGTATGACGTAACAATAAACCACTGAAAACCAAACTATATGCAAATGCATTGATTTCCTTTGATGAAGAGTGATTTCTACACAGGTTCTACGAGACTATATATTTTTTACTTTTTATTTTCAGATAACTATACTTCACATACCTCAAAAAATTGCGAAAAAGACTAAAATGCTTATGTGCACCTAATGCAATTGAATAATGGCATGCAAATACTAAGATGCTAGATCTAAGAAAGCAAAGAGAAATCTCTAAAGATACCAAGTTTCAATCACTTTTTTGGCAATCAACCAATCTAGTTCCAAATCAGAAGCTCAATGTATAAAGATGCCAAAATCATACTTGATATAATAGAATAAAATCAAAAAAATAATCCCTTCCTAATGAAGTCACAAACTAAAGAGTAAAGACTTCAACAAGGCTTCAAAATATGAAAATAAACCATAAACCAAAACAGAAACAATGGGAAAAAAAATGTTTTTTAGCTTTTGAGTTTTATGAAGAAAAGAGACTTCAAAAAAGACCAAGAAATTCTGCAATTACTGAGCCAAACAAACTTCAAATTTTGAGAAAAACTTCAACAAAATGCTCTAAGTCAACTATGCTACTCTCATAGCAGGACATATATGAGCAAGAGGAAGACAAGAAACTCAACAAATCAACTAAGCACAATAGTATAAACTTGCAGCAAAATCAAACTCCAAAGAATCAAAAGAGACTCTTCAAAAATTGCAACAAGACCTAGTCATTGAAATCAAGAAAAAAAACACAAAAGCAGGAAAAAATCAAGATGCAAAGCAACTCATAAAGTTAGGAAAGAGAAAATGAGAAAAATCCCTCTGTCCTGAATACTCAGAAGAACCAAGAATATTTAGAAAAAGTTCTTGGTGCTCAAGCCGGGATTGCAAGCACAACAAAAAACGACTTCACCAAATGAGTCGGTCTTCAAACAACCAAGAGAGAAACAAGTATAAAACCACTTTAAACACAGTCCAGAGACTTCAAAGATATCACAGGAGCAAGTCACCACTGGAAAAAACACCAAAAACACTCGAAATCACAAATTTCAAAATTCACTCAAACATACGCACTTTCACATCTTTGCAACAAGAGTGCATATGCATATGTTGTAAAGGAAACTTGCATATATGTCAGTTCCTTTACACAAAATAGCATATATATGTGACTGTGCAAAAGAAAAGATGTGCATGGAAAAGTAAATAAGGAAAAATAAAAAAGGTCAAGCTTGATCAAGAGACTAGGTCTTCAGTCTGACTGGAAAAATATTTAATGAACTGGAAAAAATGATTAAAACTATTGGAAACCTTCAAGACAAATGAAACAACCCAAAAGCGAAATCACAAGGGTGTGGTCCCCAGCGGAGTCACCATTTTTGTTTTGGGAAAGAACTTCCTAAAGGTTTTTGGGTTGGCAACCTTCATAGATCAGGGGCATACCATTCAAGAAGGACTCACTTAACCTATCTTTTATGATGAAAACTAGATTTAATCATTTGTATAACTTACCCAAAAGTCCTATGTTTGATGTAGATCCCATGGGTTTCAAACCCCCAGCAACTCCTCGTGCTTCGTAACCTCGAAATCAAGAAAGAACGAACACGAAACACTAGTTGTACAACATATATTGTTCCTAGATGTCAGCGTAACTCATGTATAATATAATATAAACAATAATGAATGTTTCAAATAACAATATCTACACATATATAAAGATATATAAACATCTGAATATTTGGGAACAGGATGGTTCTTCTCATTATAAATGGCATGTACAATAATAGAAAGTAGAGAGATCACTTGAATCCTTCCATGGCCTTCGAGTAGACCGTCCTCTGGATTCGTCGAGCCCTCACCTCGCTAGGATTCTTCCAAGATGTGTGCACACAAGATGTCATATAGGATGATGATCATCTTCAAGGAAACAAGGTTTTCCTGAATATACCTGGGAATTGAAGGAGGCAAAGGAACATCAGACTTGAAATAGGGATCCGACAGAGTATAATGTCTATAATTTTCTCTCTCCCTTAGGCCATACACATGAGGGGCTTTTATACTCCCTCAAATTAGTTTTAGCAGTTGGAAACAGTTGGGCCATGGGTTGGGGTGGTTGAATTATGGGAATAACCATCACCCTATCTCAAAAATAAGGAATTTATATATATTTTTAATGATTTAAATGGCATACGTGGAAAATTATGAAAGGACTTGCGTATATACGCAGAAAAGTCTAGGCATAACTGCGTATGGGATTTTTAACACTGTTTTTTATGAATTTCTTCAAGTCTGGGGGGAAAGGGTGCCCAAGGCCAAAGAGACAATCATTATTCACATGAGGGTGAAAAATGATGCTATAACAGTTAGCCATCTATATTTATCATTAACTGATATCATAAATTACCTATGAAAGAGCCCTCTTAGACTGAAGAGGCTAAGCTTTAGTTAGAAGTGGTTTGAAAAAGTTACGCTGAAGTTGTCTGATCAATAGCCAATCAAGTATGATTTTGGTGATAACATTTTGGCCTCACCGTCGGGGACCGAAGGTGTAAATTTTCCCTGGGAAGAACGACAAAGTTTCGGTTCTAATGTCTGAGAACAACATACTCTTAGGCACATATTGGTTGTATTTCTACTCTGGTGATTCCACACATCAAATAATCATTTGGAAGGTGACTCCACCGCTTGAAGATTAGCAGCTTGATGAAGTTTCAAGATGAGTTCCATTGCAAGAATAAATGCCAGGTATGCTCCTATGAATCAGTCTCACATCCCTGGTTTTCCAAATCCTATGCCAAAGGTCGAATGGTTAAGTGATCTTTCTATATTTAAATATTAAAATAAAGACAATGTTTCTCTTCATTTGGTTAGATTCCATATGCATGTACACACACTTAAGGTTCAGTTCCCTGAGGATTGTCTCATGAAGATGTTTATGGCCACTTTAGAAGGAAAATCATGGTCATGGTATGAAAGCTTTCCAAATGGTTCATTATATTCTCTTGATGATTTCCATGTTGCATTTTATGAGATGTATGAAGAGTGTCATCCCTTCTTATTGCTAGTCAAATACTGATGTAAACATTTTGTGAGTTTTATTGAATATTTGGAGAATTTTTATGAAGATGATGAGTTTATGGATGATGAAATTTTAGAGGCCCTTCATGACAACCCATTTCATCATCAAGAATAAAGGATAGCCTCTCTCTTGAATGGAAATGAAACACAACAGGAGTTTATTTATGAAAATCATGTTACATCGTCTGAGTTTGATGAAAAGTTGTAGCAGACTTGTCAGGCTTTTGATCATCAAGAGTATAAGAATCATTTCAAACAATAAGAGGAAATATTGGAAGATAATTGCTACAATCCTCAGGTAAAGGAATAATTTTATTTTTCATGTCATTCCTTGCATCAGCCTACATCAAATAATGATCACACTAATGAGGAAGTGGATGAAAATTTTTCTTTATCCTTGTATTCTAATCTGAAGTCATTTGAGTGGAAGTCAGAAGATAAGATTCAATTTGTGGATGAAGTTGCTAAGAACATTGAAAAATAAATTAAAGCTTTAGAAGATAAAATTCAATATTATAGTCTTCATTATCAATATCAGTCCTTTCAAAAAAAATTAATGCCAGAACACAAAGAGAGGGTGCTGCTACCTTTCTCTTCTGAGATTGAGGAAGAATACCCTATTTTTGAAAATTAGTTTAATAGCACACAACTAAAATCTTGTGTGGCTGAGAAAAGCATATATGACTTGTCCAAAGCTGCAAGACGTTTTGAGAAGCATCAAACAAATCATGTCTTCTATGATCTTGTAGCTGACTACATGGAAGAGTTCTACAGTCCATATTTCCAGTTATATTTTCATTATGAGGATCAGATACATTTTATGTTTCCTTTCTCATTTTAGAATCATGCTTAATTTTGGTTCAAGTGCACTCAAGAGGTTCAAATGTCAAATCAGATCAATGATTGGCTTAATTGAAAGTTTCATGTTTCTTGAATTAAAAATGGAGATTGCAGTTGTTAGGGTAGGTAGGAGTGTGTGAATAAGCTCAAAGTTGATTGAGCATATTTTCAGCAGATACAAATTTGGTTTTTCAGCATTAATCATCAATATTGATCCAAAGGAGAATACCATAAGATCCTGGTGAAGTTTTCATAAATTTCAGAGCTTTTATTTCCAAGAAGATGGATGGCACTGGAACTATAGTTTCTTTAGTGTACCACAAGGGCACACCATCCCAAGTGGAGCCACTATTATCACTCATAATTTTGTGAGTCATTACTTTATATGTTCATATGGTTCACCCTTAAAATGGTAAGGAATCCTTAAGCCTTTTTTCAAATTGTCATAGGAAATCTCATTTTTTCATATTTAACTTATCCTAAGTTTCAAGACCACCCTGATTTCATCTCAAAATCACCTCCATATAGGTCACATCATGTCTAATCAGTCATATTGTGGTGTTAGCTTTAATTTCCCAAGTATTTAAATGAAAAAAGGTCATTATAGCCAATAATCCCACCTTTCATAGCGAATTCAGTGTAAAAAAGGCAGAAAACACTACAAAACTGCTGAAAGTTTCGTAGTGAATATGAAGCATTTCTCTATTTTTTGACATTGATCAGTCAACTTAAAGGACGGTTTCTGGGAAAAAAAGAAGTATTTTAAGAAATTGAGAGACATTATTTTCAAGCACATATCAAATAACAATAACCTCTTTCACTTTTCTCAAAGGTGCTACATATTGGGAGATATAGGGATGTCTTTCAACCCTATTTTCAGAAAATAGAGTTTTCCTGTTTTACACATGCTTTTCAAATGCAGGTTTTGGATAGCTAGAGGTGGTTTTCAAAAAATAAAGATATTTTTTTCTTTATAACATTCTTATTGATAAAAACCTCCTCCAGGTTTCAAAAATACATCATGGATTTAGAGATATAAGCTCTGTTCTAAGACCTATTTTTTAGAAAAAATAGGAAAATCTACAAAGTGGTTTTAAATATGAAAGGTGAGATGGATTGTGTTCCTCATTAGTTTTATGAGGTCCATAACATGTAGAGGCTTTCATGGCATGTTGAATACAAATTTAAAGACCTCTAAGAACAACTTGAACTAATTCATGAGGAGTTGGAGAAAAAAAGGCCTAAAAATGACAGTGCTTGAAGAGCCAATAGCTCAACCCATCATAAATGAGGAAGAAATTCCTCAAGGATCATAAGGTGAGCTGGTTTATGGTTTTTAAGGCTAATGGAATCTTAAAAACTAGGTTTTGGAACTTATGATGTTTATTTTTCAAGTTACAAAAAATCTGGAATTTTAGCACTTTTCAACAGTTTTGTAGTGTGCTTGGGCTTGAAGGACATCAAAATGCTATGAAACTACTGTAGCTTTTCTTCTTGCTTTTTTAACTTGTTTTGGGAGCTTTCAAGAGGAAATTTTTTTATGGGAGATGTATCTAAGGATGATGAAGACCATACCAAAGGAAAGAAAAAAAAACATTGATGGTAAATGGCATTTTTGCAGCGCTACGAAAGTACGCTACGAAACTGTCTTACTTTCGTAGCATACTTTGTGAGAGATTTTTAAGCAGATTTTTGGGCATCTATGGATATTTGGGTAATATAAAAGTGTTATAGGACCATGAAATTAGTTATTCAACACTTAAAAACCATGAAATGAATACAAACTACCATCCAAAGCATTCGTTGAAGATGAAGACTAGTTGGCCTAAAAAACAGGGTTTTGTTTCTAGTTTTAGAGGAGGTCAATTAAGTGTTCATGTAGTGATGAGTCCCATCACCCCAATTTGAATATGTGAAAGCATATTTGTCAAACATGTAATTTATTTAGAATATAAGGTTGTTAAATGTAATAATTAATAGTTTCAGTCCTATTAGGAAAAGGACTGTCAAGTAGGATAGTTGTCATTTTGTCATTAAATAGATGTTTTATGGTTATGTAAGGTGTCATTGCAGTTATAATTTGGAGATCATTAGGGTGCCTATGGGATTCCCCATCTCACCACTCCACTCACTACGCATCCCCATCCTCATACATTACCTCCACCTCCACCTCCACCTCCACCCCCACCTCCACCTCCCCTGAGCAACGTGGTGAATGAAGATAGAATTCCTAGTTTCAAATGTGTGGGATCAGAGGATCCTAAAAATTTTTGGTTTGTCACTAAAGCAATATGGAGAGAGTGAAAAATCACAGATGATGACATGAATAAAGCACAGCTTGTAACAACATTTCAGGAAACAGAACTAGTGTGGTATATTAAGTACTTTGAGACACATTTGAATGCCACATTGGATGAGACAAAAACTACACTGAATGTTGAATTTAAGAAGACAAAATCGCAGTCGCAGTGTATTATGGAGATAAAAAAAAAATGGTAACTGAATATGTTTGGGAATTAGATCAAAGGTTCAATATGTTACTAGGACAAGTGAGATTTGAAATTACTAATGAGCAGCATAAGGAGTGGTTTATGGTTGTGCTATTACCACATATTAGGCTACCTTTAACACAATAGAAGATAGAAACCCAGGCTGAAGCATTGGAAATTGCTATGAATTTGTAAGCTGCGATGGTCATTGTTACCCAAGGAGGGGTACAACAGATTCAAAACCAATTAGTACTAATGCATTTAGAATTGTGTCATCTGAAGAAGGGTAAGGAATTCCAATCAGAAATTCACTCATAATTATGGTGTATCAAATATAAGGCAAAAGGCCATTATAAAAATCAGTTCCATCTATTTATAGATTACATTAATGGTGGTGGGCCTGATCCTTTGCACCAAGGATCATGTGTATGGTGTGACATATGTAAATTTTCAGTTCGACATTGGACACAAGAATGCTATTTGATGCAAAAGCATGTGCAGACCCTGAAGCTATTGTTTTGCAACTTCTGTAGCTTCGTAGGGCATGATGAGAATAATTGTTGTAGCTATGAGTTGATGCAGTTTGTGGATACATATATAATGGAATTTTAAGCACACCTGTATTAATATCATGGTTCCCCAAAAGGGCATGGAGGCTTCTAAGGCTGAGGATGAGGAGGAGGAGGAGGCGTTGGTCGAGGACGCGGCTAGATCATATGTTACAATTGTGGCGAGGCACGACATTTCACGAGGGATTTTTTCAGAATAGTATTGCCCCATCTTGTAGGTATCGTAGATATTTTGAACATGTAATATAAGATTTTCCTATTATAATAAGAAATATGCATAAGAAAAGAAATTAGTAGCCTACATAGAATATACAAATGATGACCGCGGAACCTCACGAAGAAGGGCCTAGTGTTAACATAGTAAATTGAAGTGGTGCAACTACAGGGGAAGATAGCACAGTAGGACAAAAACCTATGGAGGACACGTGGGTTAGAAAGCCTGCAGATAATAATACTGGGTTCAATATCCAAAGAGAAAAGGATACATTTTTGGAGATGAAGAATGGTTCCATGCACCTTGGAGCTTCAACATCTAGGACACGGCCACAAACTAAAAATAGTTGATGCCTCATAATAATAGCAATCGAGTGATTACTGCAACAAAGGAGTTTGATCCAGTCATATTGAAATCACTTTTATAGACCTGCATGAAGTTGTTGTGAGATCAAAGGGTTGTACAGAATCTTCAAGAGATGATAGAATATTGTACTAGAAGAGAAGAGTTGTGAAATGAGATGTGTGTTGTAAGTAAATTACATAGGCATACAAAGAGGATGAGCAGAGAAATGAGGTTCACTGTGTAGATCGGTGAATATGATATGGATCCGATAATTCTCGATATGGGATTAGATGCCAATGTATTTCCTAAACAAACATGGGAGCACATGGAAAAACCAAATTTGCAATGATCACCGATCTAGTTAAGGATGACTAATTAGCAAAATATTATTCCTATGGGTAGGTTTCATGGCATAGACATTGACGGAGTGCCCACTATGGTATATTTTGAAGTAATTGAGATTGTAGATGACATCAATCCATATCCAACGCTGCTTGGATTGTATTAGGATTTTCATATTGATAAATAATCGATCTGAAGAGAATAAAAATGTTGTTAGAACAAAGCGATCTAACGGTTATGGTTCATCTAGACCCATCAAAAGGAGCACAGTATACAGAGCCTGTTTAAATTGAATATTGTGATGAGAATGTCAATAATATCTATAAACTGAAAAGGTAGAATGAATATGGATCAATCCCACTGTAGATGGAAGGATAATATGGGAAAGGGACAACTCATGTATTTCAGACTCTGATAAAGAACTGGAGAATTGGCATAATAGGCCGCACAAAGTTTCTACAAAGAGATGTAACAAATTTACTAAATCATTGTGTTACATCACCACAGAGTTATGTAATTTTCCATACTATGATGGGATAGGTGATTCCAATTTGTTTCTTGATAAATTTGAAGCAGAACTACTTGAAGAACAAAGGTTTCAAGGTTTGGATTTCGTGTTGAGATGTACACCTGCTAGATGGTGGGGTACGCATAAGGAAATTATTGGAAGTTGGAGAGAATATTGCAGATTGATGGAGATCAGATTTTGTCAAGTAAATACTAGACTTGAAGTGAAATATGATGGCAAGGATGACCTTAGAGGAAATATTTTTCATTGGACTATGATGTGGAGAAAATATCCAACACCAGAATGGGTACATACATTTGTTCACACATTAGACGTGGCACCTCTGAATTCGTACCTAGAAACCGAACTGCAGCATGGAACAATGAATTGGGAAGATATGGTTGAAGGATTTTTAATGAATTTTATTTTTGAAGATCACTATCACTACATAGACGTAGATCTTTAAGCAGTCAGAGAAAGGGTTTTCAAGATTAGAACTGCAATAACCTAGACACCGCCTCATTGGGACACACAGTTGGAGAAGGTAGTAGAATGCCATAATATGACGTTGGAAGAGGCTAAGGAAGATCTATGCAATATTAATATCCTATAGTCAGAAGGAGAATGCAAGGTTTCCAGACCAAAACTTGATATCGTTGACATAACGCATCCGACGAAGCCACAGAAGGTGAATATAAGGTAAAAAGAGGAGACACTTTTCACGTTGATTAGGGATTATTGACATGCAAATATAGTGAATAGAGCTGCGTAGTTGTTGCATGAATATCAAGAACTATTTCCCATGACTTTTTTTGAACTAAAAGGAATAGTAGGAGATCTCGGAGTTATGAGGGTTTCTGAAACTAAAATCAAATCCTATAAAATAGGGACCCTATAGATTGAACCCGAAGTACAAGGAAAAGTTAGAGGAATTGGAAAAGATGCTTAAAGATGACATAATTGAACATCTGGTGGAACATGAATGGGTAAGTCCTATGGTGGTTCAAGAGAATAATAAAAAGGGTGAAATCATATTTTTTGTTGATTTGAGGAAGTTGAACGATGCATGTGTGCATGACTGTTCCCTACACCTTTTACAGATGAAGTATTGGATAATGTTGGAGGGGAGGAGGTGTACTATTTTATAGATTTTTTTTTAGGTTACCATGAGATTATAATTGCATTAGAAGACAAGAGTAATACAAATTTTTCCACTAAATAGGGATATTATCACTATATATTCATGCCTTTTGGATTGAAGAATTCTCCTACAAGATTCTCTAGAGTAGAAGTTGAAAATTTTAAGGATTACATACACAAGTTTTTGGGGGGGGGGGGGGGGGGGGGGACCGTATTTTTCTAGATTCTGGGACAGCATCCAAATATGCCATAGAAGTTGAAATATCTTTTGTGTAAATTTTGGTATACTATTGGGGCATGTGGTTTTTAGACAAGGATTGATGGTAGACCCCATGAATATTGTAGTTAAGGTGAACTTGGAACTACTTAAGACAACGAAGCAACTGCACACAACATTGGGACACACTGGCTACTACAAGTAGTTTATGAAGGCATATGCATAGATAAATCCGCCAATCAAAAAGCTATTGAAGAAGGATGTTACTTATTGCTGGGATGATGAATGATAGAAAAACCTCAACATACTAAAGGATAATATGGTAACTATGACGATTCTAGTTTTTCCAAACCTGAACAAGTAGTTTCACATTCATGTTGATGCATCTTGCATAGCATTGGGCTCAGTACTAGTGTAACCAAGAGATGGAGATATTTATCACCCCATATCTTTTGCAAGCATAAAATTATCCAAGTCAGAGAATAATTACTCTACAACAGAACACGAAGGACTAACTATGGTGTATGCACTACAGAAATTCATGAGTTACTTATTATGAGCGCACTTTAAGATGTTCAAAGGTCACTCCACACTAAAGTATTTGTTGAACAAGCCTGTTCTAGGAGGGAACATTTTTAGATAGTTTTTGTTGTTTCAGGATTATGATTTTGAACTTAGTTAAGCCAGGAAGATTTCATATATGACGTGATCATCTGTCTAGGACAGAGAATGGTGAAGGACCCACAAATATTGAAGAGAACCTGCCAGATGTGTAGTTATATGCAATAAGGATTGCAGATGATCACTTCATAGAAATTATTCAATTTTTTAATACAGTGATGGCAGTTGCAGAGTCATTTTATTGAGGGGTCCTGACCTAGGTTCAGATTTTATTCTGCAACCAAGAAACGTTCCAACTACTGGCCCTTTCAGAAATGACCTACTTGCACAAATCAAAGTCTCACCTGAAGTAGTATGGGGGGGTGTTGGAAGGAGGTTTCCGCACCCTGAGGAATAAATTGATGCGGTGGCCCTAAATAGGTTTATGACAGAACTTATTGCAGGCTATTGACATATGTTCTCATAACACTTATCAGATCAACTTCGTCGCAAACATAGATAATGTGAACAACATATAAATAGTATCACAAATAAACTTCATCATATATATATATATATATATATATATATATAACAAAATCAGATCTTCTCAATTCACAGAATGCACATTCACGCACAATAACTTAAGCATATCTATTCATATACTTAACCATCAACAAATATTCATGCATAAAGGATAAATTTACTCGCACAGATATAATTGATCATAACAGAAGTAAAGAAACCTCGAAGCGATAAATGGTAATCAGATAAATCAAATATCAAACACATAACACATTTGGTGTTCCAAAATAGTATTTGTATTATATCAAGTAGTTCAATACAATTAGACTTTCCCTTACAATTATCCTTTCGCACACACAACTAGGACTAGGTCTCCATGCACACACCTAGCAGAAGCCTTTCTACCCAACCTAGACTGAAAACCCTTACAAAAGCATATCACATAAGCATGAAACACTTACTTAGATAAAAAAAAATATGAACTATGAACTAGACACTATCTATATTTATATCCATTCAGTGTGCAAATACTATGGTCTCAAACCATGGTTTGAGGCCCATAATTTTCCCTTAAAACCCAATTACATAGAATAGGGACTTTAACCCGCACCAAAGCCCCTTGAAATTTCCACGCAACGAGCATAACCAAAAATACATACAAAATGTTTCTCAAAATCATCCCATGGGACCCAGCTCCAAGAAGAGTATACCACGCAATAGAAAAAGGAGCTAGTAGTCAAGAAAACTGATTTATCTTTGATTGCAGGAAATTTGTATTAAATGGGGCCAGATGAAATACTGTAGAGATATGTATCTCAGCATGAAAGACAAAGCATTTTGGAAGAAGTGTGTGGCGGAGTTGTAGGAGGATATTATGCAGTAAAATCCATTGTGTAGAACATTTTGAGAGCTATATTGTGGTGGTCTACAATGCACAAGGAGGCAAAATAATATTATAGATCCTGCAATGTTTGTGAAAGGACGAGAAGACCATATAGGAGAGATGAATTTCCCTTGAACCCACAAGTGACCTTGTAGGAATTTGATCAGTGGGAAATAGAATTTGTTGGGCCAATTAATCCACTAGAGAAGAAGACTCGTGCAAGGTATATTATCACTACCACAAATTATTTGACCAGATGGGATGAAGCTAAGCTAGTGAAGGATTACAGCACATATACTGCTAAAAACTTCATATTTGAGCCAATTTTTTCCACATTTTGGTGCCAGAATATTTTGATGAGTGAAAAAGGGTCACATTTCTTGAATAGCACCATTGAGGAATTTACTGAACAATTCCAAGTGTATCATCAGAATATCACGCCTTATCACCCTTAGGTAAATGGAATATTTGAAGATTTTAACAATATTTTGGAGAATTATCTAACAAAATTATGCAATGTCAACTTAAATGATTGGGATTTAAGAATTCCAGCAGTATTATGGGCATATAGAACAACCTGTAAGAAGTTGACAGGACATATCCATTTAGGTTGGTTTATGGAGAAGAGGAAGTTATGCCTATGGAATATATGGTTCCTAGTCTAATAATTGCAGCTATAACAGATATGGTAGATAGTGATATCATGGAAGAAAGGCTGGAATAGTTTATTGCTCTCGAGGAATATAGATTCATTGTAGGATATTATTAGTAGGTAAAAAAAGAAAGGAAAAAATCCTGTCAGGATAGGCCTATCAAGCATAAAATATTCAAGGAAGCATAGCTAGTGTTGATTTATGATAGCGAGTTCGCGAAGTTCCTCGATAAGTTATAAAATTATTGGTTGGGACTATATATCATCATACATGTCTTAGAGGGAGGTGCAATTCAACTTGCAAAGTTGGATGGTCAGATGATGCCATGATGAGTAAATGGAAGTAGATGGAAGCTCTATAGGGATGAATTTATCCCTCAAATGTTGTGTTCACTATATGAAAGGGAGACATTCTTAATGCTACAAGAATTTGTAAGAGAGCATGACACTATAAACTACTCTGCAATGGAAGGGCTTCGACGAAGAAAACATACTGCGTGGTGTTCAGGAAGATGGCAGAGTTTGAAAAAAATATGATGAGGAAGGAATGACTGCGACATGAAGAAATGTCTATCGAATTCCACCAAAAATATGACCATTGGAGGTGAAACAATTGATCTGACAAGAAAGTTTTCGTTGAAAGGAGTGGGGGAAATACATTTAATGAACCTCGCTACGAAAATATTGCACAAAATCTGCATTTATGAAGTGAATCTGTAGAGTACCATGGAGTTTAGAATTACAATTGGTTATAAAGATTCAATCTCACTCCACGTTCAGACAATTTTCTAACGGAGAAGTAGATTTGTGATTTTTCACCTAAGTAAGAGCTGAGCGATTCGCTGCATGTATGGAAAGAGTTTCAAGGAGCTTGAACATGAGTTTCTCATAAGAGGGCTAGGACACATCATGACTACCACACAACCATCACTTGTACTAGGGTTGAGGTTTCATAGGAAGCAGGCTGTTATAGGAGAAGTGTAGATGAAGAAGCCAAATACGTTTGTTGTAAGAAAATCACCAAGAAAGAATATTACTAAGGAACAATGAACTAAGGAGAGATTGGATAAGCAGAAGTGGTCAATGGAATTTCAAGAATCCGATGAAGAATTTATCATCAGTGGGCTATAATATATTGAAATGGAAGATGTGGAACCCATTTCTAGGTTTCCACATTATATGCCTATGAGGAAATCGACTACAAAAGTGAAAAAGGACCTAGACACCACCAAGTTCAAAACCTTTACACCATTTCTACTAGAGGTTGTGCCATTGAAGGAGAATTGTTGGTGAAGGTGCTGCACTTGCACATGGAAGACTAGTATTTTAATGAATATATTAGGTAGCCCTAGTTTGAACCTAGAAAATATTTTTTCATAGTCTATTATGAAGTAACTAGATTAATAAGGTTCAATCCACTTAGGTGGGAAGTAGGAATTAAATGAGTAGGGATGTTGAATATTCTTTATGTTTTTCATTTCAGGTGTAGAAACATCAATCATATTGATGAGATCCATCATTAGACATATTTGGAGGGGTTAATGGTCACCTTTTTTCGCTCTTAGATCTCTTTTTCTTGAATTTTTATTATTATTTAGTTCTATGAGGCTAGTATAGGTGGTGATTAAGGCTAACATACTCTGAGTGCCTAATGTGAGGCTGAGTGTAGAAAATCATGATTTATTAAGCATTTTTATAAGGATTTTATCATAAAGACTTGGAGGAGACACCAAGGAGAAATTCTTGGAGGATTTTCCACCCTCCTTAAATCTCAAAGGCAGCCAAACGATCCCAAAGTTTCTCTCCAACAATTCAAATTCCAAAGGCTACCAAAGGATCCCAAGAATTATCTCTAGCAATTCGAATTCTAGAGGCAGCCAAGAACTCAATCTTTGCTTACTTAGAGTCAAGTAGACTCAATCACCATTTTTCTAGGAAGCTGTTGGTAGCTTCCCTGTAGAATAAATAGAGCAGAGATAGAGCTAGGTAGAGTTAGTCAATTCCAGTCGATTCTAGTTGAAACTTTCTATGATCAAACTTTCAGAGATGTATGAGGTTATCTTTTATGAAATGAGCAGACTAATTTCATTTGATTTATTTAAGTTTCAGAGATCTAGGCTGGTGGGTTAGGGCCCAATCCATGTGCCTCACCTTCTTTGATGTTACTATCTTTTCCTTTCTATCATTTAGCTAGTTTTCTTTTTGTCATTCAATTATTTCTGCATTCAATAGTTTCATTATTATTTAGTTTTAATTCCCATGTGTTGTTGTAGTTCATTTTATTTTCAGTAGTAGAATAGAGGAAAAACTCCAAAAGCTATGGTCAAGCCTCCCCCTCTCATCTCTTTTAATAGAGTTCGAGCAAGGTAGGCCTTCCCATAGGAAAAAAATTTCTTTCTGTTTGAGTTGAGGGAATAAATTGCATTACCAAGTCCGAGTCTCTCTTCCAAGGTTTTTATCATGCATTTTTTCGTGCTTTATATGCATAAATCCGCAGGGGTGTTACACTTCTGAGAATTGTTGGTACACCTCCATTCCCTCTTGTTTTTGGCTTATTTTTACTACTGCACCCACCTTTTATTCCCAAAAATACTTAAAAACCCTTCAACTAGCCTCATTCCTTTGTCTTTTGTTATTCATGATTGCCTTACCTTCTTAATTCAAAATGCTTGAAAAACCATCCAAGGTTGAACTCTTCCTTCCCTCCTTGAAATCCCCACTACCATACTTCGCAATCACGATGTTTTTCCTTTCCCTTAATACATACAACAATCCCTTTTTGCACATCACACTTCGTAGTGTTTAGTTTACTTCCATTAACACTTACTGCTTCCCAACGCTAGTTGCGATATTCACCACATTGCAAATCACTCACAGCAACCTTTTCCCTTTTATTTAATACTTACTGCTCCAAACACTGATTCCAAACTTTGTCGCATCACAAATCATACTGCCATGTGATTCTCGTTAACACTTTCTGCTTCCAAACCCCGATTGTGAAATATCACAACTACATTTCGGTACCGCATAGAAACCATTCAAAAACATAAAAAAAAACTCGACTTCCACCCTTGGTCCTCAAATCTCCTACTACAGTACATTACACTTCGCAAATTTCAACATTTCCCTATTTCCTTTAACACTTATCACTTCCAAACGCCGATGTGATATTTCCGTCACATCACAGATCGCTCATCGCAACCTTTTTGTTTCCATCTTTAACACTTACCTCTCCAACTCTCCAATATTGCATTTGGGATATCGGCCCCACCTCCACATCACCACTCCGCATCGCACATTGCAGATCACATTCTTTTTGTTTTTTCTTTAACACTTACTGCTCCAATTTTTCGAAGTTGCGATTATGATATCGCATATTGCAACTTTTTCCTCCATTGCATCTCCGCCATCACAATTCTCAATTAATTCCACTCCAAATCAATTTCGTGCTATAATAGAACTTTATCAGGTTTTAACCTTGCTCTTTCCACCTTCTAAGCCTCTTTTCATGTGTTAAGCCCTCCATTAGCCTCTTTAGCATTTTTCTTTCCTCGAAGCTACAAATCAATACTTATTCAATTAGGATTAATTCATGGATAAATTATTTGCATGGGTATAATAATGGTAGATAGACCATAGGATAAATAGAGTGCATTTAGCCATTGGGCCAAGTTAAGTGTGGTTTAGAATTAGTTTCCTTTATGCAATTTATTTTCAACAATATAGTTTAGTTTATTTTTAGTGATTTACTTTTCTTCAAATTAAATTAGTTTCTTTCCTGTCATTTATTTTTAGGAATTTAGTTTAGTTTACTTTATGTCATTTCCTTCCAGCAATTTACTTCCATTACTTATCACAGTTTAAGATATAGAACCCTTTCGTAAAGCAAAAAAGGATGACATGAGAAGAATGCATTTGCTGCGTATATAGCACTGTCACCTCCAAGTTATTACAAACCCTGGATTGATAAAGTAAATTAGGGCAACCCCTACAACTTACAGCACTCTTGGTGCAATTCCAAGGCTCACCACTTTTTTGTGCCATTACCAGTGAGGTGTCTAGTAGATGCATTGATTTTGTTTTTAGCATTCCTTTTCGTTTTCCTTTCTTTTCTTGTAATTTCCAAAATATTGAAAAAATACAAAAAGATTTGATTTTCATGCCTCGTAGGACTAGGAATACTCGAAGAGAAATCTTACCTAAAACCCCCACATCACCTCCTAGCCACCCTTCACTCTTGTTTAGTGGCAGTGAGATTGTACCCCCTATAGGAGAGCCTTCTGAATATTTTGACGATCTTATTGGGCAGAAAGAATAAGACCTTATTTCAAATGAGGGACCTTCTTCACCTATCTTAACCATGGCTGGGACCCATAGAGCTTTTCCCATAAGAGAGGTAGATGGGGAAACTAAGATGAAAAACATTAGCCCCTCAGCTCTTCCACACTTTCATGGACTTACTTCTGAGGACCCTGACAACTTCATGTTTGAATTTGTTGTTTTTTGTAGGAATTATGACTACACTTTTGATGATCAGAAGCTAAATATATTCCCATCCACCCTCAAGGATGCAGTCTTTCACTGGTTCATGTGTCTGCCTAGGGGTAGAATCAATACCTGGGCATATATGGAAGATACCTTCAACAACAAATACAGAGACTACTATAGATCCAAGGAAACTAAGGATGAAATATTTAGGATGACTCTAGGACCTGATGAGTCCCTAGAGGACTATGAAGAGAGGTTTCAATTAAAATATAAGAGAGCCAACTGTAGTTATGATCTTGCATCACTTAAACTTGTACTTCTTCGAGGGATCAGTGAAGAGATGATAGAAACCTAGAATATGTTAACAAGAGGAGATATTTACCAAAAACCCTATGAAACAATCAAAAATATCTTCTAGAACCATTCTAGGGCATTTAGGAAGAAGGGAAGAGCTAGCCAAAGTACATCCAATACCCCTTCCTCTTCCACCTTCATAAAACATGAGATTGGAAACATGCTAGAGGACTTCAAGAGTGACATGTTGCACACCTTTGCTTTGCAAATGGACACAATGTAGGTCAAAACGAAGCAAGAGGAAGCAGAGAGAGCCCTGACCATAATTTTTCCTAGATGTACCAGGAAGCACCCAAGAAATGAATGTCCACTGAATGTCATAGAGGTTTGCTTACTCTGTGAGGAGAATCATGCCACAGAAAATTGTCCCTCCTTACCTAGACTTAAGGCTGTATATCAAGGTGGGGAAGTAATTTTAGAGCAACTCTATTTCATCAACTAGGGAAGGCCTCAAGGCCCTTGGCCATATCAACAAGGTATGCAAGGTGCACCTTACTCTTACTATCACAAAAATCAGAGTGCACCCATGCAACCTTCATACACCCCCACTCCTCCACCCTGGTCTACACCTCCTATTTGGCCTTACAACTCTTCATATCATCCTCAACTAGTAAACCAACCATTCCAGCAATATGTTCCACAAAAACCTCAGTGGAAAAATCCATCCCAAGGGTGGAGGCCTCAAAAAATAAACCAAATAATCTAATGCCTCCACCCCAACCTCAACCTCATCTTACTCATGCTGCTCCACCTAGGCCATCTATAACTGCACAGCCCAATCTGAGCTTGAACAACAGACAGCCACATAAGGCTCCTAGTGGAGAAACATCCTATCTAGGTTATTCTGTGGAGATACAGGAGGTTAATCTTAGGTTGGGAAGAGTACTACAAGACAACCATCCTCCATCTCCATCTGTAGAGGTTGAGGAGGAAAGGGAAGAAGGTAACACTAAAATCCAACAACCTCCTTTTCCTGAGTGCTTGATCCACCCTAGTCAGAACACCACTAAGGAGACTGAACTCCTGGGAGAATTGGAAAATATATGTCTAAAGATACCACTTCTCCAGGCCATTAAGGACGTCCTTATCTACAATAGTCTCCTCAAAGAAAAGTGCTTCAAGAAACCTAAGAGAAGGAAGAGAGATACCACCACCATCAATGTGGTAGGACAACTGTCTGACCTGATGTCGAGGAAGGTGATATTTCCAAAGTATCGGGACCCTGGTAGTCTATTTGTTGATGCCCATATAGATGGTGTCATAGTCCCTATTTTATCTCAAGAGATAATTCCTTGGTTGTGGAAAGGAATCGACGCTTAAAAAAAAAAAAAATTAAGTGTGTCACAAAGTAATTGTATCATCTGGTCTTCGTGCAATCCATTTGCAAACTAATTCTTTAAAACCCTTAACAACCCAATATAATGAAATACTCTACATTGCCATTAACTGCTGATATCTGAAAGGAAAAAAATAAATGTAAAAGAAACTCAAAATGATATGTTCTAACATAGAATCTACCACTCTAAATCTTAGAATGAATTTATGGAAAGAGAAGAAACTCAAAATAATATGTTATACACACATAATCTATTACTTTTAAGTGCCAAAGAGATTTTATGAAGGGAGAGTAGTTGGAGTGATGAAGCACAAATTAAGGTTATTTAACTCTTACTCACATATGTAATAGTAAGAGACCGGATGCTACATTACTTCACTTCATTCAAAGAAGAAGGGACACAAAATGGCACAAGAAGAACAAATCACCATCAACAATTACAGGAAACTTGATCCTTCTTTCATTAATTTCTCATAAAATTAAGTACCATAGTTTTAGTCTTCAAGAGGTCCAAAACTTGGAACCCCTCTTCTTTCTCTCTATATTTCTTAAATACATCAAAAACAGTTCATAAACGTTAAAACTTCTTGAAACTACTTCGACTACCTACACTATGAAAACTAGTTATTACATTGCAATTGAGGACATCACTATAGCTTCGATCTTAACTTATAAATAAAATAAATTAAAACTTGAAATATCATTCATTTTGCTGAATCTGATTTGTTTCTGATGCGTCTCCCTAAAGTGTTGATGTGTCTCCCTAATAGATTGGACATCCTTTCCCTACATATCTTCCAGATTTTATTGTTTGTATTTTCTACTTGCTGTCATGTCTTTTATTTTTCTAATGCGATATCTAAACAGTTCTGAAATAATTTCTCTTTTCCTGACTTGACCCAGTTGTTGTGATTCAAATAGTGCCACCATATGCTCCTTTGCATGACTCTTCCTATGCCTCCGCATTTCAAACCATGTTATCCTGTCCCCTTCTTCCAGACTCTGCCTCTTCTACTCATGCCTACAGCGTTCAATATTCTATTTATTTACAAATCACCACCACATACAACTCTGTTCTGTAGGGGGTTGGGCGTTACCTGAGTCTACTACCTGTGTTCATGTTTCTTCATAAAGCTAATGCAATTGCACATAATATTTGACTTTAAATAAATTCAACTTAACCTTTGAATGGTATCGCATCTGTCTTTCCATCGTATTTTGGCTCTTCGATGTTCATAACATATTCCTTAGTGCTTTCCTCCTAAACTTGCGACATGCGACGGTGGGAAGGTGACGTGGCAGAATGGAGGTGGGGTCGATCACAAATCACAAATCGACAGATTTGTTATAAGAAATGGGAGGTAAGTGTTAAAATTCGTGAAGTGTGATGTGGGATGTGTGAGAATGATGACGTGCCAAGTGAAGGTGGGGCCAATCGCAAATCACAAATTGACATATTTTTTATACGAAATGGGAGGTAAGTGTGTAATATCCCAAAATGGGAACTGTCAGCAAGGTATGACTGGAAAACACATTTTCTAGAAATGGCTGCTACATAATATAGAATCAGCCCTTAGATCCATTAGATATGATAATCTAAGACCAAATTCCAAGAGGATATCAGGAAAAAATCTTTTTAGGTGGATTAAACAGATCTCCTACACCTAGTACAGCTAGGAAATTTCCCGAAGAAGGGACTGTAGCACTATGTGACAAACTGCTCAGAAAATAACACAGTTCAGCCAAATATATGTAGGAGGCCAATATGGAGGCTCAATATGATTTTTATAATAGAAAATCAGAGTTATATTGAAGCCCTTTCATTATAGAGCAGAAAGCAATAGATTTTACATGAATATTTGCTCAAAATAAGAGGTTGCAACCATATGATATGACTGTACAAGCTTGAAAATGTTATTTTATTAGCTGAAAGAAGTTGTAAGATACACTTAATATCTAGAGAATATATGTGCAAAAAAATATAGATCTATACCAGATCTGTACACTATAGAGTCTCCTCTTCAAATTCCCATTGGGGTTTTCAGCAGAAAATGTAGTACATGGAGTAGATCTGAGATCTAATGCAACTAACCTGCAGAATGATTCAAAATTTATGAATTAGATACATCAAAGAATAGATCAAATCTGAAGCATATATGGATTAGATCTGTAATCCATGTATCACCACAGTGAAGGGTATAATCCAAACACTAAAGATCTCTCCTCCTTGAAGTTCTAGAAGACCCTGCAAATTTCTCCTTGCAAATAACAAAGTTCTGGAAGATGGATTGCGTTGTAGGCTCTAGAGCATGATGTGGCCTCAAGAAAATATCTGTAACTGAGCTCTCCTCATCCAATACTCTCTTTCCAATGGGATAGAAGACTTACCCAGTGAAAAGAGGCACTAGAATGGCTTAGATCTGAATAGATTTAGCCTCCACTTGTTGCAGCTTACAAAGAAAACCAAACCCTCAACAAGATCTGCATTGTAGTTGGAAGAGAAGCTTGGAAAAATGCCTGATAGTGGTCAAGAAATGCAAGACTCCTCCAAGACACCTCTCAACGGAGGAGGTGGGATTATCGATCAGGAACACCCTAGTGCTAAACATCACTATTCTCAGCTAAGCAGATAGAGAATGAGAAGTGTCTAAGCAGAAAAATCCTTTAGAAATAATATCTTCAACAAACCCTATCATGCTTCTCTCCTATTTCATCTATAGGATGAAATCCTTGCAAAACCCTAAACCATCTCAAATATTTAGCTCCTTTCACATGTGAAGCCTCCAACTAGATCTGCGTTGTGCATCTGAAAGGTACATTGCATCTAGACAGCACTGTGGATTTGGTCCTGTTGACCCAGTCAATTATCACAATCCCTTTCACACATAAGGGAGTTTTATTTAGGCAGCCCATATTTAGTCTTGTTCACATGGGCATTGATTTATTTTACTATTTTAGGAGTTTAATTTATCCTCCTTTACAATCTTATGCTTGCAACAAGAAAAAAAAAACAAAATAGTATATTCCTATTAGCTTGGGCTAATTAGGAACATTACAGTCCTCTCCTCCAAAATTTTGCTTGTCCTCAAGCAACTAAAAAGGTGAGTTGTAACTCATCTCCTCCTCCATTGGTGTCACAAACAAAGGTTAAGCTTCTCTCATAAGCTGAGTGACCACCAAACCATCTATCCATGACTTGTTCCAACAATGTTCTCACGAGATCTAAACAGCTCATCCCATAGGGAAACAATAAATCACATGAAACAACCATGGTTTTCCCAATTCCCTCCCTGAAATATAAGACAAAACATAGAGGGAGTGTAGTCATACCATAGGGCACATGCATTCCTTCCCTCCTTCCTCCATACATCCCCATAAAAAGAACAAGTACATCATCAATATAGGGGATCAAAACAATGTGTAAATAATCGGAATTTTTTGTACATGGAGGTCGATCATAGTCCCACATGTGGAACCAGCACAGAGCATCCCCTTCCTGCATCAAATCGAGATGTGGTAAGTGGTTTTCCCACCTCTTAATTGCTTCCCATACCATCTCACCATAGCTGAAAGTGTGAGATATATTTGGTGCCTTTAGGAAGCACCCATCATGATGAGAAATCTCCCTTGTTCTTCGAAGGGAGTGGTCCAATCTAGAAATTTTTGGGACCCATTATTGGCCATGAGGCCTAAAAAATATATTACTCATCCTTGGAGTCATGGCCTGCAAAAAAATTGTGTAAGAATGCATGAAATCACAATATAAAACAAATCTATTAAGAGCACACTCGTCACCAACAATCCTCCTCCTATCAATGGAGTGGTGCATAGATCTACTCTCTTCTTCAAGGGGAGAAAGAGAGGGACGATTTAACTCTTCCTTAGAGTCATGTTGCTTCTCCAACTCCACAAGTTCCATGCATCTCTGACAATTATAATATAGTTCTCTTTGAAATCCCTCCCAATAATAGCTCCTCAAAATAATATTGTTGAGCTTCATAGAATATGTCTGGCTGAAATTGAACTCTTCATAAGCCCTTTGTAGTAACTTGGAGGCTCTAGACAAGAATATCCTACCATGATTATAGATGACTCCATCAAGGATTGAATAGATCTCTTCATGCAGATAATCATCAAGAATCATGCACGTATGAAGATCCTTGGAACATTCCACCAGCAGTTGGGTCCACCAGCGGTTGGGATTTCCAATAGGGATCAAATGTACCCAACAATGACAGCGTTGATAGTGTGTCATCTGAAGTGTCTGCCATGTTATGTTTCTTCTCCTTGAAATATCCCATGTCAAAGGTGTATGTTGGAAAACCAAGCTTCCCATTTTCCTCCTTCTTGACATCTCCCATTCCAAAGGTACAAGGTGGAAGGTTGCCAGTCCTCCCTTGCTCCCTCCTTTCTCATGCACATGATCAAAAGAAAATGGAATTTATCGGAAGTTAGTCTCCCATGGAAGGCTATCATCTAACCAAAACCTCCTTGGCTTTGCCAAATTATGCATGTGTGACCACCATATCTCATCATGTATGGAAGAGGATCCTCCAAACAAGCTTGTCTCTTGATTCAATGATTGCCTTCCTTGCTTAATGATGGTGTCATCACTCATGCTTGAAACATGTTTTCTCAGCGCAATATGGGATGAGAGAATGGATAGTGATGTTAAGGGAAAAATGTTTTCCCTCTCCTTATACTTTCCCCGTACTCTCAGCACTGATGCATGTTATTATAATGCTTCCTCCCTCCTTGGATCTATGAAAGGAGCATCAATGCATTAAACATCTTCCATCAAATCTAAATCAGGTGGTCTCCCAGGTAATATACCACAAGATAATGATGTCTCATGTCTCATTCCCATGTGAACATTATATGGGAACATAATATGACTGCTTCCACTATGCAAATCTGTTAGTATCAGTCTAGTCATACTGTCATCAGTGATCAAAACTTCTCTTTTGCATTTTCATATTAGGTGTCTCATATCAAATAAATTTCACCATTTCGCTAGGTCATGGATTCATTGATGGTAGTAAATTTTATTAGTTGTCCTTCATGAGATACTTGTTGATCTTCCTTTCTACGGTCTTTAGTCATTAGTCACTTTTATTCTTTAAATCATATTAGCAGGTCATAGGATGGGTCTCATTAGTCTCTAGGGTCTCACCATGGTCAAATTGATGAGTCAAATATCAATAATATCAGCAAGGTCATGAGGAAGTCAATAAATTCAAAATCACAGCACTAGGAAGAAATCAAAGATATTTTTTATTCATCTTGATGTGATTTTCACCTCAAAACCATGTTTTGAGGTAAAAACGTGATATTTTTCCTTTATTATCATTCATTATGTAATATTATATCATCATATGTAATAAGCCACAATTAAGAAGCTGTCATCTCCACAAAAGTAATGTTCCTGCCTTCAGAGAAGTTTTCCACAGCATGTTCAGTGCCAGATCATCTTCAAATTAGATCCATTAGAAAGAGCCCGGAAAGAGCTTTCCAACGGTATACTGCATTCTAACAACTGACTTCTGGATCGAATTTTATGCTTAAGTGAAGTAAAATTCCCTAAGCCCTACCCCCTATTTCCCCATTTTTCCCTTTAAAATTTGTGTCATTAAAGTCTAATATTCCTCTATAAATCCCTTTTCCCCCCCTCTTCCGATTATAAAATCGCATTATAAATTACTTTTTAAAAATATATATGCGATTTTATTATTAAACCACTTCCCCTCCATAACCCATTGGACTTTATGATAAAAAGTTCCATATTATAAAGCCCCCGCCCCTTTAATCACCTCCCTTTTTTCCTTCCCCACCAATCATATAATAAAATTTATAATACAAAGTTTTTAAATCACAATCGCAAAAGTTTTCAAATCACAATCGCAACTTTTATATCGTACGTTTCGATCGGTCCATCGCAAAACTTGTGATGCGATTGATCGCGTCGATCTCCGATCGCACCATCGCAGATCGCAAAGTTCTTTTCTATGCCCCGATGATCCAATCGAAAATATCTCCAATGCGATCCACAGATCGCACAAAACCCCGATCATCACAATCGCAACTTAAATCCGATCCGCCCAATCGCAACTTTCCCCATTCATATCGCATCGCAAATGTTATATATGCGACCCGATCAGACCCCCGATCTAATCCCTTCGATGTGATTGATCGCGCCCTCCTATGATCGCAAGTATTTCCATTGCAACTCCCGATCGCATCACAAATTCTGTCCTCCTGATGCGATTACCCCCACTCCCCTCCGATTTGCAATTGCGATCAACCCTTGGGACCCACCGTACGATACTCTGTCTATTTATAATATAACAGGTTCTCCACTTTGTAAACTTGCAATTTGTATTAATTTTTTTTTATAAAGGTTTTCCCCATTCCCCTTCCCAATCGCATCAGAAATTCTATATATGTCATTCTGCTCCACTCCTGAGCCCAATTTGCGATTGTGATTATACCGCAGTCCCACCATTAAAATCCTCTGCCATTCATGATAAAACCCATTTCTCCTTTGTACAGGTGAAAATTCCGCCGCTTGTTTATTACAAAGGCTTTCTCCCCATTGCATCGCAATATTTGTAATGTACTACCCCGCTCTACCCCTGATTCCGATTGCGATTACACTGTGTTTTAAATATGATATCCATCCACCGGTTCATTCTGATTGCGATTAATGTTATATGATATCTCTACACTTTTTCTCCGACTCCGATTGTGATTTCCATGTGGGTCCCACCGCCATCTCCCTTCCTTTTTCCCATTTAAAATTCATTTTACCCTTCACAAAGCATATAATTTCATTCAGTTCTATTTCTCTGACATTTTATTAAAGGTCATAGAATAAATTAATAAAGGAAAGCAAAGGAACAGTCCAAGGGCCGAGAGCTTAAAATAAAATGAAGATATCTACAAAAGAAAAAAATAGGGAATTTGTTCATCGGATTGCCTATTTTCGTTTATACAGTCTAACAGCAAATCTCCAAAGCAGTCAATGTAATGTTGTCCCTCATTTTCAGGGGCAGATTGTTGTATTTCTTACTATGATTGTATTTCAGTTCTTCAGTTGTTAGGACAGCTCCCTTTTCTGTGGATCTATGTTCCCACATTTCAAATTATTTATTGTATTTTAAAATCATTTGTAAGAAGGTCTGAGTAGGAGAAAGTAGGGGAATAGTCTGGAAGAACATCTTTGCGCTACATTGTACAGTTTGACAGGAATTAATAAGAGATGCAGTTCTGATTTGTGGGATCCATGTGGTATGAGATTTAGCATTTGTTTTTCTCCTTTGTTTCATATGTGGATTGTTATGTGTTCCATTCATCCATAAACATTTTCCTTTGACTGCTTTCAAGATAGAAAGGTAGAATGCATTTTATATGCTCTGCCTTGGGAAATAATTCATACTATGTATTTTTATTCTGTTTGAAAAGGATCCATTTATTGTGCCCTTTTCAGCTCCTCACCTGTCTTTCCATCCCATCCTTATTAAATTTTATATGCTAATTTTCCACCCTATCTTGCCCCATGAAATACCCTGTGTCCTGATTTAATTCCCCATTTCAACCGTCCCTTTATATCCCACACATCCCTGAAAATTTATTCATTCATTCTATTAAACCTTTTCCATCATTTTATCTAGCCTAATATCAGTCCATTTATTGTGTTCCATTGAATATTATTTTACAGAGAGAGCCCTCTCCCTGAGCATGGTTTAGTTTGTTACCTTGTTTTTCCTTTGCAACTTGAGGTCCAATTCAGGTGCTAACATTCTCTGGCGACCATATTGGGGACACATGTTCAAGATTGTTGATTTTTAGTGTTATTTGTTTTATAAACTACAGATGGAGCCTGAAGTTATGCTAGGTAGCCTTCGAAATGCACATTGCTTTGTAAGTGCATAAGTAGATAAATGATGCTTCAGTCAATATTTGGTCTAGTTTTATAGACAATAACATCTGACTTGTAAATATTTTCCCCAGTACATCAAATAACTCCAAAATTTTGAAAGATGATGTTCAGATTTTTGCTAGGATGCAAAATAATATTTTTTTAAAAATAGACATTCCACCACACTGGCTTCTAGAAGATACACCGGGTCTAATCCAGATCCAAATCCTCCCCCTGTGTTTGAAAATCCAAATCTTATCCCAAGTATTGTTAGAAGACAAGAAGGATCATTAAGCCCCAAACCCGTTTTCAGATCCTATACTTGGCCCAGTGAGTGGTTTTTTGTAGAAGACCTTTCCTTTGACGAGAATTTTGAGCTTTCTTTATTTAGGAATAAGTCTGAAAATGACATTGATGATACAGTTTTAGATCCTAACTTCCTTGTATATATTGAAGTCCAAAGAGAAAATACCTCCGTTGACGATTAAATTTTGAATTCTCCTCAGTCCATCATTGTAACTAACCCTCCTGAGGCTTTCGAATCATCAGGAACAGATTTTCCTCCTCCCAATTCATCAACATTCCTATCAGTCAATTCCCAATTGTCATCTCCTCCATTAAAACCTCCCTCAAATCCTACAAGTCCTGTTGTAAATCCACCTAGAGTTATGGCTGCCAGGTATGCACCTTTGGTCTTACCCAGGTCCTCAATGATATGCCTGCTGACTATCAGAGTAAAATTCCAATCTTTGATGCTACTCAAAGCATCACAACTCAGCAGCATGTTGATAAAATGAATGAATTTTTTTATTTGCACGAGGTAGAAGCAGAGAATGTAACAACCAGGTTGTTTTTTCAAAGTTTCGGAGGTGAAGTCAGTAAGTGGTTTAGAGCCCTACCGCTGGGCACAATTCACACTTTGCAGGAGTTGCATACTCAGTTCCTGGACCGGTGGGAGGTAAAAAAGAACCCACTCCAAATTCTGTATGAATATGAGAACATTAAAAGGAATGTGGGTGAAACCGTGCAGGATTATTGTTTGAGATTCAATGCTACATATAATGCTATTCTAGCTAATTTGAAGCCTCTTGAGGGACTGGCATTGTTAAAATTTCTCGATGGATTTGATGCCGACATGGCATATCAACTGCGGGAAAGAGATCCGTCTTCACTTGAAGACATGTAGAAGATAGCGGTTAATGTTGAAGCTAATCTTCTGGCTAAAAGAGCACGAGCCAGAGCTAAGAAAAGAGTCACAATAAAAGAGAAAGCCTCTACTTCAGATAGTAAAATGGACACTCTGATCAGAACAGTGGAAAAAATGGTTGATAGATTGACCATTGCAGATAGACCAGAGCCTCAAATAAGAAATCCAAATTTCAAAGGGCAGCAGCCGCAATTCAGAATTAAACAGAGAGAGCAAAGAATGCAGGACCAAATTGCGCCACCATAGCAGAAAATTAAAACTCCTTTGTAGCAAAACTACATGTAAGGGACAGATTTAGATGACGATGTGATTGAGGCTAATCATTTTTTCACGGATGATAGTACGCCCATTTTCCTTATAGAAGACGAAGAATATACAATGGCGACTCCAGACATTCAAAAAGACCAAAATTTCATTTTAGCCAATGATACAGTACTGGAAGAAGAGTCTGATGGTTATCAGAGAGGGTATATGAATGCTCTGTCAGCTTAGCAAAGACAGTACTCTTTAAGGAACAGAGAGGTTACAGTCAGCCCCATTCAAAAGAGAAAGGAACTCCAAATGAAGAATGATGCGTAGAATAAAGCTAAGGAGTCGGTTGATCCTTCGTCTAGTAAAGCACCTGCAGTTGCTAACGCAGCCAATGAGAAGTGCCAGCAGAACACATTAAAGGATCCAATAGAGAAGAAAGACTTGCCCATTAAAGAGGTAGAAAAATCTCCCTCCTTTAATCTAGAAAATAAAATCTCCAAATTGAAGGTGTCCATGCCCCTCACAGAGTTGGTGAAGAATAGTGCATATAAAAATCAGGTGTCCAAAGTCTTGCAAATCGATTCTATCTCTGATACAGTCAACATAGAAGATGAATACCCTGAACTTATTTTCGGTCCAGCCATAGAAGAATCTGTAGAGAATGAAATCCCTCCTTTTTACTTGAGTCTTAGAGTACATGAGTTTATCTTGCATAATGCTATGTTGGACTTCGGGGCCTCACATAATTTGATGCCCAAAGATGTCATGGAGAAGCTAGTCCTTGACATCACTCAAAAAAATCATGACTTGTATTCGTTTGACTCAAGTAGGGTCCATTGTATATGTTTAATCAAAGATTTGGTAGTGTCTTTAGATCAGATTCCAGCAAAGAATGTCTTGATGGACGTAGTTGTTGCTGATGTCCCACCAAGGTTTGGAATGCTCCTATCTAGGTCTTGGGGTGAAAAACTTAAGGGAACCATACAACTTGACTTCTCTTATGCCACTATCGCTGTATATGGCCAGTTGAGGAAGTTATATAGAGAAAATAAAATGAAATATATGATTACCAGCAAAGACAGGCCTGTAAATCATCCCATCAATGTTGTCCATACAGACTTAGAGTCTTTTGTCTTGTATTCTGATGGTGGTTTAAATGATGATGATGTTCAATTGGTACAAGTGGATGAAATACCTGAGATTTTAGAGAATTTCAAAGAAGTCCTCAAAATGGAAAAAGACAAAAAACAAACACTTCTGAAACTCCTGCCTGCCAGCAGCAAAGGGACAATGAGTAGCCATAAGTCAGGCAAGGAAAAGAAGAGAAAGAAACAAATTTCCAGCATCTTCAAGAAGAAGAAGAAGGCCTATGGATGATGGATTTTGATGGTGCAGTAGTAAATGATGGTGCTAGAATTGACATTCGGGTATGCAGCCCTTTCTCCGCTCCAAACAAAGTGCCAAGTAATGTAAGGGTCTGTTCTTATAAATTGGCTTTTGATTGTTCAAATAATGAGGCTGAGTACGAAGCTTTGATTGCTGGTCTGAAAATTCTTAGAAATTTGAATGCTAAGAGGATTGAAGTGTATGGAGACTCCGAATTGGTAATAAAACAGGTGAAGGGAGAATATCAAGCAAAACATCCAAGATTGAGGGCATACAGAAATGCAGTCTTGGACATTTTGAAAACGTTTTCAGATTATACTTTGACATGTGTCCCTCGTATTCAGAATGGTATTGTAGATGCACTTGCCAAGGAAGCAAGTAACTTGAAGATTCCGATGAACTCCAGCAATAAATTTGAAATTCATGTGAAACATAGGCCTGTTGTTCTGGACAATTTAAGGTATTGGCAAGTATTTTTGGATGATAATGAGATTAACGCATTTTTGCAGGGTGATGGAAAATTCAAAAATACTCCCATAGAGGGTGAGTATGAGGTTGATGATCAGGAGTTGGAAAGAAATCAGATGGACATATTGCAGTTAAAGGATAATGTAATTCCTAGAGGTCTCATACCTCTAGATGAGATTTTTGATCAGGATGATGTCACAAAGAAACCAAGCTTGGTGCCCACAGAGAAAGGAGTTGAAGATGTGAACATTGGAACAGCTGATCAGCCCAAGTTTGTCAAATTATAAAAGGCATTATCCCCTGAGGTAAAGAAGAAGTATGTTAAGTTACTTTCTGAATTATCTGATGTATTTTCATGGGATTATTTAGATTTGAAAGTGTATGATAAGAACATAATTCAGCATACAATTCCTATCAAGCCGGATCAGAAGCCCTTCAAACAAAAGCTGAGAAGAATCAATCCAAAGTTGTTGCCATCAATTGACAAGGAGGTAAACAGGTTGTACAAAGAAGGAATCATAGTTCTTATTATATTTTCTGATTGGATTTCAAATTTGGTCCCAGTGCATAAAAATACTGGAGAAATAAGATTGTGTATTGACTTTCGGAACTTGAATAAGGCATCCTTAAAGGATAATTACCCACTTCTGAAAATGGACCATATTTTGCAGAGGGTAGTTGGAGCATCTAGGATGTCACTACTTGATGGCTACTCAGGGTATAACTAGATCTTGGTGCATGAGAAGGACCAAGATAAAACTACCTTTACAACACCTTGGGGAACCTTCCGGTATGCCAAGATGCCCTTTGGACTGAAGAACACTGGAGCCACTTTCTAGCGTGCAATGGACATTGCTTTTGCAAATGAAAAAGATGTTTTTCTTGTTGTTTATTTGGATGATTTGACAGTGTTTTCACGTTTAGATGATGAGCATTTGCACCATCTAAGAGTGGTTTTTCAGCGTTGCAGAAAGTTTGGGATTTCTCTCAATCCCAAAAAGATCCTTTTTGCCATGGATGAGGGAAAATTGCTTGGGCATATCATCTCTAAGGATGGCATCCGCATAGATCCAGCCAGAGTGGAGGAAATCCAGCTCATAGATCTTCCATGGAACAAGAAAGAGATTCAAGCCCTCAATGGTAAGATGAATTTTTTACGCAGATTTATACCTAATCTGGCTGAGCATTTGAGAGAAATGACAAATATGTTAAAAAAATGCAGCACTATTAAGTGGAGTGAATAAGCTATCAAGTCATTCAATCTGGTAAAGTTTTCTTTGTCTAATGCCCCAGTTCTTATTAGTCCCGACTATACTCAAGATTTTATTATATTTTCATTTGCATCTGAGCATACTATGGTTGTTGTTTTAATGCAAAAGAGAGAGGAAGTAGAAAAGCCAATTGCCTTTTTTAGTAGGACTATTAGAGATGCTGCTTTAAGATATAATATCATTGAAAAGTAGGCATTGGCTCTTGTCAAGGCATTGAAAGATTTTAGGGTCTATATTCTACATTCACATACTATAGCGTATGTCCCTAATGCAGCAGTCAAGGATGTGCTCATGCAAACTAATCCAGAAGGTCGAAGAGGCAAATGGATAGTAGCTATGTTGGAGTACGATCTGGAGATCAAGCCTACGAAGTTGATCAAAGGCCAAGGCTTGGCGAAATTGATGGCTCAATAAAATATGCATGCTTTAGATATAAACCTCATTTCAACAATGTCAGAAGAGGAAGATGAAGGTTTGCTGGTTCCCATTTCAGATATTTTTCTGCAGTCCCCTTGGTATTCATATATTGTGTATTTTCTTCAACATTTGTCACCTCCTCCAGGCACGGCTAAGAGTCAAGGTAGATCTTTGAAACTCAAATATGCAAAGTATTGTATTTTGATCAGTGCTCTGTTTTGGAAGGATCCAACAGGCATTTTTCTAAATTTCCTGGTTGAAGAAGAAGCTCAGAAGGTAATGCACGATTTCCATAAAGGTGACTGTGGTGGTCACCTATTTTGGAAAACCACAACAAACAAGATATTGAGAGCCGGGTATTATTGGCCCACATTGTTTTCTGATTTATATAAAACAGTGATGAAATGTCATGAATGTCAAATTTTCCAAGGGAAGAAGAAATTGCTTCCACTTCCTTTGAAACTTGTTTCAGTCAATGCGCCCTTTTAGCAGTGGGGCTCGATTTTATAGGAGAAATTCACCCCACGTCCTCAGCACAACATCGATGGATTTTGACTAGGACATATTACTTTATGAAATGGATCAAGGCCATACCTACCAGCCAAGCGACTGACACGATAATTATTCAATTCCTGGAATCAAATATTTTATCCCATTTTGGTTGCCCATGTAAAATTGTGATAGATAATGCAGCCACATTCAGATCAAAGAAAACGATTGATTTCTGTGATAAATACAATATCGTGCTGGGCCATTCAACAGCGTATTATCCACAGGGAAACGGCCTGGAAAAGTCATCCAACAAGTCACTGATGAATATAATTAAGAAAATGCTAGAGGCAAACAAAATAAATTGGCACCAGAAGCTTATCAACACATTGTGGGCAGACAGAGTCAGTAGTAAAAAATCAATAGGTATGTCACCTTTTAAGCTAGTTTATGGTACTGATGATGTCTTTCCTACTTCTCTTACAATTCCAATTATGATATTATTACAAGAGGTTGGCTGTGAAGAGGATGACAACCAATGAAGGATTAACCATATGATTCACCTTCAACAAATAAGAGAAGAAGTGTCACAGAAAAAACGCCAGTTGCAGGAAAAGATCAAAAAGATCTTTGACAGGAAAACTAAAGCAAAAAGTTTTCAGTTGGGTGATGTAGTGTTGAAATGGGATGCAAGAAATGAAGACAAAGGGAAGAACGGTAAAATTGACAACCTTTGGAAGGGACCATATAGAATTACAACATATAGGGGTCAGAATGCCTTCTTGCTTTTAGAAATGGATGGCCAGGATTGTCCTGGAGGAGCAGTAAATGGTAGGCTATTGAAGCACTACCATTGTTGAAAACATGGATCAGAATCTATTTCATCATCATTGTATATACCATTTTATTTTTCTAAAAGAAAAGTTCAAGTGCACAGTCATTCAAGTTTGGGGCCTAAGGTGAAGGCTATAAAACTTGGATGATATGTGTATGGTTTGGTTTTATTTCAGTTTTCAGTCTTAGTCTAGAGTCAAAGTCAGTTTGCATTTGTGTTAGTTTTCAAACATTTTTGACTCCATGCCGAATGGATAAGGCTACTTGGTCTATGGTGTTCTTGGCACCTTCAAGGAGCTACCATCCCCATTGGAGCCAATGTTAGTATCAGTCTATTCATACTGCCATCAATGATCAAAACTGCTCTTTTAAATTTTCATATTAGGTGTCTCATACCGAATAAATTTCACCATTCTACTAGGTCATGGATTCATTGATGGTAGTAAATTTTATCAGTTGTCCCTATGAGATACTTGCTAATCTTCCTTTCTATGGTATTTAGTCATTAGTCACTTTTATTCTTTAAATCATATCAGTAGGTCATAGGATGGGTCTCATTAGTCTCTAGGGTCTCACCATGGTCAAATTGATGAGTCAAATATCAATAATATCAGCAAGGTCATGAGGAAGTCAATAAATTCAAAATCACAACACCATGAAGAAATCAAAGAGACCTTTTATTCATCTTGATGTAATTTTCACCTCAAAACCATGTTTTGAGGTGAAAACGTGATATTTTTCCTTTATTATCATTCATTATGTAATCTTATATCATCATATGTAATAAGCCACAATTCAGAAGCTGTCATCTCCACAAAAGTAATGTTTCTACCTTCAGAGAAGTTTTCCGTAGCATGTTCAATGCCAGATCATCTTCAAAGCAAATCCATCAGAAAGAGCCTGGAAAGAGCTTTCCAACGGTATACTACATTCTAAAAACTGACTTCTGGATCGAATTTTATGCTTAAGTGAAGTAAAATTACCTAAGCCCTACCCCCTATTTCCCCATTTTTCCCTTTAAACTTTGTGTTATTAAAGTCTAATATTCCTCTATAAATCCATTTTCCCCCCCTCTTTCGATTATAAAGTCGCATTATAAATTACTTTTTAAAAATATTTATGTGATTTTATTATTAAACCACTTTCCCTCCATAACCCATTGGACTTTATAATAAAAAGTTCCATATTATAAAGTCCCCGCCCCTTTAATCACCTCCCTTTTTTCCTTCCCCGCCAATCATATAATAAACTTTATAATATAAAATTTTCAAATCGCAATCGCAAATTTAATATGGTACGTTTTGATCGATCCATCGCAAAACTTGCGATGCGATTGATCACGTTGACCTCTGATCGCACCATCGCAGATCGCAAATTTCTTTTGTATGCCCCGATGAGCCAATCGAAAATATCTCTGATGCGATCCACCGATCGCACAAAACCCCGATCATCGCAATCGCAACTTAACTCTGATCCACCCAATCGCAACTTTCCCCAATTCGATTGCATTGAAAATGTTATATATGCGATCCGATCGCACCCCCTATATAATCCCTTTGATGCAATTGATCGCGCCCTCCTCCGATCGCAAGTATTTCCATCGCAACTCCCGATCGCATCGCAAATTCTGTCCTCCTGATGTGATTACCCCCGCTCCCCTACGATTTTTGATTGCGATCAACCCTTGGGACCCACCGTACGTTACTCCGTCCGTTTATAATATAAAGGGTTCTCCCCTTTGTAAACTCGGAATTTGTATTAATTTCATTTTTATAAAGCTTTTCCCCATTCCCCTTCCCAATCGCATCGAAACTTCTATATATGTCATTCCGCTCCACTCCTGAGCCCAATTTGCGATTGTGATTATACCCTACTCCCACCATTAAACTCCTCCACCATTCATCATAAAACCCATTTCTCCTTTGTAAAGGTGAAAATTTCTCCGCTTGTTTATTACAAAGGCTTTCTCCCCATCGCATCGCAATATTTGTAATGTAATACCCCACTCTACCCCCGATTCCGATTGCGATTACACTATGTTTTAAATATGATATCCCTCTGCTAGTTCATTCCGATTGCGATTACTGTTATATGATATCTCTCCGCTCTTGCTTCGACTCCAATTGCGATTTCCATGTGGGTCCCACCACCATCTCCCTTCCTTTTTCCCATTTAAAATTCATTTTACCCTTCACAAAGCATATAATTTCATTCAGTTCTATTTCTACGGCATTTTATTAAAGGTCGGAGATTAAAGAAATAAAGGAAAGCAAAGGAACAGTCCAAGGGCCGAGAGCTTAAAATAAAATGAAGATATCCACAAAAGAAAAAAATAGGGAATCTGTTCATCAGATTGCCTATTTTCGTTTATACAACCTAATAGAAAGTCTCCAAAGCAGTCAATGTAATTCCGTCCCTCATTTTCAGGGGCAGATTGTTGTATTTCTTTACTATGATTGGATTTTAGTTCTTCAGCTGTTAGGACAACTCCCTTTTCTGTGGATCTATGTTCCCACATTTCAGATTATTTATTGTATTATAAAATCATTTGTAAGAAGGTCTGAGTAGGAGAATGTAGGGGAATAGTCTTGAAGAACATCTTTGCGCTACGTTGTACGATTTGACAGGAATTAATAAGAGATGCAGCTTTGATTTGTGGGATCCATGTGGTATGAGATTTAGCATTTGTTTTTCTCCTTTGTTTCATATGTGGATTGTTATGTGTTCCATTCATCCATAAATATTTTCCTTTGAATGCTTTCAAGATAGAAAGGTAGAATCCATTTTATATGCTCTACCTTGGGAAATCATTGATACTCTGTATTTTTCTTTTGTTTGAAAAGGATCCATTTATTGTGCCCTTTTCAGCTCCTCACCTATCTTTCCATCCCATCCTTGTTAAATTTTATATGCTAATTTTCCTGCCTATCTTGCCCCATGAAATACCTTGTGTCCTGATTTAATTGCCCATTTCAACTATCCCTTTATATCCCACACATCCCTAAAAATTTATTCATTCATTCTATTAAACCTTTTCCATCATTTTATCTAGCCTAATATCAGTCCATTTATTGTGTTCCATTGAATATTCTTTTATGGAGAGAGCCCTCTCCTGCCCTTGTAGGGCTAGATACAAGGCTGACCGTGGTTTAGCTTGTTACCCTATTTTTCCTTTGCAGCTTGAGGTCCAATTCAGGTGCTAACATTCTTTGGTGACCATATTGGGGACACATGTTCAAGATTGTTGATTGCTAGTGTTATTTGTTTTATAAACTACAGACGGAGCCTGAAGTTATGCCAGGTAGCCATCGAAATTCACATTGCTCTGCAAGTGCATAAGTAGATAAATGTTGCTTCAATCAATCTCCGGTATAGTTTTATAGACTATAACATTTGACTTGTAAATATTTTCCCCAGTACATCAAATAACTCCAAACTTTTGAAAGATGATGTTCAGATTTTTGCTAGGCTGCAAAATAAGATTTTTTGTAAAATAGACATTCCACCACACTGGCTTCTAGAAGATACACTAGGGCTAATCTAGATCCAAATCCTCCCCCTATGTTTGAAAATACAAATCTTATCCCAAGGATTTTTAGAAGACAAGAAGGATCATTAAGCCCCAGACCCATTTTCAAATCCTATACTTGGCCCAGTGAATGGTTTTTTGTAGAAGACCTTTCCTTTGACGAGAATTTTGAGCTTTCTTTATTTAGGAATAAGTCTGAAAATGAAATTGATGATATAGTTTTAGATCCCAACTTCCTTGTAGATATTGAATTCCGAAGAGAAAATACCTCCATTGACGATTACATTTTGAATTCTCCTCAGTCCATCACTGTAACTAATCCTCTTGAGGCTTCCAAATCATCAAGAACAACCTTTCCTCCTCCCAATTCATCAGCATTCCCATCAGTCATCTCCTCCATTAACACCTCCCTCAAATCCTACAAGTCCTGTTGTAAATCCTCCCAGAGTTATGGCTACCAGGTATGCACCTCTGGTCTTACCCCAGGTCCTCAATGATATGCCTGATGACTATCAGAGTAAAATTCCAATATTTGATGCTACTCAAAGCATCGCATCTCAGCAGCATGTTGATAAAATGAATTACTTTTTTGATTTGCACGAGGTAGAAGCAGAGAATGTAACAACCAGGCTGTTTTTTCAAAGTTTTAGAGGTGAAGTCAGAAAGTGGTTCAGAGCCCTACCGCCGAGCACAATTCGCACTTTGTAGGAGTTGCATACTCAGTTCCTAGACCGGTGGGAGGTAAAAAAGAACCCACTCCAAATTCTATCTGAATATGATAACATTAAAAGGAATGTGGGTGAAACCGTGCAGGATTATTGTTTGAGATTCAATGTTACATATAATGCTATTCCAGCTAATTTGAAGCCTCCTGAGGGACTGACATTGTTAAAATTTCCCGATGGATTTGATGCCGACATGGCATATCAGCTGCGGGAAAGAGATTCATCTTCACTTGAAGACATGCAGAAGATAGCTGTTAATGTTGAAGCTAATCTGCTAGCTAAAAGAGCATGAGCCAGAGCTGAGAAAAGAGTCACAATAAAAGAGGAAGCCTCTACTTCAGATAGTAAAATGGACACTCTGATCAGAACATTGGAAAAAATGGTTGATAGATTGACCATTGCAAACAGACCAGAGCCTCAAATAAGAAATCCAAATTTTAGAGGGCAGCAGTCGCAATTCAGAATTAAACAGAGAGAGCAAAGAACGCAGGACCAAACTGCGCCACCATAGCAGCAAATTAAAACTCCTTTGCAGCAGAACTGCGTGCAAGGGACAAATTCAGATGACGATGTGATTTGAGGCTAATCATTTTTTCACGGCTGATGGTGCGCCCATTTTCCTTATAGAAGATGAAGAATATATAGTGGTGACTCTAGACATTCAAAAAGACCAAAATTTCATTTTAGCCAATGATACAGTACTGGAAGAAGAGTATGATGATTATCAGAGAGGGTATATTAATGCTCTGTCGGCTCAGCAAAGACAGTATCGTTTAAGGAACAGAGAGGTTACAGTTAGCCCCATTCGAAAGAGAAAGGAACTCCAAATGAAGAATGATGCGCAGAAGAAAGCTAAGGAGTCAGTTGATCCTTCCTCTATCAAAGAATCTACAGTTGCTAACGCAGCTAATGAGAAGAACCAGCAAAACACAGTAAAGGAGCCAACAGAGAATAAATACCTACCCATTAAAGAGGTAGAAAAAGCTCCCTCCTTTAATCTAGAAAATGAAATCTCCAAATTAAAGGTGTCCATGCCCCTCATAGAGTTGGTGAAGAATAGTGCATTTAGAAATTAGGTGTCCAAAGTCTTGCAAATCGATTCTATCTCTGATACGGTCAACATAGAATATGACTACCCTGAACTTATTTTCGGTCCAGCCACAGAAGAATTTGTAGAGAATGAAATCCCTCTGTTTTACTTGAGCCTTAGAGTACATGAGTTTATCTTGCATAACACTATGTTGGACTCTGGGGCCTCACATAATTTGATGCCCAAAGCTGTCATGGAGAATCTAGGCCTTGACATCACTCGAAAATATCATGACTTGTATTCCTTTGACTCAAGTAGGGTCCACTATATTGGTTTAATCAAAGATTTGGTAGTGTCTTTAGATCAGATTCCAGCAAGGAATGTCTTGATGGACGTTGTTTTTGCTGATGTCCCACCAAGGTTTGGAATGATCCTATCTAGGTCTTGGGGTGCGAAGCTTAAGGGAACCATACAGCTTGACTTCTCTTATGCCACTATCCCTGTATTTGGCCAGTTGAGGAAGTTATATAGAGAAAATAAAATGAAATATATGACTACCAGCAAAGACATGCCTGTAAATCATCCCATCCATGTTGTCCATACAGACTTAGAGTCTTTTGTCTTGTATTCTGATGGTGGTTTAAATGATGATGATGTTCAATTGGTACAAGTGGATGAAATACCTGAGATTTTAGAGAATTTTAGAGAAGTCTTCAGAACGGAAAAAGACAAAGCAACAAACACTTCTGAAACTCCTGCCTGCCAGCAGCAAAGGGACAATGAGCAGCCAGAAGTCAGCCAAGGAAAAGAAGAGAAAGAAAAAAATTTCCAACATCTTCAAGAAGAAGAAGAAGGCCCATGGACCATGGATTTTGATGGTGCAGTAGGAAATGATGGTGCTGGAATTGGCATTTGGGTACGCAGCCCTTTCTCTGCTCCAAACAAAGTGCCAAGTAATGTAAGGGTCTGTTCTTATAAATTGGCTTTCGATTGTTCAAATAATGAGGCTGAGTACGAAGCTTTGATTGCTGGTCTGAAAATTCTTAGAAAGTTGAATGCTAAGAGGATTGCAGTGTATGGTGACTCCAAATTGACAATAAAACAGGTGAAGGGAGAATATCAAGCAAAACATCCAAGATTGAGGGCATATAGAAATGCAGTCTTGGACATTTTGAAAAAGTTTTCAGATTATACTTTGACATGTGTCCCTTGTATTCAGAATGGTATTGTAATGCACTTGCAAAGGCAGCAAGTAACTTGAATATTTTAGGGTCTAGATTCTACATTCACATACTTACAAATGGCTTCATCTCCATCTCTCAATGAAATTAGATCCCCTCTTGCTGTCACAGCGCTGGAGGAACCTTTCAGTTCTTCTTCTTATTTCTTCTCATCAATGGAGTATGCCTCATCAATAAGAGATCCTTTCACTTGATCTCTCCCTGGAAAAGGAACACTCATGTATTCTTCTTGAGAAGAAGGTTCTTGCTGAAGTAGGGCCTTTGCCCTTGGAAAACCATGTAGAAGATATTTAATCCCTTCAAAAATGTTCTGAAATGGAGTTATCTTCATGGATCTTTCCAGCTCATGCAAAGATTCTTATTTCTTGGGCTTAGTTTGTTTACCCATAGAAATTTCAGATGGCATAGAATCAAATCTTTTCACCAACCTCCTAGTGAACTTTCCATAAGTAGATATGTTTACATTTTTTAATGAAGAAGACTCAAATAAACACCAGGCATATGCCTTACCTTGGAGGTGTAGTGCTGCTACTCTTATGGCTTCTTCTTCAGATATTGGATGCAGCTGAAAATATGTTTCCAGCTTCTTTACCCAAGACTTGGTTGAGCTCTCAGGTGACCCATCAAAAGTAGGTAGGAAAGTTCTACCCAAGGTGTGCTGCATGCACCCTCTACTTCTTATGGTTCTATTGGATCTTCTTTCTTCTTTGAGTTGACAAAAGTATGGGAAGTTTCGATTCTCTTTGAATCTTTCAGACTGAGATTCATATTCTCGAAGATAGTTACCAAGAGTCTCCTCTTTTGGTGTCTTTCCTTCCTCTTCTTCTCTTGCAAGGATTGTAGGCATGATATAACGTTGTGGATCAGATTATGTGGTTGGATGCTCACACACATCATATGAAGTAGTGGGGCTTTCTTCATGTGAAAAACTTTTAAAAATGTCTACTTGCCTTTCATTCCTCACTGCCCTGATTTCATTCTTCAGCTCATGCATAGTTTGGAATAGATTTTTTGAAAACTCTTTCTATTTCAATCTTCCAGATGAAGGGTTTGGACACTTGTCTTATGTGTCTTCAGTGTACCCACACTTCTTCATCAGTATTTTCTTTCCAAGAAAAGACATATTGGGCCTTCAGTAAGCAAAGCACAAGCTGTGCCAAGATAGATGCTCTGATACCACTGTAATATCCCAAAATGGGAAATGTCAGCAAGGTATGACTGGAAAATACATTCTCCATCAATGGATGCTACAGAATATGGAATTAGCCATTGGATCCCTTAGACCTGATAATCTAAGACCCAAATCCAAGAGGGGATCAGGAACAAATATTTCTAGGTGGGTTAAACAAATATCCCACACCTAGTACAGCTAAGAAATTTCCCAAGGAAGGGATTGTAGCAATATGTGACAAACTACTCAGAAAATAACAAAGTTCAGCCAAATATATGCAGGAGGCCAATATGGAGGCTCAATATGATTGTTTATAACAAAAAATCATATGATATGACTGTACAAGCTTGACAACGTTATTTTATTAGCTGAAAAGAGTTGTAAATTACACTTTAGATCTAGAGAAGATATGTGCAAAAAAATATAGATCTATATCAGATCTGTACACTATAAAGTCTCCTCTTCAAAAGCCCCTTGGGGTTTTCAGCAGAAAATGTAGCACATGGAGTAGAATTGAGATCTAATGCAAATGATTTGTAGAATGATTCAGAATTTCTGATGTAGATACATCAATGAATAGATCAGATCTGAAACATACATGGATTAGATCTGTAATCCATGGATCACCATAGTGAAGGGAAGACTCCCAACACTAGAGATATCTCCTCCTTATAGTGCCAAAAGACCCTGCAACTTTATCCTTGAAAATAATGCAGTTCTGGAATATGGACTGCGATATAGGCTCTAGAGCATGTTGTGGCCTCAAGCCAAGGTCTTAAACTAAGCTCTCCTCATCCAATACTCTCTTTCCAATGGGATAGAAGACTTCCCCAGTGAAAATAGGCACTAGAATGGCTTAGATATGAATAGATCTAGCCTCCACTTGCTACAGCTTAGAAAGACAACCAAAACCTCAATAGGATCTGCATTGTACTTGGAATAAGAGCTTGGCCAAATGCTAGATAGTGGTCAAGAAATGCAAGACTCCTCCAAGAGGCCTCTCAAGGAAGGAGGTGGGATCCCAATCAGGAACACCCTAGTGCTAAACAACATTATTCTCAGCTAAAAATCCAGAGAATGAGAAGTGTCTAAGCAAACAAATCCTTTATAAATAATATCTTCAACAACCCCTCTCATGATACTCTCCTCTTTCATTTATAGGTTGAAAGCCTTGCCAAACCCTAAACCATCTCAAAGATTTAACTCCTTTCACGTGTGAAGCCTCCAACTAGATCTGCGCTATGCATATGGAAGGTACATTGCGTCTGGACAACGCTGTGGATTTGGTCCTGTCGACCCAGTCAATTTTCACAATCCCTTTCACACATAAGGGACTTTTATTTAGGCAGCCCAGTTTTAACCTTGTTCACATGGACATTGATTTATTTTACTATTGTAGGAGTTTAATTTGTCCTCTATAATCTTATTCTTGGAACAAGAAAATGAAAACAAAATAGTATATTCCTATTAGCTTGGGCTAATTAGGAATATTACAAAGTGTTAAAAGTTGCGAAGTGCGATATGTGATGTGTGAGAGGGATGATGTGGAAAGCGAATGTGGGGCCAATTGCAAATCACAAATTGATTGATTTGTTATAAGAAATGGGAGGTAAGTTTTAAAAGTCCTGAAGTGTGATGTGCGATGGAACCTATGGCTGACACATGGCTTCTCTTCACAACCTCTGATCAATATGACTTGCATTTTTGTGCTATGATCTCCACCGTCCATCTCTCCACTTCAATTTTGTGCTTTGATCTTGACCATCGATTTTCCCCTTTATGATTCTTCCAAAACTCTTATGTTTTTAAGGGAAAATACACCGGTTCTCTGCCTTTAGGAAATCTGTATGATTTATTCAATAATGAACATATTTTCACTCGAAAAGCTTGCATACATTCCTTTAACGAATAAACGATATTGATTACCAATTTGCTTTTCTCCATGGTGTAACCCTCCTGAGCTTGTTCGGCATTCTATAGCGCTAGTCTCTCCTGAGCTTGCAAAGAAGCCCGACTCGACCTGCCTTCACATCTCCGTATATAATTTTAATACACCAACATATAAATCAAAATTCTTTTTTGACATACAATTTTTTTTCATTTTCTACCATATATGCTTTTTTTGTGTTTTGAAAAATATTTAAAAAATTAAATGCAAATGAGCCACAACATCTGGCTCCACCTGGGGATAGTGCTTTTTTCCATGAAATCTCTAAGAACCACATATTAGTGCCTTATCCATTGGGCACGGAGTCAAATATTTCTTGGTGACATATGAAGAATGAGCAATCCGGTATTTACAATGGTGAAATGTTGAACTTTAGTGTTGGAAATAATTCTTTAGATACTACCCATTCCCAGTCAACTATAGAGATTCTTCGTTTAAATCTTCTAGGATGAAAGTATTATTTGATATGGCTTCAAAAAATTTGTATGGACCACACAAGAGATGGTTAAAATTTTCATGCTTTCCTTTATCTGCCCTTCTAGTTTCCCATCTTAATACTAAATCTCCTGCCTGAAAGAGGATTTATTTTTCTTTTCTATCAAATATGGAATTCATCTTTTCCTGATAAGAAATCAAGTTATCTCTAAATTTTTTTATATCTTCACTTGATTCAATCACTTTTTTCAACCTTCTCACTAGAGCATCAGGTTCCTCCTAAGCTTCTTGAAGGAAAGAAATCACTGGTTTGGCCAACTGAGAAGGAAATAGTGCTTGAGTTCCATAAACCAATTCATAGGGTGAGTTGCCAGTAGACCTCTTGGTGGTTACTCGTACTGCCCAAAGAGAAAAATTCAACTTTGAATCTTGGTATTTCTTATTTTCAGTGATTCTCTTCTTCATAATCCTGACCAATGTATTGTTTAAAAACTCTGCTAATCCATTCCCCTATGGATGGTAGGCTATTTAATGTGACAAAATTACATTATATGTTTGAAAGAAATGAATGAATCGAGCAGAATTAAATTCCCAAGCATTATCATTTACAATATTGACTGCACAGCCAAACCTACTAAAGATATTCTCCTCTAGAAACTTTATTACCACTTGTTCATTTGCTTTCTTGGTGGGGATTGCTTCAACCCACTTTGTGAAGTAATCAGTGGCACTTAGAATCCATTTGAACTGCCCACTTGATGGTGGAATGATCTGTCCAATAATGTCAATTCCTCACTGCCTGAAATGCTCTTCTATGAATACTGGAATGAGAGGAAATGAAGAAAGTCTCTTCCTTTCTGTGAAAAATTGACACTTCCGACAACTTCGGACTAGTCTATATAAATCATCAAATAGTGTAGACCAATAAAAACCTAATTTGAGGATTTTATGTGTTGTGACCTTCCAACTATAATTTCCTCCACATAGACTTTCATGATATTCCTTGATAAATTCAATGGACTCACCTTCAGTTAAACACAACAACAAATTACCAGTGGGATCTTTCTAGTACAACTTTTCTTCTACTATGACATATGGTTGAGATTTAAGCTTGAGTACTCTGTATTTGGTTTTGTTAAATGAAGATGGACATGAAAATAAGCATAGGTAATGAACAACATCTTTATACCAATCTAAACACAAATTTTTTTATTGAATACTTGTTTTGGGTTTATTCTAACCTTCTTCATTTTTAGCTCCATCCATTAGTACCAAGAGATTAATTCCCAACGCTTGAAAATTTGTTTATGTTAGAAAATTTGCTAAACCCTATTCTTTGATTAACTTGGTGGGTTTAATGTCAAAATCATGCTCTCATATTTTAGCTATCCATTTCCCTCATTTTCCTTCAATATCACTTTGAACTAGCACATCCTTGGCAACAGAATTAGGTACATAAGAGATTATTTGATGTTGTAACACATAAGTCCCAAAGGCTTTGAATTATTTAACCAATGAATACACTTCTTTCCCCAAAATTTTATATTTGAGCTTAGCATCTCTAAGAACATTTCTGAAAAATGCCACGGTTGGTCCTTACTATCCTCATTTTTCTGCAATAACACGACAACAATTGTAGTGGGGGAAGCGAATGAAAATATTTGAAATACCTTTTGATAATTAGGAATTATTAAAACATGAGCTTCCTGGAATGCTTCTTTTATTCTGGAAAATTATTCTCTTGAATTTTTATCCCACCTCACTTTTGCATTTTTCTTCAACATATCAGTTATATTTCTCACAATCTTAGCATAATTTTGTACAAATATTCTTAGAAAATTTATTTTCCCCAAAAATCTCTGAATATATTTCTTTCTTCTAGGAAAAGGAATGGTCTGAATTTCCTTCACCCTTTTTGGATCAATCTTTACTCCTTGTTTTGAAACTATGTGACCCAATAATTTACCTTCCTCTAAGGCAAACAAAGATTTTTTGGGATTTAGTGACATAACATACTTCCTGCACTTTTCTAAAGTTCTTTGCAGATGTTGAAGGTGTTGATCATCTGATCCTGAAAAACAGTTACATCTTCCAAATATATAACCACATACTTGTCCCCAACAAACTCTATGTCCAGGGCCATGAAAATTTTCAGCTACATTCATAAGACCAAATGGCATCCTTGCATACATAAAGGTGCCCCAAGGGGTTGTGAAAGTTGTATTTTTCTGATCTTCTTTATCCACTGCCACTTGATTATATCTGGAGAATCCATCAACCATAGACATCTTGTAAGCTCTTGTCACCTTCTGTAAGACATAATACATTTTGGGTAAAGGATAATTATCTTTTAGAGATGCTTTGTTAAAATTCCTGAAGTAAACAAACAATCTTATCTCTCCATTTTTCTTCCTTAGAGGAACCAGATTAGAGACCCAATCAGAATATCTAAGAGGAACTATGATTTTTTCTTGGAGAAATTTCTTCACTTCCTTTTCAATTGGAGCTAAAAGTAATGGATTAATCTGTCTCTTTCTATCTATGTGGTTTAATTCCTTCTTTTACTGGGATCTTATGCTATATTATGCATTTATCATACATTTTAAAGTCTTCATATGACCAAGGGAACACATCCATATACTTCTTAAAAGGATTAATGTATCTTTATTTATAATTTTAGAGAACACCCTTGAATAACTTCACCATTTTTGGCTCCTACTGAGTTCCCAAATCACATTCTTCCATCTCTCCTTCTTGATGTGTTTACTTTTAACCAACATTAAAATCATTAGAATCATATAATATTTCAAGGGGAACCCATCCTTTAGGGAGGATATTGTCTTTCAACTAGATAATGTTCTTCTCCCTTATTGACTGCTTGAGGTTTCTTACCTCTCCTTTATACTATGTATGTTCTTCTTCTTGATCTATCTCAACATATTTAAAGTTTCCAATCATTGTCTAGAAATTATTTATCTACTAATCATCTTCAAACACCTGCCAATGTTTCACATTGTCTGGAATGGAGGGTCTGTGTCTAATTTCAATCTCATACCTTAACCTTGGATTCATTGGAGGCTTAAAGGTACTAGCTACAATTTATAATGAATCTACCAACCTATTCTCCTCCCTTTGGATGAACAGAAGATTGAAGGCCTCAAAATAGTTCTCTATCAAATCCCAAACATCATTTATGTATGATATTAATCTCGGATGCTTGTTCTGACAATGATTTTTAATATGTTTTATTATCAGTTCAGAGTCACCAAAAATTGAAATACACTGAACTCCCATCTGTTTAGCAACTTGAAGGCTTAATATCAAGTCCCCATACTTAGCCATGTTGTTTTTTGATTCAAATTCTAATTTAAAAGAAAAAGGCATGAGGTTACCTTCTGGTGATATCAGCAAGAATCCAGCTCCTAAGCCTTCCTTGGAGTAGGCACAATCAACATAAAATTTCCAAATCATTTTTTGGTGCAGCTCATTATTTACAACTGATGAAGAGATTTTCTTCCCTATTCCTTCGGGAAATTCTGCATCTTCATGCAGCATGAAACATGAAATATCGTATGTTTCTAGACTATAAATAGGGGAGTTTCATGCATCTTTCTCGGTAGTAGTCTTCACGAACCTCTTTTCCTTGTAAAATCTCCTTTCTTCCCCATTGAAAAAAGGAATGATAGAATAAGTGAAATCCAGTTTAAGAACACCTCGTAGCTTTTCTCCCCAAGATCTTGATAGGAGCATTCCAAACCTGGCTAGAATGTTGGCAACCACTACATCCATGACTATACTCTTTGCTATAATTTCTGCCAAAGAAACTGCTACATCTTTAATTAAACCAATAAATTTCATCCTTTTGGAATCAAATGAATACAGATCCCTATAACATTTGGTAATCTGCAAGTTTAGCTCCTTCATAACAGACAATGGCATGACATTATGGGATGCACCTGAGTCCAACATACAACTATGGAGAGTAAAATCATGAAGCAACAGAGAAATATTTAATGGTGGGACAGAAGAGTCTACTTCTTCTACATGAGGACAAAAGGTGACCACTACCTTCTCTTCTTGGAAGTTCACAGTGTCACTTATATTTTCAATCTATGTGAGATTAATAAATTCTGAAATCTCTTTCTTGTAGACTGGTATTTTAGCTAATTCTAAAAGAGGTACCTGAATTTTTACCTTCTCAAACTCTTTTTTCAAACTGAAAGGATGAGTTTTTTTAACATTCTTTTCAGGTTCTTCTTCACTCTATCTAGAATTTGCTGCTTGTTTGGGTATAGGAACAACTCTCTCCAAAATATTAGTATCAACTGATTTTCTCTAGGAAGGTTCACCCTGTTGCATAAATGTTCTATTAACTAAATTTACAGGTTTCTTCCCATCACTGAATTGTTTTACAGGTTCCTTTTTTTGGGAGTCACCATTGGAGGAGGAATATAATATTTTTGTTCACCTTCATTATCTTGCACCCTAGATCTCTTTCTAGAACTTAAATAATATTTTTTATGTAACTCAACTTGCATAAAATATGTGGATTTCCTACAGTATTCATGCATTTCATATTGGTCAAAAGATGCTTCAGCTTTAGCATATTCTCCCTCATAATCTTCCTCTTCATCATCTTATATTTTTTACATAGAAGATATTTGATCTTCAGCCTCCCTTTCATCATTTTCTGCTGACTCTCTGGGTGTTTCTTCTATATACAATGGTGCTTGAACCTGGTCATTATTTTTTCTTTCCCTCTGCAAAATTTGTAGGGGATGTCTTCTGAATTGAGGGTTAAATCCCCCTCAATTTTGTTGTACTTGTCTTTGGGAGTTTTTACTCTCCAATTCTATCATGACTAGCTTATTTGACAAGTTTTTTATCACCTTTTTCATATCTTCAATTCTTTGATCTTGTGATGATTCTTCTTTTTCTTTCCCATTCTCTTGGATTGGTTGCTCCCCTTTCGCCTTTCCAGCTGCATTCATATTAGCTTCAATCTATAAAGAATATGTTTAGATATGCTATAGAGTATGGGATATCCTTTGTCTAAGCGTGAAACTAAAATCGGCTTCAAAAGCCCCAAAAAAAACCACATTTTATCCAAAAAGAGGGGGCTTCATTTCTACAGGAAAAAAGTTATACAACTTATTTAATCTCTTGATAAAATCTGATATATTCTCATCTAGTTTTCTTTTCATTGCATTGAAGTTTGTCAGTGAATATCCATGATCCCTTTTTTCACCCCATCTCTGAGTGAATTGATTTTCCAGTTCTTCCCATGTATTAATAGAATTACCTGGCGATCCCTTAAACCACTTTCTAGCCTCTCCATCCAGACACCGAACAAAAAGCCTCATTACAACATCAAGATGTTCGACATTCATATTTTCAGAAAAATTACAAAACATAGGTAAGTGTTGTTCTGTAGTTATTTCATCTTCTCCAGTAAAACATGGAAGTAATTTAAGATACTCTTGAGGCAATGCATTCACTGGTTGAGGAAAGTTAAGTGGAGCATATATGTTGAACAAAAAGGTTGGCACTGCCATGTTTGCACCTTGATTGACTGTTCCTTGGTTAGATGTAGTCAACAGACCTTTTGTGAAAATGAACAAAGGCAAAGGTAAAAATAATATGGGGATGGGTTGATGGACAATAGAAGAGGGATCAACAACTGGATTTTGTTGAGCTTGAGTAACAGTAAAAGAAACAAAATCAAATGAGTGTTCTTCCAACTTAGGTTCTTGAAAATAAAGTGGTATGAAAGGTGAATCTTGTTCCAAGAAAGAAAGTACTTCAGAGATATCTTAAAACAAAGTATTACTAGAACTACTGCCAAGATCTGACAGTGTAAGGCTATGTGTTGAGGGGGTTTTTCATTTCTGAACCCTATTAGAAGCCAATCTTTCGGGGTCTGAAAAAGTAGGGACCTTTTGCTGTGAGGTATCTGACCTCATGAGAGGCCTCTTATGAGCTAGAATTATGAGAATAACAAACAGAGCCAAATATTTCCTCCTCACTGAACAACTAGAGGAAATAATGGGAAAAACCCAGGGAAAAAAAAATTCGTTCCTTCGTCCCCAGAAACAGCGCCATAAAATGTTGTATCTTAAGAGAAAATTCCTTGGCTATGGAAAGGAATCTATTCTTAAGACCTTTTTTGAATGTGTGTCATAAAGTAATTATACCTGGTGGTCTTCATTCAATCCCTTTGGAAACTAATTCTTTAAAACCCTTAACAACTCGGTATAATGAAAGACTCTACAATGCCATTAACTATTGATATCTAAATGGAAAAGAAGAAATGTAGAATAAGCACAAAATGATATGTTGTAACACAAAATCTACAACTCTGAATCTTACAATGAATTTATGAAGAGAGAAGAAACTCAAAATAATATGTTGTACACATAGAATCCATTACTTTTAAGTTCCAAAGAGATTTTATGAAGGGAGAGTATTTGGAGTGAAAGAGTGCAAATTAAGGTTATTTAACTCTTACTCACATATGTAATTAAGAGACCAGTTGCTACATTACTTCACTTCATTCAAAGAAGAAGGGACACAAAAATAACAAATCACCATCAAAAGTTGCAGGAAACTTAATGCTTCTTTCATTAATTCCTCATAAAATTAAGTACCACCATTTTATTCTTCTAGAGGTCCAAAATTCGAAACCCTGTTATTTCTTTCTATCTTGCTTAAATACATAAAAAATAGTTCGTAACTGCTAAAACTTATTGAAACTACTTCGATTAACTAAAATGTTAAAAATAATTATTACATTGCAATTTAGAACATCACTATAGCTTCGATCTTAAATTACAAAGAAAACAAATTAAAACTTGAAATATCATTCTTTTTGTTGAATCTGATCTATTGCTGATGCGTCTCCCTAAAGTGCTGATGTGTATCCCTAACCGCTCGAGCATCCTTGCCCTACATCTCTTCCAGACTTCATTATTTGCCTTTTCTCCTTGTTGTCATTCTTTTCTTTTTCTGATGTGGTATCTGAATAGTTCTGTAATAACACCTCTTTTCCCGACTTGACCCAGATGTTGTGCTTCAAACAGTGCCGCCATATGCTCCTTTTCTTGACTCTGTCTATGCCACTGCACTTCAAACCATGTTATCATGTCCCCTTCTACCTGACTCTTCCTCTTCTGCTCATGCCTACAACGTTCATTCTTCAATTTATTTACAAAGCTCCATCGCATACAACTTTTTCAGCATGGGGTCGAGCGTTACTCGAGTCTACTACCTGCATTTAGGTTTCTTCATAAAAACAACAAAATTGCACATAATCTTGGAATCTAAATAAATTCAAATTAACCTTTGAATGATATCGCGTCTAACTTTCCATCACATTTTGGAACTTCGAAATTTGTAACAAATTCCTTAGCACTTTCCTCCTGAACTTGCGACGTGGGAATGTGGGAAGGTGATGTGGCAGGATGGAGGTGGTGTCGATCAAAAATCACAAATCAAAATATTTTTTATAAGAAATGGGAGGTAAGTGTTAAAAGTCACGAATTTCGATGTGGGATGTTCGAGAGGGTTGATGTGGCAAGCAGAGGTGGGGCCAATTCCAAATCACAAATCAAAATATTTTTTATAAGAAACTAGAGGTAATTGTTAAAAGTCATGAAGTGCGATGTGTGATGTGCGAGAGGAATGACGTGGCAAGCGGAGGTGGGGCTAATAAAAAATCGCAAATTGGCAGATTTGTTATAAGTAATTGAAGATAAGTGTTAAAAGTCGTGAAGTGCGATGTACGATGGAACCTTGGCCGAAAAGCGGCTTCTCTTCGTAACCTTTGATCAATATGACTTGCATTTTTTTGCTATGGTCTCTGTCGTCCATCTCTCTGCTTCAATTATGTGCTTTGACCTTGACCGTTTATTTTCTCCTTTACGATTCTTCCAAAACTCTTAAGTTTTCAAGGGAAAATACTCCAATTCTTTGTCTTCAGGAAATCTATATGATTTCTTCAATAATGAACACATTTTCATTCAACAGGCTTGCATGTGTTCCTTTATGTTATGAAACTAGCTCCAAAAATAGAATAAAAGAGAGATCAATGCCTTAGAAATCAACCACTTTGAGGGGGAAACTTCCAATACATTACATAAATGAAAATTTCTTGGATGATACAAATGAACAAAACCTCTTTCTATATATAGGAGTCAATGGGGCCACAATATAATCCTAGTTGACCTAACAATAATAATGTAATGGCACAATAATAACAATATTGGTGTTACAGGGGTACAACAATAACAATATGGGGGCTACACTAATAACAATAAGGGACTAAACTAGTAATATAGGGACCTAACATGCCCTTTTCCTTCAAAAAAGTGTTGTCCTCAATGCTTGAGTAGCTGTGGGTGCTTCTGTATAAATTTCTCATCCTCCCATGTATAATCTTCAGTGGGCAAGTTCTTCCACTTGATGAGACACTCTGAAATTGATTGATTTCATAGTTGTCGAGTTCTTGTTTCTGTGACCGCTTCAGGTTCTAATATGATATTTCCTTCCTCATTAATTTCTAGCAATATTTTTTGAACTGGAATATTTTCACCTATAACCTTCTTTAAGCATGAAAAATGAAAAACTGGATGCAATCACGAAGAAGCAGGAAGCTCCAATTTGTATGCCATAGTACCAATATTTTGCAACATCTTGTAAGGACCATAGTACTTTGGAGATAATTTATTATCCTTCTTAGCTTGCTTGAGGGACATTTGTTTGTATGGTTGTAGCCCTAAAAATGCCCAGTCTCCTACATCAAAAATTCTCTCGTTGCAGTGTTGATCTGCTTGTTGTTTCATTTGATTTTGTGCCAAATTTAGGTTATCCTTTAAGAGTTGGAGAACTTCTTGTTGATGCTCGATGTGATATTCCACTACTTGAACCTTAGAATTTTATCTTAAAGATGATGTGATGGATGGTGGATGATATCCATGAAGTGACATAAATAGGGTCATTTTTTTTGCAGTCTCGAACCAAGTGCTATAGCACCATACAGCGAGAGGTAACCACTTACCCCATTGTGTTTGTCTATCAGATACAAAACAACGAAGCTATCGTTCCAAAAATTTATTCACTATCTCAGTTTGACCATCGGATTGAGGATGATAAGATGATTTATGAGCTAATTGAGTACCCAAACAAGAAAATAAATCCATCCAAATATTTCCAGTAAAAATGGGATCTCTATCGCTCACAATAATCTTTGGGGTTCCATGTAACTTTTCAACTATGTCCATAAATGTAGTAGCAACTGTACTTGCTTTAAATGGATAAGATAATGCACAAAAGTGTGCATACTTGGTAAGTATATCAACTACCACCATGATGACACTCTTTCCTTCAGAATTAGGTTAATCTGTGATAAAATCAATTGAAATATCCTCCCAACGTTGACTTGGAATGGATAAAGGTTGTAGAAGACCCGAGATATTAATTGTCTTAATTTTATTTTGCTAGCAAGCCAAAAATTCCGCTACAAAATTTTGAATATCGGATTTAAGGCCATCCCAAAAAAAATCTTTCTTCACCCTATGGTAAGTTTTTAAAAATCCTGAGTGTCCTCCTAAAGGAGAAGTGTGCAATTCCAAAAGAATCTTTTGTTTTAATTGAGAATTATTACAAATATATAAGTGATCTTTGTACCATAAGGAATCATTTTTCCAAATAAATGTATCAGATGTACTAGGATCTTGCTGCAAATTTTGAATTAGTGTCTGCACTTCTTCATCCTTCTTCCATTCTTCCCTTGCTTCGGTTATCCAATTTGGTTGGATAATAGAAGTGTAACAAAGCAAAGCTTCCAGCTCTTCATTCTTTCTTGAGAGTGAATCTACAACAAAATTTAGCTTCCCCTTTTTGTATATTATTTCAAATTCATAACCCAATATATTTGTGACCCATTTTTGCTGCTCTTTTGAAGACAGTATTTCTTCCAAAAAGTGTTTAAGACTATCATGATCAATTTTTACCTTGAAGTGTCTTCCCATTAGCTAAGGTCGCCATTTCTTTAGTGCATGTACTATTGCTAACATTTCCTTCTCATAAATAGCTTTATGTAAATACTTTCCTTTGATTGGATGACTTTAAAAAGAAATGGGTCTTCCTTCTTGCATTAAAACAACACCAATTCCATTTCCCGAGGCATCACATTCCACAAAAAAGGTTTTTTGAAGTCTCGTGTAGCTAAGACCAGTGCTAGGCACATTTCCTCTTTAAGATGTTCAAAGTCCTTAGTTTCTTTAGGAGTCCATGAAAATGCATCTTTCTTCAATAATGTTTTTAGAGGTTCTACTATTCTCCCATAATTCTAAACAAACTTGCGATAATACCCTGTTAACCCAAGAAACCCTCACAACCACTTTATGGTTGTGGGGACTTTCCATTCCTTAATGGATTTAATTTTGTTAGGGTCTAGCTTAACACCCTCGTGAGATACAATATGACCTAGGTATTCCACCTCTTGTACTCCAAAGAAACTTTTGGATGTTTTTGCATATAATTGTTTCTCCTGAAATTTTTCCTTCCAATACCTGTTGTAGATTAGTATATCATCAAAAAATACTAGCACAAATTTTATAAGGAAGGGTTAGAAAATGGAATTCATAAACCCTTGAAATGTAGAAGATGCATTGGTAAGGCCAAAAGGCATGACCAAAAAATTATAATGACCCTCATGAGTTTGAAATGTTGTTTTTGGAATATATTCAGTCTTCATTCTAATTTGATGATATCTTGAACGAAGATCCAACTTGGTAAAATAATGTAATATTCCAAAATTAGCATGTATCTAATTGGAATATTGATTTTTGCATATGACATGTAAGAGGTGAACAAATGGGTAAGGAGGCCCATGCATAAGAATAAATCCCTCAAAGTGTGAAAGGGATCATCAGAGTAGTTGGCTTTTTCACCCTCGTGTCAAAAGGGGAAAATGCATGTGGACAAGGTCAAGTTTGACCAAGTCAACAATGCTTCCATGGAGGGAGTGGATCACTTTGAAAGACAAAGCTGTATGAATGGGAGGAATATTCCTTGGTGGAGGAAACCCTAATATGTGGGGCCCAAGGCAAGAAGGCTCACATTTGTTTAAAAGGAGCGTAAGACAGCCATAGAAGGACATCTTATGATTGATTATTTTGGGTTTCAAGACTAATTTTTATTCTCTTGTTGTTTAGCAGAGTTGCAGTGATGCTTAGCACAAGGCATTCCTGTTTAGGAATTCCTTCTCCTTTTAAGAGAAGCCTCTTGAGGGATCCTGTAGTGCATTTCTCCACATTAGGGCTTGAGGCTAAGGACTAGTCTTCAGCTACAATGTTATTCCTGCAGAGAATAGTGCTGTGTTGCAGGGTGTTGCAGTGGAGGTTTCACAACTTTACTTCTGGAGCTTGTTTATCAGTAGAGGGATCTTTCCTTCTCTTGGGAGATCATCTAGGAGGATTTCTGGGCTCATTTCAGCTATTGGAACTTGGAAAAATTATTCATCATCTCCTACAGCACAGTCCCTTGCAGGAACTACATCATTTTCCATAGTGTTGCAGCAGTAGGGTTTAAACCCTTGATCTTGAGCTAGTTTCTTAGGGAAAGGGCTAACCCTTCTCCCAGAAAGCTAGAAGAATGGATTCTCATCCCTCTATTGTGTTTTTCAGCCATGTATATATAATTTTTTAGTAAGACGGCATTATTTCAGAGCTGAATATTAGATCTTCTCTTTGTACTCAAGCTTTCAAGAAACCCTTGCTAGGTTATCTCCTTAATGTGTAAAAGGGGCTAGATCTCTATTTTTCTTCATGCATTGAGAAATAATAATCCAAATATATTATTTATATCATATTACAGTATACACCTCTTAAAATGATGCTATCACTTTCTTCAGGAATTGTACATTTCATAAGTCATGGGGTTTGGGCATTTTTAAGCCATATCGGGACCGGGAGATCTGTTTAACTTAGAAAAAATGATTTTTTTCTGATCTCCTTCTATATTTGAGTCCAAAATTACATAAGATAAGGTATCCCAACATTATTTTGCCCTATTATAACACAATTTTTTGAATATAACGTTTTTATGGTCAAAATTGTTGCTTTTCCCCACATTGGGAGCATATAGTGGGGCATGGTTTTGCTGCTGTAACATAAATTTGATGGCTATATGTTCCTCTAACATATTATAAGGTTATTTATCATTTTTATTTTCAGAATTATGTTCATGTATTGCTACAACGCCATTTTGGGATATTACAGTAGTCTCGGAGCATAGTCTTGGCTCAGCTTGTGAGTTTCAGCCATAAGAAGATAAAAGAAAAAGATAAATATTAGAATGATGAAGATAATGAGCTTTGTCTCATCATTTTTTAGATCCATGAAGAACCTGTCCAAGGAGGATAAGCAAATGGAAGAGGAAAGTTGCGGTGAGACCTCTAGAAGGTTTCAAGAGGACGAAGGCCCATGCACTTCCAAAGATAAGAGAAGATAACCAGTGCTGCAGAGAGTTCCAAATCACTTCCATATGCCCCTCTCTTTTAAATAAGACAAGAATCAATGGAATAGAGGACACTTGGATCATAAAATTCTAAGTGGTTACCTTGTTGAGTACAAATCTCAACCTAAAGCCTTCAAGGAGACTCTAGCTTTCCCACAGTTCATACACTTGAAGGAATAAAGGAGAACTTATGGAAAGGGAGGAATCAGGGGAAATAGGTTTCTATTGTCTACTTTTTATGGGTCATCTACAGCAAGGAACTGGGCAAGGAAACTTGATGCCTTCTTCTTACTACATCTAGTGGTAAAAAGAGAGGTTGTAGAGATAGCAGCGCTGCACCTTGAAGGTGAAGCACACATATGGTGGTTCAGCAATTTGAGACATGTAAGAGTGAATAATTTTGTAGATTTCACTGAAATATTGATTAAAGAATATGGAAAAGAGAATCAAAGGAAGAAAAACCCTCACCACCATTGGAGGAGACTTGTATCAGCGTTGTCACCACCTTGGAGGAGCATCCATCATTATCAGTAGTTGGGGGAGCCAACACATTAGGGAAAGGAACTCTTGCAGCCATAAAAGGAGTTCAAAAGTTTCTTCAAGGTATGATTTAACTTCCACTTTCTATTATTGAAGCAAATATTTTAGAGGATTGTGGAAATTTGCATTTGCATGACCAAAGGACAACACACACTGCTAATTTGGATTAGCAGCAGGATTGCACTGCACTGTGAAACCTTGAATTGATCAAGGGAGGAATGAGTCATCATCCTCATGTGCCATTATTGAGTTGTATACCACACCTGAGGTTGGGGTTTAAGAAATTGGAGGATACGATGAACCTTGTCCAAAAAAATTTCATGCAAAACCACATGTTCATCTTTGAGCTAGAGTATGAGACAACCATTGCATGATTAGAGAGATTAACAACGCTGCTAGGTAGTAGCAAGGAGGAGATTTTTCCTTTAGCAAACTTGAATTCTTATGGATTCAAGCTGGTCATTAGTGTGAGATCTTCTCTAGGAGATCTCCAAGGAGCTGCATTTCAAACTCCCATGAAATGCAAGAAGAAAAATCTGATTTGGGTGGATGGTAGTCCTCATTGGAGGAGTACTGAAGGGGAGCATGGTAGGAGAAATCCATGTGGGGATGAATGGATGTGGATGGAGATCAAGAAGCTAGAAATCTACCTATAGATCTATGATACTGGGCAGCAGGAGGCTTGGCTGTGTTGGCTACTCCTAAAGGAGTTTGGCCATCATGAGACATATCCTCTTTCAAAGGGTATGTGGGTGGAGGAAGTATGGTGAGATACTTACATCATTGTGCAGCAAGGAGTATGGACACATTGTATTTCTTGACATCCTTCATATCAATCACTATGTTCTCACCACATGATTTTTATGATGGAGGTATGACGAGGCAGCAAAATCCATTGTTGCTTGGGTTGTTCTTGGGAGAGCATAGGCATATTTTCTCTCACACTTTGCATGATGTTTCAGGAGTAGGAAATGGCACTATCATGGTGAAAAGGGGCTACCCATTAGCCTTGGATGATCAGGATGTACTTCCACCTTGGCAGAAACTTCATACATGTAGCAGCATTGTGGGAGATGTCTTTGACAAGAGGCATGTCAAATAATGGAACTATGAGTTGGCAGGAGCCTAATTACGTAGGCCAACAATGTTGTCCATTTGGAGATGGGGTTTATTGATGGAGTATCCCCAGGATCACTTCACATTGGATGCACTTGGTGGACAAGGATAAGGTGAGAATGATGAAGTAGTGGATGGAAACATCTCTTACTATGATATGTTCTTCTTGACTTGGATTTCCAAGCATAAGAAGGAGGATCCTCATGCAGCACATGGTTCATTCATCTTCATGGGAGTATGCCAAACCATTATGGAGGACTTATTCATGGATCCATGCATCACCTTACTTTCAGCACATGGTAATAATATTGTTTTTTCATCTATTGATTATTTAACACAATATTTTCATCTTCTTACCATTTTCATTGCTCCACAAGAGGGCCAATTTATTATTGAGCTCCATGGAAAATTTTTGGCAAATATTATGATGCAGTCAACCATATTTTGTATGAATTCAAGAAAGTGGTTGATTATTTCTTGTATGCTCAGTTGACACACTCAGCCATTTACTATTCACTAGTAGATGTGATGATTCACACAACTAGCCATTTGTCAAAGGACAACTTTCCATGCTATTTTCTGAAGTTGCAGTGGGGAAGACTGCGCTATATCCACTTGGGAAACTGTTGGTACCATTCAGTACTATATAAAACATTTATAAATCTTATCATTTGGATACCATATGATGATCATGTCCTATTGATCATATATGAGATGGTTTGGGCTAGCTTGATTCACAACGTTGCAGAGGATATCTTTGGAGATCTAGTCTTCATCTTGCCACCTGAGGGCAATACTATTGCAACCCAAGATCAAAAAATACTCTACACTTACCATAAGTGGATAGGAGGAAAGTGTGGGGTAGGATACTTTTTCTACCATGTTCAGACTTTCAACCCATCTACATTGCACGAGCCAAGAGTGGAGGGGGATTTTTAGGAGTTTCCATGTTGGGAGGTGACTCATTTTGCATGGATGATAGATTCGGGATGGAGGATCCACATGGGGAAGATGGTTCCCACTATATTTCAGATCCCATTCCTCAAAGGGACCTCTAGAAATCACTTTGTTACCTTCTTGAGTATTTCACCTTTTCATGATGATAGCTTGATAGCTAACTTGCATGCTTGGGAGAAGCAATGTGGAGACTTTTTGATGAGACACCATCCTTTTTCCTTGGAGGAGTTCATCATATGTGGATGCTACAGGAAGAGGAGGGGAATTTACTTAGTTCTGTCCTTGAAGTTGCTTGAGTACAAGCAACATTTAGGAGGGGAGGACTGTAATATTCCAAAATTAGCATGCAACTAATTGGAATATTGATTTTTTTGTTATGACATCTAGGATGTGAATAAATGGGTAAGGAGGCCCATGCATAAGAAAAAAATCCCTCATAGTGTGAAATGGATCATCATAATAGTTGGATTTTTCACCCTCATGTGTGAAAAGGAGTAAGTGCATGTGGACAAGGTCAAGTTTGACCAAGTCAATAGCGCTGCCATGGAGGGAGTGGATCACTTTTAAAGACAACACAGTATGAATAGGAGAAATATTCGTTGGTGGAGGAAACCCTAATGTGTGGGGCCCAAGGTAAGAAGGCTCACATTTGCTTAAAAGGAGGGAAAAGCAGCCATAGAAATACATCTTATGATTGATTATTTTGGGTTGCAAGACTAATTTTCATTCTCTTGCTGTTTAACAGAGTTGTAGTGCTGCTTAGCACAAGGCATTCCTGTTTAGGAATTCCTTCTCCTTTCAAGAGAAGCCTCTTGAGGGATCTTGTACTTCATTACTCCACATCTAGGCTTGAGGCCAAGAACCAGTTGTTACACCATTTTTTGGTCATCTAATCCATTATTCTTAGATGGACCCAAGTACACCAAGTAAGACCAATTTTATCCGAAGTAAAATTGCATTCACTAAGAAAAATAACTTAGTAAACCACCATTATTAAGTTGTTTATGGTCTAAATAGGAAACCCCATGGGGAAAAATTAAATAAATTCATATTTTTTTGGTTTTCCTCAAGGAATAATTAGTTAAACAACAGTTTAATTAATATTCCTGGTTATATTTAACCCAAAACAAGGAAATTAATCAGATTATTTATCTTATTATTTTCTAAGAATAATTATTTAAACATTACTTAAATATTATTCTTTGTTAAATATGACTAAATCTCCCTTAGATAATTAAATAAATCATTATTTATTTGATTATTACTCAACCATATCCTTAAAATAATAAATAAATCATTTATTTACTTATTATTACTTAACCATATCCTTAAAATAATAAATAAATCATTTATTTATTTATGATTACTTAATCACATCCTTAAAATGATAAATAAATCATTTATTTATTTATTATTTACAAATAAGGGGATTTGACTCAAGTAAAATTCCTTTTCCCTACAACAAATATAATAAAATATTCCATAAAAGTTGGATCTTGATTTGGTTAATAGTATTTTAATTATGCACCAATATCTAGACTAACTCAATATTTTCTTATAAATAGAAGGGTTTTCCCATTAATTTGTCACCTTTTTTTGCCTAAAGATCACTCTAGATCTCAACACTTGGTCTGGCTATTGATCCATAATCATAGCCATATTTTTGAATTTTTGTCTGGGTTTTCTACATCATCAAGAGAGAGGAATTCTAAATCTGAAGTGCTGAGGACTTACAAGAACCCATCCCATTGAGGAGAATAGGGAACACCCTCTTGTGTTTTCCTCCCAGGTGCCATTAATAAAAATACTCATTGTATATATGATTGTCTTGTCTATTGGATCTATGGAGTAAATCTTATTTTTCTACTGTTTAATGTCTTCTAATGCATAGATCTAGATATTTGCAGCATTTGTCTTGATCATCTAACTACAGATCTAAAGATATTATCAGTCATTTCTACTGTTAAGGCTATTTGTTCTGTGCAACTAAAGTGGTATTGTTTCGTACACCTTGAATCAAGATTCATACTAACAACTGGCGACTCCACACGGGTTTACCATTACGACCGCTGTCGTTTTTCTGATCCTTGCATATCCAGCTACTTCAAACCCTAGCATTTCTCTTTAGACCCTTGTTTTTATTATTATTTATGCTGTTTTTAACCCATAAAACCCTAAAATGATAAAAATTCTAACTCCCGCATGTTTTCGTACCCATTGTGCAGGTGACAGACATCAACCACAGCTGAGACGACAAATTTTTCTGAAACCTGCTGCCGAGAGTGCCAAAAGTGCAGGTCATACGTTTCTGCCCAAAACTTGCAACCTGGACCTCCAGAGCGCACTTTATAGCCCAAAAAGTGTGGCCTTTGCTGAAAACAGGTCAAAAAATGTTACCTGGACTTTCTGCAAGGATTTTTTTGAAAGTTTTTTGGGTTTTGCTGAGCCTCTGTTCAGGGTTTTCTGACCTCTGCCTCCACCTATTTTGGACCTGTATTTGTTCTGTTTCACTCAAATAAGTGGGAACCTAGCCCCCGAGGGCTTCAGTACCCTCCACTTCTTGTGGAAGAGTGTTTGTTGTTGCAGTTTGTCCGAAATTTCGGAGTCTTCAGCCATTTTTTCAAATCTGATACCTCATCTTCAGATCCACTTTAGATCGTCTTGTTATCCATCCAAATCACCTCATATAGCTTTGTTTGGGTTTTCCTTTAGGGTGCACTCCTCTTCCCTCCTAGAGATAGCCTTTCGCCACCTCTTGTTACAACAATTTTCCTCTGATTTGTTGATGTTTTCTGCACCACTTTCTAGTAGATTTTGTCTTTTAGATCTCTGTCCCTCTTAACCCTAGATCTATTAGCATTTTTTAGTGTGTTTAAATTATTTTTTTACTCACCTATAGACTATTTGTTGAGAGACCCGCCTCCTTGGGTTTAGATTGGTGCATTATTAGCTGTTTATTTTATGTTTTGCAGGCCTATATACTGACATTTGCAGGTTTATTTATAGCTATACAACACACTTTTTCTTTTTTATCTACAAATGTCTCAGTTTAAAAATTAAAATTTACACACTTTTACACACACACCCTAATCGAAAAATGGCTTGGTTAACACCACCAAGCAAAGAATCTAAAACATTGAAATTAATTGATCCTGCACCTCTCTACCCTTGTTTCGACATTGTAATCGGTTGATCCTACACCTCCTTGCCCTTGTCGGTCTCTTTTTCCTTTGTGTCATATTTGTGTCGTCACCATTGCGCCACCAAGGTGTTTATCCTGGAGACTTCTTGGCCTTCATCCTCAGTTTCTGGTTGGAAGACTTACTCCTCCACATAGAGTTTGAGTTAGTCCTCTACCGAGTCCGCACACCGACTCTTCTTCTGGTCCTTCAGGTTCTCCTTCTCATTCTGCCTTTGGTTCTCCCCCTGTCACCTTCACCATGTTTGGTGCAGGACCTAATACTAGTGGTAACCCTAGCCCTCCTGCCAGGAATACCACTAGTGGGACCACAACAGACACTACCTTGGCTGCACCCTTGCTCCCTTTCATGGCAGACCGTAGCCTCCTTGACTTCGATCAGTTGATAAATGACCCTATACACCATGATGCTAGTTGGCCCGCGATGCCAACAAAGCTCCCTTCAGACATCCCAAAGCTTCAAGGTATTGTTGGACAAGATCCCTCAAATCATGTTAGATCTCTCCACATGTGGTTTTCGTCCAATTCCATTACCGATGACTTCATTCGTCTTCGGTTGTTCCAACGAATGCTTACTGGTGAAGCTTCTAAGTGGTATGTTGATTAGGCCCCTTTCTCTCATACCACCTTTGTGACCCTTGCCTGAGCAGTTTTGTCTTATTTCCAGCTCCCCCTTCGTTACGACACTAGAAACGAGCTCTTGACCTCCTTTCGTCAATCATCTGCGACCCGCCTCTCCGACCATGTTCAAGAATGGCAGAGAAGAAGGAGCCTATGTCAATCCCCTACCTTCGAAGACCGTGTCTACATGGATTGGTTCCTTATGACTCTCTTTCCGCCTATTAGGAAAGACATCGCATCGCACTTTCCTCAAACCGAAGAAGTCGCTCTCCAATTTGCATTAAAATATGACTTGATCTATGCTCAGTCAGGTTATTTTTATGCTGTCCTACCTAATCTTCCCAGACCTTATGGTGCCAATGCACTGGGGGCATCTCACGCCACCGACGGTATCATTGGAGCTCTCTTTAATCCATATGCTCAACCTCCCATGGGCTATGGTTTCTCTTAGGGAGGGGCTAGCTCCTCTGACACTTTTCCCCCTCCCGGTAGCACATATGCAGGATACGGCATGTCTCCTCCTTTTGCCCAACCTCTTGTTTAGCACACTACTACCCAACCTTGTTATTATCCGTATCCATAGCCTGGTGCTTTGGCTCCTACAACATTAGCACATCCTCCTCCCTTGCCTTCTCAACCCCCGCAACAGCAACCACCACCCCCTCCTGGGTAGGTGTATGCACAGCAGGGCACAAATAATCCTCCTACGTCAAAAATGAAGAGGAAAGGCAATCAAAATCAAGCTACTTATAGTAATCCTGTACCTAATCAAGGTAATGCTCCTAACACTACTCAGCCCAAGTAGGATAGGCCTCTTCATACAAACAAGCCATATTCTTGTTGTGGTGTTTATGGTCATTATACACATGATTGTCCTTTTTTGCCACAAATGCGACATTTATGGGAATCTCAAGAAACATTGAGAGGACAACAAGCCATCCCTTCCATTCCTCCCAGTCCTGCACCTAGTTAGTCGGCTGTGCTTACTGATCCTTTCCCCCAACAGGGATTTGTGGCTACCCAACCGCCTAAAGTATCGGTGGCCACTCAATCTCTTCCATTTGGTTCCCCTGATTACCAAACTTTCATGATGTCCTTTGATCAGCCTTCTGAACCTTCTTCTCCTGGCCCTTCACCTTCAGTTGGTACTCATGACCCCCTTTACCCTCCTGGGACGGTTCTTCCCAGCCTCAACCATCTTGGTGCCATCCCGCCTGGTCATTACCCCTCTGGTCAGATATCGTTCCTAGCTCCCCCACCAGGAGTGTACATAATACCTGTTATGGCCACCCTCTCTCTTCCTAACCTGTCCCTTGGGATTCACGTCTAGTACCTTGATCCTCCAGCCGCTACCCCACCTAGTCAACTTAAACCTTATCTCACTTTGAACCTGGTTAAACTGGTCCCTATGACTTCCCCCACTGTAGTAGTGCCTCATTCACCTCAAAAATAACCACCTCCTGTTGCGACAGCTTCAGGTAAGAAGGGAAAATCTCGCAAAGGGGCATAAAAGGATAAGGTTACCCAGAAAAACCTTGCTCACTCTCAGCCTCCAAAGCGTACCATCCAGTGTGCTTTGTGTGACGTTTTCGGCCACGCCACCCATGCTTGCCCAAAATTTCCTCACCTCAAGTCCATGGTCAATGAGTCGTTTCTGGAATCTAATATCCCAACGGTATATGTCACTATACCCGATTCAATCCTAAAACTCAAACCATTATGCACAAATCACCCTTGTGCTTTATGTGATTTCCATGGCCATTACACTCACTTGTGTCCTCGACTCGAAGAGTATCATTCCTCTTTAGAAGCCTTACACCAATTCGAGGCCGAGCGTCATGAGTCACCCGCTCCCTTATTTTCGCATCTTTCTTTGGCGACACCCGAGGAAATAGATGCTCCCATTAACTTTTCCCCTTATGATGTTGAGATAATGGGGCCTTGGTCGGAATTCCATGATGAGACCTCCCCTGATGTTTCGCCTGAACTCCCTTTAGCCCCCTCCCTAGTCTCGACATCGGTGGATCCTCTGTCTACTCACTCTCCCGCTACCCCTTGTGACAATGCACATATGAACCTCTCCTCTCATGACGAGGAGTAAGATCTTTTCACCGCATCAGGTGGTCTTTCTTCAATCAGTCACCCCATATTCTATTACGACGATGAAATTATGGAAGCAGCGATGACCGCTCACTTTATCTATCCCCCTTACATTGAATTCATGCATTCGAACCATATGCATTGTGTGGCCATTACATTGACACCCAATGTTTGGGTAAGGGGGGAACTCATATTGGAGAGACCAAGAGAAGAAGTTCTTCACCACTCTCCTAGTGAATCTAATCGTGATGACTATAGTCCCAGTATTCTTCCACATTTAGAAGAACTTCTAGAGTCCCATGTCACTTCAAGATCACTCTAGGAATGATACCCCTCATCATTCCTTCTTTTCTCATCAGCAACCCAGTCTCTTAGACATTGTGGTTGACCAACCTATAGGTTTTCTGGGAGAACATATATTCATTATCCCAAATACTATCTTTGGGATATTATCATGATGTATGCCAACCTAGAAACTTAAAGTCCATTTGATTCATATATGCAGTACCAAAATAGATTGGTAATCGTCTATTTCCTTTCTCAAATTGTGTAACCATACCGAAAACAAATGGCGCACCACATCATTAAAATGTGTTTAGATTTCCCTTTTTCTAAATACATTTTGAAATTTCCACAACATGTTTGGGGGCACCTATGCCCCTCAACCATAAAAATCCCATATCTCAGCCAAAAACAACACCGAAAACCCCTTTTTCTGACATGTCACACTCTTCAGGTCATTTCCTGGGACAGGTCGCATTTTTCTGCCCAGAACCTGCTACCCAGGTCACAGAACAGACCCCAAAAAGTGTGACCTGGCCTGTTCATGAGCTCTGGGTACCTAAACTGAACTCTTAGTCCACTGAAATAAAAGAGTGGGATTAGGCCTGTTACCTACAATTGATAGATCTAAAATTCCAATGGTCGGTTTATCGCTACAACTGCAACAATATTTAAGGCCTCCTCTCCTCAGGACATTCACCATAGCTCCACTTGAAAATAAGTGAATCTGGAAGGAAAATGCCTTATTAAAAGAAAACCCCTGATTTTTCTTTCGCTTACTTCTACCAAACTATAGCTCAGTTTGACGAACCATATATACTATTGGAATGATCTCACCAAGCCCTCAAATGGTATCTATTAGGTTTTTTTATTTAATACTTCACCAAGACACATTTTTTCCAAGAAGCACCACTTCACCCCTCCTAAAAATCAAATTTCTTCACTTGCAACACTCGTACTGGGGGCACCATGTTGCCTCCATACTTGTCCATGGTCGTGTCAAATTTCATCATCAGTTACCATCTTGTACTCATGCTTTTATGGTCCCCATTGGACCCTTTACATATGTGGCAGCACCATTAAGTCACCCTTGTTTATAGCATCCACGTGGAGTCATCATTGCATTCATGGATTCTATCCCGAGTCCCTTTGCATCCTGCTATAGTCCTCCATCATTCATTGCTTGGTCCCTCTCTTGTGTCGCACATTATGGCCTTTAGTCCCACTATCCCCTATCCCTCATGATATCATGTCAGTCGCTGCTAGGTCATTCATGCCATTTATGCTCTAACAAGGGAAGTCGCCCGTTCGCTACTCAGTCCCCCCCCATTTCATCATCATCATTTTTGTCAATCTGTCAGTCACTCTACTATTTTCTCTCGTGCCTTACTTGAGGATCCCTTATTGCCTAACCTATGGCAGGATCTCCTTCTTTCGACATCAGCCCATTCATTCTAGAAGATAGGTCTAGAGGGCAGGTGTAACTTGGTTCCAGCTTCCACTCTTGTTCAGTGCCTCGGATCAGGCAAAGGGACTCATTATTTCCGTTTGAATTGATTGCTTCTCAGCTCCAGCTCCTTTCAGCATGATCAAGATCCGTATACTTGACGGTTCAGTGATGCAGTAGGTGACATCGATGATTCCTGAGTGTGTGTGATATGTCTCAACCCTCATGAGTGGGTGGCCCTATAGGTAGCCCCCCACACACTTGGATGACCTCTTCATTACAGCCTTCGATGCAGCTCCATACATTTGATGATGTCAGCCTCAGCCGCTTGCAGTGCCTTTTTGTTTGCATGTATCAGTCAGATTTTTAGAGCCCTTTCCTATTTTTAGGGGCATCTGGGTTGCATTTATATCACATGTACTCATATATCATTATATAAGTCCTAGTTGTTATCATAGGCACAATATGTATGTGGGATTAATTATCTTGTTATTTATCTGGCTCATGTTTATTCCAGCATTATGCATTCCGTGTTTTTCCAGGTGCCTTATTGTTTGTACTATTGCCTCGGCGGGCATAGGTATGCCTCCCCTACCGCCTATAGTAGGTACTCACTCATCAAAAATACTTGTCGCACCTGCAAGTCACCTCCTCAGGGTCTAGTTCTTTCAGCACTTTGGTTTACCTTACAATCCTCTCTCTTTGACTTCCCCATTTTTTTCTAGTGATTGAGTTCTTACAACGTACTTCGGTCATACAATTAGCTCCTAACGCTCACACGCTGGGGGGAAATATGTTACACCATTTTTTGGTCATCTAATCCATTGTTATTAGATGGACCCAAGTACACCATGTAAGGCCAATTTTATCCCAAGTAAAATTGCATTCACTATGAAAAATAACATAGTAAACCACCTTTATTAAGTTGTTTATGGCCTAAACAAGAAACCCCATGGGGAAACATTAAATAAATTCATATTTGTTTGGTTTTCCTGAAGGAATAATTAGTTAAAAAACAGTTTAATTAATATTCCTGGTTATATTTAACCCAAAAAAAGAAAATTAATCAGATAAATCATTATTTATCTTATTATTTTCAAAGAATAATTATTTAAACATTACTTAAATATTATTTTTTGTTAAATATGACTAAATCTCCCTTAGATAATTAAATAAATCATTATTTACTTGATTATTACTAAACCATATCCTTAAAATAATAAATAAATCATTTATTTATTTATTATTACTTAACCATATCCTTAAAATAATAAATAAATCATTTATTTATTTATTATTACTTAACCATATCCTTAAAATAATAAATAAATCATTTATTTATTTATGATTACTTAATCACATCCTTAAAATGATAAATAAATCATTTATTTATTTATTATTTACAAATAAGGGGATTTGACTCAAGTCAAATTCCTTTTCCCTCCAAGAATATAATAAAATATTCCATAAAAGTTGGATCTCGATTTGGTTAATAATATTTTAACTATGTACCAATATCTAGACTAACTCAATATTTTGTTATAAATAGAAGGGTTTTCCCATTCATTTGTCACCTTTTGTTGCCTAAAAATCACTCTGGATCTCAACACTTGGTTTGGCTATTGATCCATAATCATAGCCATACTTTTCCATTTTTGTCTGGGTTTTCTACATCATCAAGAGAGAGGAATTCTAAATCTAAAGTGTTGAGGACTTACAAGAACTCATCCCATTGAGGAGAACAGGGAACACCCTATTGTGTTTCCTCCCAGGTGCCATTAGTGAAAATATTCATTGGATATATTCTTGTCTTGTCTATTGGATCTATGGAGTAAATATTATTTTTTTATTGTTTAATGTCTTCTAATGCATAGATCTAGATTTCTGCAACATTTGTCTTGATCATCTAATTGCAGATTTGAAGATATTAGCAGTCATTTCTGCTATTAGGGTTGTTTGTTATGCACAGCTAAAGTGGTCTTGTTTCTTACACCTCGAATCAAGATTCATACTAATACTGTCTTCAGCTACAACATTATTCCTGCAGAGAATAGTGCTGTGTTGCAGGGTGTTGCAGTGGAGGTTTCACAACTTCACTTCTAGAGCTTGTTTCTCAATAGAGGGAGATTTCCTTCTCTTGGGAGATCAGCTAGGAATATTTATGGGCTCATTTCAAATCTTGGCACTTGGCCAAAGTGTTCCTCATCTCCTAGGAACTGCGTCATTTTCCACAGTGTTGCAGGAGCAGGGTTTAAATCCTTGATCTTGAGCTAGTTTCTTAGGGAAAGGGCCAACCCTTCTCCCGAAAAGCTAGAAGAAGGTATTCTCATCCCTCTATTGTGTTATTCAGATATGTCTATGTAATTTCACAGTAAGAATACATTATTTCACAGCTAAATATTCAAATCTTCTCTTTGTACTCAAGCTTTCAAGAAACCCTTGCCAGGTTATCTCCTTAATGTGTAAAAGGGGATAGATCTCTATTTTTCTTCATGCATTGAGAAATAAAACTCATAATATGTTATTTCTATCATATTTCAGCAGAAAACCTCTTAAAATCATGTTGTCACTTGCTTCAATAATTCTGCATTTCATAAGTCATGGGGTTTAGGCATTTTTAAGCCATATCGAGACTGAGAGATCTGTTTAACTTAGAAAAAGGGATTTTTTTCTGATCCCCTTCTATATGTGAGTCCAAAATTACATAATATAAGGGACCGTAGCATTAATTCTCCATATTATAACGCATTTTTTTTAATACAATGTTTTTATGGTCAAAATTGCTGCTTTTCCCCACATTGGGAGCATATAGTGGGGCATGTTTTTGCTGCTGTAACATAGATTTGATGGATGTATGTTCCTCTCACATATTATAAGGTGATTTATCATTTTTATGTTCAAAATTATGTTCATGTATTGCTGCATCCCATTTTGGGATATTACAAATAAATTGCTCCATGTAATTCATCCAATAATTCATCAATCACAGGAATGGGAAATTTATCTTTAATGGTGAAATTAATGAGCTCCCTATAGTCTAGACACATGCACCATGATCCATCCTTCTTGTGCACGAATACTACTGGAGCAGAGAAAGAAATTTGACTAGGTTGAATTATACTAACCTTTAACATTTCTGCAATCATATGTTCAATTTCACTCTTTTGGACATAAGGATATCTATAAGGCCTGATTTTTGGAGGAAAAATTCCTGGAATCAAATGAATAGCATGATCATGATCATGAATAGGTGGGATTCCTTTGGGAATTTCAAACACCTTCGAATGATTGTCCAATACTTTTTGGAGATCTGGAGAAATAGATGATTTTGATGTTGGAACTTCTAGTGAGCATAATTGTGCAATTACGCCTCATTTTTATTTCTTTAGAAGGTTTATCATGAAATTAGAGCTTATTATCTTTCTGAGCTTCCCTTCGATACTCCTAATTCGACTTCCTTTCCTTTTGAAAAAAAAAATCAAGAAAAGTTCTTGAAAATTAAAAGCCACCATCCCTAAAGATTGTAACCATTGTACTCCTAGTACAACATCAACACCTCCCATTGGAATGGAAAGGATTGGACTATTCAATACATATTCCCCCATGGTTATCTTGGTATTATGGAATTTATTAGAGAAATTCATAGTTCCTCCATTTGCAAGCATCACTTGATATTCTGGTGCTGGGTATAGGAAACAATTCAATTCCTTGGCTACCTTAAAATGAATAAAATTATGGGTACTACCCAAATCAGTCAAAACTATTACCTTTTTCTTCCTTATATGTCCTTCTATCTTGAGAGTTTGAGAAGTGGTAATTCCTGCCAATGCATTACATGATATCGACAGACTCATTTCTTCCTATTATAAGGTTGGTTCCTGGTGTATATCCTCCTCTTTTGAATATTCTTATACATTTTCTTCTTCCTCTTCACAATCTATGTAAAATAATTTCTTCTTAGCACACTTATGAATTTTAGTATATTTTCTATCACAACTATATCAAAGCCCTTTTTATCTTTTTTCTACCAATTTTTGTGGTGTCAACCTTGTAGGTAGTAGAAGTCTAGGAGTAGCAACACTTCCATCTTTATATATGTCAGTGGTAGGCTTCCTTGTCGCCATAATTTTACATTCAATTTTTCTTGCCAACCTGAATTCCTTTTCCAATGAGTCAGGTTCCCAAATGTGAACTTCATTTTGGATGTTATCCTTTAAATTCCCTATGAAGACATCAATCTGGTGTTCCTCTAGAATATCATTTACCCTTATATTCAATTTTTGGGAGTCCTCAATGTGTTCCATCACTGAACCCTTTTGTTTGAGATTTATCAATTGGCCAAAGGAGGTGTTGCTTTTTATATCCTCATAATGTGCTATCATTTCCTCCGTAAAAATTGACCAAGTGACTTTTGTTTTACGGGAGAAAAGCCATCTATACCATACAAATGTATTTTTTCCTAAATGTAAAGTTGTAATGCGTACCTTTTGTGTGTTTTGCATATTATTGAGATCAAAATATTTTTCCATCTATAGTATCCATGTTATAGGATCCTTGCCATCAAAATTCCTCATATCCATATTTGGAATATGGTGCTTCTTCCATCCAACATTAGAGTTTATGAAATCATAATTAACATTTTTTTTTTCTCATCATTAGTTTCCTCTGCTATCTTTTCGGCATTAGGAAACATTTCTTGTATCAACTTTGTCAAACCTTCCATGTTTGCATTTACATCATTATTCGTGTTTTCCATGTTGTATTTCATGTTTTCCATGTTTTCTTTCATGTCATCCATCTTAGCTTCCATGCCAGATTCCATGTCATCCATCTTAGCTTCCACGCCTTTCTTCAAACCATCCATATTAGTTTCCACGCCTTTCTTCAAAACTTCCATTTCATTTTTTTTTGCTATTTGCGAGAGCAGAATATGGTGCACTTTCTCTTGTAATTTTGATATGTCATGTTGCAATTCTTCATCTTCATGAGTCATAGTAGAGCCTTCTAAAGGCTTAATTTTTTTAGGGGGGGGTTTATAACCAAATACAAATATCTATTCTACAATATTCCTTTGGAATCAATTCAAACTGATTTTTCACACAAGACTTATGCAATTCGAAAAAAAATACACACCTTTTTATTGATTTTTGGGAGCTCGATATTGAAACAAAATTATCTCTGTTATTTCAGATCTTCAATATCTGAAATTCGGTCCTATATTATCCTCTGAAGTTTCTTTAAATTTCCATAGGTCTCAACTGATTTTGATTCTTCAAGGAAAATTTATTCCCAATATCCCACAATGACCGAATTATGGACTAGTTCAGTAGAACAACCTTGTATGGTGTGCCACGTGTCACTGTTTCCTCCTTCGGCTCTGAAATTGATACAAAGAAAGCTACAGTCCGTGTCATTGTGGCCACCTTTTACATAATTCCAATCCAATGCTCAAAGAGAGAGTTATGACGATTTTCCCATGGTCACCTCTTTGAGATTAAATTCGGGAGCCTGAAAGAACCCTAACTTCCATAGACCCTCTCTCCAAAAATATTGTGAATCAAGCTCTGAAAATTTTCCACAAAGTTCCATAGGATTGCGGCTTCGCTCTGTAAAACTTTTAGCTTTTGAGCCCTTGTATAAACAAATTTATAGCGAAAATTCCACGATGACCTGTTTAGGTTAAATTCAGGAGCCTGAAACAATACCTAAATTTCATAGATAATATCTCTGAAAATGTTGTGAACCAATATTTGAAAATTTTCCACGACGTTCCTCAGGAGTTTGGCTTCACTTTGTAAAAATTTTAGCTTCTAAACCTTCGTAGAAATTTTTTTATAGAGAAAATTCTGACCTGTTTAGAGTAGTGAAACCCTAGAATCCAAAGCTCTGATACCAAATGTTATGAAACCATCTCCAAAAATAGAAGAAAAGAGAGATGAATGCCTTATAAATTAGCCACTTCGAGGGGGAAACCTCCAATACATTACATAAATGAACAATTCTTGGATGATACAAATGACGAAAACCTTCTTCTATATATAGGAGTCCATGGGGCCACAATATAATCCTAGCCCACCTAACAATAATAATGTAAGGGCACAATAATAACAATATTGGGGTTACAGGGGTACAACAATAACAATAAGGGGAATACATTAATAACAATAAGGGACTAAACTAGTAATATAGGAACCTAACACTTTAACGGATAAACGATCTTGATTACAATTTTTTTCTCCACGATGTAACCCTCCTGAGCTGATTTGGTATTCTGTAGCGCTAGTCTCTCCCGAGCTTGCAAAGAAGCCTGACTCGACCCAACTTCACATCTCCGCACATGATGTTAATACACCAACATCTAAATCAAAATTATTTTTCTACATACAAATTTTTTTCATTTTATACCATATATGTTTTTTTGGTGTTTTGAGAAATATCTAAAAAAGTAAATGAAAATGAGCCACAACAGTCCCTAACACTCTGATTGGTCTAGGGGCTTCCATCAATCTCATGACCAAGGAAACTATGTTGAAAATTAATCTCTAACAAACTTTGAGGAAAACCACGACAGTTATGCAACTTGCAGATCAGCCCACAGTAACTCCAAAAGGAATTATTGAGGATGTTATAGTTACCACTAACTCTTGGGAGTATCCTACACATTTCCTAGTCCTGCAACCAAAAATCAAGTTCAATGGTTATCCCCTCATCTTAGGGAGAACTTGGTTATCCACTATAGATTCTTATATTAGTTGTTGAGCCGAAAACATGACTATAAAAAATGGGCCTCAGTCTAAATAGCTAGTGTTATATCCTCTAGTGTAGCCTTCCATTGATCATGATATCCCTATATGGGTGGAGGATGAAGAAGATGAGTTATATAACATTGCCCCTATGTGTACCTTAGATGCTATTCTTAGAGGGGGGGCATCTTGATGAATATGAACTCATCCACCATGCCATTCAGAACCAGTCCTCCACTAACATTCCTCTCGAAACCTTAGTCAAAGAGTCTGAAAGCCAACCTTGGATGGAAATGCACTCAGTTGCATGAGCCTATGAAACCACCAAGGCTATTGATTTTGGCGCATATATATCTCTGAAAATCAACCCAAACCTCTCAAATGAAGAAGAGAAGTAGTTAAGCCAGCTTTTGACAGAGAATATAGAAACATTTTCTTGGGATTATAAGGACATGAGAGGGGTGCATCCTTGAGTGGGAAAACATTATATTTACATCAAAGAAGGATGCAATCCTATGAGACAACCCCAAATACGGATGAACCTAGCTCTGAAGGACATAGCCGAAGAATAGCTACAAAAAATATTGGATGCATGGTTCATATATCCTATATTTGAGAGTGAGTGGGTATCCCCTCTTGTCCTAGCTCAAAAGAAGAATGGGAAGTGGAGAATTTGTGTCAAATATAGAGAACTTAACAAAGCCACCAAGAAAGACCATTTCCCTTTACACTTTATATACCAAGTCCTGGATGGCCTTGCAAAGAAGAATTTATTTTCCTTCTTGGATGGGTTCAGTGGGTACAATTGGATTCAAATCAGCCCTGAAGACTAGGAAAAGACTCATTTCACCTGCCCTTGGGGTAAATTTTCTTATAGAGTAGTACCCTTTGGGTTGTGCAATTCCCCAGCTACCTTCCAAAGAGCTGTCCTGAGCATCTTTTCTGAGTTAGTCCATGACCCTGTTGAAATCTACATGGATTATTTCACACCATATGGGGATGAATTATAGGAATAACTCTCCAATTTGGGTAAATTAATAAGAAGGTGCATTGATATGCATCTCTCCATGAGCCCAGAAAAGTGTGAATTCCTTAAGAAAGCAGGGGCTGTATTAGGAAACTCCATATGCCAAGCAGGAATACAGGTAAAGCCAAACAAAATCACTATCATCAAAAGGGTAACTTCTCCTCAAAATAAAAAATATGTCAGGAGTTTATTAGGATTAGCTGGTTACTATACAAGGTTCATCAAATATTTCAGCAATATGGCTTCGCTATTATTTGGGTTACTAGCCAAAGATTCTGAATTTATTTGGTCCGGTCCTTGTTAAGAGGCTTTCAATATTATTAAGAGAAAGTTGACTACTGCCCCCATCCTCTGAGGTCCAATTTGGACTTTGCCTTTCCACATCCACATTGATGGATCAAACAAAGCTATAGGGGAAGCATTGAGACAATTAGAGGAAAAAATACCTTATTTCATTTATTTCATCAGCAAGAAATTTTCCAAGACGAGCTAAATTATAATATTACTGAGAAGGAGATGTTAGCCATTATCCATGCCTTGAACAAATTCAAAAATTATGTAACTAGATATTAGACCTTTGTTCACATTGAGCATGCAGCCATCAATTATTAATGAACAAATCGGATGTTAATGCTAGGATAATTAGATGGCTGTTACTTTTGAAGCAATTTGATTTGACTATTTTTGATAAACCTAGAAAGGAGAATGTTGTTGCATATTTTTTGTCCAGGTTAGTTCTCCCTACATGTGAAGAAGGAATGGTGGATGACCAGCTGTCAGATGAGCATATCTTTTCTATATCTACACTCTCAACATGGTTTTTTGATATAGCCAACTACTTTGTTGCTAGGAGACTCCCTCTTAATCTTTCATTCAAGGAGAAGAGAAGAATCATCAGAAAAGGTGCCCCTTCCACATGGATTAGGGGAAACATTTTCAACCTAGGCCCTAATCAAATCCCAAAGTGATGTGTGAGGGAGGAAGAAGTTTTTTATATCCTCTCTGCATTTCATGAAGACCCATGTGGAGGCCACTTTTCTACAAAGACAAATTCTTAAAATTTTTTGTAGACATGATAATATTGGCCTACCCTTCATCAAGATTCCAAAAGATACACTAGTAGGTGTGACCAGTGCCAGAGGATGGGGAAACCCACACAAAGGGATTGAATTCCTTTACACTCTCAAGTGGCTCTTGAGCCATTTGATAAGTGGGGCATGGACTTTGTTGGACCTATCGATTCACCATCCAGAAAAAATAAGTATATCATAGTCTGCACTGATTACCTAAAAAAAGTGACCTGAAACAAAAGAAGTGAATGTAGAAACTGAGAAGAAAGTAGTAGAATTTCTAAGGGAGAATGTGTTTTACAAGTTTGGGTACCCCAAAGAAATAGTCACTGATCAGGGAGCACAATTCACCTCTCACCTCAATGAGAATATTTTAAGGAAGAACAAGATTAAGCATAGAACTTTCACTTCCTATCACCCTCAGGCGAATGGCCAAGTAGAAGTAACTAATAGAGATTTAGAAAGCATCCTCACCAAGGTTGTGAGCAGCAGCAAAAAATATTGGGTAGACAGATTGATAGAAGGTACTTGGGCCTACAACACTACATGGAAGACAACAACATGATTCACTCCTTATGAACTAGTCTATGGTAAGAAATCTCTACTTTCAGTTCAGTTTGAATTCAATACTTTAAGAATGGTAGCTTAATTAAATATAGATCTATCAAATGCCCAAAAATAGAGGTTATTGCAACAAAATGGATTGCATGAGCTCAGAATGCAAGAACTTCTTCACACGAAGGGAGTTCAACTGCAAAGGAAGGTCCGACATGACAAGAACATAAAATAAAAGGCCTTCCAAGAAGGATATTGGGCGTTGTTGTACAATTAAATGTTTAAAGACTTCAAAGGCAAGTTGATGACAAGATGGTTGGGACCTTACATAGTGGAAACATGTTTTGATAATGGCACAGTTCAAATCAGAACCATAGATGAGGAAGGAATCCCATTGCTTTTCCATGGTCACAAAATTAAAATTTACAAGAAGCCTTTGTCAAGGGCAGGGTTCGTAAATTAAATAAGCAGAGAGGTGTATGTGATGGGAAACTCCATAGTTTCCCACACCTCCTAAAACAAATATCCATGGGTGAAAACCTCTTTGAGGCACCCAAGGCAAGCTTGTGGGTTGAAAACCTCGATGGAGGCAGCTCACTTACTCAAAAAAAGAGAGAAAAAAAAAGAAAATAAAGATCCATGGGTGAAAACCTCTCTGAGGCACCCAAGGCAAGTCTGTGGTTTGAAAACCTCCATGGAGGCAGCCCACTTTCTTTAAAAAAAAAAGAGAAAAAGAGAAAAATAAAAAAATACATCTGCATTTCTATGTTTTCTATGTTTGTTGTTTTGTAGGTTATTAATGGTTTCTGGAAACACAAGGAACCATTCGTCTTCTTTTTCCATTATTATATTTTACCATCCATCCCATAATTCACTCCATTAATTTCCATAACTCTTTCCATCACCTCCATACACCATATTCCTCCATTCCTAAGTAATGTAGAAAACTAAAGCAAGCCACAAACTGCTACAAACATCAAGAAGTTCCTTCAAAAACAAATTTGTTCTTGAAAAACAAGAAAAACAAGAAAGGAGCTGACAGAGTAGACCCTAGGAAAGACAAGAGTGCCACCCATGGCATCTGGATCATCCCCACGTAGCATCTGCAATAGGAAGAAACAACAAGGAAAGATCAACAACTCACTCAGAGTCCTGCTCATTAAACAAGTTGCTCACTCAGAGAACAGAAAATAGTGAAGAACGTAACATATAATAGGCTTGTATCCAAAATCCTTCTCTTGCAACCACCTTGACATCAGTTGGTAAGCTCAGGTATAGCCCCTCACCCATTGCTATGCATTCATAATAGCTGAAAGAAATTAAATTTTAAGAGTAAGAGTTTAAGAGGAAAAAAGGTGGCCAGTTAACTTGGCCACCGCCATGAGGTATGGATGGAAAAAAAATGGAAGTACATGCCACCTGGGCCAGCGAAAAAAAATTTTATGAATCAGTTAGAGTGGAGAAGGACGAGAGGAGGAGACATGCAGTATCATCTAGTTAACAAGAAGAGGGTACAATTGTCTACAGAAAAAACTAGAGCTGAGTTTCATTACATAAATATCTACAACAAAGAATTAGCTACCCAGTCTAATAATAGAGAGGGCTCATCTCATCCAAATCAGTAAATTGAATTTTTTTTTTAAAAAGGAAGAGAGACCGATGGAAGCCCGTAGCGCAGAAACAATAAGCTTCAACCGTGTATTTTGGGACAACATGCAACCGCAGAAACAGTATAACATCACCCTACCCATGGCCTAGTCCTCTTCTATAAATATGAGCACAGAATATTTTATAGCAACCAAATCAAGGCAGAATTCCACTTCTAGCCATAGAGAATAAGAAGAAGAAGAACTAGAAGAGGAACAAGAAGAACCAAAAGAAGGAGAGGAAGAGACAAAGGGCCGAGGAAAAATGGAAGAAATGGCAATAGAATTCATAGAGGTAGCTGAAAGTGAGAAAGAAACAGACTCACAACACAATGCCTTAGCTACTCTGAGCGCAAAGAGAAAAAGGAGAACCTCTATGTATTTTAGAATATTTCAGAACTGACAAGAGTCAGAGGATAAGTCAACGAGAGCTAGAAAATCCTCCCACAAGCTAAAATTCTCATTTAAGAATCACCAAGGGAGGAGGAAAGAATCGAAGAAACAATTCTGAAGGAGTAGATGCAGAAGGCACATGCAGAGAATGTAGCACTAAAGGAGAAATTGCAGCAAAAAGGGTAGCAAGTAGTCACCATGGCAGATTTACGCATAGAAGCCCTTCAACAAAAACTCCCTTCTGACTCAAATACTGTGTACCTCAAGGAGCAATGGTTCCTATTTCAAATTAAAACTCTAGCCTCCCATGGATCAATAGCTTTCCAAGATTGTAAGAAATTGTAATATTCCAAAATTTGAACATAGCAAATTGGAATATTAGATTTTGCTACTTTCACCTACGAAAGGAATAAATGGGTAAGGAAGCCCATGAACAATAAAAATATGAATAATTTCCACCTTAATAACCAAGGGGATAACTTTAGGAGTTGGATTTTACACTTACAGGTGTGAACAAGGTCAAAACAGATGTGGACATAGTCAAGTTTGACTAAGTCAACATGCATTCTTGAGGAGGAAGAGATCACCCAAGTAAACTAGCTCAATGTGAACAAGGATCAGCCTAGACACACATATGAGAACTAGATTTAAGATCCCTTAGTGTAAAAAGAGGCATTGTAGGTGGATTAGTTTCAGTTGACCAAGTCAACAATGCTGCTACAAAGAGGAGGGAAGCCAACTAGTACAACGCAGTTTTGGCGAAGGAGTCGTCACTAGGAAGTCACCTCAAAAATGTGTGGGGTCCGGGGAGAGGAGGCTCACCAAATATAAAAAGGAGGGCATAGCATCAAAGAGATTATTCAGTATTCAGCTATCTTTGGTCTTCTGACTATTTTCATGCTTCAGTTGTTTAGCCGGAGTTGTTGCACTGCTTAGTGCAAAGAATTCTCATGCGGGAATTCCATCCTCTCTTTGGATAAGATTGCTTATGGGATCAAAGAGAAGGATTTGAGCTTCCATTTCATCATTTGGCTTAAGGCCACTCAGCCAGCAACATCTACAGCATAGTCATCTTCAGAAATTGCATCTTTTTCTGCAGGGACATTGGTGCTGGGATAAACATTGTTGTTTTGTCCTAGTATTTGAGGAGGAGGTGTTTATTTCCCTCCTAGAGTTCTAATAAGAGGGCCTAGGGCCATTTTCTGTATTATTCAGCTTTTATATGTCATATTCAGCCATGTTTAATGCAGATTTGCAGTAGACTACATTATTTTTTGCAGTCCTGCTTTTTGTACAAGTATATTGCTGGAAACCCTTACCGTGTGTCTTTTTCCTTGTGTAAAAGAATTTAAACCTCCATTTATCTCTTATTTTATTAATATAAGCTCCATATCAATATTCTTTCATCATTTTCTATAGAAACCCTTATGAGAATTACACTCTCATGAGATCGGGGTGTTTTTAAGCAGTATTGAGACAGGGAGATATGTTTAATGTAGCTAGTTTCATTTTTTTCACCTCCAATTCTACAAGTGGGTTGTATATTTTCTAAAATAAGGTATCCAAGTCCCAGAGTCCACTCTTATTGCGCAATTTTCTGAAAACAGTTGTTTTATGCCCTATATTGCTAGATTTCCCCACCCGAGAAGGAGAATATAGGCCATCTTGTTGATGAGGTTCTTTCATCTGCTGGTATTATGTCATTTTACATCTAATGATCTTCTCTCCATTGCCATTCTCATGGTTTTCTGAAGCTCCACATTGGTAATAACTCAAATTATTCCTAATAGTGTAGTTTTTCCCATTTTGGGATATTACAGAAATTCATGAATTTCTACAAGAAAGCTAACATGGTTGATCAGGAAAATATGGCAAAGATTTATTTTCATAACCTTGTGCTGAGAAATCTAGATACTTGGGGCCCCAATCCTACAATGGGGGAGATGCATTTGATGGCTCTAATATCTTGGATGATGAATGAGGAAACTAGAGAAAAAGAGATATGGAGGGTCATGGGAAGAATAAATAGAGAACCCTTATATATCAGACCAGAATTTTTCAGCCCAAGGGGGCTCATCCTTAACTGTTGAGAGATTGAAAGGGACCATGCGCTAGTTGAAATCTACCTTCATACTCAAACCCAAGTGATAGGCTGATGATGTTTCTAGGTAGATATAAGATGACTGCATTATGGCCAGCCAAAGGAGATGCACTAGCCTCCCTCATAGCCTTAAGAACATGGAGTACAATACTCCAGAAATACTGAGGGGTGCATTGGAAAGGGCACCATTATACAAGAGGGCCATGGAAGCCAAACAAATCCAATGGTTGGGACTAAAACTCAACCCACCTTTGGTGCTGGGGTTGAATAATGAAAATGACATAGATGCACAAGATAGAGAATGGGAGAATGTAGAAAAGAATAATGGCTTTTACCTCCTTGGGGAAACTCCCACACCTCTTCCTCAGGAAATCAAGGGGGCTATCAAAGCCTTGAAGGAAATGAAGGAGGAGGATTACTTGTTGAGAGGATGAGAAACAATTCAGTAGGGGGGTGATGATGAGCTCCATCATTAGACATATTTGGAGGGGTTAATGGTCACGCTTTTTCCTTCTTAGATCTCTTTTTCTTGCATTTTTATTATTATTTTGTTTTATGATGGTAATATAGGTGGTGATTAAGGCTAACATACTCTGAGTGCCTAATATGAGTTTGAGTGCAGAAAACAATTATTTATTAAGCATTTTATAAGGATTTTATCATAAAGACTTGGAGGAGACAACAAGGAGAAATTATTGGAGAATTGTTCACCCTGCATATCTCTCAAAGGCAACCAAAGTATCCCAAATATTCTCTCCAGTAATTCAAATTCCAAAGGTAGCCAAAGGATCCCCAAGGATTCTCTCCAACAATTTGAATTCCAGAGGCAGCCAAGCACTCAATATTTGTTTACTTGGAGTCAAATGGACTCAATCAATATTTTTCTAGGGAGTTGTTGGTAGCTGCCTTGTAGAATAAATAGAGCAGAGCTAGAGCTAGGCAGAGTTAGTCAATTCCAATCGATTATAGTTGAAACTTTGTTGCAAACTATTGAGATTTTTATTAATTCACTCACTGATCAAACTTTCAGAGATGTATGAGGTTATTATTTTATGAAATGAGTAGATTGATTTCATTTGAATGATTTAATTTTCAGAGAGCTAGGCTCATGGGTTAGGACCCAATCCATGTGCCTCAGCTTCTCTGTTGTTACTATCTTTTCCTTTCTGTCATTTAACTAGTTTTCTTTCTGTCATTTAATTAGTTCTGCTTTTAATAGTTTCATTTCTGTTTATTTTTGCTTCCCATGTGATGATGTAGTTCATTTTCTTGTGAGTATTAGAGTAGAGGAAAACCTTCAAAAGCCATAGTTAAGCCTCCCCCCCCTCATCTCTATCGATAGAGTTCGAGCACGATAGACCTTCCCATAGGCCAAAAATTTCTTTCTATTTGAGTTTAGGGAAGAAATTGCATTTCCAAGTCTGAGTCTCTCTTTCACTGTTTTCATCACACATTTTTTCCTACTTTCCATGAATAAATCTACAGGGGTGTTATGCTTCTGAGCATTGCTGGTGTGCCTCCATTCCCTCTTGTTTTCCACTTCTTTTTACTGCTACACCCACCTTTTATTCCCAAAAAATACTTAAAACCCCTTCAGCACGCCTCATTTCTTTGTCTTTTGTTATTCAAAATTGCCTTACCTTCTTAATGCGAAACGCTTGAAAAACCATCCAAGGTTGAAATCTGCCTTCCCTCCTCGAAATCCTCGCTACCGTTCTCGTAATCACGATGCTTTTCCTTTCCCTTAAGGCATACCATAATCCCTTTTCGCACACTGTACTCCGCAGTGTTTAGTGTACTTCAATTAACACTTAACACTTCTGGATGGTGATTGCAATATTCGCCACGTCGCAAATCGTTCACCGCAACTTTTTCCATTTTATTTAAGACTTACCACTCCAAAAATCAGTTCTGAACCTCGCCACATCGCAGATCGCACTCCCATGTGCTTTTCATTAACACTTTCTACTTCCAAAACCTGATTGCAAAATATCGAGAGCAAATTTCGGTACTACACAGAAACCATTCAAAAACATTAAAAAAACCCAACTTCCACCCTTGCTCCTCGAATATCCTACTATTGTACTTCGCACTTCACAAATCGCAACATTTCCCTATTTCCTTTAACACTTATCACTTCCAAACACCGATGTGATATTCTCGCTGCATCGCAGAACGCTCATAGAAACCTTTTTGTTTCCTTCTTTAACACTTACTGCTCCAACTCTTTGATAGTGCGATTGTGATATCGGCCCCACCTCCACATCACCACTCTACATTGCAAATTGCAAACCATGTTCTTTTTGTTTTTTCTTTAACGCTTACCAATCCAATTTTGCGAATTTGCGATTACGATATCACATATCGCAACTTTTGCCTCCATCGCATTTCTCAATTCATTCCACTCCAAAGCCATTTTTGTGCTATAATAAATATTTTATCAGGTTTTAACCCTTCTATTTCCACTTTCTAAGCCTCATTTCATGTGTTAAGCCATCCATTAGCCTCTTTAGCCTTTTTATTTCCTCCAATTTGCAAATCAACACTTATTCAGTTATAATTAAGTCATGGATAGCTTAGTTGCATGGGTAGAAGCATGGTAGATAAACCATAGGATAAATAGAGTGCAATTAGTCATTTGGCCAAGTTAATTGTGGTTTAGAATTAGTTTCCTTTCAGCCATTTCTTTTCAGAAATATACTTTAGTTTCTTTTGAGTCATTTCCTTTTCTGCAAATTAAATTAGTTTCATTTCTGTCATTTCTTTTCAACAATATAGTTTAGTTTCTTTTCTGCCATTTCCTTCCAGCAATTTACTTTCCTGTACTTATCACAATTTAAGAAAAAGAACCCTTTCATAAAGCAAAAGAGGATGACATGAGCTGAATGCATCTGTCGTGTATATAGCACTGTCACCTCCAAGTCTGTATGAACCCCGAGTTGATAAAGTAAAGTAGGGCAACCCCTGGGAGTTGCAATAGCCTTGGTGCAATACTAGGGCTCAACACCCATATGTGTGTGCCAAATGTTGGATCTATTTCATGACAAGTGCCTTTGGTTGGGTGAAAGAATCCCCATTGATGATATGCTAATCCAACAGATAACCATGATTCCATGCCAAGGATTAAAACCTACATACAAATTGTTTTGGAAAAATCAAGATAAGGAGCTTGCAGATAAGATGAAGGAGAAATACAACCTCATAAGAAATCTTGGGGGTACTCTATCAGTTCGAACACCGATTAGTATATGCACTTTTCCACACACATTTTGGCTAGAAATATTATGTGGAAGTGTTGAGAAGAAGAGTTGTCAACACTAGTTGTGTCTTTGGCTTCGTAGTGCAGCAAGGGAGTACAGTATAATTGGGCTCATGATTTGTGTAATGATTTTTTGGATTATTTCCAAGAGGCTTAGGAGGATGGAAATAAATTGCACTACATGTGGCTTTCTCTTGATAGCTTTAATGGCATGGACAGAACCTGAGGAGTCGCAATTCAAGAATGTGAATCTAGATGTTTGTGAATTTGCGAGGTATGCCTCGATATGGTTTTGTAAGGAACCGACCCGATTGATATAGAATAAGTTATTCAGGGTCTTATTGGAGATGCATTTGCGCACAATGGTGAGCAAGAAACTGATGCTTCCACCTATTTTTTTTAGTAATATCACGTGATTACAAATTTCAGAGCATATTTTGATCGTGTATACATCCACGCACGTAAGGATGATGAAGAGGAATGGCACCCACTGCCATATTTGGTCACATAGGAGGATATTTCACATATTATACACATATGGATAATTCATTGGTTGATTCCCCTAGATACATAACATGAAAGAACCAGTGGGCTAGCTACCACTATGAAGAAAGTCATAGGGAAAGGAAAGGACACAGAAAAAGCAACTATGAAAGAAATAGAGAAATAAACTGAGCAAGAAATAGAACCAAATACCGAGCAATATGGAGAAGAAACTATGAGGGATGATCAAGGTGGTGATGATACCCTAGAAAATACAAAAACAACAATACACCCATAATTTATTGTCAAGAAGCGATAGATACCTACTCCGGGCAGTGCATGCAAGAAGCACAAGTCTGATCAATCAGTAGGAGGAGAGAAAATGCTCCTTACTATAGGGGACCTTGATGAGATTGATGAGAAATTACAACATGTCACTGAGGAATTATGGGGTCACATAGAAGATCCGTATAATGTTGTTTTGATGGAGGTCCAGTAGGTCCTCAATTATTTAAAGGTATAAGTGATCATGATCCAAGAGAGAGTGACTCAAGCAAGCATGACTCAAGCAAGTGTGGCTCAAGCGAGTGTGGCCACAACAAAGAGAAAAGTACAACCAATGCAAAAAAGGGAACTAACAATGGAGTTGTGTGCTCTGCAGGTACTCGGAGTGGCATTACATTTTGAGAATGTCGAATATCACGAGTGTGCACAAAAATAGAAAAACATTAGTTTAAATCTCAATGTGTTGCCCATTAAGGCACTAAATGATTTTCATCAAGGAGTTACGGAGGAATGGCAGGTGCACGAGCAATGGATATTGCTATTCATCAAGGAAGTAAAATAGGAAAACAAGAGAATGTTTAATGACATGTAGAAGGCAATCTTGGGCTGCAATGAGGCAATGGCACGTAGATAGAAACTGGAGGAGAGTATTACTAAAGCTTGCAGTGAGCTGCCCGAGCTCGAGATCAAGGCCAAGGCAGCACCAAAGGAAAAAATTGAGAAGATCACCAGTGCCATTAAAGAGTCTAAGATGATATGGACAAGCTCCAATTCGAAATGCAGATGCAGATTCATGAGTTATGGATGAAGATCCAGCCAGCTACACCATTAGAGGTGTGGGAAGAACACGAAGTAGATATGTAGGCTGCATTAGAATGCATCACAACTACAGTCAAATCTTGTTGCTAAATATGTTAGGACATTATGGAGATTTGGACCTCATTTCATGAGGTTTTGAATTTACAACATATTGAAGATGAGATTCTAGCAAAGAATTTTTTTTTTTTATGATATCAAAGTCATGAAACGGACCTTATCACTTACACAATGATTTTTTGACCTATAAGAAGGGAAATTTATACAAATTCATATCGATGAGCTATAGAGAAAGGAACAGATCTTCACAGCATGAACCAAGCCATGGAAGGATGAGGCCATGTAGTAGAAATATGTGCTTCAATAGACTGCAAGGCCAACTACAGAGAAGCTATTGGAAGAGGTGCCCCAGACACAGACACAATTTTCAACCATGATTTAGTCGTTACAAGATTCATACACTAACATAAAATCAAAGACACATGGCACACCAGTTGAGTGACTCGGGATGAGTCACATGTGAGTGTCAGGGGCCTATTGGGAAAGGCCCAACTTGGTTCATTTGTTAGCAAAAGACTGCATATTTTGAGGAAATGTATTGTGTGATTTAGCAAGAAGGAGACAATCGCGTGGAGTTTAAGAGCTTCACGCGGAGTTGTAGCAGTCTTAGTTGCTTTGGTGTTGATCAAAACCCATATTTTTGTATAGGGATTCAATTTTTTTTTAGTATTTTGGTCTCCGCCCATGGTTTTAGGGCCATGGTATTGTAAGAAAGAATGCTATATAAGGAGATGTCTTAGAGAGTGAATTCATGCCATGTTTTGTGGTGTAGTGAAATGAACGTGAACTAAGTCTGAATTCTTTCTATATTCTGTGTTTTGGGTAAAGGGAAGGGTTCAAAACTATGTGTGTGGATGCCTTAGAAAGTCTGCAGCTGTGTGTGCATATGCCTGTAGATGAGTGCAAAGGGCAAGAAGGGTTGTAATTGAAGTAATTTGATTAATAAAAGAAGGATTTGAAGGAAGTTATGTTTATTTCTTATGTATCTTTAAGTTATCAATTTATGTGAATTATCTATGCTGGATTAGGTTTTTATGTATATTTACTATGTGAATGCATCACAAAGTCTTAAATGTTGTTTTATATGATGAAAATTACACGTTAGAGTAGAAAGGCATAGTGCACAAGGTTATTAAGTGAGTAATTGAATAACAATTGTTAGAACTATTTGATGGTTGAACGAAGCTTAGATTGAGGCCTAAGTAGAGATAAGCCTTAAAGCCAACCTCCATACTCCCTCTAGATGCAAAAATATTGTTCTAGCACCCCCCAATATTTCCTTGGCTGAGACTTTGATCTGCGTAGTAGATCATTTCTGAAAGGTCCAGTAATAGAGGGTTTTGTTGGTAGCGCAGCTACTCCAAACCTAGGTCTCGACCCCCTCAAGACAACAAATTTTGGTAACTTGAGCATGGTGTAGAAGTTCGTTTAATTTTGGTAATCAATGATCATTCTTCCTGTAACTTGGGAAAAGAAATTGCAATGTATTAAAGTAATTAGGTATTTGAATACACATAAAATATAGAACAAGAAAGTGAATAATTGCATGATAATGATGTATAATCACCTTGGCACTCAAAATTTATTAAACACATAAGGTAGATAGGAAAAGAAATAATGTACATGAAAATCAAAGATGAAATGGAGGTGAATTAGGTCACATAGGGTGTTTGGGAGGTACTCTAGACATGTTGAATATGAGACTTGTCAATGGATAGATTTTGTTATGGTTCTGAACATGGAATCTTGTTACGAGGAGACTGACCACTTCTATGATCCTCTACAACTTATAAACGAAAAGAAATGTTTATGGGAGTTAGGTTGATATACTTGTGCTATAATTTGAGGAACTATACTTTCATGACACCACCACTGTTGAGATCAAATGTACTTTTTTAAACATGTTTTGTATCTACTATAACAACACCCAAAATTTTTGGCATATTCAAATTCTAGGTCCCCCTCTATTGGCCTTACGCCATTAGGATTATGATCAAGTTTTTGATTAGTCAATCTCCCCATGATTCATTTCTATCAAACCCTATCAATGTGCTCATTCATGAAATGCATATAGTATTGATTCATCATGTTTCATCTTAGGTATTGAACTTATGGTTGCATTATAGTTTCAAGTAGGTGTGATGCTTTGATGATGCATTGAGAATATCATGCAACTCCAAGTTTGTCTTCCTTACGCATTACAATTGATGAGGTACCATGAATGGATGGACAAGACCTCATCTCAACTTTCATTTTGTTGGCTACGGTAGTATTCCACTATGCTTACCCATCCTTGAAACCATATAGCCTCTAGGGGTACATTCTTATTAGAATTACATTACTCTTGTATTGTATCATCGTATCATGATAAGAATTAGTTATCATATCAGCATTACCTTGATTTTTAAGTTGATGAAGGATTAATCAAACTTATAGAAATGTTTGTTAAGTTTTAAGGGTTAGTGCATTTCATATCTCCATTTAAAATAGGGTATTAGGAACATTTTCATTGTGGATTCTTTAAACCTTTTATTAAGGTACATCTCGAAGATCATGCATGTATCTTCATGCACTAAAGGTTGTAGTATTCAAATTATTAAACATTGTCATTAAAAGAGCCCTTGAACTAATTTACATTAAAATGTGGCATGCGGGTCAATACATGAAGGAAGATACATTCATTTTAATGGAAATATACTCTCGAAAAATATACATACGATATTCAGGAGCTGGTTGTCGTGAGAATTCAGTGACATACATAACACTTGGGAGATGTTTTTTTATAAAGCTCACGTACAAGGCCTTCCCACACATTAATGATTTTTTCAGATAATGCTTTGAAAAAGACATATTTGAAATTAATATATGTAACTTGGAAACACATTAAAATTTATGGGAAGTGGTACAACGCATATGCCACACATTTGATGAGTGCTAGTCATAACCATGCACGAGTTTGAGAGGTTATTTTACCAACGCATATGTTGGTTATTTAATTAAGGCAACACATATGTTAGAAGCAATTATCGACATTATATGTAAGTAATGATGTCGTAATGCACAATGAGACATTGGAAAAATGGACCATGTGAGATGTTGCAATGTTTCCTATGTAATTGTGCCAATGGATGTTTTACTTTGTGTAGCCCATGAGCATGAAATCTTCCATAAGCGATGAATGAACGTGACATTGGTTGACATTTAAAACATTATCTGTGGTACCCATCAAGGTGATAATACCATCTTTGCAATGTTACATTCCATTGAATGGTTTACACTACAGCGGATCTAAATATCATGCTTATCAACCCCACATTGCACATATGTCGAAAGGTATTGCTTGGATGTGGGAGTGATAAAAGGAACCGTGCCTTTACACGCTTAAGACTAATCAAAAGAAACACAAATAAAAGGGAATGTCGTATGTTTCAATTTTATTTTTGGTCTAAATTTAATACACCAAAAGCTACTGGAATATTGTGATATTAATTCCACGCTTGGGCATTGGGAAGACACACTATATAAAATACCTCTACAATAACCAACATGGGAATTAGTCCAGAAAAAGCACTCCAAAGACATATAGATTAAAAAGTGGTGATTCAATGCAAGATAACACCAATGCATATCTAATATCTAAAAAGAGGTGATGGAATGGAGGATAACACCAATGCATATCTAATATCTAATTGTTATTTGAGTTACGATCACATCTCAAATTTGTTAGTGCACTCAAAATTATATGATATGGTGTTGACACTTAATATTTGGGATTAGGAAAATTCATGTAAATATTGTAAATAGAAAAATAAAAGAAGTTGGAATATGAACAGAGATTGAGACTTGAAACCCAATAATTTCCCTCTTCTTGTATATGTCCATGCTTTATTTTAATTCAAAATACAATTAATTTGTGGAGACATGGTATTCGAGCGAACCCAAAAATTAGTTTTTTTTTTTTTTCCCTATGTTTGATTCATTAATTAAAACTTATTTTCCTGAACTTCTGGAAATGCTTTGTTTGTTGAAATCTCTGTCCACTGAATATGGCATGTTGTGTCCCCTCCTTGTACATTGAATATCTGTGTGCAAACCCTGCATTGAAGTTTGGTATGTATGTTGGTCATTCCTGCAATGCATTGGCATGGTTCATTAACCCTCTCTTCAAATATGTGCGTGATTTTTTATGTTTCTAAGGCATTGAAATACATTGCTTTGGTGTGTTGGTTAAAATGGTGATCCTTTGTGATGATATATGCATGGAATGAGCCATTTCTCTCAGACCTAGTATGCATTATTGTATGTGTTGATTCATTCATGGTATCATTTTCAATAGTTGTGATCCATTTTCGATAGTTGGTATCCGCTCATGTTAAGTCCCTATATTAATAGTGTAGTCCCTTATTATGTTAGTGTAGCCCCCCTTATTTTTATTATTGTACCCTTGTAACCCCCATTTTGTTATTATTATGCCCTTAAATTATTATTGTTAGGTCGGCTAGGATTACATTGTGGCCCACTAGGATTACATTATGGCCCCATGGACTCCTATATATAGAAAGGAGGTTTTGTAAATTTTATCATCCAAGAATTGTTAATTTATGTAATGTATTGGAGGTTTCCCCCTCGAAGTGGCTTATTTCTAAGGCATTGATATCTTTTTTCTTCTATTTTTGGAGCTAGTTTTACAACAGCTCATCCATTTTTGATGGTATGCATTAAACTCTCATATAATATCTTATGTTGGTGCTCCTTTATTGATGACCACCAAGTGAATGGAGTGTTGAATGACTTCCATTTCATTTTCCTTTTATGTGCTAATGTATAGTTTGCATTGGATAAGTGTGGTGGTTCTTTTAAAGGTTGTGATATATGATATACCATTCAATTCTTATGTGCATTGAAAGCCATTTTATTTTGCACGTTGCAAATTTTATGGCCACCAAGGAGCATAGTTGATTGGATCATTGGTTAGCCAATTTAAATATGGTAACTCTAAAGTTGCAACAAAGGGCAACTATCTATTAAGGTCAGGTTGAGCATAGTCAGGGGATGATGGAATTGCTTGAGAAACAGGGCTTTGAGCACCAACATAAGGGATCTACTACTGGTAACCCAGATAGGGGTGGTTTTGAAAATCAAACCCTTGAGGATTTTGTTGACCAAAACCTGGATATGATACTTGTTGAAATGAGGTCTGAGGTATTTGTGCCTGAGGCTGTCAAGGGGTCTGTCCACAAATTTTATAACCCAAATTAGAATAATTTGAATTCGGTTGATAGGTATAACTAGGTTGTGGCTGTGACATCCCATAAAATGGTAATCCAGCTTGTGAATATATGATTCTGGATATAGGTTGTTGTAAATTAATCGAAGTATTTGGAGTCTGTGGACCCAATATTTGAGGGTATTGAGTTGAAGGACCTGCTTGAAAAGGTTGTTGTACATAATTTTGATTATGTGATAAGGGTAAAGATGTATTAACAAGTGGAAATGATGTGGGTGTAACAGGTTGAACTACTTGATACAAGTGTACAACCATTTGTGGTTAGATAGACAAAGTAGGTTGCCATTGACAAACATTCATTTCGACATTAGGTTGACCAAAAAGTGATGGAGTAATGTCATAGTGGGTGACCAAAGTTTGCCTCCCCAGCATGAGGAGGATAATAAGTTGGAAAATATTTATCTCCAAATGCTGGGAGGCCAGTTGATATGGTACTTGATGGAATAAACACAGAAGGGCAGGCTTGATATTTCCCTGATGATGTGTACAAATAATTAAGTCTTTTAGTACTCACTATAGTTTTACCAGTTATAATACCATATGATGACATTGGTAAAGTCCATGGATTTGAAGATGCACTAGAGAAAATTCCAGATAAAGATTTATAACCTGATGGGACCATAGGGCCACCATGAAAATATGACTTTGGTAAAGTTGTAAACATTGATGGGGTAGCGAGGGCAGGTGTTGACGTAATTGGAACAGATGGCACAACTAAAGATGTTGGTTTAGGCATGGTTACTTGACCAAATGTATACCCTTTTGGATCGACGAGATTTTGAATAGGAACAGGATCAACAAAAGTAGAGGGTGGTGATTGAGGAAAAGACTCATACAGGTAAAGATCCTCCCCAAAATGGGTTGGAGTTAAAGGTGTCTCGTCTTGTGGGATTTCTTCAATCGAAATTAAACTAGGTGGAAGTATTTCACTGTTAGGCCCAAATTATATTTCAGGTGGTTGACTGTGTGATATGGGAGACTCAATGGCTATAGAAATTTGTGGGATGACCAATGCAGGAACAAATTCTTGTTGTTCAAATTGGAGATTCAGATGTTCTGGAAAATAGGAAATAGGATCTGGATCAACTTCTGGTTGAACAATGTCGGGTCCAGGAGGTATGGTCTCACTGATTGGATGGATTGTGACCACGGGTGGTTGCGAGGAATCTGTCTCGAAAATAGTAGATGAACTGGGATATGTAGAAACAAATTGAGATAACTCTTGTATATGGGAAAATGAATTTTCACCAGAGGTACGGATAGTACTTGATTTGGTAGAGTGTTTTTTCCTTCGTCAACCAGGAGTAACTTCTGGTGGTAAAGGTGGTTTTAATGATAATCTACGAGAACAATAGGGGAAATGATTTTGTTCTTCCACGATTACTGATTTATTTTAACCAAAAATAGATAAACAAAATAAAATGGTATTGCTAGAAAAAAAGTTTTACCAAGAAACTGTGAACTGCAGAATACCCCCTGGCGAACCAAGAAGTATGGGCATGCAATCTCCTTGAATGTTGTGTTCGGGGTATCACAATTTACAAGGAGGTGGAATCAATTCACTATGGATGGATAGCAACCTAAAGTTGTCCTCCCAAATATACTGGAAGGTACGTGAAGGCCCAAGTCCATATTAGCGCTATCTAATGCGAAACAACACAATGAGAGCACCCCTTTATACTTTTTGTACTGTAACACTGCCCGATATACCCGAAAGTACATGGATGAGCTATGATATACTTACTTACATGGAGTGACGTATCACACTAGGAATGTATCACAGAAAATTAATGACAAATTTTATGTGTTATGACGCCAGAACACGTCTCTAGCCTAGACTTTCTAAATGTTATTGTTATGGTTCCAATGCTTTGTTAAGTAAATTGAGATAAATTTTTAGTTGATCTGGTTTATCAATATTCCTTTCAAGGTTCACCGCGATGATGTATTGGAAATTCCTAAAATGCAAACTAAAATGATAAGAAATCTTTCACTTTTAGTTTTTCAATGAAAATCCTAGATACTAGAGGGAAAGAGCAATTAGTTTGAGAGAAAACAAATCAAAGAGCACAAACTAAATGTAAATTTCCTAATTGTTCCTTTTGAAAAAATCACAATCCACTACATGGAAATGCATGTTTTTTCTTTTCACTCCCTTTAATGTTACGAATGAAAGAAATAAACTAAGTGCACCAAATAAATAAAAACAAATGCCTTTTACTTTTGAGAAATCAATAATTTAAACAACAATTTCTCTTTTGAAGGAAAAATGAGGAATTTAACAACAATTTGTTGTATTAGGAAACGAAGAATTAAACGACAATTTCATTTTTCAAAAGCAAATGGATCTAATGCAGCAATGAAAATAATTTGAAATTAATTCGTCAATGATAAAGAAAAACACTTTAAATAAAAATTGAACAAAATTTTCCTTCAAAGGAGGAAGAGGCAGGTAAGGTCACTGGTTACTTTGAGGTATCAGGCTCTTTAAAACATAGCAAACAAAAAATTGAAAGAAAATGAAATGATAAAATCAATGTAATTTGGCTGATTCTAGGCGGCAATGCAGTCTCTAAGGGGAGACAATGCATTGCAACGCACCCCTGGAAGGGAGACAATGCTATGCAAAGCACTGTGTCTTGTTCAACAGGGCGTTGAGCGCAGTGAGAGAATGAAAAATAAACTGTTTAAGACACTTCTAATGAAAATTTTGATTTCAAACAGTCTAATATTTCTGAGTATATGCTACTGGGTGAATAAGCAAAGAAAATCAGAGGCAAATACACTAAGGATGAAGAGTAAACTCCCTAGTGGAGTTGCCAATTTGTTATGTGGAATTATGCATTATGGATAAAAAATTCTTCCCTAGATGTAGTGCTCATCTATAACAACCGGTTAAAGGCTTTGAAACTACTTTTCCTAATAGTAAATATACACACAGAATAGATCAAAGAGCTTACTTGGAGTCTAAGCACTTCCTATTCTCCTTCTGTCGCTCTTGTTGTGGCTTCAAATCTGAGCTAGATCACCGAAATATTTCCTGCAAAAATGAACACTAAACAACAAAAGATAGCAATAATACATATGTCTATTCAATTTATGCAATTAAACCAATAAAACATGAACCATATGCACCAAATAAGAATTCATAATATGAAAGGCAAAATCTTATACAGATACATATGTGGGAAAGTACGCAGCAATATTTATTAATCGATAGAAGGGGAGGTTACAACCCAGTGATTGATTTAGTGTCACCATCTCGAGCAGCATCCCAGCCTCATCAAAATGCACAACTCTTAAACAACATGTCACTCAAATCAATTCCTCAATTAAAATTCCACCAGCATTTCTCTACTCAAATTCTTCCTTATCAAACACTAAGATCCTTGCTCAATTTATAGAGCAGTTGAAGGTAGTTTTACAATCAATGAATTTCTAATAATAGGCAAGACATGTTCCTAGTCTTAGAGGTATAAAGTGGACACATGGATTCGAAGTTTGACACATGTGAAATCTTCTAGAAGGCACCAGCCAAGTGGAGATTCTAGAACAATGAGAATTTCACTCCCAATGTGACCAACGCACCCTTGAATGTCGGGAAGTGCTTTGCAGAGCATCCTTGAGTGGGGTTACTTGCATATGAAGTTACACACTAAGCAGCTTTAGAGGTAGCGTTGGTGAGGTCCCATATGATATATTAGAAACTTCATGTAATATACCAAAATGGAGAATGCAGTAATACTGAAACACAATATAAGAACTGCAACAAAGTAAACAATAAATCTATATACACATCAGAATGCATATAAATAGCTGAGCCATTTTATTATATTGGAGGTGAAAAATCAAGTACAACAGTGCTCAAAATATCAGACACTCAAGCCACAAGGGTGGCCTAGAATGACCCTACAATGATTCCCAAAGAGGGACTGCATAACTGCTGAACTACTGGAAGGTAAACTGCATTGTCCCTACTGCAACTGTAGGGATTACAGTTGCCTAAAAGAGTGATGGAAATAATAGATCCAATGTGAGGATATGGTTCCTCATAGGCTTTCCAGCTGAAATACTAGAAACTTCCTTCCTCCAATATATCTACAGTACTAGACTACGTAATCCTTGAATGGACTGCTACTGCATGGAGGTAAAACCCAATGGCCTAAATGCCAGATATAGATATGTTTCTCTTCAAAGGTTGGATCTGAAGAATAAGGTGGTAGGATGAATCCTCCACTGGTTTCTTAGTTGAATGCTAGAAACAACCTCCTAAAGATGGCACCATTGCCTGATAAGGAATGAAGAAAAATCCTCTTTCCAGAGCTACTCAAAGAAAGAGGTGGGATTCCTGCTTGGGAACACCCTATGCTAAACAGCACTACAAACTCTGCTAAATATCCCAAGTCTTCATAGAAATGTCTTAAGAAAAATCTAATCTAAATAGATCAAGAAATGAATAATCCAAATCATGCCTTCCATTGTGCCTTCATCTTCATTATATGCATGAGCCTTCCATTGACTAGGTTGACTCCAAGTCTGCGATGTACATGTGGAAATAGTCTCCATGTTTGATTGCATGGTAGCCTCATGTCCTCCATCAAGTTCACATAGGGTGATCACCCTCTCCATCATATGTGCATTAAATGCACCACTTCCTCCACTCTCTTATCATAAGTTCTTCATGATCTTATTTGAATGCACTATGATCTCAGTTGACCTTATCAAAGATCCTAATGAGTTTATATTTAAGATTCATGATCTTATTTGACTGTTTCATCCTCCATAATATATCTCATAAATGAGAGATGATCTCAATTAATGGATTTTATCCACTACTCCATGATTTTATATCTAGATCTATAATATCCAAATAAATACATTAAAAGTGGATTTTATTCATCTTTGAGGTTTGTCGGTCCCTCCACCCTTTTATTTACTTAATTTATTAAGAAAATCAAGAACTCTAATATTCCAAATATGATGTGAAAGTTTGGGAATAATACAGTCTCACCCAGAAAAATGTTGCTTGTCCTCAAGCAACTCCAAAATCAGATGCAAATCCATCTATTCCCCTCCAAATGGCATCCACAGAAGGAAGGCTTCCTCCATTTTCTGCAATGTGTTATGCATGTTTGGTTCCAAAGTTGTCTTTCAAAAATATATATAATGACCTCCAACTGTATGGTTAGATGTCCTCCTTCCACCATGAAGTACCAAGTGACAACCATATGGTGTCCAACCTCATCATTAATACATGAGATACATCAAATAAAGTGGCTCTTTCCATAAAGGAAAATCCCCATCTTACAATACATCTCTTCATCCCATGCTTCATGAATTTGATTGAGCATTGACATGCTCTCATCCTTAGCCCTGTTGGCCTTGTTAGATCCCAGAATCATTCCAACATTATGCAAAATAAGGAAAGGAGATATATGGGTAGATAAAGATGTCAAACCATGTTCTCCTAATAGTAGCCACTGGAGTAAGGCCCTTTGCTGCCATCCTCCATCTTCTCCATGTAATATGGACAAGCCAAACTCCCCCAAAAGAAACCAAAGCAACAAGAGGTCTTGCTGCTTTCTTCCCTCCTCATGTGCGTCATGGAGTAAAAACATACTGATAGACATGTGGAATTTCACATCAACCCAATACAAACAAACACCATCAATACACATCATGAGAGAATCATGCCAATTTTAACCCAATACAAAACACATAGACATAGGAGTTGTCATATGGTGGAAAAAATATCTCAAGGGAAACCAAAATGAAGATGCCTTATTTTGTTGCATTCTATCATTGATACACAAGGCATGAATCAGAAAAATATGAGCCATTGGGTGGTAACCATACTCACCCAAGAGTAGCCAGTGCAACCATGCCTCCTTCTTCATTTCATAAGTATTTTTCAAGGCATGGATCAAAGAGATAGGAGCCTTTGGGTAGTGATAGAAATCTCCCAAGAGCAACCAACATAACCAATCTTGTTGGCCCATGTCATATATCTGCAAATGCTCATGCAACCCCTTGCTTATCATCCTCACCCACTCATCCCAATGTGGATGATGAATTATGTACTGCATAATCATGGTATCCTCCCTTTGTAGAATACCATCCTCCCCAAATTGATAAATAATTTCTCACTTCATGAGACGTTGAAGTGCACCTCCAATGAGATCTCTCAAGGAGATTTTATTTTCACCAAAGGCCCTCCAAAACCAAATAAGTTTTGGAAATTATGTAGGTAGAAGTTTCTATTTGAGCAGTGAAATGCTCATTGAGAAAGTGTCATCTAGAAAGGATAAAAGATTCTACATATCAATATGTCTACCATTTTTCATCTTTACCTCCATTGCTTCATGAGTGAAGCTACCTTCAGAATGATCCAAGAATGATGGGGGCTCTTCATTTCCATAGCTACTAAGTGATAGTGTTGTAGATCTACATGGTAATAAATGTGCTATCCCAAAGCAAGGCGTAATACTGATCTCATAACAAGTTATTGTACATAGGATAATGCTCATCCCATTTTCTGAAACTCTACACTTCAACTCAAAGGATTTAATGTAGCTCAACAATGATGAACTAGGATAGTTCTTAATCTCCTCCTTGAATAGATCAAAGGTACTATGCACTGTGATATGTTGCTGCTTCAAATCAGCAGTGTGTTTTAACCTTTGGTTATGCATTGGCCCTGATGGCATGTCCCCATAATTTTCAATAAGATCTACTGAAACAATATGTGATAAAATTTCATGCATAACTTGGATCAACTGATGTGTGGGAACCTCTTTCTAGAACACAATAGTTCCTCCAACTGGAACAATAGTGTCTCCAACTACTGGTAAGAGTGATGCTTGCTCTACTCCAAGTGTACCAGTGCTGGAATCTTCCTCCTCTACCTCATGCATCCCTTGAATCATGCATGGGACTCTATATGTCAAGAGCTCAAGACTATCTTGCAAAGTTGCAAGTGTCTCTTCTCCGGCTGCAAGTACTTCTACAATTAGTGGTGAATGTAGTGCCTTCTTGTCCAGAGTGACAAGATTGACATCCTCCTTTGTTTTCTTAGGAAATGTCACTTTTTGACACGTCTCTGGTTTTCTCATATCAAATTTCCTCCTCAAATTGTGAAGGAAATATGGATATTTAGTCACATTTGCATGCTCCATGTGACCAAACCACCATTCATTTGCTTCACCTGAAAGATGAAGTGCTGAAATTTGGATAACCTCTCCTTTAGCTACAGGATGTAGCTTGAAAAATGCATCTAAATCTTTCCTCCAAGCCTTAACAGTGCTTGAGGAAGATCCATCAAATGTAGGCAAATAGAATCTAATATGCCTCTTTCTTCTATTGCTTCTATAGGATCCTCTTTCTTCTTTGATTTTGAAGAATTTTTGGAGAGTTAGCCTGTCCTCGAATGCTCTAGACTGTGCTTTGTACTCTTCAAGATATAGATTGAGAGTCTCATGAGTCTCAGGTTCATTCCTTTCTTCACTTATACACCTTTCACCTTCTCCAAAGAAAGTGCGCATAGTGGATCTATGAGGAGATCTATGATTCTTCGGTTTTATTCTTTGCTAATAGGATGTGCTTGGGTCTTCCTCATCAAATCTTCTTCTTGGATCTTATTTCTGCCTTTCCTTCTTCATTGGATTAACCTCCTTAGAGATATATTGCATGGATCTAAAGAAATGAGTGGTAGATATTTCCTCCTCCATGATAGATCTCATCTATCTGCTTATTCTTTTGATGCAAAATATGAAGTGTCCACAAGCTGAGCCAAAGATCATGCTCTGATACCACTGTAATATCCCAAAATAGAGACTGCAGCAATATATGAAATTTATGCAAGAAAAATAATGCAGATCATCTAGATTATAGCAGGAGGCAAATATGGAGACCCTTCCTTAATGTTTATAACAACACAAAATATGTAAAATGAGGCCCATAACATGTAGAACAGGAAATATAAGTCTCCAATGGAAGAAAATCCTCAAAAGGGGGTGATGCAACAATGTATTAAAAATGAAAAGTGCTTTACAATGTTATTTTATTGGTTGAAACAATATTAGATTACACTTTAGATATAGAGAAGATTTGTGCATGAAAATTTAGATCCATATCAGATCCATACACTAGAAAGGCTCTTCTTTAAAATCTCCTTAGGGTTTTCAGCAATACATGAATTACAAGGAGTAGATCTGAGATCTAAAACTGCAGATCTGCAGAAATCTTCAGAGATTCAGGAAATTTTAGATTTTATCTGATATGTAAAATAGATTGATCCTCTCCAATGGATCTCAAAGGTGAAGGGTAGACCCCCAACACATGAAAATCACTCCTCCAAAAATATGTGCCAAAATTCCCTAACAGCACCTACAGAAAAATGAAGACCTGGAAGAAATATGATGCTCAAGATGTTCAATACCCTCTTTCCAATGGAGTAGAAGAATTCTCCACTGACAAGGAGCACTGAGATGATCTAGATCTGAGTAGATCTAGCCTCTACTTGTTGCAGCTTTCAAAGACAACCAAACCCTCAACAAGATTTGCATTGTAGTTGGAAGAAGAAGCTTTGCCTTCAGCTAGATATTGGACTATGCAATACAAGAATCTTTTAAGAGGCCTCTCAAGGAAAGAGGTGGGATTCCCGATCAAGAACACCCAATGCTAAACATCATTTGCAATCTAGGCTAAATAGCCAAAGAAAGCTTGTATGTCTAAATAGAAAATACTTCAGAAATTTGATATCATTCAACAACCTTTTCATGCTACCATCCCCTTCCTTATATTGATTAAGAGATTGTAAACCCTAAACCACCTTCAATGAAATAACTTCTTTCACACAAGCCATCACCATCTAAAACTACGTTGTGCCACATTGATGGCCACTCCTCCAAGACAATGTTGTAGATTTGGTTATGGTTGACCCAATCAAAACATTCAGCCCCTTTCACACCTAAGGGTGCTTACTTACATAGCCGATATCTATCATTTTTCACATTTGGCATTGATTTATTTACTGTTTAGGAGTTTTATGGACCTCCTTTACACTTTTATTCATGAAACATAAAGATAAAATAAAAATGAACATTCTCATTAGCTTAGGACTAATTTGGAATATTACACTTCAAATCTTGGAAACCTTTGTAGATGAAAGTCATGGATGATTTGTCTTATTCTTTGTCTTAGGGCATGTAGAAAATTCAATGATAGGGAATGATAGACCCTATTCATTGGTTCTGGAGATGATATCCATTTAACCAAGTCATTGGGAATGGTGCCAAAATTGACTTATAACAATTTCCCCCTAAAGCATGAAGTCAAAATAATAATAACAATATTTTGATTGAGATGCTTTACACTGTGATGGACTGGAGATGAAGTGGAGTGGCAACCTGCATCAATATTAAAATACATTACATCATGATATATCCTCTTGATCATAATTGTTGAGGGAAGGCATTCCCATGCTCAGCATATAAACTTTCTAATAAAATGTACATAATTCAAAAAGTCGTCTACATTGGAATGTTGCCCAATATAGACATGCCTACAGATATAGGCCCATGTTCATATGATGATTTGTATGTAAGGCCACCGTACATATGATGTGTACAACAATCCTGAAATCGCAACTCAAATGGCTGAAACTAGATCCGGGGTCTTCTTATCTCGTCCACTCGATCATTTAGGTACAAGTCTAGCTATGAAAATATATGATTTGTAGTTGAACATGGAAAGACATTATTTGATTACCAGCCAATGATGTGAGATGTTAACAAAAGAGAGAGAACCATAATTGATGTCCATGGCCCTCAAGGTACTGTAGTACATTTCATAAGGCGTGAATAGATGTTTTGATGTCGAACACGAAACAAAATATTTCGATCAAAAGTATAGAAGCGAGGATCTTGTCGATGCTGTAACAAGCCTCATGGTACTGGAATATAATGTTTCTAAGTGAACTTCCTAGATGATGATTTATCATCGAAAGGAAGCTGCCTTATTGCGAAATGGGAGTTACTTATTTCAGAGACAAATTTATGACTTGATATAGCAATGTTCATGGGTGATTGTAATTAGAATGAAGGTTTATGAGTATTGCAGAAGGATGAGTATTCATTGGATGACTTCTCTTGAAAATATCGGCGACACTGAGATGAGTTGGCAACATTGACCCAAAACTGAAGTGAAGGTATGATGAACCATAGTTATGAATGGACCGTCAAGAATATTACCCAACCCAAACAGTCACGATGGTGGAGTGAAGTGCCATGTTCAAGAGCGACCCGCTACCGTAAAACGTTATGTTCACTTTCCAAAATTTTCTTCAGTCATCTGTTGTTAGTATTAATATTAATTCCAAGCATACGAAAAAATACAACTTCAGTTGTGCATAACCAACAACCCTAACAGTAAATATGGCTGCTAATGTCTTTAGATCTGTAGTTACGTGATCAAGATAAATGCTACAAAAATCTAGATCTATGCATTAGAATACATTAAACAGTAGAAAAAACAAGATTTACTCCATGCATCCAATAGAAAATACAAGAATATGTTGAATGAATTTTTTATCAATGACACCTGGGAGGAAAACACAGGAGGGTGTTCCTAGTTCTCCTAAATGGGATGGGTTCTTGTAAGTCCTCAGCACTTCAGATCTAAAATTCCTCTCTCTTGATGGCATAGAAAACCCAGACAAAAATGGTATCAAAATATGACTATGATGGTGGATCAATAGTCAGAACAAAAGTATAGATACAGAGTGATCTTTAGGCAACAAAAGGTGGAAAATGAATGGGAAAACCCTTCTATTTATAACAAAATATTGAGTTAGTCTAGATATTGGTGCATAGTTAAAATATTATTAACCAAATCAAGATCCAACTTTTATGGAATATTTTATTATATTTGTTGGAGGGAAAAAGAATTTCACTTGGGTCAAATCTATTTATTTGTAAATAATAAATAAATAAATGATTTATTTATCATTTTAAGGATGTGGTTGAGTAATAATCAAATAAATAATGTTTTATTTAATTATTTAAGGGTGATTTAGTCATATTCAACAAAGAATATTTTTTTTTTCTAAGTTAGGGTAATCTATTAATTAAAGAGAAATAATGTACAACTGGCTGTGGCCATAGCAGAGCCTGCTGGGAGGCATATTAACAGACCAAGACTGAAAAAGGGCTGCCCTACGAGAGGGAAACCAGCCATGTGAACCAGAAACTAAAAAAATCCCACGCAGGGGATCGAACTGATAAGTTTTAGACTGGACACTGAACAAAATAGCAATGCATCTGCTTCCAGACTGTGACACAGAGCACATGACCATGACGCTAAACACAGATACAATGCTTAATGTCTGAGAATGAAAAAAAGCATGAAGAACTAGCAAGGCGACTATGCATACCCTCAGAGTGGGCAGAGAGCTGACAAAAAGACAGAGGGGGGGGACATAGCTACTCATCCGGCTCGATTTCTTCAATGTTGCATCCGAAGTCTTCCTGAATGCCATGTGCATGAACAGCTGGTGGAGGCGCAGCGTCTTGACCCAGAATGACCCCAGCGTCGACCTGCAAAGAAGTCCTGTTCTCAGAGGGTGAAACCTGTTGCTTCTCGTCCTTAATTGTGCAGTCGTCCTGAGCAAGCGAATCAAGCGGAGACTCCGGCTTCGGTACCTCCAGGAAGACGACCGAGATGGCGACGGAGACCCGGGGTTTGTCGAGGGCGCAGTCGAAGGAGAAGAGTGCCGTGTGAGATTGAGCTGGAAGAGCATCACCAGAAGGCGAGTCCAGACGTCGACCTGAGCGTAGCAGTCGCCCATGAAGGAGACGGGGCAAGCTGTCCGAAGTCGCAGAGGAGTTAGACGGAGAGGAAGTGGGGGAAGGCGAGTGCCTTCTGGTCGCCCGCGAGGAGCCTCGACGGGGCCGCATCCTCTGTCTGACTCTAGGCATGTTCGCTGCAGAAAGGGAACTAGAAAACCAGTGAGAATTGGTGGAATACCTTGCAGGAGACGAGCCATGAGTTTCAGTGGCAGAATCACAAGAGCCTGTAATGGAGATGTGGGAATTCTCTGCAAGCACCAGACAGCAGGTGTTGCAGCAGCGCAACCCAGTGCAGGTGCGAACAGAGGCCTTGTCCAGAGCAGGATTGCAGCTCGCTGACAGAGGCGAAGGGGCGGACGGCTCCATGATAAATAGAAAACCCAGACTGCAAACCAAGACTGCAAACCAAAACTGCATTGAATGACAAAGCATGGCGGTCGAATGCATAGCACGATAATAGCGTTTGAGGTGGCCTCGAGAACCAGGTGCAATGAAGAAGATCGACTCCATATCCGGGTCATAAAGAATAGGCTCCGGGAAATAAATGAAATCAGGTGGGCTTGAAGGTTATAAGCGGGTAGGCAGGTGGCCTCCCGTCCTTTCGCCCTGCGTCCTGTCAGTCCTCCCAATTCCCATAGCACCCGCATCCGGGGATATTCAACAAAGAATATTACTTAAATAAGGTTTAAATAATTATTCTTAGGAAATAATAAGATAAATAATGATTTATCTAATTAATTTCCCCGTTTTGGGTTTAAATATAACCAGGAATATTAATTAAATTGTTGTTTAACTAATTATTCCTTGAGGAGAATCAAACAAATGTAGATTTATTTAATATTTCCTCATGGGGTTTCCTATTTAGACCATAAACAACTTAATAAAGGTGGTTTACTAAGTTATTTTTCATAGTGAATGCAATTTTACTTAGGGTAAAATTGGTCTTCCATGGTGTACTTGGGTCCATATAATAAAAATAGGTTATATGACCCAAAAATGGTGTAATAGATTACCCCCCAGCGTGCGAGCGTTAGGAGCTAAGAATATGACCAAAGTACGTTGTAAGAACTCAATCACTAGACATCGAAGGGGAAGTCAAAGAGAGAGAAGTATAAGGTAGACCAAAGTGCTGAAAGAACTAGACCCCAAGGAGGTGATACTTACAAGTGCGACAAGTCTCTTTGATGAGTGAGTACCTGTGCTATAGGCGGCGGGGGAGGCATACCTATGCCTGCCGAGGCAAAGTACAAAAAATAAGGCATCCAGTAAACAAACGGACTAAACAATATAGTACATGCTGGCATAAACATAAGGCAAATAAACAACACGATAATGAATCTCACATATATATTGTGCCTGGGATAACAGCCAGGACTTGTACAATAATATCTTAGTATATGAGATATAAGTACAACCCAGATGCCCCTGAAAATAGTAAAGGGCTTTGAAAATTTGACTGATACATGCAAACAAAAAGGCATTGCCAGCGGCTGAGGCTGACATGATAAAATGTATGGAGCTACATCAAAGGCTGTAATGAAGACATCATCCGGGTATGTGGGGGGCTACCTGTAGGGCCAACCCCTCATGAGGGTTGTGACATCTCACACACACCTGGGAATCACCAATATCAGCTGTTGCATCACTTAACCATCAAGTATATGTATCTCGATCATGCTGAAAGGAGATGGAGCTGAGAAACAATCAAGTCAAAGGGAAATAAGTAGTCCCTTTGCCTGATCTGAGGCACCGAACAAGAGCAGAAGCTAGAACCAAGGTATACCACCCTCTAGACCTATTTTCTGGAATGAATGAGCCGATATCGACAGAAGGAGGTCTCCAATATGTGAGGTAATAAGGGATCCTGAAGTAAGGCATGAGAGAAAATAGTAGAGCGATTGACAGATTGACATCAATGATGATGATGAAATGGGGGGTACTAAGTAGTGAACATACGACTTCCCTTGTTAGAGCATAAAGGGCATGGATGACCTAGCAGTGACTGACACAATATCATGAGGGATAGGGATAGTGGGACTGAAGGCCATAATGTGTGACACGAGAGAGGGACCAAGCAAACACTGTTACCGATGAAATAGGTAACCTGACCTCAAAACGGGAACTCTAGCCCAAAAACTCTCAAAAAACATGAAAAAACACCCCCCAAAAAAAAAATGTGTCTTCCAGAACGCACTTGTTTTTTTTTGAAGGTCAAATTTCAACATTTTCTAAAATTATGCTAAAAACAAAATTGTTTGTTGAAAAAAAGATTGAAAAAACACCCCCAAAAAAAAAAGTGTGTCTTCCAGAACGCACTTCGTTTTTTTTTAAGGTCAAATTTCAACATTTTATAAAATTATGGTAAAAACAAAATTGTTTCTTGAAAAAAGGATTGAAAAAACACCCTCAAAACAAAACTAGTTGATGCTGGAATAACAAAAAAAAATATATGTCATACTTTTGGCATTTTTAAAAATAGAAGTAACATCTTTTAATTTTTAAAATTCAAACATTAAAAAAAAACCTAAAATTTAAGAAAAAAAATAAATTTAAAAAATAAAAACATTTAAAAGCTTAAAATTTAAAAATATATGAAGATAAAAAAAATAAAAATAAAAACAAAGTAAAAATTTTAATTCAATCATTAAAAAAAACATAAAATTTAAGGAAAAATATTTTAAAAAATAAACAAAAAAAAATTAAGATTAAAATTTAAAAAAATATAGAAATTAAAAAATAAAAATAAAAACAAAATAAAAATATTAAATTTAAAAAAAATAAACAAGTTAAAAAAGAAGGAAATTATAAAAAATAAAATACAGAAATTAAATTTAAAAAAGAAAAAGAAAATGCTTATTAAATTTAAAAAAAGAAAAAAAAAATTAAAACAAATAATTAAATTTAAGGAAATATATTAAATTTTAATAAATTTAAAAATTCAAAATTAAAAAAAAAAACACTATTCAAATTAAAAGGAAAAAAAAAGAAAAAATAATTAAAAATAAAAAATAAAAATAAAATACAATGAAAATATTAAATTTAAAACAATATATATTAAAAAACCAAATAAACTATAAAAAATAAATTAAATTTAAATTATAAAAAATAAAATATATATATATGAACTTAAATTAAAATAGATATATACATCAAATTTTATTAAATTAAAAAAAAAGGTTAATATTAAAATAACAAATTAAATTTAAAAACAAAATATTAAATTTTAATAAATAAATGAATAAACAAATAAATTTTGAAAGAAAAAATAAATTTTAAATATAAAAGAAAAAAAAAATATTGTTAAACGAAAAACTTTAAAAACTTTAAAAATCAATTAAAAATGGAAAATTGAAAAAAAAAAAATATATATATATATATATATTAAATAAATAAAAAAAAATTTAAAAATTAAGTTTCATTAAAAAAAAATCTAATTTTAAATACACAATTTTAATTGAAATAAAAAAATATAAAAATTTTATGTAATTAACAAAAAAAAATAATAAAAAAGTAAAACATTTAAAAAAAATATTAAATCCAAATAAATTAAAAATATATATATAAAATTTATTGAATTTTATAAAATTATATTAAAAAACTAAGTTAATAACAAAGAAAAATTATGAAATTTAAAAAAAAAAAATCAATTAAATAAAAAAATTTGGCAAAATTTAATAAAAAATTATTAACAAAAAAAAAAAACAATTTAAAACAAAAAAATAATAAAATTAAAAAAAATTAAAACAAAACCAAATTTATTTTAAATAATTAAAAAAAATTAATATTTTGAAATTTAAAAAAAAAATTAAAAAAAATTAATATTTTGAAATTTAAAAAAAATAAAAAATAAAAATAAAAATAAAATCAATTAAAAATCCGGGGGCCGCCCAAGCGGGCGGGCCGATTGATTTTTTTTTAATTTTTTTATTTTTAATTGATTTTTTTTTTAATTTTTTTTTATTTTTAATTGATTTTTTTTTTTTTTTTTAAATTTATTGATTTTTTTTTTTTAATTTCAAAAAATAATTTTTTTTTTCAAAAAATTAATTTTTTTTTAATTTAATATTTTTATTTAAAATAAAATTCTTTTTTTTTTTTTTAATTTTTAATATATATACATATCTAATTTTAATTTGATTTTATTTTTATTTTTTATTTTTTATTTAATTTTTTATATTTTTATTTTAATTTGATTTTTTTTTTTTAAATTTTTTTTTTCTTGTTCAGACTAATCCTAATTTTTTCCATTTTTTCTCCTCCCATGCCACCCACGGGTTTCGAACCGGTGACCTTACAAAACAGTGCACCCCATCACCGACTGTTCTACACCACGTGGGCTTTTTTTTTTTTTAAATTGAATTTCAAAAAATTTAAAATTATTTTTTTAATTCAATTTGTTTATTTTTTTTTATATTTAATATTATAGAATAATTATTTTTTTTAAATTTAAAATTTAAAATTTATTTATTAAATTTATTAAATTTTAATTTAATTTAATTGTTTTTCTTAATTTTTTCGTTTATTTAGTTTTTCATTTTTAAAATCTATAAATGGTTTCATTAAAAAAAAAAAAAACACTAAATTTATGTATATTTGTTTTTTAAATATTTGCACGTGGTTTTTTTCATTTTTTTTGTTTTTTAATGATAGGTTTTTTTTTTTTTGTAAATTTTTTTATTTTCTTTTTCTTTTTCAATTTTAATTTTTTTTTTTGTAAATTTTAAAATTTGTATTTTTTTCCTTATTATTATTATTTTTTTAATTTAAATTTTTAAATTTAATTTTTTTTTTAAAATTTTTTTTTCTAAATTTTAATTTTGTAATTTTAATTATTTTAAATTTTTTTTTTTAAATATATATATATATTTTTTAATATATTGTTTTTTTTAATAAGTTAGAAAAAAATGTTTCTGATTTTTTTTTTTTGGTCAATTTTTGTTTTTTTTCTTTAAATTATGTGTTTTTTTTCTTCAAATTTTGTCATTTCCTTTGATATAATTTTCAAATATTTTTGTTTTTTTTATTTATTTTTGTTTAAATTTTTTTATTTTTATGAGCTATTTTTGTTTTTTTTACATTTTTATTGGTTTTTTTATTGTTTTTATATATTTTTTTTTTATCTAAGTTTTGTGTTTTATTACCAACATGAAAATCACCACTCTAAAAAAAAAAGGTTGATGCAGCATCAATACGTTTCAAAATTAGCATGAAAATCACTGCTCTAAAAAAAAAAAAGGTTGATGCAGCATCAATACCTTTCAAAATTAGCATGAAAATCACTACTCTAAAAAAAAAGGGTTGATGCAGCATCAATACGTTTCAAAATTAGCATGAAAATCACTACTCTAAAAAAAAAAAAATTGATGTTGCATCAATACATTTCAAAATTAGCAAAATTAGCATGAAAATCACTAACATTTTAAAACAAATGTTCATACTTCATAAATAAAAATTTTAGAGTGTCAAAAATGTGCACCAAAAAAAAAATTTGGTGATTCTGCATCACCACTTTTCAAAATCGGGTGCTTTTTATGCTACCAAAAAAAAGTAGGTAACATTACGGTTACCTATTTCATCGGTAACATTGTTAGCAATGAAGGATGGATGACTATAGCAAGATGCAAAGGGACTCAGGATAGACTCCATGAATGCAATGATGACTTGTCTCGGATGCTTTAAAAAAGGGTGACTTGATGGTGCTGCACACAAAAAAGGTCCAATGGGGGCCATAAAAACATGAGTACAAGATGGTAACTCACGACGACAGTCGACACGAGTGTGGAAAAGTATGGAGGCAAAGTGGTGCCCCTAGTATGAGTGTTGCAAGTGAAGAAATTTGATTTTGAGGAGGGCTGAAGTGACGCTTCTTGGAAAAAATGTGTCGTGGTGAAGTATCAAATCACTAAAAACTAATAGATACCCATTTGAGGGCTCAGTGAGAGATTTCCAACGGTACAAAAGTTTTGGTAAATGGAGCTACAGTTTGGCCACAGCAGGCGAAAAACAAAACATGGGTTTCTCTTTTAATAAGGCATTTTCCTTCCAAATTCACTCATTTTCATGTGGAGCTGTGGTGAATGTAGAGAAGAGAGAAGGCCCTAAATCTTGCGGCGATCGTAGCAGACAAACCGACCATTGGAATCGAGATCCGTCAGCTGCAGGTAAGAGGCCTAATCCTACTCTTTATTTTCAGTGGATTGAAAGTTTATATTAGGTCCCCAGGGCTTAGGAACAGACCCCTGCTCCTCTTCATGGCTGGGTCGCACTTTTTGAGGCAAAATGTGAGACCTGGGTAGCAGGTTTTGAGCAAAAAACTGCGACCTATTCCAGGTTTGGGCCTGAAAAGTGTGACCTATCAGGGAGGGGTTTTTCTGTGTTTTTTTTTGGCTGAGTACTAGAATTTTATGATGAGATACAATATTTCCAACAATGTTACCGATGAAATAGGTAACCTCAATGTTACCTACTTTTTGAAATATCAAGAAAAACACCTGATTTTGAAAAGGTGGCGATCAGAATCAAGAAAAAAAAATTTGAGCATGTTTTTGGCACTTTAATTTTTTTTCATTTTGTTTTTTTTTTTTTAATAATTTTTTTTTTTTTTTAAGTGGTGTTTTTTATGTTAATTTTGAATAGTGGTGGTGTATCATCACCAATGTTTTTTTTATAGCATTGATTTTGACACTATAAAATTTTTAATGTCTTCTTCTTCTGTGAGATGTTTATTTTTAAGTGCATTTATGTACTTGTGTTTTAAAAATAAAAAGATATTTTTTTTTAAAATAAAAACTTGTAATGATATCTTTACTTTTTCACATACATAAAAGATGGAAAAAAGGTCAATATTCTAAAGTTTATATTTTCCACAAGTTTATGTATTGTTAAATAATTTTTCAATGCACATCAAAAAATTATCGCTAAAAAACCAATATTTTGAACCATATGACAAAAAAATACAATTTTTCAATATAAATACAATGCAAAAAATACACTTTTACAGAGTTTTGTTGAAAAAAACATGTTAAATAAACTAATTTTTTGGGAGAATTTTAACAAAAAAACTTAAGAAAACAACATTTTTATTGAATTTTATGTCAAAAAATAATAGCAATCACATGTTTTTTGCAAAAAAAAGGGGTTGTTCTCATAAAATATCAAAGTCTAAACATAACAAGTAAAGCTGATTAGTAGTTCTGAAAAATAAGCTTTGTTTGCAAGCATAACTTAAACATCATCAACAATATCAACTAATACATCTTCAACATCATCTAGAACAGCATTGATGGCTTCTTCCGCAGCATTTGCTTCTTCATTTTGATCATCGCCATCTTCTAATGAATCTTTCATGTCAGCAAATCTTCCAAAGTGTCCCTTTCCAATCATTCCATATAATGGTGGTTGAGGTTCCTTTGCTTTTTTTGCCACACGTGATTCATTAAAATCTCCTTTCCTCAAACCAACTTCTTGCTTCGCATCTGGAAGGAATTTAAGAGCGTCAATTCTTTGTTGAATAAATTTTCATTGAACTGGATCTTTCTCAATGGCAATGCAATTTCTTCCTTTTTATAGGCAACATGCTAGTGTTGTACCTAATCATCAAGCACAAAAAAAATAAGTAAGAAAATTGCTATGGAGACATAAAAAGTAAAAAAGACAATATTTAAATTTAAATTTGTATATTAAAACTTACCTGAATCTGAGAATAAATCCAAAACCCATTCTCCTTCATTTGAACATAGATCTATAAGATAGTTAATCAATGCTTGTGGTTTTTGATAAATGTTAACTATATCCCCTTTTGCATCTTTATCCTCATATGTTAGTTTTCTTACCACTGCATCATAAACCAATACTTGACTATGACTTTTCCCATCTACTTGATTCATAATAATATGCTTATAGCTATCCTCTTTTGTCCAACATTCAACATGGATGAACTCACAATCATTTATAATAGGTTGATCTTCGGAAGAAACAATATTTGACTTTTTCCTATTACATAACATAGTAAATGTTCAATTAAATTTTACATGAATAAATTTTTTTAGGAGGAATCAAACATACAATTTCAAAATCTTACCATGTAAATTGCATCCTTGAGTTTTCTTTACCCTTGAAGCTTGTTAATAACATTGCAAACTGTGTGTCTGAATGAAATGTCACAAATCGCCAAAGTGGTGATGTTGTCACTTCTTGAAAACCCGTAACCACTTTACTAAAAGCTTGATAAGTATATGGTTCTCTATCATATTCAATGTCTGGGAAATTGAAACCATGAGGAATATCTGCAATAAATAGGCCATATTCCCTTTTAGGTATTAGTGATGCAATGTCTTCACAGTCACCTTGTATTATTTGATATTGGACATTGTCGAGCCCATTCCAAATATAATGATTAAGAGTAGGATCTAGTTCAACATTCATAAGACGCTTCCTTCTCATGTTCTCCATCTTAATTTTTTCAATAAAGCTTTTGAAAGTATCTGGTACTCCATTTCCGTCCTTCTTCGACATCTTTAATGACATAAAAATATATATATAGATATGTATAAGTAATAAAATAAAAATAGTTAAAATATGAATAAAATAAATTTATAAATCAACATACCTTATTGAATGCAATATAAAACTCTTTTAGTGTTGATGTAAAACTTGCTTCTGGGTAGTTGCGTACAACATCATCCCAACTATCTTCATTCAACATTTTAACCACGTGTTCTTGTATTTTCATAAAAATTTTCTGACTGAATAAATCAAGTTAAAAACGTTAATATATTGACATGTATAACAAATTCTACCAACATCATTATGTTTTATTTAAAATAAAATTATAATGAAAGAAATAATTCAAGAAACTTACTTTTGAAATTCTGCACACATTTCTTCCATTGATAATTCACCTGACTTCACACGGGCTAATACTGATTTGACTAATTTATCATCCTTCACACCTTGCATTGTTCTTCAAGGTGTAATAGTCATATCCTCTGGAAGCTGCTTCATTTCAGGACCCCCCTTACTGTTGGTACATATTATGGGTTTACTCTTTCTAACTTTCTGATTTTTTATGGAAATATTCTCCCATCGATAAAAAATCTCATCAATCAAATCCCATACCTCCCCAGTTCTAAATGCCAACTGAAAAATGTTATATGTGCCTCTGAAGAGATTTGTATTCAATTTTCCATATTTTTCTTTTTTTTCATCAATTTGATAACCTGTTTCCATTAAACATTCCTTTCGAAATGCTACACTAACTTGTGTCTTATCCCCACGACATTTTTCTATGAATTCATTATGAATAAATCTGACCCTTTGGATGAAAGTCATTTTCATTCTGTACTCATTATCTACATTATGATCCCATGCCAATAACTTTGATTCCATTTCTGTTAAGCCAGCGTAAATGATGCATTTCACTGTTTGAAAAAGATAGTTATTGGGATATTCTGCAATCAATTGTCTTTTAGCCTCTATTGAATGGTTTCTTCCAATTACATAATATTTATAATCAAAACATTTTGCCTTGTCAAATGCTTGTTTGTTGGGAACCTGACATGGATCGACAAGAACCACATAATCCACCACATGTGCATATGGATTGAACCTGAACAATGTTTTCAGATTATGTACATGTAGGTGATGGGCCTTTCTAATTTGATATTGAGATTGCCCTTCATCTGAGCTATAAAATTGGTTAACATTAAGTTCAAATGTTTGGCCACCAAGAATTAATTTATTCTTCCTCAACTCTTGTCGAACAACATTTTGTTTTTTTTTAATAATGCCATCCTCTAACTCAGCACCTAGTGTTATGATTTCTCTGCTTCCGTAAGAGCTTTCAATTTGTTCTTCACTGCTGCTCACGACCTTTACAGGTTCACCAATATTTGATTTCCTAGTCTTATTGGATAACATATCAATTTCTTTATAAACAAGCTCTCCTTCATGAGGTACAAGAGAGAGATCTTTGGCAATTTTTCTTTTTGGTGTCTGATCTGTTTTCTTCTTTTGCACAATAGTTCTCATCTTCTTCTCACTAATTCTATCATAATTTTTTGTTTCATGTTCGACACCTTCAAAAGAAACATGTTTAAGTTTACTAGATTGACCCACCTTAGTGACACTTGGTTGATCCCCTCTTTGTATTGTTGCAGTGTCGCGAGCTATTGCTCTTTGCTTCAATCTCCTTTCCTCTGCTTTGTCTTTGTGGAAAGTTTTGATCACATCCATAACATTTGGCACCAACATATAAATACCATCAAACATGTTTGAAAGACTCGGAACAAAATCCTATGAAACAAAATAAAACATGTCAATGACCAATAATTTATAAAAAATTGAATCATCCTTACACTAATGCATAGAGGAAATTAAAATAAGCATACTTACAATGTTATTTGCAATGTTGTTTGCTATTTATTCAGAAAATTTTGAAGTTATTTCATCTGTGTCGTACTTGACGATTGATAGACGAAATCTAACCTTCTCACGTTTTTGAGCCTCCCTTACAAGAACATAAATAGTGTTTGTATTCGGGACCATACATATGTCTCGTACTCTGCCCATCACCTCATATTGCTCATTTAAGTCAATCATACCACAAATTAGATAGATGTGTATATCAACCTCCGTTTCACTGTCTTCAAGATACCATGATAAATCGGTTTTATCTATTTCCTTGGCATTCTTCCAATCAGAAACAACCTTTAATGAACCTGGTGCCCCACTTGCTTGACTTTTATTAGTGTGTGCAACAATATCCTTATTGCGTCCAATAGTGTCCATAGTGCGTTCAGCTGCAACTTTAGATTTGGGAGTTGTATCCATAGTGCGTCGAGCTGCTGCTGTAGATTTGGGAGCTGCTGCCGTAGATTTGGGAGCTGCTGCCCTAGGTGCAGAAACATTCACAGAAATCTTTTTTGATGCCATTTTCCTGATAAATATATATATATATATATATATATATATATATTAGTTAATGGAAAAATATTGCGAATAAAATAAATTTAATAAACAAAATGTATTTCTAAAACTAAATAGTTTGAAATTAAAGCAGTAAAATTAAACTTAAAAAATAAACTAGTATTTTTAAACTTTAGTTTGTGTTTAATATTTAAAAAAAACAAAAAAGTTATTAACTATTTATAACAAATATTATAATGTTATATAATTTTTTATTTTTTTAATTGTATTGTTATATATATATTTTTAATTAATTTATATTGTTATATTAAAACAAATGTTTTTTTTTTAATTTATTATATTGTATTTTTTTTTGATATATATATATATATATTTGTTATATTTTGAAATTTTTAACAATTATTATTTAATAATGTTTTTATTATATTATATAACAGTTTTTTTTTTATATTTATATATAACAATGTTTCTATGATTGTTTTATTAAAACAAATTATTTAAAAAAAAAAAATTTAAGAACAAAATAAAATTAAAAAAAATCAAAATTATAAAATGTTTTCTTAAAACAAATTATTAAAAAAAACAAAAAAATTAAAAATCAAAATTATTAAAAAAAAAAACAAAATTAAAAACAAAATTGTTAACACAAATTAAAAATTTTAAAAATTTAAAAAAAAATAAAAAAAAAACAATTAAAAAAACAAAATTACAGAATTAAAAAAATAAATAAAAATAAAAAATAAAAAACATTATAATTGTTTGCCGGGTCGGCCGGGCGGCGCCACGAGGGCGGCCCAGACAGCCTCCCGGCGCCCCCCCATGGCCGAGGGCCGATTCTGGGAATCGGCCCTCGGCCAAGGCGGGGGCTGGGAGGAGACTGGGCCGCGCCCGTGGCGCCGGCCGGCCGGCCGGCACCATAAAAATAAAAAATTTAATGTTTTTTTTTAAATTTTTTTTATTTATTTTTTTAATTCTACAATTTAAAAAAAAATATTACTAATAAAAAAAAAAAAAAAAAAAAATTTAGTAAATCAAAATAATGTTTGATTTTTAAAGAACATATAATTAAAAAAAAAAACAATATAATAAATTATAAAAAAGAAACATTTGTTTTAATATATATATATATATATATATATATATATATCGCAATACAATATATATATATATATATATAACAAAACAATAAAGAAAAAAAAATTAAAGATTTAAAATTAAAAAAATAAAACAAAGATCTAAAATTAAAAAAATAAAATAAAATATAAAATAAAAAAATTCTCAAATAAAAAAAAATTTAAATAACGAAATCACTGATATATTTATGATAAAAAAAATACAAATAAAAAATGTTATAATATTACTTTTTTTTTATGTGCATGGTCGTTTTATGGATTTTTATGTGTAAATGAACCTATAAGTCTTAAAAAAGAAAAAAAATCTAAATTTTTGTTCTTAAAACCCTAAAAAATTCAGTTTTTTTTGCATTTTCTTCACTAAAAAAATATAAAAAAATCAAGGTTTTTGAACCTAAAAACCTTTAAAAAGTAGTTTTTGAACACAAAAAAACTATAGAAAAATAGATTTTTCCCAAAATCATCTCTAAATTGACAGAATAGAAGGAAAACTAACCTTTGAAATGCAAGAAGCTGCTGTCACCAATGCCAACACAACGCCTCCACACAATTACGAATAGCAACACAATGCCTCCAATGCCAATGCAATGCCTTCACGAAATTACCAATGCCAATGCAACACCTCCACAAAATTACCAATAGTGAGACAAAGCTTCCAATGCTAATGCAATGCCTCCACGAAGTTACCAATGCCAACGCAACACCTCCAAAAATTTTCTCCAACAAATACCAGAAAACTTGATGTGATGTGATGAATAGAAAGAATCATTCCTTTTAAATATCGTATATTGTCTGATTGATTTACTGTTTAATGAATGTGGGATTAAAATTTCAAATTTAAAATATTTACATTTAATTTATTATAGTTCATACTATAGCTAAAATACTTATTATTTGCATGTAGTTATCATAATTAATATTTTATTTAATATTTACATGTACTGAATGTTGAATAATATTTACATTTAATTTATTATAGTTCATACTATAGTTAAAATACTTATTATTTGCATGTAGTTATCATAATTAATACTTTATTTAATATTTACATGTATTGAATGTTGAATAATTCAAATATAATCTCAGATTAAAAATTAAAATATGAAATACTTACATGTAGTTAATTATATTTAATATTATATATAAAATAGTTAATATTTGTATTTAGTTATCATAGTTAATATTTATATATAATCAATGTTTAAAATCATGGGATTAAATTTTAAAATCTAAAATATGTACATGTAGTTAATTATAGTTTAAATAGTTAATATTTACATCATGTTATTTTTGTAAATATTTACATGTAGTCATTACAGTTAAAATAGTTAAAGATTTTCGCGAATTTTTTTGGAGGGAATTTTTGGAGGGAAATTTTTTCGCGAATTTTTTGGAGGGAAAATTTGGAGGGAAATTTTCAGTCTTTAAGCTATATATTGTAAGTGGGAGAGGAATTTGTATCATTCAAACTATTCTTGTTGGAAGCCATGGTTTCTTCTGATAACGAAGTTTTTCTTTCTAGAACATCAACATCTTCGTCACGCAACAACTCTATTCAGAGTGATGAATATAACGAGAGTTCATTCACCATGAATAGAGAGTCAAAAAATCGAGCGCCAGTTATACCACTTACTCTTAATCCTAAGGATTATGAAAGCAACAATGATGAAGGGCATGATGAAGAAATTGCAGAGTTAAAAGTTTCACTTCGTCCTAATCCCAAGGATTATGAGGACACCATTGATGAAGAGGGAGATGAAGAATATCCACTTCAGCTTAATCCTAAGGATTATATGAGAACAACAAATGAAAAGGGGAATGAAGAATCTGTAGAGTCAAAATATCCACTCTGTCCTAATCCTGAGGAGTATGCCAGCAGCAGTGATGAAAAGGGGGATGTAAAATTTCCAGAGTCAAAATATCAAATTCATCCTAATCGTAAGGATTATGCGAGCACCACTGATGAAGAGGGGAATGATAATGTTTCAGAGTCAAAACATCCACTTCGTCCCAATCCTAAGGATTATGCCAGCACCACTGATGAAGAGGGAAATGAAAAATTTACAGCGTCAAAATTTCCACTTCGTCCTAATCCTAAGGATTATGCAAGCACCACAGACGAAGAGGGGGACGAAAAAATTCCAGAGTTAGAATTTCCACTTCGTCTTAATCCTAAGGATTATGTCAGCACCACAGATGAAGAGGGGAATGAAGAATTTGCAAAGTCAAAATATGCACTTCGTCCTAATCCTAAGGATTATGTCAGCACCACTGAGGAAGAGGGGAATGAAGAATTTGCAGCGTCAAAATATCCACTTCGTCCTAATCCTAAGGATTATGCCAGCACCACTGATGAAGACTGGGATGAATTTCCAAAGCTAAAATTTTCACTTCATCCTAATCATAACGATTATAATTTAACCACTGATGAAGGGGGGGATGAAGAATTTCCAATAAATATAGATTCAAGGCATTCACTTATTCCCAATCCTAAGGACTATGAGAGCTTTAGTGAGGAAGGGGAGGGGCAGGGTGAAGAAATTCTAGTGAATACAAATTCAAAGCTTCCACTTATGCCTAATCCCAAGGATTATGAGAGCGCCACTGAGGAAGGGGAGGATGAAGAGCTTCTTGCAAATGATAATTTTAAAGACACATATATGAATATTGCATTTTCTCCAAGTGACCATTTCAAAGACATTCATGGTGATGAAGAATTGAATCCTCCCAGGGAAGAATTTGAAAGCATGGGTCAAGATGGTGAAGAATTTCTTTTGAGTCAGGGTTACAAAAGTGTCGATGATTCTTGTGAAATGTTTTCTTCAATTGATGATGGTAAAGAAAATTTTCCACGCAATGATGTTGATGAATTTCTTAACTATGTTGAGGATGATGATAGTGGGGATAATATTCCTTCTAATGGTGATGAAACTACTTTTACAAAGGATGATGGAATGATGAAGCCGTTGCAAGAAAATATTGCAACTAGGAGTAGGAGTAGACCTTTTCATATCAATCCAAAGCATTCCAGTTATACAAGGGCGAGGACAAAATATCTCACGACAAAAAGTTCTGTCGTTCATTTGATTTCAAGTGCATGTTTTCGAAGGGATTGCTTGAAAAATATGGATTTCAACTTTGCTTTGCAGAAAAGGAAAACATATGTCAATGAATAAAAGCATGAAAAATTCATATTTAGTGGGTTGCATGCAATCTACACTAGCAGGTTATGATTATCATATTGGGAGTGTATTGCTTTGCAGAAAGACGTTCAAAATGTTGTATTCAATTGGTAATTGTTGTTTGTCAAGAATCCAGGATAGATTGGAAAAGGATCCCACATATTATTCAGAAGCACGTCATAAACGGGAGGTGGGGCCGTTTGCAAATACTGATAAGACATGGATGAAAGAATTCTTTTCAAATCATGGAGAGTGTATGCCAAATAAAGACACAATACATATTCCAGATAATTTATCGAGACGAGAAATATTCATGTTATACAAAGATTATGCAGAAGCTGTTGAAGGAATTGGTAATTTTATTACATATTCTTATTTTACAAGGATATGGAAAATTGAATTCAACAATGTTCGTATTCCTAAGAAGACAAGGATGGGGATTTGCAGCACATGTGGTTCTCTTAAAGAAAAAAGAGATAAATGTCAAGGGGCAGAAAGAGGTATGTGTTCAAAACATTGTTTTTTAAAATTTGATACTTATCAACTATGAAAATATATTTATTCATATGTTTCTTTTATTTTATGTACAGATTCCATTGTCAAAGAACTTCAAGACCATCGCAATCAACAAACAAGTGAAAGACAAAAGTTGTATAAACATTGAAAGAAGTGTTATGATCATCAAAATAAATATCTGGGATTGATAATTGATGGTATGGACCAAAAGAAAACACTTCTTCCACATTTTGTCCGCACGCCAAAAAAATTATAGGAGGAAAATTTCATTCAGTTTCACTTGGTTGGTTGTATGGTATTTAATGAGAAGATGTTTCCAAGAGTTTTCTTCACAACTCCAAATATTCACAATGATGCAAATCTGACCATAACTATAATCCATGATGTGGTTACTCATTGGTCCGGGATTCTTCCTGAAGTTTTGTATTTACAATTAGACAACACAAGTCGTGAGAACAAAAATCAAGTTCTTTTTGGGTATCTAAACATGCTCGTTGAATTGGGGATTTTTAAAAAGATAAAGGTTGGTTTCCTTCTTGTTGGGAATACTCATGATCATATTGATCAAATGTTCAGTCGTTTTTCAGTAACATTGAGGAGGAAAGGTGTTGGGAGCCTGCCATCATTAATTGAATGTATTAAGAAATCGTACATTCCAGAGCTTGTTTTTCATGTGTTGGAAGAAACTATTGACATGTGAAGGTTTATTTTTGGATCACATGGTGAGGAGAAATGCATTGAAAAACTTAACGGCATTAGCTTCCAGCATCAATTTCGTATCAAAAAAATTGATGGGATAACACTTATATGGGGCAAGAAGTATTCAACTATTGAAGAATGGGGACCATCATCAGGTTTAGCATTTTTGAAGTTCATTCCAGAGCGTCCAATGTTTTCATCAAAGATATTGTTATTATAGTCAGTTTCCGAACTCCATAATGCATGAAGGCAGAAGAGAGAGATAAATTATTTTGAATGTCTAGAGGAAATTAAAAGATGTATTAGAGATACATATGAATACTTCGATGTTGCTGATTCAGTTTGGTGGGAGTAATTTTTCAGTAATCAAATTGATATGATTTCAAGATCAGTAAATGAGGATACGCTTTTTAAGACTCCTTTTTTTTGGCCACAAAATATGCCAAATGAACATGAACATCAAGAAACACACAATGTTCAACAACAACAGCCTCAAGCTATTATTAATTTCCCACAGGTAGAGGAAAGATAAATCTATATTGGTTCTAGAAGATCACGTGCACAACATGAAGCCATGGAAGACCTTTACAGGGGTTCTATGCAGGATCTTAAGGAGGGATGCATGATAGCAGTGTTAGCAGATGAAGATCCACTTGGCTATCCATTCTGGATTGCCAAGGTTATAAAGGTCATTGATGAAAATGAAGAGATTACAACTGTTGATGTACATTGGTATGCCACAAGTACCCACCCTTTCAATGGTGTGTACAAGCCAGAGATGGCAGTGGAAAAAAGAATTGGCAGAAAGAGAAAAAGAAAGGGCACAAATATAAATCGTCGCCGCATAGATGTCTTAAAATTGGAGGATGTTGACATACTTGTGTATGACTTCAATTTGACAAAGAGAGGAACTCTTCGGTTGCAGACCATAAATATTTTGAAGAAATTGCTACTAGAACAATTACTGTTGAAATGGGACTCTGCAGAATGTAGATGTAGATCTACAAGACTTTTGAACTCTGAAATGGTGGGCATGGATGTTGACTCAGATGGAGCACTAGTTGATGAAAGAGAAGAATACAGATCATCTTCATCTGCATCGAGCCATTCATCTAAAGATGTACATTATGATGGTGTGCCAGAACCTATGGCTGATTTTGAATAACTATCTAAGACACTTTTATGTAATTGATGTTTGCATGGTAACTTGAAATAAAACTTTTGACTTCCATCTCATTTTTCATGAAGTTCTGAGACATTTCTATGTTTGTTGGATTATACGTTTTAATTATGAAGAATTCATTTCTTTAGAATATCGAAAATGTAACAATGAATTACAAAAATAATTTATGTTATATTCAATGTACCAATGTTGATATTTTAATTATAAGTAAAATAGAAAATAGAAACTAATGTTGAATTTTTAGATTATGTAGTGATATTACCATGATATTATGTATTGTTACCATTTGGTATAAGATACTTTTAAAAGTTTTAATAATTATATGCGTCATTGAAACATAACACTTTGTTTTGATGCTTGATTTTTAGGTTTTGGTTGAAATTATATTTAAATTTGTCTTATGCTAAGATTTAAAAAAAGATAATTTTTTATTCTTTAAAATTAAAATTACTCTTGTTTCTGTGCAATGATAATTTTTTCATTTACTTGTTAATTTTTTTAAATTGTTAAGTCTTATATTTTCTCCATAATTTCATTGTTCAAGTATGTTGAACACTTAAGATTGAAAAACTTTAGATTTACCTTTATCTTTAAGGTTATGGTTGAAAATAATTACAAATTTGGGGTTGTTTAAAGTCAAGATATTTTATGTTTAACAACATGGATGAAAATTGTTCAAAATTATAAGCCCTTCATACATGTATTTGTTTATCTTTAACATCATCTATCAAAAATGTTAGAAATTTACGATTTTAAAAAATGTCCTAATATGTTGTCTTTAATTCCATTGTTACAAGTGTCAAAATTATGACACAATTTTTTTTTTTGTTATTCCAGCATCAACTGGTTTTGTTTTGAGGGTGTTTTTTCAATTCTTTTTTCAACAAACAATTTTGTTTTTAGCATAATTTTAGAAAATGTTGAAATTTGACCTTAAAAAAAAAACAAGTGTGTTCTGGAAGACACACTTTTTTTGGGGGGGCTGTTTTTTCAATCCTTTTTTCAACAAACAATTTTGTTTATAGCATAATTTTAGAAAATGTTGAAATTTGACCTTCGAAAAAAAACAAGTACGTTCTGGAAGACACATTTTTTTTTTGGGGGGTGTTTTTTCATGTTTTTTGAGAGTTTTTGGGCTAGAGTTCCCGTTTTGAGGTCAGGTTACCTATTTCATCGGTAACAGTGTTTTCCTATCTGTACTGACAAATATGATGGTTTTTTGCAGATATGGTAGAATTACAGATCAAATGGAGAGAGAGATACATGGGCTCATTACGATCAGAGATCCGAGAGGATCAAGGTGTCCGAAGTGCACTGGCCAGGTTTGGGGTTCTTAAGTTTGTGGAGAACCCTTTGATGAGAGCTCGAGAGCCCTTATTGGCCTGGATTTTTAGCTATTGGGGCCCAGACCATGAGGTCTTTATAGTGCAGGGGCACCGGTTCGAGTTGATGGTCCAGGATATATATTTCCTGAATGATCTCCCACCACTTGGGATGGTAGGGAATACTCAGCTAGTATTACCGTGGGGGAAGAATATAATTGAGTTTGTAGACTGCCATTTTCGACTAGGTCTCCAAGTCAAGGGGACTCGGATACCCATCCAAGATTTGGAGAGGTTAGAGACCCGTGATGTGGCCATAGCAATGCTATAGATCCTGGGCAACCAAGCACTCCATCACATCACTAGAGGGCAGATGATGATTATGGAGAGTGTTTTGAGTGCAACCTACTATGGGTGGGCCTAGATGATGCTCTCGTCTTTGAAACGACAGTTGTCACTATGCAAGAGACAAGTGAACCATCACTGTGCATATGGTACAGTTTTGTGCTTGTTCTTCTTTGAGAAGATCCCACCCCTTCGACCTTGCATACATCTCCAAGATGGGGGCCCGAGAGAGCCTAAGATGCACCAGTGGGGGCAACTACTGTGCAGAGGAAGAGGTGGGGTGGTTGGACGGGTGTTTCGATCCGAGTTCTTTGTTCATTGGGATCAGATGCCACTGTATATATAAGACTATCCTTATAGTGGGTTGAGTTATTATGGGGACCCGGATTTGCCACTGCCACCTGGTCGAATATGGGGGCCCAATGGTAAGCAACAAATTGATAATATTTTATGTGCATTTAAAGGTCTATAATATTGTATGTGGTAATGATTCTTTCACTTTTGGTATGAAGATATAACATTGGTAAAATCGACTAGATATATGGGACAACCTGTAGTATCGGGGACGGTAGGACCTAGTGGAGCGAGGGTGCAGCAAAATGAGGATGCAGCAGCCTTCCTGGAGGACATCTGTCATAGATGTGAGAGGCTTCTAACCGGTGTTTCAGAGCGTGGCTGGTAGGACTTAGATGATGAGTACATAGAGCCATGTATTGGTCTACCCTCTGAGTGGCTATGGGTCATGCGGCGCATGGCGATGGCCGGATAGGGTATGCATGATCTACGAGCTATGGGAGCAGAGCTGTTGGCTAAGGATCCCCCAGATAGTGATTAGTGTGTAGGGGTAGGTGGTACCCTCAGTTTTGAGTTTTGTAACATGCTATGGGCATGTCATATGTATCAGAGTGGATGGAATCTAAAAAAATTTATACGACACATATTATGGATATGCATCGTTTTGATATTTTTATGCTATTGTCTTGTGTTAAATGTGTGTGCTAAATGCCAATCTAGAATATGGTTTGCAATGCTATCTACATAGTGATTTTATGCTCTAGGTACATGACTGAATGTAATGATTTCAACTTCACGCATCAAAAGCTTCACTCATAAATATCTTCTAAAAAGGATAGGATTATGCACATGATAGACACCATTAAATTGCATGAAAAGAAGTAGGGAATCTAAACAAAATCAAAGGTGAAGGATGCGATGTGAAAGGGCATCGGCTAATAAACCTCGTAGTGTATCATATTCGGCCTGGTTATTGGTATCATTACCAATGCATACCCCGTTCGAGAGAACAAGGGAGTACAAGGGGGTAAAAATGGCACAACCTTCCGAGGCTATATTCTTGGAGTAGCGACTTGCACCATTAGCAAAACCGATACAAGGTGTGGACAATAAATGGGAGGATGATGAAAATGGCTGGCAACCTGACCGTAAAGTATAAATCGAACGCACTCCACGGGAGGGAGTGATCCGGGTAAGATGTCTACTACTCACACGCCAACGTTGAGGTGGAGTGTGGGAGGTACCGAAGGTTTAGATTGTGCTGAGATTACAAAAGTTGCCAAAGCCATGGGTGGTGCTATCCCATTTATAGGCAGGAAATATGAAGTCAGGAGTGGACATGGCTTCCATGATTTCATCATCGCAATAGAATATGGAGTGACTGGAGGAAAGGAGAGCACATGACACGAAAAAGCTACCTGACTCATCATCATGAGAAGAAAGGTTCACATGTGCATCATCACGGGGGATGACAGAGGAACAAGATGATAAGGGATCTACTGATGTTGAGCCTAGGGTGATCGTTGAAGGGAGGTTAAGTGAAACAACAGGGGAAGATTCGGAGGGAGCTTACACCTAGAGTCTCATGGATGATGAAAGGTAGAGGATGGTGGCAATAGGTTCCTTCATCTCGACATCAGGAGGGGTAATATCAATGGGAGCAAGTAAATCCTCAGTCTAGCCTGCAGCATACTGCACAAGAACGGGAGAAGTGGATTGGTTTTTTTCAATCTTGTACTGTCGAACTACCTCCAACGAGGTGTGGTAATGCGTAAGGTGGGGACAATGGTGAGAATAATGGGCATGGAGATCAAAAAATGCACAAGGTTGGTTAGTGTGAATAGTTTTAGGATTCTTGGCTACAGTTGAGGAAGAAACAGAGGCTTGAGGGACTGTAGACTCAGGGAATGCAACTTTAACCATGGGCTTGATACGGGGCAGCTCAAGATAGTTATGGGTGGCATGGCTGACGACATCACACAAAGCACAGGGCTTTGTGGGTGGGGGAGGTGCAGGCTCTTTCGGAGCAGCCTTGTCCTTGGAGGCCCTCTTGTGAGCTTTTCCCTTCTTACTTGAAGCGATCGCAATAGGAGGTGGTTCCTTTTGAGGTGGTTGAGGCACTGTCGTAGCAGGAGAATTCATGGGGATCGGTTGAATTGGAGTCAAAGAAAGATAAGGTTTGGGTTGACCTAGCGGGGTAGCGACTGGAGGATCAAGGTACCAAACGAGAATCCCAAGAGTCAAGTTAGGAAGAGAGAGGGTGGCCATGACAAGTGTCCTATAGACTCCTGGTGAGGGAGCTAGGAACGATATTTGACTGGAGTGGTAATGGCCAAGCGGGACGACTCCTAAATGGTTAAGACCTGGAGGAACCGTTCCAGGAGGGTAAGGAGGCTCATGAGTACTAGTTGAAGGGCCAAGAGGAGGAGGTCCAGAAGGTTGAATCGAAGGGCTAGGAGCAAGCTGCAGAGGGCAAGGAGGCTACTGAATAGATGAGGTGGGCTGCTTGAGGGCAGCCTGAGAAGATTGCATCATGCAAACATTCGATGAGATGGGATCAGAGACAAGAAGAGGAAGACCAGGGAAAGTACCAAGCAATGAGGAATAGTTTTAGACTCTGGGTGAAACACTGGTCAAAGGATCAACGGTTTTTTTTTGGCCACCGAAGAGATAGTGGACTCAGGGGAGGTCTGAGAGTTCGATTCGTAAGATGTCAACTGGTCAATGGTGGCTATCTTTTTGTTATGAGGGAAGGAAATCTTGCGTTGGACCATGGAAGGGATGGCAGACTTTGCATAAGTGTAGCTATGACCCAATAGAATGTTGTAATCTAAGGGGGCATCTATGACTTCTACGTCAACGCAAATAGTCTTGCCCACAAGAGTAATAAGACAATTGAAAAATAAGCTAATGGGTTGGGAGGCATGGCCATCCCACGCTCAAAGAGTGATCATGGAAGGAGCCAATTCAGGTGATCCAAGTTGCTTCCAAACCAAAGCAGACATCACATAGGTGGATGCCCCCTCATCAATAATGCACTAGGAAATGTTGGCGTTCTGGATCTTGACTAGGATTTGGAAAGCAATGGAAGCAAGAAGAGGAGTATGTTCTAACCGGTCAACATCGAAGATAATCAATCGATCGTCGGAAGAATCTACAATGCCCATGGCAGACAGTATAGCTTTTCTTTGTGAAGGGAACGACTAGAGAAGTTCCAGCATTGAAATAGCAGCAAGGGATTGTGCTAAATCATCTACTATGCTATACGAATGGGTAGCTTTGCAAAAAGCAGCATTTCAGCATAGTGGTCCCTTGTGGATCTTGGTATGAACCTCCGCCCTAGGCTGAGGGACCTGCAAGGGACCATTAGGTGTCGAAATAGGCTCTGTAGAGACCAAAGGAGGAGGCTCGGGGACAGACATAGCGATAGGCTTGTTGTACTAACGGGACTGAGTCTGAAGATTGATGTCTACGGTTAAAGGTTGATCAGAGTTCATCATGAGAGTCTGGTAATTGGAGGTACTAGATGGAAGAGGTTGAGTGGCCACCTGACCTTCAGGTGGTTGGGTACCTACAAATCCTTACTGAGGGAAACGATCAATAAGCACAGCTGGTTGACTAGGTGCAGGACTGGGAGGAATGGAAGGGATGACTTGTTGTCCTCTCAAAGTTGCTTGAGACTCCCATAGCTACCACATTTGTGGAGAAAGAGGAAAATCATGCGTGTAATGACCATAAACAACACAACAATAATAGTGCTTTTTTGTGCAAACATTCCTGTCGTGCTTGGGCTGAGTACCCTGTTGCTAGTTTGTGGTATTAGGAGCATTACCTTGATTAGGTATAGAATTTTGAGTGCCTTTCCTCTTCTTTTTTGAGGGAGGAGGATTAGTCATTCCCTTCTGTGCATACACCTACCCCTAAGGGGGTGGTAATTTTTGTTGTGGGGGTTGAGAAGGCAAGGGAGGAGGAGGTGCTAATGTTGGAGGAGATGATGCGTCGGGATGTGGATACTGATAATAACGAGGTGGGGTGACAATGTAGTAAACAGGAGGTTGGGAAAAAAGAGGAGGGATGTCATATCCTGGATACGTGCTACCGGGAGAGGGGAAAGTGTAGGAGGTGTTGGCCACCCCCCAAGGAAAACCATAGCCCATGGGAGGTTGAGCATACAGATTAGAGAAATCTCAAACGATACTGTTGACGGCGTGAGATGCCCCCGGTGCATTGGCACCATTGGCTCTGGGAAGATCAAGTAGAACAGTATAGACATAACCTGACTGAGCGTAGATTAGGTCATATTTTAATGCAATTTGGAGAGCGGCTTCTTCGGTTTGAGGAAAATGCGATGTGACATCTTTTCTGATAGGTCGTAAAAAATATCTAAGGAACTATTCCATGTAGACACGGTCTTCGAAGGTAGGAGCTTGACATAGGCTCTTTCTTCTTCGCCATTCCTGCACATGGTCAGATAGGTGGGTTGCAGATGATTGACGGAAAGAAGCCAAGAGTTCGGTACCAGTGTCATAAGGAAGGGGAAGCTGGAAGTAAGATAGAAAATCTCGGGCAAGAGTCGCAAAGGTGGTATGGGAGCAAGGGGCCTGATCAACATACCACTTAAAAGCTTCACCTAGAAGCATTCGTTGGAACAACCAAAGATGGACAAAGTCATCGATAATGGAGTTAGACAAACACCACATGTGGAAAGATCGAACATGATTTGAAGGATATTCTCCAGCAAGGCATTCAAACTTTGGGATGTTGGAAGGGATATTTGTCGGCATGGCAGGCCAACTAGCATCATGGTGTATAGGGTCATTTATCAACTGGTCAAAATCGGGGAGGCTGAGGCCTGCCATGAAGGGGAGAAAGGGCGCAGCCAAGGTAGTGTCTGTTGCGGTCCCACTAGTGGTATTCCCAGCATGAGGGTCGGGGTTACCACCAGCATTAGGTCCTGCACCAGACATGGTGAACGTGTCAAGGGGATAACCGAAGGTGGAACAAGAAGGATAACCCAAAGGACCAAAATAAGAGTAGGTGTGCAGACTCGGTGGAGGATTAACTTGAATCCTACACGGAGGAGTAAGTGTTGCTACTGGAAACTGAGGATGAAGGCTAAGAAGTCTCTAGGATAAATTCCTTGGTGGCGCAATGATGACGACACAAACACGACATAAAGAAAAAAGACATTGACAAGGGCAGGGAGGTGTAGGATCAACTGATTACAATGTCAAAACAAGAGCAGAGAGGTGCATGATCAATTGATTTCAATGTCTTAGTGTCTTTTCTTGGCGGTGTTAACCAATCCCTTTTTCGCTTATGGTGTGTGAGTGAAGCATGTAAATTTTAATTTTTAAACCTAGAAGTCTGTAGAGAAAAAAAAAAAAGTGTGGTGTATCGCTGCAACTAAACATGCAAATGACAGTATATAAGCCTGCAAAAATAGAAAATAAACAGCTAATAATGCAATAATATAAATCCAAGGAGGCGGGCCTCTCAACAAATAGTCTATAAGTGAGTAAAAACCTAATCAAAACACACTAAACAAGCCAATAGATATAAGGTCAGGAGGGACAAGGATTTAAAGGACAAAATCTGCTGGAAAGTGGTGTAGAAACAATAAATCAGAGGAAACATTGCTGTAAAAAGGGGTGGTGATAGGCTATCTCCAGGAGGGAAATAGAGTGAACCCTAGAGGAAAACCAAAACAAAGCTAAATGAGATGATTTGAATGGATAACAAGCCGATCTGAAGCGCATATGAAGGTGAGGTATCAAATCTGAAAAATGGTTGAAGACTGAAATTTCAGACAACCTGCAACAAAAAAAATCTTCCACAAGAAGTGGAGGGTACTGAAGCCCTAGGGGGCTAGGTTCCCACTTAGGTGAGCAAAACAGAACAAGTACAGGTCCAAAATGGGTGGAGACGGAGGTCAAACAACGCTAAAAAAAGGCTCAGAAAAACCCATAAAACTTTCAGAAAAATCCCTGCAAAAAATCCAGGTCACAGTTTCTGACTTGTTTTCAGTAGAGGTCACAGTTTTTGCACTGATTCCTGCTTCTTGAAGGTCCAGGTCACTTTTTTTGGGCCAAAAAGTGATACCTGAACTTCCGGCACTCTCGGCGGTAGATTTTAGAAAAAATTGTCATCTCAGCTACGACTGATGTCTATCACCTGCATAATAGGTCTGAAAACACACAAAAGTTAGAATTTTTATCATTTTAGGGTTTTATAGGTTAAAAAAATCATCAAGAAAAGAAAAAACAAGGGGCTGAAGATAAATCCTAGGGTTTCAAGTAGCTGGATATGCAAGGATCATAAAAATGAAAGCAGTCATAATCGTAAACCCGTGTGGAGTCGCCAATTGTTAGTATGAATCTTAATTCCAAGAGTACAAAAAAGGACCACTTTAGTTGTGCATAACCAATAGCCCTAACAGAAAATATGGCTGCCAATATCTTCAGATCTATAGTTAGGTGATCAAGATAAATGTTGCAAAAATCTAGATATATGCATTAGAAGACATTAAACAGTAGAAAAACCAAGATTTACTCCATGCATCCAATAGACAAGACAAGAATATGTTGAATGAATTTTGTATTAATGGCACCTGGGAGGAAAACACATGAGGGTGTTCCCAATTCTCCTCAATGGGATGGGTTCTTGTAAGTCCTCAGCATTTCAGATCTAAAATTCCGCTCTCTTGATGGTGTAGAAAACCTAGACAAAAATGGTAGGAAAATATGACTATGATGGTGGATCAATAGTCAGACCAAAAGTATAGATCTAGAGTGATATTTAGGCAACAAAAGGTGGTAAATGAATGGGAAAACCCTTATATTTATAACAAAATATTGAGTTAGTCTTGATATTGGTGCATAATTAAAATATTATCAACCGAATCAAGATCCAACTTTTATGGAATATTATATTATATTTGTTGGAGGGAAAAGGAATTTGACTTGGGTCAAATCCCTTTATTTGTAAATAATAAATAAATAAATGATTTATTTATCATTTTAAAGATGTGGTTGAGCAATAATCAAATAAATAATGATTTATTTAATTATTTAAAGGTGATTTAGTCATATTGAACAAACAATATTATTTAAATAAGGTTTAAATAATTATTGTTAGGAAAGAATAACATAAATAATGATTTATCTAATTAATTTCCCTGTTTTGGGTTAAATATAACCAAGAATATTAATTAAATTGTTGTTTAACTAATTATTCCTTGAGGATAATCAAACAGATGTAGATTTATTTAATATTTCCTCATGGGGTTTCCTGTTTAGACCATAAACAACTTAATAAAGGTGGTTTACTAAGTTATTTTTCATAGTGAATGAAATTTTACTTAGGGTAAAATTGGTCTTACATGGTGTACTTGGGTCCATCTAATAACAATAGGTTAGATGGCCAAAAAATGGTGTAACATCTGTTGACTAGTACCTCTTTATTTTTTAACAATCTTGAGGAGGATAACATCTGCTTGATATATAATTCAACCCTTCAGGTGAATAATGTGTCTCTATTTAATAATTTAATGAGTCTAGCGATGAATGAAACTCGATTCTTGCCATGATCGACAAGCCCATCGTTATTTTATGTTTTAATGAGCTTAACGATAGTGATAGCGCAGTCCTTTTTCATATTTAAATAGTTTGAAAAAGAGGATGAAAGAAAACTCCATAAGTGCTTTTTCGTAAAGTTGTCGCTTAGATTCAAAAAAGTGTAAAATAATATCTGAGAGAACCTCTTTAGTCATGTTTGACCAAGGTATTCCTTTTTCATAAATAATCTATCTCAGTCTAGAAAATGGTTAAACTTATACTGAGTAGATATCAATTCATTTACTTTTATGAGCTTGAAAAGACAAGTGCTCAAAAATATTTTAACATTATCGGAGTCTGAAAAGAGCTGAAAGAAAACTCCAAGGGTTTCCCTTTTCGCTGTTATCGAAGCTCGGAAAAGAGATGAAAGTGTGCTTCAAATCACTTTTCATTTTTAACAAAGCTCGAAAAATAAGGAGAAAAATTATGCTTTGTGGTCAAATTATTCTTGAAATAAATTTACACGACTAATTTGTTCATCAGTTGTAAGACCTGTTCAGAACAACATCAAATGGATTAAAATTTTTTGTTTCATGATGAAAACATAATAAAACCATAGTCATAGTAATAAATTTGATTTTCAAACAAGTAAATGACTATAAAAAAGAGTTTTTACTATTCATTTTTACCATTCCATAGTTACCATTTGCATTTTGGAGCTCTGAACCTGATTTTGCCGCTAAAATTAAGTTGTTGATTGCGATCATTTCTATGGACTGATTTCATTGTTGCTTGATCCAGGTTAGTGTCATGAACCCTCACTTTCCTTCAGTAATCATTTCATTTCCATTCATTTCAATTTTTTAGGGTTTTATGCCCTATAGGGTAAATTCTTCTTCCAAAGAGGGCAACGCACCCTTGGACATCGAAAAGTGTGTTTCATAGCAACTAAAATAAAGGCTACCTACATGTATAACACACTCTCTCTTGTCCTAGGTTGCGTTGGGCACAATCTTTATTTTTTTTTTTGCATTATGCCCAAAATTTGCCCAATTTTTTGCATTGAATGGAATCTAATGGTTCTTATGGTTATATTTCAGGTTTTCATTAGATTGTAATGATGATTACATGGAGGGAAAGAGAGCATGAATAACATGATATGATTGCCCTAAATTATTCGAGCATAGTAAGAGCCCTAAGAGATTGTGGATTGTTAAAGCACTTCTGGTTGTCAGGGATGAGGCAACAAATATAACTCTTGGAGTTCTTAGTTCGAGCATGGGATCCAGCTATCGAGGCATTTCATACTAAGAACCAAGTGGTTCCCATAACAGTAGAGAATGTATACATTATTAAAGGTCTGTCTAGGAGAGGCTTACCTATTTCACTCTCAGGGTCTATTGTTGGAGGAGAGACTGTGAGAGATTATGTTTTGCAACATTGTTATCGAGGGGCAGAGCCAAGAAAATATGGAAAGATAAAAATCCAGGATGTTAGAGATTTTCCTCTGAGAACTATCCTTTTCATGATTGCAAAACTTGCTGGCACCATTACACTACTTGTAGTGAATATATCGTATATGCACACTACAAGCAAAATGCCCTCTAGCAAAGGTTATAAAGAAGGTTTTTATGTTATAAAATTGTCCAAAATTGTCAAAAAAACATTTTCTACAACATTCGTTTATGCTTGCGAAGGTTTTGGCGGAGGTTTTAATGGAAATTAAACACAACTAAAAAAATGGGCGGCCAGAGGTTATTAGGGATATTATTTTTATTGGTGCGTTACTCAAGTTTTAATGCACTGGTGCGTACATGTAGCAGGTTCCTCAAGGCAGTCGAAGGAGAATGCACCGGGTCGTTAAGGTATAAAACTGCACCAGACGTAGTGTTGGTGATACAATGCACAAGGCTAATCTAATTGGTCTTGGGATTTGGGCGGTGCCCATAGGTCATACCAATGCACCACTGTGTAGACTTATATAAACGCACTGGTGCGCAGTATCACACAAACGCATCGAGATTTATAATTGGTAGCGGTATTCATATGGTGGCCATATGTCATACAAATGCACCAGTGCGTATAGACACATAAACGCCCAGGTGCGCAGTATCACACAAATGCACCGATATTTATAATTGTATCAGTATTCGTGCGGTGCCCATAGGTCTTACAAATGAATTGGTGCGTATAGACACATAAATTTCCTGGTGCGTAGTATCACACAAACACACCAAGATTTATAATTGGTATCGGTATTCGTGTAGTGCCCATAGGTAGTACAATGGCACCGGTGCATATAGACACATAAATGCATCGGTTCGCCATACCGCATAAACGCCTCGATATTTTGAATTGGTTTTGGTATTTGTGCAGTGAACATAGGTCGTAAAAACACACCGGTGTACAGTAACTAACACTCACTGGTTTTCATTTTATATTTTTTAGAAACATCGACCCGTGACAGTGCAATTATTGTGATTGTTTTAAATTCATTATTCATCAAAATTTCACACATCTTATAATAATATCCATATTAATTAAATTTTTATTAATGCATTTGAATGTGATGTTTGGATTAATTTGTTATATCATATCATAATTATTGTGGTTTTTTAAAATTCATTATTCATCAAAAGTCGACACATATATATATTATAACAATATTCATTTGAATTAAATTTTTATTAGTGCATTTGAGAACGAAAATGGAGAACGTCATAGAATAAATTAAAACATATTTTATTATATATCTATATATGAATGAGACATTCTTTCTCATACAAAATGGGATAGTTATTGGTATTCCTTTGTCTTTCAATTGGGACACTATGTCCATTACATTAAAGAAAATGTCAAATTTCACGGACATATTTCAAAAAATACAATGCCTTGCTTTGATATCCAAACATAGTGATCATCATTATTTTCTTGAACTATTGTCACTGCTAGAGCTACTTCCATGACTTGGGTTATTTTCAGCAATGTTTTTTTCATGATGTTGATTGTTTTCTTCTTCTTCACCTTCCATCTACAAACATAAAATAAACTATAATGAGTGTATATACATTGGTGAGAATAATGAAAATTGAAATATTAAATAATATACATCAATGTAAATCGAAAAGAAATGACATACCATTGCAACAATTGACTTATAAACTATACACATTCTTTCAAAACCATGTAACATGCCATCTTTCAAGATTTCATATGTTGGCGCAGTTCCATACTTTATTTCTTGCAAGTTTTATACCCCATAACAAATCATATATTTAATATAAATTTTTTTTTTTCTATTAATTATAGACGGAGCTAAGTAAAACAAGATCGATAGATGCTTATAAATTCCACAATTAAGTTCTGATATGCCAACATATACTCACAACTCATATTTAATCAAATTTCAATGAATTCCTCTGATGGTTCTTCTTTGTATGTTAGCACCTATTTGAAGACATTCAATGATGATTTTTGTAAAACAACTTAAAAAATACAAAAATGAAATCTAGTTATGTTGTTATAAGGAAGTAAAACTTACTCACAAACTTAGATATCAACCCCTTTCTTCCTTGTCGTCATATTTTATGTGCTGAATGGGTTCCATTTTCTTTTCTTTTCTGCAAGAAAATACTTGAAAATTAATATTTAATGCAAAATCATTTATTTATTGTACCTAATGATCGAAAAATTCAATGAGTACCTATTACATTTGAATCACATTGTTGTTGAGATGGCTCCTCCTGTGATGTAATTTTGTCCATTTCTTTGACCATCTCCTTGTACACATTTTTGGACATTTATACTGGCATATTTCTGATATCATCTCGTTCATCTTTTGAGATTTTCATAATCTTTCTGAAAATGTAACATGACAATAAACTATTTAATTTTTACATTGTTATATGAAAAGTAAATATAACAAAAGTGATATTTATAAATAATTCTAGACAAACATTTAAAGGAATATTACTTTTTCATTCCTTCTTTTTTGTTGTTGTACATTTTTTCTATTAAAAGTCTGACATTTCTCATTGACCAATTCTCTGGAAACTCTTCCTATAGTTTAGATAAAACTTGGTTCTTAAGACAGCACAACTCAGACACATCTGATTCGGATAAGGACAATGGAGCAACCATAACTGAAAATCAGCTCGCACTTATCACAACCTCGCCATCACCGGGTCCATGGCGAAAGGTTGAAAAGAAAAAAGGGAGGAAAATTTGATTTTCTCTCCTCTTGTATTAGCATCTAGCAGCAATTTATTTGCCTGTCTCTGAAAATCACAGCAAAGTGTAACATGTAATTTTATTTTCATTAATAAAATTACGAATTTTTTATTTGTGAAAAAAAAAAAAAACTTGGTTCTTGGAATCATTGGATTGGTTTTTCTATTGTAATTGGAAAGAACGTCTATACATTCATTCTACTAGATCCCTCAAACTTTTGTAAATGATTTCCCCCCTTTCGTTAACCTCCAACACTACTCCAGATGAGCTAAGGATAAATTCATTTTCATTTGCATGTTCTATTTTTTTCTTTTCTTAGAACAACATTCCTTTTCTAAGTTGTTGGTCCATGTAGAACATTAAACAAATGTCAATTAACAGAATGTTTGGCACATGTTATCTAATAATTTTAATAATATTATTAATGAAAATTAAAAAAAGAAACTCCTATTGGATCGATAGCACTTTTTCATTCACCTGATTCACCCTTTTGCAATTTTTCCATCAAGATTTTATTCTCTTCTGGTCCTAGATCAGAAATAATCTTATCGAGATTCATCATTTTGTGGATCTGCATGATACATAGTAAAAAATACATATTAGTTAAACTTACATATAGTTCAAAAATAATATTTTTTGTAAATAATTTGCAAAGAACTTGCCTTTTTTACTTTTCATGATGTGTTACCGGTATTTTTGTTACTTGATCTCTTGTCAGTCATTTCTTTATCAATCTCAAACCTGTACCATATTATTCATTAATATATTTATAAATAAATTGTCAACTTTTCAAGTAAAAAAAGAATCTCAAGAAACATGTGCGTCATTCATGGTGTATGCACCTACACCGGTGCGTTACATGTCAATCACCACATCGATTAACCATTATAAAATAATAAAAATCATCCAATTTTAGTTTTTGTAGCATAAACCGGTACCATATTTTACATATGGCACACCGATAAAATTTTTTATTTTTATTTTATTTTTTATCACATTACTTTCACGGTGCACTTGTACAATATAGAGCACCAGTGCGGTAGGTTACGCTGGGCAAACCGATGAAAAAAAAATCTTTTTTTTTTTTAAATTCACATAAGGGGCAACATGGATTGGGATCCAACTATGCAATTCGTCCCATCGGTTGGATGTCTTAGGTCTATATTTAGCAAAACAAACCTTATAAATATAAATTGGAAAGCCCTAATTTTGAAATCATAGAAAGAGGGAGAAGAAAGGGTAGAAACAAAAAGAATGTAGGGTTTGTATTTTTTGAAAGTTTTTTTTTTGAAACAGAACATTCCCGGTGCGCCATAATGAAATAGTGCACTGGTTGAATATTTTACAAATGGTGCAATGAGAAAAAATATATATTTTTTTAATTTTTTTATCACAGTACTTTCGCGGTGTGCTGGGATAATAGAGTGCACTGGTGCGCTCAGGTACATAGGGCACACCGATAAAAAAACTCCTTTTTTTTAATTTACACAAGGGCCGACATGGATTGGGACCCGACTATGCAAGTCGTCCCATGGGTTGGATGTCTTAGGCTTATATTTAGCAATAAAAACCCTATAAATATAATTGAAAAGACCTAATTCTGAAATCACAAAAAGAGGGAGAGGAAAGGGCAGAAACAAAAAGAATGTAGGGTTTGTTTCTAAAGTGGATTTTTTTTTGGCCAAACAGCACATTCACGGTGCGACATAATGAAATAGTGCACCGGTACCATATGTTACATATGGCGCACTGATAAAAACATATTTTATTTTTTAATTTTTTATCACTGTACTTTTGCAGTGCACTCATATAACAGAGCGCACCGGTGAGCTATGTTACACAAGGCACACCGAGGAAAAAATATCTTTTTTTTTTTTTTTAAATTGACGTTAGGGCCAACATGGATTGGGATTCGACTTTGCAAGTCATCCCGTGGGTTGGATGTCTTATGACTATACAAGCCCTATAAATCTAAATTGAAAAGCCCTAATTCTGAAATTACAGAAAGAGGGAGAAGAAATGGCAGAAACAAAAAGAATATAGGGTTTTTGTTTCTAAAAATGGTTTTTTTTAATTTTGTTTCTGAAAACTTCGGAAAAAGTAAACAAACTACATAAAAAAGTAAAAAAACAATAAACTTTGATTTTTTTCTTTTACTGCATAAAAAAAAATGCAGAAAAAGTAAAAAAACAATAAACTTTGATTTTTTTCTTTTACTGCATAAAAAAACTGCGAAAAAAAAAAATAAAAAATTATTCACATCGTTTGAAATTCTATGGTATAGGGTTTGAATCACCAAAGGTTTGGAATTTTGATTGTCTGAATACTTTTGTTCGAATGTATTTCCTTGCTCCACAGTGCTCTCTTGCTCTTTTTGCTCTAGGTATGTATCCTACAAATCTCTGGCTGAAAAGTTTTGTAAAAATAGTGAAATAATGAAAAGTTTCTAGTATTTAAAGAAATGTTTTATCAAATTAGATTTTCGAAAATATTTTGCTGCCCATTTTTCAATTTACCGCTTTTTTTTCACTTAAATAAAATAGAGCTTCACTTTTTTATTGGCGGTTATTTGTCACTGGTGCGTCCCTTAATTGAACTGCACTGGTGCGTTTGGGTATAAAATGGCACCAGTGCGCATTACCAAAAACGAACTAGTGCAGTGATGTGTACATTACGCACCAAAATTACATTTAGGTGTGTGCACCAAAATTTATTGTTGTTTTGCTCAAATGCGGGGAGAAAATATAATAATTATATGGAATGGACAATTCTTCAAAATCCAGCTCGTTCCATAATATTTCTCAAAGTCCATCGCAGAGTTCTCCCTATCCATCTTGAGATGTAATATTTACTACAAATTTTATTTATATTTTCACTATCTAATTGAATTTATGTTTTTTATCCATGCAGTCAATCATGCACAACTTAATTAAATTTATAATGTATACAAATTTTACAAGTTCATGTAGATTTAGCATTGAGTTCAGATACACAAAATATTCAAACTACTCCAAAACGTCAGAAGTTCTTATCAGGAGCTGCATATCGCAAGGCACATTTGGTAGATGAAAATGGACAGTCACTTCACCCTCCCAATTATAGCAATATTGAATCTTCTAGCCACAGTCCTGAGACAATGATGGTAATTATAATTATAATTTTTGGTACATATTTATTGTTATATAATTATTTTAATTTCAAACCAATTTATAATCATGCAATATTGACAATGTGGTTACTAATTAATATCATATATTTTGTACTAATCATGTTCAAATAGTTTTTTCTTAATTATTAGGATTCTAGTGATAATGAATGACCTACCTACCATCTTCTGTTACACCCCACGATAATCTGAAATCAAGAGAAGATTGAATTAAGAGAAAAAATTGGAGAGGAACGATACCAAGAATGGTTGAAACAACCACTGATTCAATTCCCGCTATGTCCAGATTCACCAATTAGGAATGACTACAACAATAGTAGTTCTTCACAAGTTGGCAATGGAGGCAATCAAATAGAGGTTGGTATGGATGATTACTTAAGGGATACGATTGCCATGGAGACAATTTTGTTAGATGCATTCCAAAACGATGATCAGCTAGGGGATGATGCTCATATCGCTGACACCTTTTTCGAAAGCCTTAAATTTTCTTCCACCACTCGTGTCTTTGGACCTTGCGGTCAATCAAAGTCTACCCATTTGGGGACAATGATGTTATTATACAACTTGAAAGGAAATTTTAGATTTTCTAATGCATGTTTCTAAGAACTTTTGAGGTAAGTTACCATAAAGTACTCCCTTATATAAATTTGAAATATAATTAGTACACAACAATGAACATTACAAATGGTAAATTTTATGAACGTTAATAATTATCTCGACATAAATGTACATTTATTAATATATTTTTCCATGATCACCAACTACAAGTTATTCAAATATAAGGTTCTTCCAAGTGATAATGTCTTTCCCGGTAGCTGCAAAGAGGCAAAGAAATTGTTGAAAATGTTGGGTGTTGAGTACGTGTCATATCATGCATGTCCAAATGATTGTATTCTATATAGAGGAGAATATGCAGACAAAGAGATGTGTCTGAAATGTGGGCATGATAGGTATGATAAATAAAAAAAGAATGGTAAATCACGTATTGGTCCTCCTTTTAATATATTAAGGCACATGCCTATAATCCCAAGGATTCAAAGGCTCTTTTGTTGCAAAGAATTAGCTATGTTGTAGGGATGGCATGCCTCACATAGAAGTGAGTTGGGAGTTATGTGAATCCAAACTGATTCAATAAACATGAATCATATAGAGGATACGTGGCCCGAAAAATTCAAGGATGAAGTACAAAGTCTACGGCTCAACATAGACATGGATGGCGTCAACCCATATTCCCTCCAGAACACCAACTATTCTATTTGGCATGTAGTAGTGATAAATAACAATATCCCCTCATGGTTGTCCATGAAGAATGAACATCTTATGTTGGCTCTCATAGTCCTTGGTAGAATACAAGTGAATAATATGGATGTATACTTACAACCACTAGTAGATGAATTGAAGTAATTATGGGATGGGATAAATGTATATGATGTATCAAGACCCATCATAGCAGAGAGGAGTTTTACATTGTATGGCATATGTGCTTACATGACACATGATTATCCAGGCTTAGGAGTTTTATCTGGTAAATTACATGTTTAATTTATTGATTTGTTTATATACGTAACAATATTATTTCACATATTAGTTATTTAATTCATTGTAATATTTTTTCTTATCTTCATGATATTATTTAATGTGCCATGCATATTAATTAATGTATACAAATACAATCTCTCAGTTCTTGTAACAAAAGGGTATTTTGGATGTAAATATTATGGACCTTCTCTGAAAGCTAGATGATCCAAGGACCTACGAAAGGCAGTGTATGATTGCTCCAAGGTATTCCTACCAGAAGAACACCTTAATGAAGAACAACATCTGATTTCAATTGTAAACAAGAGAGAACCCAAAGGCCTCCAATAATGACACCATATGAATGGATTAGAGCATATGAGAGAGAGAAGGAGAAGGATTTCATAGAAATGTTCGATTCAAATGGGGAGCCTATGTTCGATGATCCAGATTTCTTCAACACCTAGGTTGAGAAATTTACCATTGGGATGAAAATGAAATCTAACTTTTATGACCTCCCATATTGGGAGCATCTTAAGATTACCCACTTATTAGATCCCATGCATATATTTAAAAATGTTTCATCTTCTTTATGGAGGCACATATCATCGAAACAAAGTGACACATTGGTTATAAGGAAAGATCTTATTACTTTAAAAAATAAAAAGAAACATTGGCCAAGACGATTAGAAAGTATGGGATTGGAGGAAAGCGCTAGTCCCTCTAATTCATGGTTTTTCAAAGAAGGTGATGTCCCATGGATTTTTAAAAAATATGATATTTCTTTCGAAAAGGAATTTATAATGGGTATGAGGGTGCCAACTTTATATCGGTCTTCACTACGATGCTGCTTCATTGTGGATGACCATTGAAATCTTCTAAGATTACATATAATGTCAAAAGCATGATTTTATTATTTTTTATATTAATAAATTTTATCCCATGCGGGGATCATAAAAAATAACTAATTTTGTATATTATTGCACGTGTTTACAACATTGCAGTGTCATTATCCTTTGTTCATGCATGGGTGTGTGAAACATGAATTCCTTCAAGACCTAAGATGTGCCATATCTAAATTCTCTGCATTTGTACGTTGGATCACGTCAAAGGAGATTCATGTGGCTAGCACTCCATGATGGCATTAAGAGATGGTTGAGATTGTTTGTATGTTTGAGAAGGAACTGTCAATGAGTTTCATGGACTTATAGGTTCATATTCTAATCCACATAGTATATGAGTTTGAATTAGTTGTGGTGGTTTCTTGTCACTGGATGTTCTTCTTAGAGAGGTACGTGATGAAATTGAAAGGTTTTGTTTGACAAAGGGAAAAAATCAAGGGGTCTATGGCAGAGGGGTACATATCACATGAGTCTTTCTATTATTCTAGTGAGTACATCAAGTAGATCGACAACAGACCAGGTGCCGTGATTTGTTACGATGAAAGAGATGAAGACAAAAGAGAAGGGGAGTTGATCCAAATGAGTGGAAAAAAGTGCTTGATAAAGATTAATTGACTTATAATTTTTCAAATTTACAAAAAGTAATTAATATTCATGTTGAAATTTGATATAATGTATATTTTATCTCTAACTACTATATAATGTTGGTTTGATTTCACCAGCGAATGCAGAAATTGAAGCAATCAATAAATTTTTTCTTTACAATTCTGAAGCGACAAAACCATGGGTTGCATTGTATGAACAAAACAGGATTAAATGGGATAATGACAGGAAAGAATTTAGATGGATAAATGGTATAAGTGTGCCTTATCTCCGTCATTTAAAAGAAAATATTCAAAAAATATGCCCCAACAGTTGGGTTGCAGACCAAGTCAGAGAGATATATGGTGCTACCGGTTGTTACCTGCGTGCTGAAGAGGATGCGCTAAACATAGGGATTGGGTGCAGAAACTCGGTAATAATATTTTTAATTTATATGTAAATTTGAAACTTATATTAAGACATTTACATTTCATATTTTAACTGTTGGGTTATTATAACACACATGACACTATGATTTTCTTAACTTTTTTATAATACGTGCATTTGTTCCCATCTCTGTGGGCATATGGACATCATTTTCACACAGAAAATGTCAATGCTGGAAACACCACACAAGACTATGGAGTGGAAGTCAAGTTCAATCAATCTAGTTGATCTAGCCACTATGATCAAAACCTAGTAAGAGCGATGTTAGGTTACTTCAGAAAGATACAAGAGATCATTGAAGTGGATTTCTCTTATTTCCAATGTGTTATTTTTAGGTGCAAGTGGTGGGACACGTTTGATCAGAATAATGTAAAGGAAAATCGTGATAGTATGTTGATAAGTATCAACTCTAGAAAGATGTGGGATGAAGCTAAGGAGCCCTATGTTTTCCCTAAACACTGCAACCAGGTGTTTTTTTACCCAGATGTGTTGGATAGGGATTGGTGGTTCATATTGACACATGAACTTAGATCAAAACATATTTTTGAGAAAAATAGTGTTATCATGCCATGTGAGCTGGAAGATAATGAGGGTGATCATGAGAACCGAGAGTGATATGGTACATGTGTTATTTCATCAATATTTATACTTTTTAAGATAAGTTTTTCCAAACAACATAATATGTATTTTGAATTAATTGGTAATTTGCATTGTGTTAATGTTAAAATCAATAATTCACTTAATAATTTGCAATTATGTTGATCTAAAAAACAATGGGTACTGTATAAATTAGTTCTTCTTTTTGTATCTAAGATCATAATAAAATAATGATAATTCTAAAGTACATCGATTTATTTGCATTATTTTATAAACATTATTATGTTACAATAAATCATATTATTCTAGATTTATTATTTTATGATTATTTAAAATTTACAAATTTAAAAATTTAAAATTTTTAATAAATTCATTTCACATTAATACAATTAAAATTTTACAAATATTTCACATAGAATTAGAATTAGAATTACAATTACAATTAGAATTTTACAATTTCACATAAAATTACAATTAGAATTAGAATCACAATTTTACAAATTTACATATATACCATTACAATTACAATTTTAGAATTTTACATACAATTAGAATTACAAATATTAAAACTTTATAATATCATGATCATTTAGTATTAAATTAATTGATAAACATCATGTTCATGATAACCATGGTACAAACATCATATTTGACTAAAAAACACATTCAAAATTGCTAACATCATCGTGATCATGATCATATAACAAAACACAATTAACATTATACATTAACATCATCACAACACAAACATCAAATATACATATCATGTCGAATAACTCATGCTATCATCACATACACATCTATTTGCAAGCTGCACATTAAATGAACATATCTAACATGACATAACAATATACACATCATGATGATCACCAACATGTAAATAAAGTACAACTACAACATGAACGTAAAATACATGGACCATATATATATATATATATATATATATATATATATATATATATATAGCTAAATAATGTTAAAATTATACAACTGTAATATAAATGTCATGGATCACCTAGTGGTAGTACAACATCAATATCAGTACTAGTGGAGGCCTGCTCAGTCAATGGTGTAGCCTCGAGAGTTGATGGTCTAGCTTGCTCATGATCATGAGTACTGATGGATGCTGCGGGCTGCTAACTAGATGTCGCCGATGGTCCAGCCTCATCTCCATGATGATTGTTGTTGGATGCTAGTGGAGGCTCATGCTCATCTAACGTGGTGTGAGGTGAATGATTATGAAATGAAGAGTCACTTCTCATGGACTATCCATCACCTGCTGCGTCTCGACCACGCCTATAACGTTCAACAATCCTTGTCAGTCGCATAAAATCTGTCGTAACTCCTACGACATGCCGCATTAGGCTATACATGTCACGCGACATGCATATCCACATTTGTAATATCCTATCATTGGCCTCTATGTCTCTGTGATGAGCGGGCCTGATGCTCGCCTCAACAATCAATGCACTGAGTTGGTTGTCCAACTCCATCTGGTATCTAGCATCAAGTTGACCGCACCTAGCACCAACCTCCTGATGATCCTTGGCATCTGGCATGCCCTGATCATCATCAAGATCCACACTTGGATCATGTGGTGGTGCTGGAATCTCTTCACCATCAAAAGAGCCAATGTCTAAAAAATATATACAAGTACACAACAATAATTAGACAATTTCATTACACAATTTAATAAAAACAAGTTAAAGAACATGCTAGAATAAATTTAAATATATAAAACAGTAACATTACCTCTATCATCTGGCATCTCATCAGCTATGAAGAGGATGTTGGCACACCCTCGCCAATCCAAACCTGCGTAAGGACAGGGGACCATAACAAATGGATGCTCATCAGCACTGGCCAGCAACTCTAGTGCATCCTGTGATATCCTTGTGAAAAACTCAGTGTCACCCCTCTTAGGTATCATCTACCCCCACATGTGCATATGTGCCTCAAACATTGTCCTTCGAGGCTGGAAAAGAAAATTAAGCATTATCTTTGGAAACCTCTCAAAAAATAAACAAAAACTCTCTGAAACAAAAGGGAAGTTCACCCTCCCTTGTGCATGAGCATGACATCTATCTAAGGCTGTACAGAACTGCTAGAAAAAAATGGTTAACCACCTGAAAAGTCATGGCTCCTGTACTAAAGAAAAAAAATAAGATAGAAGTGAGCAACTAATGCGTTGCCCATCACTGGTGTTGTGAGAAATGGTCGAAATGATAAGTGAGAGACATTGCACCTCCTCCCTACCAAATGCACCAATACGTAACTGACCTCTAGCAACCCAAAACTCTGTAGGAGACAGTACATTTTCTCCAATGTATCTCTAGGAGTAAAATAACTGGCTCCCTACTACACAGCTAGCCAGAACCTTTGGGAATGAGGGAAAATCCACCCCTCTCCTTGATAGCCATGTAATGAAGTATATATCCTCCTCAGTGGGTGTGTACCACTGGTTGATACCAACCCGGAATGCTTGTTGCTGGCCATTCCACCTTCGGATAAAATGTCTCAAAAACAAACTATGGCTGATGCAGGAGCATCGGAACTAGCCAACAATGTGAAAAATATGTTCACATGTTGTGGCTTGACGGCATGAATTTCATTTACTGATGGTCAATTTTAGTATTACTGTGGAAGTCGATTTCATAAATAGTTTGTTGTTATTGTAATAAGTGAAATTGCTTTATTTATATTTAGTGATAAGGTTGTTAAATAGGTGTGCACGGGAGTCAAATGATAGGAGATCTTATCTGTTAGGAGTTTTAAAAATACAAGATTTATTATCCATTTGTTAGAGGAATTAGGAAAAAAGATAGAGAAAATGTAATAAACAAAGAGATTTCTTCGTAGAAGGGGAGAGTGGATAGAGTGTGGTTTTCGAGTGGAGCGAAAGCTCAGATTGGTGAAGAGGATTGTATTTCTTTGTAACAGAGGTTTTCTCTTTGTGAAACTAGCCAAGAGTGAACTCTGGTTTTTTCTAACAGTGTGAATAAAATTCGTGTGTCTTTTGTGTGATGCGCATGGAGTTTAAATTCATGATAGTCTGGGCATGATTTCGTTTTAAATCATAAGTACATCTGTGATCGATTGAAATTGGGCCGTGTTAAAATTAGTGTAGAAGGCAGAGTTTTTAACATAGTAAAACAATTTAAAAGACTACAAATCTCTGTGAGCGGAATTGAAATATATTGTATTCCAGTTGTGAAGTGAATCGGGTCCGAAAGTCTGAATCGACGTTGTGTGAATCGGGACTTTGGAAAAGTTGAAATTGAAGGTTGTATTGCAACTACCGATTTTTTATTCCAATTTGGATAGGATTGGAACTTTGGAGCAGAGGAAAGGGAGAGCCATTTGAGTTGCCGATTACCGATTTCCGATTAATCGGATCGGAGCTGCGAACTATTGTTTGTCAGCATTCAATTGTTGCGATTGCCGATTGCGATTTTATCGCATCAGAACATTGTAAAACGTCATATATATGTTATATATATGTTGTAATATTGTATCGGGTTGCGATTGCGATTATTATTATCGCATCAGAATAATGGATTTCATTGTGAAAAGCGTTAAAGCGCTCATATAAAGGGGTTCGATATTTATAAAGTATGAAATGGGTTTGTTTTAATTTTATCAACGGATTTTGGTTCTGATAGAAGAAATAAAGGATACTTGGGGTTAATAATTATATTGTGGGTTTTAATTTAAATTCCAGCGCTACTACTGCGTGCATCAATTTTTGGTATCGGAGCAAAAAGAGACAGGTGTTTGCAGCAAAGATGTCGCCAACGAGAGGAGTTGGTCGAGGAATTGGTCGAGGGAGACCAGAAGCAAATGCAGTCCTGATAGAAGAAGTGCGAAGACTGCGTGAATGAATGGAGACAATGGAAACAGCCCAGAGAAGAGTGCCTGATGAGGGAGCTGAAAGTTCTTCAGAAGAATCTGAGGAAGATGTGGAAGCAGAAGAAGAGAATGAAAATTTTAAATTCATGAAGATGCTGGCGAAGGTTGGAAGCAAACCCAAAGTGGAGATTATTATGTATGAAGGGAGTCTGAATGCCGAGGAGCTCATGGATTGGATCAGATCCATAGATCAGTACTTCGATTATGAAGAGATTGAAGAAAATAAAAGGGTAAAATTTGCAGTCACTAGATTGAAAGGTCACACAGCCATCTGGTGGGACGAGTTACAGACATCAAGAACGAGAAAGGGGAAATCTAAGATCAAGCAGTGGGATAAAATGGTAAGCAAACTAAAAGCCAAGTTTTTGCCTAAAGACTATCATTTGAATCTTTTTAAGCAGATGCAAAATTTGAAGCAGAAAGGAATGTCTGTTAAAGAATATACTGAAGAATTTTACAGGTTAAGCATCAGAACAGGGCATGTAGAAGATGATTTGGAGAAAGTAGCTAGATATGTTAATGGGCTAAGATATGAGATCCAAGATGAAATTAGCCTGTTAAGTTTGAAAACTGTGGAAGATGCCTATCAAGCAAGTTTGAAAGCAGAGGAGAAAATACTATGAAAATAGAGTCAAAGAAACAGAGGAAAGAGCTCAGCAAAAGGTAGAGGAGCTGCCAGATCCAGAGGAACACAACATCCGTTTGAAGCAGGAAGTTCAAGCAGCAGATCACCACAGATGGGTGAATCTAGTAGAGGGAGATTCGCGCCCAGAGGAAGAGGGCGAGGAAGAGATGTTAGGTGTTATACTTGTGGAGAATGGGGACATATGTCGCGGGACTGTCCTCATAACAAATCAGCAAGCCAGAGGGGTGCAAATGTGGCTGAGGCAGAGCCGGAACCACCTCGACTTGTAGAGAAGGAAGAACCACCGGAAGAAGGTGAATCATTGCTGCTCAGAAGAACTTTGTTGAGATCAGAAAAAGAGATTGGAGAACCTGCGCAAAGAAAGAACTTGTTCAGGACTACATGCAAATCAAAGGGTAAGTGTTGTAAGGTTATAATTGATAGCGGGAGTACTAACAATCTTGTGTCTACAGAGATGGTGGAAAAGCTTGGGTTAACAAGGAAAGCGCATCCTGCACCTTACAAAGTATCTTGGCTTCAAAAGGGTCATCAAGTCATCGTTACAGAACAGTGTAATGTGGAAATGCAGATTGGCACATACAGAGATGTGATTTTATGTGACATAATGCCCATGGATGTATGTCACGTGTTATTGGGGAGACCATGGCAATTTTACCGAAAGGCGATTCATGATGGAAGAAGAAATACATACACCATAGAAAAGGATGGAGTTAAACATACGTTGCTGCCAGTAAAGAATGATGCTGATAAAGAGCTGCCTGAAAATAGTATTATGTTTATGAGTGGTAAGGAACTGCTACAGGAGGTGGATAAAAGCAAAGAGGTGCATTTCGCTATCGTGGGAAGGCCAAAGGTAATTTTAACCTTCACAAATTTAAATGATTTTCCTGAAGAAATTCAATCTGTGTTAAATAATTTCATGGACATCATTGTGGATGAATTTCCGAATGAATTACCGCCGATTAGAAGCATAAGTCACCATATCGACTTAATACCAGGAGCAAGTTTACCTAATAAAGTTGCGTATAGACTAACTCCCCAAGAAAACGCAGAAGTTGCAAGACAAGTTCAGGAGCTGATGGACAAGGGGCTGATTCGAGAAAGTTTGAGCCCGTGTACTGTGCCAAAAGTGCTTAGTCCGAAGAAGGGAGGAGAGTGGCGCATGTGCACCGATTCTAGAGCTATCAACAAGATAACAGTGAGGTACAGATTTCCTTTGCCCATGATGGATGATTTAATGGATTGTTTAAGTGGATCCAGGTACTTTACTAAGATAGATCTGAAAAGAGGGTATCATCAGATCAGAATTCGGGAAGGCGATGAATGGAAGACAACGTTCAAAACAAATAATGGACTCTATGAGTGGTTAGTGATGCCTTTTGGGCTCATTAATGCACCCATCACATTCATGAGACTAATGAACAAGGTTCTGAAAGAATATACAGGTAAATTTGTTGTTGTTTACCTGGATGACATTCTGGTTTTCAGCAAAAGTAAAGAGGAACATTTGGAACACTTGAAGTTAGTTTTGGAAACTCTGCAGAAAGAGAAACTACTAATAAATCTGAAGAAATGTAGTTTCATGAAAGAGGAGCTGGTATACTTGGGATTTGTGATTTCCAGAGAAGGATTAAAAATGGATCCAGAGAAGGTACAAGCAATCAGAAACTGGCCTACTCCCAGGAGTGTATTCGAGGTAAGAAGTTTCCATGGACTTGCTAGTTTCTACCGAAAATTTATAAAGGGATTTAGTCAAGTTTGTGCACCAATCCTTGATACAATCAAGGAGGTCAATCAGCCATTCCGATGGACAGAAGCAGTTGATAGGAGTTTTAATTTGCTGAAAAAGAAGATAACAGAAAAGCCTATTCTAGCATTGCCAAATTTCGAGAAAGTCTTTCAAGTGGAAACTGATGCAAGTGGAGAAGCAGTTGGTGCGGTGCTAAGTCAAGAGCAAAGGCCGATAGCATATTTCAGCAAGAAGTTAAATGATGCAAAGAAAAATTATTCTTCTTATGATAAAGAATTTTACGCTATTGTGCAGGCATTGAAAAAGTGGAGACATTACTTGCTGTCAAAGGAGTTCATCTTATATTCAGACAACCACGCTTTGCAGTTTATTAATAATCAGCCAAAGTTAAATCAGAAGCATGCCAAGTGGGTGGAATTTCTGTAAAGTTTCACTTTTGTAATAAAGCATAAAAGTGGTAAGTCTAATAAAGTGGCGGATGCATTAAGCAGGGTAAGTTTTCTTTTGCAAGAATTTAAAGTGGGTGTTGTAGGTTTTGATGAAATGATAGAAATGTACCAGGATGATGAGGATTTTAAAGAAATCTACACAACAGTGCAGAATCCGGTGAGCCATAACAGAAGTCAATGGATGGATTACTTTATTCAAGGAGGACTATTATTTAAAAGCAACAAATTATGCATTCCTAAATATTCCATGAGAGAGAACATCATTAAAGAGAAGCACAGTGGAGGATTGTCTGGTCATTTTGGACAAGATAAAACTTTCGCTCAGGTGAATGCTTTTTATTATTGGCCTAAAATGCAAACTGATGTTAAAAATTTTGTTGAGAAATGCAGGGTATGTCAGTATGCCAAAGAAAGGAGTCAAAATACCGGTCTATATCAGCCATTGCCCATACCAGATCGACCATGGGATGCAGTGAGTATGGATTTTGTTCTGGGTTTACCAAAAACTCAGAGAGGAAACGATTCTATTTATGTTGTTGTAGACAGATTTTCTAAAATGGCCCATTTTATTGCTTGTAAGAAGACTAATGATGCCACACACATAGCAAATTTATTCTTTTCAAATATTGTAAGATTGCATGGTTTGCCTGTAAGTATTGTATTAGATCGAGACACTAAATTTGTAGGGCGTTTTTGGAGGACACTTTGGAAGAAACTGGGAACTAAACTCAGTTTTAGTTCAGCATACCATCCTCAGACAGATGGACAAACTGAAGCAGTAAACAGGAGCTTGGGGAATATATTAAGAAGTTTGGTACATCAGAATCCCAAACAGTGGGATTTGGCATTAGCTAAAGATGAATTTGCTTACAATGATACACCAAACCGAAGCACTGGAATGAGTCCATTTCAGATTGTCTCTGGAATGCATCCGAGAGGAGTATATGAGCTTAGAGACTTGGGAAAACAGGAATCCAGGAGTGCAAGTGCTGAAGATTTTGTTGAGCAAATGAAGAAGCTACAGGAAGAAGTTAAAGGTAAATTGCAAGAGAGCAGCAGAAAATACAAGCAAAGAGCAGATCTGAAAATAAGAGAAAAAGAATTTCGAGTGGGAGATTTGGTCATGGCATATTTGAGGAAAGAGAGATTTCCTACAAAGACTTATAATAAGCTGAAAATGAAGAAAATAGGACCTTGTAAAATTAAAAGGAAATTTTCAGCCAATGCATATGAAATTGAGTTGCCGTAAGGAATTGGAATATCCCCCATTTTTAATATTGCAGACTTATATCCATTCAGAGAGGCAGAAACAAAATTATAAACTGAAGCTACAAGTGATGAAGTTAAAACTGTGGACTGGGAGGAACAGGTACCAAAAGCATCCAAGAAGGATGTGGAAGACATCTTAGATCAAAGAATATCCAAGAAAACTCGAGGGCAGACATATTTCCAGTATCTTGTCAAGTGGAAGGAACGACCAATGGAGGATTCCAGTTGGTTAACAGCAGCTGAATTACAGAAATATGGAGTCAATCCTAAAAAGTTTAAAGAACAATTTTTTTCTTCCCCGGGAGTCTGATGCAGGAGCATCGGAACTAGCCAGCGATGTGAAAAATCTGTTCACATGTTGTGGCTTGATGGAATGAATTTCATTTACTGATGGTCAATTTTAGTATTACTGTGGAATTCGATTTCATAAATAGTTTGTTATTATTGTAATAAGTGAAATTGCTTTATTTAGATTTAGTGATAAGGTTGTTAAATAGGTGTGCACGGGAGTCAAATGATAGGAGATCTTATCTGTTAGGAGTTTTAAAAATAGAAGATTTATTATCCATTTGTTAGAGGAATTAGGAAAAAAGATAGAGAAAATGTAATAAACGAAGAGATTTCTTCGTAGAAGGGAAGAGTGGATAGAGTGTGGTTTTCGAGTGGAGCGAAAGCTCATATTGGTGAAGAGGATTGTATTTCTTTGTAACAGAGGTTTTCTCTTTGTGAAACTAGCCAAAAGTGAACTCTGGTTTTTTTTAACAGTGTGAATAAAATTCGTGTGTCTTTTGTGTGATGCGCATGGAGTTTAAATTCGTGATAGTTTGGGAATGATTTTGTTTTAAATCATAACTACATCTGTGATTGATTGAAATTGGGCCGTGTTAAAATTAGTGTAGAAGGCAAATTTTTTAACATAGTAAAACAGTTTAAAATACTACAAATCTCTGTGAGCGGAATTGAAATATATTGTATTCCAGTTGTGAAGTGAATTGGGTCCGAAAGTCTGAATCAACGTTGTGTGAATCGGGACTTTGGAAAAGTTGAAATTGAAGGTTGTACTGCAACTACCGATTTTCGATTCCGATTTGGATCGGATCGGAACTTTGGAGCAGACGAAAGGGAGAGCCATTTGAGTTGTCAATTACCGATTTCTGATTAATCGGATCGGAGCTGCGAACTATTGTTTGTCAGCATTCAATTGTTGCGATTGCCGATTGCGATTTTATCGCATCAGAACATTGTAAAACATCATATATGTGTTATATATATGTTGTAATATTGTATCGGGTTGCGATTGCGATTATTATTATCGCATCGGAATAATGGATTTCATTGTGAAAAGCGTTAAAGCGCTCATATAAAGGGGTTCGATATTTATAAAGTATGAAATGGGTTTGTTTTAATTTTATCAACGGATTTTGGTTCCGATAGAAGAAATAAAGGATACTTGGGGTTAATAATTATATTGTGGGTTTTAAATTTAAAGTCCAGCGCTACTGCTGCGTGCATCAATGGCCCTCTAGGGAAGTAGCCTTCTCATAGAACTTAAGGGGGCCTACCTGCCTTAGGAGCCCCTGCGTAGCTGCTGTAATAGGGTGAGGGTACTCATCTCTCCCCCTCTCTTGTGCCTTCCACAGGCGAACCATGTTATATTGCTCCGCCCGTTGTTGTTTTTGTTGTTCCCCCTCTTCTCTCCTTTCACGTCTCTGAATGATTTACATATTAAACATTTTTTTTTTATTAAATGAGAAACATATTTAGAAATATACATATATAATAATTTTTTAAAAAAAATAAAAAAAAATCGGTGCGCCAAAAACACAGTTACGTACTGGTCCCGATGCGTCTTTCTATGGAGCGTACCGGCCTCGATGCACCTAATAATGTTAAGCACCTTGAGGACGCTGCTCCATAAAAATTTATAGCGCACCGTTGACTATGTATAGTGTTAGGACAATAGTGTGCTGATGAAACTCTATGCCCTAGGGTGTATAGTTAAGTCAATGGACTGACCTCCTACCATTGTGACATAATGAACGATGCGGTCTTTTACAAGGCTGCACTGTTAACACAGGTGAAATACGGAAATCCATGCGCTGAAAAAAATAGCCATCCTGGGGCTGCTATTTTGGTCAACACACCATGTCGCAGCTATTCCACTAGGCCAACGGTGTGGCCGGATAACCAACTGGACCGCACTTTAAAAAAAAAAAATAATAACATGGTGCGCTTTTGGTATCACCCCGAACCAATGCAGATACCGTTAGCACTGGTTTACTAGGTCACACCATTGACAATGTGGAATAGCAGCAACACGATGCGTTGACAACATTACCAGACCCATGGCAGCTACTTTAGTCAATGCATCGTGTTGTCGCTATTCCACATTGTCAACGGTGCAGCCTGGTAAACAACCACACTGAAATTTTTAAATTTTTTTAAAATAACACGGTGCGCCTATCGGTACCACCCTGAAACTGGTGTGGCAACCGTTAGCACTGGTGACAGTGCGGTTTGTAAATTTACATGCAGCACCCCAAGCCGGTGCGACCCGAATGGCTTGAGCACACCACGCGACAAATAAATTTTTGTTTCCCTTTAAATGGTTAATTTTAAGGTTATTTGAAATTATAATCCGCTAAAAGACTTAATTATGGAAAAACAAGAAAAATACATGTACATTTTCTCGTCGAGGAGGCATATTGGTTGTATAATTTGCAAAAGAAATTTTGTCCACCGTTTTGCAAAATTCAAGATGGAGATTGGTGGGCAATGCACAACAGCAACACGTGTAATGAGTGAAATGGGAGTATGATGTCAGGGCGGCTCAGACAAGGATAAATTGCATCGGTGCTTGAGAGCTCTGTAGCACTAACAAAGGTGAAAAATGCATTTTTTTGGCCATAATTTTTTTTATTTAACCCTGTTTCGGTGCGCGAGATTTTATAGGAACACTGGTGCGTTTGCTTCATTCCACACCCGACGGTTTCTGTTTTCGCGCACTTTTTATGACGCACCAGTCCAGACTGTTTGTAAATCACTGGTGCGCTACAGTAATACAATGCATCGGGAGGGTGTGTATGGAGCACATGGTGTCTGGTGTGCCAATTTTTTGTGCGGTTTTTTGGCCGTAATTTTTTTTTATTTAACCCTATTTCATTGCATGGGGTTTTATGGACGCACTGGTGTGTTTTCTTCATTCTGCATCAGGCGGTTTATGTTTGCGCGTGCTTTTTATGAGGCACTGGTGTGGATTCTCTGTAAAGAACTGGGGCGCTACAGTAATAAAATGCACAGGGCGGGTGTGTAAGGGGTGCATGGTGTCTAGTGTACCAATGTTTTGCAGTTTTTTTGCCGTAAGTTTTTTTATTTATTTAACGTCATTCTGGTGCATGAGGTTTATGGGCACACCAATGCATTTTTTTCATTCTGTGCCTTACGGTTTTTGTTTTTGTGCACTTTTTATGAGGCATTGGTGCGGATGCTCTCTAAAGCATCAGGGTGCTATACTAATAAAATGCACCAGGCATGTCTATATGGAGCACACAGTTTCCAGTGTGATAATGTTTTGCGCAGTTTTTTCATTGTAATTTTTTTTTATTATTTAACCCCGTTCTGGTGCCCGGGGTTTATGGGCACACCGGTGCATTTTCTTCATTCCACACAGGGCAGTTTCTATTTTCATGTGCTTTTTATGAGGCACTGGTGTGGAAGTGTTGTGAAGGAACAGTGTGCTACATAAATGAAATGCATCGTGTGGGTGTGTAAAAAGAACACAGTGTCTGGTATGCCAATGTTTTGTGTGCACCAGTGCTCTCCTGTTGAACGCACAAGTGTGTTTTATAGTGATAAGCACACCGGATGAAATACATCCACAAACACCTCTGCCCGCCAACCTCTATAGTAACCTCCGCTAGAAACGAATGTCTTGCGTATTTTTATAAGGGGTTCCTCAAAAACATCCGCTAGAGGGTATTTTCCTTGTAGTGGCAGTATGTGCTAGAGTGTATGGAGCCAATAGTCTTCAACTGGTCTGAAGTTGTAATTTCTCATATAAAAGAACAACTGAACAAAGCAAAGGGAGGAAGGAAGAATAACTTCAGTTATGGCTCGATCCTCATATAGTTTTTCTTAGAACGAATTCCACAGATGCAACCATAGAATGTGACACTGGATGTGTCTAATCCTATAGATCCACGGACGTAGAGATGGGTAGCACTAATGGGTAGGAATGCAGGCCAATCGACCATTGTGTTCTCGACTTCTTTTTTCACCTAGTTCCGGTGACAGATTGTCACCATCGATGAGTATGCATATGCAGGTATTGATTTCCAAGGAGATGCAGATTTATCTCTACCAAAAGGTGCTCAGTGGGGTGAAATTGGTAAGAATATTTTGACCATGTTTTTAATTTTCCTAAGGCTTATACAATGTTTTTGTATTCTTGATGTTTTCCCAAGACTAAACTAAATGTTTGATGTAATGCAGATGTTGTTTGAGTTCAACCGATGGAGGAATCAGAGCATGTAGTAGATGAGGCAGCAGAGAGGGTTGTCAGGAGAGAAGTCCTTCAGGATCTAGATATTGCTGAGACTCTGGCTGAGCTTCGACAACACATAGAGGGGTTGACCTTTAGGATTTTGGATTTTCGGATCAAAGAGTTACCCATGCACTTGCAGCATCACACTATAGGTGTTCCTAACTACTGGATGTGGTTACTACGTAAGATAGCTAGATCGATAACATGTTACCACAAGCACCAGTAGTTCAATTTTGACATTTTGCATACATTTTGAGGTCAAATGACCAATGTGTCTTAGGAAATTTTTTTTGTAAAAACCTATAACTATCTATCCATTTGATTTCAGTGTTTTTCATATGTTTATTGTGTAATCCTATTCAATGATATGAATGTTTTCTTTACATGTGTTGCAAATGTCTGTCTAAAACTTGATTAGCTAAAGAATTACTCAATGTTTCCAAATTTCTGGAAATGTGCTGATATTGAAGAAAATCAAAGTGTCTCTCCAAAAGTCGAACTCTTAGGAACAATCTATGTAGTGTTGTATTTCTAACAGTATAAACACTAGTAAGTTGTAATGCCACAAGTTGTGAGTCTAACCTTATGATGATGCAGTTAATACCAAATAAAATGGCATCAGATAGAAGTTCGATCAATGCGCTATAATCAGTGATATTATTCGTCTATCTACCGATACAAATTCCTTGAAAACTCACTAACTTGCCCTTCGGAGTGAAAATGGCCCACGCTTCATAAGATAGATTCTGCATACTACAACTAGCACCATCAGCATATCCAACAATTGGTCCCAAATATTGAGACATCTACGATGAAATGTAAAGTGGATTACTAACGTCAAGAAAACTATAAAAAAAGCTAAGATAGTGAATGCAAATCAACAACATATATATACAATATAATACAGAAAATTACTATGCTCATGATTAAGCATAGTAACCTTTTAGGTAGAACCCATTTCTAGGCTATGCCAATGGAATTCCATCATAATCAACTAACTCATAGGCACCCTTAGCAAGAAATATTTTGGCAATATAGGGGCCATGCCATAATAGCTCAAATTTTCCTGTCCCTATTACGTCATCTTCTTGATCATAAAGTAGGAACATGTTACCCTCTGAGAAAATGCGAGGCTAGACATTTTTTTCATATTGTGCCTTTATATGTTTCTTATGCGCTTTGTTATCCAATTGGGCTTCACAATGCGTTTCATCAAGATGGATGAGGTTAAAAAGACATGCTTCTTCTTCTGAGGTGTGAGGTAACAAGTCGATTGCAAGTTTTAACGACGGTATTTCACATTGGATTAGCAAGATAGCTTCCAGACCATACAACAACTGAAAGGGAGTAAATCTGGTTCCATTTCTCACTGAGATTTGGTACGTCCACAAGGCTGAGTACACGATTAAATTCTAGTTTCATTTACGAACTCCTATCATTCGTTGAATCATATGTTTAAGAACCTTGTTGATAGCCTCAACTTGTCCATTTGATTGTGGATAATAAGGAGTAGAAATATCATGTGACAATCTTAACTTGGTAGTTAATTCAATCATCATGTGGTTGCGAAAATGCTTCCCATGATCTGTAACTATAGCTTGTGGGAACCCAAACCATGCAATAACATGATTAAAGAAAAAAAATGCAACTGTCTGTCTTGTGTTGTTAAATGTAGGCATCGCTTCGGCCCATTTGGTAAAGTAGTCTACTATGAAAATAATATAACCATGCCCCTCGGATGAACGAGGGTTACAAGTCATGAAGTCAATACCCCATTTCAAAAATGGTCCCACAGAGACAACATGATGCATTGACGCTGGTAGATTGCAGATTTTACAATAAAAATTCTGGCATGCATAACAACTTCTGACCATGAAGATGCAGTCACAAAATATTGTAGGCCATAAATAACCGATGCGGAGTATGTTATACGTGGTAGCATATCCAGATAAATGTCCACCACAAGCTCCATCATGAAAATCATTTAAAACCTTTCCAGCCTCCTCATGAGTGAGACACCTCCTTAAAATGGTATGAACACCATGATGGTAAAGTGTATCACCGACGATCAGATAATATTTGGCTTGGTATTGAATACGTCGATGTCCAGAGTGAGAGGTATCAGGTTGAGAAGTTTTAGTTTGGAGATAAATGATGAAATATCCATACCAAGGATCACATGATCCGATTAGAAGTAGAGACTCGTCAGGAATTAATGGTTCCTACGTAGTTGCAGTACTATTAGAGGGAAGGTCACAGAGAAGCTCAACCAAAACTAAAGACTTCTTTGACTTGGATTTAATTAATTCCAAATCAAATTCCTGCAAAATGATAATCCATTTTGAATATTCCCCCCCCCAAATATTGATGTGATAAGATATAATTCATGGGGTTGCAATCCAAAACGACAGTGGTCTTTCGGAGTAGGATATAGTGGTGAAATATTTGGACAGCTTGAACAGCTACCAAGGCAAGATTTTCTACGTATGAATAATTAACTTCCATATCATTGATATTATGAATCAAATAATATATCAGATGTTCAATTCCATCTTCTACTTGGACCAAAACCATAGAAATGGTCATTTCAGCTGCGATGATATATAGGAAATAATCATTATGATAATTAGGGGGATACATTAATGACACCTGAACAAGAGTATACTTGACAGCATCAAAAGAAGCTTGCATAACTTGGTCCCAATGCAAGGTAACCCCCTTTTTCAAGGGTCGAGTAAATATTTTAGCCATCTCGGCGTAGTTTGGAATGAACCTTCTTAGGAAGTTAGCATTTCCTTGAAGTTTTGGCATCTGAATTAAATTTGATGGTGTAGGCAAACCAAGAATGGCCTGAACCTTCAATGGGTTGATTCAAATTCCTTATTTTTAGAATACGAATCTAAGAAAATGACCAGAACCAACACAAAACACACATTTATGTGGATTGAGGCATATTTTGTAGTGTTGGTAACATAAGAAGATGGCTCTGAAATTCATCGGGTGATCAGTCTGATTTCATGAATGCACAGGTAAATAATCTAGATAGGGTTGAAAAATTTGCTTGATGTCATTGAAATCATAGTCCATTGCTCTCTGAAAAGTTTCCCTAGCGTTCTTTAAACCAATGGTATTTTCCTATAAGCGAATGTGCCCCATGGAAAAATGAATGTTGTCTTATGTTGATCCTCTGGGCGGATATTGATTTGATTGTATCCAGAAAATCCATCCATAAACAAAAATATTTCACATCCATCACAATCGTCAATAATCTGGTTGATAAAGGGAGTAGGATAGTTATCTTTTGGACAAGAAATGTTGATGTCCCAATAATCGATGCACACTCTAATGGTTCCTAGTTTTTGCATGACAATAATGATATTGGACACCCACTTAGTTAGCGAAATAGAGTAAATGAAACCAGCATGCAAAATTTTTTCAACTTCTGCTTTGATGGCAGCGACTTTATTTGGATGAATAAGACGAATCCGTTGATGCACCGATTTGACATTAGGATACATATTAATAGTGTGTTCAACAATACTAGTATCTATGCCTACCATTTCCTCATAAGACCAAACAAATACATCATAGAATTCACGAAATAGAAAGCGATATGATTCAAGTTCTGATAGAGAACAAGATACACTGACATGAATATTTTCTACAATGCCAGCTTTGGTTGAATTATGGATAGAAATGGTTTCTTCAATATTTGACAGATTTCGCTCAGAATCGATTACATTAATAAGTAAGGAATTCGAAAAGAAATTTTTTATTAATGGGTGATATAGTTCACTAAGATGATTTTCTTCATAATCAGGAAGATGGAAACGATGATGATAATATTCCCATGGTTCTCCTTCTGACATAATGGCTTCCAATATATTCTCATTTGTCAAGAAAATTGAGGAAAATGGATCAAATGGAGTACCAAATTCTAACGAACGATCAACCCAAACAATTGATGATGCTTATTTTGGATTTGCTGCCCAAGCCAGATAAATTGATTGCTATGCCAGCTCAATAGGGTTGGGTAGTAGAAACTCATCCAACATAACAATTTCAGAATCATCGATACTCTCCGTTAAGCCATATGGAGTGGAAGAGATCATGTAGCAGGTCTCTATACTTGCAATTTCTGCCGACGTCGTAGGCGGTGGTAATGCAAAGGTTCCCATGAGATTGGAATCCTTTAAAATTACTACACCAATGTTATGAAGTGCTAGTTCAGTTGTGTGAATGAATGGAACACTTCCAGTTACATGCGAAGTGGAGGCAAAGAAGGATAGCTAATTAATGACTGTGATAGTACCTTTATATGTAAAGGTAATCATTCTAAAATATGTAGAAACAATTGCAGTCATTACATATACCCATGGCCGTCCAAGTAGAATATTATAGTCAAGGGGTCTGTCAACAACCTCGACATAAAAAATCACTGTTTTCCCCCTAGTTCAACATGTAGGTTATTAATAATACCACAAGTCTTATATGTATGTCCATCAATGCCATTGATGATTGTGATAAGCACGGCGAGCCAAGTGAATTCCAACAATTTAGAAACATAATACACGTAGATGCTCCCTCATCAATAATAGTATGATGAACAAGGTGATTGAGAAAATTTACTTCTATGGAGAATTCCAATTCTACTGGTAGTTGCGGCACATATCTCATATGATTAAAGATGACAAGATTAGAATCAGTCAGATCAATTCCATCAATAGCCGACAATAAAGCCAGTTTTTGGGAGGGAAAATTTTGTCATACCTCAAGAGCAGACATAGTTAAAGGGTATTGAGCCAAATATTCAAATATATTATAATTTTGAGTAGCTCTTACTGAAGGATTATATGTTGATTTGTGTATTACTCCTTTGGTGGCTTGATTGTCAATTCAGGAATAGAAGTAGGCGGTACTGATTCCGTAGACGAATTCGTAGTTGAGGTAGTAGGTTGATTAGTGGCATGACTACCATAATATTGGTTACATGTTGACACCAAAATATCTATTGAAGGTTTTGTAACAGATAGCGTAACTGCTTGGGAACTAGAAATTGGATCTAGAGCAACCAAATTTGTGTTTGGATTCAGAAATGGATTTGTCAACACAATTGATGCATTGGAAGTCTTAATGATCTTCGAGACCTCAGTGTGATGAGGAAAATCCCAAAAAAAATGTTCCCCATTACAGATTATGCATGGATAATGAGGTTTCCTAGGTCCAGACGATTGATTAGATGATCTATCCTGTGGGTCAAAAATTTTCTTTTTCTTAAATTTCCCCTTTTTCTTACTTCCGAGTTGCTTGTCACTTTTTCCCTTGTCAAACAACACGACATTAATTTTGGAAGAAGGTGCAGGATCAGATGTAGTATTATGATGTGTGCTTGCAGTGCCAATCGAGCTGTCTCCTGCATGAGAGTTCTTTAATTTAGGAGGAACAGTAAAATTACATCTCAACGCGTTAGGAAATTTTTCATAGAGCATGCCAGACTGAGTATAAATCAAGTCTAAATATTTGGCACGAGAAATAAGCTTCTCTTCTGTGATGACACCACCCTTAGCCACATCCTCAGTTATAGATGGTAACAAGGAATTAATGAACCACTCAGCAAGGAGTTGATCCGAAACAAATTCCTTAACCATTCTACGATGATGACACCACTCATGAATATGATCAAAAATGTGAGTAGCATTAGTCTGTTTGAAATTGGTCAAGAGTTCCATTCCAGTTTCATATCGGATGGGTAGCTAGAAGTGAGTCAAAAATACAGTAGCTAGGGCAGTGAAATTATCAAAAGAAGCTCTAAGTAACTCAATATACCATTTTGCAGTCGGACCCATGAGCATACGCTAGAAAATACATAATCGAATAGAACCATCATTTAGTGAATTTGATGAATGCCATAAATGATAAGTCATGACATGAGTCAACGGATCTTCCCAAGGGTTTCCATTGAACTTAGGAATATCTGAGGGTAATTTGTGAGGTATCACCGAACTCCAAGGAGAATAGTTGATAGGATCATTGGTTAGCCGATTTAAATATGGTAACTCTAAAGTTGCAACAAAGGGAAACTACCTATTAAAGTCAGGTTGAGTATAGCTAGGGTATGATGGAATTTCTTGAGCAACAAGCCTTTGAGCACCAACATAAGGGATCTGCTACTGGTAACCCAGAAAGTGGTTGTTTTGAAAAGAAAATGCTTGAGGATTCTATTGACCAAAACATGGATATGATACTTGTTGAAATGAAGTCTGAGGTATTTGTGCCTGAGGCTTCCAAGGGGTCTGACCACCAATGTTATGACCCAAATTAGAATAATTTGGATTTGGTTGATAGGTATAACCAGGTTGTGGCTATGACATCCCATAAAATGGTAAGCCAAATTTTGAATATATGATTGCGGATATAGGTTGTTGTAAATTAACCGAAGGATTTGGAGTCTGTGGACCCAATATTTGAGGGTATTAAGTTGAAAGACCCGCGTGAAAAGGTTTTTATGCAACATTTTGATTCTGTGACAGGGGTAAAGATGTAATAACAAGTGGAAATGATGTGGGTGTAACAGGTTGAACTGGTTGATACGAGTGTACAAACGTTTGTAGTTGGATAGGCAGAGTGGGTTGTCATTGACAAACATTCATTTCGACATTAGATTGACCAAAAAGTGACAGAGTACTATCATAGTGGGTGACCAAAGGTTTCCCCCCAACATGGGGAGGATAATAAGACAGAAAATATTTCTCTCCAAATGCTACAAGGCCAGTTGATATGGTACTTTATGGAAGACCCAGAAGGACTAGATTGATATTACCCTGATGATGCATTTAAATAATCAAGTCGTTCAGTACTCACTATAGGTTTACCAGTTAGAATACTAGCCGATGACATTGGTAAATTCCTTGGATTTGAAGATGCACCAGAGAAAATTCCAGATAAATATTTATAACCTGATGGGACCATAGGGCCACCATGAAAATATGACTCTGGTGAATTTGTAAACATCAACAGGGTAGTGAGCATAGGTGATGATGTAATTGGAACAGATGGCCCAATCGAAGATGTTGGTTCACACATGGTTATTTGACCAAATGTATACCATTTTAGATCGATGGGATTTTGAATAGGAATAGGATCAACAAAAGCAGAGGGTGGTGATTGAGGAAAATACTCATACAGGTAAAGATCCTCCCCAAAATGGGTTGGAGTTAAAGGTTTCTTGTCTTGTGGTATTTATTTAATCAGAATTATAACAGATGGAAGTATTTCATAGTTAGGCCCAAAGTATATTTCAGGTGGTTGACTGTGTGATATGGGATACTCAATGGCTATAGAAATTTGTGGGATGACCAATGCAGGAAAAACTTCCGATTTTTCAACTTCGGGATTCAAATATTATGGAAAATAGGAGATGGGATCTGGATCAACTTCTGGTTGAACAAAGTCGGGTCCAGGAGGTATGGTCTCATTGATTGGATTGATCGTGACCACGGGTAGCTATGAGGACTTTGTCTCGACAAAAATAGATGAACTGGGATATCTAGAAACAAATTGAGATAACTCTGGTATATGGGAAAATGATGTTTCACCAGAGGTACGAATAGTACTTGATTCGGTAGTGTTGTCGCCTTCACCGACCAGGAGTAACTTTTGGTGGTAAAGGTGGTTTTGATTCTAACCTACATGAACGATGAGGGAAAGGATTTTTTTCTTCCACGATTACTGATTTATTTTAACCAATAAAAAATAAACAAAATAAAATGGTATTGCTAGGCAAAAAGGTTTACCAAGAAACTATGAACTGCAGAATACCTCCTAGTGAATCAAGAAGTACTGGCAAGCAATTTCCTTGAATGCTGTGTTTGGTGTATCACAATTTACAAGGCAACTGACTCAGTTCACTATGGATGGATAGAAATGTAAATTTTTCCTCCCAAATATACATGAAAGTGCATGGAGGCCGAAGTCCGTATTAGTGTTGTCTGATGTGAAACTGCATAGTGAGAGCACCCATTTATACTTTTAGTACTATAACACCGCTCGATATACTCAAAATTACAAGGATGAGCTACGATATTCTTACGTACGTGGAGTGAGGTATCACACTTGGAATGTATCACAGACAATTAACAATAGCTATTATGTTTTACGACGCCGTAACACGTCTCTATCCTATAACTTCTAAATTTTATCGTTATGGTTCCAATGCTTTGTTAGGTAAATTGAGATATATTTTAAGTTGATCTTGTTTATAAATTTTCCTTTCAAGGTTCACCAAAATGATGTATTGGAAATTCCTAAAATTTAAACTAAAATGATAAGCAATCTTTCACTTTTAGTTTTTCAATGAAAATCCTAGCTATTAGAGGGAAAGAGAAATCAATTTGAGAGCAAACAAATCAAAGAGTAGAAACTAAATGCAGCTTTCCTAATTGTTCCTTTTCCAAAACACACAATCCACTACATGCAAATGCAGGTTTTTATTTTCATTCCCTTTAATGTTATGACTGAAGAAAAGAAACTAAGTGCACCAAATCAATAAAAATAAATGCCTTTTACTTTTGAGAAATGAAGAATTTAAACAGCAATTTCTCTTTTGAAGGAAAAATGAGGAATTTAACAACAATTTCTCCTATTAGGAAACGAATAATTAAACGAAAATTTCCTTTTTCAAAAGAAAATGGATCTAATGCAGCGATGAAAATAATTCGAAATTAACTTGTTAATGATAAAGAAAAACACTTTAAATAAACATTGAACAAAATTTTCTTTCAAAGGAGGAATAGGTAGGTAAGGTCACTTGTCAATTTGAGGTATCAGGCTCTTTAAAACACAACAAAAAAAAAACTAAAAGAAAATGCAATGACAAACTCAGTGGAATTTGGCTGATTCTAGGGGGCAACACAGTCTCTAAGAGGAGACAGTGCATTGCAACACACCCCTAAAGGGGAGGAAGTGCTATGAAAAGCATTGTGTCCTATTCAAAAATGCATTGAGCGCAGTCAGATAATGAAAACTAAATTGTTTAACACACTTCTAATGCAAATTTTTATTTCAAAAAGCATAATCTTTCTGGGTAAATGTTACTGGGTGAATAAATAGAGAAAATCAGAGGCAAATACACTAAGGATGAGGGGTAAAATCCCCAGTGGATTCGCCAATTTGTTATGTGGAATTATGGATTACAGACAAAACATTATTCCCTAGATATAGTGCTCACCTACATGTGGACACATATATGAAGTGCCCGTCTATAGTGCTCATTTGAAGTTTGACACATGTGAACTCTTCTAGAAGGCAATGGCAAGTGGAGATTCCGGAACAATGAGAATTTCTCTCCCAATGTGACCAACACAGCCTTGAATGTTGGGAAGTGCTTTGCAGAGCACCCTTGAGTGGGGTTAATTGCATACACAACACACTTAGTCCCTTTAGAGGTAGTGTTGGTGAGCTCTCATATGATATCTTATAAACTTCAAATCTTGGAAACCTTTGCAAATGAGAGTCATGGATGATTTTTCTTGTTCTTTGTCTTAGGACATGTATCAAATGCAATGATAGGGAACAATAGACCCTATTCATTGGTTCTCGAGATGATGTACAGTTAACTAGGTCATTGGGAATGGTGCCCAAATTGACCTATAACAATTGTAATGACTTGGATATAAGAAGAAAGATTTCTGAAGCTGCAAGGAACATTTGCACACGCACACAAATTTTCATACAATTCTCACTATGATGAATGTACACTTTTATCAAATCTGTTATTGAATGCTATATTTGAGCACTTGAACTATAAAAACCTTCGGTTTTTAAATAAAACTGGTGTTACGGGTTTGCCAACTATTCCTATTAAAATTAGGCAAGTCGATACTTGTATCTTAGCAAAGCACAACAAAAAATATTTTCATAATTCTCATTCAAGAGAAAACAAAAAAATTGAACTCATTCATTTTGATTTATGTGTTCCAATGCATGTTCCCTCTGCAAATGGTAATAATTATATGATGAAATTTGTTGATGATTACACCAAAATGTTTTGGGTTTATTTATTGAATAAAAAATTTGAAGCTTTTGAAACATTCAATAACTTCCATGGATGGATTGAAAATGATGCACAATATAAGATTGGCTCTCTTTGTACTAATAATGGAAAATAATATGCTTCAAATTGATTTGAAAATTATCTTCACCAACATGGGATGAAACATCAAACAATTATGCCTTATAATCCCCAATAGAATGGACTAGTTGAAAGAATGAACACACCAAACTTAATTATGGTATGTTCGATGATATTTTTCAAGAATGTTATGCTGATGTTTTGGGATGATGTAATTATATGCACTATGTATATAAATAATAGGTGTACATCTCATGTTATCAAAAGAAATACTCCCTATGAAATGTTGTATGGCCACATTCCTTCATTGAAGCAACTCAGGGTTTTTCGTTCCACCTGTTATTCCTTGATACCTAAGGAACAAAGGAAAAAAATTGATGGAATGAATAAAAAATGTGTCTTATTGGGGTTTTCAGATACATCAAATCATACCATATCTATGATGAATTTAATAAGAATTTTATAACATCTAGATGTGTGATCTATCTTGAATCTTCCAAGATTGACAATGTTGATGAGTAGCAGCATGATCACTAAGATATATTTGGACATGCAAATTATTTTCAAGAGTTTGATAATGAGATTCTACATATTGAAGGGGGGATCCCTATATTGGATCAATCTGTGAAATCTCCTTCTCAAACACTCTTTTCCCAGAATTAAGCTCCAACAACTAATCAAGAATACACTTTGAGTGATGTGATTGAGAGGATTGGGAGTCTAAATCTTGATTCAACCCCATATCAGTCAAATGAGTAACCTAGTCCATCTCTAAAAGGTCCTAAAATATGGCTCACAAAGAAACTTGAAATTTTTCATCCTTATGAGGTTGGAAAGACGAGAACAAGAAGCTCAACTAGATAAAATGGAGGTGATGCATATGATCCTATTTCACGTCTTGATATGGATGTTTCTTATAACTGTGCACTAAATTTTTCTATAAATTTTGAACCAAATTCCTTCATACAATCCCCTTATCATGATGAATGGAAAGAAGAGATGAAAAATAATATCATGCTTTGATAAAGAATGGAACCTGGGATCTAGTTACTGCTTCATTGGGAACCAAACCAATTCACTGCATGTGGGTCTTCCAGAACAAGTATAAATCATATGCCCCACTTAAAAACCATAAATATATTCTTATGAAAAAAGGTTTTACATATAATGATGGGTCGATTATGAGGAAATATTTTCTTCCACAGAAAAACGGACTACCATCGGGAAACTCTTTGCCTTGGTAGCTCATAAGGTTAATTTTTTCATGTCCGAGCTATAAGGATTTTTTGTGAAGGGATGGGAACATAAATAATTAAAGCTTGAAAAATAATTATATGGCCTCAACCAAGCACTACAAGCCTGGTCAAGAAATGGGCTAAGCATATTTTGAAACTCAATTTCAAACATTATGATCTTGATGATGTAAATTTGTTTGTCAAGAAATTTGGAAAAATAGTGGTATATCTTGTGGTGTATGTATAGGATATTATGATGACAGGGAAAAATGAGAATTACATTGCATTAGGGAACTGAGGAAAGGTTTTTAGATGATATATTTGGAATATATTGACTATTATATTATTATTGAAGTAACCCAACATCGGAATTGTATATTCTTCTCTTATAATAAGTACATTTGAGATCTATTGAACAAGTATGGCATGGGAGAGTACAATCCTTTGACTAATCTATTGGAACAAAATTTAAATATGAGATCCACTGAAGGCAAAAAAATTAGGATGCAACAAAGTATAGATAGGTTGTAGGAAGTCTCAATTACCTCACTATTATAATTCCAAAAGTTTCATTTTTTGTTGGAATCCTCTCCAAGTTTATGAAAAATCCTTGTGAGGGTCATTGTCTGCTACGAAACAAGTTCTAAAGTACTTGAATGGAACTTAAGACTTTGGAATCAAGTATACATAGGTGGATGGCTTCAACTTGATTGGATACTCTCATTCAAATTTCGATGGAGATAAAGAAACAAGAGTATATACTTGAGGTTATGTTATGAGTATTGGATCTGTAGTTGTCTCCTAGAGGTCATGCAAATAATAAGTTATGGTAGATTCCAAAAATGAGGCATAATATGCGGCAGTTGCTGAAGAAACAAAGGAAATAGTGTGGCTTGGGAAAATTTTGGAATATTTGCAAGAGAAATAAGAGCTTTCAAATCGTCTTTTGATTGATAATATTTCTGCAATAAAATTAGCCAAGAACCCAAAGTTTCATGATCGAACCAATTACATTAATACAAAATATCATCTAATTCAACATTGTTGTGTAACCAGCTCCAAAAATAGAAGAAAAGAGATATGAACGCCTTAGAAATAAGCCACTTCGAGGGGGCAACCTCCAATACATTACATAAATGAACAATTCTTGGATGATACAATTTACAAAACCTCCTTTCTATATATAGGAGTCATGGGGCCATAATGTAATCCTAGTGGGCCACAATGTAATCCTAGCCGACCTAACAATAATAATTTAAGGGCACAATAATAACAAAATGGGAGTTACAAGGGTACAATAATAACAATAAGGGGGTTACACTAACAACAATAAGGGACTATACTAGTAATATAGGGACCTAACATGCCCCTCTCCTTCAAAAAAGTGTTGTCCTCAACGCTTGAGTAGCTCTGGGTGCTTCTGTATAAAATTCTCATCCTCCCATGTAGAATCTTCGGTGGGTAAGTTCTTCCACTTGATGAGATACTCTGAAATTGATCGATTCCGTAGTTGTCGAGTTCTTGTTTCCATGACCGCTTCTGGTTCCAATATGATTTTTCCTTCCTCATCGAGTTCTGGCAATATTGTTTGAACTGGAAGATTTTCTCCTATAACCTTCTTTAAGCATGAAACATGGAAAACTGGATGTACTCGCGAAGAAGCAGGAAGCTCCAATTTGTATGCCATAGTACCAATCTTTTGCAACACCTTGTAAGGACCATAGTATTTTGGCGATAATTTATTATCCTTCTTAGCTTTCTTGAGGGACATTTTTTTATATGGTTGTAGCCGTAAAAATACCCAATCTCCTACATCAAAACTTCTCTCGCTGCGATGTTGATCTGCCTGTTGTTTCATTCGATTTTGTGCCAAATTCAGGTTATCCTTTAAGAGTTGGAGAACTTCTTGCCGATGCTCTATGTGATCTTCGACTGCTATAACCTTTGAAATTTCCCTTAAAGATGATGTAATCGATGGTGGATGATATCCATAAAGTGCCATAAATGGGGTCATTTTTGCTGCAGTATGGAAGGAAGTGTTATACCACCATTCAGCGAGAGGTAACCACTTGACCCATTGTGTTTGTTTATCAGATATAACACAACGAAGATATCCTTCCAAACATTTATTTACTATCTTAGTTTGACCATCAAATTGAGGATGATAAGATGAGCTATGAGCTAATTGAGTACCCAAACAAGAAAATAACTCCGTCCAAAAATTTCCCGTATAAATGGGATCTCTATCGCTCACAATAACCCTTGGGCTTCCATGTAGCTTTTGAATTCTATCCACAAATGTAGTAGCAACTGTACTTGCTTTAAATGGATGAGATAATGCATAAAAGTGTGCATACTTGGTAAGTCTATCAACTACCACCATGATGACATTCTTTCCTTCGGACTTAGGTAAACCTATGATAAAATCCATTGAAATCTCCTCCCAACGTTGACTTGGAATGGATAAAGGTTGTATAAGTCCCGGGGTCTTAATTGTCTCCACTTTATTCTGCTGGCAAACCAAACATTCCGCCACAAACTTTTGAATATCAGATTTAAGGCCATCCCAAAAAAATTCTTTCTTCACCCCGTGGTAAGTTTTTAAAAATCCTGAGTGTCCTCCTAAAGGAGAAGTGTCCAATTCCAGAAGAATCTTTTGTTTTAGTTGGGAATTCTTACAAAGATATAAGCGATCTTTGTACCATAAGGAATCATTTTTCCAACTAAATGTATCAGATGTACTAGGATCTTGCCGCAACTTTTGAATGAGTGTCCATACATCTTTGTCCTTCTTCCATTCATCTCTTGCTTCGGTTATCCAATCTGGTTGGATAATAGAAATGGCACAAAGCAATCCTTCCACCTCTTCATTCTTTCTTGAGAGTGCATCTGCAACAACATTAAGCTTTCCTTTTTTGTAGATTATTTCAAAGTCATAACCCAACATCTTTGTGACCCATTTTTGTAGCTCTTCTGAAGATAGTCTTTGTTCCAAAAAGTGTTTAAGACTATCATGATCAGTTTTTACCTTGAAGTGTCTTCCCATTAGGTAAGTTCGTCATTTCTTTAGTGCATGTAGTATTGCTAACATTTCCTTCTCATAAATAGGTTTCTGTAAATAATTTCCTTTGATTGGACGACTTTCAAAAGCAATGGGTCTTCCTTCCCGCATTAAAACTACACCAATTCCATTTCTTGAGGCATCACATTCCACAATAAAGGTTTTTGTGAAGTCTGGCATAGCTAGGACCGGTGCTAGGCACATTGCTTCTTTAAGATGTTCAAAGGCCTTAGTTTCTTTAGGAGTCCATGAAAATGCATCTTTCTTCAATAATGTTGTTAGAGGTGCTGCTATTCTCCCATATTTCTTAACAAACTTGCGATAATACCCTGTTAACCCGAGAAATCCTTGCAACTGCTTTATGGTCGTGGGGACTTTCCATTCCTTAATGGATTTAATTTTGTTAGGGTCTACTTTAACACCCTCGTGAGATATAATATGACCCAAATATTCCACCTCTTGTACTCCAAAGAAACATTTGGATATTTTTGCATATAATTTTTTCTCCTACAATAGTTTGAGCACCCTGTCAACATGTTCAACATGATCCTTCCAAGACCTGCTGTAGATTAGTATATAATCAAAAAATACTAGCACAAATTTTCTAAGGAAGGGTTTGAAAATGGAATTCATCAACCCTTGAAATGTAGAAGGTGCATTGGTAAGGCCAAAAGGCATGACCAAAAATTCATAATGACCCTCATGAGTTTGAAATGCTGTTTTTGGAATATCTTCTATCTTCATTCTAATTTGATGATATCCTGAACGAAGATCCAACTTGGTAAAATAAATTGCTCCATGTAATTCATCCAATAATTCATCAATCACAGGAATGGGAAATTTATCTTTAATGGTGAACTTATTGAGCTCCCTATAATCTGGACACATTCGCCATGATCCCTCCTTCTTATGTACCAATACTACAGGAGCAGAGAAAGAACTTTGACTAGGTTGAATTATACCCGCCTCTAACATTTTTGCAATCATACGTTCAATTTCGCTCTTTTGGAAGTAAGGATATCTATAAGGCCTGATGTTTGGAGGAACACTTCATGGAATCAAATGAATAGCATGATCATGATCACGAATCAGTGGGAGTCCTTTGGGAGTTTCAAATACCTTGGAATGATTGTCCAAGACTTGTTGGAGATCTGCAGAAATAGATGGTTTTGATGTCGGAACTTCTAGTGAGCATAATTGTGCAATTACACCTCGTTGTTCTTTCTTTAGAAGCTTTGTCATGACATTAGAGCTTATTATCCTTCCCGGATTCCCTTCAATACCCCGTAATTCAATTTCCTTTCCTTCTGAAAAGAATTTCAAGAAAAGTTCTTGAAAATTAAAAGCTACCGTCCCCAAAGATTGTAACCATTGTACTCCTAGTACAACATCAACACCTCCCATAGGAATGGAAAGCATTAGAATAGTCAATACATATTCCCCTATGGTTACCTTGATATTATGGAATTTTCCAGAGAAATTTATAGTTCCTCCATTTGCAACCATCACTTGACATTCTGGTGTTGGGTATAGGAAACAATTTAATTCCTTGGCTACCTTACAATGAATAAAATTATGGGTGCTACCCGAATCAATCAACACTATTACCTTTTTCTTCTTGATTTGTCCTTTTATCTTGAGAGTTTGAGGAGTGGTAATTCCTGCCAGTGCATTACACGATATGGTCGGATTCATTTCTTCCTCTTCTGGGGCTGGTTCCCGGTGTATATCCTCTTCTTGTTCATTTTCTTCTTCCTCTTCACAATCTATGTAAAATAATTTCTTCTCAGCACACTTATGACCTTTAGTGTATTTGCTATCACAACCGTAGCAAAGCCCTTTTGCTCTTTTTTCTTCCAATTGTTGTGGTGTCAACCTTGTAGGTTGTGGAAATCTAGGCGTAGCAACACTTCCTTCTTTATAGAATTGAGTGGTAGGCTTCCTTGTCGCCATAATTTTACATTCAACTTTTCTTGCCAACCCGAATGCCTTCTCCAATGAATCAGGTTCCAAAACGCGAACTTCATGTTGGATGTTATCCTTTAAAGTGCCTAGGAAGAGATCAATCCTGTGTTCCTCTGTAAGATCAGTTACCCTTATATTCAATTTTTGGAAGTCCTCAATGTGCCGCCCCACTAAACCCTTTTGTTTGAGATTTATCAATTGGGTAAAGAAGGTGTTGCTCTTTGTATCCTCATAATGTGCTATCATTTCCTCCGTAAAAATTGACCAAGTGACAATTTTTTTACGGGAGCAAAACCATCGATACCATACAAATGTATTTTTTTCTAAATGTAAAGTTGCAATGCGTACCTTTTGTTTGTTTTGCACATTATGGAGATCAAAATATTGCTCCATTTCTAGTATCCATGTTACAGGATCCTTTCCATCAAACTTCCTTATATCCATTTTTGGAATATGGTGGTTCTTCCCGCCAACATTAGATTTTATGAAATCACGATTAACATTTATTTTGTTCTCATCATGAGGTTCTTCTACTATATTTTCGCCATTAGGAATCATTTCTGGTTTTAAACTTGTCATCAAGCCTTCCATGTATTCTTTTAGATCATTCTTCATGTCATCCATCTTAGCTTCCATGCCGACTTCCATGCCATCCATCTTAGCTTCGAAACCAGTCATATTAGCTTCCACGCCTTTCTTCAAACCATCAATCTTAGTTTCCACACCTTTCTTTAAAACTTCCATTTCATTTTTTGTTGTTCTTTGCGAGAGCGAAATTTGTTGCATTTGCTCCTGTAATTTTGATATGTCATGTTGCCATTCTTCATCTTCATGAGTAATAGCAGAGCCTTCTAAAGGCTTAATGGGTTTTGAATTATTTTTAGGGGCCATTTCAGACTCCAATATTGATATATATTCTACAATAGGCCCTTGCAATCAATTCAACTTGATTCTTCAAACAAGACTTATGTAATTCGGAAAAAAAAAATACACACCTTTTACTAGCTTTGAGGAGCTTGATATTGAAATTGTATTATCTTTGTGATTGTAGATCTTCAATATCTGAAATTCAGCACTAAAGTAGCCCTATGAATTCTCTTTTGAATGCCACAGGTCTGACCTGATTTTTATTCTCCAAGACAAATTTGTTTCCAATCTCCCACAATGACCTAATTATGGATGGGTTCAGTAGAGCGAATATGTACGACTTGCCACGTGTCACTGTTTCGTCCTTTATCTCTGAAATTGATATCCAAGAAACTAAAGTCTATTTAATTGCAACCAATTTTTACGGCACTCCAATCCGATGCCCAGAGAGAGAGTTATTGAACTTTTCCCACGATCACCTCTTTGAGATGAAATTCAGGAGCCTAAAAAAGCACTACCTTCCACAGATCATATCTCCAAAAATATTGCGAACCAAGTTCTAAATTTTTTTGAAAAACTTTCTCAGGATTTCAGATTTGCACCATATGAATTTCAGATTCTGAACCTTCGTAGAAAAAAAGTTATAGCGCAAATTCCACGATGACCTGTTTAGGAGCCTGAAAAAAGACCTAACTTCCACAGATCATATCTCCTAAAATATTGCGAACCAAGCTCTGAAATGTTTAGACATTATTCTTGAGGATTTCAGCTTCGCACCCTAACAATTTCAGCTTCTGAACCTTCGTAGAAAAAAAGTTATAGCAAGAATGCCATGATGACCTGTTTGGAGCAGCGAAACCCTAGAATCCAAAGCTCTGATACCAAATGTTGTGTAACCAGCTCCAAAAATAGAAGAAAAGAGATATGAACGCGTTAGAAATAAGCCACTTTGAGGGGGCAACCTCCAATACATTACATAAATGAACAATTCTTGGATGTTTCAATTTACAAAACATCCTTTCTATATATAGGAGTCCATGGGGCCATAATGTAATCCTAGTGGGCCACAATGTAATCCTAGCCTACCTCACAATAATAATTTAAGGGCACAATAATAACAAAATGGGAGTTGCAAGGGTACAATAATAACAATAAAGGGGTTACACTAACAACAATAAGTTACTATACTAGTAATATAGGGACCTAACAAACATCATGTTGAGGCTAGGAAACTCCACCTACCATATTGTTCCACAAATGAGTATATTGCAGACATCTTCACAAAAAATATTCAAAATGATGTTTGGAATCACCAACATACTTTTAGATTGGGAGGGGGGGAATGTTGACACCTAATATTTGGGATTAGGAAAATCCATGTAAACATTTTAAATAGAAAAGTAAAAGAAATTGGAAGATGAAGAGACATTGGGAGGTGAAAATAAATAGTCTCCCTATTCTTGTATATATCCATGCTTTCTATTAATGAAAAAAATTATTAGTTTTTGGAGTTACTCTCGTGGCCTCACAGATGGAATTCAAAGTTGCATTCAAATTATGGAGGGATTCATCATTAGAGATGGAATTCTAGAATTTTATATAAATCATGGCTTAAGCATGTTTCATAAGTAAATATGGCTCTTCAGTGGTGAAGGGATCTCTTTTAAATGTGTTTCACATATCATGTTAAGTCATTATATTAATAGTTTAGTCCCTTATTATGTTAGTGTATCTCGCCTTATTGTTATTGTTGTACCCCTACAACCCCTATATTGTTATTATTGTGCCCTTACATTATTATTGTTAGGTCGGCTAGGGTTACATTGTGGCCCCACTATGATTACATTGTGGCCCCATGGACTCCTATATATAGAAAGGAGGTTTTGTCATTTGTATCATCCAAGAATTGTTGATTCATGTAATGTATTGGAGGTTTCCCCCTCGAAGTAGCTTATTTATAAGGCATTGATATCTCTTTTATTCTATTTTTTGAACTGGTTTCACAACATTTGGTATCAGAGCTTTGGACTCTAGGGTTTCGTTGCTCCAAACAGGTCATTGTGGAATTTTCACTATAACTTTTTTTCTACAAATTTTCAGTAGCTGAAATATTTAAAGTATGAATTTGAAATCCTGAGTAACATCGTCGTAAAATTTCAAAGCATGGTTCGCAATATTTTCAGAGATATGATCTATGGCAGTTAGGGATTTTTGCAGGCTCCTGAATTTAACCTAAACAGGTCATCACAGAATTTTCACTATAACTTTGTTTCTACAAAGATTGAAAAGTTGCAATTTTTAGAGAGAAAATCTGAAATCCTAAGGAATAGCGTCACACAATTTCAAAGCTTGGTTCACAATATTTTCGAATATATGATCTGTGGCATTTAGGTTGTTTTCAAGCACCCAAATTTTATCTCAAAGAGGTGATCATGGGAAACTCTTCATAACTCTCTTTCTGAGCATCAGATTGGAATTCTGTTAGATGTGGCTTGAAGTAAATGGATGGTAGTTTTTTGTCTATAAATTTCAGAGCCAAAGGAGCAAAAAGTGACACATTTTGAGTCGTACAAATTCGCTCTACTAAACCAGTATATAATTAGGTTATTGTGGGAGATTGGACATAAATTTGACTTGAAGAATCCAAATCAAGTCAAACATGTGGCATTTTAATGAAGCTCTAGAGGGCTACTACAAGGTTGACTTTCAAATATTGAGGATCCATAATTTTAGAGATAATTCAATTTCAATATCAAATTCCTCAAAAGAAAGCAAAAGGTGTGTATTTGGTTTCTAAAATTGCATAGTTTTTGTTTAAGAAAGCAGTTGGAAGTGATTCCAAGGGAATATTTTATAATTTCTATCAGTATTGGGTTCTATAATGCCTCCAAATAATAATTACATATCCATTAAGCCTTCAAAAAGCTATACTATGATGCATGAAGAAGAATAATTGCAATATGAGATATCAAAATTATGGTACCAAGTGCAACAAATTTCGATCTTACGAAGAGAAAGAAAAGATGACATAGATGGTTTAAAACTAGAAATGGAGGCTAAGTTGGATTGTTTGAAGGATCAAATAATATCTAATATGGATAATAAATTAGTGGAATATCACATTGAGCATCAAAAAAAAGTTCTCCAACTCTCAAAGGATAGTTTGGTGCAAAATCTAAAGAAACAACAGGAAGATCAACATCACATCGAAAGAATTTTTGAAGAAATCCCATAAAAAAGAATTCAACAAGTATGACCAATTTCAGAGTATCTCAGCAAGTGGAAGAACTTTCCTGTAGAAGATTCCACATGGGAGGATGAGAATTTTATACAAAAGCATCAAGAAATAATCAAGCGTTGATGACAACACTTGTTTGAAGGAGAGGGGCATGTTAAGTCCCTATATTAATAGTGTAGTGCCTCATTATGTTAGTGTATCCCCCCTTATTGTTATTGTTGTACCCCTGTAACCCCCATATTGTTATTATTGTGCCCTTAAATTATTATTGTTAGGTCAGCTAGGGTTACATTGTGGCCCCATGGACTCCTATATATATAAAAGAGGTTTTGTGATTTGTATCATCCAAGAATTGTTCATTCATGTAATGTATTGGAGGTTGCCCCGTCGAATTGGCTTATTTCTAAGGCATTGATATCTCTTTTCTTATATTTTTGGAATTGGTGTCAAAACATATTAGCTTCAACATAAGAGGTCATACAATGTGTTGGAAAGTCATGCCACAAGCTCAACATGAAGAAATCGAAATGTGAGGCAGACACAATGGGAGTTTTCAAAATCATGTTGAAGGTGCAACTAAAAAATGTGAACTCCTCTAGAATGTGACTATACAACCTTTGTATGGTCTCACAAATCACAATCTTACCCATAGTTGTGAATTCACACTTTAAAACCTTAGAAAAGTCATCAAAAGACATTACCTATATGTCATGTGACTCAGTGAATTCTTCAAGTCGCATTCCCTTTCTAGTATCCCACAAGGTTGCATCCATATTAGGAGGTTGCAATTCATTCCAATAGTCAGGTGTTCCTTATTTGATTCCTCTAGTTGCATCCTCAATTTTCAATTACTCAAGTGACATTCACAAAATGTGATGCTTTAGGTCATATTCTTATTCTGATTTATCAAGTCGCATTAGCATTTTTCAACCTATATACAAGTCACTCTCCCTTCCGTACATCATTGTTTTTATCTGTGACCTACCAAACGTCTCAAAATCAATTTTAACTTAATTTTGGTATTTAAATAAGACAAATCGGTCTTCTCTACTTGGAAATATTTTGACAAATCATGCCTATTCAACATTAATGGTGGAAATGGCCATTTTTCAATTTCCTTTATTCATTTATTTGAGATCAACTTGAACCATGCCACAATTCAATTGAAAGAAGATGAGTTTTTACCTTGAAGTGTTTGAATTGCATACAATAGTAATCCTTAATGTTTTTTCTAGTCCTATAATGAGGTCAATTTCATTTCCTAGTCTAATAAAATAGAGGAAAGTGAATATTATGATTGTTTTAGAATTATGGATGGCATGGAGCTAGAAGCCAATTCTTATAATATCCCCATGGTTGTATAAATTATATATTTCTTTTTGTTCTATTATTAGGAAGCATTCTAATGGGTAACACATATCAAGAAATCCCTCTATAAGGATAGTAAAAACACTGTTGAGGGCAGAAAAATGTAAACTTCTCTTGAGTAATATGGGACCATACGTACATAATACAAATATCATAGATTGGCCATGGTATCATATTTTAACATAAGGGAAACACTTGGTGCTATGAAATCACTACGGGACAAACCTTTGAAGTGATGAAAGCTACATATCCCAAAGGAAAATCCTTCAGATAAATATGTAAATCAATACACATTTGCAGTGGTTGACCTTGATCCATTTGTTTTAAATGATTATCTCCAGGAAATATTTAGTGCTCATGGTGAAATAAAAGAAAGCAAAGAAAATTCACATGAGCGCCACCATAATTTTATCAAGTGTGTTACATATCATTTTGTTGCATTCACTGAAATGGTATGAAAACCTAGATCAATCAACATACTTAACACTTTCTGATTATCCCTTTGAAAATACATAATAATGATTTCTCCAAAAGGTCAGTGTTTTGGGTCAATCAGCACAAAAACCATTTTTTGGACCTAATGCACCCTGTCCTTGTAGTCTACCTATGATGGTCGCATGTTGAATAACTTAGTAGCTACACTAAACAACACAAGTTCTTCTATAAGTTTCTAAGGTGGTTTCAATCATTTACCATTGATAGAGATCTAAAATTCTTACTCTAGAGGTCTCATCTCTTACCCTTAGAGCTTATCCTCCTTCATATCTGGATCTCAATCCTAGATTGTTAAATCCTAAACTACCACTTTTACCATATAAATCTACTTCCTCCCATAGAGTCTGTTTTTTCCATTTGGAGACTCTTACCTATGCCCCGATGTTGCTTCTTTTCAACTAAAGATCCATTACCATCCTTGAGTTGTGATTGAAGGCTTACCTTGTGGCTAATGAAGGACAACTTTTATATGAGATTATACATTATCAAGAACTGCAAAAAGGTTTGTAACATTCTTCTATATTTCATTAATACAAGAAGCTTTGTTTTCCTATGCTTTGTGTCTATTTTATGCATATGTATTTTAATTCCCACTTGAATCATTGAATAGAGATATTAGTTTATGTTATGGATGTCTTGTAGTCCTCTTGTTTGTTGTGATTTTCTTGCACGTTCCATTTATATTAATTGGAACAATACCTAAAGTCTAAAATTCAAGAGAAGAGGAGGACTAGTGTCAGATTCCTGGTAGGCCTTTCCTCCATTTATTAATTTCTCTAAGGAAAACATTGTACTTTTTAATTTCTGTTGTTTCTAGATCAGCCACTAAATCTATGGGATTCACTTCTATCTGCAAAAAGTTAATTTTCCATATAACAACTTGTCGAGTCCACTAGGGAACAAGATGGTCCTTTAGTGGCTTGCTTATTTTATCCATTTTTAACCTTTTAATCCAACTTAAAATGACTTGTTTACAGAGTAATTAGTCTTTGGAAAGCATTAGTTTGAGCTTGGTAGATTTTTTGTTTCTCTAAAAAAATTATCCCCAACATACTTTCTAGTCTGAGACAAAGTGACCCAGCGCACGTGTCTCTCTCTGTAGGTGTGATGCATCACACTAGTGTGTGTGTCTAGCTTGTGATGGTTCCTATAGGATGAAAAAATTGCATTTCTATACCTTGCTCTTATTTTTTATTTTGTTCACTTAATATTTCTGAGCCTTTGTAACAGTCAATGTCTCTGGAAAATCCATTAGTGTGTTTACATTTGTGTTGATTTCCTTTTGATGAGTATTTGCTTGATTTATATTTCTTCTTGCCAATTAGGTTTTGTTGACACTTGGCTTGATTGTTGATTTGATAAAAAATAATTCATATTACAATTCCAGTATGTGTCAGTTATTTTTATCAATGATATAACTTAATTTTCATGTTCATTACATTTTAAAATTGAAAGGAAAAGAACAAAAGTATTCCAGTTTGTTAAGATTTTTTAGTGTTTTTTCTTTCAATTTTGCAAAACAAAATCCCCCCTCAATTGGGCGAGGGCGGGTGAGGGATGAATTATGTATGAATGTTAATCCCTTTTAGTGTAATCTCTTTTGATATTTGGTATTTTCACCCAATTTCAGTTGTATTCCTCAATTAATGAAATCCCATATTACATTTGATTTCATTGGGAATTTCTCTTATGCTTGATTGGTTCTTCCATTGCATTAGTAAAACAAGAGATTTTTGTTCAGTAGTTTTTGTATATTATTATTTTCCTAATTCATAATCATTTTTTGTTTGTTTTGAATAATTTTCCTACATATATTACATTTGGATAGTTAGAATTCTAATTTTCACCACGAGAAGTGAAATTGTGTGTAGATTACATTTGAATAGTTTTCAGGGAAATTGTGCATAGATTACATTGCATGGTTTGAAATATTTTAGGGCTTTGAATTGAATTAGAGTAGTGAAATTGAAAGATATAGTTAGGAAGTTATTGTTTTCTACATCATTTTTTGTGTTTTCCTTCCCAGACATAGATCTTCAATGAAAGAGAAATATTTTTTTCTCATGCTCATTGCATTGTAGAAGTTTAGGTGAATTCGTACTATGAGCCTTGAAATTGAAACTTAATTCAATATGAACTTTAAAATTCATTCAATAAATATAAGGAGAAATTGGAACATTAAATACATGTATAGAGGTCTAGGCTAGTGACATGTTCCAACATCTTTAAATGTAGGATTTTTCATTGCTTTACTACGTTACATCTTGGGGGTCATTAGTATTCCATGTATGTACGTATTTCATATTGTTCTCCACGTTCCCTTGGGTATATCATAATGCACTTCATGTATGAAAGTATACCGGAATACTTCCTATCATACAGGATGCATAGAAAACACTAATACAGATTGTGCTTCCATGTACAAATGGGTATATTTTGGAATTCCAATATAGGTTTTTGTCTTACCATAGATAACTAATTCAGTCGCCTTGCATAATTTGATACACTGAACATAGGATTTAGGGGGATTGCCTTCATGTAGTGGAAATGGAATTTTGTATTTCATGGTAAATAGGTAAACCATTTTTCCTAGTTACCCATTTTTTTGTGTGTATTTAAGTTCTAAAGAAATTAATCGATTGTGAAACAACATCCTCATTGTGGAACAAATCCTTAGTAGACATTAGGTTGAAATTGATGGAAACAGTTTTGGAGTCTACCAATGAAGAAAACCCCTCTAACATGAATATTGGCACCTTTCCTTCTTTTGGAAACATTGATGCTCCTTATATGGAAACATTGTACCTTCTGGGATTTACCATTTCTTTACTAGTTTGGTTTTTTTCAACGTCCATGGTTGCAAATTTCCAAACTTCTTTTCAACCAAGTAGTCCTCCACTAGAACAACATCAATCTCATGTTGATCCTAAATTTTACCCTTTTCCTTCTTCACTTGTTGTTTCTTCATCCTTTTATTCAAGTAAATATGTATCTAAGAAGAAGAAGAAGTAAAAAAATAAGGGGGGGACAAAGAAACCATTGCTACGAACACAAATAATGTTGAGAAACCTTCCAACAAGCCCCGTAAATTTAAATTCCATTACATGATTTGTAAGTGTGATCATCCTCTTAGAGATTTTCATAGTATTATACATTTATTAGAAGTGTGGACCACAGGCTCACATTACCCCATGGAAGCATCTTATTACCATCATGCTAGTGATAAACCATCAACTATTGATAATAAGGTCCATGGAAAGAAGGGCGAAGTTAAGTTTCCCTATCAGTTATGTGAATGGAATAATATAGTTCACCTTTTCCCTTGTTTGGATGAAGCATCTAAACTATTGAAAACCATTACTATTCATCAACAATAACTTTCAATTTTCTAAAAAAATATTTCCCCAAGTCCTCCATTAGTTGATGAAGCGATTGATCCAAATCCATATTTAGTTAATTTCACTCTCTTTGAAAGGGAATCTCATGGGTTCATTCCCAACCAACCATTGGTTGAGATTCCACCTTTAGTCCATCACACTTTTCACGTAGAGAATGGATTTCATACTACTCAATCTCTTCTTATTACCTCAGATCCTATCAAATAAGTGGGCATTTATCCCGTCCCTACAAAACCCTCTCCAAGAAATGAGGTCATTTAACTTGTTTGGAATCAATTGAAAAAAATAATCTTCCTTCTTATACGCCCTTCAAAATTAGGGTGAATTCTTGCAATGATGATATATATCTCACTATGGGTGCTTCTGTTAGCATTCTATCCTCAATTTCTTGGAAATTTATAGGTTCCCCTCATCTTGTGTATCTTACTTTGATTATGTTGTCTTTTAATTGATTAACCTATTAAAATTTAGGGGTCCTTCATTAGTTTCCTATTAATTGGAAGATAAAACATTTTGTATTGGTTTTATTGTAGTTCAAGGTCCCTTGGATTTCAATTTACTCCTTTGGTGAGACTATGTTTATGTTATGAACATTTTCGTTTCCACACACTTTCGAGTGATGTGTTTCCAACACGATGAAAATGTTTTGACCATTGATCAACTTTCATTCATTGGTCCTTATTTTACTGCCAATCATCCAACTTCCCTAAATGTTCCAAATATGCAAGTGGTATTTTCCCTACCATAGATTAATTATGTGGCAAATTTTCCCATGCTCGTACCTACTGATGAAGATGATACTTTCACTATTTTATTAACATATTTTAACTTGGGTCTACCAGGTGATATGGTAAATCATTTACTAGGGGCATTGGAGCCTAATATTTCCACTGGATCCTTTGATATATATCCCTTTGAGCGAATTTTTCTCCCATTCGATTAAAATCTCTTGGAAGCCATGGAATTTTGTGGGCCATGATCAAGGTAAACCCTAAGTAGAGTTCATTTTAATGTTTCAAACTCATTAAAAAATAAAACAAGGTACCTCAGAGCAAAGTTCCTTTTCTTAAAAAATGAAGCAGGTTCCTTGAGCATCATTCATTTTGTTGTGTCAAGCTCAATAAAAAATGAAACAAGGTAACTATGAGCATAGTTCATTTTCTTGTGTCAATCTCGTTGAAAAATGAAACAAGGCAACCCTCTATAAAATTTCTTTAATTATGTCGAGCTCATTTAAAAATGAAACAAATATTGTCTTCTTGATTTCACTATGATTTAACTTCAATCTCACAGATGTTTGCTTCATTTCATCCACCCATAATCCTCTTCCTTCCTTCTAAGTGAACATATTTATATTAATAACTAGTAGCCTATTTGGGTCCATAGAAAGAGTTGTCATATGAAAATATGTTGTAGGGAATGTCTCCACCATTTTTCTAGGGGCATATACTCGATCTCAAACATAGTTTTTCCTTTGTTTCAAGCTTCTGTAAAAATGAAACCAATTCCATGCATAGTTTCCACACGTTTCAAGCCTGTGTAAACATGAAACCATCTTCAATATCTCCCTTAAAGTTGAGTCTTTCACTTGATATCATAAATGAACCTTCATTCCATCGGCCTATTATTAAATAGTAGTCTACTTACGTGAATGAAATTAATTTTCAGGGGAATGCACCTAGAATGGAATTATTATGCTCGGGGCATGGAAACCAATCTCAAGCATAGTTTTCATTTGTTTTAAGCTTCTGTAAAAATGAAACTTCTCTCAACCATAGGGTTTCCTTGTTCCAAGCTTCTATAAAATTAAATTACTTTCAATTACTCTCAAGAATAGTTTTTCCTCATTTCAATATTGTGTAAAAATGAAACTACTTTCAAGTACTCTCAAGCATAATTTTACCCTCTTTCAATCTTGTGTAAAAATGAAACCAATTTAAAACATATTTCCCCATGTTTCCAGCTTGTAAAAAAATGAAAATAATCTCATTTTATCTCGCGTGATTGTTATTTTTATCAACCTATTTTTTCGAGATGAGCCTTTGTTTTCACATTCCATCATCACCATCAGTTCGACCGATCATACGTTTTCACTTGGTTGTTTAACCTTTCCCTCAAGAACCACTGTGATGAGTGGTCTTATTAGCAAGCCTCTTGACCTTTGCATGTTTTGGGTAGTCTGATCATGACCGGAACTAGTTGCAACCCTTTATACCACTTGTTCCTCTAGGTGGAGTCCTCTTTGAGCTCCTTTTAGAATCCCAAAACATGAAAATATTGTCGAGCGCTTGTCTTTTAAATGAAATATGTATACTCATTGTAAATTTAATCATTTTGAGACTAGGATAGACTATTTATGAAAAGGAATTATTTAGTCAAACATGACTAAAAGGTTTTCCTGAGTATCGCTTTCTACCTTTTAGAACACAAGAAATTAAATTTACGAAAAAGAACCTTTGCAGTTTTATATTTCACATGTTTTTCAAAAAATATAAACATGAAAAAGAAGCCAAGTTATACCTTTTTTGGACTCATAAAAATATCAAACAATGTTGGACTCATCAAACATGACGAGAGAGAGCCACTCCTTCTCAGGTTCGTTAAAAATACTTACTAGTATTCATCCGAACGATGAACTTATATATCAAGCACATGTTATCATTTTCAATCTTGTCAAAAATAGAAAGGCACTAGCCATAAATGGTTGGAAAATTGGGAAAATAGGGAATTTTACCTGTTAATGGCAGAAAGTCACACTTGCACATGACACCCTTTCACTTAATCTTTATGACTATTGGGTTGAAAAATCCGCTTTTCTCTTTCGTTAATCACTCCATATCAAAAGTCTTTGTAATGAATTTTGAGTCAATGTTTCCAACTAAATAAAGTGTCTCCAATATGTTCAAGATAAGTCTAGCATCAGTTGACATCTACTACAATACCTTAATTCTTATTTCATGTATGCCGCTCATGAACCAAATTTTCATCATCACCATTTTTGTCTCAAATATTGATACCCATTTTTTGTCATTTACGAGGAATACAAAAAGGCCATCATACGATGGGTCACTTCCTATTGACATCAACACATTATCTAGAAATTTCACTTAGAAAATCTTTTGGGTACCTTGAACTTGCATACCTCAATGGAAATTTTGCTCGCTCTTGGAAATCGGTCCTTATCATTGGCCTTCGACCAAGAGCTTCCATTTTGTGTTCACCTTTAGCCCATTTATTCACACCATATAGGTTGTATTGTGGTACCTTTAGATCCATTATCGTTATTGGTGGTTCCTATCACATCTGTTAACAAATTACATCACTGTCAATAATCAAATGTTGTCTACCATGTTTGACTCCAACTCATTTATTTTCATGGCTAGATTCATACTATCGAGTGATGAGGTAAAATACTCGAGATCTAGTTACATCCATATGGGCTACGATTTTAGGATTCATACAATATTAGAAAGTATGGTGGCGACGATCATTCAGATATTCATATAAGAATTGGTCAAAACTCTATCATCGATGGATGAGAATTATTAATCATTATACATATATATTAGCTTATATGCTGAGTATTAGTGTGCATCCCTCAGCAATGATATCATGATGATAATACATATTTTAACAGATGTTGATATTGACCAGTCTATTCTTGATCATAACATGTCACAAGGTAAATCACTTTAGTCCTTAGCCACTACCTTTGACTGTGTACTTTAGGGTGCAATCTGTTACAGGCCATTTTTTCGCATTCACTTAAAAGCCATGAAAACCCAGATCAATCAACATCCTTCACACTTTTTCATTATCCCTTTTTGAATCCCTACGCATCATTTCTCCAAAAAGTCTATGTTTTTGGGTCAATCAACTCAAGAACCATGTTTTTCCCCAGTGCACCCTGTCCTTTTAGTCAACCTATGATGGTCGCATGTTGTGTAACTGAGCAATTGCATTGACCAACAAAACTTTATCTCCTTTGTATGTGTGATGGTTCTATAACTATGGAAAAAATAAAAAATATTTTTGAATATTTTCCTTCTAGAAGATTCTAATGTGGTTTTAACTATTTACCATGCATATATATCTCCAATTCATACTCTAGAGGTATTATCTCTTGTCCTTATATCTTATCCTCCTTCATATGTAGATCTGAAGACTAGATTGGTTAATACCAGACTATCACTTTTACCCTATAAATATACTACCTCTCATAGAGTATGTTGTTAGCTTTTGGAGACTCTTAACTATGCCCTAATGTTGCTACCTTTCACCTAAGGGTCCATTACCATCGTTGAGTTTTGATTGAAGGCTTACCTTGTGTATAAGGAAGGACAAGTTTGGTGGTATATTCCACATTGTCAAGAACTGCAAAAATGGCTGTAATCTTTGTTGGGTGCAATATTTAAGGATATTTTAGGCACTTCTTTCCCTATTTTTGGTAATTTTCTTTCATTAAACCTATGTATTCCTTCACACAATGCCACTTTACCTGGTTATAAAAGCCATATTTTCTCTGACATATTATTATGCCATTTTCTATTAAATATTGAATGAAACAATATCATTTTAGAATGAGTAACCAGGGAAATTTTGGAAGAGATATTTTGGATATTTTTCTTTCATGTGTTGCTATAATTCACAAGGACCAGGGGGTAAACAACTGTTGTTGTTACTTACTATTACACCCTGACGTTTGTTGTTAGACTTTGAATTTGTTGTTACACCGTCAAGATTATGCTACATCGCACACTGCCAAAGACCGTGACCGCTATTTTAAAAGACAATTGTTGAAGATCATGAAACTACCTAGGATGGTTGAAGAAGTATTTGAGAAGTTAAAATTGCAAAGATGGTGTAACCATAATAGATCATTTAATTAAAAAAAAAATTGTAAGAACTTCTATTTTATTTTTAATTTGATCAACATGAGAATCACAATATTCTCATGACTGATCTCGTCCCTAATTTTGGGACTTGTAAAAGACTTTATAAAAAGGATCAACCTCATAAGAATGGGACAACATGCAGGAATAATACTGAAATTCTGATCTTCTGCCTTTCAATAATTTTAATACAGTACACATCTGGTGATGTTTTATACATTTCGTGTTGAAACTTTAGCTAGTTTTCGTTTCATCCATGCACCCTACTAGGGAGGAAGGGCCCTCCTCTGTAGAAGGGATAGAATCAGTAGTAGATTAATCACTTTCTTTATAGTGGTGTGGATTTCTTATTGTCATTGCCTATATCATAGCACATGCACACTTCTATTTTCAGATTCATTATATGTTGTTACATTTGATTGGTTAGATATATAACATTCAGTTAACTATTACAATCTAGTTAATGATGTATGGCGCACATAATTTCTAAAATTAATGAAGTGTGAATTATTTCTGTATTAAGTGAGTTTCATTCCTACAGTGTGTATTTTTAATTTCTGAAATAATTCTTTGATTCCTGCAATTGTTTTCAATGACATTTTTATATTCTTTCCCTAGTTGTTTATGTATCAGAACAGACAGTGCAAAGACATTTGAAATAAAATACCTACCATGGTTGACAATTGATGGCTGTTGTTCAATTTTTTTTAAATTGATTAAACTGTCTAAACATTTTGGTGTCATTGTAGCCATATAGTCAGCCAACACTTTTCTTTTGATTTTTTATTTCAATAGTGTGTTCCTTATTTTATAGGTGATGGGTGGTAAGACAAGAGGTAAGAACCTATGAATTTCTCTAACATACCTAAGAGGGCTCACCCCTGTAACAATTAGGACACGTAGGGTGTGTTAGTGAATGTTTATTTTTATATCGTGTCTCTAATTTTACAAGTGTTGGGAGGTAAGATGAGAGGTATGAACCTGCACATCATTCTAACGTACCTAATAGGGCTCATCCCTCTAACAATTAGGACACTTAGAGTGTGCAATTAATTATAAATTGGTTACATGTATGTAATGTATGAGTGGAAAATAAGAAACTCGTAAAAATTCCAATACACCAACACGTAAAAGGGGTCAGCCTAAGAAAAAGAGAAACATTCATCAAGGGAGAACCACATAAATTCAAGAACTGATCTCAAAATAAGATAAAGAACAATCAATATCGCATAAGGACATAAGGAAAGCAAGCCCACAAAAAGCTACTGCTTCCATATTAAAATCAAGAGTTTCTGGTTCTGCTATTTTAGGACCTCACTCTCATCAAACTAGCTTAAAAACTTCCAGCACTGCAAAATTAATTTAGGAACAATAGGGAGAGACTAGTACTTAGGATTTTGGATTAGAAAAAAAAGGGGAAACTAGTGGGAATGATCAAGAGCAAGAATCAGATTGAACATTATTTCACTTGCCAATACCTTGATATAGGAAGTACAATAAAACAAGCAACCCCAGAACAATCTAATAAATCATCACAAGAATCCTTATCTACATACCATAAATCCGAGAAATCTTCAAAATAACCCTCATCATAACAAGAAACTGGAGAAATTCCAATGGGGGATAAAAAATTTCGGACATACACCACTATTACTACCTTTGAATTTCGAATAGGCGATATAAGTGGAGAAGCCTCTATGAAAATATCCCTCTATCAGTTCTTCCATATTTTCAGGGATTGAGTTTAGAAGATCCTAATAATGTTTTGTTTGAATATGATGTTCTATGAAGAAGTTAAGACTACATTTCAAATGCTCAAAAATTAGAAATTTTCCTTGCAACTCTAAAAGGTGCAACATTGTGATGGTTTATGGGACTTGGATATGCTACTATCCAGACATGAGGAGATATGAAGAGTACGTTCCAAGAAAAATATTAGGATTATTGTTGAACCAAGAAATTGAAGGAGGAATTGTTCAGAATCACTCAAAAAGAAGATGAGAGCCTAGAAGATTATCTAGAATGACCTAATTATAATTTACAGAGGTCTTAGTATCATTATTTGGATCTAGAAATATTGAAAACAATATTCATTCAAGGGAAGAGAGACGACTGCCACTACAAGGAAAAGACCCTATAGTGGACGTTTTTGATGAAACCCCTATAAAAATACCCCAGGCATCCGTTTCTAGCAGAGTTTACTGGAGGAGGTTGGCAGGTGGAGGTTTTTGCAAATGTTTTTCTTTTGGTGCGCTTATCATCCTAAACTGCACCGGTGCATTCAACAAGAAAAAGCACTCGTGCACAAAAAATAATTGGCACACCAGGACACCATGCACTCTGTACAAACCTACACAATGTCTCTTATTACTGAAGCACACCAGTGCTTTACAAATATTCTACATCGGTGCATCGTAAAACCCTGCACCAAAACTGAAACTACACTGGTGCATCTATAAAACCCCGCGCACTGGAAGAATTCTAAATAAATAAATAAAAATTGACAAAAAAATTACATTTTTCACTTTTTAGTTCTCTAGAGCTCTCAAGCACCGGTGAAAATTTTCATTGTCTGAGGCACCCTGGCATCAGTGCTCCCATTACACCCATTGCATGCACTACTGTTGTGCATTGCCCACCATTATCCATTTTGAATTTTGCAAAATGGTGGGAAAATTTAGTTTTGCAAATTCTACAGCCAGTATGCCTCCTTGAAAGCCAAATGTACAGGTATTTTTCTAGTTTTTTCCATAATTATTCCTTTTATAAAATTAGAATTCTAAATTAGCTTAAAAATAACCTTTAAAAAAAAAACAAAATCCAGCGCGGTGCGCTTGAGCCTTTCGGATCGCAATGGTTCACAGCGTTTCTTGTAAATTTACAGTCACACTGTAACCAATGCTAATGGTATCCACACCATTTCAGTGGAAGTACTGAAAGGTGCACCATGATATTTTAAAATTTAAAAAATTGGGGTGCGATCAGTTACCCGACTGCACCGTTGACCCTGTGCAATAGAGGGAATGTGGTGCATTGACTGAAATATCTACCCCTAGGCGGGTAATTTTATTAGTGCATCACATTCTAGCATTTCGACGTGGTCAACAGTGTGGCCTGGTAAAATACTACATCGTTGACTATGTACTGATGTTAGGAGGTCGGTGCGCTGAACAAAATATATGCCCCAGGGCATATAGTTTTTTCAGTGCACCGCCCTCCTAACATTAGTACATAGTCAATGGTGCGATATTTTACCAGGCCACACTGTTGACCATGTCAAAATGCTATAATGTGGTGCACTGACAAAATTACCTACCTCGGGGTAGATATTTTAGTCAATGCACCACATTCCCTCTATTGCACAGGGTCAACGATGCAGTCGGGTAACTGACCGCACCCCAATTTTTTAAATTTTAAAATATCATGGTGCGCCTTTCGGTACTACCCTTGAAACGGGGCGTATAGTTTTTTCAGCGCACCACCCTCTCAACACTAGTCCATAGTCAAACATGACTAAAAGGTTTTCTTGAGTATCACTTTCTACTGTTTAAAAGAGAAGAAATTAAATTTACGAAAAAGAACCTTTGGAGTTTTATATATTCACATGTTTTTCAAAAAATGATCTAAACATGAAAAAGAAGCCAAGTTATACCTTTCTTGGACTCATAAAAATATCAAACAACGTTGGACTCATCAAACATGACGAGAGCGAACCACTCGTTCTTAGGGTTCATTAAATATACTAAGTAGTATTCATCCAAAGGATGAACATATATATCAAGCACATGTTATCATTTTAAATATTGTAAAAAATACAGAGTTATTGGCCATAAATGGTTGGAAATTGGGAAAATAGGGAATTTTACCTGTTAATGGCAAACAGTCACTCTTGCACATGACACTTTTTCACTTAATCTTTGTGAATGTTAGGTTGAAAAATCCACTTTTATCTTTGGTTAATCACTCCATATCAAAAGTCTTCGTAATCAATTTTGAGTTTCCAACTCTGTAAAGTGTTGCTAATATGTTCAAGAGAAGTCTAGTATAAGTTGAAATCTACTACAATACCTTAAGTCTTATTTCATGTATGCCGCTCATGAACCAAATCTTCATCATCACCATTTTTGTCTCAAATATTGATACCCATTTTGTGTCATTGGTAACGAATACATCAAGGCCATCGTATGATGGGTCACTTCTTGTTGACATCAACACATTATCCAAAATTTCACTTAGAAAATCTTTTGGGTACTTTGAACTTGCATACCTCAATGGAAATTTTGCTTGGTCTCGGAAATAGGTCTTTATCATTGGCCTTCGACCGAGAGCTTTCATTCTATGTTCAAATTCAACCCATGTGTTCACACCATATAGATTGTGTTTTGGTACCTTGAGATCTGTTATTGTTATTGGTGGTTCCTCTCGCATATGTTAAAAACTTAAATCACTTTCAATAATTAGATGTTGTCTACCATGTTTGACTCCATCTCATTTATTTTTATGGATAGATTCATACTATCAAGTAAGGAGGTAAAATACCCCAGATCTAGTTCCATACATATGGGCTACGGTTTCAGGATTCATACAATATTAGAAGGTATGGTGGCTATGATCATTCAGATAGTCATCTAAGCATTGGTCAAAACTCTATCATCGATGGAGAAGACTTCTTAATCATTGTACATGTATATTGGCTTATATGATAAGTATTAGTGTGCATCCCTCAATGATGATATCATGATGATAATACATATTGTAATAGATGATGATATTAACCATTCTATTCTTGATCCTAACATGTCATAAGGTAAAGCACTTTAGTCCTCAAACAATACCTGTAACTTTGTACTTTAGGGTGCAATTGGTTACAGTCCATTTTTTCGCATTGAATTAAAAGCCCTGAAAACCCAAATCAATCAACATCCTTCACACTTTTTCATCATCCCTTTCCAAATCTCTAAGCATCATCCTCCAAAAATTCTAATTTTTTCGGTCAATTAGCTCAAGAACAATATTTTTCCCCAATGCACCCTGTCCTTTTAGTCGACCTGTGATGGTTGCATGTTGCATAACTGAGCAGTTGCATTTACCAATGTAGCTTACTCTCCTTTGTAGGTTTGATGGTTCTATAACTTCAGGAAAAAAAAAAAATATTTTTGAATCTTTCCCTTCAAGAATATTCTAATGTGGTTTTAACTATTTACCATTGATATATATCTCCAATTCCTACTCTAGAGGTATTATCTCTTGTCCTTATAGCTTATTTCTCTGACATATTATTATGCCATTTTTTGTTAAATATTGAATGAAACAATGTCATTTTAGTATGGATAACGAGGGAAATTTTGGAAGATATCTTTTTGGATATTTTTCTTTCAAGTGTTGCTATATTTCAGAAAGACTAGGTGGTAAACAATTGTTGTTGTTACTTATTATTACACCCTGATATTTTTTGTTACACTTTGAATTTGTTGTTACACTGTGAAGATTATGCTACATCACACACTACCAAAGACCGTGACTACTATTTTAAAAGACAACTGTTGTAGATCATGAAACTACTTTCGAATGGTTGAAGAAGGATCCGAGAAGTTATGATTGCAAAGATGGTGTAACCATAATAGGTCCTTTAATTAAAAATGTTTTGTAAAAACTTCTATTTTATTATTAATTCGATCAACATGAGAATCACAAGATTCTCATGACTGATCTCGTCTCTAATTTTGGGACTTGTAAAAGACTTTATAAAAAGGCTCAGCCTCATAAGGATGGGAAAACATGCAGGAATAATACCAAAATTTTGATCTTCTGCCTTTCAATAATTTTAATATAGTATGCGTCTGGTGATGTTTTATACATTTCGTGTTGAACATTTAGCTATTTTTTGTTTCATCCATGCACCCTACGAGGGAGGAAGGGCCCTCCTCTGTAGAGGGGATCAAATCAGTAGTAGATTAATCACTTTCTTTATATTGGTGTGGATTTCTTATTGTCATTGCATATATCATAGCACATGCACACTTATGTTTTTAGATTCATTATATGTTGTTACATTTGATTGGTTAGATATATAACATTCAGTTAACTGTTACAATCTAGTTATATAATGATGCATGGTGCACCTAATTTCTAAAATTTATGAAGTGTGAATTATTTCTGTATTAAGTGAGTTTCATTCCTGAAGTGTGTATTTTTAATTTCTGAAATAATTCTTTGATTCCTGCAATTCTTTTCAATGACATTTTTATATTCTTTCCCTAGCTATTTATGTATCGGCACAAATAATGCAAAGACATTTGGAATAAAAGACCTACCATGGTTGACAATTGATGGTTGCAGTTTAGTTTTTTTTAAATTGATTAAATCGTCTAAACATTTTGGTGTCATTGTAGCGATATAGTCATCCAACGTTTTCCTTTTGAGTTTTTATTTCAATAGTGTGTTCCTTATTTTACAGGTGATGGGTGGTAAGACAAGAGGTAAGAACCTATGAATTTCTCTAACATACCTGAGAGGGCTCACCCCTGTAACAATTAGGACACTTAGGGTGTGTTAGTGAATGTTTATTTTTATATCTTGTCTCTAATTTTACAAATGTTGGGAGGTAAGATGAGAGGTATGAACCTGCACATCACTCTAACGTACCTAAACGGGCTCACCCCTCTAACAATTAGGACACTTAGAGTGTACAATTAATTATAAATTGGTTCCATGTATATAATTTATCAGTGGAAAATAAGAAACTCATAAAAACTCCAATAAACCAATAGGTAAAAGGGGTCAACCTAAGAACAAGAGAAACATTCATCAGGGTAGAACCACATACATTCAAGAACTGATCTCAAAATAAGATAAATATCAATCAATATCGCATAAGGACGTAAGGAAAACAAGCCCAGAAAAAGCTACTACTTCCATATTAAAATCAAGAGTCTCTGGTTCTGATATCTTAGGACCTCACTCTCCTCAAACTAGCCTACAAACTCCCAGTACGGAAAAATTAATTTAGGAACAATAGGGAGAGACTAGTACTTAGGATTTTGGATTAGAAAAAAAAAGGGAAACTAGTGGGAATGATCAAGAGCAAGAATCATATTGAACATTCTTTCACTTTCCAATACCTTGATATAGGAAGTACATTAAAACAACCAACCCCAGAACAATTTAAGAAATCATCACAAGAATCCTTATCTACATACCATCAATCTGAGAAATCTTCAAAAGAACCCTCACCATAAGAAGAAACCGGAGAAATTCCAATGGGGGATAAAAAAAATATTGGACATACACCACTATTATTACCTTTGAATTTCAAATAGGCAATATAAGGGGAGAAGCCACTATGAAAAATATCCCTCTATCAGTTCTTCCATATTTTTAGGGATTTACTGTAGAAGATCATGATAATGTTTTGTTTGAATTTGATTTTCTATGATGAAGTTAAGACTACACTTCAAATGCTCAAAAAATAAAAAAAATTCTTGCAACTCTGAAAGGTGCAGCATTGTGATGGTTTATGGGACTTGCATACGCTACTATCTAGACATGGGGAGATATGAAGAGTACGTTCCAAGAAAAATATTAGGATTATTTTTGAACCAAGAACTTGAAGGAGGAATTGTTCAAAATCACTCAAAAAGATGATTAGAGCCTAGAATATTATCTAGAATGAATTAAGTATAATTTAGAGAGGTCTTAGCATCATTATTTGGATCCAAAAATCTTGAAAACAATATTCATTCAAGGGATGGGAGATGAATGCCACTACAAGGAAAAGACCCTCTAGCAAATTTTTTTGAGGAACCCCTTATAAAAATACCCCAAACATCCATTTCTAGTAGAGGTTACTAGAGGAGGTTGGCAGGTGGAGATTTTGCAGATGTTTTTCTTTCGGTGCACTTATCATCCTAAACTGCACTAGTGTGTTCAACAAGAAAAACCACTAGTGCGCAAAAATGATTGGCACACCAGGACACCATGTGCTCCGTAAAAACCTGCACAATGTCTCTTATTACTGTAGCACACTAATGCTTTACAAAGATTCTATACCGGTGCATCGTAAAACCCCGTGCCAAAACTGAAACCGCCTATTGCGGTCTTAAGAAACTGCATTGGTGCACCTATAAAACCCCGCACACTAGAATAGTGTTAAATAAATAAAAAAATTATGGCAAGAAAAATGCATCTTTCACTTTTCAGTGCTCTAGAGCTCTCAAGCACCGGCGAAAATTTTCATTGTGTGAGGCACCCTGACATCAATGCTACCATTACACCATTGCACGCACTTCTGTTGTGCATTACCCACCAATATCCATTTGAATTTTGAAAAATGGTGGAAAAATTTAGTTTTTCAAATTCTACAGCCAATATGCCTCCTCGACAGCCAAATGTATAGTTATTTTTCTTGTTTTTACCATAATTAATCCTTTTAGCAAATTAGAATTGTATTAGCTTAAAATTAACCTTTCAAAAAAAATAAAAATCCAACGGGGTGTGCTCGAGCCTTTCGGCTCACACCGATTCATAGTGCTTCTTGTAAATTTACAGGTTGCACTACAACTGGAGCTAACGGTATCCACATTTTTTCAGGGGCAGTACCAAAAGGTGCACCCTAATATTTTAAATTTACAAAAAGTGGGGTGCAGTCGATTACCCGGCCACACCGTTGACCCTGTGGAATTGCAGGAATGTGGTGCATTGACTGAAATATCTGCCCCGAGGTGGGTAATTTTTTCAGCACACCACATTCCAAAATTTTGACATGGTCAACGGTGTGGCCTGGTAAAATACCGCACCCTTTACTATGTACTGATGTCAGGAGGTCGGCTAACCAAACTATATGCCCTGAGGCGTATAGTTTTTTCAGCACACCACCCTCCCGACACCGGTCCATAGTCAAACATGAATAAAAGGTTCTCCTGAGTATCTCTTTCTAACATTTAAAATAGAAGAAATTAAATTTATGAAAAAGACCCTTTGGATTTTTATATATTCACATGTTTTTCAAAAAATCTAAACATGAAAAAGAAGCCAAGTTATACCTTTTTTGGACTCATAAAAATACCAAACAATGTTGGACTCATCAAACATGACGAGAGAGAGCCACTCTTTCTGAGGGTTCCTTAAATATACTCAATAGTATTCATCCAAAGGATGAAATTATATATCAAGCACATGTCATCATTTTCAATATTGTAAAAAATACAGAGGTATTGGCTAGAAATGGTTGGAAATTGGGAAGATAGGGAATTTTACCTATTAATGGTAGAGAGTCAATCTTGCACATGACACTCTTTCACTTAATATTTATGACTGTTGGGTTGAAAAATCCGCTTTTATCTTTGGTTAATCACCCCATATCAAAATTCTTTGTAATCAATTTTGAGTCAATGTTTCCAACTCCATAAAGTGTCGCCAATATGTTCAAGAGAAGTCTAGTATCAATTGAAATCTAATACAATACCTTAAGTCTTATTTCATGTATGCCACTCATGAACCAAATCTTCATCATCACCATTTTTGTCTGAAATATTGATACCCATTTTTTGTCATTGATAAGGAATACATCAAGGCCATCGTACGATGGGTCACTTCTTGTTGACATCAACACATTATCCAAAAATTTCACTTAGAAAATAATTTGGGTACCTTGTACTTGCATACCTCAATGGAAATTTTGCTCAGTCTCGGCAATAGGTCCTTACAATTGGCTTTTGACCAAGAGCTTCCATTTTGTGTTCAACTTCAACCCATTTATTCACACCATATAGATTGTATTATGGTACCTTGAGATCCATTATCGTTATTGGTGGTTCCTCTCACATCTGTTAACAACTTAAATCACTGTAAATAATTAGATGTTGTCTACCATGTTTGATTCCATCTCATTTATTTTTATGGATAGATTCGTACTATCGAGTGACGAGGTAAAATACCCCAAATCTAGTTCCATCCATATGGGCTACGATTTTAGGATTCATACAATATTATAAGGTATGGTGGCTATGATCATTCAGATAGTCATCTAAGCATTGGTAAAAACTCTATCATCGATGGAAAAGACTTCTTAATCATTGTACATGTATATTTTCTTATATGATCAGTATTAGTGTGCATCCCTCAATAATTATATCATGATGATAATACATATTGTAATAGATGATGATGTTAACCAATCTATTCTTGATCTTGATATGTCACAAGGTAAAGCACTTTAGTCCTCAAACACTAATTTTAACTTTGTACTTTAGGGTGCAATCTGTTACAGTCCATTTTTCCGCATTGACTTAAAAGCCTTGAAAACCCAAATCAATCCAAATCCTTCACACTTTTTCATTATACCTTTCCAAATCCCTAAGCATCATTCTCCAAAAAGTCTTGAGTTTTTCGGTCAATTAGCTCAAGAACCATATTTTTCCCCAATGCACCCTATCCTTTTAGTCGACCTGTGATGGTTGCATGTTGCATAACTGAGCAGCTGCATTTAGCAACATAGCCTACTCTCCTTTGTAGGTGCGATGGTTCTATAACTTCGGGAAAAATAAAAAATATTTTTGAATATTTTCCTTCTAGAAGATTCTAATGTGGTTTTAACTGTTTACCATGGATATATATCTCCAATTCCTACTCTAGAGGTATTATCTCTTGTCCTTATAGCTTATTTATCTGACATATTATTATGCCATTTTTTGTTAAATATTGAATGAAACAATTTCATTTTAGAATTGATAACCAGAAAAATTTTGGAAGATATCTTTTGGATATTTTTCTTTCAGGCGTTGCTATAATTCAAAAAGACCAGGTGCTAAACAACTATTGTTGTTACTTATTGTTACACCCTGACATTTGTTGTTACACTTTGAATTTTTTGTTACACCATGAAGATTATGCTACATCGCACACTACCAAAGGCCGTGACCACTATTTTAAAATACAACTGTGGAAGATCATGAAACTACTTTCGGATGGTCGAAGAAGGATCTGAGAATTTATGATTGCAAAGATGGTGTAACCATAATAGGTCTTTTAATTTAAAATTTTTTGTAACAACTTCTATTTTATTTTTAATGCGATCAACATGAGAATCACAAGATTCTCATGACTGATTTCTTCCCTAATTTTGGGACTTGTAAAATAGTTTATAAAAAGGCTCAGTCTCATAAGGAGGGGACAACATGAAGGAATAGTATCGGTATTTTGATCTTGTGTCTTTCAATAATTTTAAGACGGTATGAATTTGGTGATGTTTTTATACATTTTGTGTTGAATATTTAACTATTTTTCGTTTCATCCTTGCACCCTACTAGGGAGGAAGGGCCCTCCTCTTTAGAAGGGATCGAAACAGTAGTATATTAATCACTTTCTTTATATTGGTGTGGATTTCTTATTGTCATTGAATATATCATATCACATGCACACTTCTATTTTTAGATTCATTGTATGTTGTTACATTGGATTGGTTAGATATATAACATTCAATTAACTCTAAAAATCTAGTTAATGATGCATGGTGCACCTATTTTCTAAAGTTTATGAAGTGTGAATTATTTCTATATTAAGTGAGTTTCATTCCTGCGGTGTGTATTTTTAATTTCTAAAATAAGTCTTTCAGTCTTGCAATTGTGTTCAATGAGATTTTATATTCTTTCCCTGGTTGTTTATGTATTAGCATAGATAGTGTAAACACATTTGAAATAAAATACCTACCATGGTTGACAATTGATGGTTGCGGTTCATTTTTTTTTTAAATTAATTAAGCCGTCTAGACATTTTGGTGTCATTGTAGCGATATAGTCAGTCAAAGCTTTTCTTTTGAGTTTTTATTTCAATAGCATGTTCCTTATTTTACAGGTGATGGGTGGTAAGATGAGAGGTAAGAATATATGCAATGCTCTAACATACCTGAGCGGGCTCACCCCTGTAACAATTAGGACACTTAGGGTGTGTTAGTGAATTTTTATTTTTATATCGTTGTTGAGCTCCAAAAATGTTCTTTCTTCCACCACATTCCACTCCATTTCCCTTGTCCATTATTAATCACAGGCTCAATTGATCAATAGAATTAGTTAAAATTTCTTTAAGAATGAATATCATGACTAACTTGCTATGTTTTTATGATTTTGTCATTGTAGTACTTTTTGAACTAGATCTAGCTACAGAATGCACACATTCTGTAGCTAGTGGCCAATTCTGCAGATGTCTTCATGTCTACGCAGGTTCTAGATGTCATCTTGGATAAAAAAAAATATGGGTGTATTCCACATCATTCCCTCATCATTTTTTTCTCTCCACGAAGTTTGAACGGAATTATGTAGGCAGTTATGTACGTGGGAACTCAAAACTAGGAGAGAGACTCCTAATAGGACAAGGACAGTCCATATGTCCTTAATTGTATTACGTAACCACCATCAAAGTACTAGTTCGATTTTAATTTGGAAAGAAAATTATCCCTAGGTTATCTCAAGACAGTTATGTAATTTTTATTATAAATATGGCTCGGGAAACTGAGGGACAAGGTTAGATTTTATGGTTGATTGCTAGATTTCAGAAGTCTAAAAACACTATGTTTTGAAGTAATTTCTCTTTAATGAAAGAAGCATCATTTCCTTGAAAGCGTTGAATCAATCTTGAAGTAGATTTCATGCTACTTTGGTGGTAGAGGGCCCCTGCTACCTGAGCAGTCTTGTTTATATGGTTTAGATAAGTATTTTAGTCTCGTTTTCATTTCTAGTTTAGGCAAGTTTCTGAAGTTTATGTTCATACTTGTTTACATTAATTATCACAGCTAGACTTACTCTAATAAACTCTTCCAAAATATCATTACGATGAATAAGGCATATATGTGTTATTGTAGGTTTTAGTTGCATTTACTTTCGTTAATTATCACAGTTAGACTTACTCTAATAAACTCTTCCAAAATATCATCACGATGAATAAGGCATAGCTGTGGTATTGTAGGTTTTAGTTGCTTGTTTACACTAAGTGTCACAGCCGGTCTTACTCTTACAAACTCTTCCAAAACATCATTAACAAAAAATAAGAAACAGTTGTGGTGTCTTAGATTCTAGTTGTATTTGCTTTCAGTTTTATGTTTATGTTCAATTGCATTGAATAATACAACCATACTTGTTTTCACAAACTCTTCCAAAATATCATTCATATTGAACGATATGGGTTGTAGAATTCCTTAGGTTAGTTGCATGTTAATTTAGCTACAGCACTCCGGAGGTAGAATGCATTTAGTTCAGCTCTGTCACTACATTTCAGTTTGATAATGGCATTTTAGTTTAACACTGTTCACTGTACTCCAAGTAGACTAGCAGCACTCTAGTTTAGTCTTAGCTCACTGTATTAACATTCCAGATTAGTTGCTATTAATTTCATTTTAAATTGTATTAGTTGTTAAATTTAAATACCACGGTCTTCATTATTTACAAAACCTATTTTGTTCCAAACTCATATTAATACATAATCATCTGGACAGAAGCTAGTATCAATCTAAGGCCTGCAGTATTTTACAACCTTTTTACCATTTCACAAACAAGCCTTTTCTCAAATACTATTCTAAAAAGGAAATATACAACGTTTGAGTGAGGCCTAGTGGTGTTAAATTGAGTTGCAGAACAAAATTAGAAGCTAGTTTGGAGTAGAAATCTTATTGTGCTACAAATGTTCTTTTCCAAATATATTCCAATAAACCTTTAATCATGGATGAGATGTTGTAACATTGTAAGTTGATTGTTTGATTGTTTAAATAGGAGAACTTAATTTATACTTAACTTGTCCATTTCTCAAGCTCTTACAACACATCTTTAATGAATGAATTGGATAAGTTCAAGCTCTTGTTGTGATTTATTTCCTTGCAATGAAGTCATTATCAAGCTTTGCATTTGTTTTTTGCCAGCCATAGTTTAGGATTTGCTCTGTTTTAGTATTTGCATTTGTTATTTGCCATCCATAGTTTAGGCCAATAGCTTCTTTTCACCAACATTTAGTTCTTTCCATTTTCAAACATAAAACCATAAAACCAAAAACATCAGAAAACACTAAACACAACGTAGTGAGAAACAAATACCTAGGCACATATAGTGCACCACACTTCAACAATTTACCAACCCTGGTTGACAATTAATGAACTCAATTTAGGAACACTAGGTTGAGCACAAACAATCGTATCTCTAATTTTATAGTTTTTGGGTGGTAAGATGAGGGGTACAAACCCGTGCATCACTCTAACATACCTGAGCCAGCTCACCCCTCTAAAAATTAGGACACTTAGAGTGTGCAAGTAATTATACATTGGTTCCATGTATATAATGTATAAGTGGAAAATAAGAAACTCGTAGAAACTCCAATAAACCTATAGTTAAAAGGGGTCGACCTAAGAACAAGAGAAAAATTCATCAAGGGAGAACCACATACATTCAATAACCAATCTCAAAATCAGAGAAAGAACAATCAATATCACATACGGATGTAAGGAAAACAGGCCCACAATAAACTATTACTTCCATATCAAAATCAAGAGACTGTGGTTCGGCTATTTTTGGACCTCATTCCCCTCAAACTAGCCTAGAAACTCTCAGTACTACAAAATTAACTTAGGAACAACAGGGAAAGACTAGTACTCAGGATTTTGGAGTAGAAGGAAAAGGGGAAACTACTGGGAATGATCAAGAGCAAGAATCAGATTGAATATTATTTCACTTTCTAATACCCTGACATAGGAAGTACAGTAAAACAACCAACCCCAGAACAATATGAGAAATCATTACAAGAATCCTTATCTACATACCATCAATCCGAGAAATCTTCAAAAGAACCCTCACCAAAAGAAGAAACCGGAGATATTCCAATGGGGGATAAAAACAATGGGACAAACACCACTATTACTATCTTTGAATTTCCAATAGGCGATATAAGGGGAGAATCCCCTAGGAAAAATATCCCTCTGTTAGTTCTTACATATTTTCAGGGATTGACTGTAGAAGATCCTGATAATGTTTTATTTGAATTTGATGTTCTATGTAGATGTTAAGACTACACTTCAAATGCTCAAAAATTAAAATTGTTTCTTGTAGCTCTGAAATGTGTAGCGTTGTGATGGTTTATGGGACTTGGATCTACTAATATCCAGACATGGGGAGATATGAAGTGTATGTTCCAGGAAAAATATTATGATTATTGTTGAACCAAGAACATGAAGGAGGAATTGTTCATAATCACTCAAAGAGAAGTCAAGAGTGTAGAAGATTATCTAGAATGATTTCATTATAATTTAGAGAGGTCTTAGGATCATTATTTGGATCCAGAAACATTGAAAACAATACTCATTCAAGAGATGAGACATGACTGCCACTACAAGGAAAAGACCCTCTAGTAGATGTATTTGAGGAACCCCTTATGAAAATACCCCAAACATTCATTTCTAGTGGAGGTTGGTGGGTGTAGGTTTTTGCAGATGTTTTTCATCTAGTGCGCTTATCATCCTAAACCACACCGGTGCGTTCAACAAGAAAAAACATCGGCGGGAAAGAACAAATGGCATACTGGGACACCGTGCGCTCCATACAAACCCGCTTGGTGTGTCTTATTACTATAGCACACCAGTGCTTTACACATATTCTGCACGGGTGCATCCTAAAACCCCGCGCCAAAACTAAAACCGCCTGGTGCAGTTTTAAGAAGCCACACTGGTGTGCCTATAAAACCTTGCGCACCGTAACAGGGTTAAATAAAAAAAAATGACATCCAAAAAGCCACATTTTTCACTTTTCAGTGCTCTAGAGCTCTCAAGCACCGAGGCAAATTTTCATTGTTTTAGGCGTCCTAACATCGGTGCTCCCATTACACCCATTGCACTCATCCCTGCTATGAATTGCCCACCAATCTCCATTTTGAATTTTTCAAAAAGGTGGGAAAATTTAGTTTTCCAAATTCTACAGCCAATATGCCTCCTTAATGACCAAATGTACATGTATTTTTCTTGTTTTTCCATAATTAAGCCTTTTAGCAGATTAGAATTGTAAATTAGCTTAACCTTTAAAAAAAAAAAATCCAGCGCGGTGCACTCGAGCCGTTCGGCTCATATCGGTTCGCGATGTCACCTATGAATTTACAGGCCACACCGCAACCGGTGCTAACAGTATCTGCACCAGTTCCGGGGCGGTCCTGAAAGGTGCACCATGATATTTTAAAATTTTAAAAAAGTGGGGTGCGTTCGGTTACCCGGCTGCACCATTGAACCTATGCAATAGCAGAAATGCTTACATTGACTGAAATATCTTCCCCGAGGTGGGTAATTTTGTCAGCACACCACATTCCGGCATTTTGACATGGTCAACGGTGCAGCTTGGTAAAATATTGCACCATTGGTTATGTACTGATGTTTGGAGGTCAGTCCACTGACCAAACTATATGCCCCAGGGCTTATAGTTTGGTCAACACACTGCCTTCCCGACACTATTCCATAGTCAACGATGCGGTCTGTTATAGTACCGCACCCTTGAATTTGGAACAATTCTAGGAGGGAGGTGCGCTGAAAATTTTCAAGTGCACCACCTCCAATGCACTGAAAATTTTCTGGTGCACCACCTCCAGTGCGCAACAAAAAAAGATGCACCGTGACCGGCGCATACTTGTATTTTTTTGGGCACCGATTGTTTTTTTTTCAAAATATTTTATGTATGTATATTCCTAAATACATGTCTCATTTAAAAAAAAAAATTGTAGTTAATATGTCAATCATTCATAGACATGAAATCAGAGAAGAGAGGGAACAGTAGCAACAACAGGTGGACCAATATAACATGGTTTTCATGTGGGAGGCATGAGAGAGGGAGAGAGATGTGTACCCTCGCCTTATTATAGAAGCTACCCAGGGGCTCCTAAGGTAGTTAGGCCTCCTCAAGTTATATGAGGAGGTTACTTCCTTAAAGGGCCATGGTTTGTTTTTGCGGCATCTTATCTGGAGGTGGAATTCCCACCTATAAGATTTCCAGGTTGGTCCTAACCAGTGGTACGCACCCACTAAGGAGGACATCTATCTCATTAAATGGATATCGAGGAGAGGGGTGGATTTTCCCTTGTTCCTAGAGGATCCAATTAGCTACGCAGAAGGGAGTCAGTTGGTGTACTCCCAATGATACTTTAGTGTGGATATACTGTCTCCTTCATATTTTCAGGTCTCCGAAGGTTAGTTACGTATTGCTGCATTTGGTAGTGAGGAGGTGAGGTACCTCTCACTTCTGATTTCAACCATTTCACACAAAACCAGTGATGGGAAACACATTAGTTGCCCACTTATATATTATGTTGATTCTTTACTATAGGATTCATGACTTGTCAGGTGGTCTGCCATTTTTTTGCGGTAGTTCTATACAACCTTTGATAGATTTCATGCTCATGCACAACGGAGGGTCAAATTCCCTTTTGCTTCAGATATTTTTTGTCTATTTTTGAGAGGTTTCCAGAGATGAGGCCTAATTTTGTTTGGCAGCCTCGTAGGCTGATGTTGGATGTATGGGTGCACATGTGGGGAAAAATGATGCCCAAGAGGGGTAAGACTGAGTTTTCCACGAGGATATCGCATGATGCACTAGATTTGCTAGCCTGTTTTGACGAGCATCCCTTCGTAATGGTCCCCTGTCCTTATGCTGGTTTGGATTTGTGAGGGTGTGCCAACATCCTCTTCACAGATGATGATTCACCGGATGATAGAGGTAATATTACTGTTTTATTTAAAGTTATTCTAACATGTTATTTAACTTTTTTCTATTAAATTATGTAATGAAATTGTCTAATTATTGTTCTGTACTTGTATATATTTTGTAGACATTGGGTCTTTTGATGGCGAGGACATGCCCACACCACCAAATGATTTAGGTGTGGATCCTGATGACGATCAGGATATGGCAGATGCCAAGGATCATGGGGCTAGTACAGAGAGACCTGCTCCTGTTGGTGCACTGGCACCACCTTTTTCTAGGTGTAGTAGGCTTAATACTAGATTGAGGATGGAGTTGGGAAAACAACTCTGTGCATTATTTTTTGAGGTGGGAGTCATGCCCGCTACTATGGGAGACATACAAGCCGATGGTAGGCTGGTAAATATGTGGAGAGGCATGCCACATGACATGTATAGCCTGATGCGGCATGTAGTAGGAGCTACGACCTTACTTATGCGGCCGAGGAGGGCCCTTGCACGTTATAGGCATGGTCGAGATGCAACAAGTGATCGACAGTTCGCGAGAAGCAATGTATCATCTGATGATCATGATCAGAGGAGTGATCATCATTCACTTCGTGTCGCGCCAGATGAGCAGCCTCCACTAGCATCGACCAGTAGTCATCATGGAGAGCAAGTTGGACCATCGACCACGTTGAGTCAACATCCTGAAAATTCTAGTAGTACTCATGATCATGAGTAGGTTCGACCATCGACCATGTCGAGTCATCATGATGAGCAGCTGACAGTTGATCTTGATCAGCATGAGGCACTAGTACTAGATTAGCAGGCATGTGATGATCATCATGTATCTGTGCTTGTGGAGGCTGCACCATTAACTGAGTAGGATTCGACTAGTACTACTATTGATGATGTACCACGAGCTGATATTTGACATTTATATTACAGTTGTATATTTTTGACATTATATATATAGTCCATGTATTTTATGTTCATGTTGCAGTTGTACTTAATTTACATGTTGGTGATCATCATGATGTGTATATTGTTAGGTCGTGTTAGATATGTTCATTTAATGTGCATTTTGCAGATAGATGTGTATGTGATAGCAATTATTTCACATGAGTTGTATATTTGATGTTTGTGTTGTGATGATGTTATACAATGCTAATTGTGTTTTGTTAGATAATCATGATCATGATGATGTTAGCGAATTTTAATGTGTTTTGTAGTCAAATATAATGTTTGTATGATGGTTATCATTGTCATGATTTTTATTAGTTAATTTAATATTAAATGATCATGATATTTTAAAATTGTAATTGTAATTTTAATTGTAATCATGATATTGTAAAATTGTAATTGTAATTATGATTGTATGTAAAATTCTAAAATTGTAATTGTATTTGTAATTGTAATTGTATGTAAAATTCTAAAATTGTAATTGTATGTGAAATTGTAAAATTGTAAATTGTATGTGAAACTGCAAAATTGTAATTGTATGTGAAATTGTAAACTTGTAATTGTAAATGTAATTGTAATTGTAATTGTATGTAAAATATTTTTAAAATTTAATTGTATTAATGTAAAATGATTTTATTAAATTTTTTAAATTTATAAACTTTTAAATAATTGTAAAACAATAAATCTAGAATAATATGGATTTTTGTAACATAATAAAGTTTAGAAAATAATGCAAATAAATTCATTTACTTTAGAGTTATCATTATTTTATTATGATCTTACATACAAAAAAAAGAACTTTATACAGTGCACCATTGTTTTTGAGATCAACATAATTGCAAATTATCAAGGGAAATATTGATTTTAACATTAACACAATGTGAATTACCAATTAATTCAAAATACATATTATGATGTTTTGAAAAACCCATCTTAAAAAGTATAAATATTGATGAAATAAAACATGTACCATATCACTCTTGGTTCTCATGATCACCCTCATTATCTTCCAGCTCGCATGGAATGATGACACTATTGTTCTCAAAAGGTCACATCTCAATACAAACCACCAATCCCTATCCAAGACATATGGGTAAAAAAACACCTAGTTGTAGTGTTTGGGGAAAACATTGGCTCCTTAGCTTCATCCCACATATTTCTAGAGTTGAGACATATCAACCTACTATCATGATAATCTTTTACATTATTCTGGTCAAAGGTATCCCACCACTTTCACCTAAAAATGACACATTAGAAAGAAGAGAAATTCACTTCAATGATCTCTTGTATCTTTCTGACATAACCTAAAGTCCCTCGTAATAGGTTTTGATCACGGTGGCTTGATTGACTAGATTGATCGAACTTGACTTCCACTCCATAGTCTTGTGTGATGTTTCTAGGATTGGCATTTTCTATGTGAAAATGGTGTCCATATGCCCACATAGATGGGAACAAATGCAACTATTATAAAAAATTTAAAAATTCATAGTGTCACGTGTCTTATAATAACCCAATAGTTAAAATATGAAATATAGATGTAATTAGATTTGAAAGGTGCATTATTAAGTTTCAAATGTACATATAAATTAAATATATTATTACAGAGTTGTTGCACCCAATCCCTACGTTTAGCGCATCTTCTTCAGCACGCGGGTAAGGACTGGTTGCACTGTATTTCTCTCTGACTTGGTCAACAACCTAACTATTGGGGCATATTTTTGGCATATTTTCTTTTAAATGATCAGGATAAGGCACACTTCTACCATTCAACCATTTGAATTCTTTCCTATCACTATCCCATTTCATCCTCTTTTATTTGTACAATGTGACCCATGGTTGTGTTGCTTCGAAATTGTAAAGAACGAATTTATTGATTGCTTCAATTTTTGCATTCGCTGATGAAATAAAAACGACATAATATAGTATATAGAGATCAAAATATACATTATATCAAAGTTCAACATGAGTATTTACTTTGTGTAAATTTGAAAAATTATAAGTCACTTACTCTTTATCAAGCGTTTTTTTCCACTCGTTTGGAGTAACTCCCCTTCTCTTTTGCATTTATCCTTTTCATCATCCCAAATCACTACACTTGGTTTGTTTTCGACTTGCTTGATGTACTCACTAGCATAATAGAAAGACTCATATGATATGTACCCATTTGCCATAGACCCCTCGAGTTTTGCCCTTTGTCGAACAAAACCTTTCAATTTCTTCATGTACATCTGTAAGAAGAACAAACAACGACAAGAAACCACCCCAACTAATTCAACCTCATCTACTAGGTGGATTAGAAGATGAACCTGCAAGTCCATGAAACTCATCGGCAGTTCCTTCTCAAACATACAAACAATCTCAATTATCTCTTAACGCCACCGTGGAATGCTAGCCACATGAATATCCTTTTACGTGATCCAACGTACAAATACAGATAATTTAGATATGGCACATCCTAGGTCTTGAAGGAATTCATGTTTCACACACCCACACACGAACAAAAGATAATGACACTGCAAAGTTATAAACATGTCAAATAATATACAAAATTAGTTATGTTTTATGATCCCTGCATGGGATAAAATTTATTAATATAACAAAAAATAAAATCATGCTTTTGACATTATACGTACTCTTAGAATATTCAAATGGTCATGTGATTTCAACCCCAAAAAATGGTCATCCATAGTGAAGTAGAGCCGTAGTGAAGACCCGTATGAAGATGGAACCCTCACACCCATTATAACTTCGTTTGCCAAAGAGAGATCACATTTTTTTAAAATACATTGGACATCACCTTCTTTGAAGTGCCATGAATGAGAGGGACCATCGCATGCGTCTGATCCTGTACTTTCTAATCGTCTTGGCCAATGTTTTTTTTTTTTTGAAGTAATAAGATCTTTCCTAATAGCCAATGTGTCACCTTGTTTCGATGATATGTTCCTCCATAAAGAAGATGAAATTTTTTTAAATATATGCATGGGATCAAATAAGCAGGTAATCTTAAGATTCTCCCAATATGGGAGGTTATAAAAGATATATTTCCTTTTCATCCCAATGCGAAATTTCTCAACATAGGTGTCAAAGAATTATGGATCATCGAACATAGGCTTCCTATTTGAATCTAAAATTTCTATGAACTCCTTCTCATTCTCTCTCTCATATGCTCTAAGCCATTCAGTTGGTTTCATTATTGGAGGCCTTTAGGTTCTTTCTCATTTACCATTGAAAGCGGATGCTACTCTTCTGTAAGGGTTTTCTTCTAGGAGGAATACCCTGGAGCAATCATACATTGGCTTTCATAGGTCCTTGGACCATCTCATTTTTAGAGAAGGTCCACAACATTTACATCCAAAATACCCTTTTGTTACAAGACCTATGAGATTATTTTATACAATTAATATCCATGGCACATTAAAGAATGTAATGAAGATCAAAATAATTACAACGAACAAAATAACTAATATGTGAGAGAATATTGTTACGCATATAAAAAAATCATTAAATTAAACATGTAGTTTACTAGAGAAAACTCCTAAGCCTAGATAATCATGTGTCGTGTAAGCACATATGCCATACAACACAAAACCCCTGTCTGCTATGATGGGTCTTGATACATCATATACATTTATCCCACCCCATAATTCCTTCAATTCATCTACCAGTGGTTGTAAGTAGACATCCATATACTTCACTTGTATTCTACTAGTGACTATTAAAGCCAACATAATATGTTCATTCTTCACGAACAACCATGGGGAAATATTTTTATTGGTCACTACTACAAGCCAAATAGAATAGTTGGTGTTCTGGAGGGAATATGGGTTGACACCATCCATGTCTATGCTGATTCATGGACTTCATATTTCATCCTTGAATTTTTCAGGCCATGTATCCTCTATATGCTTCATGGCTATTGAATCAGTTGGGATTCGCATAACTCCCAACTCACTTTTGTGTGAGGCATGCCATCCCTGCAACATAGCTAATTATTTTCAATGAAAGAGACTTTGAATCCTTGGGATTATAGGCATGTGCCTGAATATACTAAAAGGAGAACCACATGATTTACCCCTCTTTTCTAATTTATCATACCTGTCATGCCCACATTTCGGACATATATCTTTGTCTACATATTATCCTCTATATAGAATACAATCATTTGGACATTCATGGTATGATATGTACTCAACACCCAACATTTTCAAAAAAAAATTTGCCTCTTCATTGCTACCGAGCAAGATATTATCACTCAAAAGAACCTTATCTTTGGATAACTTGTAGTTGGTGATCATGAAAAATATTAATGTACATTAATGCCGATATAATTATTAACGTTTATAAAATTCACCATTTGTAATGTTCATTACGTACTGATTATATTCTAAAATTTGAATAAGGGAGGACATTATCGTAATTTACCTCAAAATTTCTGAGAAACATGCATTCGAAAAGCCAAACTTTGATTTCAAGTTTTACAGTAACATCATTGTCCCCAAATGGGTAGACTTTGACTGACCACTAGGTCCAAAGAGAGGGTGGTGGAAGCAAATTTAAGTCATTCAAAAAATGTGTCAACGATATGAGCATCATCCCCTAGCTGATCATAATTTTGGAATGCATCTAACAAAATTGTCTCCATGGCAGTCGTATCCCTTAAGTAATCATCGATACCAACCTCTATTTGACTGTCTCCATTTCCAACTTGTGAAGAACTACTATTGATGTAGTCATTCCTAATTTGTGAATCTGGACGTAGCGAGAACTGAATCGGTGGTTGATTCAACCATTATTGGTATCATTCCTCTCCAATTTTTTCTCTTAATTCAGCCTTCTCTAGATTTTACATTGTCGTGGGGTGCAACGAAAGATGGTACGTAGGTCGCTCATCATCACTGGAATCCTAATAACTTTAAAAAAAATAAAATTGGACATGATTATTACAAAATATATGATATCAATTAGTAATCACATTGAAAATATAGCATGATTAATTGGTTTGATGTTTAAATCATTACATTAATCAATATACCAAACAATTATAATTATTACCATCATTGTCCCAGGATTGTGGCTAGAAGATGCAATATTGGTACAATTGGCAAGGTGAAGCGGTTGTCCATTTTCATCTACCAAATGTGCCTTGTGATATCCTACTCCTGATAAGAGATTCCAATGTTTTGGAGTTGTTTTAATATTTTGTGCATATGAACTCAATTCTGAATCTGGAAGAACCTACAAATTTGTATACATTATAAATTTAATTAAGCTATGAATGATTAACATGGATGAAAAACATAAATTCAATTAGATAATGAAAATATAAATAAAATCTGAAGTAAATATTACGTCTCGAGATGGATAGGGAGAACTCTGCAATGGACTTTGAGAAATATTATGGAACGAGTTGGATTTTGAAGAATTTTCCATTCGATATAATTATGATATTTTCTCCCCGCATTTGAGGAAAATCAACAATAAATTTTGGTGTACACACCTAAAAGTAATTGTGGTGCCTTAAAAAAGGAATTCTTGTTGTCAGTGATAATGTATAGATAACCACAATCATGTGTTTTATTTACTATGCACTAGTGTCATGTTATCAACAGACGCACCAGTGCAGTGCTATTAAAGTGACACAGCAGAGATGAATAACTGCAAATAAAAAAAGTGAAACTCTATTTTTTTAAGTGAAAAAAGGGGTAAATTGAAAAATGGGTGGTAAAATATTTTCGAAAGTGTAATTTAATAAAACAACTCTTTAAATACTAAACACTTTTCATTATTTCACTATTTTTGCAAAAAATTTCAGCCAAATATTTGCAGGAAACATACCTGGAGCAAGAGAGCATGAGAGCACTGTGGAACAATGAAATACGTTCGAACAAAAGTATTCAGAAAATGAAAATTCCAAACCTATGGTGATTCAAACCCTGTAGCATACAATTTCAAATGATCTTGTGATTAAATTTTATTTTAATTTTTAATTTTTCTACAGTTTTTTTTACGTAGTAATTAAAAAATTTCAAATTTTTTTTCATTTTCACAAAAAAAAAAAATATCCATTTTTACCCTAAACCCTTCATTATTTTTATTTATGCCCTTTCTTCTCCATGTTTCTGTGATTTGAAAATTAGGGTTTTTCATTTTATATTTATAGGGTTTGTATTACTATTTATAGGTCTATGACATCCAACCCGTGGGACGACTTGCATATTTGGATCTCAATACATGTCAGCCCTTGCGTGAATTTTTTAAAAACATAATTTTTTTAATCGGTGAGCCTGGCATAGCCTAGCGCATCGGTGCACAGTATTATCCTAGCGCACCATGTACGTACTGTTTAATATAAAATTTAAAAACAATTTTTTTAAATCCGTGTGCCATATGTAAAATAGGGCATCGGTGCGCTATTTCATTATGGTGCACCACGAATATACTGTTTTGCAAAAACAATTTTTTATTGTGTTAATGGGTGCACCATGTAACAAAAAATGAACCGCACTGGGAGTCCTAGTTGATGGGGAGCACCATACGGTGGTACCTTGTTTGCATGGGGCATTTATAATAATAGGCCGCACCACCCCCTCCATGACACCATATGCTACAAAATCTAACACTTGACTATTTTTATTATTTTTTTTGCGTTAATCGGTGTGTTGGTTGAAACGTAATGCACCGGTGCTCCTTGTTGCAATAGAGAACCGTACGATGTTTTATACTGTCTGGGTGATGCGTTTATAAGACCACCACGCACCGATGTTGGTGCATACACCATGAAAAGCACACCGGTTTCTTGATATATTTTTTTAAACCTGAAAAGTTGACAATTTATTTATAAAATATATTAATGAATGATATGGTACATGTTTCATATTCATAAAGAAATGGTTGACAAGAGATCAAGTCAAAAGAATTCTGATAACACATCAAGAAAAGAAAAGAAGGCAAGTTCTTTGTAAATTATTTACAAAAAAAATTATTTTTGAACTATATGTAAGTTTAAATAATATGTATTGTTTACTATGTATCATGCAGAGCCACAAAATAATGAATCTTGATAACATTATTTATGATCTACGACTAGAAGAGCCTAAAATCTTGATGGAGAAATTGCAAAAGGATGAATCAGGTGAATGAAAAAATACTATTGATCCAATATGAGTTCATTTTTTTAATTTTCATTAAGAGTATACTTAAAATCATTAAATAGCATGTTTCAAATAGTATATTAATTCACATCTGTTTAATGTTCTACATGGACCAACAACTCAGAAAAGGAATGTTGTTCTAAGAAAAGAAAAAAAATAGAACATGCAAATGAAAATGAATTTTTCCTTAGCTCATGTAGAGTGGTGCTACAGGTTAACGAAAGGGGGAAAAAATTTTACAAAAGTTTGAGGGACCTGGTGGAAGGAATGTATAGACATTCTTTGCACTTACAATACAAAATTCAATACAATGATTCCAAGAACCCAATTTTATCTAAACTAGAGGAAGAGTTTCTAGAGAATTGTTTAATGAGACATGTCATAATTTTAATAGCAAAAATGCACAACAACAAAAAAGAACAAATGAAAAAAGTAATATTCCTTTAAATGTTTTTCTAGAATTATTTATAAATGTCATTTATAAATATCACTTTGGTTATATTTACTTTTCATATATCAGTATAAAAATTAAATAGTTTATTGTCATGTTACATTTTCGGGAAGGTTATGAAAACCTCAAAAGATGAACGAGCTGATATCATAAATATGCTAGTAGGAATTTCCAAAAAGGTGTACAAGAAGATGGTCAATGAAATGGACAAAATTGCACCGTAGGAGGAGCCGTATTAAAAACAAAGTGCTTCAAATGTAATATGTAATGATTGAATTTTTCGATTATTAGGTACAATAAATAAACAATTTATCATTAAATACTAATTTTCAAGTATCTTCTTGCAGAAAATAAAAGAAAAATGGAACCCATTCAACACATAATATTGAATGACAAGGAAGAAAAGGGTTGATATCTAAGTTTGTGAGTAATTGTTACTTCCTTATAACAACATAACTAGATTTCATTTTTGTATATTTTAAGTTGTTTTACAAAAACCATCATTGAATGTCTTCAAATAGGTGCTAACATACAAAGAAGAACCATCAGACGAATTGATTGAAATTGGGTTAAATATGGGTTGTGAGTATATGTTGGCATATCAGAAATTAATTGTGGGATTTGTAAACATCTATCGATATTGTTTTACTTAGCTCCGTCTATAATTAATAGAACAAAAAATCTTTTATATTAAATATATGATTTGTTATGGGGTATAAAACTTGTAGGAAACAAAGTATGGAACTGTGCCAATAGATGAAATATTGAAAGATGGCATACTACATGGTTTTGAAAGAATGTGAATAGTTCATGAGTCAATTGGTGCTATGATACGTCATTTATTTTTTATTTACATTGATGTATATTATTCAATATTGCAATTTTCATTATTCTCACCAATGTATATACACTCATTACAATTTATTTTTATGTTTGTAGATGGAAGGTGAAGAAGAAGAAAACAATCAACACCATGAACAAAACATTCCCGACAATAACCTAATTCATGGAACTAGCTCGAGCAATGACATCAGTTCAAGCGAAGAATGATGATCATTATGTTTGGATATCAAAGCAAGGCATTGTATTTTTTGAAATGTTTGTCTGTGAAATCAAACTTTTTGTTTAATGTAATGGACATAGTGTCCCAATTGAAAGACAAAGGGATACCAATAACTGTCCATTTTTATAAAAAATACTGTCTCATATATATATATATATATATATATATATATATATATATGTTTTAATTTATTCTATTGTGTTCTCCATTGTCACTGTGAAATGTAACACCACTGATTAAATTTATGGATGATTAAATATTATAATGAAGAGATGTGAAATTTGATGATATGATATAAAAAATTAATCCAAACATCACATTCAAATGCACTAATAAAAATTTAATTGATATGAACATTGTTATAAGATATATGTCATCTTTTGATGAATAATGAATTTAAAAAAATCACAATAATTATGATATGATATAACAAAATAATCCAAACATCACATTGAAATGCATTAATAAAAATTTAATTAATATGAATACTGTTATAATATGTGTTGAATTTTGATGAATAATGAATTTTTTAAAAATCACAATAATTGCATTGTCACAAGTCGATGTTTCTAACAAATACAAAATGAACATCGGTGCGTGCCAATTACTGTACACTGGTGAGTTTGTATGATACAACACACTAGTGTGTTTCTACGACCTATGGGCACCACAAAAATACCAATCCCAATTATAAATCTCGGTGCTTTTGTGCGACACTACGCATCGGTGCATTTGTACGACCTATGGGCATCGCACAAATACCAATACCAATTATAAATCTCAGTGCGTTTGTGCAATACTACACACTGGTGCATTTTTGTGAGACTACACACGAATGCAATTGTGCAACCTATGGGCACCGCACAAATACCAATACGAATTAGAACGATCGGTGTGTTTGTCTAATATTGTGCACTGGTGCATTTCTATATGACTACGTATTGGTGCATTGATATGACCTATTGGCACCGCACAATTCCCAAGGCCAATTAGAACGGCCCCATGCATTGTATCACCAACACTATAAATGGTGCAGTTTTAGACATTGACGCCCCGGTGCATGCACCTTCGACTGCCCCAGGCCACTGTTTAGATGACACGCACTGGTGCGTTGACACCTTAGTAGCGCACTAATGAAAAAAACATCTGTAATAACCTTTGGCCACCCAGTTCTTTTAGTTGTGTTGAAATTCTGTTAAAATCCACCAAAACCTCTGTAACCATAAACGAATGTTGTAGAAATTTTATTTTTTGACAATTTTGGCCAATTTTATAACACTAAAAACCTCCTTTATAACCTCCGCTAGAGGGTCTTTTCCTTGTAGTGTGCCTTGAAATTATCAATCCATTAGGAAAGGGGGATATATCTCAAGAACCATATGAATATATAGTAAAGCTTCTCTTAAAGTGTTTGTGAGGATCATCACGAGGAAGAAGCATGACACAGGACACTTCTGTCAAAGTACAAAAAATCCACAGATGGAAGTGTGACCAGAGCTCAGATTGGAAACTTGTTTGAAAATCTCAAGACCAATATTCTCAGTACCTTATATTTCTAATTAACAACAACACAAGTGAAGAAATCATAGGATGAAGTTGAAAATTCTTTGGTTGTGTTCTTCCCAAAGTGTAAATGTAAACACTCCTTGAAGGATTTCAGGGTCAACAACATTAGCTTGTGCAATATTAGTGACTTGGAGAACTTCATAGGTCATTGCCTGGAGCTCCCAAGAATAAAAGCAATATTCAAGGAATCAAGTGAGGAAGTCCAGTATTCTTATTTCATTGGATTGAGGAAATGTCGACAACCACCACTAGGTATTTCCCAAGATTTTTCTTTTAATACATGGAATAATGTATATAATACTCAGCAGTTTCCATGGAATTATCCTACTCCTCCCCCAGCATAGTTTCCCTCACCATGGAATCAATGCTCTCCTTCTCCTTCTTTTAATTATCCTTGATCTCAGCCATACTCTTGGCATCATAATTAGAGGGGAAACCCTCATGCGTTACCAATGCAACAACAATTACAATTTCCACCTCCTACATCATCTACTACAACTACTCCTCCAATGTGTCCCCAATTACATTTACAACCTTAACCTAACCCAAAAAAAAAGGAAGCATAGAATTTATAAGCCCCCACTTCTTTCCAAAATTACTACATTACCCCCATTGAATGCAATGAAATCCATCTGCGATATGGAAAATTAGTAAAAACCTCCCTCGTCATTACTGAAGAAGAATGTGAATCCCTTAAGTATGGCCCTATGGATCTTAACGAAACCTATACAACTAGAATGATGTTGATACATCTGTAACATCTAAGTCAAGTAATGTTGATACATTTGTAACATCCAACCTAGTTTCTATAGTAACTAAGTACCCCCCATATCCGCAAAGATTATCTGAAACTAGGATGATTTCACAACCCAAATTTGATTTTCTAAGGGAGTTAAAGAATATACACATGAGGATTACCTTGTTTCAAGCCATTAAGGATGTTCCCATCTATGTGAAAAAATTAAGGGACCTGTGTGTTAAAAAAATGGAAGGAAGCCCAAGGACCTTGTCACTATCCATTTGATGGGAAAATGGAACTAATGATTGGTCAACCTCCTTTGACTAAATATAATGTTCCATGAATCCCCACAATCACTATATATATTGATGAGATGCCCATCTCGAATACACTAATCGATTTAGGGGAAAAACACATTGTAATGACTAAGGAAATATTCACCATCTTAGGATTTCACGAGTTGATACAAACATCTACAATGTTATAAATAGAAGATAGGTCCCATGTTAAATTAGAGGGGTTGATATAGGACGTACTCATCAAAGTGGATTCCTGAAGATATCTAGAATAATTTCTTATTCTACAAACCAAATCAAATTTGGGGGGGCATCCCCTGATATTGGGAAGGCACTAGTTGGCCACTGCGGATGCATTTGTAGGTTTTAGGTTAGGCTTCATGACAATTTTAGATGGACAGGAAAAAATGAACCTTAGCCTTTACCCCCTTACAAAACCAATAAAGAATTTGGCAAATTCCTTATGGGATGAATTTGAACCTAAATCAGATCACTCCGAGCCACTTCTCACCTCATCAAAGCTCAGTATCTTAAGGATGAAATAGAAGGTGATATTATAAATGGTTTTATTAGTAATTTTATTTTTGTTACTTCTATTGAAAACTTGGGGAAATAATATGTTGTGGAATATTTAAGCCTAGAAAAAATGAAGGCCACTCCTAATATCAAGAGAAGCCCAGTTGAAATAGAACCAGGTAAAATTCTGAATGTTAATCCTAATATGACTCGAAAATAACAGAGTGTTGTTACAACTATTACAAAAATATAAAAAGGAATTTTCATTAGATTATAGAGACATGAAAGAAATTTATCCTAGCCTATGTACTCAGCATTCTACTTAAAATAGGATTGAAATCCAGTTATGAAGCCATAATGACACATGAACCCAACACTTAAGGAAGTAGTAAAATAAGAATTGCAAAAGCTCCTAAATGTAAACTTCATCTATCCCATTTCTAGCAGTTAGTGGGTATCTTCGCTTTTCATTGTTCCTAAAAAAAATGGAGAGTGCAGAGTCTATGTAGACTATAGAGAACATAACAAGGCCACTCAAAAGGACCATTTCCCTTTTCTAATCATACATCAAGTCCTTGATACATTGTCTGTCCAAAAGAAATTATTTTCATTTCTAGATGGGGTCAATGGTTATAATCACATACATATATCCCCAAAAGCTCAAGATAAAACCGCCTCTACATTCCCTTGGGGGACCTTTGCAGATAGAATTCTACCTATTGGACTCTATAATGCGCCAACAACCTTCCAGAAGGAAATATCGGGGATATTTTTAGACTTGTTAAATGATTGTTTAGAAATATTCATGGATGACTTCACACCTTATGGTGATGGATTTGAAACAACATTAGCTAATGTTGAAAATGTTCTAGAACGATGTGTACAAACTAATGTTTCCTTAAGCACTGAAAAATGTCACATGATGATGAATAAAGGTATTGTACTTGGGAATTTTATTTCTACTGTAGGAATACAAGTAGACCCTGCTAAGATAGAAGTAATTATAAAAATTATATTTCCCAAAACAGAAAAAGAGGTACGTAGTTTTCTTGGACATGTAGGGTATTGCAAAAGGTTTGAAGAATTCTTTTCAAAGATTTCATCCCCATTATTTTCTCTACTTACTAAATATGTGGAATTTTTTTGGAGAGGGAAATGTGATCAGGCCATTACAGAATTAAATAAGTGTGTATCAACAACCCCTATTTTGCAAGGACAGAACTGGAACCTACCATTCCACATAGCCACAGATGCATATGATACTGTTGTGGGAGATGTGTTAGGCTAGCTAGAAGATAATAAAGCATATGTTATTTACTAAATTAGCAATAATATTACTCTAGAGGAACTGAATTATATGGCTAAATAGAAATAATTTCTTGTAGTAGTGCATGCTATTAATAAATTTAGGCACTACATTATAGGGTATCAAATATTTGTGCACAATGACCACTCTACCATTCATTTTTTAATGAATAAAATAGTCACTAATGGTAGGGTTACACTTTGGTTGTTGTTTTTCATAGGATTTTGATATAACAATCCTATAGGGAAAGATAATGTAGTGGTTGATTTTCATTCTAAGTTGATTGTTGATGATGAATGCATGATTGTTGAAGATTCATTTCCAGATGAATATATTTTTTCTATTTCAACTCACTCACCATGGTATGTAGACATATCTAACTATATTGTTGCAAGAATATTTCCGCAACAATTGTCCTTAAAATAAAAAAAGATAATTGTTCAACAGTGTGAAATATACTCTTGGATGGAGGGATATCTCTATTACATATGACCAGATCATCAAATCATGTGTTTTGTAAGAGAGGATGAGATCTTTGATATCTTTAGAGATTTCCATGAAGAACCTTGTGCAGGAAAATTTGTAGGCAAAATGAAAAGGTATAAAGTTCTTTAAATTGGATACTATTGGCTTACTATATTTCAGGATGCAAAGAAATTTGTAAAGGGATGTGACGGTTGTCAGAGAATGGGTCGAACACTTAGGTCAAATGAGATTCCATTGCATCCTCAAATAGATTTAGAGACATTTTATAAGTGCGCCTTAGACTTTGTAGGACCAATTAATCCTTAATCTCATCAAAATTCCTATATCTTGGTCTGGATAGACTATGTCACAAAGTGGGTTGAAGCAAAGTGACTAACCAGAGAAACTGAACAAGTTGTTTCAGACTTTCTGTTTGAACACATTTTTGTTTGCTTTGGAGTACCTCAGGAAATAGTGACAGATAGAGGACCACAATTCACATCTCATTTGATTGAGAAGCTAGTTGAGAAATAAACGATCTGTCAATATAGGATTACCTCACCATATCACCCACAGGCAAATGACCAAGTGGAAAGCACTAGTAAGGTTATTAAAGGAATCTTACCAAGATCGTGGCTTGTCATTGGAGGAATTGGGATGATAAACCTCTACAAGAACTATGTGAATACATAACTACATGGAGAAACGCTACGGTATTCTCACTGTACGAATTAGTGTATGGTAAAAATCCTTTATTTCCCATAGATTTTGAAATAAAGGCACTCAAAACAACATTGCAAGTGAAACTTGATTTGGATACTCCACAAAAACATTGGTTGAATCAGTTAAACGAGTTATAGGAAAAGTGATTGGCTACTATCCAGCAAACATACATCATCCAACATCTGAGGAATAAGTGGCATGACAAATTTATCAAAAATAAAGTGTTTCAGAAAATAGATTGGGATCTATTATATGATTTGTGATTCAAATATTTCAAGGGGAGTCTTTGTACTAGATGGCTAGGTCCTTATGAATTTGATACAGTATTTGACAATGAGAATGTGAAATTAGTTGCCATAGATAGTGCTAGGATGCCATTACTTGCCAATGGGCATCATCTTCAGGTATATCATAAACCAACCTTAAAGGATTCATTTGTGAACATTGTCTCAAGATGTGACCTTCAAGTTATGAGGGTAGGGGAAAATTCTCCTATGCTTCCAAATTTGTAAATTATCAATAAGTGTAATAAATGAATTTTTAGATCACAACAAGATGATGAGCTTAGTGGAAAGAAGTCACCTTCACTAAGTGGGCCCGCAAGCTATTTTTGGCGCAAGTTTATTTTTAGACTATGTCTATTTTTAGACATGTCGATCATGTTCTATGAGTTACAGGATGCTATTTGTGGAAGGTTGGAAAATTTAGAAAAAATAGATGGACTTCTATTTTTAGACATATTGGGCGGAATCTATTTTTAGATTGCTAGTCTAAAAATATATATGTCGAATATTATTAGCTCTTAATAATATTTGGACTATAAACATTACCTTATTCTCTTCGAGCAATTCAGTTAAGTGCACAGATGTGGCACAAGAGCTGACAGAAGGAATTTTGCTATTCCTGATGGTTAAGTGGAGCTATTGCATGGATACTTCAGTTAGATCTCATGTGACAGAGTTTGGTGGAGTTATTGAGGCAGTTGATGGAGTTGTATTCAGTTTAACTGAGTTAAACATATTTGAGCTAGTTGTATCTAGTCTAACTGATTGATACACTAGTGAGAGTGGTGTGAATTAATTATTAATTAATTCACTAATTATTAACTCATTAATAAGCTAAATAATACATCAGTTAAGTACAGTCCATGGACAGTTTCAGTGGAGACTAGTGAAGAGGTAGGTGAAAGAGCAGTGTGACTATCAATTGTGACTATATTGTTGCATGATTTGCAACAGCCAGTGATTGGAGATGCAAATGAGGATTGTGTGAGAAATTATGGACCAATTCAAGTTCATTCAAAACCATTTTTCAGCAGTTATTGCGCAGTAGAGGCAGGCTATCAGGTGGCAGAGATTGGAGCATGTGATTTGCTAGATCAGGCTTGCTTAGTGTGTAGCAATTGGAGATTGTACTGTGAGCTTTGTGAGGAGCTTTGTATAATTATTGTTACATGATATATATGACATATAATATATAGATATTTTGGGTTTTTATCTTTAAGCTTTCCCATAAAATATTGCGTTCATATGTGTGATTGTTTATGGTTTTACTGTGCGCATGCGATTGTTTTTATTTCCGCAATTAATGATCAATGGTAGAAGAGATTATGTATTGTGCATGAAGTTAAAATAGTGTTTTATCAAGAGAATATCGATGAATAATATATCATTTATTCAAATTTATACATGGTATCAGAGCGATATTGATCATTGGAGCAATTGCAAAACATTGAAGCGGTTGAGTTTTGTGCTGGTGGAATTCGAATTTGCAGCAGTGTTTTCTTGGTGTCGAAGTTGAGATGTCTTTCAATGGATTGCGATTGGAGTATACCCTTGAGGGTAGCTTGAATTATATTGCATGGAAGGATAGGATGGAGGTGGTGCTGGATGACAATGGGTTGAAGGAGTTCATAGATGCAAAAATTCCAAAACCTGCTTCTAGCGATGCTGCCGCACTTGATGCACGGCAAAAGAAGACAACAAAGTGTCGAAGAATTCTGTTGGAAGGTGTAAAGGATCACATAGTGTCCAGCCTTCATGGTAAGGCTTCTCCATTCTTGACGTGGAAAGTGTTGATAGACTTATTCCAAATCAAGAGCAACCATAGGAAGTTGGTGCTCAAGGATAAACTCAGGAACATAAAAATGGAGAAAGGCGACAGTATGCCCAAGTACCTCACGAAGTTCATCCAATGCAGGGATGAGCTAGGAAGTGTGAGGGTTACTGTAGATGATGAGGACTTGGTGAGCTTGGCTCTACTTGGGCTTCTAAAGAGTTGGCATTCCTATTAGGACTTTGTCAATGGTCGGGAAAAATTTCTAGGATGGGAGCGACTTTGGTCGGATCTTGTGCAAGAGGAGATAAGGCAAAGTACCAGGGACAGATCTTCATCAAAGAACTCAGATGAAGAAAATTGTGCCTTGGCTGCCAAATCAAGGTAGGGGAAGAGCAAGAAGAACGCTTCTCAATCCGGTGCGAAAGGCAAGAATCTGTACATGTCCATGGTGAAGTGCTTTCACTGTCACCAACATGGACATTACGCCACTAATTGTCCACAGAAGAAGAAAAATAAGCAGACTGTTCGATCTGCAGCTGGAGAGGCCTTAGCCTCGTAGTTTGAGCTGGATTTTTCACTGATCGCATGCTTGGTATCAAGTATGATGGTTTCAGTGTGGTTTCTTGAAAGTGGTGCATCTTTTCATATGACCGGAGACAAAGATTTGTTTATTGATCTGGATGAGAAAGATCTTGGAGTGCACATTCAGATGGGCGCTGATGGTAGATATAGTGCGACCGGTACCGGTACCATTTCCTTTGAGAGGGAGTCTAGTAAACCCTTCGTATTGAGGGAATTGATGCATGTTCCAGGATTGAGGAAGAATCTGATCTCGGTGGCCATGTTAGAAGACAAGGGATATGATTTTGTATTTAGCGAGGGAAAGGCTTTCCTATGCAGTAAGGAAACTGGTGAAACTCAGAGGATAGGGGTTTGAGTTAAGAACCTTTATCAATTGCAGGTATATGGCTGCGTAGCAATGGCAGGCAAGGCAGAAGGAGTGGTGAGCTGGGATGAGGGTGAGCTGTGGCACAGGAGATTGGGCCACCTTCACCATGGAGCTTTGAAGATACTGCAGTAGATTTCTACTGGGCTTCCTAAGGGCACTCTTGCACAATCAGATCAATGCAAGGGATGTAACTTGGGAAAATTTTTGAAAGCCACCTTTCACGAGAAGGATAGTCGTGCCATGACGATCCTTGAGAGAATTCACACAGACATGTGTGGACCTTTCTCAGTAGCTTCAATAGAAAAGAAAATGTACTATGTGATATTTGTTGATGACTTTTCTCGGAAGTGCTGGATATTCTTCATGCAGAAGAAGAGCGAGACATACTCAAAGTTCTATGAGTTCAAGGCACTAGTTGAGAAAGAATCAGGGAAGAAGGTGAAGGCTCTTAGGAGCAACAATGGTTGTGAATTCATCTCTGGTGAATTCAAGGACTTTTGCAGTGCAGAAGGAATTCGAGGAGAGCTCATAGCACCTCATAACCCATAGCAGAATGGGGTTGCTGAGCAGAAGAATAGAACGATCGTGGGTGTTGCACGGGCGATGTTGCATGATTAGGGCATTCCCATACACTTGTGGGATGAGGCATGAAATACTACAGTATATGTGCAACACCATTGTCCTCACAGGATACTTGGCATGAGTACACCCAAGGAGGAATTTTTTGGTAAGAAGCCTAATATTTCCCATTTGAGGATTTTTTATTCACTTGTTTACATTCATGTGACTAAGGATGCCAGGAAGAAGCTGGAGCTGACTACAGAGGTTGGGATATTTGTGGGGTACACTGATACACCCCACAACTATCGTGTGTATTTTCCAGACAGTCGCAAGACTGTTGTGTGATGGGATATCAAATTTCATGAGGAGAAAGCCATGAAGTGTTCACTTGAGAGGGAGCCACACTTGCATGCAGATGAGGAGCTATTAGTTCTTAAGGATGAGTCTCTAGATGTGGATCAGCCACAAGAGGATGTTCATGGAGTGGAAGAGACCACTCATGCAGCACCAACCATCAGAGGGCAGAAGCGCACTATAGAAGCTGAGTGACTGGCTCAAGATGCAGAGAGGATTGTAAGATAACCTACATCATAGCACAGACAGAGACAATCACCTGACCAGTATACTAGATACATGGCTCTTATGAGAAAGTGTATCATGACAGAGCCATCCTCTTTCGTGGAAGCTGTGGAGGACCCCGCATGGGTAGATGCCATGGTGGAAGAGTATGATTCAATTGTCAGAAACAGTGCATGGGATATTTTCCCAAGGCCAGAAAGGAAATCAGTGGTAGGTTCGAGATGGATCTACAAAGTGAAGCAAGCAGCTGACAGGAGTGTCGAGAAGTACAAGGCAAGATTTTTTGCTCGAGGCTTCTCACAGATTGAGAGGATCGATTATCAGGAAACCTTTGCACCTATCGTAAGGTATTCTTCCATATGGACGATTCTTTCTCTCTTAGCGCATATGGGGTGGCACATTCATCATATGGATGTGAAGACTGCATTCATCAATGAAGTGATTGAGGAGGAGGTGTACATAGAGCAGCCTAAAGGTTTCGAGATCTTCAGCAGCAAGTTGCATCTGTGCAGGCTCAAGAGAGCGTTGTATGGGTTGAAATAAGCACCTCATGCTTGGTACACACTGATAGACAGTTATTTCATTGGACTTGGATTCTCCAAGAGTGAGGTGGATCTGAACCTATACCAGATTGCGGTGGAGGGTAAGTTGTTGATCATTGTACTTTATGTCGATGATTTGATTTTGACGAGTGTTGAACTGTTGATAGTCTCATGCAAGGATGATCTTGCAAAACAGTTTGAGTTGAAGGACTTGGGCCTCCTTCATTATTTCCTGGGTTTGGAAATTTGGAAGTAGTGATGAATTGTTTGTGTCTCAAGGCAAGTATGCCCAGGAGATACTAGAGAAGTTCAACATGCATGGATGCAAGCCTATCGACACTCCTCTTCATGGTGGATGGAGGAAAGAGGATGCTACATCAACAGAGGTAGTGGATGCCACTGTTTAACGATAGTTGGTGGGGTCGCTTACGTATCTAGTCAATACAAGACCTGCCATATGCTATGTTGTTAACTAGCTTTCACAAGCTATGGTTAAGCCTACCAAGCTCTTTTTGGAAGGCAGGCAAGCATGTATTGAGATATCTCAGAGGCACATTGGGATATGGATTATGGTACAGACAGTTGGATGAGGTGAAGCTGTGTGGCTTCACGGATGCAGATTGGGCAGGGAGCCCAATGGACAGAAAGAGCACATCTGGAGGGATTTTCAGTATTGGGTCGACAGCATTTTCTTGGTACAGTAGGAAGCAGAGATCCATGACACTCAGTTCAGTAGAGGCCGAGTATATGGCAGTGAGTTTGGCTGCATGTGAGGCTATATGTATGAGGAAGATCCTGCTCGGGTTGTTGGGTTCACACTTAGATCCTCCTGTGATATATTGTGATAATCAGAGTTGCATCAAAGTCTCATTTCATCCAATATTTCATGATATATCTAAACACATTGACATCCGGTATCATCATATCAAATATTGTGTGCAGCAAAAGATCATGTTACTTTCATACATTCCCACTGAGGATCAGGATGCTGATATCTTGACGAAGGCGCTCACCAGGAGCAAATTCGAATACCACAGGGACAGGATAGGGGTGGCAGATAATCCTTATATTTTTGAGAGGGAGTGTTGAGATTGCAACAAGATGATGAGCTTATTGGAAAGAAGTCACCTTCACTAAGTGGGCTCGCAGGCTATTTTTGGCGCAAGTCTATTTTTAGACTATGTCTATTTTTAGACATGTCGATCATGTTCTATGAGTTGCAAGATGCTATTTGTGGATAGTTGGTCAAGTCGGAAAAAATATATGGACTTATATTTTTATACATAGTGGGCGGAATCTATTTTTAGATTGCCATTCTAAAAATAGATATGTCGAATATTATTAGCTCTTAATAATATTTGGACTATAAACATTATCTTATTCTCTTCGAGCACTTCATTTAAGTGCACAGATGTGGCACAGGAGCTGACAGAAGGAATTACGTTATTCCTGAGTGTTAAGTGGAGCTATTTCTTGGATACTTCAGTTAGAACTCATGTGACAAGAGTTTGCAGGGAGGCTATTGAGGGCAAACATGGAGTTGTGTTCGCATAATCGATAAACATAGTTGACTAGTTGAGTTTAGTTGTATTCAGTTCAACTATTTATTAATAATTAGTGAGGTTGAATTAATTATTAATTAATTCACTAATATTAACTCATTAATCAAATAAATAATACACTGTATTAACTACAATTCATGGACAAATAAAGGACTAGTGAAGAGGTGAAAGAGCAAATAAGACTACTGTGTCAGATTAAGAATTGCTAAAACAGCCAGAAATAAACTGTGTTGCGTCAATATGCCAATGAGGATTGCGTGAGCAAGGATGGACCAATTCAAATTCATTCAGAGCCATTTTTCAGCAATGATTGCACAGTAGAGGCAAGCTATCAGGTGGCAAAGATTGGAGCATGTGATTTGCGAGATCGGGCTTGATTAGTGTGTAGCAATTGGAGATTGTACTGAGATATTTGTGAGGAGATTTGTATAATGATTGTTACATGATCTCTATGACATATAATATACAGATAGTTGGGGTTTTTCAGCTTTAAGCTTTCCCATAAAATACTGTGTTCATATGTGTGATTGTTTATGGTTTTAATGTGCGCATGCGATTGTTTTTATTTCCACAATTAATGATCAATGGTAGAAGAGATTCTATATTGTGCATGAAGTTAAAATAGTGTGTGATCAGGAGAATCTCGGTGAATAATATATCAGTTATTCAAATTTCTACAATGAAAACCAACTTTCATTGGCAGTTGATACACCAAAAATAAAATGAAATAAAAAATATATAAAAAGAAAGAAAAAAATAAACATAAAAAAAAGAACAAAAATAATAATAATAAAATAAGTCTACCTGTGAAACTTTTTATAGGGGCACATACAGACTATGGTAACAGTTGAAAACCAGTTGGTGGTGGTTTCTACACATTTTTTCCTTCCCTATAATAGTACATTCTCTTTCACATATGTCATAAATACTATGTTGTTACAAGTCTAGGTTTTATTTTTCTTATTTTTTCAGAAGTATTTTCAAAGGCATGATACCCACAAAGGTATATTCTATTATAAATAAAAGTTATGTTGTAAATATCCATTTATCAATAGAAAATAAATGTGGTGTTACATTTGTAGCAATTGATGAATTGCAGCGTGGAAACGATTACATTTCTCTAATTCAATAATTGTCATGACCAATACATTGTTGCCAGTATCAATAAAGTCACCCTTCGGTAAGTCATTTGAAAGGTAGTGTTTTTAATTTAGTTAGTATTTATGGAAATTAATATGACGCTACATTTTGATGGCAGATGATGACATTTGCATTTAAGTTCAAGGGGGGCGGGGGGGGGGGGGGGGAATCATTTTGTGATTCGTAAAATAACTTGACTTGAAGAGACAAATCCCGTAATCATCAAAAATCATGCAACAATTACCACCTTTTTATATTAATCATGTCGTTGACATAAGCCATACCCAAATCATACTTCCACATATCTAGATTAATAATGAAATGATAATTCACATTGTATGATTTTATGATCTGGTATACTTCCCTCCTGCCCTGATACCTACCCCGACGAGGCCACTGCATCCTCATTTCATAGAGTTTTCAAAGAACTATGACAATGATAAGACATAAGTGCCGAAGGGATTGTCTATAATAGAGGATGGGATGAGAAGCAGTAAGAAATGATCCAAATTCCACTAAGGAAATGGAAAATTTCCCAAAGGCATATCAAATATTTAGAGAAGGAGGTTGATTCAAAGTTTTCAAGTGACTTAAGGGATCAGATGAAAATTTTTATATAGAATTCTCCCAGAACTTGAACAAGAACCAGACATAGGTCAAAGGTTTAAAGCTGAAGGTTATAGAGGAATTAATTTCCAGGGTAGCAGCGCTGCAATCTGAAGGGCATAAATGGTTTAATCAGAAAACCAATGACCCATTCCTCAAAAACACATTTTTTTAGGGGGAGGATCAATTGATCAAAAATGGCAGTGGAATTGACTGCCTTTCCCTTCTATAGACATAGGATGAGGTTGCCTTGTTTATCATTGAGTATATTACATGTTAAGGATGAGAAATGATGTTTTTTAACTATCATTTTCCATTGCTGAATCATCTCTAGCATAGAAAATTGATAAAACTTCCTTAATTCCTTTTGGAAAACTTGAAGCATATGACTACTATGGTGAAGGTTTCCTCACACCCATAAAGTTGTATCACTAATCAAGGTCTTATAAAATTGATCATAATGGAAGCTCTAGATAGGCAAGGAAGAAGCTTGGAGGACTTCATTAGCAAAAATACAAGAAATCCACATATGAAATGAGATGAAACATCCACTGACACTCTGGAAGAAACTAAGGTAGTTGAGGAATGGGGGCAGTCCTCTGGAAGCAGAATCAAGAAAATATCTTTGGAGAAACTAATAGGTGGTATAACACCAAAGAATAGGATCAATGTTGGCACTTGACCAAAACCCTTGTTATTGCCTAAAAAGAAGTCAAGCAAGCATGAAGTTGTAAGGAAGTAGAAGAAGGAGTAACATGCCAAGAAGGAGGAGACTTCGTCACGAGGTAAGAATGAAAACCACACCCTGCTTCTTAAAAAAAAGGAATTATAAGTCTGAAATAAGGAATTGAGGCAGCAAATAGAGGGTAGAAAAGTGGAAAGAAGGGTTTTGGGTCTTAATACTATGGAAGACGTTGTTGATATGTTGAGAATGTGAAATATGATAGGCCCTGTATGTATATCATGTGCTAAGAGTTTATAAATAGAAGAGTATAAAATTTGTGTTGCAAACACCATCTTGACATAAACTCAAACAGAACCATGGGAGGCTTTTACACAAGAACTCATTGTTGATGTTGCTATTACACAAGAACCATTAGCTGAAACAAAGCATCCAACATTATTTCACTTGGAAACTGAAACATAAGAACATGTCGATGATTTTGTTGTTACAGAAGAACCTTCAGTTGAGGTAGAGGTTATTCAGGAAGAAAAAGAAAGAATTGTTCCATAATAACCTATTGACAAACTTGTTTTACACAAGAATCAACCACCAAATCAAAACACGAGATATTGTTACACTCTCTACATCTGTTGCATGTGAAACAACTCGGGATCTTGAAGCAGGATGACACTCAGAGAAACTTTTTCTGGTATCATAATTGAAAAAATGGAACTAATTGGTGCTCTCCCTGAAAAATGGAGTGATTTCCCTGGAGGAACGTAAAAAATCCATTCATACTCTCAAATATCAGTGGGTCGAAAAGTTGTTGACAAAAGAATGGATAAAATTTGAAGAAAATAAAGCTAAGAAAGAGAAGGAACAACATACACAACAACTACAACAGGAGTTCGAGGAATTGACAGAAGAAAAAGGTAAGATGTATAGACTTGCCTTAAACCTTTTAAGATGCAGGGCGCCTTCTCCATCTTATCCTATCCTCTTATGGGAAATGTTTATATTTTTCAGTTAAAGGCTATCTATGAGAACAAATCCTATCAGAGAAACTCCACTCGAATTTTCTTAAATGTTTTTCCTTCATGCGATTTTGGTGAATAGATATTGTTGTGTGAATTTTTCCTACATAAAATATTTTATAAACATGCTAGTTTTCATATGGTTGTACACATCTTCTCCTATATGGGGGATTTTCAGTTGTACACTTTAATTTTTTTCATGAGAAACCAACTGGACTGGGATCTTGCCATGAAATCATCTACTGCAAATGAATAAAAAGAAGCCCTATGGGTAAGAGAAGAACCTGGTATGGCTAGTGAGATGATTTTTGAGTTCAGGAAGTTTCTAAGTACCCCTAACATGGTGGAGAAATCATCACACTATAGGAGGATAATTGTTGGGTTTTCCCTTAGTTTATTTTCATAGCTAAAAAGCCAAGCATTAGTTAGATGCCTGAAACATACAGAAGTTGGAAGTGTAATTATATAAGAAATTTTTCCTTTTGGATTCTCTAATTTTTTTATCGTTGTTACACGAGTTCATGAATATGAAAAAATTGTGAAAACAATGGAAGCTTTCTGGATAAGAATCAAATTTAAGGTTCCCTTTATCTGGCTTCTAGTCGAGGACTATCAGACCCATTACCAACTGTGAAAATATGAAGATGAATCTTGGTCGCATTAGCTGATGGCCACTCAAGGGTACAAGTTAGTTGATGAAGAAACTGTTTTCACTTATAAATTGACTTAGCTACATCAGCGATATAACAATGCTACTATGGATAGGAAAACTTATCATTCTAAAGATTGTGCATGAGGAAATGCAGTGGATTCATTTGGGGAGAGATGTTGGGTGCAGTATTTAAGGATATTTTGGGCACCTCTTTCCATAATTCTGGTCATTTCCTTTCATTAAACCTATGGATTGCTTGACACAATGCCACTTTCCCTGGTTATAAAAGAAATATTTTCTCCGACATATTATTATGCCATTTTTTGTTAAATATTGAATTAAACAAAGTTTTTTTGGAATGACTAACCAGGGAAATTGTGGAAGAGATATTTTGGATATTTTTCTTTTAGGTGTTGATATAATTCACAAAGACCAAGGGGTAAATATTTTTTGTTACTCATTGTTACATTTCAAAGTTTTTTGTTACACCGTGAAGATGTTGCTACACCACAAACTGCCAAAGACCATGACCGCTATTTTAAAAGACAGTTGTTCAAGATCATGAAACTACCAATGGATGACTGAAGAAGGATCTGAGCAGTTACATTTGCAAACATGGTGTAACCACAATATGTCTTTTAATTAAAAAAATTTGTAACAATTTCTATTTTGTTTTCATTCGATCAGCATGAGAATCGTGAGATTCTCATGACTAACCTATAAAAGACTTTATAAAAAGGCCCAATCTCATAAGGAGGGGATGACATGCAGGAAAAATGCCGACATTTTTATCTTGTATGTTTCAATCATTTTAAAATAGTACACATCTAGTGATAATTTTATAGATTTCATGTTCGATCTTTATGGTGCAGGGAGGAAGGGCCCTCCTCTTTAGCATCGATTGCAACAGTAGTAGATTAATTTATATATATATATATATATATATATATATATATATATATATATATATATATATATATATATATATATATATATATATATATATATATATATATATATATTTCTGTGTATTTCTTATTGTCGTTGCATAGATTGTAGCATAGGCACACTTAAGTTTTTGGATTCATTATATGATGTTACACTGGAATAGTTAGATATATAACATTCAGTTAAATATTACAATCTATTTTAATGATGCATGGCATGCCTATTTGTTGATTTATGAAGTGTGAATTCTATCTGTATTAAGTGAGTTTCATTCCTATAGTGTGTATTTTTAATTTTTGCAAGAATTCTTTGAATCCTACAGTTATGTTGAATGTTATTTTTATATTTTTTCCCTAGTTTTTTTTGTATTGACACAGATAGTGCAGACACCTTTGAAATAAAAAGACCTACCGTGGTTGACAATTAATTGTTGCGGTTCAGTTTTTTCAAAAGTTTCTAAACCATCCAAAAAATATTCTCCTATATTTCATTAATAGAGGAAACATTGTTTTCTGATGTTTTGTTCCTATTTGATGCATATGTATTTAAATGGACACTTGACTCATTCAATAGAAATATTAGTCTATGCTATGGATTTCTTGTAGTTATCTTATTTTTTGTGACTTTCTAACAAGATCAATTTATATTAACTAGAGTTGAACCTAAAGTCTACAAGTCAAGAGAAAAGGAGGACTAGTGTTGGATTCCAAAGTAAGACTTCCCTCCATCTATTAATTTCTCTAAGGAAAACATTGTACTTTTTGGTTTATGTTGTTTCTAGATAAACCACTATATCTATGGGATTCACTTCTATCCACAGAAGAGAATTTTCCATATAACAATGTGCTATGATGTAGAGTATAGAAATATTGTATTTAATTCTTTGTCTTACAATTTGTCATGCACCATTTGTACATATAAGGGTCCAAATTGATATTTGATTTCCATGAATTGTATTTCTAATATTTTTTGTAACTAAAAATGTGTATGGATAATGTAATTTTTTTGTTTTCATATAACATGATAAAGTGAGAGTGTTTACCTAGGTAAAGGAAGATATGGCTTCCTATAGTGGCTATGCAACAAGGGTTTTAAATCACTAATAAAAGTGGCTCCATATAGCGGCCCGAGGTATTTTGTTAACCTTGGTGGAAGATGCATTGGTAAGTGAAATAACATTCAATACCAAATACGAAAAATGAAGACTTTTTAAACATTCCATGCAAGTCTTTATTGATTCACAACAACATTTACAACAAGGATTATAAAGTTTCCAAAATCCCTCTCTATTTATCATGATGATATATTTTCTATCAATATGTAAAAGTTTCACATCATGGTGGGAGAATTTACATTGAGATCAATTGAGCACATATCAACTATTAGCAATGAGAGTTACAAGAATGAAGTTCAATATTCATCAACGTAGATGAAAGGTCTCACGAGGAGGAGAAATTTCCCCTCCGCGCCTCTAGAAATAGAACCTTGTGCCTCATTTAAAAGGAGTTTAGCACTTCAACTTACACTAAGAGTACATATTTGGTTTATGCTTGAAGATATGGAGGAACTCAACTATTGGAATCAAGTAGGGAGAGTTATAATGAGGCTAAGGTTTTGCAATGTATAATGGTGTGAGAAACCCATGTTCTAATGTTGGGCATTGATGAATTGTAAGATGTGTACTTGTATTTGTAGTAGTAACAATGAGAAGTTCTTCATTTTTTGCATTGATTCCTATGCTTACTCATAGTGGTTGTATCAATTTTTTGGTGTTTTCATTATATTTGGAAGTGTTCTTTCATACTGGAAATATGTTATGGACTAGTTTGTAGTTTTTCATGTACATTTTATTTTGAATTTGTGCTTTCTTATTCCACGCCATGTTGGTGGCCTGTTGTGAACTAATTTGAAACTAACATCTACCATGTTCTTATTTATGTATGTCTCAGGCTGGATCACTTCTCCTCATGGCATAATTCTTCTTATTGTTGTTTTTAATTTCTTGTACTTCTTTCTATAGTGTGTCAATTGAGTTGACCTTGCCCCATTTTCAAGTAATTTCACTCTTGTCCTCACTTTAAAATCTTTTCATTTGATAGACATGAGAAGAAAACAACATGATGGAAGTCAGGCCTACATACTGGATTGGGATCCTCTTCCAAATGGTGTTAGTTATAAATAGGACTTCACACCAAGGACACTCCCTAGGTGTTGGCCTCAGCTAGTACTGTTAAGATATTTTTGGCACTTAAAGGAGGGAAAATGATAAGATGATACCTTAAATTCTGAATTTTAGTTTTATATCTTTCAATGGATCCTTCTTGAATCTCTAGCCCATGTTGTTTTTCTAAAATCATTATTTCGTCATTTCTCGAGAAGATATTCTATCACTTGTCGTAGTTGAAGTTTTATGGTGAGGGTTAGACAACTATATTTTGACACATAATTCAAGTTATGCATTTCTTTCATGCTAACGTAATACATTCTAAATATTTTATTGGTAGGTTTCTTACTGTCACACTTGAAGGTCGTGTCAAGCAATGGTGCGACATGTTGTGAGTTACTTGAATTCATATGTTCAAGAAACTCATCAATTAGCTCCATCAATCCTGTGAAAGCTACAATTTTCATGATGTTTTTAAAAGGATAAATAAGCTTAGAATTAAAACAAAAGAATCAATAGAGAATTTTGCTGGTAGGTTTGTTCATATATGTTGTGAATTTCTTGAAAGAGACATCGACTGGATGAATTTGAGTGAGAAATTATGGAGACTGGTTTCGATTTCCCTTTAAAAATTTCAATATAAAAATAATCCTAATTTAGATGATAATCATGATAACCTGGAAGTTTTTATTTGGCCATATCTTATCCCTAAGCTAGTCTTGCCTATTTCTGTGAGTCGGGAAAAGTAACAAGCTTTTGGGGAGGAAATTTCTCCCTCTCAATCTCAACATCCTCGAATCACCTTCATTATCTAATGACAATTTTTTCAATGATAATATAAGTTATTAAGAATTTTTGTAGGGAAATTAATCAAGTTTTATAGGTCCTGAAGCTCTCATACACCTTGCTGAAATTGGAAACCCTAATGACTAAGTTGAAATAACACCTCTTCATGTTGAAAATATTTATGTTAAGCTTGTTAATCATATTCTTGGATATATTCCTTAATCCCCTCATATTATTCTCCCTCATACACCAATTTACAATGACCTATGTCTTGTCCTAGATAACATTGAATGTCCTATGAAATCCATGGAGAAAGACATGCATGATGATTCATTATTTTCTCAAGCTGACACTATTAAGAAGGATGGGATTATTGGTGCAAATCATGCCCCTTCACCTAAATATTTTCATAATTTTTACCATGAATTTTTTGATAAGTGTGCTACATATTTCCTCCAAAGTCATTAAATATTCATCCTACTGCTTTTGATTCTGATTGTGTACATGATAACATTGCTTCATAATAAAAGGATGGAAATATTGAATCCATTGTTTGTGATTATTTCAATATGAAATATTTAATACGTAAAGAGGATTATTTTATATTCCTGATGGTTCAAGGAAACCCTCTCTTTGATGTCTCATATTCAATCCTTCAAGAGTCTCCAATGTCAAAAGCCCAATTTGATTAAATTAGTGGCAACTATCACCCAATCAATAACGTATCAACCCAATCAATAATGTATTCACTGATACCATGGATTAAGGCGGTTAATAATCACTTCTCAATATCATAAATCCACTAAAATTTGATGATAAACCTTATGAAGGTTTAGGGATGAAATAGGAATTTTAATCTCTTTAGATTCCACTGATGGTTATGTCAGGTTCTCACGTCCCTAGTGAGATCACTCATCTAGGTGAAATTAGATTTTCTAAAATTAGTGTTTCCTCACATGGTTCCCATTCAACATTATCTTTCCTGATGAAGGCTTATTTTTGAAAGATTCTAATATTCAATAATCCTTATACCCTAACTTGTTTGCTAAAGAGAGTATACGAACCATTGTTTAAAACCCCTGCAATTCCCTCCTAGTTGGTGAAAATAGTAATCAAATAGAAGGTAGCGTTGCCATATAGTCTACCATATGCGAGGGAAAAATCACCTGACTCATCTCCTTCCTAAGATTCACCGATTCGACTCATATCCATTTTGGGAATATTAAGCATACGATCTTTTGAACTTCAAACCTTTCAGTGTTCAGACATCTAATAAAATCAAAAATATATTCACTAATGATTATCATATTGTTGAGCCCCAAGATTTTTCTTTCTTTCATCTTACTTTACCTCATTTTCCTTTGTCCATTGCTATCCCAGGCCCAATTGATCAATGAAATTGGTTAAAATTACTTTTAGAATGATTAACATGGCTAACTTGCTAAGTTTTGTGATGTTTTCATTGTAATGCAAACTAGCTACAGAATGCAGACATTCCGTAGCTAACCGCCAATTCTGCAACTGTCTTCACGTTCAAGCATGTTCCAGGTGTCTTCTTAGGAAAAGCCACACATGGGTATATTCCACATCATCTCCTCATTGTTCGTTGCTCACCATGAAGAATGAACCGAATTCTGGACGTAGTTTTGGTACGTGGGAACTCATTCAAGGAGGCAGACTTCTAATAGGACTGTCCTAGTCCAGATGTCTGTTGTCCCTTTACGCTGCCATATTTAGTGTCCTAGTACAATTTTGATAAGGAAAGACAATGATCCCCGTATTGTTGCAAGTTCTGTTATGTAGATTTGTTATAAAAGCACTCGGGAAACCGAGAGACCAGCTCTAGATTTTGCTTAGATTTCATGTATTGACTGCTATATTTCTGAAGACTGAGACTACTCTGTTTCAAGTTATTTTTCCTTTAATGAAGAAGACAACATTTCTTTGAACGCATTGAGTTGATTTGGAGTTAGATTCCGTCTTGTGGTAGAGGGCCCCTGCCTCCTTTACGGCTTTACTTTCGTAATTTAGATAAGTATCTTAGTTGTTTTCACGTTTTTGAAGTTTGAGTTCATAGTTAATTTCATTAGCCACTATAGCTATACTTTTTCTAAGAAACTCTTCCAAAAGATCATGATAATGAATGGGAAATGGCTGTAGTGTTGTAGGATTTATTTGTAATTTCTTTTGTTCATTATCACAGTTGAATTTATACTAAGCAAACTCTTCCAAAAAATCCTTATGATGTCTAAGGCATGACTGTGATACTGAATGTTTCAGTTTTTTTTCACTAAGTAGCATAGCTGATCTTACTCTTAAAACGCTCTTCCAAAATATCATAATGATGGGTAGGAGATAGCTGTGATGTCTTAGTTTTTAAATTGCTTTCAGTCTTTATGTTTGCATTTGCACTGAATTGTACAGCCAAGATTTTTCTAGCAAGCTCTTCCAAAATACCATTCATGATGGACAAAACAGGCTGTAGAATCCCATATATTAATGCATGATAACTTAGTTAGGGTACTCCCGAGTCAAATTGCATTCAATTCATTCTCTGTTATTTTGTTTTAAATTTGATAATGGCTTGTTAGTTCAGCACTGTTTTAGACTAGTGACATCTTAGTTCAGTTTTAGCTTAGCTCATTGTATTTTCATTCCACATTTAGTTGTCATCCATTCCATACTAGATTACATTAGTTGTTAAACTTAAACAATACGGCCTTCATTATTTACAAAATCTCTTTTGTTCCAAATCCATAATTGACTCATAACCATCTGAACAGAAGACAGTATCATCTCAAGGCCTGAAGTACTTTTAAAACTTCTTCATAAACAAAGCCTTTCCTCAAAAGACTACTTTAAAAAGAAATCCATAAATTTTGAATAAGGTTTAGTGATGTTAAACTAAGTTGCAGAATAGAATTAGGATTTAGTCTTAGAGTAGAGATCTTATGATGTTAACAATATTTTTCTACAAATATGTTTCAACAAATCTTTAATCATGGATAAAATGTTGTATCATTATAAGCTGATTGTTTAATTGTTTAGTTAGGAGGATTTGTATACTTAGCTGACCATTTCTCAAGCTCTCCCAAAATACCTTTGATGAAAGAATTGGACAAGTTAAGTTTATGTTTTGATTCATTTTCTTGAAGTCATTATCAAGCTTTGTATTCTGCTTAGTCATAGTTTAGGTTTGATTCTATTTCAGTATTTGCATTTGCATTTGTCATTTTTCATCAACCAATTAGGCTTCACTCTGTTTTTAACCAGTAGCTTCTTTCCACTAGCTTTTTAGTCATTTTCCTTGTGAACATAAAAACCATCAAAAGACCAAAAACATCATAAACCATCATAAAAGACCCAAAAAATCATAAAACACTAAACACAACGCATTAGGAAACAAACACCTAGGCACATACAGTGCACTTCACTTCAACAATTTACCAACCCTGGTTGACAATTAAATGAACTCAATTTAGGAGACTAGGTTGAGCACAAAAATTTTGGCGTTGTTGCCAGGGAACTGAAAACTAGGTAACCTTTGTTTCTTAACTCCCAAAAACAATTATATGCGTAGAGAGAGAGATTCAAGGGGTAGATTCATAAGCAGCAGAAGCAAAATTTTGATTACTAGAACACCGCTTGTTTCACCTAGACCCAGAGCTAGTACACCTTCAACTCATACCCACATTCCATCCATTACTGATCCTGGACTTCTAGAAGACCTAAGATCAGATATTCCATTAGAAAGACCTTCCACTTCATCCACTGAATCCATCTTAGAAGAAAATTCAAGGAATCCTGTTAGGGACACAAACTTTCCTACTACCACAGAAGAACCAACCATGGCAGAAGAAGGAGGAGGAGGAGTCTTTAATGGAGAACACACATTATTTGGAGGGGGTAGAGGTAGAGGTAGAGGAGAAGGAGGTAGAGGTATAGAAGGAGAAGGAGGTAGAGGAAGAGGTAGAAGAGAAATAGGAAGCTCTTTCGGGTTCCCTATAATTGATGAAGAAATCAATACAACCATGAAAAATATTTCACCCTCTATCCTTCCAAACTTCTATGGGCTTAAAACTGAAGATCCTAAAACCTTCCTATTTGAATTTGAAGTCCTATGTATAACTTATGACTACTTACAAGATGCTCAAAAACTGAAATTATTCCCTTCAACCTTGAAAGGAGCAGCATTGAAGTGGTTTATGAGCTTGATCAACAGTTCTATTAGGACATGGGAAGACATGAAACAAGCATTTCTAGAGAGGTATCTAGATTATTGTATGACGGTCAATCATAAGGAAGAAGTGTTTAAGATGTTACAAAAATATGAAAACTTGGAAGATTTGTTGGAGAGATTTCATTACAACATCAAAAGAGAAAAAATGGAAAACCTAGATCAAGACACCTTAAAAGCTATTTTGTTGAAAACAATTAGGCATGAATGGCTGGATATCCTTAACATGATGGGAAAAGGGTATATATCACAGCTCACATTACCTGAAATATCTGAGTTATGTATCAACCTTTCAAGAGGGAAATCTAAAACTGTAAAAGGTCCAAGAGATCCTGCTCTTGCAAGGGCAAGTAAGTCTACTTCTAGGACAGTAAGTAGATTAGAAATAGGAAATATGCTTGATTATTTCAAATCTGACATCTTAGGGAGTCTTAGTGAACAAATAGACACCCTTGATATACAAAACAAGCAAAAATCTGAGTCTGATGCCTTGGAAATCTTTTGTCTCAAATGTAGAAAGAAACATGCCTTGAGAGAATGTCCTTTGGATGTAAAAGTTGTAGAGACCTGTGTCATTTGTTCTGAAAAACATGAGACCAAGAATTTTCCTTCTCTTCCTGGTCTCAAAGCTATCTTTCAGGAGGAAACTCCTACAGATTCCACAGAATCTCTCAATTTTGTCTACGAAGGCCTTGGTAAGGATCTCAAACCCAAGATTCCATGATCAAATGTACCAACCAACCTCCACCTTCGATTCTTGGCAACAGCCTTGGCCTCATTTAAAATCAATCTCAAGCTTGGTCTAACCACCAGGGTCACGGAATATATTCTTCATCTTCATGATTATACCATCTATCTTTTTACTTTTATCATAAAATCCTCAACAAAATTTCCTCCAAAATCTTCAACAAAATTTCAACAGATATCAACAACATCATGGAACCTACCATCCAAATCAACCACTTCATTGACATTCCCTCGAAATAAAATCGATTTTTAACAAATACATACCCATTTAATAATAAAAATCATAGAACACATACATGATGAAGTGAGTTTCCAACTTGTTTAATTACTCCTTTAGACCTTAGTGATGTTCAACTTAGGTCTGGAAAATGCGAAAAGAAAACCTTGGCAAGTCATACAAGAACAATATAACTTTGAGGAAGATTCTCTACGGGTGAATAAAATTCTTGAAGAAGATACATCTTTTCAAGACCCAAACACTGAAAAATTAAAGCAAAAAGATCCAATAATTTCAAATCCTGTATTAGAGCAGCCATCAACATCTACTTCTGTACCTCCCTTTCCAGAAAGATTACAAATTGATAGAGGTGTAGAAAAACAAATTATGGTGCCTAATTATGATTTCCTAGATGAGCTGGGAAATGTTTGCATTAAGATTCCATTATTACGACCATCGAGGAAATTCCAATTTTAGCCAAAACAATAAAGGAGTTGAGCATGAAGAAAACAAGAAAAAGAATAAGAGAAACAAAGAAAATTCAACTGGCAAGGAAAATAGCAGACATTATGATGGGCAAGATTGCTATTCCAAATTATCTTGACCCAGGAAATCCAGTTGTTAAAATTCACATCAATGGAATTGAAATCCAAAACACACTCATTGAATAATCATAATGATTTAATATAAATCACGATCTCCCACTGAGGGATAAATTTCATTCTCTTGTCTTTATAAATAAAATACCCTTTGTCCCTTTGGTATTTTTTTCCACCATAAGAAAATGAAATTTTTATGTTGTGCTTTGTGGAATACTCTTCACATTTTCCTTCCATTCCTCCTTCTCAACATATCTACCTACCCAAATCTACTCATCTAACATTTTTTCTTCTTTTTCAAGGTGCATTTGGACTAACAAACCCTTAAATCATTTTTCTTTTGAATTTATAACCTAACACCTAACCTTATTTCAGCCATTAACTCATTTTAAACTATTGAGTCCATTTCATTTTCTACCTATCTATTGATAAGCCAAGATTAAACAGTTTGGAAAATCTTTGTATTCTAACCTATCAAAAGAAATTGAAAGTTGTCCAATCATGATTAAATTATATGACTGGACAAACCTATCTAATGAGTAGTGGCATTTGAACTTGCAACACTTTCAGTTTTATTTCTTTTTTGGGGTTTTTATTTCTTTTTCCTTTTTTTTTCTCTTTTTCTATTTTTTATACCCTCATTTCTTTCTTCTCCATATTTTTTTATTTGAAATCATTTGGATTTTGAAAAGCCTTTCAATAATGAAAACTTGCAAGAAATGTGAAGTATCCAATCACCTTGATATCATATAATTTATAGGTAACTAACAAGGGCTCCAGTTGGGGATGGCACTTCTTGAAAAGAAGTGTCAAGAACTTGAGACCAGTAGCCTTGGATGCTCCTTTTTCAGCAACATCTGCAACTAATTTTTTTTATTTTTTTTTATATCTTCTCATCAAACTAGGGTTAGGGCCTTCACTTTGGGCTTCAACCTTATCCAATGAATTATTTAGAACTATAAGACTGCGATATTTACAATGATGAAAGTTCAACCTGAATTTAGAAAAAATAATGTTTCAGGATTCTACCATTGACTGGACCTCAATATACTTATGTGCCATCCAATTGTTTGAGAAAATAAGCCTTGTTTCCCCTAAAATCATCAATGATGTATGGCCCTTGTGAAATATTATCAAACTTTCCATGCTTACATTTATCCTCTTTTATGGAATCCCATTTCAGAACTTTGTCACCTAAGTTGAAATCATTGGCCTTGGTTCTTTTGTCAAAGATATTTTTGATATTCTCTTGAATTACTTGTGTTATTTTTCAAACCTCCTCTCTGGATTGCTACAACTAGATGGTGTCATTGATCCTCCTCTGAATGTCAATTGGTTCAACTTGAATTTGTTGGATTATCTTCATTACCGGAACTCCCAAGGAAGAAGGGAACAGTGCATCCATTCCATAAACCAATTGGTATGTAGATAAGCCAATTGATTTATTTGTGGTAAGCGTATCATCCCAAAGAGAATTGATAAATTTATTATGACATGATTTATTATTCTCCTCCATAAGCTTTTTGATGATGTTCACCAGGATTTTATTTGAAGATTCAGCAAATTCATTACCTTGAGGGTAAGAGGTTGTTGAATGCCGCAATGTTATATGGTACATGTGACAGAAATCAACCAACTTTTTGGACTTGAAGGTACCAAAATTGTCTGTAATGATTTTTATAGGACAACCAAATCTAGAAAAGATGTTGGTTTCTAAGAGTTTTATAATGACATAGTCAGTGGAATTTCTAGAAGGGGTTGCCTCTATCCATTTGGTGAAATAATCTGTAGCAGTGAGGATCCATTTATGTTGGGTAGAGTATGGGGGTGAATTTATCCTATGAAGTCTAATCCCCATTTCTAGAAAGGGCTTTTTACAAAAATATGTTTTAGGGTTAAGGGTAGTAACGTTCTCTTTCCTTCAAAGATTTGACATTTATGACAAGAAGTAACCATCTTATCGACATCAGGAAAAAGGGTAGGCCAATAAAAACCAACTCTCATGATCTTGTTAGCAGTGGTTTTCCAATAAATATGGCCACCACAATCACCTCCATGGAACTCTTGCATTACTCTATCTACATCATCCTTCAATAAAAATTTAAGAAAATACCTCCAATATCTTTCCAATATAAAGAATTGTCCAAAATGCAGAATTTAACAGCTCTAAGTTTTAGAAATATAGCCTTTGTTTTAGACAAACGAGGAGGAGCATTCAGATTTGAGAGTACATACAAAATATCAGCATACCATGGAGAATTCAGGAATGCTTCATCAATTAGTGGAGCCATCAGTTCCTCTTGATCATCTAATGAGTGTATCATGTTGATGTATAGTGCATGAAAGTTAGATTCTGCCATCAATTTAGCTAATCCTTGGCATTTAATCAACTTGGTAGGCTTGATTTCCAAATCATATTCTAAGATCAATGCAATCCATTTTCCTCTTTTTCCATCAGGATTGTTTCATGTTAAGATATCTTTGACAATAGCATTTGGAACATAAGAAATGATATGTGAATGTATAATGTAGACTCTAAAATATTTCAATTCTTTAACGAAAGAAAAAGCCTATTTTTTCGTGATATTATATTTCAATGATGCATCTCTTAATGCCTTGCTGGAAAAGGCTATTGGCTGCTCATTTCCTTCACTGTTTTTCTGTAATAAAGCAACAACAATAGTATGCTCAGAATAAAAAGAAAAAATCATGAATTCTTTAGTAAAATCTGGACTGATTAATATTGGGGCTTTTGTCAATGCTAGATTGACTAAGTCAAAAGACGGTTTCATTTCTATGGTCCATTTTATTTCTGATTCATTCTTGAGAATATTGGTAATGTTCCTTAAAAGTTTTGCTAAGTTTGGTATACATCTCCTTAGGAAGTTTATTCTACCAATGAATGATTAGAGTTATTTAAGATTTCTGGGTTGGATGATTTTTAATGTTCCTTCAATTTTTCTAGGGTCAATTGTGATTGCATCTTGAGAGATAATATGACCTAACAAATTTCCTTCTTCTAATCCAAATAATGTTTTCATAGGGTTCAAGGAAATTCCAAATTTTCTACATTTTTCAAAAACTCTTCTCAAGTGTGCTAAATGTTCTTCATCAGTATTAGAAAACACAGTGATGCCATCCAAATAAATCACAATAAAGTGGCCAATGTCATCATCAAATGCAATTTCTATGGCCCTTTGAAAGATAGCTCCAACATTTATTAATCCAAAGGGCATTTTCACATACATGAAATTCCCCCAAGGAGTTGTAAAAGTTGTCTTGTCTTGGTCATCAGGGTGTACTAACACTTGATTGTAACCAGAGAAACCATCTAACAAATATATCCTACTGGAACCCACTACCCTTTGCAATATGTGATCCATTTTTGGTAAAGGCCAGCTATCCTTAAGAGATACTTTATTAAGATTTCTAAAGTCAATATAGAATCTAATTTCACCTATTTTCTTTCTATTTGGGAAATATTGGAGACCCATTTGGAGTATCTGAGTGGTACTATGATTTTTGATTCATTCATTTTTCTAATTTATTTCTCAACTAAAGATATCAAAACATGATTTATTCTTCGCAATTTCTGTTTGAATGGTTCTATATTTTCTTTAATTTGAATTTTATGTTGAATGATGTTTGTATCATAAGACTTCAATTCCTCATAGCCCCATGCTAACACATCAATGAATTCTTTGAACAAGACTATATATGTTCCTTTTTTAATAATAGGCAGAGATTTAGACAGTTTGATGATTGTGGGATTCTGCTCCGCACCTATGCTACATTCTTCAATATTTGTTCTAGTTGGTTCCATTTTTGGTTTCTTTGCCACATCATTAAAATCAAATAATTCCTCTAGGGGGACCAACCCTCTAGGAAGATTATTGTCTTTAAATTGGAGTATTTCGAATTCTTCTTTTTCCAGGTCTTTTTTCTTTCTTTTTTTATTATGTATAGTTTTGTTAGCTAGAATATTTACATCGGTATTACATCTAAAAAAGTAGTTTCTAGAAAAAAAAAAATCCCCAGTACTTTTTTCATTAGTAAGGCTGTCTTCCTCACAATCCATGTCTATATTATTTTCTTTAAAATCATCTTTAGATTGTAGGAAGATTTTGATTTGTTTATCACTACCAAAAACCTACCAATAAATTATGTTATCTAACAAAAAAGGACGGTGTTTGACCTCAATTGTATGTTATTTTTTTGCATGAGGCATTTACAGGTACTTGCTGAAAAATTTAGGCCATTTGCAAGGACAATCTGATTTATGGGAATTACTGCTAAATCATATTCATCAAAATTTATCAAGAAAACAAGTACAAGATTTCTGTAAGCTCTTAATCTAGGATTTTTTGTTGCATAATCCTTTAATTTGTTTGATGACCAACTCAGAATTACCATGTAGAAAGATCCTTTTTTCTCCTAATGTTTTCAACATTTGTAATCCCAAAAGAAAAGATTCATATTCCACAATGTTATTTGTGCACTGAAAAATGTAATTTGTATGAATGACCCTGTGCACTATTGTTTCCTCCATTATACACCCAAATTCCTTCCCCTAAGCTAGCATTGCCACATGAACCATCAAAAATCAGGTTCCAAAGAGGTTCATTTGTTGGATCTAGTTGTTCTGCTTTTATTTAACTATCATTATTTTCTATACAGGAAACTTGTCAATCTATGATTCCATCATTATACATAATGAAAGAATGAAGGTCAGTGTGACCAGAGTATAGAGGGTAATTGTGAGGTTTCTCTTGGCTACTTACCATGTACTTCATTAATGTTTCCCTATATAGTCTTCTTGATTGACCAAACACCAGAATTTTTATGCATGTCATGTCCAGTTGCAGTGTCCCTTGTAATTTTTCTCCCCATGAGCGAGATAAAATCATTCCATATTTAGGGGGAATTTCAACCACAACAATGTCCATCACTAAACTCTTTGTAGGTATCTGAGATAGAGTGACATAAAGATCTTTAATCATACCTATGCACCTAACTTTACTAGAGTCAAAAGAGTATAAATATTTATAAGATCCAATGATTTCAAGGCCAAGTTTCTCTATGAAATCCTTTGGCATAAGGTTGTGTGATTCACACGAATCCAACATGGAATTATGAAGAATTTTTTCATGAACGGTTAAGCTGACATAAAAAGGAGGGACACCTCATTCTTGTGGTCTGCCATCAACCTCTGGCCCAAACAAAAGTTCAAGCTGGTCATCACTTAAATTGACAGTATCTGTAACCTCCCCTATATTAACACTTTCATGACCTGACATCTGTAGACATTTTTGTTGATTAATTAGTTAGAGGGATGGAAATATTCACTTTTTGAAGTTCACTCTCAATATTGAATTTTGTTTGAGTTTTAGTGGGTTTGACAAATCAATTACTTCAGCCACTATTCTTTGGGTAACTTCAGTCAATTGGCTTGTACTAGGAATGTATGTCTGAACATTTCTGGGAGGGATATCTACTGCTTTCTTGGTACTGTTTTATGTTTTTTTATTTTCTGAGTTATTTGAATTTTTCTTTGTGTTTTTTATTGTTTTCTTGACTTTAGATTCAGATAATTTCTGGGCAAAAATTTTTCTGAATTCTTTTTATTAGAATTATCTAATTTTTCTTACTTCTTAAGCTGTATTTTCTATGGACCTCGATAATGGCATTCTCAAAACCTAGTTTGTAATCATCATATTCTTCGGATTCGAAGTCTATTTGGGTTAGTGAAAACAAGTCTTGTTCTTCTTCAATGAGAAAAGTAGAATCATCTTCATTAATCCCCATCAAATTAATTTGATTTTCCTCTACTTCCTCCACTATTCCTTCATCTTCATTAGCATAGTTTTCTTGAAAAGGAGGTCTAATCTACTGATAAGGACCTCTTTTCTCTCTTTGTCTAACTTGTGGAGAGTTTCCTTTTGGATTCAAATTTATGTTTTTAGGTACTAGTTGATTTTATCCGGGTATTTCTCTTTCATTCAGACTAATCCCTCCATCACCATTTCCATAGTCCTTACCAAATTGTCAATATTGGCATCAGATGTAGAGGCTATATGTTCTTCTCTTATTGTGACTCTCCTTTCAGTCCTAATCCTAGCCCTTTTTGCTAACAAATTAGCTTCTACACTCAGAGCATATTTTTGCATTTCCTCTAAAGTTGATGAGTCCCTTTCCCTAAGCTAGTAGGCCATGTCTGGGTTAAATCCATATGGGAATTTAAGTAGAAATATCCATTGGGGTGGTTTCATATTAGCAGGGAGCACATTGTATATGTTGTTAAATCTAGTACAGTAGTCTCGCACACTCTCTCCTGGAGATCTCTTAATAGTTTCATATTCTAACAAAATATGCAGTGGATTTTTCTTGACTTCCCATCTGTTTATAAATTTTTGGTGAAAAGGAGGGAGGTCATGAATACTATTAGCAGTTAAACCTTTAAACCATTTTCTAACTTCACCTCCTAAACTATGAGCAAACATTCTTGATTTGACACTGTCATCGTCAATTTCTTGCATGTCAAAATAGTCATTCATTTTATCTATGTGTTGCTGGGAAGTCACAGGACAAGTGTTATCAAACTATGGAATCTTAGATTGGTAATCCTGGGGCATGGGAGGTAAAGGTGTTGGCAGAACTAATGGGGCACATATAGCTACCATGATTGGTGTAGGTGGTGGAAGGAGATGAATGGTGGATGAAGTTGGATGGGTAGATTCAAGTTGGGAGTAATATGGACTTTGATGAAATATGGATGGATCAAAAATTGTATGGTCAGTCCAGTTCTTAGGTTTGTTTCTGTATATACCTATTTCAAAATGAACGTCAAATTGAATGTCTTGCAAAGTGACAAAGTTATCAGGTAAGGAGCTAGATCTATGAAGAACTATGCTATTGGTTGGACTTTATGTTCTAGGAGTTTTCCTTAAGATCTTCTCAGGATTATCTACAATAGGAGGAGGATTTGGATCTATATGAGATATGGTGATATTCTTTTGAGAGCCAGAATTTAGCCCAAAATCACAGACAAACTGATTATTGAAAACTGAAAGAAACCAATCTTCAAAAGAAAGTTATATCATGCAGTGCTTTTTAGCTGGGATTTTCTGAATTCGAATGAAAATTGAAAATTTTCAGTTATGTCCCCAATATGGTCGCCACTATCTTATAAATTTACAATTTATAATATTGGTAACACTAAATTATAAAGGACAACATCAAAACCACTTGAAGCCTAGGATCTAGTGCTCCTAGACTAAGAGAGGGATCTCTCTATATAAGATTTAGATTTGTTTTAAGATTTTTGATATTAGGCTAGTTAAATTAATTGTGACAGTTGTTTTTGTTTGATTTTTTGTGGTTGGATTTAAGGCATTTCTTAAAATATTTTCCATTGGGATATGGAGTCAAAATAGGATAGTTGTATACATCAACTTCCAGAACAAATTCAAGGAAAGCTAGCTATAAATACTAGTGTTTATACCTGGGAGAAATTATGAAATGGAGAAAAAACGTTTTTAGTAATGACTTAAGAGCAACTAAGAATTATTAAAACATACATTAAAAGAAAACATTAAAATTGTAAAGACAACCAGAATTAAGGTACTCTGAACAGTAAATCTTAATCTAACTTTCCTACTTTACAATTAGAATTTTAAATGATGCACATGAAAATATTACGGTGGGAACACATTAAACATGAATAAGGAAAAACATCACCAGGATAACACAACACATGAATCTTGCAAACTGATCTCTTTATTGATGTTCCAACTTGAAAACTACAAATTATTGTAATGAAAAGCACTTACAAACTAGGGTCGAACCCCTAATACTGAATAGACTGCTATATTTAAACTATTTTCAATAGATTTCCATTATCAAAAGGAAAATCAGTTTGTTTATTACAAAGTAGCTGAAATTTGACCTGTACGTCTCTTGGATGGAGGCATTGTAGAGATGCTTTAATAGATATCTAAAATCACTATGAAACAGTCATTCAGTGTAACGACATTTTTAATAAATGTCTAAAGTCATTATAAAGCCATTAATCATTGTTGTAGCGATCTGCTATGCTGGAAAATTTGATACTGCTGAGATGTTCTGATACACTGGATCTGCTGATGTACATAATTTGCTGAGCTACCGATTTTTTCTTCATTTTGAGTTGTCATCCTCCCTAGAGTCTATATAAATTTTCCAGTTCCGTTTGATTCAGAATCTTAGTTTTGTTCAAATTTTTGTAGACTTCATCAGTCTCATTGTACTTCACAAATTTTGGCCTCAACTGAAAGATGTGCCTAATTTCATGTTGTATGAAGACATCATTGCTGATAACTTCATAAAATGCTTTCCCTGTCATAGTGTTGTTCATATTTGTATGCTTGAATGTATCTTTTGAAATATATGTGAGCCTTTTTACATAATTTGTCCTAGGAATCATATTATCATTGATAACAAATAATGAAGGTAATCCCTTTTTGTTCAGTGGCTCAATCCTATTAAAAAATATACTTACTCCAATCTTGAGTTGATGAAATATTTCTTCTAGATGTGTAGCTAGACTCCTCTTGTTCAACACCTTTTTTACCTCAAGTATGGTAGTTTTTTTGTTTTCTACTTGCAATTGTTCCAATTCATGACTTCTGTTAGAATTCAGGAATCTGATGATATTTTTAGCATTTTGGGGCCTATCTCCAAGTTCATCATTTTACTTTTTGATGACAACTTTCACTGATGCAATTAAATCCCGGTGTTCAAAAATTATTTGAATTGAAGGCCATATGTCATTCATAGATTCAATTATATCCAACCAAATAATTTGTTTAACTCTTCCTACCGTGCTTCCAATTTAGGACTCCTGATGGGAATTTTTGCAAGCCATCATTTAACATTTTTCTCATCTACAACTCTGCTGCATGTGTTGAATCTTTCCTTTTAATCTGATCTTGTAGGTCACTGACTTGATCTTGAAACTTTTTAATTTCTGTTGTCTGTAAGCACATGTTCTCCATGGCTTTAGCTAACTTCTCAATGCCTTCACCTGGTTTACATGTTTTTGTTGTAGATGTTGGAATCACTATAAGAGGGACTGCTTGTAGTGGAGTCATGGACTTAGCTGCTTATTTTGTTGCTTCCTTCATTGGATCTCTTATTGCTTTCTGTCTTTCTTTTATCATTTTATCCATCTCACTCTGCATTTGATTAAGTTGTTCTGCTTGTTCGATGATCAATTGCAACATTTCTTCCTTCTGTGTTTCATTTCCTTCTATCTCCTTAGCCATAGGATTTTCTATCACTGGCATCTTGAGCTGCCTCCTCAAAGCCACTATGTCTGCATTCTTCTTCCTCACAAGTGCTTCTACCACTGCTATGTTTGATGGATTTTACCTGAGTTGCATCACTAAATCCTCCAGAGATTTAATCATTGAGCCTTTGCCCGTGGAGGAGATCTTTTCCACCTTCAACTGTGACTGTGTGTTGGATAATGTCACTTGCAACTTTTATACACTAATGGTTGTACTAGTTAGTGTGGAGGAGATCATTTCTCCTGTCTGATTATGCATTTTCATTTGGTCTATTGGATGAATGTTATTTATATGAAACTTAAAATAGGTCTTCTTGTAGTCTCCTGAAGTTTTGGGTTGAGGTGTTTGTGCTTCTAAGAAGGCCATCTTCATTCTACTCTTTTCAGAGTCAAAAGTTGAAAGAAGCCTGCTTTGGGAGCTCTTTGTTTGTTTCCAAAAAATATTATATGAGTTGGTATTTAGAACATCATTCCTTCTTTTGATCTCCTTGAATGTATCATAGATATCATCCTCTTGTTGCCCTACAGTGGTAGTAGAAGTTGGTGTTTTCACATTATGTTGTTGGAAAGGCACACTGGAAAAGGATGTTGAGAAAATTGTTTGGCCACCTGCTCGAGATGATCTTGGTGAATCTCTGATTGTGATAACCATCTGTTGATCTTTCTCACTCGGTCTATGTCCATGCAGATTCTGGCACTCTTCATGTTTTTCAATTCTAATTCTTTGGTGGAGGAATCAATATCCATGTCTGTTTGATCTTCCCTTGTCCTCTTGGTTCCTATTTCCTTTTCTGGCTCCTTTCCTTTTTCATCTTGACGTCCTGCAACTTTCCTTTCTTGTGGAGTTGGTTTTTGAATTCCTGAAGTAGAGATGACTTTCTCTACTACCTCCTGGAGTGTGTTAGCTACCCATTCTTCTTTTTTCATATACTTCTCTATCACCAATCTGTGGGTATGAATGTAGGGTGTGGACTTGTTCTCCACCCTCTTCTTGGAGATGATCCCCATTACATCATAGGACAAAGTGAAGCTATTTCTGAACTTCATCTCCTTCAACATTTTATCAGCCTCGTCCCCTGTTGCTCTGCTATTGCAAATAAATGGACCTATTTATGATTTGATATTGAACTAGGACTTATTCTTGGCATAGACAAAATGTACCTCATCTGAATTTATCATCTTTTTGATATATTCAAGTGCAAATATTCTCATAGAGAGGTACTAGGGCAGTTTATAGGGGGGCAATTCACTGCCATAAACCATGATCTCTGTCTAGTTTTGGTAGAGGTACCAATCTGATGTTCTTATATGATATGTCAACTACATCGTCTTCTTTATTTCCTCATTGATCCTTGGCTCTGTAGTACTCCTGAGTTCATTGATTGTTGAATGAATAAAAAAGCCTACAAATATCTTGTAGGAGTATTTATTTTTCTCCTTCATCAATAAAGTAGTCTAGAAAATCACTGATTGGGGCTAAGAATCATCATTCAGCTTCATCATGTCAAAATGAAATCTGCTAGACTAAAAATAGGTAAAAATCTACACCAATAGAGAGGTGTATTTGAAAACTTCTTCTGTTTAAAACTTTAGGAATTGTTCATAAATTGCATCTACAAAAAATTGTGCGTAGTTGAACATGATTTTGGGCTAAGCATCTAAGGAAAGAATAGACAAGAAACCAATCATGGCTTCATATACACACTGATCATTTCTATATCCCAATAAGTAATATAAAATAGAGATGATGTATTGGGTCCTATCAAGGAATATGGATGATGGATATTGGGGATTCTTCGTAAACATTGGGGCATTTGTGGCCATGAATAATTCTAAGGTTTTGTCCCTGCTAGCAATGTTTAGTTGCTGGTATAATTCTCTAAGGGATTTGTATGAAAAGGAAATGACATTCTCAACAATGGGGGTCTGCATCATTTCTTGAATAGATTAGGAATTGATGGAAAATAGTATTTCTCCTGCAGTGTTCACTATGGCTCTCTGGTCAATGTCATAATAGAACTAATGTTTTCTGATCAGTTCAGGGCAGTTATGAGTTTTGGGAAAGTTGAAATAAGGTAATTTGGTCTCCCAAAGGCCTATATCATCTACTTCTTGAAGAAATATTTCCTCAAGCTAGCAGTAGTCATCGAACAAGTCGAAGTCAAAATTTTTCTCGTGGATCTTGTAATCTTTATCAGTGAGGCATATGTGATCTAAGTCTACCTGAGGATAGACCATGGTATTGAAATGTTGTTGATGTGCCTTTAGAGGCATCTTATGTCTTCTGTAACCCAGTTCTTAATCTGTAATGAAGAATGGGATTACAGAAGGGGGAACAGAGAAAGGGAAATTTCCACAGAATAGGATTTGGGGAAGGGAAAAATTAAGAAGACTAGGGGGAGAGTTATAATAGAACCTCGAATGAAACTTTGGAGCCTTGGTGATATTTCCTTGATAAGCTCATTCCTTTCTCCAATCGTGGTTCTTTGCCAAACTATCTGTGAATCCAACAAAATACAACAATATGAAAATAACAAGCAGAGTAAACTATGTCATTAAGCCAAATTTGAGCTTTATTACTTCGATTTGGTGGTCGTTGATTAGGCATGGGTCCATTGGATAAAAGATTAGAAATTAATGGCACAACATCCTTGTTGGAAGGGGGTGATGGGATTGGATGGATGGAATAGGTGGGAGTAGATGTGGCGCTAACGTTAAGTTGAAAAATTCTTATTAGCGTGATAGTTTTGCCAGCAGTGAAAACCACTTTTCAGAGGGGGGGGATGAGCGGTGAGTGGTAACTGAGTGGGGGGGTGCGAAATGATCTGGAGGCGACATGTAGCGGGGAATGCAGTAATAGATATTGCTTGTTTCGGACCCTCTGTTGTTAAATTCCAGAGGTTGAGGGGGGGCCGAAAGGCAACGTGGGCCGTCAGATGTGGATTGATGAGAGGGGATGTCGTGAAAGTGTGGGGGTTTAGTGCTTGGTGTGATGCGCGATGGGATGGTCGTGCTAGGAAATATGAATATTGGGGAGGTAGAGTAAACTTAGGATGAAAGGGTAATATGAAGGTTAACGGGGTTGCGGTAAAGGGATAATATAATTGTAGGGAGCTTCAAGAATAATCATAATGATTTAATATAAATCACAATTTCCCACTTAGGGATAAATTTCATTCTCCAGTATTTATAAATAAAATACCCTTTGTCCCTTTGGTCTTTTCTTCCACCATAAGAAAATGCAATTTTTATGTTGTCCTTTGTGGAATACTCTTCACATTTGCCTTCCATTCCTCCTTCTCAACATATCTACCTACCCAAAGCTACTCATCTAACATTTTTTCTTCTTTTTCAGGGTGCATTTGGACTATCACACCCTTAAATCATTTTTCTTTTGAATTTATAACCTAACACCTAACCTTATTTCAACCATTGACTGAGTTTAAACTGTTGAGTCAATTTCATTTTCTACCTATCTACTGATAAGCCAAGATTAAACAGTTTGGAAAATCTTTATTTTCTAACCTATCAATAAAAATTAAAAACTATCCAATCATGATTAAACTGTATGACTGGACAAAACTATCTAATGAGTAGTGGCATTTGAACTGGAAACACTTTCAGTTTTATTTCTTTCTTTCTTTTTTTCTCTTGTTCGTTTTTATCTTTTTTTGTTTTTTATACCCCGTTTTCTTTCTTTTCCATATTTTTTTATTTGAAATAATTTGAATTTTGAAAAGCCTTTCAATAATGAAAAATTTTAAGGAATTTGAAGTATCCAATCACCTTGAGATCCTATAATTTATAGGTAACTAACAGGGTCCACAATGATTTATTGATATAGTAGGAAGTAGACATCTATGGCACTCAACTCAGTAGAAATAGAGTACATGGCTACCATTGAAGCAACATGTGAGACAATATGGATGAGAAAGATTCTTGTTGGGTTATTTGTTTAGATGATGGATCCTACTGTGATTTAATAATATAATCAAATTTGCATCAATATCTCTAAAAATCATGTCTTTAATGATCGATATAAACATATAGATATCCAACAACACCATTTACGACATTGTGTGTAGAGGAAAATCATGTTGTTTCACTACGTCCTAATAGAGGAACAAGATGCAGAAATTTTGACAAAGGCCTTATCAAGAGGAAAATATGAGTTCCTAGACGTAGCATTGGGGTGGCAGATAATCCCTTTCTTACTGAGAGGGACTATTGAAAATGCAACAAGAAAATCTCATTTTGACTTTTCCTTGGTCAAACTAGAGAAAATTTGAATTTCCACATCAGCATAATCTTGGAAGTAGTTAACTAAGGTTACAAAGAGTTTGTAACTCAGTTAAATCAGTAAATTTTATTTGGGGAAGATTGGTTTCATTTCAGTATGACTAATTTCTCATTTTTATCAATCTATTTTAGTTAAGTTGAGTTATTGCTAATTAAACTAGTTCCAACTGTTGGAGAAACTAGTCAAAGGTCAAGGTGTGTAGTGTAACTTCAATCACACTCAATGGTGATCCTATTAACTGATCAATCAACCCAAAATAACTGAGTCAAGAAAATAATTCAAGTTACCCAATTATGATAGATATTCCAAGACAATGTACTATCATTTGTAGACTATTTCTATGTGTACATGTGGTGCATGCATTCAAAGAATGGGCCTATAGGAATTGCGCAATCAAATTGAGGAATTTACCTTAAAAATGGCATATAATTCCTCCTGGAATGGGGCAAGGAAATAAGAGCTTGGAGGCTTGAAAATTTGGCTAATAATTGGTCTGTTTCAATCACTCGGGTAGAGGATAGAAGATATAGGTGCATGTTGTGCTAAATCTTGAAAAAGCATATTGTATTGATCTAGATTCTTTGATTAATGAAATACAGATAGTAAGGGGGTTTGAGAAATTTTTTTCCCTAAATAAATCTATGTTCATGTGTGATGTTTTCTTTTTCATGTTAATATTTGTATTCTCGATATTGAATTAGCTTATGTAGATTAGTAGAGTAGCTTGTGATTTAGTAAATTTCATGAGCAGTTTAGAATCTACACATTAATTTCTACATTCTAACTACAGTTATGTGACTAATGTAATTTTTTTCTTGTAGATAACAAGTGAAAGTGAGAGTGTTGACCTAGGTAAAGGAAGCTAGATTTTCCTACAAGGGCTATACAACCAGGCTTTTGAACCACCAGGAAAACTGGCTCCATATAGTGGCCCAAGGCACTGCATCAACCTTGTTGACAGATGCATTAGAAAGTGAATTTATATTCAATACAGAAGATAAAAACCAAATAATTTTTCAACAGTTCACGCGATTCTCTATGGATTCACAATGGATTTGATAATAAGGATTCTAGGGTTTCCAAAATCCATCTTTATTTCTCCTCATGACATCATTTATATCAATATGTAAATGTTTCTCATCACAATGGAAACAACTATACTGAGATCAATTGAGAAATTTTCATTCATTATCCATGATAGAATAAGAAGGAAGTTCAAGAGTCATCAGGGTAGATGAGAGGTCTGAGGAGGAGGTGAATGGTCACCCTCCTCACCTCCATAAATAAACCATAATGCCTCATTTGAAAGGAATTTATCACTTGAGCTTAGAATAGGAGTACATAGTTTATCTTTTCTTGAAGAGATATAGGCACTCAACTATTGGTATCTAGTAGGGTGAGCTTTAGTGAGGCTAAGGTTTTGAATTATATAATTGTGTGAGAAACCCATGTTCCATTGTTAGGATTTGATGAATTGCAGGATCTGTACTTGTATTTGTAGCATAAATAATGAAAATTTCTTCATTTCTAGCATTGATTCCCATGCTTACTCATATTGGTTGTATTGGTTTTCTGGTGTTTTCACTGTATTTGTATGTGTGGCTTCATATCAACAATATGTTATGTACTAGTTTATACTTGTTGAATTTTTGTTTTCTTTCAAAGTGTGCTTTCTTATTCCATGCCATGTCGGTGACCTATTGTGAACTAATTTTCGATTAAATTTTGGAATTTTCTTGTTTATGTATGTATTAAATGGTTTTGGCTCAATGATCCTTCTCATGGCATACTTATTCTTATGGTTGTTGTGACTTTCCTGTACTTCGTTTTGCAGTATGTGAATCTTGGGTTGACCTTTTCCCATTGTCTAGGAATTTCACTCTTATCCTCACTTTGACATATTTTCATTTTAATTTTAGGAGAGAAAACCAAAATGATGGAAGTTGGTCCTACATAGTTGACAGGGCTCCTATCCCAAATAGTGTGAGGTCTAATTGTGCTTCACACTAGGGAGATCCCCTAGCTGTTGGCAGTATCCAACACCTTCAACACCATGATGATAGGAAGGAAACGAGGAGTCGGTAGATCTGTCCATGGCTCCCACTACAGAGCCATACCCACCAATATTCTCGTGGAGGCACCATGGGTAATGTGAAGACTCAGCCTCTTTTAACATGAAAAACTTATAACAAGCATAAATTTTGATTTGAGATTTCGATTTAGATAAAGTTTCTCTCATTGAAAATATCTTACCAAGTTGATCATAATGGCATTATCAGAGTTAAATTCCACAACATTTCAAAAGTAATGTTTTTGGAAACCCCATCTTCATAGCATATATTGGTGACTGGGTCAAACATGTAACACCTTCCTCAACCCAAGAATTGTTATGGGGGTGGAAGGGAGGTGGTTACAATTGTCTATCTTCTAGGAATATGTTACTATAATTAAATTTATATGCACATAAATTTTCTTAATATTCTTTTTTATAAGCTTAGTAATGGTCTTATACCACTATATAACACTCCGTGTCTACCTATTGAAACACTTGTAGCCTGAAATTTCAATTTTTTATAGATCAACTCCTAACTTCTCTAAAATTTTTGTTAATTATGCCCATCAAGAATCTATAGAGTTAAATCTTCTGATACCCAATATGTATTACACTCTAGTCACCCAACCAAGTTCAAATTTTCAAATAAGGTAACCGTAGTACTGTATGTGTTCTCTATAATGTAGGAATAATGCATTCCACCATGAAATGAAATATACATATCACCATAATTGTATAATGAACATGCGTAAATATATATAATTCATAAATAACAATTTTTAATAAGAATAAGCATAGTATATGCATATAAATCATAACTAACAACAATTATCTTTTGAAATTTTCACCAACTAGTTGTATACCTTAGATTTCAACCTAGTCAGAGTTCTCAAAACTCCATTACTCTCATTGTTAGGTCACCCTCGAGATATGTTTATGACTCCACTAAGAAAAAAGGATTCCTAATGCTAATAATGATCAATAATTAGCAAAAATAAAATCTAGGCCAAGGTATCAAACTCCAACAGTTCTCCAAGTTAGATTCTCTCCTCGCCCATCAACATATACAACCTATAGTAGTTCACCACCATCTCTACGCCTACATCCCCTCAATTTGTGTGTCTATTTTTCTAAGTTTCCAACATAAGTTGACTAGAAAGTCACAAATCCTTGTGGGTCTATGTGTTTTAACTACCCTAGAGTCTCTAGGTTCCCTCTAGGCCAACGCTAAGTAACAATTCCATATATTTCCCCTCTACGTATCTATCCTTCCCCAAGGAGACCTTAGAGTAAGTGTACACACTCAAAACATACTAGGATCCATAAGGTAACATATTAGAAAAGGGTTCCCACACTCCTTATTTCACATCTCAATGAACATACCACGGTAAAGTGATTAGCAAGTCATTTTAATTACACTAATATATATATCAACATTGTTTGACAAGTGGCACTCAAATATTCCATTCCCAAAAATTCAATATGTGTTCCTGCTCTGTGGGAACATGGACTAAAACATATGCATCAAGGCTTCATGGATTATTTTAATATTTTTAGCTTAGATATATAGGGTAAAGACCCATTTTCTTCACCATCATTTCCCCTTTCACTCCCATGGAGACGTATCCACCCATCTCTCTCGTCTGAGTTTGTTTATAATGGTGGTATATTTCATTAACATAAGTGTTATTACATATTAAATTTTCTACGCTCACAGACATTTTCAGCACAAAATACCCTAGCTACAAAATATATATACAATATTAGGCATTGAATCCCAACACACTTCTATACACATGGTTATGGAGGCCGAAAACATACCCTTTCACCAACATAATAACAATCTGTACAATTACACTAGGGTTCAACCTAGGAGTTTTACATTTGACCACATTATTCTAAGTGGATGTGGTTTATACTCCCACTAATCATACATGTGGGGTCAATTGCATATGGACATTCAATATTATTCTATAAGGTCTAAAACCATATCAGTAATTGAGGGTTGATTCATCTAGAAACCCTAAGTCTAAATTACTATTAGGATATGTTAAATATTGGTCAAATAGGAGGATAAGGGGTTCAATAATTTTCATATTGTTATTATTCCACATTTGAGTTCATAATCTAGGAGTGGGATATAAAGAATAAAAAAGAAAAAAAAATATTCTATAATGGCATTTCAAGCCAAGGTGTCCATGGAAACTGCATAATGATTTCCCATTTATTTGTATTTTCATTTAATAAATAAGAAAAAGGGAGTGGAGGATTGACCTTAACTTATAGCTTGGTTTTCTTCCATACTCAAGCTGCTTGTTATGTTTATTTGTGTAGATGTTGTGATGATTTTTTCTTTCATTTCATTTTATTTATTTCCATAGATTTGTGCACTAATTTGGTATTATTAAAAATGAGATCTAAGATATAATAAAATATTTCAAAATATTGTAATATTTTTTGTGATGATATATTACAATGAAATATTTATAGCGTGGGTTTATAATGGAAACATTACAAATTAAATGAGGTGATTTGAGATATATATATAGTTCCATGTTTTTAGGATATCATTTTTGTGTTCAAATTTTGAGGCTACATTTATATTAATGCCATTATTTTCTTCTAACAATATTCCTCTTATCATGATTGAGGTTAACATCATCGAATTTAGCAATATAAGGGATCCGTTAACAAAAAATATTGTGTTCTCTCTTAAAATAAGAAATAGAAAATCAAGAGTATCTATTCCACTAAATTTGTCCAGGACATATATACGGATCCCACTACAATTATGTGTGCTAGCGCACATCCATAAGATGTAACACGTCGTTAGGAGGAACGAACTACAGTGAGTGATATAGTATCTACACCGTAGTGAGTGATATAGTATCTAAGTCCTTCACTGACCAATTATGTTATTATAGATGTCCATATCATTATTAAATAGAGAGAGAGACAAGTGATTTTCCATTTTCTATTATTTATTAGAAATAATATAATAGATAGTTATTATACATAAATAGATTTTTGCAAATATTAGTTCTATAAAATTAAAATAAAAAGTAGTGTATCAAACATATCTATGTATAAAATTCCTAATGGAAGATCCTTTTGGTAATTGTCTACAAATTTTAAGGCATTAATAGTCTTCCTAAATTTTATGGTAATTAATGGAAAGACAGTTTCAGAAGAGCACTTTTGCGAAAAGTAAAGCAAGAGGGAAGTCATCCTCTAGAAATTAAGCTTAAGGAGTATTATTATATTGATCTCATGAGACAATATTATTTCAAAAATAAATTGTTGCATTCAAATATCACTAAAGCAAGTATAAACTCTATCTCAAGAGGATTCAATTCACCATGGAAGCTACAGTTCCTAATATTCACACCAAACCAAGGTAAAAGGCAGGGAAGGGGAAATTATCCTAAATCTACTGAGGTAATTGGGGTTAGAATTTTTGTGATAATAAGATCTATGTCTCTCACATTGATTGGTCCAAATGGCCATTGCACAACAAGGAGGGATGAAAATCCTAACATTTCCCTCAGTGTGCTCTATGCACCAAAAAGCATGAAATGAAAAGAATTGAAAACTTAAAGATCAAAGAAGGAAATAAAATTAACTATGATCCATCTACTTAAATTAAATTAAAAGAAATAAGATATCCAACATTAAAAAAGGAAAGGTATGAAACATCATAGGCCAAGTTGGTGTATCCTTTCAATCTCATGCCACAATTCCTAAGAGATTACAAATTAATTCATTCCACCCATTATCTTCAAACACCAATAATAAAAAAAATCAATAAAGAGGAATAACTATCAATACATAGTTAGAATCTCCAATTATCAAATAATCAACAATCATTACGTTATAGAGAGATGGATGATTTTGTGATCCTAACTACTCTCTACAATCTTCTAATATTCCTACCACTCTACTCTTCCTCTATAACTCCCTTTTCCCATGCTCTACAAATATATTTTATACAAATATGCAAAGGGGGCATGTTGGAACTAATTCCCCAAAATATGGACTATGAAATCAAAGATAGATTACAATTTTTTTTTGTGTGTGTGTTTTTGGTAGATTTTGGTTTCAAAAGATTCAATATCTAACTACGTATGATTCATAAGTAATTTTGTCAGGCCTATGTTGATATGGATGTATATATATGTGATAGGAATGTTTTCCTATGTATATGTTATTTTGGTGTTAGAATGCCTTTGTGATTTTAGGCTCACTGGCATATGTGTGAAAATGCTAGTGAACATATCTATATTAATATAAAATCAGACAAATATTAGTAAAAATACATCATTATTGCAAACTAGGTCATATGAGAGAGTATGGGGGCCTAGGACTCCATGATTAAAAAAATGGATCCATGTTCCAAGTCATGTTTTTATCCTAAGATACAAAAATGTTGGAAAAGGTTGCTTCTTGAGGTGCTACTTGTTAAAAAGGACACATGCACATAAAAATAAAGATTTTAATGTAACTCCCCCATACCTTACATTGTTGGAAAAGGGGGCTTCTTGAGGTTCCACTGGTTAAAAAATATGCATTCATATATGAATGGGGAGTTTAATGTAAATCCCCAATATATTGAATTGTTCTCATGAACTTGGACCACTATGATGAATATACTTGTTTGGAGAGGGATGTGACATTTAGATACAATTACCCCATATATTTTTAGTTGATCTAGGTGTACACTTATCTTTAGGTTTCCTTGGCGAAGGTTGGAACATTAAAGGGATAAATGTGGGGATATGTTTCTTGGAATGCACTCTAGAGGTTACTTGGAGACTCTTTAGGGTATTTGGTAATCATAGAACCAAAAGTATATAAGAATCAATGGATTATACTAGAGCCCTACAATAGTAATGGCAAAACATGAAGGACTGTGGGTCTAGAGAAGGGGTTGCACTACTCTGGGTTGTAGATGTTGATGAGGAATGAGGGAATATAGTTTAGAGGCTACTAGATTTTGGTACCTTGTCCTATTACCTTGTTGGTTTTGATTGAATTACAATAATGGGTTCTATGTGATACTTTTCGGTAGTCAAGTAATATTCCCAACTCAAGGGTCACCCATTGTTGAACGTCATAGAGTAGTTAACTATATGGATAGGTGGAACATCTAAAGTCTATATCTAGTTGGTGATATTCTATAAAGTGCTTTTTATTCTTATATTTACATGTTTTATATTGTGTTAATTTGTAAATTATTTATTGTTATATATTATATGTGTTCATGTATGCTTAATTATTCTATCATGGTCATGAATTACTATAGTTATCTAGATCAGACATAGGAATGTTTGAAATAGTTTAGTTTGGGTACCAAGAGTGCCTAAAAGAAAAAAATGAGATTTCTATGATTATATGACCATGGTTTAAGGCATATAATTATAATTTAGTTCATATTGAGCATGTTAACTATGGCATTTGAGGATATATCAGTTAGTAGCACAATAATATCAAATTTTATGGTATCAAAGATGAATTTTTTTGTAGTAATGTGCTATGGATTGGATGGTTGGGTGTGTTACACTCCATCAACCCTTGAAATATAGGACCCATATATTCATTGAAAAAAATTAATAAAACAGTTGATGTGGCCTATTGATGTGGCACGTGGCATGGCAGAGAGATCCATGTTGAACCTTAACTTTCCACCATGCCATCATCTAGGCCCATATAGTCTACCTTGTTATCCCCTGGGCACCCTCATTTTCCTCGTATCCTCTTCCTTATTTCTTTCCCTTTTCATGTTTTCTTTTCAAATCCTTTATCTTTTTATCACTTCTTTATCTTCAACCCCACCTATGCACACTGGTCCATGAAATATTCAACCATTAGCCATTGTTATGGGATATCCCTATCTCCTACTATTACCCTTTATTTCCCCCAACTTAACAATGGATATGAGTCCCTACCCAAATCTATGGATTTGAGTAGTAATGGGGAAAAATGATGCATGGAGGTTAATTTTTCCCATGACCTCCAAGACCACTTATGAAGGTCATATTGTGTTTGGGAACATGCCATTTTCTCATTGGTGTTTGATGTTTTGTAAATTTTCAAAATTTATTTTTCAATGTCCTAATACCATTTTTGTGAAGCATAATACCACTTGTCTGCATGGCTTTGCACATCAACGTCCAAACCTACCACCTCACTTCACAAGTATCAAATCTACCACCATCATCTAACACATGGCCCCTACCAAATTCCATCATGAAATCCCATGTCACTCGACATGTTCCATCCATATGTACTCCGCATTATCTAGTACAAACATTCTCAAATTTTTAAAAATTCAAATTTTCCCCAAATTACAAAATTTTCCCAATTTTCCAAAATATCTTCCCAAAATTCCATTAAATATTTAATTTGATATTTCTCAAGCCCAAGTCATCTATGCATGTTCCTAATTTGATAATGGTGGTTGAATTCTAATCTCTTTAATGCTCCTTGCTCCTAGAATTGAAAAAATTCCATTTGAAATACATCGCTTTTCCCATATTTTTTCCATTGTTTCAATAATAAACATAAAATTCATACATTTCATTCATGAGTCCACTAAATTGAAATAAAAATTTGGGCATTTTTAACTCTTGAACCATAATTTCTAGAAATTTCCTTGAAATTTCACTTGGATGATTTCATTAAATACATTGTAGGCATCGTATGCAAATCTATCCATTATAATTTTTTTACTGCTTTAGAAATATACCTTGGACCATTTAGGATCAATATTCTAATTTTGATATAATACCACATTATAACATGCACTTTGTAAAAACCCTTGGTTTACCCTTATTTTTGTAATATTGAATTGTGACTGTAATTCCAACATGGGAGCCATGCTTAGTTGACACAATGTTGTAACCATAAAATAAATTTAATGTAAATTTAATTGATAGGTAATAATGAAGGGAAACCATGGATCCAAATCTCGAAGGGGGAAAAGTTGATTGTGGCTTTAGAAATCCCATAACTAGCTCCATATAATTCTTTAATTGTTTGCTAATCAATCTGCCCACATGTGCTAACAACTATTATGAGATGGAATTGGGTAGTGTGGGATGTATAATTTTGCCATCCCCATCACCGACATGGATTGAGGCTAATGGACAACTGCTTGGAAAAAATGGAGGCTCACACTAAGAGGGAACTTAAGTGGGTAGAAGGGGAGGAGAGTGTCTCTTCTAGGATACATACGAAGTGAAAACAAAACAGACAAGGGAGGAGGATTTGATGAAGAGAGGAGATTAATTTTTTTGGTGGTGTGATGTTGATCTTCCCATGGTAGATAATGAAATTTGATAGCTTTGAGATGAATTTCCCTTAAGGGAAGCCATCTATCCCAAAAATCAAATCCTTATGACCCATCAGGATTTATAATGGCCACAAGAATATTTTGAATTATTTGAGAAAAATGGGATTTGAAATTAAAAAATATATATATTTAAGATATTAAATGGGAATTTCAATGTTGGCCTCACTCAAAATTCAAAGGTATCTTTTTTTCACTGAGTTATATAAATAGAAAAATCATGAAATCTAAAATTATAGAATCATGAATTCTTTTAGGGTTTGTGTCTATGGATATATTCATGCAATATTTGTTTGAAGTCATGCAACAAAGATTTATTATCTATGCACTTATGTGTTTCATAACTCACATGTCTATAATGTGGTATGATATCCCTTATGATTCTCACACCAAGGCTATTGCACTATATGATGGCTCTTGCACTTCTATGGAAAACATAAAATGGCTCTGCGACAACTCATACAATTTTAAGTGACTCAATTATATGTTTTACTCTCATCGAATAACTATATATGGTATGGCTCTTATCACATATTTGTATGGCTCTCATTGCATCTATGTTTGACACTCATCACATCATCGTATATGGTATAGATCTCACACATGGTCACACGTCTCTATTATGGTTGGTCATCTGATCACACATCTTTGTAATCAATAATACCATGCATATCCCGAACAGGTTCTCACTTTCTGAATAGTGGAATAATGGTAGTAACAAGGTCTCACTATGCTACAATGCTATGATACCAATATCATACAGTGGTAGGGTATTTATATTATTGGATACACTATGTTGTGATGAAAACACTCCAAGTGGAATTTGCAATATGGATTGACTCATTATATATTTATATGTTGCTCTCTCTATTCTTGATGGAAAGGATATCATAGCTCTACAATAGCAATATTTAAATTTCAAGTGGAAGTTTATACATATGTGCAGATCAGTGACATCAGTATATGTTACGTTAGTACCTGTGATCATCATTTTGATTTATGACAGGGATGTTTAGGATGATATTTCATATGTGTGATAGTTATGGCACAACTATTAATTGATTTTATAATAGTGAGACATATGATGGTGGTGCTCTTATATTGAAAGTAACCCTAATAGTATCTTTGATGGAAATGGGTCCAAAATTGGTAGATGTAAATGTGAGATTTATATTTGACATAAATCATATGTATGGAGCCTTGCATTTTCAATAATATGTATCATGTTTGTGACCCTTATGATGAAAATATTTCCCATGACATATGTTGCTAGTTATGACAATTATCTCACTCTTGCCAGTGATACCTTTTTTTTTGTAAGTGTAATAGAGTATAATATTTCATGGATTATATCAGGATGACCCTAGGAGTAATCTTTAAGTATATCATTGTATTTTGTATCTTGGTTAAAAATTTCATGAAATCTAATTCAAAAATAAGAATTTATTGTGAGTTTTCCCCCTTGAGGAGTTTTTCCCTGGTCTCTGACCAATATTTATGCCTCTATGTATGCACGCTTTTCTTCCATTGTTTCATTATGTTCCATTGCATTACTAATATTATTGTTCTTTCTGTATAATTTTCTATAATGTTTTGATACAATGGGGTGTATGCATATGTAAATTTTGGAAAGTTTGTAAAGGTAACTATCGAAAGAAAAGAACAATATACATGTAAGATAAATAAACATGGTATTAGAGTTGGGCTGGAAAAGTCATTAAGATAACCCCCGAAATACACTTTGATGTATTTTATGAATTAAGTAGAGGAAAGAGGTGAATAAGTTAGAGACCTAAAAGAAAGTTAGGAATTGAAGGAAAACATAGGAAACCTTTATCTAGAAATATAACTTAGGGTTTGGTTAATATCATGATGTTAGGGTTTGGGGGAAACCCATAAAGTATGCTTGGAAGAAGCGCATAGATATAATAAAGGTAAGACAAGTTAACATTATTTGATCATCATCATCAGGAATCCTCTTCTCTCTTCTTTGTATTTCCTTTCACATGTCTAAAGTTCGTTTGCAAATTATTTCGTGGAAGCTCTAAATTGTAGGGTATAAACTCACACATAAAAAGAGAGAGTTTTTTTTTTGTAGCCACTGGGTTGGAACATAGAAATATCAGCCACAACCACACACATGAGACAGGGCTCCCTACGGCTAGAGGGATATAATTGCAGTTATGGTCATTATCTCCCTCTAGCTATCACCTAAGATACTTTTGACAGCTGACTGCTAACTTTGACGGTTAAATACAGGCTTAGAAACTCTAATATGGATTTGATCATTCTATTGGCTTCATCTCTTGAATATTATTTGTTTGGTTTTTATGAATATTCAATATAACCATATATTGAATAGTTTCAGTTAGGTATGGATGCAGATGAAGAAAATATTGAAGTCAACATTGACATATGGATGATAGATAACAATGACTCTTGAAGGTTGGTTCAAGAGGCATTTTTTCTAGCATAAAATATTTTGGAAGGTGTAGCAAAAGGATTTACTTGAGCCACAAGTGATTGATTTCCCTAACAATAGATATGGTTGTCTAATTATTCATATATGTAAAAAAAAATTAGAATAAAACTACAAAATAATACATATATGCATCAGAAGATGTTAAGCAACAAAAAGGTTAACTAATGTAAAACCCCAAACCATGGACAAAGAAATTTGAAAGAATGAATAATATTATGATTATTGTGTTACACTTGGTGAAGGAGACTCATATGGTGGTTATAGGTCCCCCCTCAAATGGGATGGGTCCTTTGGCTATCCTCTATGCTTTAGTTCTCTTGATCTTTCTCTCTCTTTGATGTATGAAAACCAAAAAATGTTGAACTCATATGGGAACTCAGTTGCAAAAAGAAGATAATAACGGAGATGATAGTGATCATGGCGAGAAATGGATATAAAACCTTCTTATTTATAACCAAATATTGGGTTATTCTCGAAAATGAAAAATAATAAAATATTACTAACCATAATATACATCTAACTGCTTGGAATATTTTATTATATCTTTTGGAAGGAAAATATATTTTAAATTGTTTAAATACCTTGATTTAGAAATAATAAATAAATAAATGATTTTATTGTTATTTCAAGGATGTGGTTAAGGAATAATAAACAAATAATGATTTGTTTAATCATTCTTGTGTGATTTAGTCAAATCTGATAAGGAATATTAACTAAATAATGATTTAATTAATTATTTCCAGAGAAAAATCAAATAAATAATTATTTATTTAACTATTTCTCATGATTGGGTCAAATTTGACAAGGAATATTTATTAAATAATGATTTAATAATTATTCCTGGAGGAAAATCAAATAAATAATGATTTATTTAATTATTCCTCATGAGGTTTCTTGTTTTAACCAAAAATACTTTAATAAAAAATGTTTTACCAAATTATTTCTTATAGTAAAAGCATTTTTACTATGGTAAAATTGGTCTTACATGGTGTATTTCAATCCACCTAGTTATAAATGGCTAGCTGACCATTCTTGGGTGATAACAATTTTATCACCTCTCATTAAAGATAAGTACCTTGTAAACATATTTTATTTCTTTATGACACTCACCTTGTTTAAATTTATTGCTTTGATTATTGTTTATCCTTACTGAACGAATATTTCAATATTTGAATACCTTTGTCTCTCTAATGAAGATGTGATAAGTATATCCTTCTTAAGGAACATATGGATGCTAAATGGTGCATGAATAGAAATGCTAGTGCAAGAAGAGAAAAGCTAGTGCAAGAAGAGGAAGTTGGAGCATATATGCAAGCTACAACATGTATGTGATACAACTAATAATGGAAAAACAGTGCTACAAATCACTAAAGGTATATGAATATTGCAAGGTGTATATAGTATATTGTTGCGATGACAAGTTACGCCCTAAGGTATGACAAAAATATCACCCTCATAGGTGACTTGATTTATGCTTTCCTGTCACATACATATGCAAGTTAGTCCAATTCCTAGTACATCTGATATACTAGTAACAATTAATACGATCTCTCTGATACTTGGCAAGCATCTAACCTATCATGTGACCTTTTTGGATATAATTAGTTTTCCTAAGATAAATCAAGGCTAGAAAAAATTATTTTTGATATAAGATACCTTGATATTGTTGATAGTATGGTAACCCTAATGGGATTAGGTGGTTATAAGATGGATACTAAGGATCTTCTGACTATTTTGTTATTGATATCGACAAGATTTTGGTAAGATGTAATTTCTATGATGACTTAACAACATTTGAGAATGAAAAAAATGGATTTCATAGTTTGATGTTGTTAGTACTCTGGTGAAAAATGTTTGTGATGTTGTGATTATGATCCTTGAAGAATGAAGACAAACCTTTTTGTCAGCTACCCTATTTACATGACATAGACCCTCTATCCATGAAGCAACTGATGATGAGTTGTCATGATATATATATGAGAACTTGATAGAGTTCGACTATGTGATCTAGAAATTTTGTTGATGCATGAAAATAATATGATAGACAAGTTCATGTCTTAATTTATGATGATTGAAGAGGCTTCAATTCAAAGGGAGAGATCCTTGATGAGATCCCAACACCTATTACTATTTATGGCATATTAGTAGAAGTACATGACTGAAGAATGAAACAAATCTTATGGACATGAATTAATGAACATCTGATGTTGTTAAAGATATGTCTTTAATTTTATGAGCTGACATTTCTTTTCTAATATGACTAGTTTACCTCATGCAATATTAGGATCCACCTCTCGTGTAGAAGTATTTTTTTTTATGGAATTACATTGATGGCTTACTTGATCCAGGTGGATATTGGTGGTCACCTGCCTATTCCACTTGGGGCCCCACCATTGTCTCTTTCTGTTTTTCAGTTTCAGCACAACTTACTATTTTTAGCAGCTTTTCGGGTCCTGAACTTCCAGAGCCGTTTTGAGGACCTAAACGACATTTTTTGGGAAAACGGAGAGAAAAATGGGTCCATGGATTGATGTTTCTCGTTCAAAATTTGTAGTCCTCGGATTGATATTTATAACGAGGTATGATACGCGTCAAACAGAGATCGTATGCCAAAGTTACGCCCCTGGGAAGTTGAAACACCAATTTACCCAAATGGGGCCCATAGTTTTGGCGCTTCATCTCCTAGGGTTAGGGTTTTAGCTGTTTAGGATTTCCCATTGTTTCTAAATAATAAATAGGCCCTCGAGCCTCATTATAACTTAGTTCAGAAGCTTGTAGCTGCCACATATCTTCTTAGAGATAACTACCAGCACCCTAGCTAGTTTTATTTCCATTCTGTTTGTAAGAAAATTTCAGTTCTTTGATATTAATGAAATGAAGTGTTATTTCCACTGCATCTCTATACTTATGGTTATATGTTTATTCTATTGCATTCCTGCATAAATCTGGATCAGTGGTATCAGAGCGTTCTTCTTTTTCTCGATCCTTCTTTGCATGTCCCCAATGAGGTCGGGGTATAAGGAGCTAGGGCTTGATCTAGTGGAACCTTTTCAAGATTAGCCTCGCAAACCTCGATGGACACCCATGGGGGAAAAAAAGAAATATGAGGGAGTAGGAGATCCTATCAAAATATTGCTCGAGGAGGCCGTCGAAAAACAAAGGAACGCGATGATGGATAACTTTGATCAGATCCTTCAACGGTTGCCCACCGGCGGCGCATCTGCATCCAGCAGCCACTCTGGAGTTGCGACTTGTTTTAAGGTACAAGTAAATTTTGACATTCCCATATTTGAGGGTCAAATAGATGCAGATGTCATAGATAGATGGTTGAATCTATTAGAAGGACATTTCTCCATTCATGACTTTTCAGACCGAGAGAATATTATTTTTGCACTCCTCAAAGCTACCCCCCATGTTAAGGACTGGTGGGAAACCTACTGTGAGAATAAGGACCAGACATAACCCTGTCTGTTCTCGACCGTACCAACTTGGATTTCTTTTCGAGATGCCATCAAGGAACAGTACTATCCCGTGGAGAGCTATGAGGACAAGTACATGCAATGGACCACGCTGTGACAACAAAGGGATCAAGATGTCCATGAGCTGACGAATCTGGTCCATACCCTGCGCATAAAGTTGGGTATCAAAGATTCAGAGAAACATCTGGTGCTAAAGTATTGCAGCTATCTTCACAGATACATTCAGGAGGAAATGGAGTTCCTCGAAATCTCCTCGCTTGGTACGGCATACTAGTATGCTGCCAATATTGAGTAGAAATTCAAACAGAAGAAGCGAGACTTTGGATCTATGAATCAAAAGCAAGGGAAAGGTGTTTCCAAACCGCAGAACAAAGGATAGAGCCAAGGCATGGTGGCTAAAGACAACCCGTCGAAGCCACAAGAAAATAACATCACCGCAAAGCCAAATAAGGACACGGGAAAGTGGTGTGAGTTCCATAAGAGCTCGACTCACAACACAAGTGAGTGTCAGGCCAAGCAGTCACCAGTGGCCGAGATGAGGGCTTCTGTGTCAGATGCATGTTCCAACTCCAAAGCAGAACCTGAAAAGGGGAATGAAAAAGGGAAATAGATTATTGATGCGGAGCCCAATGCCACTGTTTCCACTACAAAGATCTAGAAGGAGGAACCGGAAGATTCAGAGGAGGAGGAACGTCTCTTCCACTCCCAGATGTGGGTAAAGGGCTCCCCTGTACAATTTATTGTCGACAATGGGAGCCAAAAGAACCTCATTTCAGTAGATGCTATGAAGCGGTTGGGCTTGCTAACCACAACTCACCCACATCCATACACCATCGGGTGGCTTCACCAAGGACGAGATCTCTGTGTCAGCCAACAGTGCCACCTTCCCTATAGCATCAAGCCCTTCATGGATGAGGTATTATGTGACGTTGCTCCTATTGATGTTTCTGATGTATTATTAGGACAACCATACTTGTGGAAGCGTCATGCTGTGTATGAGTCTCTACTCATGTTGTTATTGTTACTTTGGGAAATAAGTTGTACAAGATACCAGAGGTACCACCTCCTACCACTATCTCTTTGGTTACTGCAAAGCAATGCAGCAAGCTCATTTCCCAAACCAGGAAATTTGTTTTCCTGATGATCCGCCCCTAGGGCAAGAAGAAGACTGTGGCCACGACCTCCAGATAGGGCTCCTTTGCACGACAACAACAAATGGATAAGGTTGTGGAGGAGTACAGGGACATCTTCACCTCAACCACAGGGGTTCCTTTGCACTGTAAGGTCAAGCACCTGATTGATCTGACCCCAGGTGCGCCACTACGCAATGGACCGATCTATTGGCACTCTGTTCTGGAGAATGATGAAATCAAGAGGCAGATTCAGGAGCTGTTGCAGAAAGGTCACATCAGACCAAGTTCATCGACCTGTGGGAGCCCGATCATGTTGGTACAGAAGAAGGATGGGACGTGGAGAATCTGTATTGACTATCAATCACTGAACAAGATCACTATCCAGAATAGGTACCCAATCCCACAGATTGATGACCTTTTGGACCAACTAAAAGGTGCAAAATATTTCAGCAAGATCGACCTCAAGTCTGGGTATCACCAGGTACCAATTGAACCCTCTGATGTGTGGAAGACTACCTTCAAAGCCAAGGAATGCCTTTTCGAATGGATGGTCATGCCTTTCGGGTTGACGAATGCTCCTGCAACCTTCATGAGAATAATGGACAACATATTGTGGCCATTCACCAACTCATTTGTAGTGGTGTGATTGGATAACATTCCGATCTTCAGCCAGACTTGGGAAGAGCACCTTCACCACATCCGACAAGTCCTCCAAACACTGCGGCAACACAAGTTGTGTGCCAATTTGGAGAAGTGCACATTTGGCATGACCCAGGTTCAATATTTGGGATACATTATCGATGAAAGGGGGGTGCATGTGGATCCAGCCAAGATCCAAGTCATTCGGTATTGGCCAGCCCCAACCACTATAACAGAGCTTCGTAGATTTTTGGGTCTTGCTAATTTCTACTATAGATTCGTGCTGGGATTCTCTCATATCACTTGGCCCTTAAGTCAAGTCACCAGGGGAGGAGCGAGAGAAAAATTATTTTGGTCGGAACCTCAACAGAAGGCATTCACAGAATTGAAAAATCACCTCTGTTCTTCCCCAGTGCTCACATTACCAGAATTTCAACAGCCATTTTAGATCAAGACAGATGCCTCTGACTATGCTATTGGGGTAGTTCTTACTCAACGGGGAAATCCAGTGGCATATCACAGTGAGACATTGTCTGACACAGTTCGCAAGTATCCCACTTATGACAAAGAAATGTATTCCATTGTGAAAGTTTGTCGACAATGGAAGCATTACATTTTGGGGAAGGAAATAATCATCCACACAGACCACCGGCCCCTACAGCTCATATAGACACAAGGGAAGTTGCAGAATGATCGCCATCAGAAGTGGTCCACATATCTGCAATAGTTTCATTTGAACATCAAGTACAAGAAGGGTAGCACCAATAATGTTGCAGATTGCCTCAGCCGACCACCGATCATGGCGCTCACCACTGTTCTCAAATCTTGTGGGCACGAGACTTCTGATTGGCCACTTCTCTATGAGAGTGACCCAGAATTCGTCCACACTTACAAGGCACTCTTGGGGGGTACTCAAGTTCCAAATTTTCACCTCCAAGATGCACTTTTATGTCACCTGGGACACCTTTGTGCTCCTTCAAGTGAGCGTGCCAAGATGATATGGGAAGCACACTATAGTCGAGTTGCTGGGCATTTCGGGGTCGAGAAAATAGTAGCAATACTACAGAAGTATTTCTATTGGCCGAACCTTCGAAAGGATGTCAAGAAGCACATCAGATCCTGCACTGCTTGTGCCATTGCCAAACTAACCATCAATAAGCAAGGCCTATATACTCCACTACCTACCCCTAGTCGACCTTGGGAATCCATCTCCATAGATTACATGTCGGGCCTGCCTTCTAATAAGAATGGAAATGACTGTTTTTTCATGGTCATTGACAGATTATCGAAGATGGCCATTATAGCAGCCTATAAGAATAATATCATAGCAGAATCCACTGTGTTAGCGCTCAAATCTACCTCAGGCTGAAATGAAGTAAAACTCAAGGCTACATCAAACCACGCTCAGCCTCGTAGCTAGCCCTACGAGGACAGGAGAGGGCTCTCTCCGTCAATCTCGAGAAAATGAGCAATAGGATGCGAGATGACTTAAAATAAGAACTGATTTTGGGCTAGTAAAGAGATAGGTATGTTTGATTTTTGGTTTTTTGGGTTTTCGCTGGAGAAATGGGAAAACAAGTTTTGGGTCCGGGGATAAGGTCAGACCTTTGCAGAGTTCAAGCTGGGGCGAGGTAGGTGATGATATTGATGCTTTAAATTGGATATATGGATAGATAAGACCGAGGAGGAGCTGAAGAGGGAAAAGAAGAACTTGGATCCTCTCCAAACAGCTGAAAACATATAGAACTAACTGAATTCAAAGGCTAAGCACTGTAAACAATGGATTCAACCTTAATCACTCATTCAAACTTAGTTCAGAAGCATAATGAAAGGATGGCAACATCAAACATGAAGAAACTTACAGTAAACAAAGGAGAAACATCATCAAGAGCAGAACACCACAAGGATCCCAACAAGTGCCGCAAAACCCCTGATCTTTCCTTAGCCAAAATATGAAAAGTATGTACAATAGTATCAAAAGTATCCCAAGAGTCCAACCTCTCCAACCTCTGAAAATGATTGAGAAATTACAATATGTAGATCACTCTAACACCTTTCCCCACCTCTAGGGGTCGAATTCCCTCTTCAGGGATCAGTTTCAACCAATTCTAATCATGGAACTACAATCTAGGTAGCTAACAACTTGCCTCTAAAAGAGTGGGAACTGATCCATTTACATGATTTTTACCCTTTTGAGAGTGAATCTTCTAGAATAGATAAAAATAAGCCAAATTTACATGTCAAACATAAATTTACATCATAAAAACCCAAAAATTCCATCCACAAGCAAAACTGGTCCATACTAGGCGAAAATCTGAGCTGGCAGTTGAAAATTCAGCAAAAATTTAAGTGGGTCGCATTTCAGCCGAGTGGGTCACATTACTTTCAGCCTGAATTTGAGGTACTTCCCGGACTCCAAATTGAGCTCATGATAGCTCGTTGGAAAGCCCTGGATGTTGACTATCCAACCCAAGTTGAATTTCCCAATTTTGAGCTCATTTGACCCTCCAAAACTTCTTTCGCCCAGAAGTACTTCCTGCTGGTGCAAAAGGTGGCAGCAAGGTGGTTTTCATGGTGTTTTTGAGCTCTTTGACCATCTAGAATCTGATGAAATGCTTAGGTAATGTCTGAGGATGCATAACTAACCATGAAAAATCCAAAAATGCAAAAATTTCCTTCAGCAAGTGTCCCGAAAAAAAGTGAGCATATGAGTTCGAGACCCACTTAACTGAAAAACCTGTTTTTTGACCCAAAAATTTGAAAATGACAAAATTTTCTCCGAATTTGCCCAAATTCGGAGTGGAGGTCCTCCATCATGTATCTTGCCCAGTCAACGAAGCCTCGGCCAAAATCCGAAGTGGATTAGGCTTTTTCCGCCGTCTTAGTGCTTCGCGCAACCTCCTCTTCAGAATCTTCATTCTCGCTTTGCAGACATGCATGCGAGCCCAATAATGGCCTTTCATGTGACGAAGCATGTCTTTGTCTCGGTTGGCCTTCGCCAACAATTTCTCCAAATGAATGTTCACATGTGTGAGTACAATATCTCGGTCAGCTGGTGTCATGTCACCAGGTCTCTTTCGATTCCACTGTCGGTCCTCACGGATTTGACGCAGCTCATAAAATGTGAGCTCATCCTCAAGATGTTTGTTGCGCTGCTCCAAATAGTTTATCACCCACTGAGCTTTCTGCAATTGATCTTTCAGATTTTCATTCTCGGCACTTTGCTCCTGGATGATTTCCCTCAGTTTCAAGCTAGGAGAGCTCGCATCAACATCAATGATTGTGAAATCTGTGTCCCGGCCTCCTGATGGGCCCTCATCATGCATGGGCTTCTTGCCTCTGTCCTGGATCTGTACCTGTGCTGAAGAAGAAGGTGAGACCCCTTCCACATCATGTGGAGATAATACTCACTCTGCTGATGAAGTCGGCAAGACCCCTTCCACCCTGGGTGGAGATAATACTCGTCGTGTAGCTGCAAATAAGGCCCCGTGGCCTCGCTGATATGTCATAAACAATGGAGCACTGATCTGCCCGACCTCAGGAATGTCCGGCTGGTGTGAAGGCTCTCCCGCATCATGAACTACCTCAGGAGGCGGCTGTGACGCTGTGAAAAAGTCACGGGAGATGAAATCCTCCCAAGTGATGCCCTGCTCTGCCAACTGATGTAACACTATGATCTTGATCAAAGGGTAATGGTATATACTCCTGTACTGCTGCGCTGGGCTCGTCTTCTTTTGCACAAAAATCACCATCCTCTCTATATTGCGATATATGAAGTACGGAATATTCATCATACGTACCCTTGTGAAGTGCATCAAAAACGAATATGGTACGCAAAAAGATGGGCATATCTGCCCTCACAACTAAAATACTGAATGATGAGTTTCATCAGCGGTGCAAACTCATCCCTCATGAATCTGAATGGAAAAACTCTGCCCAAGTACCTCATATATCCAGTCTTAATGTATGGCTCATAGTGGAATTTCTCTAAATGCTGATGTTTGTTCCATTCCTCGCCCATGTTTGGTATGCCAGTGGCTTGAGCAATAGTCAAGGGTGACAAAATGAAATCAACCCCGACAAGATTTACCCGGCCATTCCGTAAATGTAGAAAAAACAGACGAGCTAATTCACTATGAAGCCTGGTTTGTGCAATCATCTCACAAAATCGAAAACATGACAGATACCGAAAACAATCCATTGCTAGTGGACATGCTTGCAACCGAGCCAAAGAAGTAGGCTCCTCTCTGAGATGATCACCACCTTTGATAACTCTGTAAGACCCCCGTGGCACATTACCTTCAGTCGTGGAATCACTTCCCGACTCTTGCTCATAAACTGACTCTATCTCCTCAAGACGCTTTGAACAAGATATTTACAATATGGATGCTCATATAGGTGCAGTGAAGGAAAATTTATAATGTATGTTTCAACACCCAATAAATATCCCCCACTGTCAAAGCACCATAAGGAAACAAACAATGATAACAGCTCTGTTTTAGGTGGATTGAGACAGAAGCACAGTCTCTGTTTTAATTGCAAGTGAAATTTGACAAATGGTAGCAGGCAGCCTTTAGAATATTGGATAAAATTTGTCAAAGGGAACAATGAATCATAAGACCGTGTTTGTCAATGGGCAGTGAACAATGAGTATAAGAACGTGTTTATCAATGGGCAATGAGACACAATATGACAATGATCACCATGAAACAAAAGCCATGACAGTGGTAAAACAATGATGATGACCACGCTGGTATAATGGGTGTGAAGGCAGTGGGGCTTTGACAATACATGAAAAGGTAGATATATCAATGATATAAGGTGGGAAAATACTCATAAAACCATCCATATATATTTAAAAACCCCGAGGAACAAATCTGCCATGAATGTAGGGTTTTACTCTTCCATTCAAATGTTTAAAGTCTTCAAGATACCACCAACACATTAAAATCTACTGAGCAATAGTTTAGAACCTGTTTGAAGGTAGCTGGAGATGATTTAAATCGAAACTGGGTGCCCAACGCAACTTTTCTGAACTCTGTTAGCCTTCGACTACTTTCGATCAAGTGGGTCGCATTTGCCAAGTGGGTCGCATGCGTTAGAATTTACACTGGCCAAAACGCACAGGTGGGTCGCATTTGCCAAGTGGGTCGCATGCGCCCAAGTGGGTCTCACGACCTCCAAACTCTGTCAACACTTCTCCAAAACACGATTTCGGCCTCCAAACACTTGATTTCGACTTTTATGCTGCGGATTTTGGCAAATGAACTTGTGTTCCATTTTATACATGAGGAAAATATCTTTCAAGATCAGATTTGATTTCAAATCTATTTGATAACCCACATTACAATGTTTCTGCATTTTTACATTTGGCCTTTTAGTACAATATCTCTCTTTTGGCTTTTCTGAGCTTTGAACTGATGATTTTGTTGTCTCTTGCAGGGATGTGACTCTTTAGCTTAGGAAAAGATCAGAGGTTTGCAGGGAAATTTCTTCTTGGTGAAATGAATACAATTTATTACAAAAATAGAATTGAACAATTTCTAGTTCCAAAACAGAGTTTTGGACTAGAAATGTTTTCAAATACCTATGATAAAAAATATGAAATCAATATTTGCGGAACCAATCTCATGGTCTGCGGGCTTTATGATATGTATGCAAATGACTCGAAAACCCTAGACTCTAGGACCAAAGACACTTATTGACATTTAATGACCATAAATGAAATGACGATGAATTTGAGTGATTTTTGAGGAATTTTTTAAATAGCCCTGCAGGTGTAAGCATGAGGAAACATAACACAACAGACCCCCTCATCCGTCAATGGCATGCTCCTAGCGAAATGCAACGAAGTGGAACAAGCGAGACACCTAAGAATGAATATGCAAAAAACGAAATGATCACTGACGGAGGGCTGTAAGGACCGACTCTAACATCGGGCTCCAATGGGGATGGTGGCTCCATGGAGATGCCACAGAATGGTGATCTCTCGGGGAGTCGACGTTAATAGCCCTGCAGGTGTAAGCATAAGGAAACATAAGACAACAGACCCCTTCGTCAGTCAATGGCATGCTCCTAGCGAAATGCAACGAAGTGGAACAAGCGAGACACCTAAGAATGAATATGCAAAAACGAAATGATCCCTGACGGAGGGCTGTAAGGACCGACTCTAACATTTGCTCCAATGGGGATGGTGGCTCCATGGAGATGCCAAGAACGGCAGATCTCTGGGGGAGTCAGACAGTGCCTTTCATCCATTGGGCGATGGAGTCATTATTTCAACTGATAAAACAAAACTTTGGACATTTTTATTGACTGCAGATTTGACTAAAGACTGACTGAAATTTGACCAAAACTGACATGACCAAAACTGACATGACTTTAAAACTAAAAGACTGATAAAACTGACTTGACAATTTCAAACCAACCAACCTCCATCTCCAGAATTATAGCCTTCGCTCCGGGCCCCAGACTGAAGATGAAATATCACTTGCAACGAAATAAAAGTAAAATGATATATACAATGATAATGAGATCAGCAGAAGATACTTAGAAGTAATATCACTTCAGCAACCGACCATTGATCGGTCCTCCAGGACAATCATCTCCATTCATTTCTTTGAGAAGAAATGCATTTTGACCCCGATACGCTGCAATCTTAAAAGGACCCTTCCACAGATTTTCAAATTTGCCGTGCTTTCCCTTATCTTCATTCCGAGCATCCCATTTCAAAACTACTTCATCCAACTGAAACTTATCTGCTTTTGCCTTTCTGTCGTAGATCTTCTTTATGCGCTCCTGCAACTTGAAAGTATTTTGAAATACCTCCTCTCGTGTCTGCTGTAAATGAATCATCTGATTAATCCTCCGCTGCATAGGATCTTCCTCACTCCCAGCCTCCTGAAGAAATTTGACCACCGGGACAGCAAGTGAAGTAGGAAAAACCGTATCTATTCCATACACCATCTTGAAAGGAGACATGCCAATCGAATTTTTCTGACTTACTCTATCAGCCCACAGCGCATTCATTAATTTCTTATGCCAGCCCTTTTTGTTGATTTCTAGCAATTTCTTAATGATATTCACCAAGGACTTGTTTGAAGATTCCGCCAAACCATTTCCTTGCGGGTGGTAAGCGGTCGAATGTCCCAAACTGATATTGTACTTATAGCAAAATTCAACCATCCTTTTAGACTTGAAGGCCGCTACATTATCTGTGATTATTTTGCTAGGACACCCAAAACGTGACAGAATATTATTTTCAAGAAAAGAGATAATTACCGCATCCGTGGCCTGTCGAGTGGGAATCGCCTCAATCCACTTCGTGAAGTAGTCTGTAGCTGTCAATATCCATCTATGCTGTCCGGAAGATGCTGGGTGGATTTCCCCGATAAAATCCAATCCCCACTGCTGGAATGGTGCACTAACTTCAATTGGTTTTAGAGGCAAAGGCCGTAGTTTCTGCTTCCCTTCGAAAATTTGACACTCATGACAATTTTTAACAGCCTTGAACACATCAGAAAACAAAGAAGGCCAATAATACCCTGCCCTTAGAATCTTATTCGCCGTGGTCTTCCAAAACAAATGACCTCCACAGTCACCTTTGTGAAAATCCTCCAAAACTCTTTGAGCTTCCTCCTCTACCAAACAATTCAACAACATACCTCCAGGGTCTTTCCAATATAATGCCTGAACTGACGTACTTTCCTCATCTTCATCAGACATGGCAGCAATCAAATTTATGTCTAGAGCATGCAGATTTGTTTCAGCCATAATCTTGGCGAGTCCTTGTCCTTTGATCAGCTTGGTCGGTTTAATCTCCACATCGTACTCTAACAATGCAGCGATCCACTTACCTCTTCTTCCTTCTGGATCTACCTGTACCAAAACATCCTTAACTGCTGCGTTAGGGACATATGCTGTAATATGGGAATGCAATATGTACACACGGAAATCCTTCAAAGCCTTTACAAGCGCAAGTGCTTGTTTCTCAATGATATTATACTTCAATGCCCCATCTCTTATGATCCAACTGAAAAAAGCGATGGGCTTCTCAACTCCATCCCTTTTTTGCAGCAAAACAGCTGCCAATGTGTGCTCAGAAGCGAAAGAAAATAAAATGAAATCTTGTGTGTAATCGGGGCTGATTAAAATAGGGGCTGAAGAAAGAGCTATATTTACCAAATTGAATGAATTTACTGCCTCTTCTGTCCATCTTACCTGACTGTCCTTTTTCAGCATGTTCGTGATTTCTCTAAGGTGCTCTGCAAGATTGGGAATGAAACGACGCAGAAAATTCATTTTACCATTAAATGACTGTATCTCTTTCTTGTTCCGGGGCTGTTCAATCTACTGAATGGCTTCAACACGTGCGGGATCAACTCGAATGCCATCTTTCGAGATGATGTGGCCAAGGAGCTTTCCTTCATCCATGGCGAAAAGGCTCTTCTTTGGATTCAGCGAAATGCCATATTTTCTGCACTTCTGGAAAACAATTTTCAGATGATATAAGTGTTCCTCATCAGAATTAGAAAATACGGTTAGATCATCAAGGTAAACAACCAAAAACACATCTTTCTCATTGGCAAAAGCCATGTCCATGGCACGCTGAAAGGTAGCGCCTGCATTCTTTAAACCGAATGGCATCTTTGCGTAATGAAATGTTCCCCAAGGAGTGGTGAATGCAGTCTTGTCACGATCATCTTCCTTCACTAAAATCTGATTATAACCTGAGTATCCATCGAGTAGCGACATCCTTGATGCTCCAACTACTCGCTGCAATATGTGATCCATCTTTGGCAGCGGATAATTGTCCTTTAATGATACCTTATTCAGATTTCTGAAGTCAATACATAGACGGATCTCACATGTCTTCTTTCTCACGGGCACCAAGTTTGATATCCAATCTGAAAAACGAATAGGCACAATAATTCCTGACTTATACAATCTATTTACCTCTTTCTCGATCGATGGTAGCAGATTTGGATTGATCCTCCTCAACTTTTGACGAAAAGGCTTCTGATTTGGTTTGATGGGAATAGTATGCTGGATGATATTGGTATCATATGTTTTAAGATCTGAATAATCCCACGCAAACGCATCAGAAAATGAAGATAACAATTTCACGTATTCTGCTCTTACCTTTGGTGACAATGACTTTGACAATTTCACCATCTTAGGGTTCTCAGCTGTCCCAATATTTACATCTTCGACACCTTTCTCTGTTGGCCTCAATGTAGGCTTACGAGCTACATCATCCTGATCAAACAACTCTTCCAAAGGAATCAATCCCTTAGGAATGATGTTATCCTTTAGTTGCAGCACATCCATTTGATTTATCTGTATGTCATCAATACCATCATCAAATTCAATATCTATGGAGGTATCTTTAAACTTACCCTTATTCTGCAGAAATTCACTAATCTCCTCATCATCCTCAAAAACTTGCCAACATCGCTGATTGTCTCGAACGGTGGGTCGATGTTTCACATGTATCTCAAACTTGTTGCTGGAATTCATTGGAATCTTAAGATTGCTTGCTGCCTTAGCAAGTCCATCAGCAACACCATTTTGTATGCGGGGCACACATGTTAAAGTATAATCAGAAAATAACTTCAGAATATCCAAAACTGCATTTCGGTAAGCCCTCATGCGAGGATGCTTAGCCTGAAACTCACATTTAACTTGCTTTATCACTAATTCTGAATCGCCATATACCGCAATCCTTTTCGCATTCAGCTTCTTGAGAATCTTAAGACCAGCAATAAGAGCCTCGTATTCCGCTTCATTGTTTGAACAATCAAATGCAAGCTTGTAAGAACACACTCTCACATTGCTCGGAACTTTATCAGGAGCGAAAACTGGACTTCGAATCCACACACCAATCCCAGCACCATCGCTGCCCACTGCACCATCAAAATCCATGGTCCAAAGACCATCTTCATCGTCCTCTAAATGCTGAAACTGTGCCGGCTCTGATTTTCCTGTTTGCTGCCCATTATCTTCAGCTGATTGCTCCAAAACAGCTTGTTTTTCTCTCTTTTCTTTTTGCAAAACTTCTCTAAAATTCTCATTTATTTCTGGTATGTCTTCTGCCTGAACTAATTGACTTTCTACATCATTAAAACTATCAGCAAGCAACACAAACGACTCTAAATCGGTATGTACATAGTTCACAGGATGATTGACTGGCTTCTCTTTGCTAGTTATCATGTATTTCATCTTCTGCTCACGATACAACTTTCTCATTTGACCGAAGACTGGGATTGTAGCATAAGAGAAATCTAATTGAAGTGTACCTTTCAACTTGGCCCCCAAGATCTTGCAAGGAGCATCCCGAAACGTGGAGGAATGTCAGCAACCACCACATCCATCAAAACATTCTTCGCTGGAATTTGATCCAAACTTACCACCAAATCTTTGATGAGTCCTATACACTTTACCCGGCTGGAATCGAATGAATACAAATCATGATACTCTCTTGTAATGTCTAATCCAAACTTTTCCATGATTGCCTTTGGCATCAAATTGTGCGAAGCACCCGAATCGAGCATAGCATTATGCAATATATATTCATGCAACCTCAAACTGATGTAAAAAGGAGGAACATTACTGTCAGGAGACTCACCATTTAATGCAGGCCCAAAAATCAATTCCGGCTGATCATCCTCAACATTTACCGTGTCAATAATTGGATCAAAGTTCAGAATTTTGGTGACTTGACTACGGTAACTGCTGTTCTTCATAATCTCCGTCAAAGGAATGGATATTTTCAGTTTGGAAATTTCATTTTCCAAGCTAAATGCTGAAACCTTCTCGACCTCTTTAACTGGAATTTCCTTCTTTTCAGCCTTGTCTTTCACTATGTTTGATTGATTCACCTTCTCAGCTGATGACACTTTACTTGCTGCGGGGTCAATTGTCTCTTTCCCTCTTTTCTGTGGTATTGGTGAATCTGTCTTCGGTGCTGAAGCTTCCTTTCTTTTCTGAATGGGATTTATAGGCACATCTCGATTTCTCAATGAATACTGCTTCTGCTGGGCAGTCAATGCATTCAAATATCCTCTTTGGTATTCATCTGTCTCTTCTTCTAAATCAGCATCATTTGTTAGGATAAAATCCTCATCTTTCTGAACAACTGAACTTTCACCATACTCCTCTTCCTCAGTAATATAAATAGGCAAATCATCAGGAGTGAAGAAATGATTTTGCTCACCTGACACATCTTCATCATCATCGGAATCATGACTTACAAAATTCTGCAAAAGAGGAGTCTTAACTTGCTGTTGGGCTGCTGGCTCTTGAGCTCTTTGTTCACGCTGCTTAATTCTGAATTGTGGCTGCTGCTGGCCACGGAAATTTGGATTTCGAAACTGTGTCTCTGCCTTGTCAAGATTTATTCTTCTTAAAGCCTTTTCCAACTCACGAGCTAAGTGTTGTTCTGATATAGATGTAGAAGGCTCTTCCTTTATTGTCACTCTTTTCTCTGCTTTCAACCGTGCTCTTTTATCATTCAAATTTGCCTCAACACTAACAGCGACCTTCTGCATATCTTCTAAAGTAGGTGGATCTATATCACGAAGGGAATAAGCCATCTCCGGATCAAAGCCATCCGGGAATTTAAGGAGAGCAGATTTTTTGGACGGTCTCAAATCATCTGGAATAGCATTGTACACTGTATTGAATCTAATGATATAATCCTGAACAGACTCACCAGGATTACGTTTGAGATTCGTATATTCTGAAGTAATCTGCAGCGGATCCTTTTTCATCTCCCATCGGTCTAAAAACTGCCTCTGAAGTTCTGCCAATGTATCTATGCTTCTTTGTGGCAAGGCTCTGAACCATTTCCGTACCTCTCCTCCAAAGGTTTGCACAAAAAGCCTCATAGTCACATTTTCTTCATCAATCTCGAAACGATCAAAGAAATCTGCCATATTGTCTACATGTTGTTGTGCAGGAAGACTCTGTGGAGTGCCATCAAATGTCGGGATCTTACTCTGATAGTCTGCGGGCATATCATTCAACTGCTGGGGTAACACAAGGGGTGCAAAACGAGCAGCCATAGCTCTTGGTGGATTGAAAACAATCTGTTGTCGAGGAGATACAGGAGGAGTAGGAGTAGTAGGTCTATGAGATGTATTCAATGGAAATGGAGAAAATACTATTGATTGCTGATCAGAAAACTCAGTCTGAACCGGAATGGTAGGGATAAAAGGAGGTTCAGTAGGGATCCGTGAGCTTGATGCAATTTCAGATGGGTCAAGAACTTGTGAAGCAGATTCAGTAAATTCAAAAGTGTTAGTATCCTCAATAGAACTTTGCAGCTGTCTATCCAGGTACTGTGAAACAAATCTATATTGCAAATCTTCAGTAAACAATGGATCTGGGACTAATCTTGACAATTCAGTTTTGGAAAAATTCACAAACAAGGATGTTTCAAACCGTGCATCAAAGGGGATTTCATCCACATATATGATTTTGACAGGACAGGATGCAGATCGGGTAAGCACTCTGGAACTCTCAAAACTCAATTGGCTTTCTCTTTCAGAACTCTCTTGACTGCCTTGTTTTCTAAGGGTCCTTGGAATCAGATTTGGATTTTCGAATATTGTTGGTGGATCAGGGTCAGGATTCGCCCTAGTATTTCTTCTTGAAGCCAGTGTATTGATCTTCTCGGAAAACAAAGGTTACAAGGAACACAATCAATTACTTTCAGCCTTTCGACTTCTAGACTCAATCATCCAAAAGGTCTAGAACGAATAAGTACACTGGGGTGATTTACAAATCAAGTACTGAACACACAAGCTTACCGGAGATCGACTGAAGCAACGTTTATCTACTTCCGCTTATGCATAACAAAAGCGTTTCGAAAGCTACCTGGCGTGACTTCAGACTCCGTCTAAGACTCGTGGAACAAACACATCAACAAGAAAACCATTGAGATTTTCCCCAGTATGGTCGCCACTATGTTAGCGCTCAAATCTACCTCAGGCTGAAATGAAGTAAAACTCAAGGCTACATCAAACCACGCTCAGCCTCGTAGCTAGCCCTACGAGGACAGGAGAGGGCTCTCTCCGTCAATCTCGAGAAAATGAGCAATAGGATGCGGGATGACTTACAATAAGAACTGATTTTAGGCTAGTAAAGAGATAGGTATGTTTGATTTTTTGGTTTTTGGGTTTTCGCTGGAGAAATGGGAAAACAGATTTTTGGGTCAGGGGATAAGGTCAGACCTTTGCAGATTTCAAGTTGGGGCGAGGTAGGTGAATGTCTTGATGCTTTTGATTGGATATATGGACAGATTAGACCGACGAGGAGCTGAAGAGGGCAAAGAAGAACTTGGATCCTCTCCAAACAACTGAAAACATATAGAACTAACTGAATTCAAAGGCTAAGCACTGTAAACAATGGATTCAACCTTAATCACTCATTCAACTTAGTTCAGAAGCATAATGAAACGATGGCATACATTAAACATGAAGAAACTTATAGTAAACAAAGGAGAAACATCATCAAGAACAGAACACCACAAGGATCCCAACAAGTGCCGCAAAACCCCTGATCTTTCCTTAGCCAAAATATGAAAAGTATGTACAATAGTATCAAAAGTATCCCAAGAGTCCAACCTGTAGAATGCCTCAGAAATTACAATATATAGATCCCTCTAACCCCTTTCCCCACCTCTAGGGGTCGAATTCCCTCTTCAGGGATCAGTTTCAACCAATTCTAATCATGGAACTACAATCTAGGCAGCTAACAACTTGCCTCTAAAAGAGTGGAAACTGATCCATTACATGATTTTTTACTCATTTGAGAGTGAATCTTCTAGAAGAGATAAAAACAAGCCAAATTTACATATCAAACATGAATTTACATCATAAAAACCCAAGAATTCTATCCATAGGCAAAACTGGTCCAAAATAGGCGAAATACTGAGCTGGCAGCTGAAAACTCAAAAAAAATCTCTAGGTGGGTCGCTCCTGAACTGCGTGGGTCTCTCATGTTGCAGGCTGATTTTGAGGTAGCTCCCGACATCCAAATTGAGCTCATGATAGCTCGTTGGAAAGCCCTGGATGTCTACTTTCCAACCCAAGTGGAATTTCTGAAGTTGGAGTTGATTTGACCCTCCAAAACCTCATTCTCCCAGAGGTACTTCCTGCTGGTGCAAAAGGTGGCAGCAAGGTGGTTTTCATGGTGTTTTTGAGCTGTTTGACCATCCAGATTTTGTTGAAATGCTAAGTTGACTTCAGAGGATGCATATTTAACCATGAAAAATCCAAAAATGTAAAAATCTCCTCCAGCAAGTGCCCCAAAAATGCGAGCGCATGAGCGCGCGACCCACCTAGCTACAAAACCTGTTTTTAAAACCAAAAATTTGGAAATGACAAAATTTTCTCCGAATTTGCCCAAATTAGATGATCTAATGTGTCTTGCCCGAATCAATGAAGCCCTCGGCCAAATCCAGAAATGGATCTAAACCCACACTACATGATGCCTTAGAAGTGCAGCACGCAACCTCCTCTTCACAGTCTTCATCCTCGCTTTGCAAACATGCATGCGAGCCCGGTAATGGCCTTTCATGTGGCGAAGCATGTCTTTGTCTCGATTGGCCTTCGCCAACGACTTCTCAAGATGTATATTCACCGTGAGTACAGTATCTCTGTCAGCTGGTGTCATGTCACCGGGTCTCTTTCGATTCCACTGTCTGTCCTCACGGATTTGGCACACCTCATAAAGCCGGCTCATCTGGCTGCTTGTTCATGACCTCAAAATAATTTAATCACCACTTGAGCCTTCGCAATTGGTCTTCGGTAGTCTCATTCTCATTGCCTTTGAATGCCGGCACCCTAACTTTGAGCTAGGAGAGCCGTATCAACATCAATGGCTTGTCCTTATCGGTGTCCGGCCTCTGATGGGCCTCACTCATGCATGGGCCTCTGCCTGTCTTGTACATTTTGGCTTGGAGTAAAGCGAGACCCTTTCCACACATCACGTGGAGATAATACTCGCCGTGTCGATGAAGTCGGCAGGACCCCTTCCACCTCACGTGGAGATAGTACCCGCCGTGTCGCTGCAAATAAGGCCCTGTGGCCTCGCTGATATGTCTGAACCAAAGGAGTAATGATATGCCCAACCTCAAGCGTAATAAGAATTTTGATGTGGAAAATCACATATCATTTACCTAGAAAATTTCAGCACTCTGAAAAAGTCTCTAGAAATGAAATCCTCCCAAGTGATGCCCTGCTCTGCCAAGTGATGTGACACCAAGATTTTGATCAAAGCGAAATGATATATACTCCTGTACTGCTGCACTGGGCTCGTCTTCTTCTGCACAAATGTAACCATCTTCTCTATGTTGCGGTATATAAAATAAGGAATATTCATCATTCGCACCCTTGTGAAGTGCATCAGCAAACGAACATGATATGAGAAAAGACGAGCATACCTTCCCTCACAACTGAAATACTGAATAATGAGCCTCATGAGTGGTGCATACTCATCTCTCAAGAATCTGAATGGAAAAACTCTGCTCAAGTAAGCCACATATCCAGTTTTAACGTATGGCTCATAGTGAAATTTCTCTAACTGCTTACCCTTGCTCCATTCCTCGCCTATGTTAGGTATGCCAGTGGCTTGAGCAATAGTCAAAGGCGAAACAATGAAATAAACACCAGCAAGGTTTACCCGATTACCCCGTAAATGAAGAACAAACAAACGTGCTAATTCACGATGAGGTCGGGTTTGTACAACCATCTCACAAAATCTGAAACATGACAAGAATCGAAAACAATCCATAGCTAATGGACATGCCTACAACCGAGCCAAAGAAGTAGGCTCCTCTCTGCGATGATCACCACTTCTGATTTCTCTGCAGGAACTCCGTGGCACATTACCTCCAGCCACCGAATCACTGCCTGACCCTGGCTCATATTCTGACTCTGTCTCTGACATATCTCTGATTAAACTTTTGGCAATGTGTATGCTGTTTTGAATGCAGTGAAAGCAAAATTAGGATGTATGTTTAACTCTCAACCAATATCCCACGCCAAAACACCATCAAGGAATCAAATTATGGATAAAATCTCTGTTTCAAATGGACTGAAAAGGCACCATCTCTGTTTTGAATGCAAATGGAATTTTTACCAAATAGGAGTAGGCAACCTTCAAAAGTTTGGACACATCTAGTTAAAGGAGAGCACGGTATTAACAGTGATATGTTTGTCTACGAGTTATGACCATAAAGGTTTCAATAGGTCATTTGAAACAATGCTAACATGGGGCAAACAAAGACCTGAGCATATGCTAACCTTGGGCAATGTGACTCATTACAAACATGAGAAATGTGACTCAAAGGGTTTAATCATGGGATAACAATAACAATGGTGACAGTGGTATTTATGGGTGTGATAACAAATTGGTTTTGATGTTATATAGAAGGCTGGCCATATCACTGTTTAGGATAGCAAACACACTTTTTACACCATTGATTTTCATTTCAAACCCTGAAAACAATAATTTATAACTGTGGGGTTTTAAATCCATCATTTTCATATTAGAAACCACCATGATAATACAAACATGTTTGAAAACCCCAAGTGAGTGATGAAAACCTGTTTTGATGGCAACTGGAGTCGATTCCGAGCCAATCTGGGCGCTCAAAATCAATTTCAAAACTCTGTCTCTGTTTGGGTCGCGCAGGCTCTGTTTGGGTCGCGCAGCCCAGGTGGGTCACGCACCTGCAAACCCACAGTGCTGGACTAAGTCTGCGTGGGTCGCGCAGCCCAGGAGGGTCGCTCTTCCTCAAGTTGGGTCGCGCAGCCCAAAAACTCTGTCTACGGCCTTCAAAAATCTGAAATCGCCCTTCAACTTTGCAAATATGATTTGGGAGGAATGAAATCGGTTCAAATGAACTTGTTTGGCCTTTATACACTTCACAAATATCTTCACCATCATATTTTGTTCCAAATCTAACTTCAAACCCACATTACCAATGTTTTTGTAATTTTCACTTTGGCTTTTCAAATACAAACTTGCTTTGGCTTCTTTGAGGTCGATACTAATGATTTTGCTGTCTTCTTGCAGGGATATGGCTATCTTGGCTAGAGAAAAGACCAGGGGTCTACTTTTACAATGTCTTCATGGCGGAACAATTACAAATTTATTACAAAATGATAATGACAAATTTCTAGTTCCAAAACAGAGTTTTGGACTAGAAATGTTTTTTTTTTTTTAAAATGCTGATGATAATAAAAATAGAATTTCAAGTACTGGACCTTCCTCACCTTGCAGGCTTTATGACTAGTGTATAAATGACTCGAAAACCCTAGACACCAAGACCTAGGACACTTATTGACAATTTAATGACCTCATACATAATGACAATGACTATAAATAATTTTTTGAAAAAAAATTCTTAAAATAGCGCTGCAGGTATAATATGAGGAAACACAAGATGACACAACCCTTCGTCAGTTCATGGCATGATCCTAGTGATATGCAAAGAAGTGAAACAAGTGAGACACCTAATAATGAAAATGCAAAAGACGAAATGATCACTGACGGAGGGCAGCTAGGGCTGACTCTAACTCGAGTGATTTTGGGAAAAATTTTTAAATAGCCCCGTAGGTATAGGCATAAACATAAGACAATGCACTCCCTTCATCAAATAATGGCATGCCCCTAGCAAAATGCAACGAAGTGGAATGAGCGAGACACCTAAAAATGATATGCAAAAAGCGAAATGATCTCTGACGAAGGGCTGTAAGGACCGACTCTAACACAATCGCTAAACTCTTCTTTGAACGAGTGTGGGTGCACTTTGGGATCCCATAGTTCATCATATCGTATTGAGATAGCAAGTTCTCAAAGACATTTTGGTCCAAATTTTCTCCAAGGTCAATGTTGGACACAAAGCTCACCAAGTCCATGCCTTTTCCTCTCCAAATAGATGGCCAGACAGAGGTCGTCAATAGAATGATTGTACACATTCTGCGCATGTACAATTCAAAGCATTCATGCACATGGTACGAGAGCCTCCCCTATGTACAACATAGTTATAACTGGGCTCTCCACAGTTCAATTGGCCATAGCCCCTTTCAGGTGGGCTTGGGATTCCAGCCATTATGTCCCATTGACGTAGCCATGCCATTTGCAGCTGCTCAAGCCAATTCAACTCATGTCCAGTCTGAAGTTGACAAAGCAAGTAGCTTCATCAAGCACATTCAACACATCTGCCAACAAGTTCATGATATATTGGACAGAGCCAATGTGAAGTACAAGCAACGCCATGATCAACACTGAGTGCCACACAACTTCTAGGTGGGCGACAAAGTATGGCTACATTTGCAGAAGGAGCACCTCACTGGACCGCACCGCAAGCTTCACCTGCTCCAATATGGGCCGTAAACTGTCACCAAGGTTGTAGGGAACAATGCCTTCGAGCTCATTATTCCACCATTCCTTATTCTGCATCCAGTCTTCAATGTGGATCACCTTCGTCCTTACTTCCCACCTCTACTGGACACCTCGGACATTGCAGAATAACTCACACCAACAGAGTTAAACCCAGACTGCATGGAATAGGCCACCATAGATTGTATCATGGACATGCAAATCAAGAAAACTCGCCAACAAAAGATCCAACTATATTGGGTTGTCAAAGCTGGCCAACTCCTACACCAAGGAAAGTGGTTCACCAGGGACCAAGTTCAGCAGAAATTTCCTCATCTCATGGAGGAACTTAAAGCAATGGGGACCATTTCATCCTAAGGGGGTAGGAATGATCCAGGTGGATATTGGTGGTCACCCACCTATTCCACTTGGGGCCCCACCATTGTCTCTTTCAGTTTTTCAGTTTCGGCACAACTTACTATTTTTAGCAGTTTTTCAAGTCCTGAACTTCCGGAGCCGTTTTGAGGCCCTAAACGACGTTTATTGGGAAAACGGAGAGCAACATGGTTCCATGGACCGATGTTTCTCATTCAAGATTTTTATTCCTCGCATAGATATTTCTAACTAGGTATGGTATGCATCAAATGGAGATCGTATGCCAAAGTTATGCCCCTAGGAAGTTGAAACACCAATTTACCCAAACGGGGCCCATAGTTTTGGTGCTTCATCTCCTAGGGTTAGGGTTTTGGCTGTTTAGGATTTCCCATTGTTTCTAAAGAATAAATAGGCCCTTGCACCTCATTGTAACTCAGTTCAGAGGCCTGTAGCCGCTACATCTCTTCTCAGAGATAGCTACCAGCGCCCTAGCTAGTTTTATTTCCATTCTGTCTGTAAGCAAATTTCAGTTCTTTGATATTAATGAAATGAAGTGTTATTTCCACTGCATCTCTGTATTTATGGTTATATGTTTATTCTGTTGTGTTCCTGCATAAATCTGGATCATTAATATTACTAGATTTATCATGTATCAACCAAATGGATCTTTATATGAACTCTACGCAAGACATAGTTAGGTCATAGCTCAAACATAAATGATTTCATGGATTGAGATAATGTTTTTGTAAAAGACAAGATTAGGCTTGTGGTTACTGCACCCATACATGAGAGAGAGAAAGGATGAATATGGTATTCTTTTCTTTATGTCATATATTTTCTCTAACATTTTATGTCCTATATGACTGTGAAAACAATAATTGTTGTCATTGATTCTCATCATCTATATGTCTAAGGCAGTACCAGGTATGAGAACTTTGATATGTTTCTAATATTTAGAGAGTAAATTGGACTTATGGATATGACCCTCCAGGGTAAGGGTCTTAGTAGATTAAGGACACTAAGCTATGCTATTCCCCCCTATATGAGCTCCAAAGGTGAGGAATTAGGATGTAGATATTTTTGGGTTGAAGGAACTCATGCTATGTCAAGTATACCCTAGTTGACATCTTGTTTCCCACCCATTTGGCCAATGGGTGTTGGATTCTTTATTGAGATGTGATCCTTACCATTTATGATAAGTGTTATCCCACTCAATCTATATATCTTGGTGTTATACTACTGATCTTGAGGGTCGTGTTGGGAAGATTAGCAGATAATAGGATAGGCGTGATCATTACCATTTATGGTAAGTGGTATCTATCCTATTATCACTAGGAAGTGGGATAGGTGTGATCCTTACCTCATAAGGTAAATGGCATCCCTCCTATTGTATGTATTTCGTAGGTGGTATATTTAGCTCCTAGTTAGTAAATGATTCTAAGGTGGTAGCATTATATCCCCTGTGCCAGTGACTCCAGGTGGTAGCAATGGCTCCTTGATGGATAGAGTGTGTTAACTTGAGGTCAACTATGATATCACATTCTTATTTAGATTAAATATTTCTCAATAACTAGAGATGAGCATTTATTATTCGAGATTACATGTGACTCGACGAAAATGAAGATTGTACTTTAGATGACCATATTGATTATTGGATATAGGCTAGAAGGAATATGCTCCCCTATGATGATGATGTGGGTTTAGATGGGCTCCCTGATTATGATGTGGGTTTATATGGACTCCCTATGATTGGTATTTTTATTTAGATCGAGATTGTTCAGTTGATGACCAAAGGACAAGATCTGATGAGATAGATATTTTATTGATAAAGCTGAGATGGAGGTCATTTCATTTGACCTGTAGATTAGTAGGGTTTGAGGATTGATCTCCCCTAACATTGATTGTGAATTATTCTTATTTTATGAGATGAGATGTAACGATGATGTAGTTTTCTTCCTTCTTATTTAGTAATTTCATTTGATATGCGATCTCTAATGTAGATGGAAATTCCTCCCTAGCTGATAGGTTGTGTTGAAATTTGGGAGCTTCGAGATGAATTTTTGCCTCCAAGGAAAATTAAAATTTTCAGTATCACTCAAAATTCAAAGGTCTCTTTTTGGCACTGAATTATATAAATAGGAAAGTCATGAAATATCAAATTATTTAATCATCAATTTTTCTAAGGTTTGTGTCTAGGGAGATATTTAAACATCATTGGTTTGAAATATTGCAATGAAGCCCTGTTCTATGTGGATTCAAGGTTAAATTTATAATATAAGAACATTATGTCTTGCATAACACATATGTATGTAATGCGGTATGATATCGATTTGTGATTCTTTCACCAATTCTCTTGTACTGTATGATGGATATCACACTATTTGACTCTATCACTTCTATGGAAATCATCGATTGACTCTAAGAAAACTGATAGAATTTTAAGTGGCCCAAATATATTTTTGAATCTCATCACATAACTATATATGGTATGGATCTCAATGCATATATGTATGGATCTCGTTGAATCTATGTTTGACACTCATCACATCACTATATATGGTATGGTCCTCACACATGGTCACACATCTCTGTTATGGTTAGTAATTTGATCACATGTATCTGTAATGAACAATACCAAGCATCTCTAGAATCAGGTCTTGATTTTTCCACAACCACATGATGGTAGTAATAGGCTCTCGCTATGGTACAATGGTATGATAAAAATCTCATATAGTGGCAACATATTGATATTATAGGCTACGATATGATATAATGACAACACTCCATGTATAAATTATAATATGGCTCACTTCACTCTATATTTATAAGTGGTTCGCTCTATAGAGCTACAATGCGCGATGACATCAATATTAGAGATCTACAATAACCTTGTCTAAATTTGAAGTGGGAGTTTACACTTATATATATATCCAGATCAGTGACATCATTATATGTTGGTACCCATGATATTCATTCTGATTATGACAATGATATTTAGGACGATGTTCCGTATGTATGAAATATATTGCACAATAGTTACGTGATTTTAGAGCATTGAGACATACGATGGTAGTGCTCTTACATTGACAATAACCCTAATAGTAGCTTTGATGGACATGGTTCCAACCTTGATAGATATAACTATGAGATTTATATTTGACATAAATCATGTGAATTTAACCTTCAACTTCCAATACTATGTACCATGATCATGTAATATTCCTAAATTAGCATGGAGCTAATAGGAATATTATTTTTCCTTTAAAAATCTGTTTAGATAAATAAATGTGAAAAGGAGGTTAATCAAACTCATAATGAAGAATAAATCAATGCAAAATATGAAAAAGGATAAATCTTGGCTATGTAAATAAGCACCCTTAGGTGTGAAAGGGGTTAATCATCTTGACTGGGTCAACTTTGACTAGATCTACAATGTTGTATTGGATGAGTGCTCATCAATAAATCACAACATAATTCTAGTTGAAGATCTCTTATGTGAAAGGGATGAGTCCATTGAAGGTGGTTTAGGGTTTTTCATACTCTCATCTTATAAAAATAAGGGGAAGGCAGCATAAGGAGGTTTTTTAGGATATGATATTTTGATATATTGTCTGTTTAGACCATATAGCTTTCTTTGGCTATTTAGCCTAGATTGCAAATGATGTTTAGCATTGGAATTCCCTGTTTAGGAGTTCCTCCTCTTCTCATGGAGTAGCTCTTGGGAGAGTTTGTATTGCAAAGTCCACTATCTAGCTTGAATGCCAAGCTTCTCCTTTCAATTACAACTTAAATCCTGCTGAGGGTTTGGTTGTCTTTGCAAGCTGCAGCAAGTGGAGCGTAGATCTATTTAGATCTAAGACATTTCAGTGCTCTTTTTCCATGGAGGAGTCCTCTGATATATTGGATGACATGCATTGGAGTGCATGAGCTTCAATTCTTGATCTTTACATGTGGCCATTAGCTATCTATACCCTACAGTACAATTTAGATTCCAGATCTGCGTTATTCTTGTAGGAGTTGTTCCAGGGTTGGGTGCACTTTTTGGAGAGCTTCTTTCTGAGTGTTGGTGATCTTCCCGTCACTTTCAGGTCCATTAGAGGAGATCTACATGTTTTATATTTCAGATCTGATCTGTACATTCTCAATACTTCAGCGTTTCTGAATATTTCTGCAGATGTGCTTTCTTAGATCTTAGATCTACTTCTTATCCTTGGTGTAATGCTCAAAACCCCAAGGGGATCTGAAAGAGGAGCCTTTATAGTGCATGAATTTGATATGGATCTGAATTTTTATGTGTAGATCTACTCTAGATCTGATATGTAATCCACAACAGTTTGCAGCCTAATAAAATAACGTTGTCAAGGAAGCTTCAGTATTCATGTGGTTGCAACACCTCTTTTGAGGGAATTTCTTATGTATATGTCTTTTATTTTCAGCTATGTATCTCATTGACTTCATTATACATCTATTTTTCTGCTATAAATACTTTTGAAGGATATTTTATTGGCCTCCTGCTCTTTCTCTTCTGAAACTGCATTATTTTCTAAGCAGTATTGTTGCAGCCCCTTGTTGGGCAGTTTTCAAGCCATACTGGGTGTGGGAGATCTGTTTAACCCACCTAGTTTTATTTTTTCCTGATCTCCTCTTGGAATTGGGTCTTATATTACAATATCTAAGGGATCCAAGAGCTAATTTCATATTCTGTAGCAGCCATTCCTGGAAAATGCGTTTTCCAGCTATGCCTTGTTGACAGTTCCCATTTTGGGATATTACAGATCATGACCCTTATGATGACAGTATGTCCCATGACATATGCTGCCCATTATGCTAGTGATCTTTCTCTTCTCGGCGATATTATTTTTTTTTCTGAAACTATAATAGAGTAGAAGATTTATTCGATTATCTCAAGTTGGCTCGAGGAGTCTTATTCATGTATCTCATTGTACTTTATATCTCAACTGAAGAATTGATGAAATATAATAGAAAAAGAAGAATGTATTGGAGGTTTTCCCCCTTGTGGGTGTTTTCTCTAGTCTTCGACCAATCCTAGTTTCTCTATGTGTGAATAATTTTCTTCCATTATTTATTTATTTTTTCTACAATACTCATATTATTGTTCTTTATACTTAATTACTGATGATTTTATGATATAATGGGGTGAATGCATATGTAAATGTTGGAAATTTCATAAAAGAAAATTATCTAAAGCAAAGGACAATATAGCCCTAAGATAAACTAATAGTAGAGAACCCCTAGATGTAGGTTGTTGAGTACTTCAAGATTTTTGAGATAATTCAAATAATACAAGTAGTTTTTAATTCTATTAGTGAGCCATGAGCTCAAATATTTGGGTGTTATTCCCTGTATTTTTGTGTTGATGCCACTTAGTTATTTTTTTAAGGCTGAATGGTGATGAAGAGATTACTGGATAATAAAATTACTATGGTTATTGTTGTATAGTTATTAAAACACTTATACAAGGAAATATAGTCGACATTGTTTCTTTCTAGAGAGTTGGTAAACCACCTCTACAGTGGATAGTAGACCCTTGTAGTGCTTGTGATGAAAGGAGAGTTGCTAAACCACCTAATCAATGGATCCAATATATTGGGCTAAGAAATACACCATATATACCTTGGCTAAAACCCTATGATGGAATTGAGAGAGGTAAGTGAATCACCACGGTGCTTGTTGTACAAGTGTCAAACCATGTGTATAAGGAAATCGAAGTTCATATGGTGTTTTCTCAAGATTATATAAACCACTTAAGAAGTGGAATACGAATCGCTAATGTTATTTCTAAGAAAAAATAATTATGAAACCACTTGAACAATGGATTCAATCTCTAGACTGAGCAATATGCCATATAGACCTTATTTTAAACCTTGTGATTAAACTAAAAAAAGAAAGTGAGTCATTGTGGTGCTTACTGCCATTGGGAATGTTTTAAACACCAAGACAATAGACACCATCTCTTGAGTTTTTGACAAATATTTTTGTGTGAATTCCCTTAACGAGTATCCAATCATACATTGGATCCAACTCAGGGTTGGTCACCTGAAAGAAAGATGCATTGTAATGCCCTTATGGTTGGGTGGAGAGTTGAATTCCCTCCTTTAGTTGTCATCCATATGAATATAATCATATAATTTTATTTCATTCATGTATTTGGTTCATGAAATCTGAGGTTCCATGATTTTCACTTGTCTAGTATGAACTCTTGTATATCTATAAATGTTATTAAATGTATATACATTGAAGTTTCATTGTTATTGTCATGATTGACAACCTATATCATATGTATATAGTTTTAAAGAAAGCCTGTACTATGGAATTGAATTTTATACTCCTGATTTGTATGTGGAAAATATAACAACAAGATTAAATCTGATCTTGTAATGTACTAAACAAAATATCGAATCCTTCTACAATTTGCCGACAGAAAACTCGATTTCACAATTACATAACAAGTAAGAGAAAGAATTATCAATCGCACAACACAATATGTATATGGGGAGAGAAACTACTCAAACCCCTCTATCTTTATATTGCATAAATCCAATATCATGAAACAATGCAATGTTATTTCTCCACTAAGAAACCTTTGCACTCTACTAATTGTCTCACTCTGATCCTTCTCGAATCGAGCTTGAAATCTAAGAAAGTTTGGTGAAATATCTAACCTTTTTCTTTCCTAGACCTTGCCTTCCTTCGTTACACATTCTTGGGCTAATTGATCCCCTATTAATTAGGAAAATACTAATTAATTATTGTGTAATCCTTCAAGGCCTTCCCAATGACCTCATGCATGACCTGTACAATTTTCTAATAGTACAACTAATATATCTCTTCCCTTTAACCTCAGTCTCAATTGGGTCTTCCTTATAATTGGAATGCAATAGCTATTATAACAAATTATCAATTAACTTATTTATAATTACTTGTGAATTAAATCATATTTAATTCACTGGACCTCTTAGTAGCTCATCTCTCAGATAGAACTAGTTAAATTGTTTTTAACTCAGATAATTGAGTTAATTAATTAAAACTCATAAATAACTATAACTGGACCCCCTTAAATTATGGAAATTCCTCTACATGCCTTCTCTTTGACCTCTAACTCAAATTTCCTAACCTAACTAAGTCTTCCTGACTCAGTTAACTAATACAAGTTGTCATGAGATGAAATTACAATTTCTCTTCCAATTTAATTAGGGGAAAATGAAATCACAAGCCTCAAATGGTGCCATTTTCGGGTGCTATTTCTGGATGCCATTTTCAACGTTTCTTGTTTCCAATTTCAGCATTCCCTCTCAACAAGAAATGAATTCAATCTATCTCATTTTGGTACCTTCTGAATGTTCTACATGCAACGCTTCTCTAGTGTTGTTTTCTCATACAACCCTTGAAACTGAATAGTCTCCAAAAAAATGAATCAATATAATGTATCTATCATTAGATTCTCTGACCACTGTTAAATACTGCATTGTCTACTAGAGACTCAACACTGCTACTGACTCCGCATATGTTCCCTCTACACTGTTGTCAACTATGATCTGTGCTCCATTATTTGACATGTGTCACTCTGATTTTTTTCTTCCTGCCATCTCACTGCGTCAATACTACTAATCCTTCCTGCTATTCTATACTATGGGCTCCTCGTAGCCAGGTCTAATCCATGCGACAAGCCATATCAATGGATCCTACCCAAATTTCTTCTCTTGGGATTATTTTTTCACATTGCCCCACCTCTCACCTAGATGTATGGATGCATGTGCTCCCTCTTTCAATATAACTTGAAATTTCCCCCTACTGGAGGTCTCTTCTTGGGTGGATGCCTCCACTTGGTCTCCTCTCTACTTCTCCAATTGTAGCTACTCCACAACCTTTTGAGACTACTTCTGAGGCTACATGTTGAGAGGTAATTTCTTCTCCCTCTCAACCACCAAATCACTAACCTCTGATTTTCTCCTCAAATATTTGCATGGATCTTCGACCTCAAGAGAATACATGTTCTTAACTCGTAAATCGATCTGTTTCACCCTTATCGTTGCGATGTGTCTAAGGAAAACCTTTCCTTTTCTAAATATCACATCATAACCACGATCTTCCAATACCACTATGGAGACAAGATTATTCATTAGTATTGGAACATACAAAGCATCTGTGAGTTTGAGAGCAGAGCTAGACTTCCTCTGAAAGGTAACTGTACCTATGTTAGTCGCATTATACCTCATGTCACCTTCAGACTCTATGTCTTGCTAGAGGTCCTTCTCCTCCAAGTCACTAAAGAGATATCTATTCCCCATTATAGGAAACGAGGCACCACTATCTAGATACTACATGAATCTCATAACAGTGTTGGCCATGCATGCAATGAGAATAAAATCAAGCTCAAACTATGAAGCTAGTGCTTCACTTATTGCAATTACAAGATCCTTCTTGCTTGCCTTCTTTTGTGGAAAATTCGAGGCATATTTCTCATGCTCATGGAAGTTAAAACACTTGATCATGGACAAGTATCTCTTGCCCTCTTTTCCTTTGGACTTATTTCTCTTGGCTTTCTTTCCTTTTTCTGACCAATGCAAAATATTATTCTTTGTCTTTGTTCGAGGTCTCGTCTCTGGTGCTCTGCCTTATCTCTTCTATTACCAAGTCAGACTGCAAATGCTCCTAGTTTGGTAGCTTCTACCTTCGATTCGCAGAGTCCTGCTAACTATGCCAGCTCTTGAGAAGGCCTAGAAGAGTTGGCCTCACTAAATCATCTTGGGATACTTTCACACCAACACTTCCAAGCTCATCTTGACATTGACTAAACTTCGTCAAGTATTTTGGTATTTTCTCGCCCTCCTTCATCTTGATCTTTCTAAGCTTTTATTTCAGTGCCAACTTCCTGTGGCCACTTTTATTCTGAAACATATCTGTCAAGGCCTTCCACATAGCATCTAGAGTCACCGTCCCATGGATTCTCGAGATAATGTGATCTCGAACTCCTTCTAGTAAGATCCTTCTCACCTGTTTTACCTTCTTCTTCCATGAATTAAGAAGTTGAGAATTTGTTGTTGTGGGTTGCGGAATATCACTGTATGTGAATTCCTTCAGTCCATTTTCCTCAAGAATTTCCTCCATCTTATCCCTACATGCTATGTAATTCAAATTTCCCTTAGGAGCATATTCGAGTCTCAAGCCATTGAAAGAAATATTGATCTGCTACTAGATACCAAAGGATAAATCTGTAAATTCGAACATGTTCAAGACAAAAATTCATTCTTCTCTTATATTTTTATTTTTGACGCTCTAATATCATGCATAAAATATAAAAATGAGATTCAATATGATATTTTAATGTACTAAAACAAAATATTGAATCCTTCTACAATTTGCGGAAATAAAACACGATCGCACAATCACATAACAAGTAAGAGAAAGAATTATCAATCACACAACATAAGATGTATCTGGGGAAAGAAACTTCTAAAACCCCATTTATCTCTATATTTCATAAATTTGATATCATGAAACAATACAATTCTATTTCTCCACTAAGAAACCTCTACACTCTGTTGATTGTGTCACTCCAATCATGCTCAAATCTAGCTTGCAATCTAAACAAGTTTGGTCCAATATTTAACCTTTTGCTTACCTAGGCCTGGACTACCTTCCTTACATATTCTTGGGCTTATTTATCCCCCTATTAATTAGAAAAATATCAATTAGTGATTGGAAAATCCTTCAAGGCCTTCCTGATGACCTCATGCATGGCCTCTACAATTTTCTAATAGTACAATTGATAGGTCTCTTCCCTTAAACCTCAATCTCAAGTAGGTCTTCCTTAGAAATGACATGCAATAGATATTTATAAAAAAATTACCAGTTAAGTGATTGATCGCTTATTTTGAATTAAATCATATTTAATTCAATGGATCTCTCACTAGCTCATCTCTCATTTATAACTAGTTAAACTGATTTTAACTCAAATACTTGAGTTAAATAATTACAACAAAGAAATAATTTTAATTGGACCCCATTAAATCATGGAAATTCCTCTACGTGCCTCCTCTTTTAACCCTAACTTGAATTTCCTAAGCTAACTAAATCTTCTTGACTCAGTTAACTAACACAAGTTGTCATGAGACGAAATTACAATTTCTCTTCCAATTTAATTAAGGAAAATTAAATCAAAATCCATTTCTGGGTGCCATTTCTGGATGCCATTTTCAAATTTTCTTGTTGCAAATTTCAAGATTGTAGGTTATCTTATATGTTATGTGCTGGATTTTTTTATTTATTCTGTTATCCGATAATTTTTTCATGAGTAGTTTGATAAACTATGTATCTATATATCATCATTTAGTTACTATGGTTTTGAATTTTCAATGATCGAAATGAATGGGTTATCTGGGTAGTTCACATTTATATTCATGATTTTCAAGTGTTAAACATGCTATGAATTGATTAAGTGCTGGGGTGGTGCTAATTGGCATTCAATTCGTGAACAATGTGATTAACAATGTGTTGGGCTCCCTTCTTGATCAGAATAGCTTATGATATAAATAACTCATTGTAGTTAGTGAGATTATCATCTCTAAGGATAGACTATAGCTCACCTTGCAAAATTATGTAGTATTATGTGTTACGAATTTATGTGATCAAGGGATATATGAATTTTGAATGTGAAGTTAAATGGGCCATTCAAGGAGCTTGTATAGCTATATTGAACTAGTAAAACATTCCCCATGCAATATTAACAAGCTTAGTGAGGCGGGGTAGTGGCATTTATCATATTCTTGTCTTTATGATTTACAAAACCAGCATAGGGTGCACTAATAGGTGCTCTATAGAGTAGTGTGTGGAATGGATTATGGTCAAGCCTAGTTCAACATGCCCACAAACCAAACCGACTAGAGAGTGTATTGAGAGTGGTAGCTTCTATTTTTACTAAAGATGCTCTTTAGCTTGGTGGTGGTTTCATCTGTCACTAAGCCAAAAATTTAATATTTTTCAAGGTATTATGTTGTTAATACAGCCAGTTGGCCACCACCAATACCTTCATGGCTTACCACCTTCCTAATACGAGAGTCATAAGGAATGGATTGATATCACCATGGTTCCAACAATGTAACCTTGTTTTTAAGTTTTCTCCACTACTAAAACCATTTTTGTTTGATAAAATTGTGAAACAAGCATGTTGATGAATATTTGGTTAATCCAACCAGGATTTCAGATTGAGAAACCCTAATGTGTGGAAACTGCCAAGACCCACAACTTCACACATTTATATCAATAAAATGAAGGAGGATGGGTTGTTCTAGTTGTGGTTTCCATCATGGAACCTTTCTATCCAGAGACTTTCGATCGCCATGATCTTTAACACCTTGTAAATCAAAATGAAATGTTGATGGCAATTAGGTTGATCGGCTTGTGCTTCTAAATTGAGAAATTCTAATGTTAGGAGACTGTCATAAATGAAATTATTGTCACTTTGTTAACCATGTTGATAGGTGAGAAATGAGGATTTTTCCAATCTAACCATCCACTGCAAAACCCTACCCACAAAGAGACCACGACCACTATCAACATTTTTTCATCGATCAATTTATAAACCGGATGGAAGATGGAAGTTTGGGTTAATATAACCATGTTTCCTATCATGGAAATATTCCCACTGAGAGACCAACACCGATGAACACCTTAACACCTTGGTAGATGATTCTGACAAGGGGAAATCCAACCTCATTATGGTTTCAATGGTGTAACATTGCCCACCGAGAGACCACCGACCACCTAATTATTGATAAATCATTACTTTTTTTGAGGAATAATGTGAAAGAGTAGTGGCGTCGACATCACATGTATCTAGCATAGGGATCCCCATGATGATGAGATGACAAGGTCATGCGATCTTGGTGTATGCCACATGGGTGATGTGATGACTTGGCATATTTTAACATCCCAATAGTTTAACAAACATAGCTTTTGGTTTGAGATTCTAATTGAGATCAATTTTATATCACTGAATATATCTCGTCAATTTGATGATAATGGTGTTATTAGAGTTAAGTTCTATGGAATTTAAAATTTAATATTTTTGAAAACCCCACCTTCATAGCATACCTTATATATCGGTTCAAATATGTAACAACTTCCTCAATTGAATAATCCTTAAGGGGATGGAAGGGAGGTGGTTACAATTGTCTCTCTTCTAGGAATATGTTACTATAATTCAACTTGTATCCACAACATTTGTTTTTTTTATAGGCTTAAATTCACTAGTACCACTATATAACACTCCCCTTCTACCCATTAGGAACTTTTTAAACTTAAATTCCAAAATTTTCCATATATCAGCATTGGGTGTGGAGTCTTATTATATTCCTAATTGTTTAGAGGTTTTTCTATCTCAAATGCACTGGACCTTAGTTCCTAAATGGGGGTAAAGAATTTCCCATATGAAATTCATTGGGGGGGTCTAGGGGGCACTACACCTACTTTTAATAAGCCTCCCCCCGTGGTGGGGGTTCCGGGGAAACGCCCTTGAATCTAAAATAGATGAAAATTTTCCTTACAAAATATTTTAATTTCATAGTGACTATGGGCCATTTATTAGGAGGATGATCTGATGGTAGAAGTTATGTTAATTTAGGGTTTTTTTCCCTATAAGGAAACCCTCAGTTTATATGAGGGAATTATATTGCAACTATGTAATATTATTTTGAGCAAGAGAGAGAGAGGAGGATGTGTGAGCACGAAGATTAAATTGCAACGTAAAGTTTGTAGGTTGTATCTCTTCATTTTTTTGGATAATATAAAAGGAAGGAGTGGTTTTTTCTTTTTGGACATAGCCCAAATTGGGTGAACCACCTATATTTGTGTCTCTCTTATTTTTTGTGTGTGTGTGTATATATATATATATATATATATATATATATATATATATATATATATATATATATATATATATATATATATATATCTTTCTCGTGCAATAATATTTTATTTGTTCCATTGCTCTGTAATATATAATTTTCTAACAATTGGTATCAAAATCGAAGGTCTATTTTGCTGGTAAATTCGCAGGAGTGAAGGGTTCCTAGTTCGAGTGGGAGAAATGGTAGAATATGGTAGATTTAGGGCTGAGAAATTTAAAAACCAAAAATAAAAGCTATGGAATATTATCTATATAAAAAATTTATGTACCTACAATTGAGTGGAAAATCAAATAAGAAAACGTGTATGATGGACGGAAAATGGGATCTTCTTAATAGAAAGGTATTGACAACAAAAGGTTTAATAGCAACATTGGCCAAAGTAGAAAAACCCTTGGCCTAAAATAAGGTATTTCTTATGAAGTGTTTATTTAATATGAATATGTTAGAAGTTAGATTTCTTTATGATCATTTAAATGAATTTAGGACGGTTACCAGTCAGTGAAGAGTGTAGGGGTAAATTTTGATGATGAATTTAGGTATTTTCTATTTCTGTGCTCATTACAAGAAACTTGGAATGGCTTAGTTATGGCTATTAGTAACTTTGTCTTTGGATCTAGTACTTTAAATTTTGACGATGTTGTTGATGCCATCGTTAGCAAGGAAATGTGGTATAAAATATTTGGTTAGACATTAGGTAATGCTTTAAATGTAGAGAGAAAGGGAAAAAAATTGAAAGAGGAAGGAGCCTAGGAAATCATAGCAAGTCAAGAAAAGGCATCTCCAAATCTAGATCAGGGATTGTGTGCTTGAAATGTGGAAATAAAAGACACCTGATGAAAGACTACAAATCTTGGAAGGGTAAAGAAGGATATGGAAAACAAGAGAACACTCATGAAGTGAATGTGACAGGAAATGTGTTGCAATATGCTTTGATTCTCTCATTAGAGAATATTTTTGATGCCTGGGTGGTATATTTAATGGATTAATTCCATGCCACACCTGATAGGAAACATTTTCATGACTATATTCAAGGATATTTTGGAAAATTTTGTTTGGGTGATGATAAACCCTTTGAAATATTTGGAATGGGTAAGGTTTTTATAAAGAAACAAAATGGAAACCAATGGATATTTAAGGAGGTAAGGCATGTACTAGATCTAAAGTAAAATATAATTTCAATGTGGAAGTTAGGTGGTGAATGTTGTGTAACTACATTCATAGAAAAAACTTGACAAGCCACTAAAGGAGCCATGGTAATAGAAAAAGGAGAAAATTTTGGTACGTTGTATTTATGAAATGGTATTTCTAATTATTTTAATGTTTTAACCTCCATTGGAGTAGACACAACATTGTGGAACCATAGGATTTGGCACAAGAGTGAGAAAGGGATGCAAATTATCCACTCAAGAAATTTGTTGTTGTTGAAAAGTGTAACTAGGTTCGGTCTTCATAATGACTTGTAATTATCAATTTATGTAATGAAGAAGATGAAGATAATAAAATGTATTTTTTAATGATTTCCTCATGCATTTCATGAGAATGGATTTTTTATTATAGTTCAAGCACTTATTCTTCATGTCTTTAGAATTTTCTCATCTTCTCATAAACATAATTTAGATTCATGTATATAAATTGATGTTACACTCATAAAGGGAAAAATTATCGATGTATTTGTATTCGAAGACCTTGTCAATATGCTCCACAAAGTTGGCTTAATATGTGATGAATATCTTCCTTGGGTGAATTCGGCCTACTCTCCAGTTCATGTCGGCCTAGGAGATAAAGGAAAATCACTATATAAAGGTGACTGAAGCCTCATTGTAACCATTGAAATTCAGACAATTATGAAATAGAAGTGAGAGATAAAAGGTCTACAATTGGTGTGCAGAAAGGAGGTTCATCAGTGAAGGAGAAAGGGACATATCTAATCTTTTTTTGGGTCTACTACACCTCACATATCCAAGAAGGACGAGACCTATCACAAAAAATATAAGTCTTCTCACAAGTGCATGATACAGTGCTGGAAGAGAAGGATATATAGTGAAGTAGTGGACTCCTATCAAAACAAGAAGAGAAGTCTTCCATCTTGGTTTTCATAGCATCTATATCTTAGAAGAGGCCGAAATTTACTGCAGTAACAAGGAGATTCACCACAACATGAAGGATATCCCATAATTAGGTATGAAGGCGTACGAAAATAAGGTTGAGAAGGGATCTCAAGAATAATGAGGGTAGATTAAAGGAAGGAAGCATAAAAGTGCATTATTTGGGGCTACTAGACTAGGGATTGAAATTCCCTAGAGAAAATGTAGTGTAATGTAGAAAAATAATATCAACATAATGAGTCGTGAAGAGTAGTGACAAGGATATTGGAGGGATACTAGTGTCAAGGGTCTATTTCATGGTTATTTTTCTCTTCAATTGAAGATCTATAAGCATAATTAATTTCGATTTTTCCTCTCCAAGAGGGAAAGGTTTTGGCCTTGGCTTTCTAGCCTAAATATTTGTGCCTCTTGTACATTTGATAATTTACTTGATGAAGAATGTAATTATCTAACGAAGATAACAAGTAATTATCATGAAAGAGAAATTCTAATAAAATCCCTAATTTCTAAACATGGTATCAGAGCTAAGGTGCTGAAGACAAGAAAGGGATATTTCGAAAGAAGACAGAAGGATCAAACTATGGAAAGAAGTTCAAATTTCAGTTTTCAAAAAGGCATTAAGAGAAGGATATACATTGAAAATTCAAAGCCCTAGACTGAAGGAATAAAACCCTCATTCAATAAGTAGTTTGCAATGAGTTGGTGAAACCCTCAAGCCATCTCAAGAAGACAAAAGATCTTAAAGGACTTATACATCAAGGTCCTGTCAAGAGTAAAAGAAAGATCAAGGAGGTGATATTTATCTTCAAGGAATCTAAAGTTATCTCGTGATTGAAGCCAAGTCAACATTATTGGAGACATCCTCAAATCATAATTTTGCTAAATTCATCATCAAGCCATCCTTCATCATCATCATCATCAAGGATCCATGGTGATATACCTCTTTACACCACTGTTGAAGAAGTCAATCTAAGAGTGGACTTATACTCTATCTACATCATCAACAATGAAGAAGCCAGTAAAGGAAGAAAGAATCTACTCAAGTAAGTATCTTTCTGACTTCATTTGAATTTGTCAAAACATATTTTTGCAAATAAAGTAACAAATTGGTTTGGGTTTCAAACTTTCTTGCATGGAAGAAACTGAAATATCTAAATCTTATTGAGAATGAAGTCATGGACTATATCAAAGGGTCAGCAACTACCACTTCAAAGGAATATACTCAAGCACATGCCAAATACATGAATGGATACATAATAGCCCAGAGGATTTTTACAGAATCCATAAAGGACTCCCTAATTCCCTATGTATCAAAACTATAATATTCAAAAGAAATATATGAAAAATTGGTGGAGCTATTCTCGGTGAGTACTACAGGGGAAGTAATATCTCTAAGACAAGAACTATAGAAGTTGAAGTTGTCAAGAGAGGAAAGAATCAATTCATATTTTATGAAGATTTTTGAAATGCGAGATCAACTGCAAGAATTGGGAGAAGTAATGTATGATAGATAAATGAATACAGTGGTAATGAATTCTCTACCAAAGGGATGGGGAAACTTCACTTCAATTATCTATGGGAAGAAAGAGGCAACACCATTCCCGGATCTATGGTCTCTATGTAAGATAGAAGAGACTAGATTGAAAGCTAAAATTGATACATGATCAAATGAACAAAATCAATCCTATATTTCCATGTGAAGAAGAAAAGAGAAGATTTGGTAAGTTTGGTCCTAATAAGAAAAGAATCAACATGGATAAGATACCATTATATGAATGTAATTAACTTCGGCACTATAAGAAATATTGTCTCAAATCTAAGGAAAAGACGAAGAGAGAAGAACCACATATTGTCAGTGAAATGGAAGAACATGATTAAAATAATTCTAAGAAAGAAGAAGTGAAATATCTCTACTATGATTGAGATCGTCTTCCTCTTTAAGAGGTATCTTTTAGTTGTAAAATAATATGTTAGGAAGCATTGTATATTAGATAGATGCATAAATTTAGAATTTGCATCATGATGGAAGCATTGAAGGAGGATCACTCGTCATACGAGGATGTTTGTAACACATTTAGATTTATGTGACAACTATGCTATGAGATAAGTTTCTCCTGGGAACCTATTGAGGCCCAAAAAAGAGGTGCAACAATATTAGGGAAACCACCTGGTTGGGGACTTAAAAAGCGTCCCTTTTCTATTTGGAATGGTGGCTTTGACTGGATTTATGGGACTAGTTTCTCGGTGGAATATAGTTGGGTGAATGGATGTATTTATAACTATCTGTAACTTGGTAAATGGAAGTATTAGCAAGCTTGCAGTAAATAATATATCTATCTATTATGTATCTCGGGATGAAATATATTCTCTATGCGATTTATAAAAAATGATCTTTCAGTGGATGAAAATGAATATCATACAAACACTTATAGATATGAAAATGATTTGAGATAATTGATTTAATTAAATCAATTGGATAAATCATATATCGCAAATTTTAAATTATTGTATCGAATATATATAAAAAATAATAGTCTAACATGTTCAGAAGTGAGTTAATGACAAATTGTATTCAAATAGATACATGAAACAAAACATCATAAGATAAATAACAATTTCTCATTTGAAACAAAAATATAACACATAGGATAAAAGTACCATGTACATTTTCACTATGCTCATTTGAGAAAAAGTACTTGCTCCAACCCTTTCTATTCAGAAAAATTTAAGAGTACGAAAGTGAAACTTCCATAAATTCTTCCTTTCATAATTTTAGGACCCCTTCTTCAAAGACATGAAGGGGTTTATATATATAAATAAAAGTCTTAAAACAATTATTACAATAAAAAGATGAGGAGGTTTAAAACTACCCTCCTTAAACTAAGTGAAAATTGAACAAAATCAAAATTTAAAGGGGTGACTTGCTTGATGATTTTCCTATTGTCTCATCAGCCATTCATTCCTTCAGCTGAAGTATGTTAAGCATAGGCTTAACATATGGAGGGTTGGCCTGGCCTGATGCACATCTGTCCAGTGAAAACGTCATTAGAAATTGGAGGAATCATGTAGGAGGATGTATCCATAAGACAATGCAACATCAGCCATTGGCTGTGTGGCTTTACCAAGTATCTCCAATACTTATCACAATCTAGTTTTTCCAGCTTTCTGATGTGTTCCTCTTTTAACTCTGAAACTTCTTTCCATTTTATTATCAAGTATTTCATGATAGGAAGTGCACTGGGAGGACATCTATCAATAAGGTTTGCAGTAATGATATTTTGACTAAGATTTTTGAAAATGTTAGTAGCCACATATTTTTCTCTGCAAATGGCTCTTTTAGCATGTTTCAGCTATATGTCCCAATCAGTAAAAAATATTTCCTTTTTTGAGTCTTCAATTTTGGGTAGGTTGGTCATTCGACCATCAAGAGAATCCTTCCAGGTGACATACTATGAAACCTTATCATCAATCTCATCAATACTAATCCTCTGGTCTGAAATTCCATTAATCAGTGAATCACTTTCTCACAAAATTCAAGAATATTTGACATTTTTTGACAAAACATAAGTTGTAGTTGTGCCAATTAAGTATTTAGTTCCAAGGCCTCTTTTCTAAATTCATCAATCTGTGGATTATCCTTCAATTTCTTTATAAAAAAACTGCAATTGATGAATTTGATTCTCCTTTGAACTAATTTCGTTCTCGTGTTGAATTTACAATTGGTCCATGGTCTCCTAGAGATGTGTGACTTGTACCTGTAGTTGTTTATTGACATTCTATTTCTCTACTTCTAGCTCGACTTCTAATTGGATTATTCTTTCATGCTTTTCTTTCATCAACTGTTGAACCTCAAAAACTTTATCAATAGTAGTAGAGGCATAACCTCTTGCAAAATGAGTTAGTTGATTTATATCATGTGAAGGATCTTCCTCTGAGTCTTTCTATAAAACATCCATTGAGACATCTCCTTGGAGAAGGGGTTGAGATTGCTTTGATCTCCTTCTTTTATTTTGTCTACTCATAACTGCTTTATGTTTAGGACTGTAGAAAATATCCAGAGGGATTTCCTCAATGTTAAGTACAATTTCAATAGTGGGGAAGGCCAGGATGAATTCCACTTTCTTAGTGCTTACTAATTTGTTAAAGGGCCTAGAAATGAACGAGTCCTAACTTTTAGTTTGAGGTGTATGCATAATTTGTTGTTTATCAGTCGTTATAACTCCTTGGTAACCCTAAAGTTTTAGGTTAAATTCCTTCCAAACATTACTCATATTACTTGGGAAATGTAAATCCATTGTTTGAACCTCGACAGATTTATCTTGGTCAGTTTTATTAGGGAATTTAGTATGCTTAGGTGTCGGTTCATTTTTATTTTCCTTCTGTGTTAAGGGTTGGGAGACTTCCATCATTTTCAATGGAATTGCTTCCAATATCTTGTTCCTATATTGTTTAAACTTTGGTAATTTTTGTGGATGGAAGTGTAAGGCTTCCAACTTCTGAACTGCAGAGTAATTATTGACTCGCTCAAATAAGTCATCGAATTCATCATCTTCATGAACAAAAGGCATAATTTTAACTTGGGTAGTAAAATTATTGGAAATTTTAACTGGGTCATATTGTCTATTTGAAATTGTAAACAATTTAAAACATTCATTTTGTCTCATCTCTAAAAATACATGCTTGTAATTGTCCAGACCATAAACACCACAATTAATTCGAAAGGAAGGCCATGATGCTTTCTTAACTTCCTTTAGAAACCTCGTTAGTTCGTTTCCAAAAGTTTGATATGCTACTTCTCTCGTAAGAAGCTTATTAGGAACATATAATGGTAAAACATGCAGCGGAGCTATGCTCCTAAATACTTTGACATAAGTGAACAAATCTTCTCCAAACAACTTTCCAATGGAGGAAAAATAATGTTGAGCCACTTTTGAAAATATGGGGGCTTTCTCATTAAATACATCTCGAAACAAAGGGGGAATGAATCCATGGCAGATTTTGTAAAAATGGTTCTCAAATTTTGACTCCCATAACATGCTATGAAATACATGAATGGGTAGAGGGTCCTAGGTAGTCCATTTACAACCCATGGCTGGAAAATATGAATTGAAACACATAGAGCCCATGATATAAGCACTCATATAAAATGGGGGCGGCGGGGGGGGGCGGATTTTGGAGGAAAGAGAACTATTTTTCCTATATTCCAAATTTTGAGTGGTAATATTATTAGACAGAATGTTTCCGCAATCCATAACATAAGAGTCTGTAACTACCTCCACGAGGGGAACCCATTCTACTGAACATTTTGTAGTGTCAGGATGACCAAAAACCCTAGACAACATCGCAACGACATAATAGTAGGGAATTACAAGGGATTCAGTAGAATACATATCGTTGTCATCATTTTTGTGCTTATTGGGGTTGCTTCTCCATTGCCTGATTGGATTTTATTTGAGCTTGTTCTCACCAATACACTGTGCCATAAATTCCTTGTCATAGACCCTTTTAGGGTCTGAGATGTGGTATATCAGCTTCAAGTCTTTGGCTTTGAATGAATCTATCATTGTTCCTCTGCTGGTTAGAAAAATCCTATCCCCGATGTTGAGATTATCAATTATCCATCTTACCATATATGTATATGGTAATATTTTAGGTTGCACAACAATTTGATGCAGGAAATAATTAGACACTTGTTCTGTAGTGACTTCTAAGGAATCAAAAGCATCAACAATAACCTTCATCTAAAAATTGTGAGGTTTCTCATCCTTTAACAATTTGTACATGGTTTCCCATGAGGATTATCCACTTTGAGGTCCGCATGTCATCTCTGTCAAGAGACAAAGTATCTCTTTTCTCCCAGTCCCAACAGGTGCAGTATTCACAGGGGCCAATGGTTTCTTAACTTTCTTGAGATCTTTAGACATCTCCAATGAATTCTGTTTATTTGGGCTTTCATGTGAATAAATGAGAAATGATAAGCGAAAAGAGGGAGCTTTGATTTTACAAATGAACAAGTATTGTAGTAATGAAAAAAATTAAATGAATGGAACTTGGCACATTGTTAATATTTGAATTCAATGCTTCTTACGGTCAAATCATTATGGAGGTATGGGCTAAAAAACCGTTAATTTATGGAATTAATGGTTGATATGGGTTAATGTGCCCATGTAATCATTTAAGCATTTAAAACCAGATCTGTCGCATCTCAATGACTCTCATGTGTGAAACTTTGTAAAATACCAATCAACTTAGTTTTTTTGATTGCGAAATCGCAATCGCAATATTGGAGAAAATAGATGGAGGGCGAAAGTGTTTGTGTTGTGAAAGTGCAATTTGCGATTCGGGATAGACTATATCGCATTGGTGAATATGGTTGAGGGGGAAGAGTGTTTATGTTTGTGAAAATGTGATGTGATGGAGTATATCTAATTGGGAAAACATAGAGGGTGACAATAAGACCATAGGGGTAGAGTTTTGATTTGCGAAATGTGATATTTGATAGCCTACATGGTAGAAACGGGTCCCACAATCTTTCCTTATAGAATTTTCTTGAAAAAAAAGTATTTTCCGTTTATAAAAGAGATTTTGTTATACATATCACATCGCAATATTTTTTAAGTGAATTTTTAAGAGTGATATGTACTTCATTGTGGTATTTTGATTGTGATAATGTGATATTTCTCTGCTTGAGTGCTTTCAAGGTCAAAATTCAAGGGTTTTTCCTCTTTTTGATTCCTATTTCTATCTAAATGAATCACTCTAAGGGTCTTATTTTTTTTTTTTTTAAATTAAAGGGTCCGCATTATTTTCTAAGGTAACTAAGCTAAAATAATGGGGGTTGTTGAATAGCACAACAATTGGTGATTCACTGGAAGAACTGGTTATCTCTTAAAAACAATTTCTTAGCATTTTTAAGTAAGTAGAAATAATTTAAGGAAACAAAAATTGTTTTCGAAATGTTTAAATGAATAAAATTAATCTGAATTTAAAAAACTCATCTTTAATGTTATTCTTTCAGAAACCTTTCATAAATAAATATCTTCACTCATCTATATCAATCATTATATAGTTTAAAATATAAAGTAAGTGTCTCCTTGTAGCTTAGCCTTTTGATTTTCTCCTTTCGTCATAGGTAGAGCCACTAATGCTAGTAGGCATTCATAGCCTTGACAAGGTTACCTTTTAACCATCAATGATTCAATATCCCATCCATTTATCATTACAATTATTTGAGATAAATCGTTAATCATATCACATATTTTTTATTTCTCTTAAAAAGTCACTGTCCTAGCTTGATGACTAGATAGTGACAATGCCATTCACTGGTTATAATTGAACTAAAAAAGTTGGATCGTGATGAGACCCATTGCATTATTATTTTTATAATCATGAGCCATTACCCTGGTTTGGTATGCAGTAGTGGTAATGTCATTTTATTATTTACCTATGATCATGGTAAGCAGGCTTGTGATGAGACCTCTTATCCTTTTAAGATTTTATATTTTTGAATTGCACTCTAAAAGAGATTTTTTAGTGGATGGGCAGAATCATTGACTCCTTAAGATTTTTGGATGAGAATATAGTTTTAAATATGCTTAGTAATAGAAATTATTTACTTTGAAAAGATGAAGCTTTTTCTGATTGATGCTAAAGTAAAAATACTTTACAAATTTCAGGTTTATAAAATTTACAATTTTGATTGCAAAAGATTTCAAAGTTACATAGTATTCATTAAAATTTTCAAATTTGGTAGTTATTTCTTCAAAAATTTATACTCTTCAAAAATAAAAACATAAAATAATTCAGAGGTGTTGCGAAAAACCAAAAGTCTGTAATCAAACATTATTTTCCTAGAAATGTAAAAGTGTAGGTGTAGTACATTTAGAAGCGAAATTTCTTCTAAGAAAATAATTTATTCAAAATCAACCCATTAATAGAGAGAAAATATTTTCTCCCTTGAAGATATTGTAACAGGAAGGTTGATGGGCCAATTTTTTCTATGATTTGAAATGGTCCAAGCCGCATTCTTTGGAATTTGGTATGCTTACCTTTTTCCTCCTATGCCTTATCGCACTTAAGTACAAGGTCTCCAACTTGTGCAGTTTTTGGGCAAACAAAATTTTCATCAAAAGAATTTTTTACTATTTTCTAGTGTCGAGCATGATTTAATTTGGCTTTTTCTCTTTCCTCTTCCATTTTAAGGATCTGAGACATTCTTAGTTATAGGGAAGAGTAGGGTATTTCGTCAGTAAATTGAACTAGGGCTAATGAAGTAAGAGCTAAATTTGATGGAATTATGACTTCTTTCCCATAAACTAGATTGAATGGAGAAGTTCTTGTAGAAGCCTTTTGAGTAATCCTATCTACCCATAGTGAAAATGTTAAAGAATTTTTCCATTTTTTTTGGCTCTGATCAATAGTCCGTTTTATTATTCTTATGAGATTTTTATTTGTTGATTCTGCCAAACCATTCCCTTGGGGATAGTAATTAGTAGAGTATTTATGCTTAAAACCTCTTTTGAGAGAAAAATGAGACATACTATTTCCCGAAAAATAAGATGCATTATCAAACATAAGTGCATTGGGCAAACCAAATCTGGTAATAATGAATTGGTCAATAAATTCCATAACGGCTTCAGAGTTAGCTACCTTTAGTGGAACAACTTCCACCCACTTAGTAAAATAATCTCTTGCAGTTAGAATGTATTTATGTTGTTTGGATGAGTTAGGAACAATCTCAACTATGATATCCAATCCACTTTGCTCAAAAGTTGCTCAATGTTGATTGGCTGCAAGGGTAAGGTTGGTTTTCTTTGTCTTCCAACAACAGTTTGGCATGTTTTTCATTTTCTCACATATGCATGAGAATCTTTAAACAGATTGGGCTAGTAATATCCTGCATGAAGGATCCTATGTGTGGTGGTATTTCCTCTAAAATGTCCACCTGCAAGTCCATCATGGAGTTCCTGCAAAACCCTCTATGCTTCAAATTTATCAAGGCATCTTAGTAGTACGGAGTCATAGTTATTTATAAACAAAACATCGTATATGATCTAATATTGACTAGATTTCAATCTTAGATCTCTTTTTCTTTTGTAATTGAGTTCTGTAGGAGCATATCCATTTTTAAAATAAAATATTAAATCAATATCCTGTGATTCAGAGTCGTTTAGACTTACCTTAGCAATGTGTACAGTGTTACCTGACTCTTCATCATCTAATATGTTGGATGCTCCAGATAGTAATATGCAGATATCTTGCCCTCTGAGGATTTTGGCTAGTATTATTTAACTGTCATATTCTTGTAGATTAGTTACCCAATTTACTCTCTTTTCTCCTAGTTCCCTTTGAATAAGTAGTTTCCTTATTGCCGAAAATGGAACTATTACCTTGGTGTGTGTTTTATGGAGAAAAGGTCTAAAGCGCTTTAAATATTTTTAAACAGCAAATGCTTGTTTTTCAACTTGTGAATAATTTACTTCAACACCTTGAAGGTTTGAACTAAAGAAATAAATGGGTGCTTCAATCTTTTGATCATTGGTTTGCGTTAACACAACAACATAAGATGTTTCAGATGCAAGATTATATAAAATGAAATGATTAGAAAATTTTCAGGTAGTCAGAGAAGGAGCATTGATGATGGTTTCCTTGGTCATATCAAAATCTTCTCTTTCATTATGTCCCATTTGAAAAGTGTGTTTTTCTTAATCATTACTTGCAATGGTAAAACAATTTGGGAAAAAATTGGAACAAATATCTTGAAATTTTTTATCTATGCTAAAAAGAACTACATGGATTTCTTGTTATGGGAGAGAGTTCAGAAATTGCCTTTATCCTTTTTGGATCTATGCAAATTCCTTCTTTTGAGACAATAAATACTAAAATTTTACCTTCAATTAAAGTGAAATAATTCTTTTTAGGATTTAAATAAATTCCATATTTCAGACAACGTTAAAGGATTTGTTTAATATCATGATAATGGTTTCTTCTTTTCTTGGAGTAAATGGTTATATCATCTAAATATACAATTGCAATTTTATTTATCAGTCCTCTAAAGGTAATTTCCATTGTTCTTTGAAAATTTTCTCCTGCATTGATTAGACCAAAGGGAATTTTTTGATAGGCATAAGTGCCCCATTTAGTTCTAAATGTAGTCTTTAATCTATATTCAGGATGAACCAATACTTGATTGTAGCCTGAAAATCGATCAAGGAAAGACTTTAATTGAGAACCAACAACTGATTGCAAATTTTTTTCCATCGGTGTTAATGGGAAATTTTATTTTAATCAAGCTTTGTTTAAGTTCCTAAAATCAATACAAATATGAATATCACTATTATTTTTCCTAATAGGGACTAGGTTTGAGACCCACTTTCAATGCCTAACAGGGAAGATAATCTTGACCTTAAGGATTTTGTTGAGTTCACTTTTTATTTCATTTTCAATATCAGGGTGAATTTTCGTTAACCTTTATTATATAGGCTTTTTAGTGGATATCATTGGGATAGTATGTTGGATGATGGAAGTATCATAATTTTTGAGAACTTCATATTTCCATGAGAATACATTCTTGTATTTCTTTAGTAAGTGACTGAAGTCTAATCTTTCATCAGAGGAAATACCAATTCCTAAGTCAATGTTTCGAGGGTTAAGATATGTGCCAATTTTTACTAGTTCAAACCTCAAAGTTGAGCTTTGCAATTTAGAATTAGTAACCTTTTTGAATCTATCTTTGATATCATAGAGATCTTCAAGCTTAACCATAGACATACGTATGGTATTTTCTTCAAGTTTTTGTTTCAATTTCCTTTCATGTTCATCTTCATCAATTAATTGATCATCATATGACCCTTCTGATGTAAGAAAAGTTATAACATCTTCATTATCATTCAATACTCTCCAATTAGCGATATTATGAGGAATAGATGGGTGAAAAATCAAATCTATTGAAAATATATCTGGACTATAATCTTCTGAAGGAATAAGTCTAGATGCTACATTATCTAGAAGGTCTACACTTGCATTATTAATTATTGGAATAGATGAGATATTGAATGCTAAAAAATGAGAGGTAAGAGACTATACTAATGACTGGTACCGTTTAACATGACCGGAGATACAGTGTATGGTATTGCTTACCTGTTTGAAAATTATTTTAGAATCACCATATACCAAGAGATATTTGACACAAAGATCAATTTCTTTATATAATCCTTCGACCAATGCCTCATATTTTGTGGTGTTATTTGTGCATTCAAATTCAATTTTTCATGCCAGCATTGTCTCTTCTCCTTCTGAATTGATTAATATACAACCAGCTCCTACACCTTCACCAAATTTTGATCCATCAAAGTATAATGTCCAGAACTAAGTATTAATACCAGGTTTATCTATGATATTTATACACTTGGAAGAGTCTAACAGAGAAAAAGTTTTGATCTGAGGTTAACTGAGCTGGAAAGAAATGGAGATTTCTGAGCATTAGAATTTCCTAAAAAAGATTCAATAGAGTAATTTTTGAGAATGTTATTAGCAAAAGACATGGGTTCATTCTCATCTTTGAATTAGGTTACTAAGTATTTCATGTGTTTTTCACGGTCTACTAGGATTTGATTCGGCTTACCATTATAGGGAAGCCACATATGAGACCAATCAATGGCAAAATAACCATGAAGATTTTCTAACCAGTCTCTACTTAGGTTTAAACCATAAAACTCAGGGATATTAGCAACTAAAATATCAATTACTTGATGAAATTTTGAATTTCATGCTATTCTGATAAGGACTGAATTCATTTCCCCTAATACCTTAACCTTTGTTCTGTCTAATTGCACAATGTGTACTATATATTTTTGACAATTAATGTTCAGTTTTAGACAAACAAAATATGGCGTGATGTTTGAAGAGGCTCTATGGTCAATTAGACAATTATGCACATTTTTGTTCAATACTTCAAAAGTTAAAAGGAAAGGAGGAGTATGCGAATTAGATCTGTGACCAATTAAAATAGCATAGCTTGCATCGATTTTCTCAGGTGAATCACTAGGAGGCTTACCAAATCCTTTTGAAGCTTTAGAACTAACAGGGGCAGGTAAGGATGAAGAAAGGACTACATTTAGTTATTTGAGTAAAATTTTCTGTTGCTTATTCAATTTTCTCAACTCATGTATGGAGATATTTGCCTTTATCTTCTTCATATCTTTCACTATATTATATTAAATAGTATCAGAAACCACTAATTTCTTGGATGTAGATGGGAAAGTAGAAGAAGTGGGATTTTATTGAGGAGGAGAAGTTATTTTGTTAATCACTTTGTCCTTAGCAATAGAGGATGAACACTTTTGTTTTTGAGGTGAAAGAGGGAGGCTAGTAGAATTTTTACTTATAGTGTTAACTTGAAGTGCCTCATGTTCATCTTCATTATCAGATGTTGGAAGGATAAATTCCCATAGTCCACGAACTTCAACTAGTTCTTCTTCTTGAGATTCTTCTGCGGATGAGATTTTTTCATCTTGATTTGATTCAACATTCGAGATTACATTTGGAGGTTGGGAAGCTTCATTTTTCTTAAAATATCTAAAAGGTTTATTTCAAGAAGACTTAGCTACTTGTTTCTTTATCTCAACCATATTGTTTGACATATTTTTTAGGACCTTTTGTAGTCCCTCAATATCATAAGGATCTTTAGATGTTATCTTTTTGGGTTCATCCTTAAATGAAACCTTCTTAGTATTTATATCTTCTTGTGAAATTTTATTCTCTAAAGCAAGGATTATTTTTTCAACAAAAAGAGCTTCTTTCATGTTTTCTACCAATTTAGCCTTATTGGCTCTATCTACAAAAATAGAAATATTAGAAGGAAGAGAGGATATGTACCATTTTGTTTGTACATATACTTCATGCTTAGATGTGGGTTTGATCTTATTGAGTAGCTTATTAAATCCGGAGTTGAAATCTTTGATCCTTTCTACTGTATTTGATTTAAGATTGGAAATATCATTAATAAGAGTAGCCGTAGTATGGTCATAAAAAAAATTTAGATAGGAATTTTTCTTCAAAAATATCCCAGATAGAAATAGTGCCTTATGATATAGATAAATACCATGATCCAGTCGATCCTTTAAAAGTATAAGGAAATAATCTAACTACACAATATTATTCAATGACATCATTAAGATTCATGGCAAGCATAAAATTATGGATATTTTTTTCACCGAGTAGACCATCATCTGGATTGTACTTAGGAAACCATATTTCAAGATGCTTAGGTAAAGAATGAAGAGGACCTGGAAATTGAACAACTCCAGGATTATGCCGAGGTCTAGCTGCCATTACGTGAAGTGGAGGATTATTTTTCCCTGAAGAAGGATTTGGAGTGGAAGAAGTAGTTCCAGTAGTGGTTATTGGTATAGAAGAAACAAATATGGAACTAATACTGCTTGAGGCAATAGTTGTAGACTGGAAAGAAGTAGGAATGTGAATTGATGAAGAAATTGTTTGAGAAGATGTAAAAGAAGGAGGAATACATGATTGTGTTTGAGGGGTAGAAGAGGATTAAATCTCGCTAGTAGATGATTGAGTTTTATATATAGGATATTTCCTACCATGAGAATGGAGAGGAAATTCAAAATGCATTACTATGAAATTTTCACTCTTAGAATGGGTTAAGACACCAGTGCTCTCAAATATTGAAGTAACACTTCCTTCTGAGGCTTCAAAAAGTACATGTTTCTCTACTGAAATTGAAATTTCTTCCAATTTATTTATTAATGTATGTACTTCTGGTGATTCTGGAGTATAATATGAAGATATTTCTTTATGAATAGAACTAGGAAATTTGGGGGGATATTGAACAAATTCTGATCTAAGAATAGGAGATCTTGAACCATGACTAAAAGTTGTAGACTTGGAGGGAGAATGACTCTTCTAATAGTATTTTATTTTTGGATTAAAATTTTTTGCCATTCATTGTTATGAAACCAGCTCAATAAATAGAAGAAAATAGAGATCAACGCCTCAGAAAGAAGCCGCTTTGAGGGGGAAACCTCCAATACATTACATAAATGAACAATTCTTGGATGATACAAATGACAAAACCTCTTTTCTATATATAGGAGTCCATGGGGCCGCAATGTAATCCTAGCCGACCTAAAAATAATAATTTAAGGGCACAATAATAAAAATATGGGGGTTACATGGGTACAAAAATAACAATAAGGGGGTTACACTAACAACAATAAGGGACTATACTAGTAATATAGGGACCTAACATGCTCCTCTCCTTCAAAAAAGTGTTGTCCACAATGCTTGAGTAGCTCCTGGTGCTTCTATATAAAATTCTCATCCTCCCATGTACAATATTAAGTGGGTAAGTTCTTCCATTTGATGAGATACTCTGAAATTGATCAATTTCGTAGCTGTCAAGTTCTTGTTTCCGTGACTGCTTCAGGTTCCAATATGGTTTTCCCTTCCTCATCAAGTTCTGGAAATATTGTTTGTATTGGAAGTTTGTCCCCTATAACCTTCTTTAAGCATGAAAGATGGAAAATTGGATGCACTCGTGAAGAATAAGGAAGCTCCAATTTGTATGCCATAGTACCAATATTTTGCAACACCTTGTAAGGACCATAGTACTTTGGCGATAATTTATTATCCTTCTTAGCTTGCTTTAGGGAAATTTTTTTGTATGGTTGTAGCCATAAAAATACCCAGTTTCCTACATCAAAACTTCTCTCATTGCGATGTTGATATGTCTATTATTTCATTCGATTTTGTGTCAAATTTAGGTTATCCTCTAACAATTGCAGAACTTCTTGTTGATGCTCGATGTGATCTAACACTTCTTGAACCCTAGAATTTTCCCTTAAAGAAGATGTGATGGACTGTGGATGATCTGAAAGTGATCGAATAAAGTTCTTAAAAAATTTGATTAGTCTGTCCTTTACATTGACTGTTAATTGAAGAAAGCTTTAATGAAAAATGACATAAACCGAAATCAATAAATGATTAAATAACAACAATAATCAAAGAGAAGAAGAAGCAAACAGTTTGATGACAGAGTTCGTCCCTCCTGGACTACATCTCCAGGTCCGCTTTTAAGTGGGCGTCCATTTTTATTAGGATTGATCTTGAGCAATATTTACATTGAAATGGAACAGAACGAATGTGCTCATAGGCACTTCTGAACTTTGTAATTAGAAATTACTCTTCCTTGTGTTTCCGACGCCTGTCTCCGTGCTCAATTCCGACTCCCGACGGTCGAGCAATGTTGCAAACAAAACTGCCTCCAACCTACTGAAACTGATCTCCAAAAATAGACACAATGTTCTTCAATCAAATATTTCATGGTTTAAAATAGTCTTGGATTCTTACTCCTGAATGCCAAACTTAGCAGGTTACAACGGATTTGGGTCTCGGTCCTATAATAGAATGACACCTAGGAGATAAGGAATAGGCATAAGATACATCCTTAGCCTCAAATTAATTTTAAAAACCCAAAATAGACCATATGATAAAAATTTAGCTCGACGGTTAGGCTAACCAGGCGAAGAAAATCCCTCAGCATGTGATCAGAACCGACATCGGCGGTTAAACCCGACGGTCACTGTTTTATCCCGACGGTCCGGCTTTATCCGTTGCATTTCCATCGCTACATGTCACATGTGATCTCCTGACATGTGGATTTCCAACTATTAACTACTAACATTCTCTGTCGCAGTCTCATAAACCTATAACATGCTTTTATTCCAACTGACAGCATGTAATATCCCAAACAAGGGATTTTCTACAAAAAATAGAATAACTGAAGATATTCTTAAGTTGGAGTTGCAGAAATATAGCTCATAAAATTTTTTAGATCACATTTCCATCAATCATGTATACAGTAGGAAGAAAGATGATCCATTCCCTCAATCAATAGTGGGGAAAATCAGCATTTCTAGCACCAAAAATGTTAATTTCTAAGATTTGCGTAAAAATAAGGGAAAATTATGGTGGGATACTTTATCTTAAGTCATGTGGGACTCACATACCAAATTTCATCAGAAAAAAATGACTCTAGCTATGTTAAACAGATCTCCCGATCCCGATTCTACTAAAAAAGGCACAATTCCCATGACTTATTGTATGCATAAATTTTTGAAGCTTGCGCAACATGATATTATGATGGTTTTAGATTTAATATAATATAAATATCATATATAGAGTTTATTACATCAATAAATGGAAAAAAAATATAGATCTAGCCTCTTTTATACAAAATGAGATAACCGGCAAGGGTTTCTTGACAACTTGAGTACAAGATAAGTAGATATGAATATTCAGTCTGAAAAATAATGTAGTTTACTGAAAAATTACATGAATATGATTGAAATAATTACAATAGGGATTATAATCTCTTTTCCTAGCTTTCCGGGGGAAGGGTTGGCCCTTGCCCAAGGAAACTAGCCAAAAATCAAGGTATTAAACCTTGCTACAGCTGCTCTCTGAAAAATGATGTAGTTCCTGCAAGGGACTGCACTGTAAAATTGAAAATATGCTTTGGTACAATGCCAAGATGTGGAAATATGCCCAGGAGCCTCCCTTGTTGATCCTGCAATGGATAGAAAAACTCACCACTGAAAAACAAGCCCAGAAATGGCTCAAAGAGATCCTCCTTTGTGGTACCCTGCAACAGAACCCAGCTCTAAACAGAAACTGAACTGTAGCTGAAGGAGGTAGCTTGGAAAAAATGTTAGAATGATGAAATGAAGCTCAAGAACCTCTCCTTCCCTGAGGATGAGGTAGGGATTCCCAATCGAGAACATCCTTGTGCTAAATAGCACTACAACCTTGCTAAAAGCAAGAGGAAGCAAAGTCTCAAAAGACCAAAGCAAATAATAATCCAAGCATGAATACAATGGATTTCCTCCTCTCCATATATAGCAAGTGCTCCTCTCCATAATGGGTCCCATCCATATGTGCCACCTATCCCATGCAATTTGTCCTCCATTCAAATTGTGCAGTCCATCATGGAGATACAATGTATCTAGACACTGCATGTGGACTTGGTCAAATATTACTAAATCAACATGATCCAATCTTGTTCACACCTATAGGTGCTCAATCCAACTGCTTTATTCTTCCCCTTTTCACATGAGGAATGTTATTTTTTCTCCTAAAGAGGTTAATGGGCCCCCCTACACATTTTATTCATCTAATGCCAATTATAATGTTCCTTTTAGCTTGAGGCTAAAATTTGGGAACATTACACAGTTGCGCGGTCACGGTTTAACTCCTAATGGTTAACTTAAAATTTCTGACACGGTTTTCTATCTGCTCACATGCTATAACAACTCTGACGTGGTTTCATAAACCACGCGGTGAGCAAGCGCTATGGGTTTTAATATAAGGTTTTATTATAAAGTTTTATATAAAACCCAAACCCTTATTTCCTTAGGTTTTTTTTATACCAAGGTTTGTAATGGGTTTTACATAGAATATTTTTGTGCTTAGATTTAGGAACATAGACTTAGGTTTATATGCATAGGACTTAAATCATGTGGATAGGGTTTAATTATTAGGGTTTAGACTTACGACTAATAGGGTTTTAGATATAGGTGAGTTTTTTGTAACCATAGACCTTTACATTATGAGGTATTTCACCCTTTGAACAATTTTAACCCAATCTCACCTTTTCATCACACACATGACAATCATGCCATGAACCTGACACTGAACCATGAATGAATTTGAGGTCTTCCTTTGGGCGATACTGACAGAACTGCGGATTTCGAAACTAAACTAGATGTCAAACAATCTGGAACTATGTCGATCTTGTACTGATCAAGATCCTCCTGATCAATCCTGTCCACTTTAAAAGCTTTTGGACCACAAAAGCTTGATCTTAAGCTAAAAATAAGTGAGAATACAACTCTCTCACTTTCATATTGAATTTTATGACATACAACCATACGTGATCATTGACCTGAAACTGATGCTTATCATGGCGCAATTGGAACCTGACTTGACTCAATGCTATTCATGGCGCAAAATAATGTAAGGCTTGATTGTAAGTTTGATGCACAATAGTTACAAATTCATCCCATATCTTAGGATGTTTACTGCAGTCACCTCAAAGAATATGTATCCTGGTTCTCCTTACCATTTCTGTCTGTCCATGAACCAAATCCATGCTGCCCCATGGTTGCAAAGGAACTGGAAGTGGCATCTGCAAACCAATCTTTCGATTGCATGGCTTGCTTGTTGAACACATTTCACATCCCTTTATGTACTTCACAATTGTTTCATACATATGAGGCCAGTAAGAATACCTTTGAATTTGTTTTGTAGTCTTTCTTACGCTGAAATATCCTGCAATCCGAGAAAGATAAACTTCCCGAATAACCTGCACTCTTTCTGTCTAAGCATTATGAGTTAGTGATTCAAAATTTTCTTCGAAATCATCATCAGTATTATATTTTTCTACATAATTTTCATGAACCAATGAACTTTTATGCAGTACTAATGAAGCATTCAAAGACAACATATCAAATACTTTACTTGTTACACCTTCCCTGTTCTTAATAACTAAGTGAATTTGTTGAAGATATCCCATCCAACTGTAGTGAGATTGTTGCAACTTAGTATATGAATAAAAGTATTGAAGCAACTGATAATTTATGTGAATCATTGTTTCCATTGCATAACCTTTAACATATGTTTTAACTTCATATGGTTCTTGATGATTTATCAATGCTATGAAATGTTTCTACTTAAATGAATCAACTTTAAAATTGACACTTATTCCCCATGCCCCGTTTTTCTTATGAGCCAAAATTAAGGGTGAACTGTATGGAGATGAACTGGGTTTCATTAATTCTTTTCCAACCATCCCTGGAATTTTTTTCTTTATTTCTTTATGCTCTGACTTGTGATACATTCCAACATTAGAAAGAGAGGCAACAGACATCAACTGCATCTCATGTGATATTTCATTTTTATGAAGTAGATGTTTTGGTTCTTTAATTAGATCTTGAAATGAATCTACCTTTTTAACCAAATTACCTTCATACTGAATTTCACAACCTAAACAAGTATCATTAAGATATTTATGTTGTTCTTTTATCGACATGAGTATGTATCTCTTACTTGAACTTATTAAGTGCTTCATCTGATTAGCATTAATTAAATTCAAGTGATCTTTGTTTTTATGTGCCTGAACGATGTACTTAATCCCATCTTTCTTGAGATGATACACATGTTATTTTCTATAAAATACTACATCACAGTCATAGAGATAAGGGCTACCTAATACAATTCCACAAATGTCTAACGGTATCACATCTAGCTCCACTTCATCGATATAGTTAGCTGTGATTGCAAATTTTAACTGACACTGTTTGGTAGCATGAATTTGAGTTTTTTCCAATAACCAACCTAAATGATATGGCTTTGGATGATTATGTGTTTTCAAACCCAATTGTTTAACCAATGAATCAAACATCAAATTTTCCTGTGATCCCGTATCGAACAATGTATCTATCTTAGTATGCTTTGAAGTTACCCTTATATGAAATAAATCGATTATTTTATCTTCATTATGTTGTTTGATGTTTGAAGAAGTAGAAGTACTAGCATCAAAAATTTTACCTGTTGTAACCATAGTAGTTATTTTACCTTCATGACCTGAATTGGATCCCAAGTCTAAGCCTTTTTGGACTACTGTTTCAACCTTCTTTTCACCTTTCTTCGGCTTTAGTTCCGGATGAAGTTTCCAACACCTAGCTTCATCATGGCCTATCCTTTGGCAATGTGTACAAGTAGGTCTATCTTCTTACTTCTCAGCTGTGGCAGTCTTCTTTCCCTTTGACTTGCCCTTCTTTTTTCTTTCTTCAGTTTCCATCTACTTGGATTTCTTTGGTGTAAACTTGAATGGTCTACCACCTGATTCGACATGGATAGCTTGAACACAAACTTCATCAAAATAATTAGGATTGAACATTAATAATGTATGATACAAATATGAATGCAAACTACCAATATAATTCAACAAAGTTTCTTTTGTGTCCAAAGAAATACTGAGTGCCAATGCTTTCTTTCCGAGTTCCTGTGTGAACTCTTGAACACTCTTTCCCTTACCTTGTCGCAAGTGCTACCAATCCATTACAGTTTTTTGTGTGTGACCCAATGGATATAATTGTTTCTTTAGAGATTTAATAAACTTAGTCCATGAGGTGATAACTTTTCCCTTACACTTTAAATCTATCTATGTTCTACTCTCCCACTAGATCAAAGCAGTACCCCCCATTCTAAGAGTAGCTAATTGGATCTTTGTCTTATCATCAGTAATATCTTGAATACGACAATAGACTTCTAACTGTTTTACCCAATTATCTAATTTCTCAGGGTTTATTTCTCCATCTTACAGAGGTAATTCAAACTTAACATCAAGTTTCAATAATGGACTGTTAGGTTTCTTTTCTTTTTTTGATTCAGAACTAGAAGTATAAGAGGATGAAGAAGATGATGGAGATGACGGAGGAGAAGGAGATTTATCTGCCTTGCCTTTACCCTTTTCCTTATTTGATGCCTTCAACAATGAGGTTGCATCTCTCGTCTTCTTGTATTCATATAATTCTGTCAACATTTTCTACATGTTTAGAAACATCTGCTGGATTTGATTCTCATCCATGGGTTTCTTTTCATTAGCTTCGAGAGTCTCAATGGTATCAGTCCCTGTCATCATTGATTGATGATCGAATTTCCACCTTCCGATCTCTGGATCGAATTCCTCAAGCTCACTTTTTCCACGTTGCAATCCCCACCTAGTTAACATCCACTAAGAAACAAACTACAAGCACAACCAGCTTTGATACCAAAAATGATCTGAAAGTGATCGAATAAAGTGCTTAAGCAGTTTGATTAGGTTGTCCTTTAGATTGATTGTTAACTGAAGAAAGCTTTAATGAAAGACAACATAAACCAGCAGCAATAAATGATTAAATAATAGAAATAATCAGAGAGAAGAAGAAGCGAACAGTTTGATGATGGAGTTCGTCCCTCCTAGACTACATCTCCAGGTCCGCTTTTAAGTGGGTGTCCATTTTTATTAGGATTGATCTTGAGGAATATTTACACTAAAATGGAATAGAATGAATGTTCTCATAGGCACTTTTCAACATTGTAAGTAGAAATTACTCTCCATTTCATTTCTGACGCTTATCTCTGTGCTCAATTCCAACTCTCAATGGTCGAGCAATGTTGCAAACAAAACTTCCTCCAACCTACTGAAACTGATCTCCAAAAACACACATAATTTCCTTCAATCAAAGATGTCATGGTTTAAAATAGGCTTGGATTCATACTCCTAAATGTAAAACTTAGTAGGTTACAACAAATTTGGGTCTCGGTCCTATAATAGAATGACACCTAGGAGATAAGGAATAGGCATAAGATACATCCTTAGCCTCAAATTAATTTTAAAAACCAAAAATAGACCATATGATAAAAATCTAGCCCGACGTTTAAGCTAACCGGGTGGAGAAAATCCCTCTGCATGTGATCAATGCCGACATCGATGTTTAAGCCCGGTGGCCATGATTTTATCCCGACAGTTTGGCTTTATCCATTGCGGTTCCATTGCTACCTGTCACATGCAATCTCCCGATACACGGTTTTCCAACTGTTAACTACTAACATTCTCTGTCGCAGTCTCACAAACCCGTCCCATTTTTTTATTCCAACTGACGATTGCGCAGTCCCAGTTTAACTCCCAATGGTTAACTTAACATTTCTGACACAATTTTCTATCTGCTCACATGCTATAACAACTCCGACGTAGTTTCATAAACCACGCTGTTAGTAGGCGCTGTGGGTTTTAATATAAGGTTTTATTATAAATTTTTATATAATACCCGAACCCTTATTTCCTTAGGTTTTGTTTTATACCAAGGTTTGTAATGGGTTTTACACAGAATATTTTTTTGCTTAGATTTAGGACCATAAACTTAGGTTTATATGCATAGGACTTAGATCGTATGAATAGGGTTTAATGATTAGGGTTTAGACTTATGGCTAATAGTGTTTTAGATCTAGGTTAGTTTTTTGTAACCATAGACCTTTACATTATGAGGTATTTCACCCTTTGACCAATTTTAACCCAATTTCACCTTTTCATCACACACATGATGATCATGCCATGAACCTGACACTGAACCATGAACGACTTTGAGGTCTTCCTTTGGACGATATTGATGGAACTGTGTATTTGGAAACTGGAATAAACGTCGGACAATATGGAACTCTATCGATCTTGAATTGTTCAAGATCCTCCTGGATCAATCCTCTGGACTTAAAAATATTTTGGACCACAAAAGCTTGATCTTAAACTGACAATAAGTGAGAATAATGTTGGGTGTGGAGCCTGATTATCTTGTTTACTTTGTATCACAGCATTGGACCCATTTACCTTAAAAGGGAGGTATGTGTGCAAAAAGTAATTAATAATTCTTGTGCGGGGGTCAGGGTGGGGGGGTCGCCGGGCGCTGGGTACTGCAGGAGCCCCCACAGTGAGGGGCCCCCAGAGCCCGGCCAAAAATAAAATAGATGTAAGAATTTCCTTGTAAGTATATTCATTTTCTAGTCAATACGACCGTTCATTGACAAAATAATCTCTGTGATAAAGTGAATGTTTAGAATTAGGGTTTTTTGCCTAGAGGCAGCTTACTCGCTTTTATGATTGTTGTATTTCACCAGAGTAGTAGCATGTGTATTCTTAGAGCGAGAAACGAGAGGAGACTATGAGAGAGAACGGGGAAGGATGTCGGTGGATCCTACGTGAGTTTTGTCTCTTCATTTTCTTGGATAATAGAGAAAGGGTATGTCGGGGTGGACGTAGCCCAAACTGGGTGAACCACGTATATCTGTGTCTCTCTGGTTTTATGTGTTTTGTGTGCTTGTATTTCCGCATATTTTATGTGTTTCATTGCTCTGTAATATTTAATTTTCTAACAACTGGTATCGGAGCCGAAGGTCTATTTGGCTGATAAACTCGCAGGAAAGAAGGGTTCCTGGTTCGAGTGGGAGCAATGGCGAACGATGGTAAGTTTAGGGTCGAGAAATTTAACGGCCAAAACTTTGCGCTGTGGAAGATGCAGATGGAAGATTATCTGTATCAGAAATATCTGTACCTACCATTGAGCGGAAAAACAAAGAAGCCGGCGACCATGACAGACGTGGAATGGAACATTCTCGATAGAAAGGCACTCGGAACAGTACGGTTGTGTCTTGCGGCATCAGTCGCCTTCAATATTTCGAAGGAAACAACAACAGAGGGTTTGATGCAGACGTTGGCGAAACTATATGAAAAACCCTCGGCCTCAAACAAGGTATTTCTTATGAAACGACTATTTAATATGAAGATGTCGGAAGGTGGATATGTTGCAGACCATTTAAATGAATTTAATACAGTTACCAGTCAGCTAAGTTCTGTAGGGGTAAACTTTGATGATGAAGTTAGAGCTCTGTTATTCTTGTGCTCATTACCAGAAAGCTGGAATGGTTTAGTAATGGCCATTAGTAACTCTGTCTCTGGATCTAGTACTTTAAAGTTTGATGATGTTGTTGGTGCTATCCTTAGCGAGGAAATGCGACGGAAAATCTCCGGTGAGACATCGGGTAATGATTTGAGTGCAGAGTCTAGGGGAAGAAGAATGGAAAGAGGAAAGAGCTCGAGATATCGCAGTAAATCAAGGAAAGGAAGATCCAAGTCCAGATCAGGAATAGTGTGCTAGAATTGCGGAAAGAATGGACACCTAAAGAAAGACTATAGATCTCGAAAGGGAAAAGAAGGAGACACACAGCAAGAAAAAAATCATGAATAAAATGTGACAGGTGATGTGTTACAAGATGCTTTGATTCTTTCTTTTGAAAATGTTACTGATTCTTGGGTTGTAGATTCAGGGGCTTCATTCCATGCCACACCTGATAAGAAATATTTTTATGACTATGTTCAAGGAGATTTTGGACAAGTTAATTTGGGTGATGATAAACCCTGTAAAATTGTTGGAATGGGTAAAGTTATTGTAAAACAATAGAATGGAAACCAATGGCTACTAAAGGAGGTAAGGCATGTTCCAGATCTGAAGAAAATTTTGATTTCAACAAGGCAGTTAAGCAGTGAAGGTTGTGTGACAAATTTCACAGATAAAACTTGGAAGGTCACCAAAGGAGCGCTAGTAATAGCAAAAGGTGAAAAGGTTAGTACATTGTATTTATGCAATGGTATTTCTAACTCTGTTAATGCTTTAACTTCCAAAGGAGCAGATGCAACATTATGGAATCATAGGCTCGGACACATGAGTGAGAAGGGAATGAAGATTCTTCACTCAAGAAATTTGTTGCCAGGTTTGAAGAATGTTGATTTGGATTTCTATGAAAATTGCATTTATGGAAAACAAAAGAGAGTCAGATTTCTCAGAGTTGGGAAAGAAAAGAAGAGCGAAAAATTGGAGCTTGTGCATACAGATGTATGGGGACCTGCTCAGGTATCATCTCTCGGCGGCTCTCGTTATTATGTTACTTTTATTGATGATGCAACTAGAAAAACATGGATTTATTGTATTCAGAATAAATCTGATGTATTTGATACTTTCAAGAAATGGAAAGCTTTGGTTGAGATTGAGACAGGAAAGAAGTTGAAGTGTCTCAGATCAGACAATGGAGGTGAGTATTGCAGCAAAGAGTTTGATAGGTATCGTTCAGAGCATGGAATTCGTAGAGAGAAGAAAGTTCCAAGAACACCACAAGAAAATGGCGTGTCAGAAAGGATGAACAGAACAATCATGGAGCATGCAAGGTGCATGAGATTGCATGCAGGATTGCCTTTACAATTTTGGGCAGATGCTATAGATACTACTGTTTATATAATAAACAGAGAGCCTTCAAGTTCCTTGGATGGTGGTATTCCAGAGGAAGCATGGACAGGTAAAAAGGTAAACTACTCTTTTTTAAATCCTTTTGGTTGTGAGGCCTTTTTCCATATTAATAAAGAAAATAGAACAAAGCTTGAGGAAAAATCAAATAAATGTACCTGTATTGTATATGGTGCTAATGATTTTGGTTATTTCTTATATGATTATGAAAATCACAAAATCATTAGGAGCAGAGACGTAATATTCAATGAAAAGGTCTTGAATAAGAATCAGTTGCAGGAAAAGAAACAGGAAAAAGAAAGCAAGGAATACACGGTTCTTGATGAGATAACTGAAAAGTAAAGGTGCCTGAAAATAATAATAAACAACAACCACAGCAGCAGAAACCACCACAACAACAACAGGCACCTCAAACACCTGAAAGTGGTGTTAGAAGATCTACCAAGATAAGTAGACCCCCTGAACGATACTCTCCTTCATTATATTATTTATTGTTGATTGATTCTGGTGAACCTGAATGTTATGAAGAAGCAATGCAGGTTGAAAGTAGGAAGAAGTGGGAGCTAGCCATGGAAGAAGAGATGGACTCCTTAATGCATAACCAGACTTGGGACTTATTCAAGTTGCCTGCAGGTAAAACTACATTGCAGAATAAATGGGTTTACAGGCTGAAGGAAGAAGATGGAGGAAAACAGAGGTACAAAGCTAGACTTGTGGTGAAGGGGTTTGCACAGAAGAAAGGTATTAATTTTGATGAAATATTTTCTCCTGTTGTTAAGATGACTTCAATCAGAACTATCTTAAGTCTTGTAGTAGCGGAAGATTTACATCTTGAACAGTTAGATGTAAAGACAACATTTCTCCATGGAGATTTGGAGGAAGAGATATACATGCAGCAACCAGAAGGATATGAGGTAAAAGGTAAAGAAAAATTGGTGTGCAGGTTAAAGAAGAGCTTGTATGGCTTAAAACAGGCTCCAAGGCAGTGGTATCTAAAATTTGACAAGTTTATGTCTGAACAAGGTTATACTAGATGTCACTCTAATCATTGTGTTTATCTGAAAAGGAAAAATGATGGCAACTATATTATATTGTTATTGTATGTAGATGACATGCTTGTTGCAGGGTCTAACATGCAGGAAATAAATGTGCTCAAAGGAAAATTGGCAAATTCATTTGCAATGAAGGATTTGGGAGCTGCAAAACAAATCCTTGGTATGAGAATAACTAGAGACAGGAAAAATCACAAATTAACATTGTCTCAGAATGAGTACATACAAAAGGTGTTGAAAATATTTAATATGCATAATGCAAAACCAATTAGTACACCTTTTGCTAGCCATTTCAAACTTAGTAAGGAGATGTGCCCCAAGACCCACGAAGAAATGGAATATATGTCTAAAGTTCCATATGCATTAGCAGTTGGAAGCTTAATGTATGCAATGGTCTGCACAAGGCTTGATATTGCACATGCAGTGGAAGTTGTAAGCAGGTACATAAACAATCCAAGAAAAGAACATTGGATGGCAGTAAAATGGATTCTCAGATATTTGAGAGGTACCACAAATCAAGCATTATGCTTTGGTGGTTCAAACATTGCTCTACGGGGATATGTTGATGCAGATATGGTAGGTGACAGAGATAACAGGAGGAGCACTACAGGATATGTATTTACTGTAGGTGGAATAGCTGTCAGTTGGGTTTCAAAAATTCAAAGTGTTGTTGCACTTTCAACAATAGAAGCAGAGTATGTTGCTGCTACAGAGGCTAGTAAAGAAATGATTTGGTTACAAAGGTTTATGGATGAATTGGGTAAGAAGCATGATATGGGCACACTATACAGTGATAGCCAAAGTGTTATTCATCTTGCAAAGAACTCAGCATTTCATTCCAGGACTAAACATATACATCTCAAGTACCATTTCATACGGTCAGTATTGGAAGATGGAGAGTTGAAGCTGGAAAAGATACACACTAGCCAGAATCCTGCAGATATGCTAACAAAAGTTGTAACCAGGGAGAAACTGAGAACATGCTCAATTTCAATTGGTCTTCAAGGATGACGATGAAGATGAGAAACAGCCAGGTCCAAAGAGGATTCATTGTCCAGCAAATGAAGCAGCGATGGAGTTGCTACAATCAGTCTCCAAGTGGGAGATTGTTGGGTGTGGAGCCTGATTATCTTGTTTACTTTGTATCACAGCATTGGACCCCTGTACCTTAAAATGGGTGGCAACGCTTCCCGTAATTAATTGCTGTCATGGGGGGTCCAGGGGGGGCCAGCAACGCTTTTCGGAGCCCCCCCCCCCCTGGCGGGGGTTTTCGGGGGCAACGCCCCCGAAGCTAAAAATAGATGTAAAATTGCCTTGTAAAAGTATAGTATTTTCTAGTCAATATGGGCCATTCATTAGGAAAATGATCTGACGGTAGAAGTTATGTTTAGATTAGGGTTTTTTTCCCTATAAGGCAACCCCTCACTTTTATGAGGGTATTGTATTGTGGCTGTGTACTGGTATGTTTATTCTCAGAGTGAGAAACAGAGAGGGAGACTGTGAGAGAGAACAAAGGATATTATAGTGGATCTGCTATAGGTTTTGTCTCTTCATTTTTGCTGGATAATAGAAAGGAAGCACTGGCTATTCAGGGTGGACGTAGCCCAAACTGGGTGAACCACGTATATATGTGTCTCTCTAGTTTTATGTGTTTTGTGTGCTTGTATTTTCCGCATATTTTATGTGTTGCATTGCTCCATAATATATAATTTTCTAACAAATAAAACTCTCTTACTTCCATCTTGACTTTGATGACATACAACCATACCTGATCATTGACCTGAAACTGATGCTTATCATGGCGCAATTGGAACCTGACTTGACTCAATGCTTGGCATGGCGTAGAAGAATGTAAGTCTTGATTGTAAGTTTGATGCACAATAGTTACAAATTCATTCCATATCTTAGGATGTTTACTACAGTTACCTCGAAGAATATTTATCCTAGTTCTCTTTACCATTTTTTTTCTGTCCTTGAACCAAATCCATGCTACCCCATGGTTGCAAAGGAACTGGAAGTGGCATGTGCAAACCAATTTTTCAATTGCACGGCTTTCTTGTTGAACACATTACACATTGCTTTATGTACTTCACAATTTTTTCATACATATGAGGCCAGTAACAATACCTTTGACTTTGTGCCGTAGTCTTTCTTTTTCGAAAATATCCTGCAATCCGAGAAAGATAAACTACCTGAATAACCTACACTCTTTCTATATGAGTAGTATGAGTTAGTGATTCAAAATTTTCTTTGGAATCATCATCAGTATTATACTCTTCTACATAACTTTCATGAAACAATGAAATTTTATGCAGTACTAATGAAGCATTCAAAGACAACATATCAACTACTTTACTTGTTACACCTTCCCTATTCTTAATTAATAAGTGAATTTTTTGAAGATATCCCATCCAACTGTACTGAGATTGTTGCAACTTGGTATATGAATGAAAGTATTGAAGCAGTTGATAATCTATGTGAATCACTGTTTCCATTTCATAACCTTTAACATCTATTTTAACTTCATATGGTTGATGATGATTTATCAATGCTGTGAAGTTTTTCTGCTTAAATGAATCAACTTTAAAATCAACACTTATTCCCCATGTCCCGTTTTCTTATGAGCCAAAATTATGGGTGAAATGTATGGAGATGAACTGGGTTGCATTAATTCTTTTCCAACCATCCCTGGAATTTGTTGCTTTATTTCTTTATGCTCTGACTTGTGATACATTCCAATATTAGAAAGAGAGGCAACAGACATCAACTGAATCTCATGTTATATTTCCTTTTTATGAAGTAGATGTTTTGGTTCTTTAATTAGATCCTAAAATGAATCTACCTTTTTAACGAAATTACCTTCATACTAAATTTCACAACCTGAACAAGTATCATTAAGATATTTATATTGTTCTTTTATTGACATGAGTATGTATCTATTACTTGAACTTATTAAGCGCTTCATCTGATTAGCATTAATTAAATTCAAGTGATCTTTGTTTTTATGTTCCTAAACGATGTACTTAATCCCATATTTCTTGAGATGATACACATGTTATTTTCTATAAAATACTACATCACGGTCATAGAGATAAGGGCTACCTAAGACAATTCCACAAATGTCTAACGGTATCACATCTAGCTCCACTTCATCGATATAGTTAGTTGTGATTACAAATTTTAATCGACACTATTTAGTAACATGAATTTGAGATTTTTCCTTTAAACAACCTAAAGGATATGCCTTTGGATGATTATGTGTTTTCAAACCCAATTTTTTAACCAATGAATCAAAAATCAAACTTTCCTATGATCCTGTATTGAACAATGTATCTATCTTAGTATGATTTGAAGTTACCCTTATATGAAATAACTCGATTCTTTTATCTTCATTCTGTTGTTTGATGTTTGAAGAAGAAAAAGTACTAGCATCAAAAATTTAACCTACTGTAACCATAGTAGTGATTTTACCTTCATCACTTGATTCGGATCCCAAGTCAAAGCCTTGTTGGACTGCTGTTTCAACCTTCTTTTCACCCTTCTTCAATTGAAACTTCTTTGGATTCAGTTCCAGATGAAGTTTCCAACACCTAGCTTCGTCATGGCCAGTCCTTTGGCAAGGTTTACACGTAGATCTATCTTCTTCCTTCTGAGCTGTGGTAGTATTCTTTCCCTTTGACTTTCCCTTATTTTTTTTGTCTTCAGTTTCCATCTGCTTGGATGTCTTTGGTGTGAACTTGAATGGTCTACCACCTGATTCGAGATGAATAGCTTGAACACAAACTTCATCAAAATCATTAGGATTTAACATTAATAATATATGCTACAAATATGAATGCAAACTGCCAATATACTTCAACAAAGTTTATTTTGTGTCAAAAGAAATACTGAGTGCTAATGCTTTCTTTCTTAGTTCCTGTGTGAACTTTTGAACACTCTATCCCTTACCTTGTTGCAAGCGCTACCAATCCATTACAGCTTGTTATGTGTGACCCAACGAATGGAATAGTTTCTTTAGAGCTTTAATAAACTTAGTCCATGAGGCGATAACTTTTCCCTTATTCTTTAAATCTATCTATGTCGTACTCTCCCACCAGATCAAGGCAATACCCCCCATTCTAAGAGTATCTAATTGGATCTTTGTCTTATCATTAGTAATATCTTGAATACAACAATAGAATTCTATCTATTTTACCCAATTATCTAATTTCTCAGGGTTTATTTCTCCATCATACATAGGTAATTTGAACTTAACATCAATTTTCAATAATGGACTCTTAGGTTTCTTTTCTATTTCTGATTCAGAACTAGAAGTAGAAGAGGAAGAAGAAGATGATGGAGATGATGGAGGAGAAGGATATTTATCTGCCTTGCCTTTACCATTTTCCTTCTTTGATTCCTTTGACGATGAGGATGCATCTGTCGTCTTCTTGTATTCATATAATTCTTCCAACTTTTGCTGCATGTTTAGAAACATCTGCTGGATTTGATTCTCATCCATGGGTTTCTTTTTAGTAGCCTCAGGAGTCTCAATGGTCTTATTCCCTGTCATCATTGATAGATGATTGACTTTCTGCCTTTCAATATTTGGATCGAATTCCTCAAGCTTTCCTTTTCCACGTTGCAATCCCAGCCTGGTTAACATCCACTGACAAACAAACTACAAGCACAACCAGCTTTGATACCAAAAATGATCTGAAAGTGATCAAATAAAGTGCTTAAGCAGTTTGATTAGTTTGTCCTTTAGATTGACTGTTAACTGAAGAAATCTTTAATGAAAGACAACATAAACCATCAGCAATAAATGATTAAATAACAACAATAATCAAAGAGAAGAAGAAGCAAACAATTTGATGATGACGTTTGCCCCTCCTAGACTACATCTCCGGGTCCTCTTTTAAGTGGGCATTCGTTTTTATTAGGATTGATATTGAGGAATATTTACACTTAAATGGAACAAAATGAATGTGCTTGCAGGCACTTCTGAACTCTGTAATCAGAAAGTACTCTTCCTCACCTTTTCGACACCTGTCTCCATGCTCAATTCTGACTCCTGACGGTCGAGCAATGCTACAAACAAAATTGCCTCCAACCTACTGAAACTGATCTCCAAAAACACACACAATGTCCTTCAATCAAAGATTTCAGGGTTTAAAATAAGCTTGGTTTCATACTCCTGAATTCCAAACTTAGCAGGTTACAATAGATTTGGGTCTCGGTCATATAATAGAATGACACCTAGGAGATAAGGAATAGGCATAAGATAAATCCTTAGCCTTGAATTAATTTTAAAAACCCAAAATAGACCATATGATAAAAATTTAGCCCGACAGTTAGGCTAACCGGGTGGAGAAAATCCCTCGGCATGTGATTAGCACCGACATCGGTGGTTAAGCCCAGCGGTCATGGTTTTATCTTGACGGTTCGGATTTATCCATTGCGGTTCCATCGCTACCTATCACATGCGATCTCTTGACACATGGTTTTCCAACTATTAACTGCTAACATTCTTCACCGTAGTCTCATAAACTTGTCACATGTTTTTATTCCAACTGATAGTTGTGTGATTGTGGTTTAACTCCCAATGGTTAACTTAACATTTCTGACATGGTTTTCTATCTTCTCACATGTTATAACAAATCCAACGCAGTTCATAAACCATGCGGTTAGCAAGCACTGTGGGTTTTAATATAAGGTTTTATTATAAAGTTTTATATAAGACCCAAACCCTTATTTCCTTAGGTTTTGTTTTATACCAAGGTTTGTAATGGGTTTTACATAGAATATTTTTGCGCTTATATTTAGGACCATAGACTTCGGTTCATATGCATAGGACTTAGATCATGTGGATAGGGTTTAATGATTAAGGTTTAGACTTAGTTCTAATATGGTTTTAGATCTAGGTTAGTTTTTTGTAACCATAGACCTTTACATTATGAGGTATTCCACCCTTTGACCAATTTTAACCCAATTTCACCTTTTCATCACACACATGATGATCATGCCATGAACCTGACACTGAACCATGAATGAGTTTGAGGTCTTCCTTCGGACGATACTCAAGGAACTGCGGATTTGGAAACTGAACTAGACGTCGAACAATCTGGAACTCTATCAATCTTGTACTGATCAAGATCCTCCTGGAACAGTGGATGATATCCATAAATTTCCATTAATGGGGTCATTTTTTATGCAGTATGAAAGGAAGTTTTATACCACCATTTAGCGAGAGGTAACCACTTCACACATTGTTCTTTCTTATTAGATACAATATAACGAAGATATCCTTCCAAACATTTATTCACTATCATAGTTTGACCATTGGATTGAGGATGATAAGATGAGCTGTGAGCTAGTTGAGTACACAAACAAGAAAATAATTTCGTCCAAAAAATTCCTATAAAAATGGGATCTATGTCACTTACAATGATCTTCGGGTTTCCATGTAGCTTTTGAATTGTTTCCATAAATGTAGTAGCAACTGTAGTCACTTTAAATGGATGAGATAATGCACAAAAGTGTGCATACTTGGTAATTCTATCAACTACCACCATGACGACACTCTTTCCTTTGGAATTAGGTAAACCTGTGATAAAATCCATTGAAATATATTCCCAACGTTGACTTGGAATGGATAAAGGTTGTAGAAGACCTGGGGTCTTCATTGTCTCAACTTTATTTTGCTGGAAAACCAAACATTATGCCACAAAATTTTGAATATCAGATATAAGGCCATCCCAAAAAAAAAAATTCTTCACCATTTGGTAAGTTTTTAAAAATCCCGAGTATCCTCCTAAACGAGAAGTGTGCAATTCCAAAATAATATTTTTGTTTTAGTTGGGAATTCTTGCAAATATATAAGCAATATTTGTACCGTAAGAAATAATTTTTCCAACTAAATGTATCAGATGTACTAGGATCTTGCTGCAAATTTTGAATGAGTGTCCACACTTCTTCGTCCTTGTTCCATTCATTCCTTGCTTCAGTTATCCAATCTGGTTGGATAATGAAATGGCACAAAGTAATGCTTCCACCTATTCATCCTTTCTTGAGAGTGCATCTGCAACGCTAATTAGTTTCTCTTTTTTGTAGATGATATCAAAGTCATAACCAAACATATTTGTGACCCATTTTTTTTCTCTTCTGAAGATAGAATTTTTTCCAAAAATTCTTTAATATTATCATGGTCAGTTGTAATACCCCAAAATGGGAACAGTTACACTATTGGGAATAATTTGAGTTATTACCAATGTGGAGCTTCAGAAAATCATTAGCATGGAAATGTAGAGCAGCTCATTAGATGTGTAATAGCAGCATACCAGCAGATGAAAGAACCTCAGTAACAAGATGATTTATATTCTCCTTTCCAGGTGGGAAATGTAGCAATATAGAGCATAAAACAACTGCCTTCAAAAAATAAATCTATACAAGTGACAAATGGGGCTTGGATCCCTTAGAATACATGATATAAAACTCACATTCATAATAAGAGGTGAAACAAATCACTCTAGCTCATATAAACAGATCTCCCCAAGTCAATGCAGCTAAAATAAGCCCAAACCCCATAGCCTAGCTCATCCAGCAACTACTGAAGAAAGGGATGCATTATTATAATGAGGTTTTATGTATAAAATAGTTGAATAATACTTATATTAATCTTACATTAATAAAACAAAATAGAAATGGAGGTTTAACTTCTTTTACACCAAGAAAATGACACCCGGCAAGGGTTTCCGGAAAAATGCATGAATAACAAGAAACACTGTAGAAAATAACGCAGTTACTGCATATCTATATTATACATGGCTGGATATTACATAATATGGCTGATAATACAGAAAAATGGCCAAAGGACTCTCTAATAGAACTCCTGGAGGGGAATGAGCACCTCCTCCTCAAAGACTGGCATAAAATCAAGGTGCAACCCTGTTGTTGTTGCCCCTGCATAAAAGATGCAGTTTTCTAAAGGGAAATGCATTGTGGCTGAATGTGGATAAATTTACCCAAGAAAAATTCTGAAATGAAGCTCAAATCCTTCCCTCTTGATCCCTTAAGCAAGTTGATCCAAAGAGAGGATGGAATTCCCGCACGGGAATTCTTTGCACTAAGTAGTGCAGCAACTCCTACTAAACGACTGAAGCATGCAAGTAGTCACAAGACAAAAATATCTGAATACATGAATGAATCCCATTTGATGCTATGCCTTCCTTTTATCTTTGGTGAGCCTCCTCAGCCCGGACCCCACACAATGTTGAGGTGACTTCCTCGTGAAGCTTCCTCTTTCAAAACTGCACTGCCCTAGATATCTTCTCTCCTCTTTGTAGCAGTGTTGTTGACTTGGTCAACTAGATCTAATCCAAATACAATGCCTCTTTTCACACTAAGGGATCTTCAATCCAATTCTCATATGTGTGTCTAGGCCAATCCTTGTTCACATTGAGCTAGTTTACTTGAGTGATTTCTCCCTCCTCAAGAATGGATGTTGACTTAGTCAAACTTGACTATGTCTTCATCTAATTTTCCCTTGTTCACACTAGGAAGTGTAAAAATAGCTCCTAAAGTGATCTCCATCCTTACTAACGTGGAATTTATTCATATTTTGTTATTCTTGGGCCTCCTGTCCCATTTATTCCTCTCCTAGGTGAAAGAATCAAAATCTAATATTCTGATTTGCTTGTTTGAAAATTTTGAACATTACAGTTCCCCACTCCCAAATTTTGCTTGTCCTCAAGAAACTGCAAGGATAGGACTGAAGAGAATCCTCTTCTCCCCTGCAGCACCCTCATAATATGAATTCTCCCAAGGATCAAGGTGTTGGATGATCAATATATTTCCACGTTGCTCCTCCCAAGTGTGTAATCCATCCAAATAGCTAACATTATGTGACGGTGAAACATCTATGGAAGCAACAATGGGCTGTTTGAAGGTGCTCTTGAAGCATGAGGGATGATATAAATTGGGATTCATCATCCCCATTTGAATCTCTTCCCCCCAAGCTATCAACCAAAAAAAATGAGTCACCCTCCAGGATGGAAACCCATGCAGGATCTCTTCCACCTTGAGCTCATGCAGAATAGGTGGGCTGAAATTATGAACATGGTAGACAAGAGAGCCTATAGCACGTTGTATTCCTCTCCACTTAAGATGAGTGTAGAGGATTTTCTGATCTTGGGCTGCAATTATGTTTCTCTCCAATGGCAAGAAGGAAGCTATACCTCCAAAGGTCCCTCTCCCAGTGCTGTGAATCAAGCTAGCACAAACCATCTTATATATGATGGACAAGAAATCATCATCATAAAGCATCCCATCCATCTCATGGCCCTCCTCATACATATACTTTGATGTAGAGGCCATGTCTCTACCCATGCTCCCCTTAGAACATGTAATGCAGAAAGTGTGGGGATCCTCCTCCCCATAGAACACATCCACTCCATGTGTTACTCCTCCCATCATGCTCCTCATATAGGTAAGAATAATATCAGCAAGTAGGATCATGATCAAAATCATAATGAAAGAAAGACTGAAGGTTTTATGTGGTGCTGGAAGGTTCCAATAGTCTCCCAAGTGGTCACAACGTAGTTTTTCCCACTGCAGCTTCAAAAAATACCATCGCAAGTTGTTTCTCGGCAGATGGTTAGTTGTGTAAGTCACCACATCTACTAGAAAATAATGGATGGCTGAAAATATCAACTGAGCATACAAGGAGTAACCAAACACTTTGCCCAGATAATATAGTAGATGGTTGTCCCCATCATAATAGCTGGCCAAAAATGGTCCATGGAGCCTAAAGAAAAGCTTGCCCCTTTGTAGAGCAATGCACTGAAATGAAAAGGTAAGATCATGCAAATATTGTATGGAACAATCAATAAATGCATAAAAAAAATTCTTACCATGTAAGGGAACTAAGAAGGTTGCAGGATCCATAGATGAGCTCTCCATAGTGATAGGACATGTTGCTATGAAGAGGAATAAACCATATGTTGCCTGAAGATCTCCCTCCTCATGCTTGGAAATCCAAGCCAATAAGAACACCCCACAACAATAGAGGAATCCATCCACTACTCTATCATACTCACCTCCTCCATGTCTACCAAGTGCATCAGATATGAAGTGATCCAAGGAACAATCCATAAACAAAATCCTGCTCCAAAGTCATAGCACTGTTGGCCTATACAGATAGGATCCTACCAACTCATACATTCCTTCTTAACATGCCCAATTCCAAAGACTCCTCCCATAATGTTGCCATCTCCTCCTATTGCAACATCATGCAAAATGTGAGAGAAACTTTTCCCTTTCTCTCTGTCAATCCTCCAAAGCAACAAAGGTCTTTGTTACCTCGACATACCTCGATCATATAACTCATGTGGTGAAAAAATAATGATTATATCATTATAATGCATCCACACTCCTTGCTTCCCCATGATGCAAGTATCCTACCAAGTATTCTCCTCCCACATACCCTTGGGAAAAGGATATGTCTCATGATGGCCAAACTCTCTCAAGAGTAGCCAACGCGGTTTTTCCTCCTGCTTCCCATTATCATAGATTTGCAAGTAGCTTTCCAGCTCCTTGCTCTCTATCCACATCCATTTACCCACCGATGGATGCCCCCTATCATTCTCCATCTTGGTACTCCTCCAAAAGAGACTACCATCCTCCCATATCAGATTTTTCTCCTTGCATTTCATGGGATGTTGAAATGCAACTCCTTGCAGATCTCCTAGAAAATATCTCTCACCAATGGCTATCCTAAACCCATAAGGATCCATGTGGGCTGAAGGAAAAGCCTCCTTGCTACTACTTCTTGACAGTGCTATAACCCTCCTCCAGGGTGTCTTGGCTATCTCATGTATTAACTCCAGGATGAACATTTGATTCTGCATGAATTTGTTTGGAGCAAAGTTCACTCCATCCTCCAAGAATTCACACTCCACCCTCAAGGATTGAGTTCAAATAAACAAGGGTCCAAGAGAATGATGGTCCCTTTCTTTCTTGAACCATTCAACTTTGCACAACGCAGTGCAATATTGTTGCTCTACCTCAGCAACAATGTTTGATCCTGGGCCATATGAAAACAAATCTCCAAAATCTTCCATAATTTTTTTTGAAATTTTAGGATATGGAAATTTATGCATACCTTTGTGAGCCTTTGGAACATCTTGTATGGTTGCAAGAGTCCCTCTCCTCAATGTGTTGGCTGATCCAACTGCTGCTGTGAGTGGTTGCCCCCTCATGAATATGACAGAGCTGGTAAAGGTCTCCTAAAATGGAGGAGAGAAATCCTCCTCCTCTGATCTTCCACTGCCAAATCTTCTGATTATCTAATGAGTGAAATCAGTAAAAAGTAAACACTCTTTCATGGCTAAACCACCAAGAGCTTTCCTTGCCCTCTAAGTGCAGTGCTGAGATTTCCACCACCTCTTTTTCCACTACTATATGTAGTAGGAAAAATGCCTCTAGTTTCATCAACCAAGTCTCTGCTACACACTTGAGTGTCCAGTCAAATGTAGTCAACAGGAATCTGTTGCCTCTCATAATTATTTTACTGCATAGTCTTCTTTCTTCTCTCAGTTGAATAAACTGAGGGAAATCTAGGGTCTCTTTGAAAGTCCTGGGTTGGCACTTGTATTATTCCAAATACCCACTTAGCATTTCATGCTCTAAGTGGTCTCCTTGATCTCCACTCCCTCTATGAGAATAGGAAGTGCATGCATCTTCTTCTACTTCTTGAAACCTTCTAGAGGTCTCACTGCAACTCTCTCCTCCTTGAAACCCTCTTGGAGTTTCAATGCATTCATCTTTTTCCTTCTTGGATCTGAAAATGGATGAGAGTGATCTCAACCTCTCCATAATTTTTTTCTCCCCTTCTTCTTATCTTCTGATTGGATCTGAAATCCACAGGCTGAGCGAAGATGACAGCTCTGATACCACTCTAATATCCCGAAATGGGAACAGCTACACTATTAGGAATAATTTGAGTTATTACCAATGTGGAGCTTCAACAAATCATGAGCATGGAAATGTAGATCAGATCATTAGATGTGTAATAGCATCATACCAGCAGATGAAATAACCTCAGCAACAAGATGATCTATATTCTCCTTCCCGGGTGGGAAATGTAGCAATATAGAGCGTAAAACAACTATCTTTAAAAAATAACGCTATAAAAGTGATAAATGGGGCTTGGATATCTTATAATACATGATATACAACTCACATGCAGAATTAGAGGTTAAAAAAATCACTCTATCTCATATAAACAGATCTCCCCAAGTCAATGCAACTCAAATAAGCCCAAACCCCATAGCCAAGCTCATGAAACAACTATTGAAGCAAGTGTTGCATTATTATAATGAGGGTTTATGCAGAAAATAATGGAATAAGACTGATATGAAGCTTACATTAGTAAAAATAAGAGAGAAATAGAGGTTTAACCTCTTTTACACCAAGAAAATGACACCCGGTAAGGGTTTCCGACACAATGCATGAATAACAAGCATAACTGCAGAAACTAATGTAGTTATTGCATATTTCTATTATACATGGCTGAATATGAAATAATATAGCTGAAAATATAGAAAAATGGCCAAAGGCATTTCTAATAGAACTCCTGGAGGGGAATGAGCACCTCCTCCTGAAAGATTGGCATAAAATCAAAGGGTGCAACCCTGCTGCTACTGCCACTGCATAAAAGACGCAGTTTTCTGAAGGGAACTATGCTATGGCTGAATGTGGATGAATGGCCCCAAGAAAAATGCTGAAATGAAGCTCGAATCCTTCCCTCTTGATCCCTTAAGCAAGCTGATCCAAAGAGAGGGTGGAATTCCCACATGGGCATTCTTTGCACTAAGCAGTGCAGCAACTCTGGCTAAACGACTAAAGCATGCAAGTAGTCACAAGACCAAAATATCTGAATACATGAATGAATCCCCTTTTATGCTATGCCTTCTTTTTATCTTTGGTGAGCCTCCTCACCCCGGACCCCACACAATGTTTAGGTGACTTCCTAGTGAAGCTTCCTCTTTCAAGATTGCGCTGCCCTAGATAGCTTCCCTCCTCTTTTTAGCAACGTTGTTGACTTGGTCAACTGGAACTATTCCACCGAAAATGCCTCTTTTCACACTAAGTGATCTTCAATCCGGTTCTAATATGTGTGTCTAGGTTGATCCTTGTTCACATTGAGCTAGTTTACTTGAGTGATTTCTCCCTCCTCAAGAATGGATGTTGACTTAGTCAAACTTGACTATGTCTTCATCTGATTTTCCCTTGTTCACACTTGGAAGTATAAAACCAACTCCTAAGGTGATCTACCTCCTTACTACAGTGGAATTTATTCATATTTTATTATTCATGGGCCTCCTCTCCCATTTATTCCTCTCCTAGGTGAAAGCATCAAAATCTAATATTCCAATTTGCTTGTTTGCAAATTTTGGAATATTACAGTCCTCCCCTCCCAAATGTTGCTTGTCCTCAAGCAACTGCAAGGATAGGACTGAATACAATCCTCTTATCCCCTGTAGCACCCTCATAAGATGAAGTCTCCCAAGGATCAAGGTGCTACATCATCAATATATTTCCAAGTTGCTCCTCCCAAGTGTGTAAGCCATCTAAATAGCTGACATTATGTGATAGTGAAACATCTATGGAAGCAACAATGGGTTGTTTGAAGGTCCTCTTGAAGCATGAGGGCTGATATAAATTGGCATTAATCATCCACCTTTGAATCTCTTCCCCATAAGCTATCAACCAAACAAAATGAGTCACCCTCCAGGATGGAAACTCATGCAAGATCTCTTGCACCTTGAGCTCATGCAGAATAGGAGGGCTGAAATTCCAAACATGGTAGACAAGAGATCCTACCCCACGCTGTCTTCCTCTCCACTTAAGATGAGTGTAGAGGATTTTCTGATCTTGGGCTACAATTCTATTTCCCTCCAATGGCAAGAAGGAAGCTAGACCTCCAAAGGTCCCTCTCCCAACACTCTAAATCAAGATGGCCCAAACCATCTCATACATGATGGACAAGAAATCATCATCATAAAGCATCCCATCCATCTCATGGCCCTCCTCATACATATACTTTGTTGTAGAGGCCATGTCTCTTCCCATGCTCCCCTTAGAACATGTAATGCAGAAAGTGTGGGGATCCTCCTCCCCATAGAACACATCCACTCCATGTGTTACTCCTCCGATCATGCTCCTCATATAGGTAAGAATAATATCAGCAAGTATGATCATGATCAGCATCATAACGAAAGAAATGTTGAAGGTTTTATATGGTGTTGGAAGGTACCAACAGTATCCGAAGTGGTTACAGCGCAGTTTTCTCCACTGTAGCTTCAGACAATAGCATGGCAAGCTATTTCTTGGAAAATGGCTAGTTTTGTAAGTCAACACATCTACTAGGAAATAGTGGATGGCTGAAAATATCAACTGAGCATATAAGGAGTAACCAAACTCTTGCCCTAGATAATATAGTAGATGGTTGTCTCCATCATAATAGCTAACCAAAAATGGTCCATGGAGCCTAAACAAAAGCTTGCCCCTTTGTATAGCAATGCACTGCAATGAAAAGGTAAGAGCACGCAAATACTGTATGGAACAATCAATAAATGCATAAACATAATTCTTACCATGTAAGGGAAGTAATATGGTGACAGGATCCATAGATGAGCTCTTCATAGTGATAGGACATATTCCTATGAAGAGGAATAAACCATATGCTGCCTAAATATCTCCCTCCTCATGCTTGGAAATCCAAGCCAATAAGGATACCCCACAACAATAAAAGAATCCATGCACTACTCTATCATACTCACCTCCTCCATGTCTACCAAGTGCATTAGATGTGAAGTGATCCTGGGAACACTCCAAAAAAATCCTGCTCCAAAGTGACAGCGTTGTTGGCCTATACAGATAGGCTCCTGCCAACTCATAAATTCCTTCTCTAACATGCCCAATGTCAAAGAATCCTCCCATAATGTTTCCATCTCCTCCTATTGCAAAATTATGAAAAATGTTAGAGAAAATATGCCCTTGCTCTCTCTCAATCCTCCAAAGCAAAAAAGGATTTTGCTACCTTGACATACCTCCATCATATAACTCATGTGGTGAAAACATAATGATTATATCATTATAATGCATCCACACTCCTTGTTGCCCCATGATGCAAGTATCCTGCCAAGTATTCTCCTCCCACATACCCTAGGGAAAAGGATATGTCTCATGATGGCCAAACTCTCTCAAGAGTAACCAACGCAGTTTTGCCTCCTGTTGTCTAGTATCATAGATTTGCAAGTAGCTTTCCATCTCATTTCTCTCTATCCATAATCCATTTACCCACCGATGGATGCCCCTTATCATTCTCCATCTTGGTACTCCTCCAAAAGAGACTACCATTATCCCATATTAGATTTTTCTCCTTACATTTCATGGGATGATGAAATGTAACTCCTTGAAGATCTCCTAGAAAACATCTCTCACCAATGACTATCCTAAACCCATAAGGATCCAAGTGGGCTGAAGAAAAAGCCTCCTTGCTGCTACTTCTTGATAGTGTTGTAACCCTCCTCCAGGGTGTCTTGGCTATCTCATGTATCAACTCCTAGATGAACATTTGATTCTGCATGAATTTTTTTGCAGCAAAGTTCACTCCATCCTCCAAGAATTCACACTCCACCCTCAAGGATTGAGTGCAAATCAACAAGGGTCCAAGAGAACGATGGTCCCTTTGTTTCTTGAACCATTCAAGTTTGCACAACGCAGTGCAATATTGTTGCTCTACCTCAGCAAAAATGTTTGATCATGGGCCATATGAAAACAAATCTCCAAAGTCTTCCATAAAATTTTCTGAAATGTTAGGATATGGAAATTTGTGCATACCTTTGTGAGCCTTTGGAACTTCTTGTATGGCTGCAAGATTCCCTCTCCTCAATGTGTTGGCTGATCCAACTGCTACTATGGGTGGCTTCCCCCTCATGAATATCATAGCGCTGGTCAAGGTCTCCTCAAATGAAGGAGAGAAATCATCCTCCTCTGATCTTCCACTGCCAAATATTTTGATTATCTGATGAGTGAAATAAGAAAAAGTAAACACTCTTTCATGGCTGAACCACCAAGAGCTTGCCTTGCCCTCTAAGTGTAGCGCTAATATTTCCACCACCTCTTTTTCCACTACTGGGTGCAATAGGAAAAATGCCTCTAGTTTCATAACGCATGTCTCTACTGTACACTTGAGTGTCCCATCAAATGTAGTCAACAGGAATATGTTGCCTCTCATCATTCTTTTACTGCATAGTCTTCTTTCTTCTCTCAGTTGAATAAACTAAGGGAAATCTAGGGTCTGTTTGAAAGCCCTAGGTTGGCACTTGTATTCCTTCAAATACCCACTCAGAATTTCATGCTCTAAGTGGTCTCCTTGCTCTCCACTCCCTCTATGAGAACAGGAAGTGCATGCATCTTCTTCTGCTTCTTGAAACCTTCTAGAGGTCTCACTGCAACTCTCTCCTCCTTGAAACCCTCTTGGAGTTTCAATGCATTCCTCTTACCCACATCCATTTACGCACCGATGGATGCCCCCAATCATTCTCCATCTTGGTACTCCTCCTAAAGAGGCTACCATCCTCCCATATTAGATTTTTCTCCTTGCATTTCATGGGATGCTGAAATGCAACTCCTTGGAGATATCCTAGAAAATATCTCTCACCAATGACTATCTTGAACTGATAAGGATCCAAGTGGGCTGAAGGCAAAGCCTCCTTGCTAGTACTTCTTGACAGCGTTGTAACCCTCCTCTAGGGTGTATTGGCTATCTCATGTATCAACTCCCGGATGAACATTTGATTCTGCATGAATTTGTTTGGAGCAAAGTTCACTCCATCCTCCAAGAATTCACACTCCACCCTCAAGGATTGAGTGAAACTAAACAAGGTTCTAAGAGAATGATGGTCCCTTTTTTTCTTGAACCATTCAAGTTTGCATAGCACAATGCAATATTGCTGCTCTACCTCAGCAACAATGTTTGATCCTATGCCATATGAAAGCAAATCTCCAAACTCTTCCATATAATTTTCTGAAATGTTAGGATATGGAAATTTATGCATACATTTGTGAGCCTTTGGAATATCTTGTACGGCTGCAAGAGTCCCTTTCCTCAATGTGTTGGCTGATCCAACTGCTACTGTGGGTGGCTACCCCCTTATGAATATGATAGCGCTGGTAAAGGTCTCCTCAAGTGGAGGAGAGAAATCCTCCTCCTCTGATCTTCCACTATCAAATATTCTAATTATCGGATGAGTGAAATCAGAAAAATTAAACACTCTTTCATGACTGAACCACCAAGAGCTTGCCTTGCCCTCTAAGTGCAATGCTCAGATTTCCATCGCCTCTTTTTCCACTACTGGGTGTGGTAGGAAAAATTCCTCTAGTTTCATCACGTAAGTCTCTGCTACACACTTGATTGTCCCATCAAATGTAATCAACAAGAATATGTTTCCTCTCATCATTCTTTTACTGCATAGTCTTCTTTCTTCTCTCGGTTGAATAAACTGAGGGAAATCTTGGGTCTCTTTGAAAGCCCTAGGTTAGCACTTGTATTCTGCCAAATACCCACTCAATATTTCATGCTCTAAGTGGTCTCCTTTATCTCCACTCCCTCTATGAGAACATGAAGTGCATGCATCTTCTTCTTCTTCTTGAAACCTTCTAGAGGTCTTACTACAACTCTCTCCTCCTTGAAACCCTCTTGGAGTTTCAATGCATTCCTCTTTTTCCTTCTTGGATCTGAAAATGGATGAGAGTAATCTCAACCTCTCCATAATTTTGTTCTACTCGTCTCCTTATCTTCTGATTGGATCTGAAATCCACAGGCTGAGCCAAGATGGCAAATCTGATACCACTGTAATATCGCAAAATGGGAACAACTACACTATTGGGAATAATTTGAGTCATTACCAATGTGGAGCTTCATCAAATCATGAGCATGGAAATGTATATAATCTCATTAGATGTGTAATAGCACCATACCAGCAGATGAAAGAACCTCAACAACAAGATGATCTATATCATCCTTCCCGGGTGGGAAATGCAGTAATATAGAGCATAAAACTACTGTCTTTAGAGAATAAAGCTATACAAGTGAGAAATGGGGCTTTGATCCCTTAGAATACATGATATAAAACTCACATGCAGAATTATAGGTGAAACAAATCACTCTAGCTCATATAAACAGATCTGCCCAAGTCAATGCAGCTCAAATAAGACCAAACCCCATAGCCTAGCTCATGCAGAAATTACTAAAGCAAGGATTATGTTATTATAATGAGAGTTTATGAAAATAATAATTGAATAATACTGATATGAATCTTACATTAATCAAAAAAAAGAGAAATGAAGGTTTAACCTCTTTTCCACCAAGAAAATGACACCCGGCAAGGGTTTCCGGCAAAATGCAAGAATAACAAGCAGCACTGCAGAAAATAACATAGTTACTACATCTCTATATTATAAATGGGTGAATATGACATAATATAGCTGAAAATACATAAAAATGGCCAAAGGCCTCTCTAATAGAACTTCCGGAGGGGAATGAGCACCTCCTCCTCAAAGACCGGCATAAAATCAAATGGTGCAACCCTGCTGTTGCTGCCCCTACATAAAATACATGGTTTTCTAAAGGGAACTATGCTGCATCTGAATGTGAATGAATGGCCCCAAGACAAATGCTAAAATGAAGCTCGAATCCTTCCCTCTTGATTCCTTAAGCAAGCTGATCCAAAGAGAGGATGGAATTCCTGCATGGGAATTCTTTGCACTAAGCAGTGCAGCAACTCCGGCTAAACGACTGAAGCATGAAAGTAGTCACAAGAAAAAAATAGCTAAATACATGAATGAATCCCCTTTGATGTTATGCCTTCCTTTTATCTTTGGTGAGCCTCCTCACCCTGGACCCCACACAATGTTGAGGTGAATTCCTAGTGAGGCTTCGTCTTTCAAAACTGTGCTACCCTAGCTAGCTTCCCTCCTCTTTGTAGCAGCACTGTTGACTTGGTCAACTGGAACTAATCCACCTACAATGCCTCTTTTCACACTAAGGGATCTTCAATCTGGTTGTCATATGTGTGTCTAGGCTGATCCTTGTTCACATTGAGCTAGTTTACTTGAGTGATTTCTCCCTCCTCAAAAATGGATGTTGACTTAGTCAAACTTGACTATGTCTTCATCTAATTTTCCCTTGTTCACAATTGGAAGTGTAAAACCAACTCCTAAGGTGATCTCCATCCTTACTAAGGTGGAATTTATTCATATTTTATTATTCATGGGCCTCCTCTCCCATTTATTCCTCTCCTAAGTGAAAGCATCAAAATCTAATATTCTAATTTGCCTGTTTGCAAATTTTGGAATATTACATTAGTTTTTACCTTGAGGTGTCTTCCCATTAGGTAAGGTCTCCATTTCTTTAGTGCATGTAGTATTTCCAAAATTTCCTTCTCATAAATATCCTTTTGTAAATACTTTCCTTTGATTGGATGAGTTTCAAAAGCAATGGGTCTTCCTTCTTGCATTAAAACAAAACCAATTCCATTTCCTGAGGCATCACATTCGACAATAAAGGTTTTTGTGAAGTCTAGCATATCTAAGACTGGTGCTAAGCACATTGCCTCTTTAAGATGTTCAAAGGCCTTAGTTGCTTCAAGATTCCATGAAAATACATCTTTCTTCAATAATATTTTTAGAGGTGTTGCTATTATCCCATAATTCTTAACAAACTTGCGATAATACCCTGTTAACCCGAGAAATCTGTGCAACTGCTTTATGGTTGTGGGGACTTTCCATTTATTAATGGCTATAATTCTTTTAGGGTCTACTTTAATATTCTTGTGAGATACAATATGACCCAGATATTTCACCTCTTGTACTCCAAAGAAACATTTGGATGTTTTTTCATATAATTGTTTCTCCTCCAATATTTTGAGCACCCTGTCAACATGTTGAACATGATCCTTCCAAGAACTGTTGTAGATTAGTATATAAACAAAAAATACTAGCATAAATTTTCTAAAGAAGGGTTTGAAAATGGAATTCATCAACCCTTGAAATGTAGAAGGTGCATTGGTAAGGCCAAAAGGCATGACCAAAAATTCATAATGACCCTCATGAGTTTGAAATGTTGTTTTCGAAGGTATATACACAATCTTGTAGGTCCCTGTTATATTATAGTCCCTTATTGTTGTTCGCGTAACCCACTATTATTATTGTACCCTGTGGCCTGTTGGTATTATTGTGCCCTTAAATTATTATTGTTAGGTCGGCTAGGATTACATTATGGCCCCATGGACTCCTATATATAGAAAAGGAGGTTTTGTAAATTGTATCATCCAAGAATTGTTCATTTATGTAATGTATTGGAGGTTGCCCCCTCGAAGTGGCTCATTTCTAAGGCGTTGATATCTCTTTTCTTCTATTTTTGGAGCTGGTTACACAACATTTGGTATCAGAGCTTTGGATTCTAGGGTTTTGCTACTCCAAACAGGTCATCGTGGCATTTTCGCTATAACTTTTTTTCTACGAAGTTTCAGAAGCTGAAATTTTTAGTGTGCGAAACCACAATCCTGAGGAATATCATCGCAAAATTTTGAGCTTGGTTACATTAGCTCGGAGATATAATGCGTAGATTGGTCATTTTGCGGCTCACAGAATTTGTCTAAAGATTGTCATGTTATTTTCACTATAACTATTTTTATACAAATGTTACAAACTGAAATTTTTAAAAGTGTAGTGAATTCTTGGAGAACATCTTAAAGAACTTTGAATCTTGGTTCGCAATATATTCGGAGATATGATCTGCAGACGTTAGGTCTTTTGTAGACTTCCGAATTTCATCTCAAAGAGGTTATCATGGGAAAATATTCATAACTCTCTCTCTCTTTGAGCATCAGATTGGAATGCTGTAAAAAGTGGCTGCAATTACACAGACTGTAGTTTTCTTTCTATCAATTTCAGAGCCAAAGGAGGAAACAGTGATACGTGGAAAGTCGTACAAGTTTTCTCTACTGAGCCAGTCCACAATTGGGTCATTGTGGGAGATTGGACATAACTTCGTCTTGAAGAATCCAAATCAGGCCAGACCTCTGGCATTTGAAAGAAGCTTTAGAGGGCTACTAGAGGGCTGAATTTTAGATATTGAGGATCTGCAATTATGGAGATAATTCAATTTCAATATTGAGCTCCTCAAAACCAAGTAAAAGGTGTGTATTTTTTTTCTGAATTGCATAAGTCTTGTTTGAATAATCAATTTAAATTGATTCCAGGGGCATATTGTAGAATAGATATCAGTATTGGATTATATAATGGCCCCTAAAAAGAATTCAACACCCATTAAGCTTTAGAAGGATCTACTATGACTCATGAAGATGAAGAATGGAAACATGACATATCAAAATTACAAGAGCAAGTGCAACAAATTTTTCTCTCGCAAAGAGCAAAAAAAAATGAAATGGAAGTTTTGAAGAAAGGCATGGAAACTAAGATGGATGGTTTGAAGAAAGGCATGGAAGCTAAGATGAATGGCATAGAAGTGGGCATGGAATCTAATATGGATGACATGGAAGCTAAGATCGATGAAAAGATGAAAGACAACATGGAAAACATGAAGAATGATCTAAAAGTAGACATAGAAGGTTTGGCAAAGTTGATACAAGAAATTTTTCCTAATGGTGAAAAGATAGCAGAGGAAACTCATGATGAGAAAAAAATAAATGTTAATCATGATTTCATAAACTCTAATGTTGGAGGGAAGAACCACCATATTCCAAAAATGGATATGAGGAAGTTTTATGGAAAGGATCCTGTAACATGGATACTACAGATGGAGAAATATTTTGATCTCAATAATGTGAAAAACACACAAAAGGTATGCATTGCAACTTTACATTTAGAACAAAATACATTTGTATGGTTTCGATGGCTTTTCTCCCGTAAAAAAAATATCACTTGGTCAATTTTTACAGAGGAAATGATAGCACATTATGAGGATACAAAGAGAAACACCTTCTTTAGCCAATTGATAAATCTCAAACAAAAGGGTTTAGTGGGTGAGCACATTGAGGACTTCCAAAAATTGAATAGAAGGGTAACTAATATTTCAGAGGAACTTAGGATTGATCTCTTCATAGGTACTTTAAAGGATAACATCAAACATGAAGTTCGTGTTTTGGAACCTAATTCATTGGAGAAGGTATTCAAGTTGGCCAAAAAAATTGAATGTAAAATTATGGCGACAAGGAAGCCTACCACTCACTTCTATAAAGAGGGAAGTGTTGCTACTCCTATATTTGGACAACCTACAAGGTTGACACCACAAGAATTGGAAGAAAAAATAGCAAAAGGGCTTTGCTACAGTTGTGATAGAAAATACACTAAGGTCATAAGTGTGCTGAGAAGAAATAATTTTACATAGATTGTGAAGAGGAAGAAGAAAATGAACAAGAATTTTCAAAAGAAGAGGGTATACACCATGAACCAACCCTAGAAGAGGAAGAAATGAGTATGACCATATCGTGTAATGCATTGGAAGGAATTACCACTCCTCAAACTCTCAAGATAGAAGGACATATCAAGAAGAAAAAGTTAATAATTGACAGTTAATTAGAATGAAATGCCATAATTTTATTCATTGTAAGGTAGCCAAGGAATTGAATTGTTTCCTATACCCAGCACCAGAATGTCAAGTGATGGTTGCAAATGGATGAACTATAAATTTATCTGCAAAATTCCATAATATCAAGCTAACCATGGGAGACTATGTATTGAATAGTCCAGTGCTTTCCATTCCTATGGGAGGTGTTGATGTTGTACTAGGAGTACAATGGTTACAATATTTGGGGACGGTAGCTTTTAATTTTCAAGAACTTTTCTTGAATTTTTTTTCATAAGGAAAGGAAGTCGAATTACGGGGTATTGTAGGGAATCTAGGAAATATAATAAGCTCTAATTTCATGACAAATATTATAAAGAAAGAACAACGAGGCGTAATTGCACAATTATGCTCACTAGAATTCCCAACATCAAAATCATGTATTTCTTCAGATCTCCAAAAAGTGTTGGACAATCATTCCAAGGTGTTTGAAACTCCCAAAGGACTCCCACCTATTCGTGATCATGATCATGCTATTCATTTCATTCTAGGAAGTGTTCCTCCAAACATCAGGCCTTATGATATCCTTATGTCCAAAAGAGTGAAATTGAACGTACGATTGCAGAAATGTTAGAGGCTAGAATAATTCAACCTAGTCAAAGTTCTTTCTCTACTCCTGTAGTACTAGTACACATGAAGGATGGATCATGGCGCATGTGCCTAGATTATAGGGAGCTCAATAAGCTCACCATTAAAGATAAATTTCCCATTCCTGTGATTCATGAATTATTGGATGAATTACATGGAGCAATTTGTTTTACCAAGTTGGATCTTCGTTCAAGATATCATCAAATTAGAATGAAGACTGAAGATATTCTGAAAACAAAATTTCGAACTCATAAGGGTCATTATGAATTTTTGGTCATGCCTTTTGGCCTTACCAGTGGACCTTCTAAATTTCAAGGGTTGATGAATTCCATTTTCAAACCCTTCCTTAGAAAATTTGTTCTAGTATTTTTTGATGATATACTAATCTACACTAGGTCTTGGAAGGATCATGTTCAACATGTTGACAGGGTGCTCAAACTATTGCAGGAGAAACAATTATATGCAAAAACGTCAATGTTTCTTTGAATGCAAGTGGAGATATCTAGGTCATGTGTGTATCTCATGAGGGTATTAAGATAGACCCTAACCTTAAAATTAAAATGATAAGGAATGGAAAGTCACAACCTGTAATGATTTGAGGATTTCTCGGAGTTAACTAAGGTATTAACTCGCAAGTTTTTTTAGAATTATGGGAGAATAGCAGCACCTCTAACAACATTATTGAAGAAAGATGCATTTTCATGGATTCCTCAAGCAACTAAGGCTTTGAAGATCTTAAAGAGGCAATGTGCCTAGCACAGATCTTAGCTATGCCAGACTTCACAAAAACCTTTATTATGGAATGTGATGCCTCAGGAAATGGAATTGGTGATGTTTTAATGCAAGAAGGAAGACCCATTGCTTTTGAAAGTCATCCAATCAAAGGAAAGTATTTACAGAAAGCTATTTACGAGAAGGAAATGTTAGAAATATTGCATGCACTAAAGAAATGGCGAACTTACCTAATGGGAAGACAATTCAAGGTAAAAACTGATCATGATAGTCTTAAACAATTTTTGGAACAAAGGCTATCTTTAGAAGAGCAATAAAAATGGGTCACAAAGATGTTGCATTATGACTTTGAAATAATATACAAAAAAGGGAAGCTAAATTTTGTTGTAGATGCACTCTCAAGAAATAATGAGGAGGTGGACGCATTGCTTTGTGACATTTCTATTATCCAACTAGATTGGATAACGAAAGCAAGGGATGAAGAAGTGTGGACACTCATTCAAAAGTTGCAGCAAGATCCTAGTACATTTGATACATTTAGTTGGAAAAATTATTCCTTATGGTACAAAGATCCCTTATATATTTGTAATAATTCCCAACTAAAACAAAAGATTCTTTAATTACTCTATCTCAAGGGACCTCCCTCTACTTCCTCCAGAACAGAAAAATTTTTGAGGTATTTCACTTCATTACTTAAAAATCAACAGGTACCTTTTTTACGTTTGCAAAATAAAATAAGATTTTGAAATTATTTCATTTAGGTACACAATATACCAAATTAAAACCGAGAGAATTTGTGAATTTTCAGGATTTCAGTGAAAGAGTCTCATCATGGTGGTAGTTGATAGACTTACCAATTATGCACACTTTTTTTCATTATCTCATCCATTTAAAGCACGTACAATTGCTACTACATTTATGGACACAATTCAAAAGCTACATCAAAACCCAAGGGTTATTGTTAGCGACAGAGATCCCATTTTTACTAGAAATTTTTGGACAAAGTTATTTTCTTGTTTGGGTACTTAACTAGCTCATAGCCCATCTTATCATCCTCAATCTAATGGTCAAACAGAGATAGTGAATAAATGTTTGGAAATATATCTTCATTGTTTTGTATTTGATCAGTAAGCACAATAGGTCAAGTGGTTACCTCTCGCTGAATGGTGGTATAATACTTCCTTCCATACTGCAGCAAAAATGACCCCATTTATTGCACTTTATGGATATCATCCACCATCCATCACATCATCTTTAAGAGAAAATTCAAAGGTTCAAGCAGTGGAAGATCACATCAAGCATCAACAAGAAGTTCTCCAACTCTTAAAGGATAAAATAAATTTGGCACAAAATCGAATGAAACAACATGCAGATCAACTTCGCAGCAAGAGAAGTTTTGATGTAGGAGACTGGGTATTTTTATGGCTACAACCATACAAGCAAATGTCCCTCAAGAAAGCGAAGAAGGATAATAAATTATCGCCAAAGTACTGTGGTCCTTACAAGGTGTTGCAAAAGATTGGTACTATGGCATACAAATTGGAGCTTCCTACTTCTTCACGAGTGCATCCAGTTTTCCATGTTTCATGCTTAAAGAAGGTTATAGGTGAAAATCTTCTAGTTCAAACAATATTGCCAAAACTTGATGAGGAAGGAAAAATCATGACTGGAGACACAGAAACGCCTGCAGTAAGAACTTGACATTTCTGAAATAAGATCTATTTGGAAATTATCTCATCAAGTGGAAGAACTTACCCACTGAAGATTCTACATGGGAGGATGAGAATTTTATACAGAAGCACCCAGAGCTACTCAAGCGTTGAGGACAACACTTTTTTGAAGGAGAGGGGCATGTTAGGTCCCTATATTACTTGTATAGTCCCTTATTGTTGTTAGTGTAACCCCCTTATTGTTATTATTGTACCCCTGTAACCCCCATATTGTTATTATTGTGCCCTTAAATTATTATTGTTAGGTCGGCTAGGATTACATTGTGGCCACACTAGGATTACATTATGGCCCCATGGACTCCTATATATAGAAAGGAGGTTTTGTAAATTGTATCATCCAAGAATTGTTCATTTATGTAATGTATTGGAGGTTTTCCCCTCGAAGTGCCTTATTTATAAGGCGTTGATATCTCTTTCTTCTATTTTTGGAGCTATTTTCTAGCTTATATTCATTCTAATTTTTTGATATCCGGCCAGTGCTGTGGTAAAATAAATTGCTCCATGTAATTCATCCAATAATTCATCAATCACAGGAATGGGAAATTTATCTTTAATGGTGAGCTTATTGAGCTCCCTATAATCCGGACACATTCGCCATGATCAATCCTTCTTGTGTACCAATACTACAGGAGCAGAGAAAGAACTTTGACTGGGTTGAATTATACCCGCCTCTAACATTTCTGCAATCATACGTTCAATTTCGCTCTTTTGGAAGTAAGGATATCTATAAGGCCTGATGTTTGGAGGAAAAATTCTTGGAATCAAATGAATAGCATGATCATGATCACGAATAGGTGGGAGTCCTTTGGGAGTTTCAAACACGTTGGAATGATTGTCCAAGACTTGTTGGAGATCTGCAGAAATAGATGATTTTGATGTTGGAACTTCTAGTGAGCATAATTGTGCAATTACGCGTCGTTGTTCTTTCTTTAGAAGCTTTGTCATGACATTAGAGCTTATTATCCTTCCTGGCTTCCCTTCAATACCCCGTAATTCGACTTCCTTTCCTTCTGAAAAAAATTTCAAGAAAATTTCTTGAAAATTAAAAGCTACCGTCCCCAAAGATTGTAACCATTGTACTCCTGGTACAACATCAGCACCTCCCATAGGAATGGAAAGCATTGGACTATTCAATACATATTCCCCCATGGTTAGCTTGATATTATGGCATTTTCCAGAGCAATTTATAGTTCCTCCATTTGCAACCATCACTTGACATACTGGTGCTGGGTATAGGAAACAATTTAATTCCTTGGCTACCTTACAATGAATAAAATTATGGGTGCTACCTGAATCAATCAACACTATTACCTTTTTCTTCTTGATATGTCCTTCTATCGTGAGAGTTTGAGGAGTGGTAATTCCTGCCAATGCATTACACGATATGGTCGGATTCATTTCTTCCTCTTCTAGGGCTGGTTCCTGGTGTATATCCTCTTCTTGTTCATTTTCTTCTTCCTCTTCACAATCTATGTAAAATAATTTCTTCTCAGTGCACTTATGACCTTTAGTGTATTTTCTATCACAACTGTAGCAAAGCCCTTTTGATATTTTTTCTTCCAATTTTTGTGGTGTCAACCTTGTAGGTTGTGGAAATCTAGGCGTAGCAACACTTCCTTCTTTATAGAATTGAGTGGTAGGCTTCCTTGTCGCCATAATTTTACATTCAACTTTTCTTGCCAACCTGAATGCCTTCTCCAATGAATCAGGTTCCAAAATGCGAACGTCATGTTGGATGTTATCCTTTAAAGTGCCTATGAAGAGATCAATCCTGTGTTCCTCTGGAATATCAGTTACCCTTATATTCAATTTTTGAAGTCCTCAATGTGCTCCCCCACTAAACCCTTTTGTTTGAGATTTATCAATTGGCTAAAGAAGGTGTTGCTCTTTGTATCCTCATAATGTGCTATCATTTCCTCCGTAAAAATTGACCAAGTGACAATTTTTTTATGGGAGCAAAGCCATCGATACCATACAAATGTATTTTGTTTTGAATGTAAAGTTGCAATGCGTACCTTTTGTGTTTTTTGCACATTATTGAGATAAAAATATTGCTCCATATGTAGTATCCATGTTATGGGATCCTTGTGATCAAAATTCCTAATATCCATCTTTGGAATATGGTGGTTCTTCAATCCAACATTAGAGTTTATGAAATCATGATTAACATTTATTTTTTTCTCATCATGAATTAAAATTCTTCAAACCATCCATTGTAGCTTCCATGCTTTTCTTCAAAGCATCCATTTCATTTTTTGTTTCTCTTTGCGAGAGTGAAATTTGGTGCACTTACTCTTGTAATTTTGATATGTCATGTTGCATTTCTTCATCTTCATGAGCCATAGTAGAGCCTTATGAAGGCTTAATGGTTGTTGAATTATTTTTAGGGTTCATTTTATATCCCAATACTGATTTCTATTCTACAATATGCCCTCGGAATCAATTCAAATTGATTCTTCAAACAAGACTTATGAAATTTGGAAAAAAAATCCACACCTTTTTCTTGCTTTTGAGGAGCTCAATATTGAAATTGAATTATCTCTCTCAGTTCGGATCTTAAATATCTGAAATTTGGCCCTATAGTAGCACTATAAAGCTTCTTTCGAATGTCATAGGTCTGACTTGATTTGGATTCTACAAGACAAATTTATGCCCAATCTCCCACAATGACCTAATTACGGATTGGATCAGTAGAGTGAACTTGTACGACATGCCACGTGTCACTGTTTCCTCCTTTGGCTTTGAAATTGATAGACAGGAGACTAAAGTCCATGTATTTGTGGCCAATTTTTACATACTTCCAATCGGACGCTCAGAGAGATAGTTATTATAATTTTCACACGGTCACCTCTTTGAGATGAAATTTGGGAGCCTGAACAAACCCTAACATATATAGATCATATCTACAAAAATATTGGAAACCAAGATCTGAAATTTCTACAGGATGTTCCAATGGATTTCAGCCTTGCTCTGTAACTATTTTAGCTATAAACATTTATAGAAAAAAAATTATAGCAAAAATTCCACAATGACCTATTTTAGGTGAAATTCAAGAGCCTAAACAAACCTTAACTTCCACAGATCATATTTCTGCAAATATTGCAATCCAAGATCTAAAATTTTTACATGATGTTCCTCCAAATTTCTTCTCTATTTTGTAAAAGTTTTAGCTTCTGAACCTTTGTATAATAAAAGGTATAGTGAAAATTTCACGATGACCTATTTGGAGCAGCGAAACCCTAGAATCCAAAACTTTGATACCAAATGTTATGAAACCAGCTCCAAAAATAGAAGAAAAGAGAGATCAATGCCTTATAAATAAGCCACCTTGAGGGGGAAACCTCCAATACATTACATAAATGAATAATTCTTGGATGATACAAATGAAAAAACATCCTTTCTATATATATGAGTCCATGGGGCCACAATGTAATCCTAGTCGACCTAAGAATAATAATGTAAGAGAAGAATAATAACAATATGGGGGTTACAATGGTACAAAAATAACAGTAAGGGGGTTACACTAACAAAAATAAGGGACTATACTAGTAATATAGGGACCCAACATTCATAGTTAGATGGCCCTCTTTCTAGTGCCAAAAATGTTGAGGCCCCAAAAATCAGTGCAACAACATCAGGGAAACCACCCAGTCGGGGACTTGAAAACCGCCCTTTTTCCATTTGGAATTGTGGCTTCGACTGGGTTTATGGGACCAATTTACTAGTAATTGGGTGAATGGATGGATTTATAACTGTCTGTAACTTGGTAGATGGAAGCATTAGAAATCTTGCGGTAAATAATATATCTACCTATATGTATCCCAGGATGAAATATATTCTCTTTGTTATCTATAAAAATGTGTTAAGTCCCTATATTAATAGTGTAGCCCCTTATTATGTTAGTGTATCCCCCCTTATTGTTATTATTTTACCCTTGTAACCCCCATTTTGTTATTATTGTGCCCTTGAATTATTATTGTTAGGTCGGCTAGGATTACATTGTGGCCCACTAGGATTACATCATGGCCCCATGGACTCCTATATATAGAAAGGAGGTCTTGTAAATTGTATCATCCAAGAATTGTTCATTTATGTAATGTATTGGAGGTTGCCCCCTTGAAGTGGCTTATTTCTAAGGCGTTCATATCTCTTTTCTTCTATTTTTTGGAGCTGGTTACACAACATTTGGTATCAGAGCTTGGGATTCTAGGGTTTCGCTGCTCCAAATAGGTCATCGTGGCATTTTCGCTATAAATTTTTTGCTACGAAGTTTCAGAAGCTGAAATTTTTAGGGTGCGAAGCTGCAATTTTGAGGAAGCTTGTCTAAAAGCTTCAGAGCTTAGTTCGCAATATTTTCAAAGATATCATCTGTGGAAGTTAGGTCTTTTTTCAAGCTCCTAAACAGGTCATCGTGGCCTTTTCGCTATAATTTTTTTTCTACGAAGTTTTAGAATCTGAAATTTGTATGGTGCGAAGCTGAAATCTTGGGGCAATTCATCAAAAAATTTCAGAGCTTGGTTCGCAATATTTTTGGAGATATGATCTATGGAAGGTAGTGCTTTTTCAGGCTCCTGAATTGCATATCAAAGAGGTGATCGTGGGAAAAGTTCAATAACTCTCTCTCTGGGCAGTGGATTTGAGTGCCATAAAAAGTGGTCGCAAGTACACAGATTGTAGTTTCTTTGATATCAATTTCAGAGACAAAGGACGAAACAGTGACACGTGGCAAGTCCTACAAGTGTGCTCTACTGAACCAGTCCAGAATTAGGTCATTGTGGGAGATTGGACACAACTTTGTCTTGGGGAATCCAATTTAGATCAGACCTGTGGAATTTGAAAGAGAATTTAGAGGGATACTTTAGTACTTAATTTAAGATATTGAATATCTGCAATAACAGAGATAATCCAATTTCAATATCGAGCTCCTAAGAAGCAAGAAAAAGGTGTGTATTTTTCTGAATTGCATAAGTCTTGTTTGAAGAATCAATTTGAATTGATTCCAAGGGCATATTTTAGAATTTTTATCAGTATTGGGTTCTATAATGCCTCCAAAAAATAATTCCATATCCATTAATCCCTCAAAAAGCTATACTATGACGCATGAAGAGGAAGAGTTGCAGTATGAGATATCAAAATTACGGTACCAAGTGCAACAAGTTTCAATATTACGAAGAGCAATTGAAGATGAAATAGATGGTTTAAGAGCAGAAATGGAGGCTAATTTGGATGGTTTGAAGGATCAAATAATAGCAAATATGGATGATAAATTAATGGAAGATCACATCGAGCATCAACAACAAGTTCTCCAACTCTCAAAGGATAACTCAACTTTGGTGCAGAATCTAATGAAACAACAGGAAGATCAACATCACATTGAAAGAAGTTATGAAGCAATCATAGAAACAAGAACTCGACAAGTACGATCAATTTCAGAGTATCTCAGCAAGTGGAATAACTTTCCTGTAGAAGATTTCACATGGGAGGATGAGAATTTTATACAGAAGCATCAAGAAATAATCAAGCGTTGAGGACAACACTTGTTTGAAGGAGAGGGGCATGTTAAGTCCCTATATTAATAGTGTAGCCCCTTATTATGTTAGTGTATCCCCCCTTATTGTTATTATTATACCCTTGTAACCCCCATTTTGTTATTATTGTGCCCTTGAATTATTATTGTTAGGTCGGTTAGGATTACATTGTGGCCCACTAGGATTACATCATGGCCCCATGGACTCCTATATATAGAAAGGAGGTCTTTTAAATTGTATCATCCAAGAATTTTTCATTTATGTAATGTATTGGAGGTTGCCCCCTTGAAGTGGCTTATTTCTAAGGCGTTCATATCTCTTTTCTTCTATTTTTTGGAGCTGGTTACACAACAAAATGACCTTTCAGTGGATGTAAATGAAGATCATACAAACACTTAGAGATATAAAAATGATTTGAGATAATTGATTTAATTAAATATTTAATTAAATCAATTGGATAAAGCTTATATCGCAATGTTTAAATTATTGTATTGAATATATATATCAAAAGATAACAATCTAACATGTTCGAAAGTGAGTTAATGACAAACTGTATTCAAATAGATACACGAAACAAAACAAAATAAGATAAAAAACATTTCTCATTTGAAGAAAAAATATAACACATAGGATAAAAGTACCATGTATATGTTCACTCTCCTAATTTGAGAAAAATTACTTAGTCTAACACATTTTATTTAGAAAAATTCAAGACTACAAAAGTGCAACTTCCGTAAAGTCTTCCTTTCAAAATTTCAGGACCCTTTCTTCAAAGACATGAAGGGGCTTATATATAAAAATAAAAGTCTTAAAATAGTTATTACAATAAAAATTTGATGAGGTTTAAAACAACCCTCCTTAAACTAAGCGAAAATTAAACTCAAACAAAATTTAAAGGGGTGACTTGCTTGATTAATTGTCTTGTTGTCTCATCAGCAATTCGTTCCTTCAGCTGAATAATTTTAAGCATAGGATTAACCTATGGAGGTTGGTCTAGCCTAATGTGCAGCTATCCAGTGAAAACATCATCAGAAAGTGGAGGAAGCATGTAGGAGGATGTATCTGTAAGACAACTCAACATAATCCATTGACTCTGTGGCTTTACCAAGTATCTCCAATACTTATCCCAATCTAGTTTTTCCAACTTTCTGATGTGTTCCTCTATTACCTTAGAAACTTATTTCCATTGCCTTATCAAGTCTTTCATGATAGGAAGTGCACCGGGAGGACATCTATCAATAAGGTTTGTAACTATGAGATTTTGACTAACAATTTCCACAATGTTAGTAGCCACATCTTTTTCTCTGCAAATAGCACTTTCAACATGTTTCAACTGTATGTCCCAATCAATAAACAACATTTCCTTTTTTGAGTCTTCAATCCTTGGAAGTTTGGTTTTTCAGCAATCGGAAAAATCCTTCCGAGTGACATATTGTGAAACCTTATCATCATTCTCATCAAAACTAATCATTTTATCTGAAATGAAATTCATCAGTGAATCACTTTTCTCACACAATTCAAGATTTGGTAATATTTGACAAAAAATGATGTTGTTGTGCCAATAACAAGTTTAGTTCCAAGGCATCTTTTCTAAATTCATCAATATTTTGATTATCCTTCAATTAATCTACATAAATATGCAATTGATGAATTTGAGTGTCCTTTGAACTAATTTCATTCCTGGTGCTAAATATTCAATTGGTCCATGGTCTTGTGGAGATGCGTGACTTGTACGTGTAGCTGTTGATTGATATTTTGTTTCTCTGCCTGTAGCTCAAGTTCTAATTATATGATTCTTTCATAAATTTTTGAACCTCATAAGCTTTATCAATAGTTGCAGAGACATAATCTTGTACAAACTAAGTTAGGCGAGATAGATCCTGTGAAGGATCTACCTGTGAGTATTTCCAAACAACATCCATTGAGCCATCTCCTTGGAGAAGGGGTTTATATTTCTCTAATCTCCTTATTTTCTTCTGTCTTCTCAAAACTTATTTATGTTTAGGACTATATAAAATATCTAGAGGAGGAATTTCCTCAATGTTAAGTACAATTTCAGTAGTGGGGAAGGCCGGAATGAATTCCACTTGCTCATTGATTACTAATTTGTCAGAGGGCCCAACAGTGAACGAGTCCTGACTTTTAGTTTGAGGCATATGCACAATATGCTACTGATCCATAATTATAACTCCTTGGTCTCTCTGGAGTTTTAGGCTAAATTCCTTCAAAACATCACTTGAATTACTTGGGAAATCTAAATCCATAGTTTGAACCTCGAAAAATTTATCTTGGTCAGTTTTACTAAGGACTTCAGTATCCTTATTTTCTAGTTCATTTTAATTTTCCTTTTATGTCAAGGGTTGGGAGGCTTCCAACATTTTCAATGGAATTGATTCCAATATCTTGTTCCTGTATCATTTAAACTTTAGTAATTGTTGTGGATGGAGGCATAGGGTTTCCAACATCTGAACTACAGATTAATTATCAACTGACTCAAATAAGTCATCGAACTCATCATCTTCATGAACAAGAGGCCTAATTTTAACATGGGTAGTAAAATTATTGGAAATTTTAATTGGGTCATATTATGTGTTTGAAATTGTAAAAAATGTCAAACATTCAATTTGGATGATCTCTAAAACTACATGCTTGTAGTTTTCCAGACCATAAATACCATAATTAATTGGAAAGGAAGGCCATTATGCTTTATTAGCTTCCTTTAGAAAGCTGGTTAGTCTATTACTAAAAAATTGATATGTTACTTCTCTTGCGAGAAGCTTGTCGGGAACATACAAGGGTAAAACATGCGGCTGAGCTAGGCTCAAAAATACTCTTACATAAGTGAACAACTCTTCTTCAAAACATTTTCCAATGGAGGAAAAATCATCTTGGGCCTCTTTTGACAATCTAGGGGATTTCTCATTAAAGACAGCTTGAAACAAAGGGAGAATGACTCCATGGAATATTTTATAAAAATGGTTCTCAAATTTTTACTCCCATAACATGTTATGAAATACATGAATGGGTAGAGGGTCTTAGGTAGTCCATATCTAGCCCATGGCTGGAAAATCTGAAGTGAAACACACAGTGTCCATGATATAAGAACTCATATAAAACGGGGGCGGGGGTTTGGAGGAAATTGAATTATTTTTCCTATATTCCAAAATTTTAATATGAATATTATTAGACGGAATTTTTCCCAAATACATAACATAATGGTCTGCAACTTCCTCCATGAGGGGATCCCATTCTACTGAAAATTTTGTAGTGTCAGATTGGACAAAAAGCCTAGACAACATCGCAGCAACATAACAATAGGGACTTTCAAGGGAGTCAGTAGAATACATACCCTTTTCATCATTCTTGTGCTTATTGGGGTTGCTTATTTATTGCTTGATTGGATTTTATTTGAGCTCGTTCTTGCTGGCGAACTGTGCCAAAAAGTCCTTTTAATAAACCTTTTCAAGGCTTGGGATGTGGTAAATCAGCTTCAAGTATTTGGATTTGAAGGAACCTATCATTGTTCCTCTATTGGTTAGAAAAGTCATGTCCCTGATGCTGAGATTATGAATTATCCATCTTACCATATCTATATATGGTAAGATTTTAGGTCGCTTAGCAATTTGATGCAGGAAAGAATTAGACACTTATTTTGTAGTGGCTTCTGAGGAATTAGAAGCATCAATACTAACCTTCCTATGAACCTTGTGAGGCTTTTCATCCTTTAACAATTTGTACATGGCTTCCCATGAGGAGGATCGACTTTGAGGTCTACATGTCATGTATATAAACAAAGGAGGCATCTCTCTTCTCTCGGTCATAGCAAGTGCATGATTCATAGGGGCCATTGGTTTCTTAGATTTCTTCATAGCTTTAGACAACTCCAAAGAGTTATGTTTATTTGGGATTTCCTGTGAATAAAGGAGAAATGATAAGCGAAAATAGGGAACTTTGATTTTAAAAATGCACAAGTACCGTAGTAATGAAAATAATTAAAAAAGTGAAACTTGGCATACTTCTAATATATGAATTCAATGCTTCTTACAGTCAAGTCATTATGGAGGCATGGGATACAAAACCGTTAAGTTATGGCATTAATGGTTGACATGGGTTGATGTGCCCATGTAATCATTTCAACATTTAAAACCAGATATGTCGCGTCGCAGTGTTTCTCTTATGTGAGTCTTTGTAAAATATTGATCAACTTATTTTTTTGATTGCGATATCGTAATCACAATATTGGTGAAAATATATGGAGGGTGAAATTTTTTGTGTTTTCAAAGTGCTATTTGCAATTGTGACAAACTATATTGCATTTACGAATATGGTTGAGGGGGAAGAGTGTTTATGTTTGTGACAATGTGATGCGATGGAGTATATTGCATTGAGAAAACATGGAGGGTGATAATAATACCTTAGGGGTAAAGTTTTGAAATGAAAATGCAATTTGTGATAGCCTACGTGGCAGAAGTAGGTTGCACAAGCTTTCCTTATAGAATTTTCTTGAAAAAAAAAGGCTCTTCCCTTTATAAAAGTGCTTTTGTTATACATATCGCATTGCAATATGTTTTAAGTGACTTCTTAAAAGTCATATGTACTTCATCGTGGTAGTGTGATTGCGATAATGCGATATTTCTCCACTTGAGTGCTTTCAAGGTCAAAATTCAAGGTTTTTTCCTCTTTTTTATTCCTATTTCTATCTAAATAAATCACTCTAAGGGTCTTATTTGTTTAAAAAAAATTAAAAAGTTTCCCCATTATTTTCTAAGGTAATTAAGCTAAAATAATGGGGGTTGTTGAATAGCACAATAAAACCTCACTGAAAATAATATTTATAGAAGGAAGTCATCTAGATCAAGGTTCATCATTCTTTAATCAATATGGTAAAATGTGTTCACATTTTCTAATGGAGTCCTCCTTGGATTCAATAGTTATAAATAAAGAAAAAAGGTTTCATCGAGAATTCTAAATTGCAAAATTCTGGGATAAGGATTTGATGACATATTGATAAAGTAGGTCAAGAGAATAAAACTTTTCATTCTAAGTAAAACTGATGCAGGATGAATAAAAAGGAAAAGAGATGAGGTACATGTATATTTATTCTTATACTTAATTCTATGAAGTCATGTCATATTTGCATGTAATATACTTCTATCTTCAGAAGTATGAACAAAAATAAAATAGAATTTCCTTCGATGCATGGGTTGCCAAAAGGCATGAACCACACTAGATGAAATCAACATAATATGTCCTCATATGGAATATGAGTTGGCTTTACAAAATCAAGGAACTTCATATCAGAATCTCCTCAGAATGAAATAAAATTGTGTGGAGAAATAAAGGAGGAGATCATGAGACACTCAACCATGATAAGAGGTAGTCAACGTCCAAGGAAGCCAAGAATACTTGAATATAAAATCTCCTGGGAAGATATGTAGACTCGAATAGAATTCTAGAAAATATGGAGACCCTTGACAATACATATAGGAGATGTGTCAATATGTAACAAAGGATTTTGATTCCTACAGGAAGATGTCATGATGAAATATCATCACTAAGGTAATTTTTTATTTAAATATTCATATTTATAATTGAATAATATCTAGATGAGTTTATGTAGGGCTGCCAAAGGGAATTATTTTTTTTCCACAATTGAAAACCATATGGTAGGATGAAATATCCTTGTAATAAATATGGTTCAAAAGAAAGAAGCATAACATGAAGCTAGACCAGATGGATCACTTTATGATAGAAGACATGAATCGTGAATGAAATATATGGATGATCTGTGCCCTATGAACAGATCCCAAAGATGAATACTTCTCAACAATGAAGAAATTTATGACATTAAATAAATGAGTTCTTCATGAGCAGCTGGGTTTTTTCATAATTGTTGTTACACGTCCCTAATTAAGAGGATCTTGGTAATAATTTTCTTACTTGGAAGAAAATTGGTAACTCCTAATCAAAGAGGGAGCTTATGTACATTCATTGTACAGGAATGCATAAATTTATTTCTAAAATATGTCCTCCCTAGTTGAGAGGGAGAGATAGACACATCATTCTAGTCTTCATCTGGGAAGAAACAATCGAGGATTGGGTAACTATCTGGCATCTGATACTCTTGAGGATGTATTATGGAATCCAATATAATAGTAGTTTTGTAAGGACCAATATTCTTGGATGACTAGGAAATCAAGATGAGAATAGTCCTAGACATATCCTAACTGGACCCGGGTGGGATATGATCCAAGAGAGACAATGATTTAAGTTTCTATTCATCATTGGTCTCACCAGAATTGGACTTCAAATATACAATGGAGAGATGGAGTTGTTAGTCAAGGCCTTGCACTATGACAATGTTGGTTGACATGATGCTATATAGATTGGATTACCAATCCCATTCTTCTTATGAGATTCTTCATATTAAGAGTAACCATGTACCATTATGAATAACTCCCTAGTTAAGAGGGAGTGTTGAAAAGTGTAACTAGGTCCGTTCTTCTTAATGACTTGTAATTATGAATTTATGTAATTAAGAAGACAAAGATAATAATTTAGTAATGCTTTGCTCATGGGTTTCATTAGCAAGGAGTTTTTATTATAGGTCAATAAATTCTTCTTGATGTATTTAGGAGTTTTTTTTCTTGTCCTAGATATGATTTAGAGTTACGTATATGAAGTGATTTTACACTTGTAAAGTGACAAATTATTGATGTATTGTTATGCTCCAGTACCTTTTCAGTATGCTCCACAAAGTCAGCTTAAGATATGATGAATATCTTCTTTGGTTGAAGTCTCCAATTCATGTCAACCTAGAAGCTAAAGTAAATTCATTATATAAAGGTGATTTTGGCCTCATTGTAACCACGGGAATTCAAACAAGTCTGCAATAAATGTGAGATATAAAATGTCTGCAATTGGTGTGAAGAAAGGAGGTTCATCAGTGAAGGAGAAAGTGACATATATGATTTTGTTTTGGGTCTACTACACCTCGCATATCCAAGAAGGTTGATACCTATTACAACGAATATAATTCTACTCTCAAGTGTGTGATATAGTGCTAGAAGTGAAGGAGATATAGCGAAGTAGTGTAATGTTGTCAGAACAGGAAGATAATTCTTCCATCTTGGTTTTGATAGCATATTTATCTCATAAGATGCTAAAGTTGACTGTAGTAAAAAGGATATTAACCACAGCATGAGGGATATATCAGACTTAGGTATGAATGGGTATCGAAATAAGGTTGAGGAGGGATCTCTAGGACATCGAGGCTAGATTAAAGGAATGAAGCAAAGAAACACATTGTTTAGGGCTACTAGACTGGGAACTGAGCTTCCCTAGTGCAGGCATAGTGTAGTGTAGAAAAATAATATCAACATGAGTTGAGAAGAGAAGTGAGAAGGGTCTTGGAGGCATACTAGTGACAAGGGTCCGTGTCATGTTTATGGTACTCGCCAATTAAATATCTATAAGGAGAATTACTTTCAATTTTTCCTCTCCAAGAGGGAAAGGTTTTTTCCCTAGCTTGTTAGCCTCAATATTTGAATCTCTTGGGAATTTTATAATTGACTTGATGAAGAACTTAATAATCTAACAAAGAAAATATATAATTGAAGGAAGCATAAAAAAATCACAAGTAATTGTCATGAAAGATAAATTCTAATAAAAGCCCTAATTTCTCAGCAGTTGCTAGGTTTGAAGCATGTTGATTTGGATTTCTGTGAGGATTGTGTTTATGGAAAGCATAAGAGAGTCAAATTTACCAAATTTAGGAAACAAAACAAGAGTGAAAAATTATAGCTTGTGCATACAGATGTATGTAGACCTTCTCAAGTATCATCTCTTGGTGGCTCTCTCTATTATGTTACTTTTATTCATGACGCAACTAGGAAAACCAAGATTTATTGTATTCAAAATAAATCTGATGTATTTCATATTTTCATGAAAAGTAAAACTTTGTTTGAAAATTGGACAAGAGATAATTTTAAGTTTCTGAGATCAGATAATAGAGATGAATATTGCAACAAAGAGATTGATAACTATTGTTTAGAGCATGGAATTCATAGACAAAATAAATTTCCAAGAACACCATAGGAAAATGGTGTGTAAGAAAGGTTTAACAAGATGATCATGGAGTGTACAAATTGCATGAGATTGCATGTAGGATTTCCTTTACAATTTTGGTCATATGTTGTAGATATTATTTTTATCTAATAAACATAGGTCCTTCAAGTTCCTTGGATGGAGGTGTTCCTGAGAAGGCATGGATAGGTAAAACGGTAAGCTAATGATTTTTAAATACTTTCGGTTGTGAATCCTTTGTCCACGTTAATAAAGAAAATAGAAACAAGGTTGGGGAAAAATAAAAGAAATGTACCTTTATTGGATATGGTTTTAATGATTTTTTTATCACTTATATGACTATGAAAATCACAAATTCATTAGGAGCAAAGATGTGATATTTAATGAAAAGGCCTTGTAAAAGGATCATATGGAGGGAAGTAAATAGGAAAAGGAAAACAAATAATACAACCACAACAACAACAAAAACAACCATAATATCAACAGGCACATCAAACACCTAAAATTTGTGTTAGAAGATCTTCCAGGATGAGTAGACCCTTTAAAAGATAATATCCTTCATTATATTATATCTTGTTTACTAATTATGGTGAACTAGAAATATATGAAGAAGCAAAGTAGGTAGAAACTATTAGGGCCGTATAGCTTATAGTGATCAATTGATTATTATCTGGTTTTTATCCCATGGGATATTGTAAATAATATTTCCACTCCGGAAACTATTTTTAGTATTTGAAAGAAAAATAGAAAAATAGAAAAAATGAAAAAATGAAAATAAATAAGAGGGTAATAATATATATATATATCCCCCGGACGCGAGTGACACACCTACAAAGAGTGAACCATTAATCCTCAACTCATATGGACTGCGTAAATTTCCAACGCAATTCCCCACCTACAGTGAATCCAATTACCATTAACTCCTCGCACACTCCTCGCAGAACTAGAGATAACGTAGATCGGACAGGAACTGTGTCACCTGGCCCTGATCATCACCTCACCCATACTACCATTAATTTCCATTATGAATAATCATCATTGAAGCCACACCTACCACTTTGCACCTCCTCATCATCTTGAGTTCCACACGGAGTACCGTGCAATGATCATTCACTACCACACTTACAATCTTCATCCTCATACCTATTTATCCACCAGACCACTGCCTCTTTTCTCCCTCATCTGTTCTACATTACATTTAGCTCTCCTCCTTCTGATTTTCACTCTCACTGATTCCAATAAGTTGTGAAGCCTTAGTCCCATAGTGGGGCTGCACAGACTCCCTCTACTTGTTGCTCTGCATTTTGTGCATTTGCCCCCTAACCTCTATAGCCTCTCCAACCCTAGTGTCACTCCCAAATCCTCTCCAAGGGGTGCAATGGCCCCCAAAATGCATCAACGCACTATTTGCAGTGGTTAGAGAGGGGCCCTCCCTGGTCGTTACGAACACAGTGAGGATAACCACTTTGAATGGATTTAAGACTCCTCATCCACCACACTTGATAGCCTTCAATCCACTCCCAAGCAGCGAGCAGAATCCTCTAAGAAATCTGTGCAAAGTGGACTTTGAGGCACAAGGAGGTCCACCTCCTCTCCGAGAGCACCCTCTCCGCACTGCACGCTCACTCCCCTGAATAGTCCTGTGAAGGTTGATGAGGATACAAAATATATGGATTATAGACTCCGACGGAGTTTGGATGAAGGTACCTAAGGGAGTAGACCCTGACACCCCCATCCTCTACTCTCTTGCAAATCTCCCCAAGCGAATTGCTACCGAAGTGGAAGTTGTTATGGATGCAGCTATTGTGCAGGCTCCAGCCTATCCCATAAAGGAGGAGAATCCCCACTGTAGTGATGATGATGATGAATAATTTCTACGCAATTTTCTAGTTTTACTCTATTTTTTGTCATATGTTCTCACAGGGATTTTCTGTTATTTTATACTCTCTAGCTCTTAGATGCATCAGCGCTACTGAGAAAAATGTAAGGCTCATTTTAAAAAAAATTCTAGGCCAACCTCCTACCCCGTAGAAGCCCAGAAACAACCTTACAAAAGTAGGGATTGGTTAAGCATAGCTTACCAACCCTGCTTGTAGGATATGTATTTTTATGTTCTCAAAATTAATAGATTAGCACAACTTACAATATATATATATATATAGATATAGATATGAGAAAAATAAATAAAAAAATTATGATAAAACTCTGTTGGGTGCGCAAGTTTAAGTGTCACCACATAATATTTCATTTCAATTTCATTTAATGTTTATTTTTAAATAAAAATTCAAAGGTTCAAACATTTTTTTTTCACTTTTGATAAAATCAATGGAAAACCTAACAGTTTCGATGATCCGCCCCCGGCGGATCAACTATGGGGCATGGATGCCCCCCGCCCTGCCCTTTATTATTCGAGACTTAAAAGAAAAGGGGAGGTGCAAAAGGTAGTTTCAATCAAAATCCCACCCGACTATGTGTCAGATTTTGGGCATTTTCAAGGGGTCCCTTCCATTTACCACTTACCGCCTCTACAGCCCCCCCAAAAAATGTCATTCTAGTCTTCTTTCTATTTTCACCTCCATGCTTTTTCCCCACGCCCATCTGCTCTGCTATACCTCCCACCAGTCAAATAACTCCTTCCATCCAATTCACCTCCTACCATTGATGTCATTTAACCGTTACCATTCAAATCACTTGCCCAATTTACAAATGGACGCTAAACATTAAAACTTGTCCCACCATTAGCCAATTTTATAATTAAATGCCCCTTCTCAATAAACCGTAATAATTCTGTTATAACCCTAATCCACTCCATTATAAAAAAATCCTAAAAAACTTGCAACAATTTCTCTTTCGACATTCTTTTACATGTGGAGGTCAAGCCCGAGCTATTTAAACGTTAGTGAGCATCACATATCAACGGTTCCTCTAAAAAAATTAACTGAGCAAGCAGTTTGGTAGCCCTGATCTTTCATTTTTTTCTCTGTAATTGAAAATGTCAGGACAAAAGAAGAAAGGAAAAATTCCTAAGGAATATGCCATGATACCACCTGTCCCTAACCTTGATAAAACTCCCCTCATCGATACCCAGTACAAATTTCCATAGAACTAGTGTCAATGTGACCTCTATGAGCTCCATAATTGGCCAAAGAGAAAATATTTGGATTAGAGTGATGATCTGAGCATATGGGATTCCCTCCTTCCTCAGTTCACCTTTTCCAAAACTCATTTCGTTCCTGAGTTCTCTTCCTGGTATCATCTCAGATACCTCCCCAACCAAAAGGTAGTAATTTTCCATAAAAATGAACTCCTTTCCTTCATTTCCCCATAAATCATTTACGAAGCCTTGTAGGTAACTCCCTAGGCCTCTTTAAATCATTTTTCCACCAATGCATTGATGGAAATTTATAAGAAAATTACCTTCCTTCAATGAGCCAACATTTTTTCATGTTTCTTATGATAGAATGTTGAATTACCCAAAACAAATCCCCCATACCATGTTTCCATCTTCCCAGAAATGTCGAAACTAGTAATTTCTATGGTCACTCGCTTACTAGGATATTATACAGACCAGTGGGTTGATGAAGTTGTTCTCGAATTCTTGCCAATTTTAGCAGTTGGAGAGAAACCTTCAATCCTATTTAATTACAATTAGTTCTTATATGACCTCATGCATGATAAATTTATGAAGTTTAAAGTTGAAGGTGTCTTCGAACACCAATCAATCTTAGTGTATCTCATGTTGTTTCATCATTCATACACATTCAATCCCCATTGGAGAAGATGGATGATTAGGGTAACCCATTATTAGTAATTCATTGGACTTATCTAGTTAGAAATAACTCAGAGGAGTATTCATATACTGATTTTTTTGATAAGTTTGTTCATACATCATTGTGTCTACTTAGCAGCGATGTCATCCCAAGGATATCACTTGAAATCAAGAAATTTTTGCACCTTTTAGAGCAGTAAAATATTAGAGACAGATACTTATACCATAACTATACATAAATTAGAATTTATGGATCATAGCTTCCTCCTTACAGAATTCCAATATTTGTGTCAGTCAAGTTTTTTGCACTCGAATACGCTAGACAAATGCTTAACATGGATGAGTTACATTTTGTATCTAATAAGAAGAAGGCACAATTCAAATTGAATTCCCATGTGAGATGATTTATTCATCATTAACCAGCTCAGCCATGTTTGTTTCTAAATTTCAATATTCATTGAATAATATGCACTCACAGTTAATGATAGAAAAAATCTCTTCTCTAGCCAAAGACACTAGGATTAAGTCTTTTTAAGATTTAGTTATCAAGCTAGGACATTATCCTAGTAATGTTAAGACAACTGAATAAATAATAAAGAGTAAGAATGCAGATATTAAAGCACTCATAAGACAACTCGAACTCCCATCTACAGAACATCCTCAAGCTAAACAAGTCACCACTTTAGAGATGGAGAAAGAAAATTTGTTCACAATTGTAGTGGAGCAGAATGCTAAAATTCAGAAAATGGATCAACACATGCAAGCATTACTAAAGGAAAAATAACAATGGGAAACAACAGGAAACAACAACATGCACAACAACAATAGGCACATCAACAACAAGTACATCGGAAGAAGAAACAACTTTAGATTCCTCAGAAAAACTATGAAAATCTTTGGGGGGGTTGTATCTAACGGATAAAGAAAGAGATAAGTTGAAAGAAGCACTCACCAGATTGGAGGAAAACCAAATCAATGCATACAATGCTTATCTGGAAGATGTGAAAAAGAATTTTAAACTCCTTCAACAAATTAAAAAGTATGAAGATCAACCATTTATAATTCAGATGTTAATAGAGGCCAAAAGAAACATTTCAAAAAATATCAATGCCAATATTAGAGAATTGTGGCCATCCATTTAAATAACTTTTGAACAAGAAGAATTGGTGCATAGAGTTAAAGAAATAGTTGAAAACACCAAGATTGATATTGAACATAGGATAGAGGAAGCACAAAAAATCATTAGGTTCTTAACTCTAAAAATAAATATGAGCTAGATAAACTGAACATTCAGGACAGGAAAGAGATAGTGATTTCTAATTGATCTCCAAGGAATTGTATTCCAACATCCCATGGAATTCAAGAAGAAAAATCTGATTTGGGAGAAGGGTAGTCTTCTTACGAAGGGTACCAAGGTTGATCATGATGGAAGGCACCCACATTGGGTTGAATGGGGGTGGATGGAGAGCAAGAAGCTGGTAAGCTACTTGCAAATCTATGACACCAGGCAGCAGGAGGCTTGGCTACATTCGCTGCTCTTGAAGGAGTTTGGCCATCATGGGACATATCCTTTTTCCAAGGGTATGTGGGTGGAAGGAACTCGGTAGGATACTTGCATCAAGGGGCAGCAAGGAGTGTGGATGCATTATGATGATATGATCATTATGTTTTTACCACATGATTTGTATGATGGAGGTATGAGGAGGCAACAAAAAATTTTGTTTCTTTGGAGGATTTTAAGAGAGCAAGGGCAGATTTTCTCTCACACTTTGCATGATGTTGCAGGAGTAGGAGATGGCACTATCATGGTGCAAGGGGGCTACTCCTTGGCATTAGATGATCTAGAATTACTTCAAATTTCAAATAAACTTATTGTATGTGGCAGCATTATGGGAGGAGTCTTTGATAATGAACATGTCAAAGAATGGAGTTATTAGTTGGTAGGAGCCTATTTTCATAGGCCAACAATGCTACCATTTTGGAGAATGGACTTATTGATGGAGTCTCCCCACGATCACTTCACATTTGATGCACTTGGTGGACAAGGAGAAGGTGAGAATGATGGAGTAGTGGATGGATTCATCTATTACTGTGGTATGTTCTTCTTGACTTGGATTTCCAAGCATAAGAAGGAGGATCTTCATGCAGCATATGGTTAATTCCTCTTCATAGGAGTATGTCATACCACTATGGAGGACTTATTTATGGATCCTATCATCATCTTACTTTCATTACATGGTAAGAATTCTATTTTTTCATTTATTGATTGTCCAACACAATATTTGCATGCTCTTACCATTTCTTTGCAATACATTGCTCCACAAAGGGGCAATATTTTCTTTGGGCTCCATGGCCCATTTCTGGCCAGCTATTATGATGGAGACAACCATATATTGTGTGCTTTTGGGAAAGTGTTTGGCTACTTCTTGTATTCTCAATTGATACATTTAGCCATTTACTATTTGCTAGTAGATGTGATGACTTACACAACTAGCCATTTGTCAAGAAACAACTTGCCATGCTATTTTCTGAAGCTGCAGTGGGGAATACTGCGCTTTGATCACTTGGGAGATTGTTGGTACCTTCCAGCACCACATGAAACCCTTATTATTTCTTTCATTTTGATGCTAGTCATGATCCCATTTGCTAATGTTGTTCTTTCCTTTATGGGGAGCATGATTGGGGGAGAAACACATTGGGTGGATGTGTTCTTTGGGAAGGAGGATTCCCACGGTTTCTACATCACATGTTCTAAGGGGAGCATGGGAGGAGATATGGCCACCATAGAAAAATTTTAGTTTCTTTATGAGGAGGGCCATGAGATGGATGGGATTCCATATGGTGGTGATTTCTTATCCATCATGTATGAGATGGTTTGGGCCAACTTGATTTACAACGTTGGGAAATGGATCTTTGGAGATATAGTTTCCCTCTTTCCACTTCAAGGCAACATTATTGCAGCCAAAGATCAAAAAATTCTCTGCACTTATCTTAATTGGAGAGGAGGACAACGTGGGGTAGGCTACTTTGTCTACCATGTTGATAATTTCAGCCCACCTACTTTGTAGGAGCTCAAGGTGGAGGAGGATTTTCAGGAGTTGCCATGTTGGGAGGTAACTCATTTTGTATGGATGATAGCTTGGGGATGGGAAATTCATATGGGGATGGTAGATCTCAATGTATATCAGACCCCATGCCTCAAGAAAGCCTTTATACCACCCATTGTTGTCGTCGTTGATACTTTACTTTCACATGATGATAGATATTTGGGGTATTCACCAAAAGCTAGCTTGCTTACTTGGGAGGGGAAACTTGGAGATATATTGATGAGACAACATCTTTATCCTTGGAGGATTTTATCTTATGAGGTTGCTGCAGGGGGAGAAGAGGATGCTCTTCAATTCTATCCTTGTAGTTGCTTGAGGACAAGCAACATTTGGGAGGGGAGGACTGTAATATTCCAAAATTTGCATGCAGCAAATTGGAATATTAAATTTTGCTAATTTCATTTAGGAGATGAATAAATGGGTAAGGAGGCCCATACATTTTAGAAATAAGGATAAAATACCTCATAGTGTGGAAGGGGATCATAATGCCATCTGGATTTTACACTCTCATGTGTGAACAGGGACATTTTGCATATGGACAATGTTAAGTTTGAGCAAGTCAACATCATAAATGTAGGAGGAGTGGATCAGCAAATAAAAGAGCTCAATATGAATGCGGTTCAGCCTAGATAGCTATATGTGATCTTAATTGAAGACCCTTAGGTGTGAAAAGGACCGAAGCAAGTTGAAGTGGTCAACCTTGACCAAATCAAACAGCGTAGTTTAGAGGAGTGGCTCTAATGAAGGCACAACACAGTTTTGGAGGGAGATTGTTTGTGTGATGGTGGAAACCCTATTGAGTGTGACCCAAGGTGAGAATACTCTCTTATTTTATAAGGAAGAGGATGGCAGCCATTTTGGGTTAGCTTATAAATTTTATTTTCATGTATTCTTAGACTTTTTCTCTCTTTAGCTGTTTAGCTAAGATTGCCAGTGTTGTTTAGCACTAAGGTATTCCTGTTCAGGAATTCCTTATATTCCCTTTGAGTAGCTATTGGGAGAGACCTGTTCTATCATTCCACACATTTGGCATCGGTGCCAAGCTTCATTCTTCATTTTCAGCGCAGTTTCTGTAGGAGGTTGTGTTGACTTGCAGGGTGTTGCAGTGGAGGGTTGAGAAACCCACTTTCTGAGTTGGTTTTGCATAGGAGGGAGGTTTCCTTCTATTGGAGGATCAGTTTGGAGGGTTCTTGGGCTGATATCAGATATTTGGTAGCAGGCCAACACATTTCCATCACCTACAACATTATTCCATTCTAGAATTTCGTTATTTCTAGAGGGCAATTTCAACAGTGCCTTTTGTGGCTCTTTCGGGGAGTTTTCCTATGATTGGAGGGTTGATTCTTCCATGGGGGAAGACCTTTGATCATATATGCATCATATCTACGTCATTACAGCCTTATATACTCCTGTGATTTAGTTTGCAGTGATTATTCAGTCATATTGTTGAAGATCACCATTTGTATTCAGGGTGTATTCCTAGAAACCCTTCCCAGGTTCTCTAGTTTTTGTAAAAAGGAGACCAGATCTCATTTTTCTGAGCATATTGTTTAATATAATATCAGATCTATTTGTCTCTACTATTTATATGTACAAGCCCTCATTATACTGCGCAATCCATTTTATGCAGTAATTTCTGTGTTGTAGTGTTTGGGGTTTTAGCCTTTTTTTGCAATCCTAGGTGTGGGAGGTATGTTTAACCCACCTAGTTTGATTTGTTTCAGCTCTATTCTTGGATTTAGGTTGTATATTGTCTTATATAAAGGATACAATATTTTATTTCATTATTTATATCATATATTTCTGAAAATGCATCTTTTATGCATGCATGGTTGAGCAGTCCCTATTTGGGGATATTACATTTTCTGATGAGTAGTTTGAGCCAACGAAAGAGAAGGAAGAAAGTGCTACAGTTGAGGAAACTGCTAGTGTTGGAAACGTAGTAAATACACTCAGTTGCATTCACGTAGCTAAAAATATAAATTTCAAAGGAAAACCACTGAGTGAAGAACCAACCCAAAAAAAAAATATTCGATACAAATTGAGAATACAAGGGTGGGTTGCCGAACCATAGTTGACAAGGAATAAATTGAAAGAGAATTTTTTAATAAATACTACACTACCCTTCAACTTGACGCAGGACATTCATATCATGTATGTAAATAGTGCTCCAATGAAAGCCGCTTCGCGAACAACAAAAGTAAGTCTGCCATTCTGGAAGTAGCAGATCAAGTTACTCCTCCAGACACTTCAGCAATGTCTCCCTCACTATATTATAACATAGTTTATGACATGAAGAAGCTCGACACTAACATTTCACTCTTTGAACATACAATGATCACAAGCCAATAGGAACTGCTTGTCCATGCTCTCAAACAATGACCTCAAGGAATGTCGCTTCCTCACAAAATGGATCTAGTCACTCCTATGGTTCCCTCGAGTTTGTACTTAATGCTTCAACATTAGATGTGAACATGCTTTGCCCTCCATTTTTATTAATGTTCAAAATTTTAAATTACAATGTACACAATTTCTTAGTTGATTTTGGTTCTTCTGTAAATGTAATGCCTCGATATGTAGAAAAATCAATTCAAAATGGGATAAAACAGATGCATAGATCATCTATTTGGACAAGACCCTTGTCCATGCTATTGGTGAAATCCGAAATATTCTTATCTTCCTATCATACGATCACTGAGTTCGCTAGTGTATAAATTTTATAATTGTGGACATTCCAGAAGCATACAATGTTCTGTTGAGTAGAGAATAGTATAGAAAAATAAAAGGATATTTATGCCTTGCGTATAACGAAAGAAACAAACAAACTTGGTTGAACTCAGAATCTTACATGAAACATATTGTTACACCCTTCGAGGGCCAAAATGAACTAGTTTCTTTTGCATATCTAATATTTTGAAATCGCTTTCTAGAAATTGATCTTGGGTGTTATCTTGCCCAGCCATCCCCAGTTCCACCAAACACACATTTGGATCTCCTTCCTATTCCAATTGGCACACCATTTGTATAGTAGATAATAGTAGTAGCAATAGTACTAGTGTAAGGCCTATCCCTTGTACATTTGATGTTTGGAAATTATATTTTAATGGTTCAAAGACGTAGGATGGTTGTGGAACTGATTGTCTTTTAGTAGACCCATGACATATGAAACAACTTATCTCCAACCACCTGGAATTTGAGTACATGAATAACACTGTAGAATATGAAGCACTCATTGTGGGCTTACAGAGGACCATTTAACTCTATGTTTGTATCCTCAAAGATATAGGTGATTCTAAAATCCTCATATGACAGGTACACAATACTATTCACTATGTATCACCACATCTGAAAGGTTATCAACAAGAGGTATGGAGTCTGATTTCTCATTTTCAATCTTTTAATATTATATCTATTGCTAAAATTCATAACATAGTTTCAAATGCATTAGTAAATGTTGTTGTTAGGTTATCACTGCTTAAGGAATATTTTTCTCTCGAAATTATTTATAAAATAGTTGTCCCTAATAATAGTACTTATTTACACATTTTTAATAATGACCATCAAATACTTCACTTTGTGGAGAACAATGATGTATTCAAGGATGCAACTATCGATGAATATGGGCATGAGAAAGCATTGTAGGATGAAGCTCATGCAAACAAGGAAAACCCCATTAAGAAAAGTGTGGTATCATTAGAAAATATGTATGACTTGTTGTAATATCCCAAAATGGGGATGCAGCAATACATGAACATAAAATGGTGTTACAATGATAAATGAACTCAAAAAATGTGTGAGGAACACATAGCCATCAATTACATGTACAACAGCAAGAAATATGTCCCACTATTTTATCCCGAAGTGGGGAAATGCAACAATATGGGCCCTAAAAGAATTCTTTCCAGAGAATTGTGTTATAATAGTGAGGAATTAAACTTGGATCCATTATATTATGTATCAGGGGACTCACATACATAAGGGGATAAGAAACAAATCTTTTTAGATGTGTTAAACAGATCTCTCAGTCTCAATATGGCTTAAAAACACTGAAATCCCATTACTTAGATTATACAAAAATTTCCTGAAGAAATCACAGCGTGATTACATGATGGTTTCTAATAAAAAATGGTATAAACATCAAAACTGGAGTTTTATTACTAAAAAAATGGAGAAAAATAGAGATCTAGCCTCTTTTACACATTAACGAGATAACCCGGCAAGGGTTTCATGATAGCATGAGTACAAAAGAGTGGATATTTTGATCTAGATCAGAAATAATGCAGTTATCTGAAGATCTAAATTAATATATTTGAAGAGTAAAAGAAAATATATGAGGATCCCCCTTACTAGATTTCCGGGAGAAGGGTTGGCCCTTTCCCTCAGAAACTATCTCAAAAAACAAGGGTCTAAACTGTCACACTATAACACTGCAAGAAATGACATAGTTCCTGCAAGGGACTCGACTGTAGGAGATGTAAAATAAATTTTCCACATGCCAAGATCTAAAAATCAGCTCAAAGTCTTCCTCACTGATCTCCCAAAGGAAGGAAAGCTTCTTCCTCTAAAATACAAGCTCTGGAAGTGGTGTTGAGAATTCCCACTGCAACACCCTGCAACACAACGTTATACTGCTACAAAAATAATGTTGTAGCTAAAGGAGGATTCTTGGCATCAAGCCCAAATGTGGGGAAATTCAGTACAAGCTCTCTCAAGAGAACTCTCATTAAAGAAGAAGGAATTCCTAAACAGGAATGCCTTGTGCTAAGCAGCACAACAATCTCAACTAAAGAATTGGAGAAAGCAGAATAGTCATGTAGACCACAATCTAATAATCAATTCATAATATGTCTTGCTATGGCTTCCTTGCCCTCTTTTTAAACATGTGTGAGCCTTCTTGCCTTGGGCCCCACTCATTAGGGTTTCCTTCACCAAGGAATCTTCCTCCCACTTGCATTGCGTTGTCTCTATGGATGATCTCTTCCTCTCATTCCAACGTTGTTGACTTGGGAAAACTTGACCTTGTCCACATGCATTTGTCCCTGTTTACACATGAGAGTGTAAAATCCAGCTAGAATTATGATCGCTTTTCACATTATGAGGGATTTTATTCTTATTTATGAAATTTATGGGCATCCTTACCCATTTATTCTTCTCCTAAGTGAAATCAACAAAATTTAATATTCTAATTAGCTGCATGCTAATTTTGGAATATTATTGTCCTCCCCTCCCAAATGTTGCTGATCCTCAAGCAACTGTAAGGATAGAACTGATAAGTCTTCCCTCCTCCTGTAACATCCTCATATGATGAACTTCTCCAAGGAATATGATTTTGTCTCAACAAAAGTCCCCCTAGTGCCCCTCCCAAGCATACAAGCTAGCATTTGGTGACAATCCCAAATGGCCATGATCATGAAAAGGTGAAACATTCAAGTAGCAAACTAGGTGTTGTCTAGAGGTCCTCTCAAGGAATGGAGTCTAAAATATAGTGGGAATCATAATTCCCATGTGGATCCTCCATCCCCAAGCTATCATCCATACAAAATGAGTCCTCTCCACAAGGCAACTCCTGAAAATTCTCCTCCACCTTTGGCTCCTGCAAAGTAGGTGGGCTGAAAATCTGAACATGGTAGAAAAAGTAGCCTACCCCATGATATCCCCCTCTCCACTTATGATAAGTGTATAGTGTCTGATGATCTTAGGCTGCAATAATATTGCCCTCAAGTGGCAAAATGAAGACTAGATCTCCAAAGATCTCCTCTCCAACATTGTGAATCAATCTAACCCAAACCATCTCATATATGATGGATAAGAAATCACCACCATATGGCATCCAATCAATCTCATGGCCCACCTCATAAAGGAACAAGTGTTTTTCTATGGTGGCCATATCTACTCCCATGCTCCCATTAGAACATGTAATGCAAAAAGTGTGGGAATCCTCTTCCCCAAAGGACACATCAAAACCATGTGTCTCTCTCCCAATCATGCTCCCGAATAAGATAAGAACAATATCAGCAAATGAAGTCATGATCAACATCAAAATGAGGGAAATACTAAAGGTTTCATGTGGTGCTAGAAGGTACCAACATTTTCCCAAGTAGTCACAGTGCAATTTTCCTAACTGTTGCTTCAGAAAATAGTATGGCAAGTTGTTTTTTGATACATGGATAATTATGTATCTCATGACATCTATCGATGAATAGTAAATGGCCAGGTGCATCAACTGAACATACATGAAAGTATAAAACACTTTCCCAAGGCCATATAAAATATGGTTGTCTCCATCATACAATTTGGCCCAATGTTGACCATGGAGCTCAATGAAAAGCTTGCCCTCTTGTGAAGAAATGCATTGAATAGAAATGGTAAGAATATGCAAATACTGTGTTAGACAATCAATAAATGAAAAAGCAAGATTCCTACCATGTACTGAAAGTAAGATGATGATAGGATCCATAAAAAAGCTCTCCATAGTGGTATGACATACTCTTATGAAGAGAAATGAATCATATGTTGCATGCAGATCATCCTCCTTATCCTTGGAAATCCAAACTAAGAAGATCATATCTCTGTAATAGATGTTTCCATCCACTACTTTATCATTCTCACCTCCTCCTTGTCCACCAAGTGCATTAAATGTGAAGTGATCCTGGGGACACTCCATCAATAAGTCCAAACTCCAAAGTGACAACATTGTTGGCCTATGCAAATAGGCTCCTGCCAACTCATAGCTCCATTCTTTGACATGCTCATTGTCAAAGAAATCTCCCATAATGCTGCTGCACATAAGAAGTTCCTCCCAAAGTGGAAGTTCCTCTTGATCATCCAAGGCTAAGGAGTAGCCCCTTTGCACCATGCTAGTGCCATCTCCTACTCCTGCAACATCATGCAAAGTGTTAGAGAAAATTTGCCCTTTCTCTCCCAAGAACAACCAAAGCAAAAAAAGTTTTTGCTGCCTCCTCATACCTCCATCATACAAATCATGTGCCGAAAACATGGTGATTGATATGAAGAATGTCATATCAACACAATGTGTCCACACTCCTTGCTGCCCAATGATGCAAGTATCCTGCCATTCTTTCTCCACCCACATATGCTTAGAAAGAGGGTATGTCATACGATGGCCAAACTCTTTCAAGAGTAGCCAACGTAGCCAAGCCTCATGTTGACCAGTATCATAGATTTGCAAGTATATTTCTAGCTTCTTGCTCCCCATCCACACCCATTAATCCAAATGTGGGTGCCTCCTACCATTCCATCTTGGTACTCCTCCAAAGAATACTACCATTCCTCTAAATCAGATTTCTCCTCTTGCATTTCATGGGATGTTGAAATGAAACTCCTTGGAGATCTTCTAGAGAATACCTCTCATCAATGTCCTTCTTGAATCCATAAGGATCCAAGTGTGATGAGGACAAAACCTCCCCAAGTTGTTCAAGAACCTTGCACTCCATGATATGTTGAGGTCAACCTCCGATAAGATCTCTCCAGGAGACCTTCTTTCCATCAATGGCCTTCCAAAATCAATTAGGTTCTAGATCTGTTGCAGGTAGAAGTTTCTCTTTGAGTTGTGGAATGCTCATTGAGAAAGGGTCATCTAGAATGGAGAAACTATTTCTCATCTCAAGATGTCTATGATCTATCACTTCTTCCTCCATTGCTTCATGAATGAAGTTGCCATTTCATTGCTCCCATAAGGAATGGGTCCTCTTTTCTTCATCGCTGCTATTGTATAATCAAGTGTAATTCTATTACTCTAATTAGCAGTATGTGTTGACCCTTGGTCATGTAAAGGAATATTTCCACAATCTTCTAAAATATTTTCTGCAATAATAGAAAGTGGAAATTCAATTATACCTTGATGGGACTTGGGAACACCTTGTATGGTTGCAAGAGTTCCTCCTCCTAATGTGTTGGCTCCCCCAACTGCTGATGTTGAAGGCTGCTCCTCCAAGGCTGTGACAGTGCTGGTACAAGTCTCTTCAAGTGGTGGTGAGGGCCCCTCATTCTCTGATTTCTCTTCATCAAATCTCTTGATCGCCCTCTGAGTGAAATCTGCAAAAGTAGATACTCTTGCATGACTCATGTGGCTGAACCACCAAGTGCTTACCTTACCCTTGAGGTGCAGCGCTGTAATCTCTATTGCCTCTCTCTCTACCACTGGATATAGTAAGAATAATGAATCAAGTCTGTTTTCCCAATCCCTTGATGTAGATGTCCCATCAAAACTGGAAAATATAAACCTATTGCCTTTGATTCTCCTTGTGCTGCAAGGCCTCCTCTCTTCATCCAACTGAATGAACTGTGGGAAAGATAGAGTCTTCTTGAAGGCTCTGGGTTGAGATTTGTACTCAAAAAGGTATCCACTTAGGATCTCATGTTCCAAGTTTCCTTCATTCTTCTTGTCTTCTCCTCTTTTAGAATAGGAAGCGCATGGCCCTTCCTCTTCTTGAAACCCTCTGGGAGTCTCATTGCATCTCTTCTCCTTCATCTACTTAACCTCCTTAGAGAGGTTCTTCCTAGATCTGGAAAGTGATGAGACAAATCTCATTCTTCCCATCATTCTAATTTTATTTTTCTCTTTGTCTTCTTATAGCATAATGGCTGAAACTCACAGGTTGAGCCAAGACTATTGTCTGATACCATTGTAATATCCCAAAATGGGGATGCAACAATACATGAACACAAAATGTAGTAAAAATGATAAATGAAATCATAAAATGTGTGAGGAACACATAGCCATCAATTACATGTACAGCATCGAGAAATATGCCCCACTATTTTATCCCAAAGTGGAGAAATGCAGCAATATGGTCCCTAAAAACGTTATTTCCAGAAAATTGCATTACAATAGTGAGGAATAACACTTGGATCCCTTAGCTTATGTATCATGGGACTCACATCCAAAAGGGGATCAGAAAAAAATCCTTTTAGATGTGTTAAACAGATCTCCCGGTCTCAATATGGCTTAAAAACACTGAAATCCCATGACTTAGATTAGACAGAATTTTCCTGAAGCAAAAATAGTGTGATTGCATGAGGGTTTATGATAAAATATGGTATAAAAATCATATATGGATTTTTATTACTCAAATCATGGAGAAAAATAGGGATCTAGCCTCTTTTACACATTAATGAGATATCCTGGCAAGGGTTTTATGAGAACATGAGTACAAAAGGGTGGATCTACAGATATAGATCTGAAATAATGTAGTTATCTGAAGCTTGACATTCATATAGCTTAATATTACAATAAAATATATGAGTATCCCTCTTACTAGCTTTCCGGGAGAAGGGTTGGCCCTTTTCCTCAAAAACTAGCTCAAAAATAAGGGTCTGAACCCTCACACTACAACACTGCAAGAAATGACACAGTTCCTGCAAGGGACTGCACTATAGGAGATGTAAAATAAATTGGCCACATGCCAAGATATTAAAATCAGCTCAAAGTCTTTTTCACTGATCTCCTAAAGGAAAGAAAGCTTCCTCCTCTGAAATACAAGCTCCGGAAGTGGTGTTGAGAATTCCCACTGCAACACCCTGCAACACAACATTATAATGCTACAGAAATAACACTGTAGCTGAAGGAGGATGCTTGCCCTCAAGCCTAGATGTGGGGAAATTCATTACAAGCTCCCTCAAGAGGCCTCTCAAGAAAGGAGAAGGAATTCCTAAACAGGAATGCCTTGTACTAAGCAGCATAGAAATCTCAACTAAACAATTGGAGAAAGTAGAATATTCATGCATACCACAATCCAATAATAAATTCATAATATTTATTGCTCTGGCTGCCTTGCCCTCCTTTTAAACATGTGTGAGCCTTCTTGACTTGGGCCCCACTCATTAGGGTTTCCTTCACCAAGGAATCTTCCTCCCACTTGCATTGCGTTGTCTCTATGGATGATCTCTTCCTATCATTCTATCACTGTTGACTTGGTCAAACTTGACCTTGTCCACATGCATTTGTCCCTGTTCACACATGAGAGTGTAAAATCCAACTAGCATTTTGATCCCTTTTCACATTATGAGGGATTTTATTCTTATTTATGAAATGTATGGGCCTCCTTAACCATTTATTCTTCTCCTAAGTGAAATCAGAAAAATTTAAAATTCCAATTAGCTGCACGCTAATTTTGGAATATTACACTTGTAGAATCACTTTCAAGCTCTAGTTAATGAAAAAACCCATAGTTCAACACTATCGCATGAAAAAATAAATCTTAGAGCAGAAAAAGATCTCAATTTTGTGAATCTCAATACTTATCGCATGCCACAGGAGCGATAAGCCTTTATATGCTTATTTAAAAATTACCGATATGTTTTCATGTCGAAATATGATGAACTCAAAACTTATGAGGCACGAATAATCCAACACGTCATTCTGCTCAAAGAAGGGGCAAAGCCTTTCCAGCAAAAGCTGTGAAAGGTTCATCTAATGCTTGAGCCTCTGATTAAAAAAGAGTTGAGGAAGTTTCTAGATTCTCATATAATATATAAAGTGTGAAATTCAACCTGGGTATCAAATCTTGTCTGAGTGAGAAAGAATTCAAGGACATATGCATGTGTGTTGATTTCTGTAACTTGAACCGTGCCTCGGATAAAGATAACTACCTTGTGTAATCTATGGAAAATATAGTGCAGATAGTATCAGGGTTACAAATGCCCTCTTTGTTGGATGGTTATTCAAGTAACATCCAGGTTCTATTGCTAGATCCTAATAGACATAAAGTAACTTTTCGCATGAAGTGGGGCACATTCGCATTCAGAAAAATTTATTTCGGCTAGTCAATATCGGTGTGACATTTCAGCACACAATGGACATCACATTTCCTAGGCTGATCATGCTGAGTATAGTGTTATATCTTGATGATTTCATGGTGTTTTTGAAGAAGAGATCAAACCATTTATGCCATTCCAAGAAAATTTTCGAGCGATGTTGGAAATACAACATATCCCTTAATCCTGAGAAGAGAATTTTTTCACTGTCCGAGGGTAATATCTTGGGAGATATTATTAAGAAAAGTGGGATTAAATTATACATTGAGAGGGTAAAATAAATTATGCAAATTTCCTTCCCAGTGAATAAAAAATCGATGTAGTCCTTCCTTGAGAATACCAACTTTTTGCGTAAGTTTATCTGCGACTATGCTCATATTGTGAAACCAATTCAATAGATGATAAAGAAGGATGTGATATAAAAATGTGATAAAAGGGAAAAGGATTTGTTTTCCTGTATCATGTAATATTTTTTAAAAATGCCTATTTTATTCAACCCATATTTTAAGAAATATTTTATGTTCTGTACTTTCGCTTTCGATACTTGTCTTGCCGTTGTGCTTACACAAAGGGATGATCAAAATCAGGAGCGGCCAATATATTTCATGAGTGCTAGACTATAAGGACCCAAGATTAACTATCCATCCATTGATAAGCCAATGTATGTTGTCTAGAAGGCGGTGAAATACTTCTGACCCTATGTCTGGAAGAATCATTACATTAACTTTGTATCACACCCAACATTCAAACCATTGTTTGTTCAACAAGATTTGGGTGAGAGGAGATTGAACTAGATGAATGGTCTATAATAGTATGATCTAGAGTTCAAACCAAATCACATGATTAAGGGCCATGGTCTATGTCAAATGGAAACAGAAGCGATGGATGCAAAAGAATAAGATCCATCTGGATGGGCACAAGAAATCGAAATCTATAACGTTGAGTGAGCTTCACCCACTATTACTGCAAACTCTTGGTACGTTGATGTGCGCCAATATCTTAAGCATGATATAGTTCCCTCATATTTATCTGTATGGAAGAGGTAGAAACTCAGACTAAAAGCATTATATTATCAATTGATGCATGGGGTCCTTTCTAGAAATCCCCACAATGGGGTACTGCTTATGTTCTTAGAAGCGCACGATTCAGAGAAAGTATTGTGTGATCTACAAGATGGACCTACCGGGGGACACTTTGTGGATGACACAAAAATGCATCAAGATATGTGGTCATGTTTCTATTGGCCCACATTATTCAAATATTCACACTCTTATGTTTTCAAGTGTGTGGTTTGTAGAAATTAATTGTAGATTCAACGATGCTCATGTAATGTTATAAACATAAGACTAAAATATGCTCTACTCATCTATGGAAATAAATTCACCATTGAGAAGAAATATCAAAAACATGTGACATTAATCAATTAACACAAAAAACATGACGACATATATATTATAAATCTAGTGCTCAAAACCCCTTCCTATCTATATTGCATTAATTATAAAATAGAGAATAAATATAATTCTTGTTCAAGCCTCAACAATCTCTGCACAAGTATAATCTATCTCACGGCCTCACAAGCTAACTCTCGCCAATAATCATCCAATTTTGTTTCGTGCCAATATTCTATTTCCTTGCACTATTTCTCAAGGAATTATACCCCTATTAATTAGGGAAATCCCCATCCTGAATTGCACAATCCCTATAGGTCCTTCACTGATTTCATGCACCACTTGTACAACTTGGATAAGTATAAAACTGATAGTACACTTCCATTGAACTCCAATCTCAACTAGGTATATCATATTTCATGCATGCATGACTTTATTTTGTCTTATTTATCAGTTATCTGGTTGAACGTTGAAGTTAAGCCCCACTTGTAAACCTCCTACTAGTTCCTCCAACAATTGAAACTAGTTTAACTTACTTTAACTTACTGAATTAAATTATTACAACTCAAATTAACCTCCACCTAGGCTCCTCAAATTTTGGAACCACTCTAAAAAACTCAAGTTAGGCCCTCAAATCGAATTAACAGAGCCAACTAAGTGAAAATAAATTAGTTAACTCGTATAAGTTGTCTCGTGATGTCGAACTACAAGTTTCTCCTTATTTAATTCAAGGGAAAATTAAATCAGGATTTTTTGTTACATTTTCAATACTCCCTCTCAAAAAAAATGGATTCTAATATACCTCAATCCTGCCTCTATGGAACTTGAATTTTCCTCTTCATAATGCCTTTATCAAAATATCTGCATCTTGTTCCTTTGCAGGAATGTATTCTAACAATGTGATCTGCCTTTGAACACAATCTCGTAGATGATGATACTGGATTTCGATATGCTTGGACCGATAAAAAAAATGGATTTTCAAAGAGTTTTATATAACTCTAATTGTCAGAGTAAATCACAGTAGGATCCATAATTTGAACAAATGCAAAAATAATCTTCCTCATCCAGATAGCTTCACATGTTGCTTGACTAGAAGCAATGTACTCTTCTTCTGTTGAACTGAGTGCAACTGATCCATGCTTCCTGTTGTACCAAGAAATCATTGTTGATCCAATACTGAAGACTCCTACATTTCTCTTCTTATATGATGGAATACCCAGTCAATATGCATCTGTGAAGCCTTGAAGCTTCACTCCTCTGACTCTTTTTACCAAATACCATCATGAGTAGTGCCATTGATATATCTCAACACATGTTTTGCCACCTTCCAATCTAGTTTGGTTGGCTTAAAAATTGATTCATTAAGATGGTTAACTTCATAACACATGTCTTGTCATGTGTTCACTAGATACATGAGTGAACCCACAAGTTTCCTATAAATAGTGGCCTCCACCTCATCACTTGAAGTGGAATCCTCTTTCCTCCAACTTCCTGCTAGAGGAGTGTCCATGGGCTTGCTACTCTCGATGCATAATTTCTTTAGTATCTCATTGGAATACCTTACCTAATAGAAAAAAAATTCACCACTTCCTTGCCATACTTCCAAACCAAGGAAATAATGCATGTCTCATTTTGTTCATCTCGAATTATCTTGCAAGATCCTCTTTGCAATATTTGATCAAGTTCTCATTACTGGTTAAATAAAATCACCAAAATATAATACTATAATAAATAATTTACATTATACAACAATATGGTAAAGGTTTGCATATCCTTCACTTTTGGTGAAGCTCAACCTAGTGAAATAGTTGTCGATCCTAGTGTACTAAGACCAAGGTGCTGGTTTCAATCCATACAATGCTCTCTTGAGTATGAAAAAATTAGATTCTCTATCAAAGGTCTCAAATTATCCCAGTTGTTCAATGTACACCTCCTCCTCAATCTCTCCATTGAGGAATGTTATCCTCTCATCCATATGATCAGTCTTCCATCCCATCAGCACTACAAGTGCTAGAATTGATATGATATAAGAGTACCTTGATACTAGATCAAAGGTTACCTCGTAATAAATTCCCCCCACCTGATAGAACCCCTTGGCCACAAATACGGCCTTGTGCCTCTCAAGCTTTTGTATGCTACTTTCTCCACCTTATAGATCCACCTCAAACATACCACTGACTTTTTCTTTGGTCTTAGGACCACTTCCTAAAAATTTTTTGTTAACTATTCAATCATATTCCTCAACCATGGCATCAAATCATACTGCCTTATACACTCCTTCCTCAAATGAGGATGGTTCTATCTCAACTAAATCACTCATCATAGCCATGTACCCAATGTACCGATCCGATGACCTCCTCTACATGTGATGTGATGTGGGTGCTCCAACATTCTCTCTAGCATCATGAAACAATATGCCAACTTCCCTGGTGCACTTCATTCCATCTCTATATGTCTCTAAAAGAGTCAGTGCTTCCAGTCTTTGTCCCTCAACTTATGGTTTCTCCACCACATCCTGAGGTTCTTCCTTTGGATCTGAAATATCCTCATCTGCATGCAACTAAAGCTCCCTCTCTAGGGAACATCTCGTGGCCTTCTCTTCATCAAAATTCACATCTCTATGAGCAACTATCATCCTACACACCCGATAGTTGTGAGGTTTATTAGTGTAACACGGAAATATGCCCAAATATTCTGTTAGTTCTATATTTTTCCTTGCAACCTTGGAAACATGACAGTAAACTGATGAACCAAATATCTTGAAGTCTGCCACATCTATTTTCTTACTTTAAAAAACTTCTTCTGGTGTATTCATTCTGAGAATTTGATGAGGACTCTTGTTTTTCACATATACCATTGTGTTTCATTCTTCAACCCACAAGTGCAACGGGAGGCCCTAATCATGCAACATGGACTGCGCAACTCCCATAATACTTTTTTTCTACCTTTTAGCCACCCCATTATCCTGTGGGTTATGGGGAGTTATTAACTCTCGTCGAATGCCTAATTTTGTACAAAATTTCTTGAACTCATTTAACACATATTATCCACTATTATCATTCCAGAGAGCCTTCAATTTCCTATCAATGTCTTTCTCAACAAGTGCTTTAAATTCACAAAATTTGGAGAATGTTTGGCCTTTCTTCTACATGAATAAAATCTAGCACTTGTGTGAGAAATCACCTACCACTACAAAATAATAATTGTGCTTGGCTATGGAAGTTGTCGATAATGGTCCATGCACATCCAAGTGAACTCTTTCGAGGATTTCTTATGCTCTACTATCCTTATCATGAAAGGTGGTGTTGGTGTACTTCACTAGTGTACACCCTTTGCATGTATCTTGCTGCTCTAGTGCACCCTTGGGCAGTCCTATAGAAATATTTTGGATGATATTCAAGTCTCCATGGTGCTAATGGCCAAGTATCCTCTGCCATAATTCACCGTTGTCTCGGATCTGCACCTTCTCTGCTTTCATGCTCAAAGCATCATCGTCTTCTACATCCAATTTGTATAGGTTCTTCACCTGAACCTTGATCCACTCCACTTGTCCCATGGTGATGTGTCAAAGGAAATCCTTTCCTGTGCTAAATATCACATCATAGCCACAGTCTTCCAACAGAGCAACTGAAACTAAATTCTTCTTTATATCTTGAACATACATGATATCATTTAATGTGAGATGGGAGCCCGATTCCCTCTGAAAAGTAACTGTACCAATGTCAGTCATGTTATACCTTCCATCATCTCCCATATCAATGTGCATCTGGAGGTACTTCTCCTTCAAGTCACTGAAAAATTATTTATTTCCCGTCATAAAAAATGAGGATCCACTATCCAGATACCACTTACTACCCATCACCAATGTGACCATGCATGTAATGAGGGTGAAATTCAACTCGAATTTTGAAGCTAGAGCTTCACTTACCACTCCTCATAAGGGCTTCTTGTCGGCCTTATTGTGCAAACACTTCTTGGTGTAGTTTCTGAGCTCATGATAGTGAAAAAAATTAACCTTTGAAAAGTATTTCTTCTTTCCCACTTGACCGAAATCTCCTTTGGATTGGGATTTATTCCCTTTCCTTTTATTTACCTTTCTAGCAAAGGCATATTTCTCATCATCCCTAACCCTGGATGAAATCCCATCTTTGTTGTTGTGCCTGAACTCTTCCCGTGCCAAATCTAGCCATAATATTTCCCAATTTGGTAACTTCTCCCTCCCATTGACCAAATCTTGGTAGTTGTGCCAGCTCTTGCAAAGGCCTAGAAGTGTTAGTATTACCAGATCATCTTCTATAACCTTAACACTAGCACTCCCAATTTCATCATGACATTGTGTGAACCAACCCTGGCACTATGGTACTTTGTTGCCCTTCTACATTTTGATATTCCAAATCTTATCTTAGAGTAAGAGCTTCCTGTGGCCACTATAGTTATGGAAAAATTCTAACAATGTATGCCACATTTCATATGGAGTTTCTTTCATGTGGATATTGGAGACTATATGGCCTCGTACTCCCTCCAATATTATCCTCCTCTCCTTGGCTACACACTTCTTCTAATCTACAAGATACTAGGAATCAACTGGTGTTGGTTTTGGGACATCATTATTAATGAATTCCTTCAACCCATTATCTTCCATGACTACTTCCATTTGGTCCTTCCAATAAATATAATTTTAGCTACCCTAAAGGGCATACTTGAGCCTTAGACCATAGAGCACCATCCTTCTAACTCTGAAGAATAGATATTCAAACTCATTCCTCCTACAAAGATAACTTCAAATTATCTTTTCTACTATGAATATAGCTTTGATACCATGTATAAATTAATTTTAGATTATAGATAATATACTCCTCATGTTATCATCTAAAACATAAAACTAAAATCTACTCTACTCATCAATGGAAATAAATTGGTGATTGAGAAGCAATATAAAAAACATGCGACATGAATCAATTCACACACATAAAAAGAGGATACCTCTAGGGGAAATACACTCCTAAAAAACCCTTCCTATTCGTATTGCATTAATAAAAAAATAGAGAATAAATACAATTCTTTTTCAAGCCTGAACAATCTTTGCACAAGTATAATCTATCTCAATGCCTCACAAGCTGAATATGGCCAATACTTAGCCAATTTTGTTGCCTTCCAAGATCCTATTTTCTTTCATTTTTTCTCAGGGAATTATCCCTCTATTAATTAGGGAAATCCCCATACTAAATTATGCAATCCCTATAGGTCCTTCTGTGAATGCCTGCACCACCTGTAAAACTTGGATAATTATACAATTGATAGCACACTTCCCTTGAAATCCAATCTCAACTGGGTGACTCATGTTTCATGCATGCATGAATTAATTATGGCTGATTTATTAGTTAGCAAGTCGAACATTGAAGCTGCACCCCACTGCTAGACCTCCTACTAGTTTCTCCAACATTGGGAACTTTTTTAACTGACTTTAACTCGCTTTAACTAAATTAAATTATAACAACTCAAATTAAACTCAACCTAGGCTCCTAAAATTTAGGAACCACTCTACAGAACTCAAGTTAGGCCCTCAACTAAAATTAATTGAGCCAACTAAGTGAGACTAACTTCACTAACTTATTTAACTTGTACAAGTAGTTTTGTGATTTGGAATTACAATTTTATCCTAATTTAATTCCATGGGAAAATTAAATCAGGAATTTCTTGTTTCATTTTCAACATGTCCTATCAAAAGAGTGTCGGCAGAGGAAAGAATTTAGCCTCCTTGTTTCATCCTATTGTAGTGGAAGAACCATTTCAACATTGGGTCCTAGATGTGATTGGTGAGAATTTTTCACACTCATCAAAGTAGCAGTGCTATATTCTCATACTATACACTAATTCATGTGGTGGGAAGAAGTAGTTCCAGTCAAACACGTGAATGATAAGGAAGTCATCAATTTCCTTAAGTACAACACCATTTCTAGGTTCGACGTTCCGAATTCACTTTTTCTTTTACAATGAACATATTTTTTTATCATTAAGAATATATGATTATTCACTGGAAAATGGAATTGTATTGAAACATTAAGCTAATCACTACTCTCAGGGAAATAGTCTTGCTAATTCTACAAACATTAGGGGAAGTTTGAGGTCTAAAATGGGCCTCCTAAGGAAATTATAAAATAAGATTAGATTACATCATCCAATTTTAGAGGGAAAAAGGAAAAAAAATTCAACACATATTTTCAACTTATCTCCCTATGGGTTTACTCAAATTTCGAGCAGGTTCCAACGAATGTATGCAACATGGATACTCCTTGGATGATGAATTAAATTTTGCATCCAACAAGTACTCTCGGTTGAAATTTGAGTAAAATCTTAGGGAGATTGTTAGGTCCCTATAATACTTGTATAGTCCCTTATTTTTGTTAGTGTAACCCCCTTATTATTATTTTTTTACCCCTGTAACCCCAATATTTTTATTATTGTGCCCTTACATTATTATTGTTAGGTCAGGTAGGATTATATTATGGCTCCATGGACTCCTATATATAGAAGGAGGTTTTTTCATTTGTATCATCCAAGAATTGTTCATTTATGTAATGTAAAGGAGGTTTACCCCTTGAGGTGGCTTATTTCTAAGGTGTTGATCTCTCTTTCCTTCTATTTTTGGAGCTGGTTTCATAACATTTAGTATCAAAGCCATTGGATTCTAGGGTTTCGCTGCTCCAAACAGGTCATCGTGGAATTTTCGCTATAACTTTTTTTTCTACAAAGGTTCAGATGTTGAAATTCATATATAGCAAACCTAAAATCCATAAGAATGTCATGTAAGAATTTCAGATCCTTGTTCGCAATATTTTCAGAGATATGATTTGTCTAATTTAGGGTTTTTTCAGGCTCCCGCATTTCACCTAAAACTGGTAATCATGGCATTTGCACTATAACGTCTTTTCTATGAACGTTCAGAAGCTAAAATTTTCACAGAGAGAAGAAAAAATCTTGAGGAACTTCCTGTAAAAATTTTAGATCTTGGTTCACAATATTTTCAAAGATAGGATCTATTGAAGTCAGGGTTTGTTCAGAATCCCAAATTTCATCTCAAAGAGGTGACCATGGGAAAATCATCATAACTCTCTCTCTGAGCATCATATTGGAATTTTGTAAAAGGTGGCCGCAAGTACATGGAATTTAGTTTCTTTTGCAGAAATTTTAGAGTGGAAGGAGGAAACAGTAACACGTGGCACATATTACAATTTATCTCTACTAAACTAGTCCATAATTAGGTCATTGTGGGAGATTCGACATAAATTTTCCTTGAAGAATCCAAAACAGGTTAGACCTGTGGAATTCAAAATAAGATTCAGAGGGATACTACAGGGCCAAATTTTAGATATTGAAGATCAGAAATCACAGAGATAATTCAGTTTCAATAGTGAGCTCCTCAAAATAAAGAAAAAGGTGTGTATTTTGTTTTTTTCGAATTCTATAAGTCTTGTGTGAAAAATTAGTTTGAAGTGATTCCAAGGGAATATTGAAGCATAGATATCAATATTGGGTTCTAAAATTCCACCTAAAAATAATTCAACACCCATTAAGCCTTCATAAGGCTCAACTATGACTCATGAAGAGGAAGAAGCACAACATGATATATCAAAATTACAAGAGAAAGTGCAACAAATTTCGCTCTCGCAAAGAGCAAAAAAAAATGAAATGTAAGTTTTGAAGAAAGGCGTGGAAGCTAATATGGATGGTTTGAAGAAAGTCGTGGAAGCTAAAATGGATGGCATGGAAGCTGGCATGGAAGCTAAGATGGATTACATGGAAGCTAAGATTGATGAAAAAATGAAAGACAACATGGAAATCATGAAGAATGATCTAAAATAAGACATGGAAGGTTTGATGACAAGGTTAATACAAGAAATAATTCCTAATGGCGGAAATATAGTTTAGGAAACTCATGATGAGAACAAAATAAATGTTAATCATGATTTCATAAACTCTAATTTTGGATTGAAGAACCACCATATTCCAAAGATGGATATGAGGAAGTTTTATGGAAAGGATCTCGTAACATGGATACTACAGATGGAGCAATATTGTGATGTCAATAATGTGCAAAACACACAAAAGGTACGCACTGCAACATTACATTTAGAACAAAATGCATTTGTATGGTATCAATGGTTTTTCTCTTGTAAAGACATTGCACTCAGTTAATTTTTACGGAGGAAATGATAGCACATTATGAGGATAGAAATAAAAAAACCTTCTTTAGCCAATTGATAAATCTCAAATAAAAGGGTTCAATGGTGGAGCACATTGAGGAGTTCCAAAAATTGAATATAAGCATAACTGATATTCCAGAGAAACGTAGGATTGATGTCCTCATATGGACTTTAAAGGATAACATCCAACATGAAGTTCGCGTTTGGGAACCTAATTCATTGGAGAAGGCATCAGGTTGGCAAGAAAAAATGAATGTAAAATTATGGCGACAAGGAAGCCTACCACTCACATCTATAAAGATGGAAGTGTTGCTACTCCTAGACTTCCACAACCTACCAGGTTGACACTACAACAATTGGAAGAAAAAAGAGAAAAAGGGCTTTTCTACAGTTGTGATAGCAAATACACTAAAGGTCATAAGTGTGCTAAGAAGAAATTATTTTACATAGATTATGAAGAGGAGGAAAAAATTGAACAAGAAACTTCAAAAGAAGAGGATATACACCAGGAACCAACCTTAGAAGAGAAATAAATGAGTCCAACCATATCATGTAATGCATTGGTAGGAATTACCACTCCTAAAACTCTCAATATAGAAGGACATATCAAGAGGAAAAAGGAAATAGTTTTGATTGATTCGGGTAGTACCCATAATTTTATTCATTGTAAGGTATCCAAGGAATTGAATTGTTTCCTATACCCAACACCAGAATGTCAAGTGATGGTGGAAAATGGAGGAACTATAAATTGCTCTAGAAAATTCCATAATATCAAGCTAACCATGGGGTGATATGTATTGAATAGTCCAATGCTTTCCATTCCAATGGGACTTGTTGATGTTGTACTAGGAGTACAATGGTTACAATCATTCAGGATGGTAGTGTTTAATTTTCAAGAAATTTTCTTCAAATTTTTTTTGGAAGGAAAGGAAATCTAATTACGAGGTATCGCAGGAAATCTAGGAAATATAATAAGCTCTAATGTCATGAAAAATCTTCTGAAGAAAGGACAATGAGGCGTAATTGCACAATTATGCTCACTAGAATTTCCAACATCAAAATCATATATTTCTCCAGATCTCCAAAAAGACTTGGAAAATCATTCTAAGGTGTTTAAAACTCCCAAAGTACTCCCACCTATTCATGATCATGATCATTCTATGCATTTGATTCCAGGAAGTGTTCCTCCACACATCAGGCCTTACAGATATCCTTATGTCCAAAAGAGCGAAATTGAACATATGATTGCAGAAATGTTAGAGGATGGTATAATTCAACCTAGTCAAAGTTATTTCTTTTCTCTAGTAATATTGGTACACAAGAAGGATGGATCATGGCGCATGTGTCAGGATTATAGGTAGCTCAATAATCTCACTATTACAGATAAATTTCCCATTCCTGTGATTAATGAATTATTGGATGAATTACATGGAGAAATTTATTTTACCAAGTTGGATCTTCGTTCAGTATATCATCAAATGTTAGGTCTCTATATTACTAGTATAGTCCCTTATTGTTGTTAGTGTAACCCCATTATTGTTATTATTGTACCCTTGTAACCCCCATATTATTATTATTGTGCCCTTAAATTATTATTGTTAGGTCAAATAGGATTACATTGTGGCCCCACTAAGATTACATTGTGGCCCCATGGACTCATATATATAGAAAGGAGGTTTTGTAATTTGTATCATGGAAGAATTGTTCATTCATGTCATGTATTGGAGGTTTACCCCTCGAAGTGGCTTATTTATAAGGAGTTGATATCTTTTTTCTTCTCTTTTTGGAGCTGGTTTCACAACATTTGGTATCAGAGCTTTGGATTCTAGGGTTTCGCTACTCCAAACAAGTCATCGTGGTTTTTGCACGATAAATTTTTTTCCATGAAGGTTTAGAAGTGGAAATTTTTAGAGTGTGAAGCCAAAATCCTTAGGGACTGCTTCGCAAAATTTTAGAGCTTGGTGCACAATATTTGCGGAGATAGGATCTATTGAAGTTAGGGATTTTTGCAGGCTCCCAAATTTCACTTAAAAAGGTCCTCGTAGAATTTTCGCTATAACATTTTTTCCATGAAGGTTCAGAAGCTGAAATTTTTAGAGCACAAAGCCAAAATTTTGAGGAACATTGTCGAATAATTTCAGAGCTTGGTTCGCAATATTTTTTGAGATATGATCTGTCGAAGTTAGGTCTTTTTTAGGCTCCCGAATTTCATTTCAAAGAGGTGATCGTGGGAAAATATTCATAACTATCTCTCTGATCAGATTGAAATTATGTAAAAAATTACTGGAAGTACATGAACTGTAGCTTCCTGTCTATAAATTTCAGAGCCAAAGGAGCAAACAGTGACACAGACAAGTCGTACAAGTTCTCTCTATTGAACTAGTCCATAATTAGGTCATTGTGAGAGATTGGACATAACTTTGCCTTGAAGAATCCAAATCAAGTTAGACCCATGGCATTTGAAAGAAGCTTCAGAGGAATAATACAAGGCCAAATTTCAGATATTGAGGATCTCCAAGTATAGAGATACGTCAATTTCAATATCGAGCTCCTCAAAGGCAAGTAAAAGGTGTGTATTATTTTTTTCCGAATTGCATAAGTCTTGTTTGAAGAATCAATTTGAATTGATTTCAAGGGCATATTGTAGAATAGATATCAGTATTGGATTCTCGAATGGCCCCTAAAAATAATTCAACACCCATTGAGCCTTTATAAGGCTTTACTATGACTCATGAAGATGAAGAATGGCAACATGACATATCAAAATTATAAGAGCAAGTGCAAAACATTTCACTCTCACAAAGAGAAACAAAAAATGACATGGAAGTTTTGAAGAAAGGCATGGAATCTAAGATGGATGGTTTGAAGAATGGCATGGAAGCTAAGATGGATGGAATGGAAGATAGCATAAGATGTAAAAAATGAAGAATGATCTAAAAGCAGACATGGAAGGTTTGACAAAGTTGATACAATAAATGTTTCCTAATGGTGAAAAGATAGTAGAGGAAACTCATGATGAGAGAAAAATAAATGTTAATCGTGATTTCATAAACTCTAATGTTGGAGGGAAGAACCACCATATTCCAAAAATGGATATGAGGAAGTTTGATGGAAAGGATCCTGTAACATGGATACTACAGATGGAGCAATATTTTGATCTCAATAATGTGCAAAACACACAAAAGGTAAGCATTGAAACTTTACATTTAGAACAAAATACATTTGTATGATATTGATGGCTTTTCTCCCGTAAAACAATTGTCACTTGGTCAATTTTTATGGAGGAAATGATAGCACAGTATTAGATTACAAAGAGAAACACTTTCTTTGGCCAATTGATAAATCTCAAAAAAAAGTGTTCAGTGGGGGATCACATTGAGGACTTCCAAAAATTGAATATAAGGGTAACTGATATTCCAGAGGAACACAGGATTGATCTCTTCATAGGTACTTTAAAGGATAACATCCAACATGAAGTTCGCATTTTTGAACCTAATTCGTTGGAGAAAACATTCAGGTTGGCAAGAAAAATTTAATGTAAAATTAGCCAACAGAAACCTATGATCACACATCGCTGAAGCGTTACTGCTCTATATTTCCACAACCTGGGACCTGACACATACAAAATGAATAAAAAATAGAAAATGGGCTTTGCTACAGTTGTGATAGAAAATACACTAAAGGTCATAAGTGTGTTGAGAAGAAATTATTTTACATAGGTGTGAGGAAGAAATGAATAAGATCTTCAAAAGAAGAGGATATATGCCCAAAGACTTGACCTAGAGGAGCAAGAAATGAGTAGACCATATGATGTAATGGATTAGAATTACACTCCCTCCAAACTCTCCATCTATCTGAAGACTTATATCAAGAAAATAGTAACTGTTGATTAGAGATAGGTAGCACCCATAATTTTATTCATTGTAAGGTAGCCAAGGAATTGAATTGTTTCCTATACCCAGCACTAGAATGTCAAGTGATGGTTGCAAATGGAGGAACTGTAAATTTCTCTGGAAAATGCCATAATATCAAGCTAAACATGGGGGAATATGTATTGAATATTTCAATGCTTTCCATTCCTATGGGTGGTGCTGATGTTGTACCAGAAGTACAATGGTTACAATCTTTGGGGACGATAGCTTTTAATCTTCAAGAACTTTTCTTGAAATTTTTTTGAGAAGGAAAGGAATTCGAATTACGGGGTATTGTAGGGAAGCTAGGAAATATAATAAGCTCTAATGTCATGAAAAAGCTTCTAAAGAAAGAGCAACAAGGTGTAATTGCACAATTATGCTCACTAGAAGTTCGAACATCAAAATCATCTATTTATGCAGATCTCCAAAAATTCTTGGACAATCATTCCAAGGTGTTTGAAACTCTCAAAGGACTCCCACCTATTCGTGATCACGGTCATGCTATTATGTCCAAACATTAGGCCTTATAGATATCCATATGTCCAAAAGAGCGAAATTTAACGTATGGTTGCATAAATGTTAGAGGCAAGTATAATTCAACCTAGTCAAAGTTCTTTCTCTGCTCCTATAGTATTGGTACACAAGAATGATGGATCATGGTACATGTTTCTAGATTATAGGGAGCTCAATAAGCTCACCATTAAAGATAAATTTCCCATTCCTGTGATTAATGAATTATTGGATGAATTACATGGAGCAATTTATTTTACCAAGTTGGATCTTCATTCAAGATATCATCAAATTAGAATGAAGACTGAAGATATTCCGAAAACAGCTTTTCGAACTCATGAGGGTCATTATGAATTTTTTCTCATGCCTTTTGGCCTTACTAATTCACCTTCTACATTTCAAGGGTTGATGAATTCCATTTTCAAACCCTTCCTTAGAAAAATTGTTCTAGTATTTTTCGATGATATACTAATATACAATAGGTCTTGCAAGGATCATGTTCAACATGTTCACAAGGTGCTCAAATTATTTCAGGAGAAACAATTATATGCAAAAACATCCAAATGTTTCTTTGGAGTAAAAGAGGTGGAATATCTGGGTCATATTGTATCTCACAAGGGTGTTAAGGTAGACCCTAACAAAATTAAAGCCATTAAAGAATGGAAAGTCCCCACAACCATAAAGTAGTTGTGAGGATTTCTCTAGTTAACAGGATATTATCGCAAGTTTTTTAAGAATTATGGGAGAATAGCAGCACCTCTGACAACATTATTGAAGAAATATGCATTCTCATGGACTCCTGAAGAAACTAAGGCCTTTGAAAATCTTAAAGAGGCAATGTGCCTAACACCGATCTTAGCTACACCAGACTTCACAAAAACCTTTATTGTGGAATGTGATGCCTCAGGAAATGGAATTGGTGTTGTTTTAATGCAAGAAGGAAGACCCATTTCTTTTGAAAGTCATCCAATCAAAGGAAAGTATTTACAGAAACCTATTTATGAGAAGGAAATGTTAGTAATACTTCATGCACTAAATAAATGGTGAACTTACCTAATGAGAAGACACTTCAAGCTAAAAACTGAACATGATAGTCTTAACACTTTTTGGAACAAAGACTATCTTCAGAAGAGTAGCAAAAATGGGTCACAAAGATGTTCAGTTGTGAATTTGAAAAAATATACAAAAAAGGGAAGCTAAATGTTGTTGCAGATGCACTCTCAAGAACGAATGAAGAGGTGGAAGCATTGCTTTGTGCCATTTATATTATCCACCTAGATTGGATAATCGAAGCAAGAGATGAATGGAAGAAGGACGAAGAAGTGTGGACACTCATTGAAAAGTTGCAGCAAGATCCTAGTACATATGATACATTTAGTTGGAAAAATGATTCCTCATGGTACAAAGATTGCTTATATCATTGTAATAATTCCCAACTAAAACAAAATATTCTTTTGGAATTGCACACTTCTCCTTTAGGAGGACACTCGGGATTTTTAAAAACATAACACAAGGTGAAGAAAGAACTTTTTTGGGATGGCCTTAAATCTGATATTCAAAAGTTTGTGGCAGAATGTTTGGTTTTCCAGCAGAATAAAGTTGAGTCAATTAACACCCCAGGTCTTCTACAACCTTTATCCATTCCAAGTCAACATTGGGAGGAGATTTCAATGTATTTTATCACAATTTTACCTAATTCCGAAGGAAAGAGTGTCATCATGGTGGTTGATAGACTTACCAAGTATGCACACTTTTGTGCATTATCTTATCCATTTAAAGAAAGTACAGTTGCTACTACATTTATGGACACAATTCAAAAGCTACATGGAAACCCAAGGGTTATTGTGAGCGACAGAGATCCCATTTTTACTGGAAATTTTTGGATGGAGTTATTGTCTTGTTTGGGTACTCAATTGGCTCATAACTCATCTTATCATCATCAATCCAATGGTCAAACTGAGATAGTAAATAAATGTTTGGAAGGATATCTTCATTTTTTTGTATCTGATAAACAAACACAATGGTTCAAGTGGTTACCTCTCGCTGAATGGTGGTATAACACTTCCTTCCATACTTCATCAAAAATGACTCCATTTATGGCACTTTATGGATATCATCCACCATCCATCACATCATATTTAAGAGAAAATTTGAAGGTTCAAGCAGTGGAAGATCACATCAAGCATCAACAAGGAGTTCTCCAACTCTTAAAGGATACCCTGAATTTGGCACAAAATTGAATGAAACAACAGGCAGATCAACATTGCAGCGAGAGAAGTTTTGATGTAGGAGACTGGGTATTTTTACGGCTAAAACCATGCAAAAAAATTTCCCTCAAGCAAGATAAGAAGGATAATAAATTATCACTAAAGTACTATGGCCCTTACAAGGTGTTGCAAAATATTGGTACTATGGCATACAAATTGGAGCTTCCTGCTTCTTCATTAGTGCATCTAGTTTTCCATGTTTCATGCTTAAAGAAGGTTATAGGTGAAAATCTTCCAGTTCAAACAATATTTCCAGAACTTGATGAGGAACGAACAATAATATTGGAACCTGAAGCGCTCATGGAAACAAGAACTCGATAGCTACAAAATTGATCAATTTCAAAGTATCTCATCAAGTGGAATAACTTACCCATTGAATATTCTACATGGGAGGATGAGAATTTTATACAGAAGCATCCAGAGCTACTCAAGCGTTGAGGAAAACACTTTTTGAAGGAGAGGGGCATGTTAGGTCCCTATATTACTAGTATAGTCCCTTATTTTTGTTAGTGTAACCCCCTTATTGTTATTATTGTACCCTTATAACCCCCATATTGTTATTAGTGTGCCCTTAAATTATTATTGTTAGGTCGGCTAGGATTAAATTGTTGCCCCACTAGGATTACATTCTGGCCCCATGGACTCCTATATATAGAAAGGAGGTTTTGTAATTTTTATCATGCAAGAATTGTTCATTCATGTAATGTATTGGAGGTTTCCCCCTCGAAGTGGCTTATTTCTAAGGCGTTGATATCTCTTTTATTATCTTTTTGGAGCTGGTTTCACAACATCAAATTAGAATGAAGACTGAAGATATTCCAAAAACAACATTTTGAACTCATGAGGGTCATTATGAATTTTCGGTCATGCCTTTTGGCCTTACCAATGCACCTTCTACATTTCAATGGTTGATGAATTCCATTTTCAAACCCACCCTTAGAAAAAAATTTCTAGTATTTTTTTATGACATACTAACCTACAGCAGGTGTTTGAAGGATCATGTTCAACATGTTGATAGGGTGCTAAAACTATTGGAGGAGAAACAATTATATGCAAAAACATCCAAATGTTTCTTTGGAGTACAAGAGGTGGAATATCTAGGTCATATTGTATCTCACGAGGGTGTTAAGGTAGACCCTAACAGACTTAAAGCCATTAAGGAATCGAAAGTCCCCACAACTCTAAAGAAGTTGCGTGGATTTCTCGATTTAACAGGGTATTATCGCAAGTTTTTTAAGAATTAGGGGAGAATAGCAGCACCTTTAACAACATTATTGAAGAAATATGCATTTTCATGGACTCCTAAAGCAACTAAGGCCTTTAAACATCTTAAAGAGGAAATGTGCCTAGCACCAGTCTTAGCTATGCCAGACTTCACAAAAACATTTATTGTGGAATGTGATGCGTCAAGAAATGGAATTGGTGTTGTTTTAATGCAAGAAGGAAGACCCATTTCTTTTGAAAATTATCCGATCAAAGGAAAGTATTTACATAAAGCTATTTATGAGAAGGAAATGTTGGCAATACTACATGCATTAAAGAAATGGCGACCTTACCTAATGAGAGTACACTTCAAGGTAAAAAATGATCATGGTAGTCCTAAAAATTTTTTGGAACAAAGTCTATCTTCAGAAGAGCAGAAAAATTGGGTCACAAAGATGTTGGGTTATGACTTTAAAATCATCTATAGAATAGGGAAGCTAAATGTTGTTTCATATGCACTCTCAAAAAAGGATGAAGAGGTGGAAGCATTTCTTTGTGCCATTTCTATTATCCAACCAGATTGGATAACCGAAGCAAGGGATGAATGGAAGAAGGACAAAGAAGTGTGGCCACTCATTCAAAAGTTGTAGCAAGATCCTAGTACATCTGATACATTTAGTTGGAAAAATGATTCCTTATGGTACAAAGATCGCTTATATATTTGCGAGAATTCCCAACTAAAACAAAATATTCTTTTGGAATTGCACACTTCTCCTTTAGGAGGATACTTAGGATTTTTTAAAACTTACCATAGGGTGAAGAAAGAATTCTTTTGGGATGGCCTTAAATCTAATATTCAAAATTTTGTGGCAAAATGTTTGGTTTGCTAACAAAATAAAGTTGAGACCATTAAGACCCCCGATCTTCTACAACCTTTATCCATTCCAAGTCAAAATTGGGAGAATATTTCAATGGATTTATCACATGTTTACCTAATTCCGAAGGAAAGAGTGTCATCATGGTGGTAGTTGATAGACTTACCAAGCATGCACACTTTTGTGCATTATCTCATCCATTTAAAGCAAGTACAATTGCTAGTGCATTTATGGAAACAATTCAAAAGCTACATGGAAACCCGAAGATTATTGTAAGTGACATAGATCCCATTTTTACTGGAAATTTTTGGATGGAATTATTTTCTTGTTTGGGTACTCAACTAGCTCATAGCTCATCTTATCATCCCCAATCTGATGGTCAAACTGAGATAGTGAATAAATTTTTGGAAGGATATCTCCATTGTTTTGTATCTAATAAGCAAGCACAATGGGTCAAGTGGTTACCTTATGCTGAATGGGGGTATAACAATGCCTTCCATACTGCAGCAAAAATGACCCCATTTATGGCACTTTATTGATATCATCCACCGTCCATCACATCTTCTTTAAGATAAAATTCTAAGGTTCAAGAAGTGAAATATCGCATTGAGCATCAACAAGAACTTCTCTAACTCTTAAAGGATAACCTAAATTTGGCACAAAATTGAATGAAACAACAAGCAGATCAACATCGTAGCGAGAGAAGTTTTGATGTAGGATACTGGGTATTTTTATGGCTACAACCATACAAAAAAAGGTCCCTCAAGCAAGTTAAGAAGAATAATTAATTATCGCCAAAGTACTATGGTCCTTACAAGGTGTTGCAAAATATTGGTACTATGGCATACAAAATGGAAGTTCCTGATTCTTAGTGAGTGCATCCAATTTTCCATGTTTCATGCTTAAAGAAGGCTATAGGGGAAAAAATTCCAGTTCAAACAATATTGCTAGAACTTGATGAGGAAGGAAGAATCATATTGGAACCTAAAGCAGTTTTGGAAACAAGAACTTAACAGCTACGAAATCTATCAATTTCAGAGTATCTCGTCAAATGGAAGAACTTACCCACTGAAGATTCTACATGGGAGGATGAGAATTGTATACAGAAGCACCCAGAGCTACTCAAGAGTTGAGGACAACACTTTTTTGAAGGAGAGAGGCATGTTAGGTCCCTATATTACTAGTATAGTCCCTTATTGTTGTTAGTGTAACCACCTTATTGTTATTGTTGTACCCCTGTAACCCCAATATTTTTATTATTGTGCCCTTACATTATTATTGTTAGGTCGGCTAAGATTATATTGTGGCTCCATGGAATCCTATATATAGAAGGAGGTTTTTTTATTTGTATCATCCAAGAATTGTTCATTTATGTAATGTAAAGGAGGTTTCCCCCTCAAAGTGGCTTATTTCTAAGGAGTTGATATCTCTTTTCTTCTATTTTTGGAGCTGGTTTCATAACAGTGATAAGTTGAAAATACGAGTTGAAAAAGTAGTTTTATTATTTTATAAGTTTTTAATCTTTTTACTTTTTTACTCCAAAAATGGTGAATCATCCCCCATGTTTGACATTATCATCTTGAATCCTATTGGTTCTTATAAATATTATTTTAGTTTTACATTTTTTTTAGGAGGCCCATTTTAGACTTGAAAATTCCCCTAATTCAAGAACCTGATTTGAATTATCAAGAAGATCATTTTCTCTTAAAAAAGGAACATGCACTCCGCTTTGGTGAATGCTCTATGGGATGATTGAGTCATGCCAAAACATTCTCTAAATACATCTCCTTACTTCCTAGGGTATTCAAAATAATCCATCCTACCCTCAAACACCAAGTTTCCTCCCCTTCATCTTTCACAGGAATCCCAGGGAAAGCCATGCCTATTGGCTCAACGTAGTATAGACACCCTTCACAAGTTGAAAGAAGAGAGACAAAAAGAAAAATATAAAATTTCTCTTTACCAGAGTCGTATCAAGATGTGGTTTGACAAGAAGTCTATAGGGAAGAATGAATTTGGTGTGTGTGACCTAGTCTTGAAGTGGGAAAAATCCCATGAATACAATGGAAAACACACTAAGTTCCAATCCTTATGGATTGGACCATTCACTATACACGAAAATCTTGGCCAACAAACATATCATCTTCAATCACTAGACATGAAGATTGACTCTCTTCTTGTCAATGTCCAAGACTTAAAAGATTATTTTCCATGATGATCTAGGGTTATGACCTACACTATGTACATAGTTTCTTTTCTTCTTTGCTTGTTTGTTTGATCTTATGTTATGTTGTTTCATGTAAATAATCATCACGTGTGAACATATTTTCCAGCTTCTTTGCATATGGATGAATTAAAAATAGCCTTGTGACACTACAACATTTAGCTAACCTTCAATCCTCCTTCTTTATGTTGGTTACATATTTTGGTCGATGAAGTTCTAATCAAAAATATGATCCATCCATAAGGAGAGTTTTGGTTAAACCATGATACTTGATTCTATTCAAGAAACCTTATTCCCACACTTTGTTCCTTATTTTTTTGTGTTTTCACGCTTATCCAATCAATATAATAGGAAAAGGGGGAAATTTAAATGATGAAACCTAAATCATAGGCATACATATGCTTCTCTAAAGGAATAGCTTCTCCTACTCTCAATAAGTTGGGATCCCTTTTCTAGCCATAAAATGAATAAGTTTCAATGCACAATCCTCTTTAAATATATAAATAAATGTGAAATAAGAGAAAGGCTTCATGCGCAGAGAGATGAAGCAAGAAAAATTGTCAAGGTACTGTCTAGGCTTGTTGACAGCAGAGCAATGTTTGTGTTCCTGTAGTGACTCTGTTGTGGTCTTGTGAAGGCCTGCTAGAAGTAGAGCAAAACCAAAGATGAAAAAATGTAATATAGTAATATAAATCTCGCAAACTTCACTACACTTTCCACTTCAAAACATTTTGATATTGCTCAATCTTATGTTTGTGTTCAACTTACAAGGTAAAAAGGGGAACATGTTTATTCATGGGGAAATTCGGGAGGCCAAAGTGATCTACACGATCAATCAATAGTCCCTGAAGAACTAAGACCCTGCACCAAAGAGTCAACCAAGACAGAGAAGGTGGAATTTGAAAAGTGTTTCGCCAAGTGTTTTCGGTGCTACAAAAACCTTCAAAATTTTGGCCTGCAACAAATTTCAGATCCTACCTTGGTCTTTTATATTCTCATTGCAAACATTGAAATCCATTCCATGTGTTTTCTCTAAGTGTTTTTGGTCCCTTCTGAGATAAAATAAAATTTTCATATTTTTTCATGTTAACCATCACACAATTTATATAATATTGTTTTTGTGGTTTCAATGGGTTATCTATGCTAAAATGATTTGATCCTACCATGCAAAAATCTATCACACTCATTCCCAAAATTTTAAGCATTTTCGCACGAGTGTCGTCACGATAGTCGCCAAGTGTATCTTTAGTGTAACACTTGCCGTAATTCATCACAAAATTGTTGAACTAAGGGAAATATGTTGTTCGTGTGTCCTAGATAAGCTATGTTTTTGTGTCGTCAAGTGTTATATGTGTGGGATCATAGATGAGTCTTATCACTGCTCACATCAACTTCATTGATCCCACAATTATTCAGTTTCTAAAAGCTATCCAACTGAGCAACTTAATTTTATCCAACCCTCCTGAAATATGCATTGTGCAGTCTTAGACCTCTAGCTACGACCATTCCTCTAGACACTATGCAATGAATAGTTACTTCCTCCTAGGACCGTGAAGTGCATAGTTTCAGTGCTCAAGCTTGGGCCTTAGCCTCCAAAATTGTGCAATTCAACCCCCCAACATGGCCTCAACTATGCATTATGCAATCTATGACCTCGAGCTCAACACTTGAGATACTAAGTTGTGCAACTACATAATTACCCATCCTCCTCTTCCTTATATAACCGTTCAATAGGCTAAATCAGTTCCCAACCCCTCATCCTGGCTCATTGAACAAACAAACTGCGCATTTTTATTCCCCATTCTATATTTAACTATGCATTGTGCAATATTAGGGCCCAATATTCACCCTTGACTTCTTGATTTGCACAATTGTGTAGTCGCTGAGCCTCTCAATTAGCTTTCCACCTAGTTTCAGCTCAGTTAGTGGATCAACAGGCACCACCTTAGACTAGGGGTTTATCAGACTGAAGTCATCTTGTAATGAGTGAATTGTAGATGCATGTACCCTATCATACCATGATAGGATGATGAAGAAGGAGATGAAGAAGGAAAACATGTTGGAAGAAATATTTGTAGGTGATTAATAAATTTGATCAATCAAGAGAAAGAAAAGGGACACCAGTTTGTGACCACAACTCAATATTTCATATCATTGAGGACTCCTTACCTCTAAGCCATATGAAGGAGGATTGAACAACATTCTCAAGAAGAAATATAGAAAGGAGTAGAAAAAGCGGCTTGACATTTCCATGTCATCAAGAAGTCCATGTCACCACTGTCATGTCATGTCATGTCATTAGTCATCATATGTCACATCATTATTGTGGATCATGTAATTTATTATTTGAAAATGTATTATAACGTGGAAGTCCAAAGGACATGTACATAATATGAAGACTCATGTAAAGTTGAAAATTCATTGGAAGTAAAATAGTCTTGAGGGTATTCAAAGTGTCACAATTTAGTTGAAGCATCACCTCCCAATTGCTTAGATATACACCGTCATTGTATGAGCACGAAACATTTTAGCTTGGCTCCTATCCCAAGGAATTACAGAGGCAAAGCTATTTACTTTGGGGGGAAAGGAGTGGATCCAACACTCCACTATTGGAGCTATTGGTGTTTATTTTATACATGTGTCTTGGGGATTTTACTTAATATCAGAAGCCTCATGGCCAACATGTTCTTCATGCATGGATTATGAAAACTTATAATAATGTTCTTTGGATGTTTGTAATTCATGTTTACTTTCATTTTTTCTAGAATAGTTGAACTATTACAATTATTTTAGTCCTTATCATATTGAGAATGAGTTATAATGATTTCCATAGTTGTTACATCCTTATGGACTATTCCATTGGATGTTAGACACATATTTCATGTTGCATTAGATGTAATGACCTTAACCTCTTTATGGAATATTCTGTTGGCTGTTGGAAACACCCTTCTTGTTCCCGCATGTCTCTACTAGGGTGGTACTATTACCTCTCTCTTAGAGGCTCACTTTTATTCCCCGATCCAAAGTAGAAAAATCTTGAGAAACCTAGAACTTAATGATCTTTAGGCACACTCACTTGCTTTTTGAAGGAAAATATGCATTCCTCTCTCTTGCTGACAATTATGGCCAAGGAAAATAATGAAGAAATCGGCTACATGTCCATATTCCGGATGGGGCTCCTATCCCAAACAGTGTGAGGTCTAATTGGGACCACATATCTGGGAGACCCATTCAATGTTGGTGGATCTAGTACTGTCAACAAAGGATGATGGTGATGAATTTTAGTTGTGTGAGGTTGATTTTTGTGTTAGATTTCAGAGCAAAATGATGAATGTTGTTGATGAATCTTGATTTGTGGGGAATGTAGAAAGAAGAACACTATTATTTTTCTTGTAACTGTGGCTATAAAAATGTATGGTGGCTGTAGGAAACCTCTAGGTTCATGATTATGGTACTTAAATTTTTTGACAAGAGGAAGAATATTTTTGTTTCTACCCTGGGAATCCAACAATCAATCTACCCCTCTTATTTTTAAAAATTAAAGGTCACAAATAATTTTGAGTATTTCACAAAATATTCATTGAATATGAATCCATGGTACAACTATTCCCAAGAAAATAGATGTGTTAAATTTTAGCATAGAAATAGATCATTGGATTACTAGTCATTCATGTATGTCATCAACGAATGCGAGACAAATAGCCATTAATGTTAATGAGTGTCAAGGTACCTTGGTAGCAGGAAAAATGTTGTTGTTCATATGTATCAGGCCAATCAAAGGGTAGTGGAATTTTCCTTGGGCAGGGCTCCGCTAGCACTAACACCAATCAATCTCGTGTTTAAAACTGGATTCAGGTCAAACCTTCGACAGGAAAGTTGTACAACCAATTTCGAGATCAATGGTGGGCATGAGGCTGCTTGCTGGAAATTTATCCGCATAATAGGTCAACTGGCATGATTAAGGAGGTGAAATTTTGCATCCATAACAATGGGAATATTGCCGGTGTAGGGCCAAATTATTACTCCAAGTGGCTGCGAAAGGCGGAATTTGTAAAAAAACTTGTGGGGAAGTACAAATTGTAGGATAGTTAGCAGAAAACTTCATTGGAGCATAACTCATTTATTTTTTGACATTTTTTGGAGTAGAAAGGGTTGAGATAGGGGTTTTGGACTATTCTGAATCCATTGGAGACTTTTGTTTTTAGTATTCTAAGCATTGTAACTTAATGTAACCACACGTTTTTGAGCATAATGAAAGAGGCCCAACCATTGGAAGCTGAAGTAGGAGATGTAGCCCAGGAGGGGTGAGCTCCTTTGTCATTTTTTGTTTTCTGTATACTGTTATGGTAATGACGTTTCCTCATTTTCTGCAAAAAAATAATTTTTTAAGCATGTTAATGTGTTAATAAAATTGACATAAGTGTTTAAAAGGGCCTAGTATTTTCACTTGCAAATTTTACGATAAGACCTCAAGCTTTCATATATAGATCAGTTAATTTGGTATCAAATATTTGGTTCTTTGTTTCTTTGAGGGTTTAATTTTTTTTCAATTATTTCTGATGCTTACAATGTTGAAGCTCAAGAGAGAAGAATGAAATCTTGTGGTTGCAAGTCCTCAAGTTAGGTCAAGGACAAGGAGAGCACAATTGCAACATTTTTCACCACAAATTTCACCTCAAGTTTTACTTGAAGCTTCAACAGTCATATCACATGAATGAGAGCCTAAAAATATGTCAGAGGATGAAAATTATTTCAAAAAATCATTCTTTGACATGACATAAATGGTGAAATTTCTCTATGAAGAGAGTAACACAAGCTTGAAAGGTGAGAGCTCCAATCCTCAAAAGGGATATAATTCTTCAAGAGGAGATGGAAGATATGGGGACAAGATTCCAAAAGGGAACAGAGGGAATGGTGACAAACCACCTTTGATACCACCATTGTCTTCACCTCCATCCTCACCACTATCTTCACCACCATCATCTTCCACATTAATCCCTTCACAAACACCTCCACATTCTCCAAAGGGACATGGTAAAACTCCATTGTAGAAAGTTGACATAAAAGTTGAATTTCCTATGTATAATGGAGAGGTAAACGTTGAGATGTTAGATAATTTGGTTTGTAAACTTGAATTGTATTGCAAGATACAAAGGATCAAGGATGATGAGATCAAAATTCAACTTTCTTAATTAATATTGGAGAGTTCATCACTTATTTGGTGGGAATGAAAAACTCAAGAGGACATGAATAAACATGGTAAGGTCTTAACCTCTTGGAATGATTTTGTTTCTACATTGAGAATAACATTTTATCCATTAGCATACATGCAAAAATCTATCATGGATTGGAAAAAATTTAGGCAATTAAAGGGTAAAAGTGTGCAAAGTTATACCCAAGAGTTTAGAAGAATAGAATTGATATTGGGTATATATTTGTCATCTCAAGATATTTTGTTGAAATACATTGGAGGTTTGCATAGCTATTTCAGACATACCATTCTCATGTTTAACCCTACAATCTTAGATGAGGTTTGTGTACAAGCAACACATCTAGAAAAAAGAGGGAAAAATGTTCCACAAGAGGGAAAAAAAAGGCCATTTAAAGGTGGAGACAAAGCAAAGGGTAAGTTAAAAGGAAAAGGGAAGACGAATTCTTCTATAAAGAAAGAGTGAGAAAAATTAACATGCAAGCATTGTTCAATGGATGGTCACGATGACAATAACTATTGGAAACTTAATCCTGAGATGAGACCCAAAAAGTTGATCAACAACGGAAAGAAAAAGACAATTTCAACTACATAACATGATTTTGGATCTGATTCGGGAGATGAAACAAAGATCACAACTATGGGATTGAAAGGAAAGGAATCAATTTCTAGCAATAGTTATTAAAATAGTCACAATGAAGCTCAAAGTGAAAAATAAAGAATAGAAATTTTCCATATTAGAGTCATCTCAAAAAATAACAAGATTGAAACTCTATTTGAGAGTGGCTCACAAGAAAATCTAATTTCTAAAAACATTGTCAAAAATTTGAATTTGGAAACCATTCCACATCATAAACCTTATCCTTTAGGTTGGTTATGTGACAATGCAAAGTTGCAAGTAACTAGAAAATGGAAATTGAAATTTACCATTACTGCAAACCTCATTGATGAGTTAGAGCTTGATGTAGCACCATTAGACACATGTGATATTGTTTTGGGAAGCCCATATATTTATGACAGGAAAGATATCTTTTATCACCATGAACACAAATATCACTTGTTCAAATATTGTATTGAGTGCATTGTTAGAGCACATCACAAGAAACTAAACCTTTCACTTGTGAATGTCAAAGAAATGAAGAGACTTGTTAACTCTAGCAACAATTTTGTGATTTTAATGATCAAACCCAAGATTGATGTTGATAATTAATATTTTGAAGGTTGTGATTCAAAGTTGAAATCTGATTTGGTTGAGGTTGTTAACCAATATGATGAGATGTTTCAGGAGCCTAAGGGATTTCCTTCTAAAAGAGGAATCCAACATGAAATACAATTGCAGCAAGATTTTCCTCTTCCTAACATTGGCATGTACACGATATCAATGATGGAAAATGCGTATATTAAAAAATAATCCAAGAGTTTCTTGAAAAGAGGATCGTTCGACTAAGTAGTTTACCATGTGGTTCACCTATTGTTTTGGTTCCAAAGAAATATGGAACATGGCGCATGTGTGTGTAACTCCTTGAATTGAACAAGATTACAGTAAAAAGCCATTACCCACTTCCTAGAATTGATGATTTACTTGTTCAATTGAAATATGTTGTGTATTTCACTAAGTTGGACTTGTGGAGTGGCTATCATTAAATCAGAATCATTGAAGGATACAAATGGAAAAAAACATTCAAAACAAAGCAAGGTTTGTTTGAAAGGTTTCTTATTCCCTTCGGGCTTTGTAATTCTCTTGCTACTTTGATGCGTGTGATGCATGATGTATTTAGGCCTTTTCTAGATGAATTTGTGATAGTCTATTTAGGTGACATATTAATTTTCAGCAAGTCTCGTGAAGAGCATGTGACGCATGTCAAGAAAGTATTAGATGTCTTAAAGAAAGAACAATTGTTTTGAAAGATGTTGAAATGTGAATTTAGAAAAAATTCGTTACTCTACTTGGGTCATATTGTTGGAGGAGGTGAATTGATAATAGATCCCTCCAAGGTTGATGTCATTTTGAATTGACAAAGGCCAAAAATAGTGACAAAGGTTATTGGAGAAATTTTATTGCTAAATTTTCTTCTATCATAGCTCCATTGCATGCATTGACAAGTGTGAAGCATGTTTTTTAGTCGGGAGGTAAAAAAAAAAAAGAATTTGATGCATGGAAGGAAAATATCAATTCAACTCCTATACTTTCACTTCCTGACTTGAGACAGTCATTTGAGATACTGACTTATGCAAGTGACTATGCCATGGCACATTCCTAATGCAACATGGTAAGCCCATATGTTTTCATTCAAAAACTTTTAATGTTGAAATGATTAAATATCCTACATATGAAAATGAATTGTATGCATTGGTGCAAAGTGTGAAAAAGTAGAAACACTACTTTATGGGTAAGGAAACAATGATTCACATGGATCATCAACCATTGCAATACTTACAATCACAAAAAATGTTGCAGCAAGCAAGGAACTTTCGATGGGTGGGATTTCTTCAACAATTCCGCTTGGTGATAAGAAAGGTATATATAAAAAGGTTGTTCATATGCTTTCTAGACCAATTGTTAGTGCATCAATTATTCTTAATCATAATTCTGTCATGCATGAGATCGATGTTCAACAATATGCTTTATATAGTGATTTCAAAGATGTATATGTGACTTTGTGTCAAGGTAACCAAGTAGAGGAATTGGATTATCATATGCATGATAAATTGTTGTACCATCTCGCAAAGAATTGTATTCCAAAGAGAGAGAGAGTCAACATCATAATGAAGGCACATACTTCTCTTATTGATGGTCATTTTTATGTAGGTAAGATAGTGGTAGTATTACAGAGGTATTTTTATTGGCCTTGTATGCTTGAAAGTGTGTCATGATTTGTAAGAGGATGTTGATTATGTGTTGTCAGTAAGCCTAGAAATAGAAATTTTGGATTGTATACACCAATTCTTGTACCTTCTCATCCATGGGAGAGTGTTTCTGTGGATTTAGTAGGAGGTCTACCTATGTATAGGAGAGGTCATGATTATATTTATGTATTTTTGGATAGGTTCAACAAAATGTGTATTTTGATGCCTTGTAAAAAGAAGGTTACTACTGAACAAACTGCTCAGTTATTCTTTCAGAATGTATGGGTGCATTTTTGGTTTCCCACATCCATTATTAGTGATCAAGATTCTCGCTTTGTCTGGAAATTTTAGTCAAGCTTGTGGGGACTCATGGAAACCAAATTGAAAAAGAGTACAACATTTCATGCAAAAATTGATGGCCAAACAGAGTTGGTGAATAGAATGATGATACATCTTCTTCGTGGGTATTACAGTAAGCATCCTAAGTTGTGGGATGGAATTTTGCACTGTATTCAACATTCTTATAATCGGTCCAAGCTTTTATCGACTCAAAAAATTCCATTTGAGGCATGCTTGGGATACTTTCCCAAATCTCATTTAGATTTTATCTTTGGGAAAGATGTTTCTATTGATGGTCATAGTGACATAGACAAAGCTAAGAGATTCATTGAACAATTTCAATTGGTACATCAAATAGTTCAAGAACAGTTGGAGGAGAGTCAAATCAAGTACAAGAAAAGACATGATAACCATCATGTAGATCATAGTTTCCAAGTCGGTGATGAAGTTTGGCTTCATATTAGCAAAGAGATACTCCAAGGAGAAGGTAAAAATATGAAAACAATTCGATATGGTCCATTCACAGTTTTGGAAAAGATTGGTAATAATGCCTTCAGGTTGGATTTGCCTTCATATATGAAAATTTATGCAGTTGTTAATGTTGATAATTTAAGATTGTATGAGCCTCCTTTAATTTAATACCAAGGAGAGAATGTTCATATTCCTTAAATTGAATATTTCTCCTATATTTAAGAATTGCAACAAGACACTATCCTTGACAGAAAAACAAGGACTTCAAAACAAGGGAACGTGGACTACCTTCATGTGGGGCTCAAGGGAACAAATCCAAGAAAATAAAAATGGATTGAGATTGGAAGGGTGAGGGAAATTTACAATCATATGTTTGTTAAATGAAAGTGATATTTTGGGGTCAAAAAGCTTCCAGCAAGGGGGAATGTTCATGTGGATCAAAAAAATTCTCAAAATTCAAAGTTTCTAGATTGTCTGAAAACAATCGCCAAAGCTTAGATATCATCGCCCTGAATCTGGTTCAATTCATTTCACTAAAATCTGACATCGGATGCTCCCGATATCGCATTTTGGGAAATAATTAAGGAAAATTGGATTTGGGTTGCAGGGATCCCTATTCATCAGTCTATACTGCTGACTAGATCATGACATGTCAGGGTGATTGGCCCTCCATCAGTAAATGGATGGTTAAAAAGAGGCAGATATTTATTGGCTCAAATTTGGTTGAATTTCATTGGTTTACATGTTGTTGTGGTTGCCCAATGAGGGAGTGCCAAGTGGTCCAACTAGTGGCTTCCACGTGGCCACCTCATGGCCAGTCAATTTTTTTATAGGCTAGAGCGGGCCTCCACAAGGTTCAAGCATGAGACCTCTAAACTATAAACAAAGACCTCCACCAACTCTGCTACAATATTTATTAACCCTTATGGGTGACAGGTGCTATTTAAACTTTATGTGTTATGCATTTTGAGGTGGGGACTAGGGTTAACCCCCGATCCAAGACCATATATTATACCATATTCCAAAGTTCATTGCAATACATATCTCAGTGTATCAAAGCATGATATACACCACTGCAAACCTTAATGTATAATCCATAAGCCAAGGTATGTGTAGTGGTTCTAGTTGATGGTTTCGGGATGTTCACATAGACGAGTCCAACATTTGTTGCCGTGGTCAGGCCAACCAATGGGTATCAAAGCCTGCCTTGGGTAGGGTTATGCCTTTCTGTACTTTAACTTCTAATGTCCTAGAACAATAAGAAGAGGAAAAAAATATCTAATGTATCTTTAGTTACTCCATCATTAAATTATGAAGTATGGTCTTCTTGAAATGGTGTTAAGCAACCAATTATACTTGATGATCTAGAAAATCAAATAAATCATGCAAAGGGTAACTCATTAATTGCATTCATTAAACATTCATCATCCAATTTATGAAGTATGACTACATCAATCTCTTTGAATGATCTTTAGGAATTTCAGTGATGCAACTAAGTGAGGATCTGAAGACAAAAATTAAAAGCATAAATAACTAATGTATATTTGATTTTTTTCAACATTCAATATGAAGTATTACCCTCTTGCTGTAATATCCCTATTTAGGGCAGCCTCCTTGTTGAGGGTCCGGTGGGCCCTACCACATTGCCGAGGTCTGCATAATTGGGGGACTGCGCGAGGGTCCCCGTCCCAAGATGCTCTAGTGGGCATTAAGGCACCACCCTTAACACCCTTGGATGTCGCCCTCACTAACAGTTCGAGCTTTTGGTGTAGTGGTTGGGCCTTTGTGGTATCAGAGCCGAGGTCTCAAGGTCGAGATTCGCGAAGCATGGTGGGCTATAATATCCCTGTTTATGGCAGCCTCCCTGTTGAGGGTCCAATGGGCCCTACCACGTTGCTAAGATCTGCGTAATTGGGGGACTGCGCGAGGTTCCCCATCCCGAGATGCTCTGGTCGGCCTTAAGACCCCACCCTTAACACCCTGGGATGCCGCCCTCACTAACAGTTTGAGATTTTGGTGTAGTGGTTGGGCCTTTGTGCTAAGTGTTGTGTAAGAAGTCGATTATACCTTAGTTCTTAAGTTCCTAGAAAGTAAATAACATTGTGCTGAGTAAATTCAATTAATCTATGGATTATATATTTAATGATTCAATTTAGGATCATTATCATCTTCAAATGGCTTTTGAAAACACCCATTAACACAGTTAATTGACAATTATATTATGACAAAAATGAATGAAAAAATAGTAAGGAAACTAGGCAACTGTGTGTTCTTAATTCTTCAATCTTGATTCGATTGGAAAAAAGAGTTATCTATCTTCTTGAAATATCTTAGAAGAGAAAGGTTGCATAGTTGTCATTTATCACTATGTTATTGATCAAAAAATGAATTGAAGCATAAACCTAATTAGAAAACAGATTTGTTGAAATAGAGAGTAATGAAATTAAGTTAAAAACATAAATGAAAAACCTCCTTCAGATGCAGGGGCCCTCTGCAACTGATGTGGTTGAACTTCTAATTGATTAAGGATGTAATCAAGAAATCATTGGCAACATGAACTTCATGTTATGATAACGTGAAGTCTGAATACAGAGTATCAGCAAAAAGCATGAGTTTAACACTTAATTTCTGAACTGTGTTCTCGGTTCTATGCAACTGATATTTAAAGGAAAATTACATAACTGTTTATGAGTTAAAATAGCAACAGGTGGCTACTTCGAATTATAATTGCAATAGGATTGTTGGACTTCTAGATTTTCTACGAAAAAAAAAATCAAGAGTCCTACTGATTTTAGCTAACGTACTTTGACTCCATCTTTGACCATGTTCTTAGGGTCACTTTTCTGTCGACCTGGAATGAGTGAATAGGATAGAATCCATGTAGGAATGATTCTAGAAACACCCATGTGGCCCAATTCTTCAGTTGACACCTGAAACCTGCTAAACCATGAGAGTATCTACAGAATCCATAGTTAGCCGCAAAACAGGCTCCATTCTGTAGCTAAATTGCAAAAATATATCCAAATAGCAAGAGCATGAAAATATAATATGGAAATAATTTTAATGCACCCTTAAGACAAAACCTAGCATTTATCATTGATTGGGGTCTGTAATATTATGAGACAGTGAGGGAAAGAGGTGAGAAAAACTGTTAAAGAAAGGGTAATTAAGAGGTTCAACACATGCCACCTAGGAAAGTTGAAGATGCATTGGCTAGGGCCATATATTGTTAAAGAGATCACTCATGGAGGTGTAGTGCACTTGGCCACTCTAAGTGGAGAATATATTCTCAGGTATGTCAATGGAAGCCGATTGAATTTGTACTGGGATTACCCTCTCCCCGCATGCACCAAATGACTATATGGTTAGAATATTGGACCTGTGCAGAAGGGATGGCTGATGCATATAAAGGTGTGGCACACACATGGTAGCTACGCAAGGAGGTTGAATGGTTTGCAGAGGTGCCAAAATCTAGCCGTTGGAACAATAAATCTGGAAAAGACTGTTTTATTACCGTTTAAGGGAGCGTTTAAGTTGAATTTAATGCGGGGATTTTTCCATATTTGGAACCATTTTTTCATTTATGGAGACACATTAATGTAAGGCTGCATCCATGGCCCATGGATGCTCTACAATTGTCACAATCATTGGATGGTGCACTGAAGACTCTTTAGCAAACTTAGAGAAGCATTAAACTGGCCATTAAAGGGCCCACTACAAAAAAATTTGTCATTGAAGCATAGGGAGATATTGTGTAGAGTCTTGAGATGGTGTTGCTACTAAAAACTTATGTCACTATGAAGGAGCAGACCCCGGAATGCCTGGGGATGAGTCACAGGTTTGTCTTGGGGGCCTGTTGGATCAGGGTCCCCTGGGGTACAATTTTGAGTAACTTTTTGTATGTAATTTTACATATCCCCACTGCATGGAAAGGTCAAGGGGGTTTGGGCAGGTCAAATTCCCTGTTTTATGTAAAAGGGTTATAAGGGTAAACTGTGGGCCTCAAACCATTGTTTGAGACCATAGTAACTATATGATAAATGAATATAAATATGGATAGATCGAGTCTATTTATGTAGTCATTGATGTAATATTTGGGATCTAAGTACGTTTATGATTTGGTGATACATTTTTGTAAACCTAGGTTGGGTAGAAAGGCTCCTGCTAGCTCTGTGTGTAGAGACCTAGTACTGGCTGTGTGTAAACTCCACTTGCTATGTGCGAGGAAGGGTAATTGTAAGGGGAAAGCCTTTTTGTACAGAATTGTTGAATCTAATACAAAGACTGGTTCAGAAAATTAGAGTCTTATGTGTTTGAATTATCTGTTTATTGTAACTACTTTGAGATCAATTTACTTTTGTTATGCTTAATTATATCTGCGCGAATAAATATTTATGCATGAGTATATGTTGATGGTTGAATACATGAGTATATCTTCTTAAGTTATTGCACATTGCGAAGATCTGGATCTGTTATCATTTATCTATGAAAAAGTTGATCTGTGATCCATCTATTTTATGCATTATCTGTATTCGTGACAATCTGATCTCATAAGTGTTGTTCTATATTTGCACACATCTCTTTCCGATCTGCAATGAGTTCTGTTATAAACCTATTTAAGGCTACCACATTCATTTCTTTCTTAAGGTGCAAAAACCTGGTTCCAAACCCCTCCTCCCCCCCCCCTACTGCTTCGGGTGAGACGTCAAGAATTCTTTTCAAAGAACTCCTAACGTCTACCCCTGATGATGGACTTAGAAACAGGTTATTCCTCTCCTCTATAATCTATTTCACCTGTATGGATTCTCTCTTTAAAATCAGGTCATTGTCGAACGGGGCAGTAGTTGGAGGGCTTTTTGGTTGCGCTATAAAATCTGAACTTGGGTTCAGTTACATCAAGCCAACAATTACTCTTGTATTGAAAGAAATAGTTGGTGGTAAGAAAAAAATGTAATAGGTTCCTCTCGTATAAATATTTTCTATGTCAAAATGAATGAGATAACAAAATCCAAGGCCTAATATGCACTCTCATTAAAAATATAGAAGTGAAATGGAAGATGAAGCCTAATTATTCTTGTTTTAGCGTTGCAGGAAGAAGCATTTGGAAGCCTACATAATTAAATAAGAAATATTTATGACACCGAAGGCCCAAGTTTGGTACACAAAAAGGTATGAAACAACAATCTCAATTGGCATCTGTGTGAAACTCATAACTTTTATATATATATATATATATATATATTCCTTATGACAAAATAATTTAAGGTACTCTTCGTATTATATGATAAATCATCATCTTTTTGTGAATGAAAATGACGAAGAAGCTGAGAGAACTCTATAATGGAATAGGAGAAGAGGTAGGTTTTTCTGATTGTAGACTATTCAATACTAAAAGCTAACTATGATAAATGGTAACAAATTAGGGAGTAAGGTGACAACAACTCCAAAGTTGCTTTCAAGGAATACGTAAGTATGTGTAAAGTGAAAGAGTCAGTTTCATATTTGTGTTTCCTTAGGTTGTGTATGTAATAAGTTAACTTTCAAAGATAAATAGTGGAAGAAATGTACATATGAGAAAAAAATTTAGAAGCAAGGGAATCACGATGGTCACCTCAGGAACACTGCCTTAAAAGATACCTAGAAATACTTCGATATAGTACACAAAATATTTACACAAAATCACATGGAATGTAATAAATAATATACTCCGTCATGATCATTGTAGTATGAATGTGAAATATTGACATGACATTGTTAAACAAAAAAAATGTCCAAATTTCACCAATTATGACTTTTGGATCTTGGAAAATAGTTATTTGTTATTTCTTGTAATTGCTCTGATTGCATGTAATATAGTTATCACTTATTATTTTCAGTATCTAAATTTATACCAAAATTGAAAATTGAAATGATTATAAAAATACAATAATTATTAATTAGTTGTATTTTTTTCCATTGCAATTGTTTTCATAAGTATTGAAAAAAGCCAAGAAGCAACATATAGATTTATCATGCAATTCGACATTGGAAATAAATAAATGATAAAACAAGTTCAGTTACGTTATTCAAAATGTTCATTTAAGATATGATTATGTTTCTTGCAAATATAAAAATGATATCAATCTAATTAATAAGGGTTGATTCATATCGAACTTTGTGTCAATATTCAATACACCAGATAAATATTCAACATGTTGCGCCAGATAGTCAAAAAGGATGAAAATCCTTCTACCCCAATAAAAGAAATAATTTGTGTAAACATTCTCAACTTCACAGAATTGGAGAAACCTTCTTTGAGATGATATTTTTGTTATGTGATTCAAAAAGGGTTAAATGGTCATTATTAATTAGTTAAATCATTTTTTAAAATAATTTGGTCTTATATTTCTTTTCTTAATGATATAAAGTCAATGTTATTACAACTCTGAATTAAATTCAATACAATGATTAGTAAACTACATGAAATTCCATTGATTTAGTTAACGATGATTAGTAGTTCTGTATCTCTCTAACGTTAGTATAACAAATGTACCATCCTAGGGGTGTTATGATTCGAGAAAGATTTAATGAGGTCAGGGTGAACACTAGTAGACAATAATGGAAGTAATGGAGCTTATTGAGTGTAGAATCAAACAAATTGTCATTCTACATTAACATTATTAGATTGATGGAAATCATGATTTTTATAACACAATATACTCCTGGTTCAATCAGTAAGATAACTAATCTAAATAATATCTAAATTTTATAATCTAACTGTCTCTAAATTAAAATATTCTCTAAGTTCTCGAGAATTTAATCCACCGATTTCAATGTTAATAGAACTTTGAACCAATGTGAGCCCATAGTTATGGTTGTAGTTTCACTGCATCTTTCATCTAGCGAATAATTGTTATGTGGAAATCTGTTTGGTGTGAATGGGTTTCCAATTAATTACTATTCTGCATTGTAATTACATGAAACATTTCTTCGAATTAGATTGGATTTTGGTGTATATAACAATAATCAAAGTTATGCTTATTCTCCATCAGTGCACGAGAGTAAATAGTCAAGGATATGATTATGAGAGTTCCAGGAATATGTATGACCAAGACTTTGGAAGGAATAAATATTTTGAGTTTTTATTGTGTTGATGGCTTGAAATATCTGCCTCAGCATCAGGGAAAAGCACTCGTTAGGGACCTTAAAGAACATCCTTTTTTGTTTTGAATTGGTGGCTTTGACTGGGATTATGGGACTAGTTTCCCATCTAAACACAATTATAAAACGATGGAATATATGTATAATGGTTTCACTATAATAAGACTTGCAAAAAAAATTGAACACTTAAAACTAATGTCTATCCTGGGAAAGAATATATATATATATATATATATATATATATATATATATATATGATCTTAAGATATTTCACGAACAAGATGAAAATATAGATTATAAAATGATTATGAAGTTAAAAAGATGCATGATAGCTAAATTTAATTAAAGAGTTAATTAAATTTCTTGATGAAACTTATCACATACATATGATTTCATTGTTTATGCATATATCATATGATTCCAATCACACATAACAATAGTGAAAGATGTATAATTTTTTATAACACGTATATGATAAAATTAAATCAAATAACCATTTAACCCTTAAGTAAAGGAAAAACATGAAGATAATATTACTTGATAAATTACAACTTTTCTCATGAGAAAATCGCAATGGTTTGACTTTCTATTAAGATAACTTGAGTTACAATAGTGCAAAAAAAAACTTTCTCTCCAAAATTCAGAACCCCTTCTCCATTGTAGTGAAGGGTATTTATATTTTTACAATAAAATACAAGTATAACAAATCAAGATAAAAATATGAAGCAATTTTAACAAAAAAATGCTTAAAATAAAACAAAAAGACAATTTTAGATTTTGTTGTAACAAGTTCAACAAGATTTTGATGAAGACTCACCTCCCATAAGCTGTCGTAGTTTGTAAATATTAGTCATGGAATTCAATTCAAGTGGAGACTGTGGATGTATCTGCATTCAGACAGTAAAAATAACATCCCTAAGTATTGGCAACATATGAGTGGTTGTGTTTGATAAACATCTCAACATTAACCATTGACTATGAGGTTTGAGTAATAAATTCCAATGGAATTCTAAGTCAATATTTGATATATTTCCGACCTTCTCAGCATTTTTCTTTGATAAGTCCTACCATGTTCTGGTCAATGCTTTGATATAGGGATGGGTTCCCTCGAGGAAATCTAAGATAATATTTTCTTGTAGTCAATGGTCCTTGATGGATTCAATGAGTTCATTGGAGATGTCCCCTGCAATGAATATTGTTGTTTATGAATGTTTGAGATGGATTTCCCATTCTCTGAATATTATTTCCTTTTTTTATTCCCATATCCTTGGGAGATTAGCTAATTTCCCTTCAGTGTTGTCTTTCCATGTTATGTGGCATGTGATATTTTCTTCAATACCTTCAAAGCATGTCCTCAGGTCAGAAAAATAATCTACTAATGCATTGTTTCTTTGAAATAAATCATGAATAATGGATAATTTATAACATAAAATGACTTGTTGTTGAGAAAGGAGAGAATTTAATTCTCCTGCTTCCCATTTGAACTCAGTGAATTCAATATTAAATTGTATTTTCTCAATCATTTGTTGTAATTCCTGAATTTGAGAATCTTGGATTCTCAAACGAGAGTTATGTTGAAGTTTAAGGTCATTGAAAATCTTCTGGAGTTTTGAAAGATGTTATTGCCATTGTTGTGCAATAATTTATTTTTCACTCGCAATACCCTGCTCCAGCTGCATAATCTTATCATATTTTTCCTTCAAAAGTTTTTCTACTTTAGTGGCTTTGTCTATAGTGGCAGTAGCATATTATCTTGTGAAACTTGAGGGTATTTTGAGATCCTCTATAGGGGTAGAATGTGAACCTTTCCATACTACTTCAAAGAAGTTTTTCCATGGAATAGGGCCTAGGATTGATAAATATTTCCTCACTTCCTTTGTCTCTTAACAACGAATTTATGTTGAGGTCTGTAGGATTTGTCAAGGGGAGAAATCTATTCAACTCGTAAAATGACCTCAAAGGTCGAGAATGCTAATATGATCTTTATGTCATCAATATCTAAAGGCTTATTAGAAGCCCCACATTAGGGAATTTTGAGGTCTAAAATGGGCCTCCTAAGAAAAATGTAAAACCAAAATAAAATTTATAGGAACCAATAGGATTCAAGATGATGATGTCAACCATGGGGGATGACTCATCATTTTTTACGTAAAAAGCTAAAAAGATTAAAAAATAATAAAATAATAAAACTAATTTTTCAACTCGTATTTTCAACTTATCTCCCAAAGTTTTTACTCAAATTCCAAGTGAGAGTACTCAGATGAAAAAATTAATTCCTCATCCAAGGAGTACCCATATTGCATACTTTCGATGGACCCTGCTACACGAAAAATGAGAAATACATGAAAAGACGTGATTGCAATCACATTTTTCATGTATTTCTAATATTTCATGTAGCAGGGGCCATCAAAAGTATGAATCATGGGTACTTCTTGGATGAGGAATTAAATTTTGCATCCAATGAGTACTCCAACTCAAAATTTGAGTTAAAAATTTGGGAGATAAGTTGAAAATAGGAGTTGAAAATGTAGTTTTTTCTTTTTTCCCTCTAAAATTTGATGATTTAATATAGTATTATTTTATTATTTCCACTATTATTTTATAATTTCCTTACGAGGACCATTTTAGACCCCAAATTTCCCTTAATGATAGTAAGCGGGGTCTTTGCTACAACTTCAGAAGTGTCTAAGACTTTTTCCTGTGATGGAGTCTTAAGATCTAGAGGCCTTGTATCTTTGATAACCTGATTGAACTGTTCCCATATTGAATTGAGATTATTATCAAGAAAAATTTCTTCTACCTAAGAAGACGAAGAAATTATTTTCCTTTTCTTTATGAGGAATATCAAAAATATGTGCAGAACTAATAGTTAAAACATTACCTTGCTATGTGCTTTGTTGAGGAAGCTTCAATAAATCCGTAGGAAAATTATGAATTCTTTTCTATTTTTAATGATGGAACTGAGTTATTTATTTTGGGGAAAAGAGTGTTGCTACTATTTTAAAGAGAAATGAGTAGGTAGAGGCCTTTTCAAATAATTCATCAAACTTATCTGGCTCATGAGAAAATTGTCTGATACTTGACTGTGTTGTGACCTTCTTAGCAGTTTGATTGGGATCATACTACCCGTGAGGAATATTTGGGAAGTATAAACAATGAATATTATCAATTTAAAGACCATCATGCTTATAATTATCTAGATAATATACACCACACTTAATAGGAAACATAGACCCCATTTTCTTTTTGGCATCTTTTAAGACTTTTGAAAGACCATGACCCATGGTCTAGTATGTGATTTCTAGGGTAAGGAAAAACATGGGGCTTTCCAAGAATACGAAAGATGCAGATATAAGTAAATGATTCTTCACCAAACCAGTTTCCAATTGATAATAGGTCATTTTCATCTTTTGAAGAAACCCTAGGAGCTTTGTTATCAAAGACATTTTGGTGAATGGAGAACATTACTACACGAAAAATTCTATAGCATGTCATATTTAGATTCCCATAGCATATCATGCTAAATATGGATAGGGTTTGGGTAATCTAATGTCCATTTCCATCCCATAAAGGTAAAATCAAAGGTAAAACACAAGGCATCCATTATGTAGGAACTCATATAAAAAGGAGGAACTATGTTTTGTGAAAAAATACACTTGTTCATGTAACTAAATATGTGAGTGGCTATGCTATCATACAATATATTTCCCCAATCCATGATATATCCATCAAAGGAAGCATCAATGAGCAATACCCATTGGTCGAATAATTTTTTTGTAGTTGGGTAACCATAGATTCTACATAATATAGCAACCATTTGACAGTATGGACCAACACGGGAAGAAATAACATACATACCCTTGTATTCCATCTTATGATTGCCAATATCTCTTCTCCATTCTTTTATGGGCTCTAAAGGATTATCATGTCCTTTCATGAAATTCTATACAAATTGTTTCTCATATTTTTTCTAAGACGGTGAAAAATGGTACATTGTGCTCAAATCAATGCTGGTGAATAAACCGATGAATGTTTTCCTCTATGCTGGGAAAATTCTTTCTACAATGTTTACATTGTAAAAAATCCATCTCATCATGTCTATATAAGGAAGGATTTTGGGTCGGGACAAATTCCTATGTAAGAATGAATTGGATACATCATTGTAAGTAGAGCTAGAAACCAGGATAGAATCAACAACTGTAACCGTTCTTATTTTCACCTTGGGTCCTTCATCTTAAAATAGTGTATAGATAGCTTCCCTAGAGGAGATTCAAGCATCTGAAGTGCACACTGTGTAAGAAAATAATCTAGGCATTTCAATAAATTTTTTGGAGGGGTTGTTGTTGAAATCAAGGTTTCTTTCTTACTTTAGCTACCTTAGAGATATCTCCTAAACTTTTATTATCAGGTTTGGTTTGTAATGCAAATAATAAGAATGAGTGATAATCTATTTACCATAATTTCCTTAGCATGAATAACTATTTTCTATAATGATTTATGACTTTTAAGATAAAATCATGTCGATATCAAGTTGGAATGATTAAGTCATTTAGAACTTTGAAAAACCATAAATTTGTTACCTTTTGGAAATTAAATTATAAACATGAATTCTATGTCATCATATCAGAATATTTATATCGAGGATATCCTATGGTCATAATTAAAAAAAATACGATATTCACGACTTCTAGTATATATTTTTCGAAGATATAAGTGTTATGAGAGTTGGTAGGAAGATATATCACATGTTTCATATTGCATAATGACATATTAGAGATTTTAAGGAGTGCCATCGATATAAAAGTTTCAATGTGAATAGAGTGAGGAATATCAGAGGTGAGGGGTATGAGAGCTATCAGATATCAGAGGTGAGGAGTATTGGCTATCGGGCATCATATATTTTTTAATGGTGATTGTGAAGGGGTTCCAATATGGCACATGGAACTATGGTGGGGCTAGATTTTACTTTAAAATATTCAAAAAGGAGTGCTTATGTATCTTTATATTTACATATCGAGAAATTTTGATTATGGAAATGATTCTATTGTAACTTTCTTATGAGGAATGTTACGATATTAAAGATTTCCGATATTATATTTCTAATAATGCATTTTAAATAATAAAATCCTGTCGCTTTTTATGGATGATAACACCTACGTGGTTAATCTCCGATATGAAAGTTATGATAAAACATCTTCATGCAAAAAGGTGTTGTATTTACAAAAAAAATGAAAAAATCCCTTATTTTTAATGGATGTTAAGATTCAAAAGGGTCCCAATTATTTATTAGTTAACTAACATAAAAATATATGGAGGGTTGTTGTGTACTACAACAATTGGCGACATACTGGGCGAAACACTTATCTCTGTAAAAGTGAGTAAAATTTTAACCAACTAATGGAAAATATTATAGAAATATTTTTCAAATACTTGAAATCTATATTGATTAAAATAAATCTGAATAAATGAACTCATTATTTTCTGATATTCAAAACTTGTTATTGATAAAAAATTCTGTTGTCCCTGTCAATAATTTAATCAGTTATAAAGATAAAGATATATAACTATGTAAGTTTTAGCGTAAAGATAGACTTATTTGTCATTGGTAGAGCCACTACTGTTATCATGCGTCCATAGCCTTGAAAGAGTTACCATTTAACTAAATAACACCATCATCACATCCACTTATAGTGATATCTTTAGAGGCATTAACATTCCAAAATTTAATCATTTTCTTATGCTGGTTTAAATCCATTGTCCTAGTTTGGTAGCTAGATAGTGACAATGTTATTCACAGGTTATAATGAAATTTATCAAGTCAGCTCGTGATGATGTTATAAAAGTATATATTATAGAGCAATGGAAGATATAAAATATGCGGAAACACAAAAACATAAATAACATATAAAACAAGAGAGACATGTGGTTCACCCAGCTTGGGCTATGTCCACTGAAACAATGAATCCTTCCTTTCTATTATCTAGCAAAATGAAGAGACATAACCTACAACATATCCACTGTAATATCCTTTACTCTCTCACATATTCCCCCTTTCTATTTCTCACTCAGAGTATACACACCATACATAAACACGATACAATACCCTCATACAATAGATGGATTTCCTTCTAAGGAAAAAAACCCTAAATTAAACATAACTTCTATCGTCAAATCATCTTCCTAATGAAGGACCCAGATTGACTACGAAATTACAATATTTTACAAGGAAATTTTACATATGCTTTTAGCTTTTGGGTGCTGCCCCCGAAACCCCCCTTAAGGAGGAGAAATTGAAAGGTCATCGTTGCCACCCTCGGACCCCTCTGACAATGATCAAATGACACGCAGTGTTGCCACCCATTAAGAACAGGGGTCCAGTGCGGCGATACATCTAAATAAAGAAGATAATTAGACTCCACACCCAACAGATGAGACCTCTTGTCTTACAAAGATAAAGCTATAAATCATTGTTCTGGTTTGGTGGTGAGTTATGATAATGTCAATATCATTGGTTTCCTATGACCATTGTAAGTTGGATCATGATGAGACCCCTTATCTTTCAAGTTTTTAGATATTTTTTAATTACACTCTAAAAATTCAATATTAGTGGATGGGGAGGTACTATTTCTCCTTAAGAGTTTTGGATGACAACCAAGGTCAAAAGATGCTAAAACTTCAAAATAGTCTTTACTTTTGAAAAAAATACTTTTCATGATTGGTCAAAAGATAATGGGATCTCTTAATATTTCAAGTGATGAAATATTTGCAAAATAATGGATAAATTTTTTTTCGAAGATTATAATGAATGAATATAAAACTTCAAGGTTAAAATTTCCTTCTAAGAACTTCTTCTTTAATTGATCAAACTTCATGTTATTAATGAGATATTCCAATATGAATTCAGGTAAAATATTTCTCACACTTATTAAAATAAAAATTCTGATATGTACATGTGATCATTTACATATTTATAGTAGGACAAGTTTTTCAAGATTTTTTTTTTTTAAAGAACTATCCCATTAACAGGAACTTGAGTATCACTCTTTCCTTGTAAATCTTGCAGAATAAAGGCTGATGTGCCTAGATTCTTAATTATATGAAATGGACCGAGCCATAGTATTTGGAACTTTGTGTGTTTACCTTTTTCTTCGCGAGCTTTATCCTATTTCAAAACTAGATCACTAATTTCAAAAAAATTATTATTTATTGAACTTGCATCAAACCAATATTTGACCACTTTTTTATGTTGAATATGAGTTTTTTTGACTTTATCTCTCTCTTCTTCTAGCTTTAAAATTTGAGACATTATTAGTTTCAAATTAGAGCAAGGTTGTTATTATATAGACTGAACTAAGGAAAATGAGGGGAAAGCTAAATTAGAAGGTAAAATTGCTTCTTTCCCATACACTAGTTGGTATGGGGAAGTTACTAATTAAGCCTTACGTGTGATTCTGTCATCCCATGGAGCAAATATTAGAGATTTTTTCCAATTTTTTTTGTCATGAATGGTTTTCTTAATTATTCTTTCAAGATTATTGTTGGTAAATTCTACCAATCCATTCCCTTGTGGATAATAATTAGCATATTATTTGAGTTAAGAACCTCTCTTAAGAGAAAATTTAGTAATAACATTTCTAGAAAAATAAGATGCGTTATAAACAATGATAGTATTAGGTAAGAAAAATATAGTAATTATATACTTATCAATGAATTCCATGACATTTTAAAAGTTGACTACCTTCAAAGGAGTAGCTTCCACAAACCTAGTAAATTAGTTTGTAACAATTATGTACCTGTGTTGCTTGGAAGAGTTTGGAGCAATCTCACCTATAAAATGAAAACCCTAATGTTCAATGGTTCTTCAATGTTGATTGATTGTAAGGGTAAGGATGGTCTCTTATCTCTTCTTGAAGCTGTTTTTTAAACTCTTCACTTTTGTACATAAGGATGAGTATATTTAAACAAAGTAAGCCAGTAATATCCACCATGAAGTATTTTGTGAGAAGTAGTATTTCCACTGTAATGCCCTCGAACTAGTCCATCATGCATTCCTTGTAAGGCCTTTTCAACTTCAGTTTTCTCAAGACATCTTCATAAAACAAAGTCATATTTTTTTTCGAATAAGACATCATGAATAATACATTAGCCTTAAGCGTCAAAGCTACTTTAATTTTGTAATTGAGTTCTACTGGAGCATGACCATTTTTTAGATAATAAGTTAAATAAAAATATTGAGATTCAGTGTTAATAGGACATACCTCTGAAATTTGGACATTGTTACTTGAATTTTTTTCAGTTGAACTATCAAGAGCTTCAGTTATTAACTTGCAAAAACCTTGACCTTTGACTATTTTAGGTAGATTTATTTCCAAATCATATTCTTGCAAAGGAGTAACCCAATTATCCATTTTCTTAGCTAATTATTTATGAATAAGTAATTAACTAACAACTGGGAAAGGAACAATTACTTCTGTGTGTGATTTTAGTAGGAAATATCTAAAATTATTTATTGACTTAAAAAATACAAAATATTATTTTTCCACATCAGAATAATGTAACCCAACCCCTTGTAAATTATAACTAAAGAGAAATATATGGGCTTGAATCTGTTCCTCATTCATTTAAGTGAAAAATGATGCATAATAATTTTCAGAAGCAAAGGTATATAATACAAATTTCCTAGAAAAATCAGGAGTTCATAATGATGGAGCATCTACAATGACTTGTTTTATTAAGTCGAAAGACGTATTCTCAATTCCCCCCCTATTTATAGATATCTTTATTCTTTACCATAGCTTGCAAAGGTAAAACAATTTGTGAAAAATCAGAAACAAATGTTTTGAAAAAATTTATCCGACAAAGATAAGATGGCATGCATTTTTTTTATGAGGTAAGGGTATTTTTGATATTTCTTTGATTCTCTTAGGATTAATACAAATTCCTTCTTTAGAAGAAATTGTTAGGTCCCTATATTACTAGTGAAGGCCCTTATTTTTGTTACTGTAGGCCCCTTATTGTTATTGTTGTACCCCTATAGTCCCCATATTGTTATTATTATGCCCCATAAAACCCCATTATTTTTATTGTTGTGCCCTTACATTATAATTTTTAGGCCGGCTAGGATTATTCTATGACCCCATGGACTCCTATATATATAATGGAAGTTTTTTCATTGGAATCATCCAAGAATTGCTCATTTGTGTAATGTAAAGGAGGTTTTCCCCTCAAAGTGGCTGATTTCTAAGGAGTTGGTCTCTCTTTTCTTATATTTTTGGAGATGGTTTCATAACATTTGGTATCAGAGCTTTGGATTCTAGGGTTTTGTTGCTCCAAACATGCCATCATTGAATTTTCGCTATAAGTTTTTGTCTACGAAGGTTTAGAAGCTAAAAAAATACCCATTTGTGAAGAAATCTTGATGAAAATCATGTAAACACTTCATATCTTGGCTCACAATATTTACGGAGATATGATCTGTGGAAGTTAGGGTTTTTGCAGGCTCCCGAATTTCATCTCAAAGAGGTGACCTTGGGAAAATAGTCGTAACTCTCTCTCTCAGCATTATATTGGAATTCTATAACAAGTGGCCAAAAGTACATGAACCGTAGTTTACTTTATATCAATTTTAGAGCTAAAGAAGGAAACAGTGACACGTGTTATGCCACACAATTTCCCTCTACTAAATGAGTACATAATTAGACCATTCTAGGATATTAGGCATTAATTTTCCTTGGAGAATCCAAATCAGGTCAAACTTGTGGCATTGGAAAGAAGATTTAAAGGGATACTAAAGGACTGAAGGTAAAATCTCAGAGATTCAAAATTCCAGAGATACATAAGTTTCAAAATCTAGCTCCTCAAAAGCAAGAAAAAGGTATGTATTTTTTTTTTCAAATTGCTTAAGTCTTCCTTGAAAGATTGGTTTGAAGTGATTCCAAGGGCATATTGAAGCATATATATATAAGTATTTTATTATAAAAAGGCTCCTAAAAATAATTCAACACCAATTAAGCCCTTAAAAGTCTCTACTATGACTCATGAAAAGGAAGAAGTGCAACATGATATATCAAAATTACAAGACCAAGTGCACCAAGTTTCACTCTTGCAAAGAGAAACAAAAAATGAAATGGAAATTTTGAAGAAAGGCATGGAAGCTAAGTTGGATTCTTTGAATAAAGTCATGGAATATGTTGGCCACCTATAAAATTTGTTCTATCAAAAGGTGGCCAAAACATTGTTGGAGCCTTCAAGAAACAGTTTTTATGCACAAATGTTATCTCTTGAAGTCTCTTAAAGACATCATCTCCTATGTTTCAAATTTTTTCATTACTGTTCCCATTTCAGAGCCCAGAAAATTCTGCTGATTTCAAAGAGAAAGGCTGCTGCAAAAAATCCATTTTCCTTTTCCCTCCATCTCAGAAGTAACCTTCATTTTTCTTCCTCTTTCTGCATAAAATTCCTCATCTTTCCTTTGTTCCATTTCCTCCTTCATAAAACTCCAGCTTTCATATTTTAAAACTCCTTTGTAAACTATGTCGAAACTCTCAAAACCCTTGAAAAACATTGAAAAATTCATAAGAAAATACATATTTTGGTGTAAAGTTTTAAGCCCCATTGGGCTAAGTCTTTAGTTGTTTTCGCTCCATACGCCTTGGTGGAACCAAGCGCTAGCCTTCTAAGTGCTTATCGCATTGCCTAATTGCGATTAGCCCCTCCTCTTTAACCCCCGGTCACATGACTCTCCATATAAGCCAAGGCCCTGCAGTCAGGCACCAAGCCGCATTGTAAGTTAATATTTTAAACCTTCATCTATATAAATTTTTCGGTTTTTATTATATTATAAACTTTCCGCCAGTGCAATTTTTCAGTAAATCTCCATTATTGATATGATCCACAGATTGACGTCGTGCAATCCATCGCCTGGTGGTCCTTGCCATCCACTCACTGTCGCAAAACCACGTGGTATCCATCGCATCGCTTTTGAGAGCGGGGAATTTTTTTTTAATTTTGCAGTAATTCCATACACCGGCTGATGCGTGGCCTCGCCACTATTCACAAAACCCTCATTCATCACGCATTAAAGTTCAGATGTGGAGTGGGCGCGATGTTGATGTGCATCATCTAATCTAAGGCTGCTCATCGGATGGTGATCGCTCGCCAAAGAAGCCCGACAGTTAACTAGGATACGACGCGGTCATTAAATCATCTCCGCTGTTGATCTGATTTGCAGATCGACGGCCCACAATTCATCGCCTTGATTCCTTTTCTTTGACTTTTTTCCCTCGCTCCCGACTGTCGATCTTTGCGTGTTCAACGGCTCAGATTTAAATTCTTCTTCCGCCTTCCCTTTGAATTCCTCTGATCAATCTGGACTGTTGGATGATGCCATCCAATGTCCATGCTCCCTCCACGTGCCTTCTGAAGCAATAAACCTACACATGCAGGATTTTATGACCTTTTTTTGTATTTTTGCAGGGTTTAATGGTTTTTCCACCATTGCTAAAGAAAATTCACAGGCTAAGGTTGACGATCCTCCCACCTTCGATTCACTAGAGAAATCATTCGCAGGGTTTAAAATTCATGTTTTATCAATGATTCATGAGGCATTAATGCCATTCGATCCCTATACATACCTACGCACAAAAAAAACATAGTTAATCAAGCATAGTCAGAGAGTATCAATGTCGAAGACAGAATGAACCAGAACAAGAGATTGAAGACCTAAAACACAGATCTCAAGTAAATTAAAGGTGTTTTATGAGAAGAATAAGACATCTGTCGAGCCGAGAAAGCCTCCACCACCACAAGTAGAGGCCAATTGAACTCTCTCCAACTCCTATAGACACCTGCAATTTCATAGGAATCAAAGAATTTTTAGTCACTACCAGAACAAGAGGTGTTGCCTAAAGACAGCTGAACAATTAATGAAAATCAAAGATCTTATCTCTAAATTATTGGCAAAACTATTTTTAAAGATTAAGAACAGCCCAGAAGCGGATATTTTTTTATCATTAGGCCTCGAAAGGAAGAAACAGAGTTATGAAGGAGAATTAGAAATGATTACATTCCCGCATTATGCCTTGCCTGGTTCCCAAAGGCCAGGAATTGCATTGATTACATAATTAATGATACTTGACCCCTAGGAAATCCTCCCACCCCCTCATTCTTCTATAAATACTTCTATAGAAGATGAGAAAATGTTGGTCTCTGGACATCTGAATGCATGTAATTTTTTCTGAAGATATTGATGCCCTATTTGCGACTTGACGATACATAAGCTGATATGAGAAGTTCGAAGTTGTAGAGACCCTCCGGACTTGTTGATTGTAACTCGTTTGAACATCAGATACAAGCTGCTGATTTATGGGATCCTGATTTGTGCCAATGGTGATGTGTTCCTCACTGTTAATTGTTATCTTCTTTAAATGTTTTTCACTCTGTCCACTTTCTTTGATAAAGAGCAGCAAACATAGAGCTAGGATTTACTCTCAACAGTACCCTACTCTTACTGAAACCTTTATTTCTATGTTTTCTTCATTCCAACGTTCTCTTTGAAGAGTATATTAAAGTAGGTTGGTTTCAAAGAACTTTCCTGATCTAAATTTCTCTTTGTGACTGTTATCTATGTTTTTCTTATAGAATAAACTGAAAGTAGGATAGTTTGAAAGCACTCACCTGATCTTAAGCTATTCCAACTATTTTAAAAAATGTTTTCCAACTAAAAGTACTTCAATGCAGGTTGTTTTAAAAGCACTTGCCTGATCTTAGAATACTTTTATGTTTTCCCTAAGTACATGCCGAAGAAAAATAGTTTGAAAGCACTTATTTGATCTTAGGTTGTTCACTGTTCTTCATTTGTTTGTTTCTCCATTTCCTATCTATTTCATTCCATAAATCACTTTAAGAGATCCTTTGACATAAGTGACTTGCCCCATAGATCCTTATTGAACCTTTCTGTCCAATTAAAATCATCCTATGACTCCATAGCCCAATGGGTTAAAACTATCTTTGCCTTTTCTGTCAGCCGAATGATTCCTTCACTTGTAGACATCTTCACCATTTATTTTGAACTGCCCTCATCTTCATCATGTCTTTGTCCAACCAAAAACAAACAAAAAAAACCAATGCTCTTCATAAATAGCCTAATATCACATTTCAGGTTTTAAAGATTACATCTTTTAACTCATTCATAGAGAGATCCCTCCCTGGATTCAGGACGGATAGATCCTTGAATCCCAAAGCGGTTTGATGTTGCCTTATCTTTTGATTTTGCCAATCTGTCCAAAACATAGGAACCCAACATAATGGCGACTCCACTGGGGACTTTTTGAGTTCATAGTTTGGTCTTGTGTCCCATTGTCATCGCCAACATAATGGCGACTCCACTGGGAACTTTTTGAGTTCGTATTTTGGTCTTGTGTCCCATTTTCATCACCAACATGATGGCGACTCCACTGGGGACTCAATTGAATTTTCACCTTAGGTTCCCTTAAACACTTCATAAAACCTTGTGAGTAGAAAGTAGCCTTTTTCAGGCACTACCAAAGAATGGTAATCATGATGAAACTTGTTTGAGTCAGTGACAAACTAGGAAAACCCTAGGATTCTCATAAGACTTTATCTAACCTTGAAAAATCAGCTAGCTTAGCCATAAGAGTAGACTGTCTTTGTCTCATAACCGTAGCTAAGTTTTGAAACAGAGTTAGGATATTCTTAGCAACCACTAGAACTTAAAAAATCCAAAAATAGTTCACATTGATATTCAATAAAACATGGTAGTGGACCATAACACCTTTTACCTCCAAAAGAGATAAAAACTTCCACTTGGTGACTCCACAACCTTGCAGACCTTAAGACTCCACCGGGATGACCCGTAATCATTATAAAACCATTCAAACTCAGTAAGAGGGCTTAAGGATTAAATTTCTCTTAGCAAAAGATCATTTAAACCGCTCAAAGATTGTCATATCTGGTTAACACTTTTCTTGTTTAGTTAGGTCTAAAAAACACAGCATAGTGGCTTATAGAAATACTCGCACTAGAGCCTATCCTGACCCTGATCCACCTGAGATAGTTGAAAATCCAGAAAGTATCCTTAGGAAGTCTCCTAGGATTAAATTATCAACTGCTTTTGGATCACCCTTAAGAGCTAATTCAGTTCCTGAAAATCTTTCAACTCTACAACAATCACAAGTTGACTTACCGAATCCTTTTAGAAATAGGTCTCTTGGTGACTTAGGTCAGTTAGATTCTGAGTCTTCACTTTCATCTCCTGAAACAAGTGAAAATCCTGGTAGCAGAGAAACAACACCTCCTGATTCACATTTCCTTCACAACTTAGGTGTCTCTCATCCAAGATCAACTCAACAATCTATTCCCGGTCCATCCATTTCTGCTCACCCTACATCCACTATTCAAACCACCCCACTTCAGCCCACTTTCCTTTTTGTTAATCCCCCTCATGTAAATCCACCTCCATCTCCAACTATGGCTACATGGTATGCCCCCTTAGTCCTTCCTATACCATTAGTAAATCTTCCACAGGAATATCAGTCTAAAATTCCATTATATGATGCTAGAAATGCTACAACTACATCACAACATATGGATAAGATGAATGACTACTTTGACAGAAATTAAATTGATGATGATTCTTTCAAGCTTAGATTGTTTGCTCAAAGCTTAGGAGGGGAAGTCAGAAAATGGTTTAAAGGCTTAACCCCTCATAGTATCAATGATCTCCAAGCCTTCCATCAGACATTCTTAAACAAATGGGAAGTAAAGAAAAACCCTCTCCAAGTCCTTTATTATTACAAGAACCTCCATAGAGACACGGGGGAAAGTGTACAAGCTTATTGTACCGGATTTAACAGTGTATATAATGCACTTTCCCCAGATCTGAAACCTCCACAAGGCTCAGCTTTAAAAAATTTCCCTGAAGGGTTTGACCCTGAGATGGCCTATCAGCTAAGAGAGAGAGATCCTGCAACTCTTGAAGAAATGCAAAAAGGTGCTCTTGCTATAGAAGTAAACTCGATGGAGAAGAGGGAAAGAATGAAAAATGAAAAGAGAGTGTCCTTTAGAGAGGAATCTACACCCTCTACTTCCAACTCCAAAATGGAGAGAATGATGGAGGAAATAATGAATAAAATGAGCATATTTGAGAGAGCACAAGCCAGTCAAAACCAAACTACTCCCCAAAACAAAAACCAGAACCAAAATCAGAATTTTAGAAGGAACCAACCTCCAAACAGACCTAGGGAAGATGATCAACATATCACTCCTCCCTTTCATCAAAACTATATAAGTGAGGTTGAGGAAACAGATGAGATAACAGAGGAAGATGATATCAACATGCTCGGGGTAGATAATGATGACTTTGAGATTCATTATGATAGAAAACAAGGTCTTTATACACCTTATGATGACAAAAGAGATGATGATGAAAGTTATTATCAAGACATGGAAAATGTCATCATATAGTCTCAAAAAGAATATGACCTTAGAAGGAAAACCAGTCAACAAACTCCCAAAACCAAAACCTCTGACAAGTCTTCACAAAACAACACTCCAACCAAGCCTAAAGTTGTCAAACAGAAGGACAAAACAGTAGCTGTGAATTCTAATAAAGGTAGAGAGAAAGGCACTCAAAACAATGAAAAACAGAGCACGGACATTAGTAGTACTACCATTTTAGCTAGTACTCATGTTAAGACCACTTTTTCAAATACGAATAGAACAAATCAGCAAGCTGACATTGCTGATAGATTGGCAGCTAGTAAGGATGAGACAAGTTCTTCAAAGAACCAAATTCCTTTCAGCCTAGAGAAGGAAATTCCAAAGATCAGAATCTATGTTCCCCTGACTGAGTTAGCTGCCCATAATGTATATAGGACCCATATTTTGAAGGCTTTAAATATTGAGGATAATAATGACACAGTCAGTCTTAATGATTGAAGGTATATATCAAGAGGGACCTGTTCCTCCCTTTAATGTGAGTTTAAATGTTCATGAAAAAATCCTGCATAATGCTATGCATGACTCTGGAGCTTCGCACAACCTTATGCCAAAGGTGATAATGGAAAGGCTAGGACTAGAAATAACCAAACCTTACAAGGATTTATATTCTTTTGATTCTAGTAGAGTGAATTGCATTGGCCTAATCAAAGACCTTTGTGTGAGTTTGACCCAAATCCCAACCAAGTGCATGGTTATGGATGTTGTGGTGGTTGACGTGCCTCCTAAGCATTGCATGTTGTTGTCAAGATCATGGGGTGCCAAGTTGCAAGGTACCATACAGATGGATGGGACATATGCCACTATCCCTGTCTTTAGCCATCTTAAAACACTATACAGAGAGGCACACATGAGATTCATGGTCAATAGCTCAGAAAAGCCTGAAAATTCCCCCATTTATTCTGCCCATACAAACCTAGATTCATTTATCTTTTACAATAATGAATCCACAAAGGAGTCAGAGCTAGAACATAGCGACTCAAATAACCAGTTAGAGGCCCCTAATCTAGAAATGATGGCAGTCATAGATATGGAAGAAAACGAGAGAGAAACTTCTGAACAGTGCATTGAAACAACAAACCAGAGTGAACAAAGCCAAGATGGCAAACAACAGACTACCCCTCATGCTCAACTCCATGAAAATCCTGAGGAACGAGACCCAGCACAACATGTTGCGGATCCCAGAATAGAACATAATGATGAACAAGGCAATAGGGATGAAAATGATGTTAGCCCTGCAAGCAATCCCTTATAGTGCATGAACTTTGACAGGTCTTGCACTAAAAAGAGTGTGGGAGCTGGGGTATGGTTGGTCGACACTGAAAACAATTACTCTGAAAGCCATGCTTTCAGGCTAGATTTCAAATGCATTGACAACATCGCAGAGTATGAGGCTCTCATCCTAGGATTGCGTCTATTGAAAGAACTGGGAGCCAAGAAGATAATTGTTCAGGGAGACTCAGAATTAGTCATCAAACAACTAAATGGAGAGTATGCCATTAAGCATCCTAGACTAAGGGTATACCGAAATAATGCCATAGATTTCCTGAACACGTTTACAAAATATGAGCTTGTTTTTGTCCCAAGGAGTCAAAACATAATTGCAAACGGGCTGGCTTGCACTGCTAGTTCATGTCAAGAATCACCTGGTGATAAACAGATCATCATTCAAAAAAATATAGACCTGCAGTACCAGATAATGAAAAATATTGGCAGGTCTTTGAGGGCAACAAGCAGATAAAGAATTTCCTGCTTGGAAGGAACGAATTTGAGTTATCTGATTCACATTCTAAATCCGATGAAAATTGCCTCAACAAAGAGTCCCCTGAGGGAGATAAACTATCCGGTTCCATAAAAATCAACATGTTAACTAAAAAACTTGGAACTCATACTGAAGAGTACGAGGACGCAAAAAATGAAGACATAAAGGTATTGCCTTCAAAGGACAAGAACATACCTAGGGGGTTTGCACCTTTAGAAGACTTGTTTTATTTTAACAACGTAGCAAAGAAACCCACTTTAGAATACACAGAGTCTGATGTCGAGGAATGCAACATAGGCACAAAGGATAAGCCTAAAATGATAAAATTAGCTAGGTCCTTGCCATAAGACATGAAAAAGAAATAAATCGACCTATTTAAAGAGTTTGTTGATGTGTTTTCCTGGAGCTATGAAGACTTAAAGGCCTACGATACATAAATCATCCAGCACAAGATCCCATTGAAACAAAACCAAAAACCCTTTAGGCAAAAAATGTGTCGAAATAATCCAATACAACTGCCTCTAGTAGAAAAGGAAATCAAGAAAATGTATGAGGCAGGAATCATAGTGCCTGTGAGGTTTTCAAATTTGGTTTCTAACCTTGTAGCTATGAGGAAAAAGATAGGAGAAATCAGATTGTGCATTGATTTCAGAAACCTTAACAGAGCCTCCCTAAAGGACAATTACCCTTTACCCAAAATGGAACACATCCTACAAAGGGTAGTTGGTTCAAAGAGGATTTCTCTGTTAGATGGTTTTTCAGGGTATAACCAAGTTTTAGTACTCCCAGAAGACCAACTCAAGACAGCTTTCACCACTCCTTGGGGCACTTTCATGTATGTGAAAATGCCTTTTGGATTAATGAATGCTGGGGCCACTTTCTAAAGGGCCATGGACATTGCATTTTCAGAGGAGATAGGGCACTTCATTGTAATTTACCTTGATGACATAAAAGTTTATTCCAAAACTGATGAAGAGCACCTTAAACATCTAAGAAAGGTTCTGGAAAAGTGCAGAAGGTTTGGATTATCCTTAAATCCCAAAAGGATAGTGTTTGGCCTTCAAGAAGGTAAAATCCTCGGCCATATTATATCAGAAAAGGGGACTAAAATAGATCCAAAAAGAGTTGAGGGAATACTACATATTAGCCAACCAAGGAACATAAAAGAATTACAGTCCTTTATTGGAAAGATTAACTTCTTGAGGAGGTTTATTCCCAACTTAGCAGAGCTCCTTAGAAACATGACTAATATGCTCAAGAAAGAAGTAGGAGTGAAGTGGATTGTAGAAGCCAAAAGATCCTTTTAATTGGTAAAACATGCACTCACTTGGGCACCTGTCCTGATCAGCCTTGAATTTTCAAAGGATTTCCTTATTTTTTCCTTTTCCTTGGAGCATACTGTGGCTGCAGTCCTGTTGCAAAAAAATCCAAAGGGACAGGAACAGCCTATTGCTTTTTTTAGCAAGGCTTTAAGGGATGCACCCTTGAAATATAACATAATGGAAAAATAAGCCTATGCTTTGGTAAAGGCCTTAAAGGACTTCAGGGTATATATTCTGCATTCCCACATTATTGCCTATGTGCCTAATATAGTAGTAAAATACATCTTGTCACAAGACCCAGATGGAAAGAGGGGAAAATGGATTACTGCAATATTAGAGTATGATTTGGAAATCAAACCCAATAAACTCATTAAAGGTCAAGGCTTAGCTCAATTAATGGCTGAATCTAATCTGCAAGCCCTTGACATTAACATGGTATATGCCTTGGATGAACAGGAAGAATTACCTGCTCCCACTATCGAAGAGCAGTTTCAAAGCTCACCTTGGTACACTGACATCTTGTATGTGCTTACAAATCTTAATGCTCCTCCTGATTTATCAAAAACAAAGGAAATTTTTCTAAATTTTAAAGCTAGGAACTATTGCATTTTAAATGAAGGTTTATATTGGAAAAATACTAATGGTTTATTGCTTAAATTTTTTCCTGAAGTTGATGCAGAGAGGATCAAGCATGAATTCCATGAAGGAGAATGTGGAGGTCATCTGTACTGGAAAACCATAGCCAATAAAATCCTTAGAGCTGGCTACTACTGGCCCACCCTCTTTCAATATGTCCATAAAATTATAGTTGTCTGTCACAAATGCCAAATTTTTGAAGGCAAAAGAAAACTCCATTTACCATTACAACCTATCACTGTTGAAGCTCCTTTTCAACAATGGGGACTAGATTTCATAGGAGAAATCCATCCTGCTTCATCTTCTCAACACAAATGGATTCTCACAGCCACTGAATACTTCACCAAAGAGGCCATACCTTTTAGGAATGCCATAGATTCTGTCATTATAAAATTTCTTGAAGATCATATCCTGTCTAGATTTGGCTGTCCTAGGAAGATTATTACTGATAATGTTGTTGCTTTTGGTTCCAGAAAGATGATTGATTTTTGTCACAGGTATCAGATTACACTTGGTCATTCTACTACTTACTACCCTCAAGGAAATGGGCTAGCAGAATCATCAAATAAAATTTTGGTGACCATCATCAAGAAGTTACTTGAAGAAAATAAAAAATCACGGAATAACAAGTTGGTGCATGCTTTGTAGGCAGACAGATTGACCACAAAGAAGTCCATTGGAATGTCCCCTTACCAGCTTGTTTATGGATTAGATGTAGTGTTTCCTACCAGCCTGGGTGTACCAGTGATAAAATTGATCCAAGAAATAAAGTCAGAAGAATACATTATGGTAAGGCGGATCAATCAGACTATACATCTCCAACAGACAAGGGAAGAAGTCTACAATAGAGCTCAAAAGGTGCAAGAGAATATAAAGAAGTTGTTTGATAAGAGAAAAAAAACTTGTGACTTCAACATTGGAGACAAGGTACTCAAGTGGGACTCCAAAAGAGAAGATAAGGGTAAACATGGTAAATTTCACAGTTTGTGGCAAGGTCCTTACATTATTCAGTCCACCAATTGTCCAAACGCCTTTTTTCTGCAATAGTTAAATGGCACAGATCTGTTTGGGGGTCCTGTCAATGGTAGGATGCTCAAGCATTACTACTGCTGAGTTCAATTTTAAAGCTTTCATTTCCATTGTAAATACCATTGCTTTGTTCATTTTTATAAAGAAAAAATACAAAAACAATAAAAGATATAAAAGAGGGCAAATTGTAAAAAACAATAAAGGTACAACCCCATACCAAAAAAAAGAAACAAATTCTGAAAGTGTGCAAGCTTAAATGCCACTCCTGAAAATCACACTCCTAATTAGTCATACTACCTAATATTGACTAGTTAGTTTTAAATTTATTGCTGATAGGATAGTGAATTCGATTTGCCAAACTGTTTAATCTTGGCTTATCAGTAGATAGATTAGGTTAGAAATGAAAGCTTCAAACATGCTCAAAACTTGAACCTAAGTTTCCATGAGAAATGACTCAAATCTGTTTATTTCTTGAGTCAAGAAAGAAGGTGAATAACTGGTTCTAATCAACTCAAAATATGAACCAGTTTACAAAGGAAATACCGCTCAAATAAAAGGAAAAAACAAAGATGTAAAAAGATGAAGTACTTGAACTGTTAGATCTGAAGCCTTCCATTTTTGCTTTAAATTTTCTGCAAAATAAATGTCTATGTTCAGCTTGTTTTTATGCCATAGATCACAACAAGTCAAACAACTTAATCTTGACTTGACTGTTTTTAAATTTTTCTTGTAGAATTTAGAGAATAAAATCTGTTAGACTGTTTAATCCTAACATATTAGTAGATTAGGTAGAGAATAATATCGACTCAACTGTTTAATCTGAGTTCATGGAGAAATAAGGAGTAGAAATAGATTATATTTCCTGTTTTCAAAAAGAATAAAATGTTGTAACAGATTTTTTGAATCCAAGTGCACTCTAATGAAGAAAAAATGTTAGATCAGTAGGATTGGGTAGGTATAAACCTTTTTGAATGAAGATCCATTGTTTTTCATGGCTGCTAACATGTTTTTAGAGCAGAGTAAGATCATTGCAGCAAAGAAGGTACCCAATGGATGAGGCACAGTTCAGCCTCCCAGAGAATGCAAGTTTGAAGTTCTTGATGCCTTCAGGAAGGCACCATCCCCATGTGGAGCCACTGTTGGCCACCTATAAAAAATTTTCTATCAAAAGGTGGCCAAAACATTGTTGGAGCCTTCAAGAAATAGTTTTTATGCACAAATGTTATCTCTTGAAGTCTCTTGAAGACATCATCTCCTCTGTTTCAAATTTGTTCATTACTGTTCCCATTTCAGAGCACAGAAAATTCTGCTGATTTCAAAGAGAAAGACTGCTGCAAAAAATCCATTTTCCTTTTCCCTCCATCTCAGAACTAACTTTCATTTTGCTTCTTCTTTCTGCATAAAATTCCTCATCTTTCCTTTGTTCCATTTCCTCCTTCATAAAAATCCACCTTGCATAGTTTAAAACTCCTTTGTAAACTATGTCAAAACTCTCAAAACCCTTGAAAAACATTGAAAAATTCATAAGAAAATACATATTTTGGTGTAAAGGTTTAAGCCCCCTTGGGCTAAGTCTTTAGTTGCTTTCGCTCCATACGCCTTGGTGCTAGAACCAAGCGCTAGCCTTCTAAGTGCTTATCGCATTGCCTGATTTCAATTAGCCCCTCCTCTTTAACCCCGGGTCACATGACTCTCCATATAACCCTAGGCCCTACAGTCGGGTGCCAAGCTGCATTGTAAGTTAATATTTTAAACCTTCATCTATATAAATTTGTTAGTTTTTATTATATTATAATTTTTCGCCGGTGCAATTTTTCAGTCAATCTCCACCATCGATTTGATCCACAGATCGACGGCGCGCAATCCATCGCCCGGTGGTCCCTGTCATCCACTCACCATCGCAAAACGACGCGGTATCCATCGCACCGCTTTTGAGAGAGGGTCTGTTTTTTTTCATTTTGCAGTGATTCCATACACCGGCTGACATGTGGCCTCGCCACTGTTCACAAAACTATCATTCATCACCCATTAAAGTTTGGACATGGAGTGGGCACGATATTGATGTGTGTCGTTCGATCTGAGGCCGCTCATCGGATGGTGATCACTTGCCAAAGAAGCCCTACAGTTAACCAGGATATGGCGCGGTCAATAAAGCATCTCCACCGTCGATCTGATCTGTAGATCGACGGCCCACAATTCATCGCCCTAACTCCTTATCTTTGACTTTCCACCCTTGCTCCTGACTGTCGATCTTTGCATGATCGATGGCTCAGATTAAAATTCTTCTTCTGCCTTCCCTTTGAATTCCTCTGATCAATCTCGACCGTTGGATGATGCCATCCAATGGTCATGCTCCCTCCACGTGCCTTCTGAAGCAGTAAACCTACAAATGCAAGATTTTATAACATTTGTTTGTATTTTTGCAGGGTTTAATGGTTTTTCTGCGATTCCTGAAGAAAATTCACAGGCTGAGGGTGACGATCCTCCCACCTTCGATTCACCAGAGAAATCATTTGCAGGGTTTAAAATTCATGTTTTATCAATTATTCACGAGGCATTGATGCCATTTGATCCTTGTACAGCCCTGCACACCAAAAAAACATAGTTAATCAAGCACATTCAGAGAGTATCAATATCGAAGACAAAACGAACCAGAATAGGAGATTGAAGACCTAAAACACAGATCTCAAGTAAATTAAAGGTGTTTTAGGAGAAGATGAAGACATCTTTCGAGCCAAGAAAGCCTCCACCACCACAAGCAGAGTCCAATCGAACTGTCTCTAACTCCTATAGACACCTGTAGTTTCACAGGAATCAAAGAAGTTTTAGTAACTACCAGAACAAGAGGTGTTTCCTAAAGACAGCTGAACAATTAATGCAAATCAAAGATATTATCTCTAAACTGTAGGTAAAACTATTTTTAAAGATTAAGAACAGCCCAGAAGCGGATCTTTTTCAATCATTAGGCCTCGAAAGGCAGAAACAGAGTTATGAAGGAGAATTAGAAATTATTACATTCTTGCATTATGCCTTGCCTAGTTCCCAAAGGCCAGGAATTGCATTGATTACATAATTAATGATACTTGACCCCTGGGAAATCCTCCCACCCCCTCATTCTTCTATAAATACTTATATATAAGATGAGAAAATGTTGGTCTCTAGACATCTGATTGCATGTAATTGTTTCTGAAGCTATTGATGCCTTGTTTGCGACTTGAGGATACATAAGCTAATATGAGAAGTTCGAAGTTGTAGAGACCCACCGGGCTTGCTGATTGTAACTGGTTTGAACATCAAATTAAAGCTGCTGATTTATGGGATCCTGATTTGTGTCAATGGTGATGTGTTCCTCACTGTTACTTTTTATTTTATTTAAATGTTTTTCACTCTGTCCACTTTCTTTGATAAAGAGCAGCAAACATAGAGCTAGGATTTACTCTCAACAGTACCCTACTCTTACTGAAACTTTTATTTCTATGTTTTCTTCATTCGAACGTTCTCTTTGAAGAGTATATTAAAGTATGTTGGTTTCAAAGCACTTGCCTGATCTAAATTTCCCTTTGTGACTGTTATCTGTGTTTTTCTTATAGAATATGCTGAAAGCAGGCTAGTTTGAAAGTACTCACCTAATCTTAAGCTATTCCAACTGTTTTAAAAAAAAAATTCCAACTAAAAGTACTTCAATGCAGGCTGGTTTAAAAGAACTTACCTGATCTCAGAATACTTTTATGTTTTCCCTAAGTACATGCCGAAGCAAAATAGTTTGAAAGCACTTATTTGATCTTAGGTTGTTCACTGCTCTTCATTTGTTTTTTTCTCAATTTCCTATCTACTTCATTCCATAAATCACTTTAAGAGATCCTTTCAAATAAGTAACTTGCCCCATAGATCCTTCTTGAACCTTTTTGTCCAATTAAAATCCTCCTATGACTCCATAGTCCAATGGGTTAAAACTATCTTTTCCTTTTCTGTTAGTCGAATCATTCCTTCACTTGCAGACATCTTCACCCTTTATTTTGAACTGCCCTCATCTTCATCATGTCTTTTTCCAACCAAAAACAAACAAACAAATCCCATGCTCTTCATAACTAGCCTAATATCACATTTTAGGTTTTAAAGATTACATCTTTTAACTCATTCATAGAGAGATCCCTCTCTGGATTCAGGAGGGCTAGATCCTTGAATCCCAAAGTGGTTTGATGTTGTCTTATATTTTGGTTTTTTCAATCTGGAAAAAACATAGGAACCCCAACAGAATATAATATTGATGGTTTGAAGAAAGCCATGGAAGATAATATGGATGGTTCGAAGAATGGCATGGAAGCTAAGATGGATGTCATGGAAGCTAATATGGATGACATGGAAGCTAAGATAGAAGAAAAAATGAAAGACAACATGGAAGAAATGAATAATGATCTCAGAGAAGCCATGGAAGGTTTGAAGGAATATTTGAAAAAGTTGATACAAGAAATTATTCCTAATGGCGAAGAGGTAGTAGAGGAAACTCCTGATGAGAACAAAATAAATGTTAATCATGATTTCATAAACTCTAATTTTGGATTGAAGACCCACCATATTCCAAAGATCGATATGAAGAAGTTTGATGGCAAGAAATCTGTAACATGGATACTACAGATGGAGCAATATTGCGATCTCCATAATGTGAAAAACACACAAAAGGTATGCATTGCAACATTACATCTAGAACAAAATACATTTATATATTGTATCAATGGCTTTCCTCTCAAAAAAAAGTTTTCACTTGGTCAACTTTTATAGAAGAAATGAGAGCACATTATGAGGATACAAAGATAAATACCTTCTTTAGGAAATTGATAAATCTCAAATAAAAGTGTTCAATAGTGGAGCACATTGAGGAATTCCAGAAATTGAATATAAGGGTAATTTATATTTTAGAGGAACACATAATTGAGGTCTTCATAGGGAATTTAAATGATAACATCCAACATGAGGTACACCTTTTTTAACTTGATTCATTAGAAAAAGCGTTTAGGTTGGTAAGAAAGTTTGAAATTAAAATTATGGCGACAAGGAAGCCTACCACTCACATCTATAAATATAGAAGTCTTTCTATTCCTAGACCTCCACAACATACAAGTTTGACACCACAACAATTGGAAGAAAACATATAAAAAGGGATTTTCTACAGTTGTTATAGCAAATACACTAAATGTCATAAGTGTGATGAGAAGAAATTGTTTTTCATATATTTTGAAGAGGGGGAAGAAAATGAACAAGAAACTTCAAAAGAAGAGGATATACACCGAGAACCAACCCTAGAGAAAGAAGAAATGAGACTGACCATATCCTACAATTCATTGGAAAGAATTACCACTCCTCAAACTCTCAAAATAGAAGGAAATATCAACAATAAAAATGTAATAGTGTTATTTGATTCAAGTAGTACTCATAATTTTATTCATTTTAAGGTAGGCAAGGAATTGAATTTCTTCCTATACCCAGTACTAGAGTGTCAAGTGATGGTTGCAAATGGAGGGACTATAAATTGCTTTGGAAAATGCCATAATATCAAGCTAACCATGGGGGAATATGTGTTGAATAGTCCAATGCGTTCCGTTCCAATGGGAGGTTCTGATGTTGTACTAGGAGTATAATGGTTACAGTCTTTGGGGACGATAGATTTTAATTTTCTATAATTTTTCTTGAATTTTTTTTCAAAAGGAAAGGAATTTGAATTACACGGTATCATAGCGAAGCTGGGAAATATAATAAGCTCTAATGTCATGAAAAAAATCTTCTAAAGAAATAACAACATGGAATAATTTCACAATTATGCTCACTGGAAGTTCCAACATCAAAATAATCTACTTCTCCTTATCTCCAAAAAGTCTTGGACAATCATTCCTAGGTGTTTGAAACTCCCAAAGGACTCCCACCTATTTGTGATTATGATCATGCTATTCATTTTATTTTATGAAGTGTTCCTCCAAACATCAGGCCTTACAGATATCATTATGTCCAAAAGAGAGAAATTGAACGTACGATTGAAAAAATGTTAGAGGTTGGTATAATTAAACCTAGTGAAAGTTATTTCTCTACTTTAGTAGTATTGGTGCACAAGAAGGATGGATCATGGCGCATGTGTCCAGATTATAGGGAGCTAAATAAGCTCACTATTAAATATAAATTTCCCATTCCTATGATTAATGAATTATTGGATGAATTACATGGAGCAATTTATTTTACCATGTTGGATCTTCGTTCAGGATATCATCAAATTAGAAAGAAGACTGAAGATACTTTGAAAACAACATTTCAAACTCATGAGGGTCATTATGAATTTTTGGTTATGCCTTTTGGCCTTACCAATCCACCTTATACATTTCAAGGGTGGAATAATTCCATTTTTAAACCCTTAGAAAATTTATGTTACTATTTTTTGATGATATACTAATCTACAATAGGTCTTGGAAGGATCATGTTCAACATGTTGACAGGGTGGTCAAATTATTGGAGGAGAAACAACTATATGAAAAAACCTCCAAATGTCTCTTTGGAGTATAAGAGGTGGAATATCTGGGTCATATTGTATCTCAGGAGGGCGTTAAGGTAGATCCTAAAAAAATTAAATTCATTAAGGAATGGAAAGTCCCATAACCATAAATAAGTTTCGAGGATTTCTCGGGTTAACTGGGAATTATTGCAAGTTTGTTAAGAATTATGGGAGAATAGCAACACCTCTAACAAAATTGTTGAAGAAAGATGCATTTTCATGGACTCCTGAAGAAACTAAGGCCTTTGAACATCTTAAAGAGGAAATGTTCCTAGCATCAGTATTATCCATGCCAGACTTTACAAAAATATTTATTGTGGAATGTGATAACTTGGGAAATAGAATTGGTGATGTTTTAATGCAAAAATTAAGACCCATGGACTTTTAAATTCATCCAATCAAACGAAAGTATTTACATAAAGCTATTTATGTGAAGTAAATGTTGGAAATACTACACGAACTAAATAAATGACGATCTTACGTAATGGGAAGACACTTCAAAGTAAAGATTGACCATGAGAGTCTTCAATAATTTTTTGAACAAATACTGTGTTTATAAGAGTAGAAAAAATGGGTCACAAAGATGTTGGTTTATGACTTTGAAATCATCTACAAAAAAGGGAAGCTAAATGTTGTTGCAGATGCACTCTCATGAAAGGATGAGGAGGTGGAAGCATTTCTTTGTGCCATTTCTATTATTCAACCAAATTGGATAATCAAAGCAAAGGAGGAATGGAAGAATTATGAAAAAGTGTGGATATTCATTCAAAAGTTGCAGAAAGATCTTAGTACATCTCATACATTTAGTTGGAAAAACGATTCCTTAATGTACAAATATTTCCTATATCTTTGTAAGAATTCCCAACTATAAAAAATACTCTTTTGGAATTGCACACCTCTCCCATAGGATGACACTTAGGATTTTTAAAAACTTAACACAAGGCGAAGAAATAATTTTTTGGGATGGCCTTAAATGTGATATTCAAAATTTTGTGGAAAAATGTTTGGTTTTCCAACAAAATAAAGATGAGACAATTAAGACCCTCATTCTGCTACATTATTTACCCATTCCATGTCAACGTTGGGAGGAGCTTTCAATGGATTTTATCACAGGTTTACCTAAGTCCCAATGAAAGAGTGTCATCGTGGTCGTAGTTGGTAGACTTACCAAGTATGCACACTTTTGTGCATTATCTCATATGTTTAAAGAATGTAAAATTGATACTACATTTATGGAAAAAATTCAAAAGCTACATGGAAACCCAAAGATTATTGTAAGCGACAGAGATCCCATTTTCACTGGAAAACTGTGGACGGAGTTATTTTCTTGATTGGGTAATCAAATAGCCCATAGATCAACTTATCATCCTCAATATGATGGGAAAACTGAGATAGTGAACACGGTTTTGGAAGGATATCTTTGTTTTTTGTATCACATAAAAAAACACAATGGGTCTAGTGGTTACATCTAGCTTAATGGTGCTATAACACTTCCTTCCATACTGCAACAAAAATGACCAAATTTATGGATATTTATGGATATCATCCATCGTCCATCACATCATATTTAAGAGAAAATTCAAAGGTTCAAGCAGCGGAATATCACATCGAACATCAACAACAAGTTCTCCAACTCTTAAAGGATAACCTAAATTTGTTACAAAATCAAATGAAACAACAAGAAAATCAACATCATAGTGACAAAAGTTTTGATGTAGGAGACTGGGTATTTTTACTGCTAGAACCATACAAACAAATGTCCCTCAAGCAAGTTAAGAAGGATAATAAATTATAGTCAAAGTACTATGGTCCTTACAAGGTGTTGCAAAATATTGGTACTATGGAATATAAATTGGATATTCCTACTTCTTCTCAAGTGCACCCAGTTTTCCATGTTTCATGCTTAAAGAAGGTTATAGGTGACAAAATTTTAGTTCAAACAATATTTCAAGAACTTGATGAGGAAGTAAAAGTCATATTTGAACCTGAAGTAGTCATGGAAACAAGAACTCAACAACTACGAAATCAATCAATTTCAGAGTATCTCGTCAGGTGGAAGAAATTATCCACTGAAGATTCCACATGGAAGGATGAGAATTTTATACAGAAGCATCTAGAGCTACTCAAGCGTTTAGGACAACACTTTTTTGAAGGAGAGGGACATGGTAGGTCCCTCTATTACTAGTGTAGTCCCTTATTGTTGTTTTTGTAGCCCTTTTATTACTATTTTTGTACCCCTGTAGTCCCCATATTGTTATTATTGTGCCCCATAAAACCCCATTATTGTTATTATTGTGCCCCATAAAACCCCATTATTGTTATTTTTGTGCCCTTACATTATTATTGTTAGTTTGGCTAGGATTATATTGTGACCCCATGGATTCCTATATATAAAGGATTTTTTGTCATTTGAATCACCCAACAATTGTTCATTTATGTAGCGTAAAGGAGGTTTCCCCCTCGAAGTGGCTGATTTTTAAGGCATTGATCACTCTTTTCTTCTATTTTTTGAGTTGGTTTCATAGCAACAATAGAGCCTAGAAAGTTACTTTCACTAAGAGCAAAGAACGACCTTTTAGGAAAAGAGATCCAAAACTTTCTACATATTTCAAATACTTGTTTTAGATAATGAATATAATTAGTCCTTTTTCTTGAATAAATTGTAATGTCATCCAAGTACACTACAACATATTTATTGATAAAACCTTTGAAAGAAATGTCCACTGCTCTCTAAAAGGTATCTCCCACATTAATTAATCCAGAAGGCATATTTTGGTATGCATATGTTCCCCATTTGGTCCTAAATGTAGTTTTTAGTCTATCCTCAGGATGCATAAGGATTTGGTTATAGCCTGAAAAAACATCTAAAAATGACATTAGTTATAAACATGCAACAGATTGTAAAATATGTTCCACCAGCAGCAAAGGGAAGTTATCATTTTCACATGCTCTATTCAAATTCCTAAAATATATGGAAATTATAATGTCTCCATTATTTTATTATGATTGGCACAAGATTAGAAACCCACTTGGAATTTCTGACCGAGAAAATGATTTTGTCTTTGAGAAACTTATTTATGTTGGTCTTTATTTGAGCTTGTACGTTGGGGTGAATCTTCATGAGTTTTTGTTTCATTGTTTTTAACATTTGGTAGCATAGCTATGGTGTGTTGAATGATAGATGTATCATAAGTCTTAATATCATCATACCTCCAAGAAAATACATCCTTGTACATTTTTAACAATGGATGAAAGAAGCTCTTTCATTTGGTGTTATACCAAGGCCTAAATTGATGTTTTGAGGTTTATGATCAGATCCTAGGTTAACTAATTCAAAGCTAATGTAGAACTTTGTATTTTTCAGTTTTTTACCTTTTTTAACCTATCTTTCAAATCATCCAAGTCTTCCAATCTCACTATAGGTTTAGGAAAATTGTTGTCTCTAGAAGAATTATTTTGTTTCATGTCATGTTCATCCTAATTAATGATTTTACAAAATAAGATAATTTAGAGGTTAAAAAACTAAGGATTTCATTTCCATCATTAAAAAAATGGCAGTTGGCTATGTTATCTCGAATGAAGGGGCGAAAAATTAATTCAAGCGTAAATCTATTGGGACTAAAATATTCACGTGGAATGATTTTGGAAGTGGCATTAGCTAGAAGATAAACACTACAATTTTGTAATCTTGAGATCGAATTTATGTTGAATGAAATGAAACGAGAATTTATGTCTTCGATCAAATATTGGTAATGTTTGAGGTAACTAGAAACATAATTAATGTTGTTCCTAACTTGTTTGATTACAATATATCAGTCACCAAAAGCTCTAAGATATTTGACATCAAGACTAATATCCTTAAGTAAACCTCAAACCAATGCCTCATATTCAACAATCTTGTTAGTACGATCAAAATCCAATATGAATGAAATCATAGTTTTTTCACCCTCACGATTTACTAGAAACCACCCAGCTCCTACACCATCACTATATTTTGATCCATCAAAGAAAGAGTCCAAAATAAATTATCACACTTATGTAAAGGGTTTTCTACAATATTGAAACATATTTTTGAATCTATTTGAGCAAAAAATTCAATCTGAGAAGAAACAAAAACAACAATAAAGGGAGATTTATGTGCTGGAAAGTTACTAAAGAAACATTGAAGAGAATAATTTCCGAGGATGTTATTTGTGAATATTACTGGTTCATTTTCTTTTTCAAATTCAGTTACTGGATATTTCATATGTTTCTCCCTATCAACACAAATTCAATTTTTTTCTCCATTTTATGGAAGCCACATATGTGACCAATCAGTCACAAAGTAACCATCTATATTTTCAAACCAGTCTCTACTTAAAATAAGATGATAAAATTCAGGAATTTCTACAACTAATATATCTATTATTTGACAAACATTTGAAGTGGAAGAGAATCTAATTAAAACACAAATTCATTTCTCCCAAGAATTTGACTTTTTTGCTGTCTATTTAAACAATTACACAACATATTTCTGAGGTGAAATATTCAACTTAAGGAAAACTTCACAAGGCATGATATTATATGATGCATTAGAATCCACTAACAATTGTGAACATTCTTGTTGAAAAATTCAAAAGTAAATAAAAAGGGAGGTGTGTGGGAATTGGATTTGTATCCAATTAAAATAGCATTAGAAGGGGAAATATTATATAAGGATACATCTATAGGCTTCCCTTTCCATTTTGAGGCTTTTGAAGTGACAACAGTAGGTAATGGATATGTAGTGACTACATTTAGCTCTTTGAGTAAAATCTTCTGCTGTTGTTTTAAATTGTTGACCTCATATAGGGAAATTTTAGCCTTACCTTTGTCATGTCTTCCACAATATTTAATTCTATAGTATCAGAGACTACCAAAGTTTTAGATGAAGAAGGAGATCTAGAAGTAGTTGGAACAAAGTCAAAATGTGTAGGAACAATTTTTTTAATAGTACATTTTTCTTTAGTAGAAGTAGGGGTATTTTATTATTTATTTTATGGAGATGTATCAATAGGTCCCTTAATTATAATGCTTATTGGTAGAGCTTATTCTTCCTATTTATTCTCTGAAGTAATGAGAATAAGTTCCCACAAATATTGTGATGCTTAAACTTCATCTTCTTGTGATGCTTCAATAGATAATATTGTTTATTCTTATTCATCATTTCGATCAGATTATACATTTGATATAATGGTGGGAGGTTGTGATTGTGATGGATTATTTATTTCGAAAGGATAAAAGGACTTCTTTGAGGAGTCAAAAACTTGTTTCTTAATTTCTACCATTTCATTAGACATTTTTTTGAGAACCTTTTGTAATCCTTCAAATTTGAAAGGATCTTTAGGAGATTTATTTTTGGAGTCATCTCTAAAAGTGACTTTCTTAGTTTGACTTCTTTCATCAAGGGAAACTTTCTTATCAAGGGATAGAAATATATTTTATATAGACATAACTTCTTTCATATTATCAAGTACTAGTGTTGTTTTATTCGCTCTATATGCAAATACAAAAATATTTGAAGGATGAACATTAATGTACCATTCAATTTGAACATCAACACCAAGTCTGGAAATCTCTGGAATTTTATATAATTTTTTTTTAAATATCGAGTTGAAATATTTTATTTTATCATTTCAATTGATCTTAAGATTTGACAAATCATTAATTAAGGTTGCAGTTGTTCTATCATCTCCAAATTTCATTAAACATTTATCTTCAAAAATATCCTAGGTATTAATTGATCCAGTAGGTAATGAAAAATATAAGGAACTTGTTGATCCTTCAAATGTGTAAGGAAAAAGTCCGAAAACACAATATTCTTTTGTAACTCCATTCAAATTGAAGCCTAACATGAAATTGTGAAGATGTTCCTCTGTAGGGATTTCATCATCCAGATTAAATTTGGGTAACCATCTCTCTAAATGTCTAGCAAGGGGGTGTAATGGTGCTACCATTTGAACTTCCCCTTAGTTTGTCCATGGTCGTTTAGCTATTCTTTGAGGATTTGGTCTAGTAGGGGTTTTACTTGAACTAGGGGTTGTAGAAGTATTTACTGTTGAAGATGATGCCCATATAGTGATGGTTGTTTGTGAAGGAGAGGATTGAGTGGAAATGAGAGAAAGAGAAAAAAAAAAAAAAGGTAGAGGAGTTTGGGAAGAAATGGGATTAAGAGGGGGAGTTTGAGGTGGAGAAGTTGATGTGATCTTGCTAGCTGAATATTATACTTCCGAAGCGTCTTTTATTCTTAAATGAGTGGGTAATTGAAATTAAAATGGTTTAGTTCTAAGTTTCTCACTCTGGGATATAGTCAAAACACCCTAATATTTGAAGGATGAGGAAGTACTTCCTTCAAAAAAATCAGGTTGGAAGCATTTTCTTAAGATATGGAAATTTCTTCCATCTATAAATCAAATTTTGTAGCTCATGTGTTTCTGAAACTGCATCTATCTGAGTGGAAGTGTTTCCCTTTTGTTTTGGAACTGAGCTAGGAGATGGAGTGCTTGAGTGAACAACTTCAGATCTAGAGTATGGATATTTAGAATGTGATCTTGAAGTTGCTGGGGATTTTGAGGGAGAACGACTCTTAGATTGGCCTTATGATTTGGGATTGAATTTTTTTTCCATTCATAGTCTCATGTACCTCCTTCTAGCACCAAAAATGTTGTTGGCTTGAAATATTTGCCTCAACATTGGGGAAAAACACAGAAGCAGGACCTTAGAGTATATTATTTTCCATTTGGATTGTTGGCTTTGACTAGGATTATTGGGTGAGTTTCTCAAATAAAAAAATATATAAAAGGATGGAATTTATATATAATGGTTTCACTGTAACAAAAATTGAAAAAATATTTGACTTCTTAAAACTAATATCTATCACCGAGAAAGCTTATCTATCTATCTATCTATCTATCTATATATATATATATATATATATATGATGTGAAAATTTTTCATGAACAATATGACAATGTATATTATCAAATGATTATGAAGTTAAAACAATGTATGATATCTAAATTTAATTAACTAGTTAATTAACTTTGTTGATAAAAATTATCACATATATATGATTTCGTTGTTTATTCATAAATCATATGATTATAATCACAAATAACAATAGTGAAAGATCTATACCCTCTTGTAACACATCTATGATAAACTTGAATCAAATAACCATTTAACTCGTAAGAAAATGAAAACATACAGATAATAGTACCTGATATATTGAAACTCTGCTCATGAGAAAATAGGAGTGGTTCAACCTTCTATTAAGATAAATTGAGTTAAAATAGTTCAAACAAAATATTTCTCTAGAAAATTCAGAACCAAGTATCCAATGAAGTTAAGGGGATTTATATTTTTACAATAAAATGCAAATATAACAAAGAATAATAAAAGTTTGAATATTTTTTAACAAGAAACGCTTAAAATAAAACAAAAATAAAATTTTAGATTTTTTTTCAACAACTTGGGTAAGATTTTGATGAAGTCTGGCCTCCCATACTTTTTTGTAGTTCCTAAATATTTGTCATGACCTTCATTTTAGGTGGAGATCATGGTTGTATCCACATCTTTCCAGTAAAAATAGCATCGCTGAGTGTTGACAACATGTGAATGGTTGTGTTGGACAAGGATCTCAAGATTAACCATTTACTATCAAGTTTGAATAAGAAATGCCAATGGCATTCTAAGTCAATATTTGATAGCTTTTCAACCTTCTCGACATTTTTCTTTGACAAGCCTTGCCAGGTTCTGGTCAATACTTTGATATCAGGCAGGCTTCCCTCGAGGAAATATGGGATAATATATTCCTATAGTAAATTTTCACTAATGGATTCAATGAGGTCATTGGAGATGTCCCTTGGATTGAATATTATTTTTTCTGAATTAATAAGGTGGATTTTCCATTCTATGAACATTATTTCCTTTTTTTATTCCTCTATCATTGGGAGATCTGATAGTTTCTCTTTTGCGCTATCTTTCCATGTTATTTGGCCCGTGATAGTTTCTTCAATATCTTAAAAGTATGTCCTCAAGTCAGACAATTCATCTACTAATGCATTGGTTGTTTGACATAAATCATTAATAATGGATAATTTCTGACATAAAGTAACTTTTTTTTTAGCAAGGAGATCATTTAATTCTTTTTCTTCCCTTTTGAACTCATCCAATTCGGGCTTAACTTTAAGCTTTTCAAGAATTTGTTGTAATTCCTAAATTTGAGCATCCTGCATTCTTAAATCAGTGTCATGTTGAATTTTAAGGTCATCAAAACTCTTCTAGAGTTCTACAAGATGTTCTTGCCATCGTTGAGAAATAATTTGTTTTTCACACTCATTACCCTATTCCAACTACATAATCCTATCATATTTTTCCATAAAAAAATGTTGTACTTTAGTGACTTTATATATGGTGGTAGTAGCATATGATCCTACGAACTGTGAGACAATTCTGAGATCCTCTGCAGGGGTAGACTATGAACATTTCCATACTACTTCAGAAGATGTGTTTCTAGGGAATAGGATCCGAGATTGATCAATATTTCTTCTCTTTCTTTGTGTCTTAACAATGAATTTATGTTGAGGACTATAGGATATGTCAAGGGGAGGAATCTCTTCATCCCTTAAAATGACCTTAGAGGTTGGAATTCTGGTACGATCTCTATGTCATCAATCTATAAAGGCTTATTAGAAACCCCAATAGTAATCAGGGTCTTTTTTTTAGTTTCAAAAGTTTTTCGGCCCTTTTTTTGTGATGGAGTATTAAGATCTTGAGGCCCTGTATCTTTCATAACTTTGTCGAACTTTTCCCATATTGCATCAAGATTATTATCAGGCCAATTTTCCCCTACCTAAGAATAGGAGGAAGTTCATGTCCCTTTTGTCTAAGGAATATCATAAATTTGTGTGGAACTAATAGTTAAAACATCATTTTATTATGTCCATTTTTTAGGAAGTTTCAATAAATCCATGGGAAAATTAGCAATTATTTTCTCTCTATAATGATTGAACTTAGTTATTTCTTCTAAAGAAAATTATGCTACTACTAGTTTCAAGACCAACGAATAGGCAGAAACTTAGCTGCCATCAAACTTAGCTGCCTCATGAGAAAATTGTTTGATACTTGACTATGGTATAACATTTTTGGCAGTTTGATTGTTATCATACTTCCTGGGACCATACATTCTTATAATTATGTAGAGCATATACACCACACTTAATAGGAAAAACATGCCACATTGTCTTTTGGCATCTTTTAATACTTTTGAAAGACCCTGACCACAACCTGGTATGTTATTTCTCGGGCAAGCAGTTTGTGAGGAACATATTGGGGAAAAACGTAGGGTTTTTCAAGACTACCAAATATGTAGAGGTATGTAAATGATTCTTCACTGAACCAATTTCCAATTGATAATATATAATTTTTAGCTTCTGAACAAACCCTAGGATCTTTCTTGTCAAAGAAATTTTGGTGGATGAACAATGTTACTCCACGACAAACTCTATAGAAATAAGGCCAATATTTAGAGTCCCATAGCATATCATGATAAATACAGATAGGTTTTGGGTCATCTAAAGTCCTTTTCCATCCCATAGAGGTAAAACACTAATAATCCATTATGTAGACGCTCATATAAAAAAGAGGAACTATGTTTTGTGAAAAAATATGATTGTTCCTATAATTAAAGATGTGAGTGGCTATGCTGTCACACAATATATTTCCCCAATCCATGATACTGAGCCATAAGAGGCAGCATTAATGAGTGGTACCTATTGGTTGGAGAATTTTTGTGTAGTAGGGTAACCATATATTCTACATAACATAGTAGTTATTTGACAGTATTTACCAGCAAGGGAAGAAATAGCATACAAAACCTTCTCATCTCGCTTATGTTTGTTAGGTTCTCATCCCCATTATCAGATGATCATGTCCTTTCATGAAACTCTCTACAAAATATTTGTTACATTTTTTTGACGATGTGGAAATGATATATTGTGCTCAAGTCAGTGCTTGTGATGAATCGATGATTGTTTTCCTCTATATGAGGAAACTTATTTTTGTAATGTTTAATTTTTCAACAACCATCTGATCATGTTTGTGTAAGGATAAATTTTTTATCGAGCCACAATCCTATGTTAGAGACCGGGGTAGAATCATCAGCTGTAACAATTATTTTTGTCACCTTGGGTCCTTTACCTTCAAAGAGAGTGTAGATCGATTCCCAAGAGGAGATTCCAGCATTTAAAGTGCAGAATGTGTCAGAAAACAATCTAGGCATTTCAGTAACTTTTGTTTGAGGAGCAGCCAGATGTTGTTTAACTACATGTTTCTTTATTTCTTTATATGCCTTAGAAATATCTGCTGAACTTTTCTTATTGGTGCTGGAATGTAATCGAAAACATAGGAATGAGCGGTAATCTATTTAAAAGAGTGTCCTTAGCCCAAATAACTATTTTCTATAACGATTTATGTTTTTAAGAGAAAATCATGGCGATATCAAGTTGTAATGATTAAGTCATTTAGAACTTTGAAAAACCATAAATTCATGAAATTTTGGAAATTAAATGATAAAATTCAATTCACATGGGCCCTTTACATTTTAGCATATCATAATACTGATATCGAGGAAATATTGTGGTCACATTTAAAAAATTATGATATTCGGGACTTTTGGTATATATTTTTCAAAGATATAACAGTTACGAGAGTTGGAGGGATGATAAATTAGAGGTTTCATATCAAGGAATGATATATTAGATATTTTAAGGAGTTTCATCCGATATAAAAATTTCCAATGTGAATAGAGGGGAATATCAGAGGATTGGGATATCAAAGTTGAGGGGTATCAGAGCTATTGGATGTCAGAGGTGAGGAGTATTGGCTATCAGACATCAGAGATTTTGTAATGTTGCCTGTTAAGAAGTTATGATATTTAGGAGTTCTGATATGTCACATGGAAGTATGGTGGGGCTATATTGTACTTTAAAATATTAAAAAAAGAGCTGTTATGTAGCTTTATCTTTAGATGTCGTGAAAGTTTGATCGGGGAAATTATTTTATCATAAATTTCTTATAAGGAATGTTACATTATTAAAGAGCTCTGCTAGAATATTGTCGATAATGAATTTTAAATAATAAAATCCTATTGGGTTTTATGAATGATAAATCCTATGTGGTTAATCTCTGATATTAAAGCTTTGATAAAAAATCTTCATGCAAAAATGTGTTTATTTACAAAAAACTAAAAATTGCCTTATTTTTATTGGAATTAAATAATTTTATTAGGATTAAAAAGGGTCCCCATTATTTATTAGTTAACTAACATAAAAATAGATGGGGGTTGTTGAGTACTACAACGTATTGATCAATATTTCGAGCTAAATACTCTTCTTTTGCATTAAACAATCAATTTTACTCCATAATCTGACCATGTGGATGCATTTTATGTTTCTATAGCCTATGGCTTAGTTTTTTTAATCAAAATAATTTTTTTAATGATGACCAAGAATTGAATGTGAGTACATTTCTGATTAATTCTTAAATGTGAGAAGGGAGCAGATTCATCGATAAAGAAAATAACAGAAAAAATATTGTCAAGATTCATGAGACTGTATGTTCGAGTTTGAAACTAGTGAGCTTCCTATCCAATGACTTCACTTATACAGTTTAACCATAATGAGGATAATCAAATATAATAGGTACTAATTTATGCAGTGATAAATTGTTCCCTCATATAATGTTTCGTGACTTAAGAGTAATATATTAATATTGTTGGAACTCCTAATCATTAACTATATTATACCTAGTTGAAGGTTGTATGTAACCACTTCTTTAAAATAGTGCTTCTATGTTCTACTAATTGGAAGTTTTAATCATAGAATATTTCTATGTTGTGCAAGACGGAGGTATGAAAAATGAGTGTACAGAGGGTGAATGTGAGTGCAGGTGTGAAAGTGGAGATGTGTGTGGAAGGAAGAACATGCGGAAGAGACATTCGTAATTTTGCACCTTCCACATAACACTTCATGGGTTGGATCCCAATCAAAAGATTAATAATCAATTATAATTTAATGTTACCTTTGGGAATTAACAACTCATAACATTTTATATATTGGAAAAATTAATGCATATTATGACTTTCATGCATATAACAAATGCACAGAACTGAAAGTAATAAATTTGGTTTAAAGTTACACTAATTATCTTATTGGAATCACTTATTATTTATCTCGTAATAGGACCAAGGCATGTTAAAATGTAGAGTCTATGAAGAAATAAACTATGAGTGAAGGGAAATTGATTTCTATTTTTTTATTTACCAAACATAACTGCATTTGAAAATATAACTACAAATTTTTTTTATAGATTACGTGCACTGCATTTTAAAACATGGTAAGGAAACATAACATATGAATGAAAAACATGAATTACAAAAACATTCAAAAAAGGAAAAGTGCGAAAAAGAAATCCTTTAGAGTAGTGTGTATTTAGAAGAAGCGATGTGCATGATAGATATATATGCAACAAGTATGTGGAGGAAAAAATTGCCTTCGGATGTATGGAAGTGAGAATATGTGCGAAGGAAAAAATCAATGTACAAATTTGAAGCATGAGTGGAAGGTGGTATTTAGATTTCCAAAGCTATCTAGATATAAACAAAGTGAAAAATGATAGTGTTTCTCATTTGGTAATGTCTATAGGCATGTGTTTCAAGTACCTTTACTCAGAAAAAGCTTATTAACACTAACCTTAGTGAACGTAATAAATGTGTTCAAGTGCGAAGCTAAGGGATATATGAGTCAAAGATATGAAACTGGGATATGTGAAACGATAAAATTCATATGAAAACAATGCATGTTGCATATGTGAAGGTAAAAAGGGAAGAATAAAATAAACTATTAAACGAGAACTACACCAAGTACCCAGTTTTTGAGGTAGCAAAAAATCATCAGATTTTGAAAGGTGTTTGTTCATAATATATTTTTTTTTTAACATATTTTTTACACTTAAATTATCTTATGTATCAAGTATGAACATTTTTTTAAAAATTGTTAGTGATTTTCATGCTGATTTTGAAAAGTGTTGATGCAACGTCAACCACTTTTTTTAAAGGGCATAGTTTTAAGACTTTAATTTTTTTTAATATATTCAGTGTAGTAAATTTTTTTTAAATGTTCATGATTTTCATGCGGATTTTGAAAAACATCATCATTTTTTTAAGGCATATTTTTGACACTTTAAATTTCTTATATCCTAAGTATGCATAATTGATGTTTTATAAATGTTGATTATTTAAACAGTTTTCAAGTTTTTTTATTCCTCATCTTGTTTTTCATCCTAAGATGTTTGTTTTTAATGGTTTTCGAATCATGTGTTTTTTGTTTATTTTTATATGTTTTTTAGTAAAGATTTTTTTTTGTTGCAAAGTTTAAAAAAAATAATAACATTAATATTTTGAGGTTACAGAATTTTATGTATTTATATATCATTAATTAATTCTTTAATACACAAAATAATTGTCGCTAAAAAAAATATTTCAACCCTCGACAAAAAATACACATTTTTCATATAGATATAATAACAAAATGTGTATTTTAGGACCCTTTCGCTAAAAATGTCATGCTAAATAAAATTTATTTATGAAAGAATTGAATAAAAAAGTTAGAAAAAAAACAAATTTTATAAAATTGTTATGAATTTTATATTCAAAGATGATGACATTTGATTTTTTTTTCCAAAAAAATTATTTAGATAAAATTTTAAATAAAATTAACAAAAACAAAATGTTAAAAAAAGATGAACATAAAAATTAAAAATTAAAAAATCATTAAAAATAAAAATTAAAACATAGAAAAAAAACATTGAGAGTAAAAAACACAAAAAATAAGTAAAACATTGAAATATATATTTGTATTTTAAACACATACAAAAAAAAAAAAGTAAATAGCATTAAAAAAATAATTAAAATTAAATAAAAACATTAAAAAAGGATATATATATATATATATATATATATATATATATATATATATATATATATATATATATTACAAAATTAAAAAATATTAAAAAAAAATTAAAAACAATTGAAAAAACATTGAAAAAATAAAATATAATAATAATAATAAATTCAAAACTCACAGACCCACGGGCCCTTGGCGAGCCAAGCCCAATTTCGAGAATCAGACTTCGTTAGCCCATTGCCCGTGGGGTGGTAGGCCTGAGCTGGATGGGGGAGTTGCTTCATACAACCCAGAACGTGACCTTTATTTTTTCATTTTAAATGGTTATTTTTCGGTTTAATATATATATATATATATATATATATATATATATATATATATATATATATATATATATATATATAGATATGTATATAATTTTTTTTTTTCTATTTCTATTTTAAGGTATTTTTCTTAATTATTTTTAATGTTTTTATTGTTTTTAATTTTATATTAATATATTATTTATTTATTTTAATATGTTTTTTTTTAATTATCCAATTAGTCTTTATTTTTTATTTTATTTAAAAAAAAAATTTAAATTGTGTTTATATATATATATATATATATTTCGTTTTTTTTTTTAATTTAAATTTTCAACTTTTATGAGTTAATTTTGTTTTTTTCTAAGTTGCTTCCACATTGGCTCTACAGCTTCGGGTCTTCTCGACAGACTCCAGAACAGAATAACCCTAGTGTGAGGGTGGTTGCAGCCTTTACCAAATAAAACTCTGAAGGATTTCATTTTCGTATTTTCCATTTTTCGAATGTTTTTTTCCTCTATGCTGATGATATCGTGCTTCCTACAAAAATCCATGATGAACTTGACAAGCGGCTTAAGACTCTTTAGGCCTACTGCTCTAAGATGGGTATGACAATTCATACTGATAAGACTAAAGTCATCATTATTAAATAAAAAAATATCATCCAGGGTCGTTTCGTGTATAATAACCATTTCTTAGAGCAAGTTTCTTCTTACAAATATTTTGGCATCGACTTCCCTCATCAACTCAACTGGAATTATAACATCGAGAACATGATTATTTGTGGCTAGAAACCTTACTGTGAGCTTGAAAATAATTGTAAGTCAGTTAATCTTTAAATTTGGAGTAAAAGGAGGTTCCTCTTGGAGACTATTGTCACCCTTGTTGTCTTATATGTATGTGAAGTTTGGGGTTGTAGTATATTGACAGAGTCATGGGGGAAGATTGAGATGATTCAAAATAATTTCATTACGTACAACCTTAAAATCTAGGTATATACTCCCTATCCTATCCTCTTGATCGAAGTTCATTTATCCCCCATTGAAGGTATGACTATGTTTAGATATCTGATGTTCAATAAGAAGCTTTACAACATTGAATCCAAAAGGCTCCCTAAAATTGCTTCTAACTTTAGTCAAAACTACCACCTTCATCTGAAATATATATTAGGTGTGAAATGATTTTTTCCATTCGATTATTATGATGAACTAGGAGAAAAATGTGGAATGTGGACCCCATCCTTCACTAAAGTCACAATGAAGGGAACCTTCACTCGATGTCAGTTATTGATTAGGGTAAGATGATAAGAGACATGAAAACCCTGATGAATTCTTGTAATCACTCAAAACAATCCAAAATATTTGAGGATAAGTGGCATTGATTATATTAATAATAATTTTTTCTATTTATAAGAACAAATGAAATATGGTTGACAGAGAAAAAAAATTTCTTGCAAACTATTTTTAGATATATATAAGTACAAATATTTGTGCTTATTTATAATATGAACTATGAGAAAACTATGAGAAAATGGTTAGGTTACGTATGAAAGGAAGGAGTATTAGTGATAAAAAATTTGAAGGAGGAATTTGTAGCTTGGGATCAAGATGAAAATTTAAGATTTTTATAGAGCCTAGTTGAAAACCCTAGGGAAGTAGTGAAAGCTAAGTTACTAGTGGCTAGTAAGATACTGAAGCCATAGTTTAAGGTGATGATCTCTTTACTAAGTTTTATTTTAGGATATCAAAATGACCTATTATGAATGAATTTGTACATATGTTTTTAGGGGAAATTATGAAAAATCCTAATTGTGTTAGTGTGTTTGGTGCACGTGTGTACGAAATCACACCAACTTAAGGGGTGTGGTATTTAGGGAAAATTTTAAGGATGGAAATTTATCTTAAAGATTAGAAACCTTGGCGAATCTTACTAATCCCTAATTTGAAAACTATAAAATTCTTGGTGATATTTTAGTAAAAATATTCAAAATTCTAATGATTTTATGTAGTCTCTATAAATTTTTGGGAATTTTTAAGGTACAATATTTTTTTCTTATAAAATTTGGGCGAATCATTTTTAGGAAAAATGGGAATTGGCGAATATTGTTTTTGGAAAATGTATGGAAAATTAGCCCATCTACGAATATTAGCCCCTAAAATTTTCCTTGGTGGTATTCCCTCTTATGTTATTGGTCACAGGTAGAAAATATATGGAGTGAAGCACGTTAGTGGAACATGATAGAACATAAACATACTGGATAGAGAAATAGCATGCATATAAAAATTAAACTAAAACCAAAACAAATAGCACAAAACCTCTAAATAGAGTCAAAAAACTTGAATAATCTAAACAGCAATGCTTATGTCCCCTCTTATTGAGTGCTGGTAAGAAATGAGGATGAAACTTTAACCCACTTTCCAAGGGGCCCTTAGAACTTGGGGTTTAAAGTCCCGATGCAAGGATGTATTTAATTCTGGGCTCCCTTGGTGCAAAGTCTCCCTCTCTCTACTATGGTGGACTGGAGTTGTTGGATGGCCAACAACTGAGTCCCCTATATATTTTCTCCTGATCACACACTGCTGGTATTTCTTGGGGCAATTATAGCTAGCATAAAAATGTGCTCTCAAGTTGCTCATATCTTGGTGGCATTTTATAGGAGAATTCAAATCCTCCTTCCATCTCTTGGTACATTGTAGATGGTGACCCCAAGACAGGAGGGTGATTCCATTGTGTGCTTCCTTGATGTCCTAAGGAGGCTTGGGTGGCTGTCCTTAGGCGACTTCAAGTGTGGAATCAATGTCTTGTAGTGTGTTTTTTTGGTCCCGGAAAGTGACTTTTGCCACTCCCAGGATTGCGTGCTTTTCGGGTCAAAATGCGCGCAAGGGCATGCTTATTGAAGGATTTTGCGTGCAAAATCATATTTGACTAGTTCAAATTGGATTTATCCTCAGACCTTAGAGAAATTTTAAATACTTTTATATTCTCTAATGTCTCTTAGCCCTGTAAATCCTTCTGCCTAACATTAAATAATTCCACCTTTTCTTGTCCAATTTTCCAGTGATATCACTAATGAAATTAGAATTGATTTTTTTTTGCTACCTTTTTCATGGACTAAGGTTTTGCGTGTCTAAAGAAGATAGTATGTCCAAATATAATTATCCTGTTTTTTTGCAAAGAAACAATTGGAAAGGAATGTATAGTTACCAGTAAACTTTTAACTTACGACAATAATAACTATTAATCCCACCGATGGAACAAAGACATGCAGAAGTGATGCATATGCCTGGACAAGACATGCCAACAACTACAATATTTGTGGAAGAAAAAAAATGTATGCAGGTAAAATCATATTTTTTCCATAAAATTATGTGGAATAGTGAAAGTTACCCTATTACCCATAAATATGCTACAGGGTCACACATACTTTACTTCCACACAACTATTACCCTGACACATTGATTATTTCTACAAATAATTTAGCTCCATACATGTCTTATATCTATACCTGAAGTTTTCACACTAGTTATTTGTCCCTTTTAGTTAGTGAATAGCAACCATAACATTTGTTCCAACAAGTCATTTATTCTTTTGAAATCATCAACAGTATGTGAATTTAACAAAAATATCACGAAGAAATAGAATAAATAAACAGTAATTACCTTAGACTTGTTCTAATATATCAATTATTTTCATACCTATGTTATAATAACAATGATCTGAACAAATAAAACAAGAAAATTTTGTTGCATGTGAACAAAGAAATACTAGTTATTGATACAATTGATACAATCATGGCACATCATGTCCAATAAAACAACAAAATTTCCACCAAAAAATCGTAATAAAATGTAATTTTCCCATTGAGCTATATACAATAATCTATAACATATAAGATAACATTTTTAATGGCATTGATGTAATATGTAAAAATTGTACAAAAAAATCCCACAAACTAATATACCACAATTGTACACCAATGCGAAGTATAATTTCTTAGAAAAATCAAAACATTTGTACCAGTCAATAACATAATTTGTTTTTGCAATTAGTATAGAATTTAAAGCGTATTAAAATTTTGAAATAAATAATCAATTCAATGCACTAATATACTTAAATACCATTAATACTCAAATGTTGTTAATGGCATGCAAAGTCACGTTACACTTATACTACCTTTCATTATTTAATTCTGAAAATAATAAATTAAGGATTAAATCCAAATAGAGAAACACTGACAACCAGAATCCTTGATTTTGACACTCAAATGACCAACAACCAACTCCTCCCCTTCAATTCATTATCAATTCAAGATTTAGGGAATAATATTCTGTGACTAGCAATTCATAAATATATATAGATTATTTCCTTAAACTGGTATATATATATATATATATATATATATATATATATATATGTATATATGTATGTATATGTATATGTATATGTATATGTATATGTATGTATTTCTATTGAGTATCTTATCTACACTATGTGAAATAAAAAAAGCAATAGAAATGAAATATATATCTTCATGATTATTAGCTTTAATATATCAACTGTAAACAAGACAATAGTTCATCTACACAATTAACTCAATTTCATTTATTCATAGATTTTGTACAAAAATTCTTGCACTAATTTCTCAATAATGATAAAAGTAATTAACCAAGAGTAACCAATTCTAATCATTCACCATCAAAGAAATAAAGAGAAAGATATTTCGATTGCAATAAAAATGAGTAAGATAACTAAAGTAAAATTTCCATAACAAATCAATATCGAAAAAATGGAAGATTGTTGCGGTCCAAAATTATATTAAGAAAATATAACTTTAGATCAGTGCACAGTAACCTTCCTTAGAAAAATCAGAACCCCCGTCTTAGAATAATGTTAATGTTTATATCCTTTCCAAGTTTTTTTTGACTTAACATCCTCAGAAGAAAAAAAGTACAAAAGTAAAAATTTGTCTTCATTTTGATAAAAAATCAAGTTTTTAGGTCCCTATAATATTGGTTTATACCCTTATTGTTGATCTAATTCTCAAGTTTTAGCTAAAAATTGAAAGTGCTAAAAATTGCTTCAAACCTGAACGATCAGATAGAGTTCATCGTCAGGATTCTGGCGCAACTCATTTCATCGAAATCTGAGTTCGTATGAATGAGTTATGGTCTGCAGTTCATTTTCCAAGAGAGACAAAAAAAGAAACAGATGATGTGGCAAGGATGATGTGGCAAGTAAAATTAGCATTACAGGGAATATCCTATAGAAACAACCAATGATGTTGTGTCAAGTGGCACCACCAGTTTCATTGATGATGACTAGGAAGTCAATATTTGTTAATCCTAAGCCTAAGGGTGAATTTTACTCTATTCATGGTGCATTCATGGTGTAGGAAATATTGGTGATTTGAAATTTTTTTACCAATGGGGATAGGCCACGTGGAGCAGCCTAGGGCTACCATGTACCCCACCCCATGGCCTTGAGGTTGCAAGGTGAATTGAATTCTCATATTTATATTATGGTTTGATATTTTTTTTAAACTATAGTTAAAAAACCACTTTTGGCGGAATTAACCAATTGTGGAGGAACCTCCAACCAATTCTGATGGAGATCTAAACTTGGAGGAGTCCTCAAGTCGAGTGGCGAAGTTCTTTGCAAATTTTTGTAAAATTTTTGGTCGGATTAGAACTCCAAACCCTATCCTTCCACCTACCACCAGCGCCTTACACCAACTCCTCTATCTCATAGTTCCTAACCATAGAGGATGCCACTTCATGTTAAAGTTAACACATCTTACAATTGGGGGTTGGAGGGGGCTAGCCCTGCGGGCTAGCCCCCTCTCATGACACTGTTCGCTAGAGACCGAGTGCAAAAAATGCTATGGTAGAGTTTTTAAAGTAAAGTTAATTAACGACTTAAGCACAGATTAACTATGTTTATCCAACCAGACAGTGCTAGTCCCGCTTAGCCTTAAACTATACTTATCCACCCATTTAATACCTGCTTAACACTAATCTAATCTTGGTTTAGTCTGGCGGAGGTTTAGGGAGTGCATCATTTATGGTGGAGTTTCCAAATTTGGAAAACTAACTAGGAGTCTCTCCAAGTTTAGTGGAGAAATAGTGGGAAAGACAGTTTTGGTCATAAATCATCCAATTTTCGCCCAAACAGAGCTCAAGAATAGGCATTTTAGGCTAATTGACATGCTGGAAACTCAATGAAGTAGGTTGTAGAGGTAGAAAAGGTCATGTATAGGAAGTTTTTTGCATTTTAATATTTTTGAAGGCTAGGACCACCAAGTGTTGGGGCCATTTCCAGAGCATCCAGAGTCCAAATTCATCAAAAAAATAGTCATTTATGGGATATTATTTTGTTTTTAACTCATTGGAATATATTCCAAGAGGATTTGAAGCTTTTAATAGAAATTTTAGCACAATTGAAGCTAATACAAAGGCCCACACTATGAAGCTAGACCAAGGAGATGTAGCCCAGGAGGGGTGAACTCATTTCTCAAAATTATGTGTGTTAAGCTCTGTTATGTGTGTTTGTTGTGCTTAATATTTCTGATATTCAATCATTTTAAATTATTCTTTATAATCTTATGACAATCTCATAATTTCACCAAGTACACTGATATGACAATCACATGCTCATAAACAAACCTATGAAGGATAAGTAAAACTAAGAAAAGAAAAGTTTATATCTGATATGATACTAGCACAGTGATAATTGGCAATCATTTTCAGATCTAGTTGGTACTAGAGCACAAGGTTGCTTTCTTTTTTTACTTGAAGGGTTTTAATAGTTGCAATTTTTTTTATGCTTACAAGGTTGAGATTCTAGAGAGGAGAAGGGAAGTTATTGATATCTAGTCCTGATGTTAGGCCAAGATGGAAGAAGGTTGAGAAAGTATCATCATCACCCAAATGACCACTCAAGGGAACACTTGAAGCACCTCAAATTCCATCTACATCAGTTGAGATAGAATAGGAAACAATTACACAAGAGGTTGAAGTGATTGAAGAGATAAAACTTGCGGGGATTTAGCTTAAATATACAACCAAAATGACAGGCTATGAGTAAACTCATGAACATTTTGAAGAATAGGATTTCAAGAGGGAATTCAAATAAATGCAAAGTATGGTGAAAGTTATGTATGAATCTTTCATGGCAAAGGAAACTGGAGAAGGTTCAAAAAACCATCAAAGAGAAGGATCTTCATACAATAAAAAGGAGGAAGAGAGGAGCTCAAAAGGTAGTGGATGAAGTCCACCTCACTCTCCACCATCATCATCTTCATCATCCTTATTAGCTACTTCATCTTCCACATCCACCACAAAAACTCATACTCATAATCATTCCAAGATACCAAAAGGAAAGACTCTGTTACTCAAGTTGGACATCAAATTTGAACTTCCCACATACAATGGAGAAGTTAATTATGAAAGGCTTAACAGTTCGAATAGTAAATTGGAAGTTTACTACGGAATTTAGAATCTAGAAGAAGATGATATCAAAATCCATTTGGCTTCATTAAGGCTAGAAGGAGTAGCACTATTTTGGTGGGAGGAAAATACACAAGAGGAACTGTGAATCCATGGTAAGATTTCCATTTCTTGGGTATAATTCATTTCTTCCATTAAGAGAAAATTTTATCCATTAGCCTATATGTAGAAAGCAATAATGAGTTGGCAAAACTTTAGACAACTCAAAGGCCCAAGTGTCCAAGAGTATACACAAGAGTTTAGGAAGACAACTTTATTACTTGGAGTAGACTTAAATTCACAAGGTAGAATCTTGAAACATATATGAGGTTTAAATTCTTTCTTAAAACACACTGTCCTTATTTTTAACCCAAATAACTAAGATGAAGTATGTGTGCAAGGCACGCGTCTTGAAGCAAGGGGTACAAACATTTCTGAAGAGGGTAGTTAGAAGAAGCCATTCAAGGGTAAGGGAACAGAGAAGGGAGGAAAATGGAAGGGAAAGAATAATGTAAGTGTTAATATTGCAAAGGGAAGGTAAAAAGCTCAAAATAATCCTTTATGGTGCATTTAAAATTCTGGAAAATCTTGGTACAAATGCATTCAAGCTAGATTTTCCTCCTTATATGCAAATTTATTATGTTGTTAATGTTGAAAATTTGAGATTGTTTGAGCCTCCTTTGATTGATGATCAAGGAGAGAATGTTCAGCTGCCATCAATAGATGATTTCTTGCCAGAATATCTTGATGAACTTTAGCAAGGTCTCATACTTGACAGAAGAATCAGAACTTTAAGAAGAGGGAATGTTGAATACCTTAGAGTTGGACTCAAGGGTCAAAATCCTTCAAAGGCCAAATGGTTGGAGATTGGAAATGTGAGGGAGTTGTACCCTCACATTTTGAAAAATTGATAGTATATTTTGGGGTCCAAAAGGCTTCTAGTGGGGAGGAATGATCTAAGGCTCAAGTTTTAGCTAAAAATTGAAAGTGCTCAAAATTTCTTTGAACCTAAATTATCGAATAGAGTTTGTTGCCAGGATTCTGGTGCAACTCGTTTCATCAAAATCCGAGTTTGTATGAGTGAGTTATGGTCTATTGTTAGTTTTTGAAAATAGGAAAAAAAAAAGGAGAAGAACAGGTACAGGGATGATGTGGTAGGTACGGTAAACATTACAGATAATATACTCCAGAAAAAACCAATGAAACCATGCCAAGTGGCACCACAATATTCACTGATGATGACTAGCAAGTGAATTTTCTTTTATCCTAAGTATAAGTGTGAATTTTACTCTATTCATGGCACATTCATGGTGCATGAAATATTGATTATTTGAAAATTTTGGACCAATTGGGATAGGCCACATGGAGTAGCCTAGGGCTGCCATGTGCCCCACCCCATGGCCTTGAGGTTGCAAGGTGAATTGAATTCGCATATTTATATTATGGTTTGATATTTTTTTTAAACTATAGTTCAAAACCCACTTTCGACGGAATTAACTGATTGTGGAGGAACCTACAACCAAGTTTGACGAATTTCTAAACTTAGAGGAGTCCTCAAATCTGGCGGCAAAGTTATTTGCAAACTTTTTTGAAATTTTGGTCAGATCAGGGCTCCAACCCCTGACCTTCCACCTACCGTCTGTGCCTTACACCAACTCCTCTATCTCATGGTTCTTAACCATAGAGGACCCCACTTCATGTTAAAGTTAATGCATTCGACAGTTGGGGGTTGGAGGGGGCTAGCCTCATGGGCTAGCCCCCTCCCATGAGACTATTCGCTCGAGACCGAGTTCTAAAAGAGCTATGGTGGAGTTTTTAAAGTTGGTTTAATTAACGACTTAAGTGTAGATTAACTATGTTTATCCAACTAGTTAGTGCTAATCACGCTTAGCCTTAAAATGTACTTATCTGCCCATATAATACCTGCTTAACACTAATATAGTCCCAGTTTATTCTGGCAGAGGTTTATGAAGCGCACCATTTATGGCAGAGTTTCCAAATTTGGAAAACAAATTGGCAGTCTCTCCAAGTTTAGTGGAGAAATAGTGGGAAAGACAGTTTTGGTCATAACCCATCAAATTTGCGCCCAAACAGAGCTCAAGAAGAGGCATTCTAAGCTAATTGACATGTTGGGAACTTAATGAAGTAGGTTGCGGAGGTAGAAAAGGTCATCTCTAGGTGTTTTAGTGCATTCTAATATTTTTTCAGGCTAGTGCCACCAAGTGTTGGGGCCATTTCCAGAGCATCGAGAGTCCACATTCAACAAACAAATAATCATTTATGTGAGATTATGATGTTTTAAACTCATAGGAATAGGTTCCAAGAGGATTTGAAGCTTGTAACAGCAATTTGAGCACACTTGAAGTTAATACAAAGGCCCACGCTATGAAGATGGACCAAGGAGATGTAGCCCAGGAGGGGTGAAATCCTTTATCAAAATTTTGTGTGTTAAGCTCTGTTATGTGTGTTTGTTGTGTTTAATATTTCTTCTGTTTAGTCATTTTAAATTTTTCTTTCTAAGCTTATGAAAAACAATTAACTTCACCAAGTACAATTATTTGAAAATCACATGTTCATAAACAAACCTATGAAGGATAAGTAAAACTAAGTGAAGAAAAGTATATATCTGATATGATACTAACACAAAAATAACTAGAAATCATTTTTAGATCAATTGTTGTTAGTGTAGTCCCCTTATTTTTATTTTTATACCCCTGTAACCCCCATATTGTTACTATTGTGCCTTGTTAAGTCGGCTAGGATTATATTGTGACCCCATGCACTCCTACATATAGAAAAGAGGGTTTTTCATTTGTATCATCCAATAATTGCTCATTTATGTAATATAAAGTAGGTTTCCCTCGCAAAGTGTCTTATTTATAAGGTTTTGATCTCTCTTTTCTTCTTATTTTTGGATTTGGTTTCATAACATTTGGTATCAGAGCTTTGGATTCTAGGGTTTCGCTGCTCCAAACAGGTCATGGTGGAATTTTCACTATAAATATTTTTCTATGAAGTTTTAGAAGTTAAAATTTTTACCACGCGAAGCCAAAACCATGAATAACTTCATGTAAAAATTTCAGATCTTGGTTTCCAATATTGTCAGAGATATGATCTGTGGAACTTAGGGTTTTTGCAGGCTCCCAAATTTCATCTAAAGGAGGTGACCTTCGGAAAATCGTCATAACTCTCTCTATGAGCATTGGATTGGAATTATATAATTAGTGCTCGGATTCAAAAGATTTTTATTTTTTCGAGTGTATCAATTTTAGAGCCGAAGGAGAAAACAATGACACATGGCACATCATATAATTTCCCTCTACTGATCTAGTCCATAATTAGGTCATTGTGGTTGATTTGGCATAAATGTTTCTTGAAGCATCCAAATCAGGTCAAACCTCTGGCATTCGAAAAAATATTCGAAGGGCTACTACATGACCGAATTTGAAATATTGGTTATTCGAAATCACTAAGATAATTCAGTTGCAATAAATAAAGAAAAAGGTGTGCATTTGTTTTTTAAAATTGCATAACGTGTCTTTGAAAAAGAAGTTTGAAGTTATTCCAAGGGCATATTGAAGAATTTTTATTAGTATTGGGTTCTATAACCTCCCAAAAATAATTCCACACCCATTAAGCCCTCAAAAACCTCTACTATGACGCATGAAGGGGAAGAATTGCAGTATAAGATATCAAAATTATGGTACCAAGTGCAACAATTAATTTTCAGTCGTACAAAGAGCAATCAAATATGACATAGATCATTTAAAAGAAAAAATGGAGGCTAAGTTGGATGGTTTGAAGGATCAAATGAAAGTTAATATGGATTATAAAGTAGTGGAAGATCACATCGAGCATCAACAACAAGTTCTCCAACTCTCAAAGGATAACCTAAATTTGGTGCATAATAGAATGAAACAACAGGAATATCAATATTGCAGCAAAAGAAGTTCTGAAGAAGTCACAGAAATAGGAACTTGAAAACTACCAAATAAATCAATTTCAGAGTATCTTGGCAAGTGGAAGAACTTACCCATTGAATACTCCACATGGGACGATGATAATTTTATACAGAAGCATCCAGAAATAATCAAGCAATGAGGGAAACACTTGTTTGAAGGAGAGGGGCATGTTAGGTCCCTATAATACTAGTGTATACTCTTATTGTTGTTAGTGTAGCCCAATTATTGTTATTTTTTTACCCCTGTAACCCCCATATTGTTATTATTGTGCCCTTACATTATTATTGTTAGGTTGGCTAGGATTATATTGTGACCCCATGGACTCCTATATATAGAAAGGAGGTTTTGTCATTTGTATCATCCAAGAATTGTTCATTTAGGTAATATAAAGGAGGTTTCCCCCTCGAAGTGGCTTATTTATAAGGTGTTGATCTCTCATTTCTTCTTATTTTGGAGTTGGTCTCATAACACAAGTCTTCAAAATTTTAGGATAATTTTCAGAGAAGCTTCATTAGAAAATTTCCACTATGAATAATATGCAGGAGTTGTGGAAATTATGCATGAGGTTTGAGTTGCATATTGACTTATCACTCGATCATACATACTTTAATAATTGGAAATTATTCTTTGATCCTATTGGTGACTAATTTAGTCATGAAAAATAAATTTGTGGTGTGACTAATAATCTCCAGATAGCATCAAGGTCAATATTTCAAATTCCTTCAATATTATTTGACTCCTCATGTTTTTACTTCTACATCTGCTTTATTACTGAATTAGCCTCTAGTCACTTTTCTTCTAAAATATCTAATCTAAACCCTTTATATTTTACTACCTACAACATAGATTACCTCAACAGAGAATACATTTATCGTGCTATTTTAATTAGTTCTTGTGACTTGAGCAACTCATATTTCTAGGATTTTAAAATTGTTTTCTTTTGAAATACATTGATTTGATGTAGGACATGTGTGGTTCCTTTCTTAGCATTTTCCAGATAATAAACTCATACTCAAAAATTTTATTAATCATATCGTTGAATAACAAATTTTCCAAAATATTATGGCCTTAAACAAGAATTATCTTGATATATAGCTATTCCTGTGAATGGATGAGTTGTACATTGACATCAATGGCCAGTTTTTTGAACTTCTCAAGTTCAGTTACATTTTTTTCCACTTGGAATTTTCATTAAAATTTCATCAATTGAAAATTATTTTTTAATTTTGTATTTGTAGCATAAGTTTCATTTTACTAATGTCACCATTCAACATTTGTTGTAACACTTGTATCTTCTAAGTGAACTGCTGCTAAAACTCATTTTCTCATAGTTTCAATTAAGCTTGAAACTGATTCCCTTGTTCTAATAATGATTGCTCTATATGTGAGATTTTAGCCTCTTACTAATTATAAATATCCCTTGACCTACTAAAATGAAAAACATTGGAATTTTCATATGCTCCCGTGTAATGAGACATATCCTAAACTACCTTCTTTTGATCTAGTTTAGAGCCACCCCAAACCACGTTGGAAGGAACCTTCATTATTTGATTTTTATTATCAAATATCCTCTTTTCTAATCCTCTCTCAATCACATTCTTCTTTTAATCGTGTAAGTAAAAATACATTGGAATAATATAATCCATTTCACTATGTGATCGAGAGATGACCATTATTTTTTCATGTGAGCTATTACGAGGAATGGTACTATTGTAGGTTTTCATTATCACTCTAGATGTGGGAAAATAGGTTGTTGTATGATTCTGGACATTTTTAGTAGGTAGGAACACTTATTTATATGAATTTTAAACAAGTTTTGATACATAAATATGAGCCTTAGGTACCTCATACTATGCTCTTGAAATACCATTAACTTCTATAGCTACTTTCAATTTATCTAAAATACTTGTGGTCATGTTGACAATGCTAGAAATATGTTAACCAAGAGGGCATCCCCGATGTGAATTCCCAATTAGACCTCACACCATTTGAAGTAGGAGTCCTAACTAGAAATAAGGTTGGTTTCCTTGGCTACCATTATTAACAGAAGAGGTTATACAAAAATTATTTGAAACAAGCAAGTAAGTCGACACTGTGAGGCATACAATTGAGATTTATATATGGTACCTTCATGGAAAAGAGGAAGAGAATGATCCTTTATAAGAAAATTAATAGTAATATTGTAAAATAGACCCACAAGATAATAAAAAGATCGTTATTTAATGTGCAAATTAATTCACAAGATGACCATGATCATATAACCAAATACAACACGATAATTACCAAAGCCACCAAAATAGTTCAATTTCCTTAGTACATATGAAAGAAAAATATATTTAAAACATATAAATAATAATCCTATGACATTCGTGATACATGCATGAAAATGTGTTGGCTCATTGAGCTTCATATATTAAGTGGAAGTGCCAAGCTATCAAGTACAATGCTACCACATTAGCCCCAATAGTGGAACATTAAGTCTCCACTTAATTCTCTAAATAAATATCTTCTCTCCCATGCCAATGATAGAGAAGCCAAGGTGGGAATTTCAATTCCCAAAATTAAATTTTCTTGATTTATGCGGATGCATTTATAATATATGAGGTGAATCTTAGCCTCCCATGTGACGCTTGACCTCCCTCATGACTCTTGAGATTATAAAGTGAATTTTTGAATTCATACATGGAATTTGAGATTATATATGTCTTTAGATCTCAATAGTTACTCATAATATTCCATGTTAGACCCTCTGTCTTCCACATAGTTTACATTTTCCCATTTTTGGAAATTTCACAATTATATTTCACAAATGATGTGGCAAAACACATTGACACGTGACTGTTTGAAATTAATACTGATAATGATGACATGGAACTCCATGATGACGTGGCATTACCAAGCTGCTCGTTGTGTTTCTTTCATTGCATCTTCATGATGGATAGTTCATGTTCCTCATATTCATCCTCCAAGGGGATGATTGATATGGAGTCTTTATGTGATCGTTATATTCATATTTTTTCATAATCTAGTGTCCCTTCATCTTCTTTCTAGATGAATTATTCATGGTTCCAACTTTAAAAGTGTCTTCTATCACATGTTATCCTTCTCTTCCTCTCCAAGCATCATCTTTTCATGTCATGATGTAGTACCTACAACTGGAAGCCACTCATGACAAGAGGATATCAGTCCGTAAATCTCCTTGTATCGTTTGCTTCATGAAAATGAATGATTGAGCTGGGACTGGGCATTGGACATGGAGGAAAACCAAGGGATTACGTAATGTGTGGTTACATGAGCTAGGTGTGATGGATTTAAGCTTAATAGTGTGCAATGTACAGTTGTGGAGGCCTAGAAAATATGACTGCACAATTGAGGATTGCACTAAGGTCACCTTGAGCCTTGAAGTTACCCAATTCATGTTATAGGAAAGAGATAGGCCTAGGAATTGTGAAATTGTGGAGATGAAGGATGAAAGGAGATAGTGTGAGGCTTTCCACTAAGAAATGCTTAGAAGGAGGCTGACTGGAAGGGTAAACTACGAAGTTTTGGAGGTCAAGAGGGCAAGGCTAAGCACAGAGACTATGAAATGCATAGTCCTTGGAGGAAATACTTGTGCATTATGCATTTCCAATACACATGGATCATCTTAAGGTTTGAAACTCCATAATGCACAATTCTAGGAGACTTAGTGAGCTCAAGTTGATTGAGAAGGAACTTTGGAGAATTTGAGTAACTGTGGGATCAATGAGGTAGAAGTGAGGCATCGATTGAAGTTATGAATGATAACACACACTCAGAAAAATTGAAGACACCAAAATTAACATTCAGTACACAAGAAAAACATGATCCCCTCAATGCGATGACAATAGACTAACTTCCTCCAAGTGTGACATTGAGGATGTACTTTGCAACAAGAGAGACAATTCTAGTTAGAAAATGCATGAAAATTTTGGAATGATTATAATACATGTATGTATCATATATAAGAACCATCGGCACCAATTTTTCCTCTTGAAACCAACATAGCTCTGATGTTTATAACATACGACATTTATGATACATTTTGCAACACAGGTGAGGACACTAGTGAAACAATACTCAATACTTTGGGAATGTGTCCAATGTAAGTATTTATGATAGATGGAACATAGTATTGAATGAGAGTGTATCATAATTACCCTTCAATAATGTAAAAATTAATCCTTTTGACTAGATGTGACATTTTCCTAACCCAAAAGAAGACACTTACGACAGTAAAGAAAACATGAAAGAAACACTTGCAAAATCTAAATAAAGTGAGAGCACCACATGATATAGTAAATAATATAAATAAGTGGTAATTGTCTAATTAAAAGCAAGCAAAAAAAATAGTCGCAAAAGTGAATGTGACACTAATGAAAACCAAAGTTCACAAAAATGATAATTGAGAAAACTCACTTAAAATATGATATGATTTCAACCAATAGTGAGGGAACGTGAATTGAAGGTGAACATTGACTGTCGACACAGGTTGAACACTACATAAGAATTGTCGTGATGGACTGTGTTAAGCCTGTCCAATATTGTGTAAAGGAATGCACTCATGAACTCATTACAGATTGAGAATATGTGATAACGTGACTTTGATTCTTAGAAATCAATAAGAAGACTTAAACATTAACCGATCATGAAGTGACTATGAAGCGATATATTGTTAGATCCTCGATAGGATCCAAAATTCATGTGTAGGAAAATTTTTGGAGGGTTTTGTGTTGAGGTATAAAAGGTGTCTTTTTAACGCCTATTTATCCTACGTTAATCATCAATCTAGGTACAACCTTTTGTTTCAAGAGTGTACTCAGTCTGAGGTTGAAATTCAATCTAAGAGTAATGCCTTTCAATATGTAGTACAATGTTGTAAATTCAAGAGTAAACGGATGCTTGGAAATGAAATCTAACTACAATGACATGAACTTGAATTCTTTGAAATCCAATCATTCACCCAGCAATAATCAGTCAGCGATGCAGTAATGATAACTCTTTCCTTTAGCAACTGATGTAATTGAAATCAAATGAAAACAAGATAATCAATCTGAGAACGAAGGTAGCAATAACCAGATGTCCTTTACAGTTGATGATCTCACATTAAAACAATTAAATGGAAATTGAAATTGAACTAAATCACTAATGCTGCTAATGAAAGTAAACTAGGAAAGTTCTCAAAAGCAAAAGCAACTCTTTGCAGGAATGAAATAGACTATAAACTAAATAACTGAAATGAACAACAAATCTGGAATTGAACAGCAATAGAAATGAACAACAAAATTTATCTACATGAATTGAACAACAAATTCTATCTAATGAAATTAAACAACAATCTCTAACTAATGGGATTTAATAGCAAATTCTATTGAACAACAAATCCTATGGAACAAAAATATAAATGAACAACAAATGGATTGGAACAACAACTAAAATAGAACAAAAAATACTGAACAACGTAGCTGCTTTGTTAAAGCATAACAAGACAAGTTATATAGAGATTAAGATTCTTGTTAAAGTAAAAAGGAACGGCAACGCAATTCACCAATGTAAAACACCAATATTACGAAGCAATTAAGTAGTAACCCATTAAACTTGAAAGTTGTAATAAAAAAAAATGCAAACTGTTACACAAAAATAGTTAAAAGATAATGATACAAACATCAGATGGATCCACCAGGGCCGAGCCCTTAGCCACCAGTGAAAGACCGCTGGGCTACTCCAGATACAAGAAATTGAACGAAATATAGATCATGTATTAATTAGGAATAATAGTGTTTACAACAGTCACTCTCTGATCACAAGAGTCAATGAAAAATTACAGAGTTACCAAAGGAATTTCAATAATAATCGTTTTGTTCCCTATTTCTACAGGCACTGCCTTTTATAACAATTCGATGGATAATACAAGAAACAACGATAGACTTTGAACAATGATCCCTCATGATCAAAAAATCCTGAGGGATTCACTTATTTTTATTCTTTTAGCTAACACTTGGTTTTCTTAGGCTGTAGTCATGCTATTCCCTGCCTTACTTTAGCTGTGCGTTTTGATTTCATCCTTCTTATCTGGATACATCCTTTTACTGGAGGAACAACAATTACTCCTGCTTTCGCTTTGCCTTTCGAATGGTGGTTTCCCACTTCATTTGTTTCTTGTTGAGAATAAAACACAATTTTTAGCCAATTCTCACAATAAACATTAATCTTTGCAATTCTATCATAATAATTCAATATATCATCTTTCTAGAATAAAAAGAGTTATATTCAAAGGAAAAAGATAAAGAAATACATGGTGAATTCATACCTTTTCCAATACTCAACACACCCCCTTGCTTACCCTTTTTCATGTCCTCATGAAAACCATAGTTTACATGTAAAGCAGTTAGGGAATAGGCTGGAGAGGGTTTTTCATTAAGAGGTCTAAAACCATAATTTGCAGCTAAAGCTTCAAAGATGTGCCCTATCTGTCCTTCAGGTAATTTATATTTGGCTTTATAGTCTATTGCAGAATACCATATAATGGGACTTTGAAACATACAACCTAACAAGTATGGGCCTTCCCTCAAAATGAGGTTACTATAGAGAACCAGGCGGTCAGCAGATAATCCAAAATTTTTATAATTAAATGGCTCTTTGTCTTGAATATTTCGATTGAAAATATTCCATTGGACTTTATCTGCTACATAGGCCTGGTATCTGATAGATAGAAAATATTCTATCCCATCCAAGACAATTGCTTTGTGGACGGGTCCCAATGTTTGGATCACACCCTCCTTTGTCACTAGACTCCTTTGTCACTAGACTCTTCTGCCTAGCCCATAGTTGTAATGGGTGTCTCGGTTCACCACTAACCCAAAGGTCTAACCCATTTTCTTGCCTCTGAAAAGTATTATAGGCCTTGAGCCATCTCAACTGGTTAACAGCAAACGAAAAAAATTCTTGAAATTGGATATCTCCCACCAAAGGGCTGGGATTTGTCTCCATTTCCCCAGCTAATATAAAATTGTGCAAATAGAACTCACAGAGCAGACACTGGAATTTTACTCCATATAGTTTGCAGCAACTTATAAAATCATCTACAGTGTTTAATTCTATAGGTTTTCCTGCCTTAACAGCCTTAATTTTTAACTGCAAATATATTTCTACTAAAAACAAAGCATAATTTTTGGCAGGGCACCTACATGCTAGAACATCTATGTATAAAGAGCAAAGAGTATCCATTTGATTCAAGACCATTTTTAATATATTCCTTACCTCTTCAAATTTCTCTTCTGCCTTCCGAAACTTATCATAGGCTTCATCCTCTGATGCATGGATGTTCCTTAATTTTTTTTGCAACTCTTGGTATTTTATTTTAGGAATGGTCTCTTCTTCAAGCTTTTCTCTAGCCTATTGAGCATGTGCCAGCTCTTCTTGGAGTTTTTCTAGAGTAGGGTCTATTAAAAAAAAAAATTTGGGTAAAAAATAAACCTCGGTGTTCTTATTATAATTTCGATTGCTTACATTCTGTGTCTCTTTGTTGGCCATACTACTAGAGGACAGTGCCTCAGTTTGAACATATTTTTCACAAACCTGTATATTTTCAGTTTGGGCAACTACGTCCATAGCAACTGCCTATTGTTCCTTGTTATCCTGAATGAATGTGGGCTCAGTTTGAGTCTCCATGGCCCTTGTATTTTGGGGTTCCATTTGGATAGCTACATTCTTCATTTTCAAGGTTCTTTTAGAGACTTTCCCTTGTTTTAGCATCCTAATCCTCTGCCTGAGTTGTTTTACTAGTTTTTGGAGCTTTTGTTGTTCCCTCCACAGCTTCCCAAGTTCATTTGTCTTCTTCTTCTTCTTGGAAGGAATAGTTGTTCCTTTTCCTATACTTGGTTGCTCGACTGGGGTTTTCTTTCTAGTGGCCATGCCTTCGCCCAGGCTTTCCTCTATATTTTCTGTTTGGGACACTTACTTAGTGTTACCATTCTCCTGGCTACATTCCTCAGGGGAAATAACCCTAGTTGGTTTTGTTTTTCCCTGAGGATTTTCTTTTTGGAACACTTCTTCAATGTTCACATTCTCCTGGCCACATTTCTTAGGGAAAGTAACCCTAGTTGGTTCTACTGTTCCCTGAGGGTTTTATTCATCAGGAATTTCTTTGGTCGTGTCTTTGTTGATAACAACTTTTTCCTGTAATTGGTCTATCTCCATGTTGAGATTAAGCAGACTGTGAGGTTGTATGTATTCACCTATATTGGCCAAAATTTGGGCCAATTGGTCTTCATGTAATGGGCTCTGTGGTGGACTTGCAATGGTGGTTTCGGGAGGTTCTGCTTCCTCTCCTTTCTTTTCACTAGTGTGATTACTTTCTTCCTCTTTACCATTGTGGTGACTTCTTTCTTCTTCACTAGTATGGTGACTTCCTTATTCTTCACCAGTGTGATGACTTCCTTCTTCTCCACTGGTGTGGTGACTTTCTTCTTCTTCCTGATTTCCTTCTTCTTCACTAGTGTGATGACTTCCTTCTTCGAGTTGCAGGGGTTTTTCATCTTCCAAACTGGGCAATTCTAAGGGTTGGCTGTTGCTACCTTGAATACTTCCTATCATTCCCCTACTTCTCCTCATCCTAGAGGATTCTCTGCACTTTAAAGGTTTTGTTGCTATGCTAGTAACTCTTTTACATTTTTAGGGGTAGGTAGAGTTGTTCCTCCATCAATTGAGAATATCAATTCTTCCCAACTAGTCTGATGCTGGGAAAGATTGTAACTCACTATCAATCTGATTAAAAAATGGTGGCTTACCACCATCGCTATATGACGAGACTTTCTTATGCTCTGGGCATCATCATGCAATAAGAAATTTAAATATTCAGGAAGGTTTACAATACATTTTTGTTTTAATACTACTAATAAATTAAGGTGGAGTGGTCTTAACACATCCTTTATTCCATCGCATGTGATGTAGCTCTGTACTACTTTCGCCAGTTCTGTCCATGGTTCTCCCAAAGTTGTCGGCTGAACTCCTTTCCCTTTCATGACCAAGGTCTGCCCTTCGTCCCAAAAAAGATTCATGGCTTCCTGAAGTTTCACTTTTTTATGGGTCCATATGGGTCCTTTCGCTGGCAGACCAGATACCTCAGTGATTATTGCATCTATTACTGCTATTTTCTTGCCTCTAACCATGGAATAGCCTTCCTGCAAGTTCTACAAAAATTCAATGGCTACCATTTCATGTGGTTGCTATAGTCGTGTGAGGTAGGTAATCCATCCTACTCTCTCCATAATTTCCCATGCAGCATTGGAAACTGCTAGCACCTGTGGCTCACTATGTATTTCTCGTCCTCCCATTCTGTCTACACCCTGTTAATTCTTTGCAAATACACATAAATGTAACTTGTGTATATTAGCACAATACCATTAAAATCTTGTTGTTTCCAAGAATTTGATGAACATATGGATTCGACTCACATGCAAGCATTAAAAAGCATCCGTGCCCCCCTTGAAAGATAATAGGTCATCCTTGACTGTCGAAATATAAGAGCAACGTACTGCACAGCAATTGTACAACATTGAAAGGCATACATACTTATGATATGATCAAAAAATTATCGCATTACTGAAATCGATACATATTATTAAATTGTGTATAGATATGGAAATGTTGTGTAATGATTTCGAACATAATGGAAAAGAACAGCTGATGTAAGAAGTAATTATGAGGTCATTATCCACATAAACTATTATGATCGATTTATAAATAAATTTCGTGCATAATAGGTTCTGAACAAATGGTTTAGGATCATACTCTCATTTTATATTAGATAAAGATGTAAGAAAATGGTGTAACATTACTATTGATTTGTGAAAAATATGACTCCAATGCCATCAACAGAGCTCTGTTGCCCACAGGTGTCTATAACCTTGAAAAAATTTCTTTTTCACCCTTGGAGACATTATCCTTTATTTATGCTTAGGGAAGTGTTGTGTGCTATCATGATGGAGGCCACTGTGCTAGCTTGGGAACTAGATGAATCACAATGTCATTCACCAGGAAGGAGTGAAAGGTGGGCAGGCTGGCTTGTGATGAGACCTCCTGTTCCAAGGACTTTTTATTTTTTCTAAGTTGTCCATTGGATCATATCCTTGGTGTGGTGGCCATAGTGGGAATGCCACTTCACTGCTTCCTTATGATCATGGTAGGATGGCTCTTGATGAGACCCACTATCCTCCATTTTCCATATGATGGTATTGTTAGTAATCATATATAGAGATTTTTCTTTTCTTTCTTTTCTTATAGCACTTCCCTACTTATATATAGAGGATGGCTCAACAATCCTTAAGAGTAGGGATGGTGGAAGAAGTCTGAAGATCTCAATAGAGAAAATATACCCTTATTCTTGTTCAATAAATAAAAATCAAAGAGAGTTATGAAGAATCAAGGAAGAACCAACATGATAAAGATAATTGATCATATTAATTTTATTGATGGTAAAGACATCAAAGTGATATAGAGGGTTGTGTCATTTACTTTTTTCTTATCACTACAAAACAATTTATTAAAAATGACAATTTCTCTTGATTTGTTGATTCCAATAGCCTCTAATTTGTGTGAATTTGCATAAATTGTATGTTTTCCTTTAAAAGAGTCAGGAAGAGTTCACAACAATCCTCAAAATGTTGTTTTAAAACAAGAAAAATGCACTCAAAAGGTAATGTTCCTTAAATGGAACAGCAAAAACAATCTGTGAAAATGTTGTTCCTTTTCAAAGGAACAGAAAAAACAATCTGCGAAAAGTGTTGTTCCTTTGGAAAGGAACAACAAAAAAAATCTACGAAAATGTTGTTCCTTTTGAAAGGGACAACAAAAACAATCTGGAAAAATGTTATTCCTTTTGAAAGGAATAGAAAAAACAATCTGGACAAATGTTGTTCCTTTGGAAAGGAACGACAAAAACAAGTGGAACACTGTTGCTCCTTTGGAAAGGAACAGAAAAAACACACGACATAAATTACTATTACTTTTTAAAGAAACAGCAAAAGTTGTTGTTCCTTTGGAAAGGAATAGCAAAAACACGTAGCAAAATTGTTGTTCCTTTGGAAAGGAACAACAAAAACACGTAGCAAAACTGTTGTTCCTTTGGAAAGGAACAACAAAAGCATCGTTGTGCCTTTGGAAAGGGACAGCAAAAACAATCAGTGGAAATGATGTTCCTTTTGAAAGGAACAGCAAAAATGATCGGCAAAAAATGTTGTTCCATTTGAAAGGAACGACAAAAACACGCAGAAAAATTGTTGTTCATTTGGAAAGGAACAACAAAAACATGCAGCAAAATTGTTGTTCCTTTGGAAAGGAACAACAAAAACACGCAACAAAAATGTTTTTCCTTTGGAAAGGAACAACAAAAACATCGTTGTGCCTTTGGAAAGGGACAGCAAAAACAATCAGTGGAAATGCTATTCCTTTTGAAAGGAACAGCAAAAATGATCGGCAAAAACTGTTGTTCATTTTGAAAAGAACGACAAAAACAAGCAGAAGAAATGTTGTTCCTTTGGAAAGGAACAGCAAAAACAGGTGGCAAAATTGTTTTTCCTCTAGAAAGGAACAAAAAAAACACGCAACAAAAATTGTTGTTCCTTTGGAAAGGAATAGAAAAAACTGTTATTCCTTTGGAAAGGAACAACAAAAACACGCAACAAAAGTGTTGTTCCTTTTGAAAGGAATAGCAAAAACTATTATTCCTTTTGAAAGGAACAACAAAAATAATTAGTGGAAATGTTGTTCCTTTTGAAAGGAACAACAAAAAGAAACATACAAATGCATTATTTCTTAAGAGGAACTATTGTTGTTCCTTAAGAGGAACAACAACTGTTCCTTAAGAGGAACAACAGCTGTTCCTTAAAAGGAACAACTTGAAAAATAGAATATGTACAAAAAAAAAGAAAAATAAAAAGAAAATCTTATGTACAAGTTTCAAAATAAAAGAATTTTTTAGTGGATGGGTGCTGAGGAGAAGTTATCTCCCTCCGCAAGAATCTGCATGGTGGAATCTTCCTGTAATTGCTGGTAAAAGGATTCCTGGTTAAGCAGTTTATGGTAAAGTCATACTCGATGACTGTTTACTTTGAAAGAATGTCCGGATTCATCAATGGTAGTCATGGTGTCATTGTCGTGCACTTTCTGTATCTCATAGGGTCCAAGCCATCGTGTTTGGAGTTTTCCTGGGAAATCCTGAAACCTGGAGTCATATAGAAGTGCCCAATCTCCTTCGTGGAAGATTTTCTCTTTAATGAGGGCGTCGTGCCATTTTGATCTCTACTATTGAATTAATGCAGTGTGTTGAAGAGTGAAGAGCCTAATTTCTTATAACTCATTGATTTGTTGTAATCTTCTGACCTGGGCTTCATTTAAGTATAAACCCACCTCCTGGGCTATTCTTAATGTCTGAATTTAAAATTCTATTAAAAAGATGGGTTATTTTCTAAATAGAAATTGATATGGTGAATACCTAGTGGTATTTCTCCATGTTGTTCGGTACGCCCACAAGGCTTCCGACAATCTATAAGCCCAGTCACGTCTGTGTGATGAAACTATTTTTTTAAGTATGGATTCTATTACTTTATTCGTGCTCTCTACCTGGCCATTTGCCTTTGGGTGATATGGAGTTGTGATTTTGTGCTGGATGTGGTAACTTTCTAATGTTGCAGTGATTTTGTTACCTACAAATTGCGGTCCTCTATCTGTAATTACGTCCCTTGGGAGGCCGTATCGCACAAATATTTGGAAAAGGAACTATATTACAGAGTCCTCTATAGCTCTTGAAAGTGCATCTTCTTCAACCCATTTCGTAACATACTCTGTTGCAACTAGTATGTATGTTTTCTAATTTGATGGTGGGTTAATAGGACCAAAAAAATTGAGCGCCCAACATTCAAATGGATCGATTAATAGCTATTGATTCAAAGGAATTTTGTCAGACTGTCCAAGGCGACCTGCCCTTTGGCAGTTATCGCAGGCTTGTACAAACTTTTTAGCATCTTTAAAAATTGTAGGCCAGTAATAGCCTGTTTGTAAAACCTTGTGACCAGTCCGGAAATCTACAAAATGTCTTCCACATAGCCCATCATGGCATGCTTTCAGAATATCAAAACTCTAAATTGAGACTAGAAAACCTCTTAAGGTATCCTAACCTTTGTGCCTAATTTAAAAAAAAAAAATGGCCTTGTTATCCATTGAAAAAAATCAAGAAACCCATATTTCTAGTTTTATAACCAATAAAGGTTTGTAAATCATGTTGAGAGTCCAAAATTGAAAGAAAAAATCCAAGAAAAGACCATATTTTTCCTGTTTTAAATCCAAGAACCTCTGCCAGAGTAAAAAATACTTCTGCAAACTGTTTAATCTTGCAGAAGTAGCCAGAAAAGCTTAAAGGCAGAGCTTTGTTGTCCAAAAAGCCTCAAAATGCCTAAACCTACTCCAGCTGCATCTTCCAAAACTGCTATCATTATAAATCCTCTACAACCTCCAGTTGTAGACATTGAGCACAACCCATTAGCATATGTTGATTATAAGATAGCAGACCCTATTGTAGAATTCAATTTGTTGGAACTTCACAACTAGAGCTTTGAAAAATCTTTAGATAATGTTGAAGAAGTTCAAATTTGGGAATCACATTTGCCCATATATGTTGTTCCAGTTACTCATTCATGCCCAGAGGTCATTAGGTTATGCCATCAATATTATATGCCTAAGCAAAGAGCAATATTCAATTCCAACAAATAATTGCTTTTTACAATTACTACTGAGTCCATTAACCAAATGTTATAGCTCAAACCTGATCCTCAAGCAGTTCCTCTATCCATTGAATCACTTACAAAGCTGTATATTGGCCTTTAATTTCCTAAAATATTCTAGATCTTCCAAATATTCATGCCCTTACATGTGTAAATTCCTCAAAGCAATCCTCCATATTCCACTTCAAGATTCCCAGAAGGTTCTAGACATGTCATCTCCATGTTGTCCTTCATCCTAGGGTATTTCAATGATGAACATATAGATGAATAAATTTTAGGTTTCTTATCTACTTTCACACCAGGACAACCTCCATTTGTTATATTCAATTATGCTGGGTATATTTCTAACAATATTCATGACCAATTGGTTAAGTTTCATACTGAAGGAGTGTTTAGATACACATCCTTTCTCTTTCATATGTTTTTGTATTTTCAAGCAGATAATTTTCCAGTATACTTATAGAAGCTTGAAATAGAAGGAAATCCTCTTTCATACATTTTGTGGACCTCTTTAATCAGAAAAGAGTCCACAGTGTTTACCTATGGAGCGTTTTCAGACTTCTTCATCCATCCATTGATAAAAATGTTAACAAATATTGAACAACCAACGATAAATGATGAGATGAAGAAGATTTTATAGCTATCAGAGAAGACCAATATTGTAGATTGGTATTTGTATGAAAAACACACAGATATTAGAGTTTTTGGATCCAATTTGTTTCCATAGAGATTGCCCAAATATGTACCAATGAGGGTTTTTTCCTTCGAATATATCGAGCAAATTTTAAATTATGAGTCAATGAAATTTCTAATAGAAAATAATAAAACATAGTTTAAGTTAAAGAATAAAGTGGGACCATGCATTTGTAATCATAGAGATGCAGAGGCAGAAGCACCTAAAAAGTTATTAGAGTATAGATTTGAGGAGAGCATTTCCTGGAATTATGATCCACAAGGGATAATGAGTAGAATGAGGTTTAAGTGTAAACTGACACCCTACATTCATGAGAAAAAAATACAAATTGAAAAGTATGCTAATCAGACTGAGTGGATAGAAAATACTTTAATAGATGCAGTAAAACAAAGTGATACTAGTCAGACTTTACAAACTGCAGATCAAACAGAGAAAGCCAAGAAGAGAGTTAGAGAAGAAGAAACTTATGTTTCTGAAACCACTACTGACACTAGGTTCAAGACAAGATATAATAGAAGGCCCAAAATAGATCCAGGTAGGTAAAGAGAAGATAACCATTGAGGTTGAAGATACAGATATCCTAGATACCAACATAGATGCTGCCACTGTTATAAGAAATGAGCAAGTTACAGAGAATATAAATGAAAAAAAGGTTGATAATGGAAATACACAGTTGATAGAAAAAGAACAGAACATGGAAACATCATCTTCACAAACAACAGAGGAAAAGGATCTATATATCAGGGAAAAGTAGAAACATATTAAGTTAAAAAATGAAGAGATTAAAAAGGAGATTTACTGTCAATATCTGTAACAAACACCAAGCATTCAAAATAAACTTTTATCTGCCTTTTATTACTCAAATAAAAATTTTATCATGTCAGTATTGCAACCTACAATGAAAATTTCAGAGATAGTTACAAATTACAAGAAGATTGATTTAGAAGTGCAAACAGAGAGAATTCATGCACTTGATCAAATATAATTTCATAGACAAAGTTCAGAGATGTTGTATTCTACTGTTACAACCAAAGCTATGAGTGTTCAAAAACTTTAGAACACTATCACAAATATGAAATATCAAATGAAACATGACAAAGCATCCTTATATGCTAAAGATCTGAGAATTAAATCTTTAGAAGAATTGGTCTTATAGGTTGGATATGACCTTGCAAATGTCAAAGCAGTTAGTGAAGAAGAAAAATGAGGACATTGCAGCATGAGGAAACAACTTAAATTTCCATCAAGTGAACATCCTCAAGCTAAGGAAATAATATAAGGAAAGAATTAGAAGGATGATATCATGAATTTAATATGTTGGCTAACATCAAAGATCAAAGAAATGGAGATTCAAATTGATAAGCTTTTCCATGAAAAGAAAAAACACAAAAACACCAGAAATTCCTTCAGTTATCCCTATGGTTACTACAACTATGCCATCAACTCTAGCAGAAGATTTGGAACCCAAAGAGACACTAGCTACAACAGTGCCAGTGACATCATCTACAACATCAGCTACAGAGTCATCCACTACAACAACTCACCCTTCAGATGAGGCCAACAAACTAGTGAAAGCCATGGAAGAAATGTCACTTCAGAAAAGTGAGATTGACAGATTGAAAAATATGGTTGATAACTTTGAGAATACCAACAATTTATCTCAAATAAATGCTAAAACTCATGAGCAAAGGGCTAATAGGCTAAATGAATAACTGAGGAAGTTACAAAAGTAATTAACCTTAAAGGAGCCAATGTCATATGTGAAAAATCATTTATGGAACAAGATCATTGAACCATCAATGATGTATGGCCTTCAATTCAGGTAATCTTTGAACAAAGAGATTTACTAAAGGCAACATTAGCAGTAATCTAGAAGACTAAAGAAGAGCTTGAAGATAAACCTGAGCAAGAAATATAATTGATCAAGTTTATTTACAGTAAAAACAAGCAGGAGTTAGAAGAAATTGAGATTACTGACAAGACTAAAACAATCCTTGAAATAAGGAAAGTCATCACAAAGAAGAACCTAATGAAACAACTTGAGGAGAAGTGTGAGAATATGAACATCACCATAACCAAATTCATGGTTAAATTTGAAAATATTAGGCAAATAATTCTGCCTAACATTTTGGTTATCAATGATAAGCTTATGCCTCAGGAGGATTATAATTAAAAGATCAGAGAATATGCAAAGGAGCAAGTTGAAAAGATAGGTGGACGAGGCACTCCAACAGGAAAAGTCTTACTCAGAAGTTTTTAGGATTCATTTTATTTTCAGCATGAGATAAGACACTTGTTTGTTGTAAAACCAAATTTTTCCAGATATACAGAGGCAGATGTGAATTTCATAAAGTTAAAGAATATACAAACTCCAAATGAGGAAGCTTGGCAGTCATAGATTTGCTGTGAAAGTTAAAAGACATAAAAACAGATTACTGATTTTCAATCAAAATATATTTTTATTTACAACAGTAAACAATTTTACAGTGGTCAAAGAGTATCTGACTTTAAAGGGTGTTACACCATTTTTTGGTCATCTAGCCTATTATCATTAGATCGATCCATGTACACCATGTAAGACCAATTTTATCCTAAGTAAAATTCCTTTCACTATAAAAATAACTTAGTAAACCACCTTTATTAAGTTGTTTATGGTCTAAGCAGGAAACCCAATGAGGAAATATTAAATAAATCTACATTTGTTTGAATTTTCTCAAGGAATAATTAATTAAACAATAGTTTGATTAATATTCTTGGTTATATTTAACCCAAAACAAGGAAATTAATTACATAAATCATTATTTATCTTATGATTTCCTAAATAATAGTTATTTAAACCTTATTTAAATAATATTCTTTGTTAAATATGACTAAATCACCCATAAATAATTAAATAAATCATTATTTATTTGATTAATTCTCAACCGCATCCTTAAAATGATAAATAAATCATTTATTTATTTATTATTTACTAATAAAGGGATTTGACCCAAGTCAAATTCCTTTTCCCTCCAACAAATATAATAAAATATTCAATAAAAGTTGAATCTTGATTTGGTTAATAATATTTCAATATTTTGTTATAAATAGAAAGGTTTTCCCATTCATTTACCACCTTTTGTTGCCTAAATATCACTCTGGATCTATACTTTTGGTCTGACTATTGATCCACCATCATAGTCATATTTTGCTACCATTTTTTTCTGGATTTTCTACACCATCAAGAGAGAGGAATTTTAGATCTAAAGTGTTGAGGACTTACAAGAACCCATCCCATTGAGGAGAACTAGGAACATCCTCCTGTGTTTTCCTCCCAAGTGCCCCTAATATAAAAATTCATTCAACATATTCTTGTCTTGTCTATTGGATGCATATAGTAAATCTTATTTTTTCTACTGTTTAATATCTTCTAATGCATAGATCTAGATTTTTGCAGCGTTTATCTTGATCACCTAACTTCATATCTGAAGATATTGACAACCATATTTGTTTCTAGGCTTGTTGTTATGCACAGCTAAAGTGGTATTTTTTCGTACACTTGGAATTAAGATTCATACTAACAACTGGCGACTCCACATGGGTTTACGATTACAACCGTTGTCATTTTTCTGGTCCTTGCATATCCAACTGCTTCAAACCCTATGATTTCTCTTCAGACCCTTGTTTTTTCTTTTCTTGATGTTGTTTTTAACCTATAAAACCCTAAAATGATAAAATTTTTAACTTTCGCGTGTTTTCGAACTTATTGCGCAGGTGACAGACGTCACTCGCAACTGAGACGACAATTTTTTTTTAAATCTGCCACCGAGAATGCCAAAAGTGTAGGTCGCACTTTTCAGCCCAAAACATGTGACCCAGATCCTCACGGCACACCTTACAGCCCAAAAAGTGTGACCTTTGCTGAAAACAGGTCAAAAACTGCGACTTGGACTTTTTGTAGGGATTTTTTTGAAAGTTTTCTGGGTTTGTTTGAGCCTCTGTTCAGGGTTGTCTGACCTCCATCTCTTCCTTTTTTGGACCTGTACTTGTATTGAGCACCTAGCCCCCTAGGGCTTCAGTACTCTCCACTTTTTGTAGAAGATTTTTGTTGTTGCAGGTTGTTTGAAATTTTAGAGTCTTCATCCATTTTTTCAGATCAGATACCTCACCTTCAGATTGGCTTGTTATCCATCCAAATCACCTCATTTAGCTTTGTTTAGGTTTTCCTCTAGGGTTCACTCCGTTTCCCTCCTAGAGATAGCCTTTTACCACCTATTTTTACAGCAATTTTTCCCTCTCATCTGTTACTGTTTTTGCACCACTTTCCAACAGATTTAGTCCTTTAGATCCCTGTCCCTCCTGAACTTAGATCTATTGGGTTTTCTTATGTGTTCTGTTTAGTTTTTTCTCACCCATAGACTAGTTATTGAGAGGCATGCCTCCTTGGGTTTAGATTATTGCATTATTAGCTGTTTATTTTTTGTTTTTACAGGCTTATATACTGTCATTTGCAAGTTTATTTGTAGCTATAAAACACACTTTTTATTTTCTCTACAAACTCTGGGTTTAAAAATTAAAATTTACACACTTCACAGACACACCCTAAGTGAAAAAGGGCTTGGTTAACACTGCCAAGAGAAGACTCTAAAACACCGAAATCAATTGATCTGGAACCTCTTTGCCCTTGTTTCCACATTGTAATTGGTTGATCTTGCACCTCCTTGCCCTTGTTGGTATATTTTTCCTTTGTGCCATGTTTGTGTTGTCATCTTTGCGCCACCAAAGCATTCATCCCAGAGACTTGTTGGCCTGCATCCTCAGTTTCTGGTAGGAAAACTTACTCCTCCGCATAGGATTCGAGTTAGTCCTCCACCGAGTCCACACACCGACTCTCTTCTTCTGGCTCATTGGGTTCTCCTTCTCATTCCACCTTCAGTTCTCCCCATGTCACCTTCACCATGTTTGGTGCAGGAACTAATGCTAGTGGTAACTCCGAACCTCATGCTGGGAATACCACTAGTGGGACTGCAATGGACACTACCTCGGTTGCGCCCTTGCTCCCCTTCATGGCAGGCCTTAGCCTTCCTGATTTAGACCAGTTGATAAATGGCCTTATACACCATGTTGCTAGTTGGCCTGCTATGCTGACCAAGCTCACTTCCGACATCCCTAAGTTTGAATGCCTTGTTGGAGAAGATCCTTCCAATCATGTTTGATCTTTCCACTTGTGGTGTTCGTCTAAATCCATTACCAATGACTCTGTCCATCTTCGGTTGTTCCAACAAACACTTACAGGTGAAGCTTCTAAGTGGTATGTTGATCAAGCCCCTTCCTCTCATACCACTTTTGTGACTCTTTCCTGGGCTTTTTTGTCTTACTTCTAGCTCCCCTTTCGTTATGACACTGGTATCGAACTTTTGACTTATTTCCGTCAATCATCTGTGACCCGCCTATCTGATCATGTCTAGGAATGGTGGAGAAGAAAGAGCCTATGTCAATCCCTTACCTTCGAAGACCATGTCTACATGGACTGGTTCCTTAGATCTCTCTTGCCTCCTATCAAGAAAGATGGCGCATCACATTTTCCTCAAACAGAAGAAGTCGCTCTCCAAATGGCGTTAAAATATGACCTGATCTACGCTCAGTCGGGTTATGTTTATATTGTTCTACTTGATCTTCCCAGACCCGGGGGTGCCAACGCACCGGGGGCATCTCATGCTGCCAACGGTATCATTGGAGCTCTCTCTAATCCATATGCTTAGCCTCCCATGGGCTATGGTTTTCCTGGGGGGGAAGCGGCACCTCGTGCACTTTTCCCCCTCCCAGTAGAACGTATCCAGGATATGAAAAGCCTTCTCTTTTTTCCCACCTCCTGTTTACCAAACTGTTACCCAACCTCCTTATTATCTGTATCCACAGCCTGATGCTCCAGCTCCTCCAGCATTAGCTCCTCCACCTCCCTTGCCTTCTCAACCCCCACAACAGCAACCAATGCCCCCTCAGGAGCAAGTGTATGCACAACAGGGCACTGAAGGATAGGTGTGTTTATTGAATTTAGTGTCCTAAATTGCTAACATAAATTATCAACCTGGGCTAGTAAACTGATGAAGTGTAATGCACTATATGTGCCTAAGTACCGCTTTTTCCTACTTCGTTGTTTTAAGGTTTTGTTGATGTTTTTGGAAGTTTTTATATTTTGATTCTTAGCATTCTATGAAAAAAATGAAATTAATCTATTTAAAAAGGAAGGAAAGAAATTTTTTATTAAAGCAGAGTTTTATTCACAAGTTTTATTAAGAAATGGTGAAAACTAGAAATCCTAATCCATGGATATTACAGCTTTCAAATGAACATTCATGAAATGAAAAGTAACTCAAAACACTACAACTTAATCTGATTCATTTAGTTAGAGATTTTTTGGAAGAGCTTGTGAAAAAGATTAATTCTAATGCAATGAGGATCTCCTAAAACATAAAAGGAAATGCTGAAACAACTTTTAACATTGCAACTAAATCTCATTCATGATTTAGAGGTTTATTGGAAGAGCTTTTGAAAGAGATTAATCATAATGTGATAAGGATCTTCTATGAAGTAAAAAATTCAATAACTCACAATATTACAACTTAGTCTCATTCATGAATTAGAGGTTTATTGGAAAAGATTTTAAAAGAGACTAACTGCAATATAATGAGGATCTTATTTTTAACTAAATAATAGAAAATGAAATGCTAATAACTCAGAATATCACAATTGAATCCCATTCATTTAATAGAGATGTATTGGAAGAGCTTGAGAAAGAGACTAACTGCAATATCATGAGGATATTTTATCTAAGCTAATGACATGAAACATAATGCTAAAAGCTATGATTTCAAAAAGCAATCTAAGTAAGGAAATATGACAAAATAGAATTGAAAATGACTTATCTAAAAAAAACATGCAAAACCTCCTCGAATAGTAGGGGCCCTCTGCTACCAATTTGGTGAAATTATTCAGCTTCTTAAATTTGTAATCAAAATAGCATCAATGAACTGAACTTCTTTATTGATAAACTCACAAATCTACATCCCATTCCATCTTAAGCTTTGTTACAAAACACTCTCTAATCCTTTCTCTTCTTCTCCTATTTTTCACTACCCTTGATAGGAGAAAGCTTCTCCTATTTATACGAAATATGAGAGGTTATCTCATTAATGAGAGTCCATGAATCTCTCCCTCTATCTCTAGAGTTACAATCAAAATAGGAAATGATAAGATACATGTCTTTTTAGAGTTTCAATACAAATAAGAAATGAGACACATATCTTCTTAGAGTTTCAATACAAAAAGGAAATGAGACACATGTCCTCATGATTCCATGATCTTCTCCACTCAAATTCGAATTTGGTTTTGGGAGGCCACATAAAGGTCTTTTAGAAGCTCCCTTTTGACCTACAGATGTCACAAAACTCATAACACATATATAGATATATGAAACTATGTTAATTTTCTAGTTTCTAATCATAAATTCACTTTAAACACATAAAATAAATAACTTTGGAAGACAAGGATCCTAACCCATATATTTATGAAAATGGTTACTTGATGTAGGGTTTTAGGTTAGATATTTATGAAATGAAAGCTGAATGGTTATGACATAATGGAAATATGTATGAATTGGAAAACACTTTTGAGACTCAACAAGGTGGCTGGTCAACCTCTTCCATCCGGTACCTCCGATTACCAGATTCTCATGATGAACTCTACACAACCTCTAACCGTAGACATCAATCTTCAGACTTGGTCCCATCAGTAAAACAAGCCTCCTGCTACGTCTGTCCCCGAGCCACCTCCTTCAGTCTCTACAGAGCCTCTTTTGACACTTAATGGTTCCTTGTAGATCCCTCAGCCTAAGGTAGAGATTCATACCAAGATTCCTAAAGGACCACTATGCCGAAATGCTACTTGTGGCAAAGTTTCCCATTCATATAATATAGTAGATGACTTGGCACAATTTCCTACTGCCATTTCAACGCTGGAACTCCTCCAGTCGTGCCCTTCAAAAAGAAAACCTCTACTATCTGCCCTAGGAATTGTAGATCCTTCTAACGATCGATTGATTATCTTTGATGTTGACTGGTCAGAACATCCTCCTCTCCCTGCTTATGTTTCCTTCCAAATCCCAGTCAATATCTGGAACACGAACATTTCTCGGTGCATAATTGATGAGGGGGCATGCACCTGTGTCATGTCCACTTCGGTTTGGAAGAAACTCGGATCACCTGAGTTGGCTCCTTCCATGATCACTCTCCGAGCATGGGATGGCCACGCCTCCCAGCCCATTGGTTTATTCCACAATTTTCCTATTACTCTTGTGGGAAATATTGTTTACGTTGATGTAGAAGTCATAGATTCCCCCTTATATTACAACATTCTATTGGGTCATAGCTACACCTATGTGATGTCTTTTGTCCCATCTGCGGTCCACTGCAAGATGTCCTTCCCTAATAACGGAAAGATAGTTGCCATTGACCAGTTGACATATTACGAACCAAAGTCTCAGACCTCCTCTGAGTCCATCATCTCTTCGGTGGCTAATAAGCAAACCGTCAATCCTTTGACTAGTGTCTCACCCAAAGCCTACAAATATTCCTCATTTCTTGGTACATTCCCTAGTATTCCTCCTTCTATCTCTGCTCCCAGCTCATCGAATTTTTGCATGATGCAATCGTCTCAGGCTACTCTCAAGCAGCCCACCTCAGCTAGTTAGCAGCCGCCTCGCCCTCCGCAGCCTACTCCTAGCCCTTCGATTCAGCCTTTTGGAACTCCTCTTCCTGTCCCATCATTTGGTATCCATGAGCCTCTTTACCCTCCTGGAATGGTTCCTACAGGCCTTAACCATTTAGTAGCCATCTCACCTGGCCATTACCCCTACAGTCAGATACCGTTCCTAGCTCCACCCCCAGGAGTGTACACAATACCTATCATGGCCACCCTCTCTCTCCCTAACTTAACTCTTGGGATTTCCATCTGGTACCTTGATCCTCCAGCCGATACCCCACCTGTTCAACCCAAACCTTACCTTGCTTTGACCCTAGTTCAATCGGTCCCCATGACTTTTCCTATGGCCCCAGTGCCTCAGCCACATCAATAGAAACCACCTCCTGTTGCGACCTCTTCGGGTAAGAAGGGAAAAGCTCGCAAGGAGGAAACCAAAGACAAGGCTGCTCTGACAAATCCTGCCCCTCCTCGGCCTCCAAAATGCACCATCCAGTGTGCTTTGTGTGATGTTGTCAGTCATGCCACCCATACTTTTCCAGAGTTGCCTCATCTCAAGCCCATGGTTAATGTCGCATTCCTTGATTTTGTGGTCCTGGAAACCTTTGTTCCTTCTTCAACTGCAGCTAGGAACCCCAAGACTATTCACACAAACCACCCTTGTGCTTTCTGTGATTTCCATGGCCGTTATACCCACCTCTGTCCCTGCCTTAAGGACTTCTGCACCTCTCTAGTGACATTTCACCAATTCAAGGCCAAGCGTAACGAGTCCACTACTCCCTTATTTGCGCTTTTTTCTTTAGCAAAACCAAAGGACAGGAATACTCCCATTGACATTCCCCCTCATAATGTTGATATGATGGAGCCTTCATCGAACATCTTCTACCTATCATCATCCATGAGACCCTCGGTGGAAGTCCCGTTGGAGACTTCCCCTAATGTTTCGCCTGACCTCCCTTGAGCAATCACCCTGCGCTCTGTTAGGCCTCTGCATTTTTAGCAGATTGGAAAGACTGAAGCTGCCGAGACAACATTTGAACCACTTTTGGATTCCAGGATCTAGCCCTCCTGAATCTACAGAGGGATCTCTCTAGTAAGTGCAAATATTGATTTATCTTTTAAGGTTCTAAGTATGATATTAGGCTAGTTATTAAGAACAAGGGTTTTTGTTTGTTTTTGGTTGGTCATGTATGATTTTTAATTGGATGGAATATCACAGAATGAATGAGTTTAAAAGGTGTAGATGCAAGTATATTGAAAAGTGTGTTAGAGTCGGTCCTTGCAGCCCTCCGTCAGTGATCATTGCCATGAACTGACGAGGGGTTCTGTCGTCCTATGTTTCCTCATGTTTATACCTGCAGCGCTATTTTAAAAAATTTTCTTCAAAAAATTATTCATAGTTATTGTCAGTATATATATGGTCACGTATTCAAAATGTAATAGCTGTGGGTCTTTGGTGTCTGGGGTTTTTAAGTCATTTATATATGATCATCATTGCACAGAGTGAGGAAAGTCCAGCACTTGTGATTTTTATTTTATTATCATCAGCATTTAAAAAAAAAATATATTTCTAGTCCAAAACTCTGTTTTGGAACTAGAAATTTGTCATTATCATTTTGTAAAAAATTGTAATTGTTCCGCCATGAAGACATTGTCAAAAGCAGACCCCTGGTCTTTTCTCTAGCCAAGATAGCCATATCCCTACAAGAAGACAGCAAAATCATTAGTATCGACCTCAAAAAAGCCAAAGGAGGTTTGTATTTGAAAAGCCAAAAGTGAAATTACAAAAAACATTTGTAATATGGGTTTGAAGTTTGATTTGAAATAAAATCTGATTGTGAAGATATTTGTGACATGTATAAAAGCCAAACAAGTTTCATTTGAACCAATTCATAGCTCCCAAATCCTGTTTGCAAAGTGGAGGGCCGATTTCAGAGTTTTGAAGTGCGTGGACAGAGTTTTGGGGCTGCGCGACCCACGTGGAGGCAGTGCGACCCACCTGGGCAGCGCGACCCACGCAGAGTCAGTTCAGCAGTGTAAGTTTGCAAGGTGCGCGACCCACCTGGGCCGAGCGACCCACGCAGAGGCTGCGCGACCCACGCAGACACAGGGTTTCGAAATTTAGTTTGAGCGCCCAGTTTGGCTTGGAATCGACTCAAGCTACCTTCAAACAGGTTTCTATCCATTGTTTGATGTTTTTGAACGCATTTGTGGCATCATTGGTGGTTTCAAATATTCAGATGGAGGATTTAAAACCCCACAGTCATAGTATTATTGGTTTCAGGGTTTGAAATGAAAATGAATGGTGGAAAGAATGTGTTTGCTATCTTAAAGCAGTGATATGTCCAGCCTTCCATATAACATTAAAATCATATTTCTCTCATGCCCATTTAGCCATATTAACCATTGCTATTATTTTACCATGATAAAACCCTTTGTGCCATGTTGACTGTGTTTGTAATGAGTCTCACTGCCCAATATAAAAATATGCTCATAACTTTGTTTCAAATTGCCCATTGAAACCTTTATGATCATTACTCATAGACAAACATATTACTATTAATGCCATGCTCTCCTTTGACTAGATGTGTTCAAACTTTTGAAGGTTGCCTACTCCTATTTGGTCTAAATTTAGTTTGCATTCAAAACAGAGATTGTGCCTTTTCCAATCCATTTAAAGCTGAGATTTTATCCATGATTTGATTCCTTGATGGTGCTTTGACGGTGGGAGTATTGGTTGGGTGTTAAAACATACATCCTAATTTTGCTTTCACTGCATTCATATCAGTATACACATTGCCAAAAGCTTGATCAGAGATATGTCAGAGACAGAGTCAGAATATGAGCCAGGGTCAGGCAGTGATTCGGTGGCTGAAGGTAATGTGCCACGGGGTTCCCGCAGAGGAAATAGAAGTGGTGATCATCGCAGAGAGGAGCCTACTTCTTTGGCTCGGTTGCAGGCATGTCCATTAGCTATGGATTGTTTTCGATTCTTGTCATGTTTCAGATTTTGTGAGATGGTTGTGCAAACCCGGCCTCATCGTGAATTAGCACGTCTGTTTGTTCTTCATTTGCGGGGTGATCGGGTAAGCCTTGCTGGGGTTGATTTCATTGTTTCGCCTTTGACTATTGCTCAAGCCACTGGCATACCTAACATAGGCGAGGAATGGAGCAAGGGTAAGCAGTTAGAGAAATTTCACTATGAGCCATATGTTAAAACTGGATATGTGGCTTACTTGAGTAGAGTTTTTCCATTCAGATTCTTGAGAGATGAGTATGCACCACTCATGAGGCTCATCATTCAGTATTTTAGTTGTGAGGGCAGGTATGCTCGTCTTTTATCATATCATGTTCGTTTGCTGATGCACTTCACAAGGGTGCGTATGATGAATATTCCTTATTTCATATACCGCAACATAGAGAAGATGGTTACATTTGTGCAGAAGAAGACGAGCCCAGTGCAGCAGTACAGGAGTATATATCATTTCGCTTTGATCGAAATCTTGGTGTCACATCAGTTGGCAGAGCAGGGCATCACTTGGGAGGATTTCATTTCTAGAGACTTTTTCAGAGTGCCACAGCAGCCTCCCGAGGCAGTTCATGATGCGGGAGAGCCCTCACACCAGCCGGACATGCTTGAGGTCGAGCATATCATCACTCCTTTGGTTCAGACATATCAGCGGGGCCACAGGGCCTTATTTGCAGCGACACGGCGAGTATTATCTCCACGTGATGTGGAAAGGGTCTGCCGACTCCATCAGCATGGCGAGTATCTCCCGTGATGTGGAAAGGTCTAGCTTTCTTCTTGATCTGCAGTGCGGTACAAGACGGAAGAGGCCCAAGCGAGGATGAAGATCATGGAGTTGTAAGGCATGAAGCGACGAAAAGGCTAATCACTTCCCTTTTGCTGGATTTGGCCGGAGTTTGTGTGGAAAGACACATGATGGAGGACCTCCGCTCCGAATTTGGGAAAATTCGGAGAAAATTTTGTCATTTTCAAATTTTTGGTCTAAAAAACAGGTTTTGCAGCTACGTGGGTCGCGCGCTCATGCGCTCGCATTTTTTTGAGACACTTGCTGGAGGAGATTTTACATTTTTGGATTTTTCATGGTTAATTATGCATCCTCTGAAGTCAACTTAGCATTTCAACAAAATCTGGATGGTCAAACAGCTCAAAAACACCATGAAAACCACCTTGCTGCCACCTTTTGCACCAGCAGGAAGTACCTCTGGGAGAATGAGGTTTTTGAGGGTCAAATCAACTCCAAATTCCGAAATTCCACTTGGGTTGGAAAGTAGACATCCAGGGCTTTCCAACGAGCTATCATGAGCTCAATTTTGATGTCGGGAGCTACCTCAAAATCAGCCTGGAACATGAGCGACCCACGCAGTTCAGGAGCGACCCACCTAGAGATTTTTTGAGTTTTCAGCTGCCAGCTCAGTATTTCGCCTATTTTGGACCAGTTTTGCCTATGGATAGAATTCTTGGGTTTTTATGATGTAAATTCATGTTTGGCATGTAACTTTAGCTTGTTTTTATCTCTTCTAGAAGATTCACTCTCAAATGAGTAAAAAATCATGTAATGGATCAGTTTCCACTCTTTTAGAGGCAAGTTGTTAGTTGCCTAGATTGTAGTTCCATGATTAGAATTGGTTGAAACTGATCCCTGAAGAGGGAATTCGACCCCTAGAGGTGGGGAAAGGGGTTAGAGTGATCTATATATTGTAATTTCTGAGGCATTCTACCGGTTGGACTCTTGGGATACTTTTGATACCATTGTACATATTTTTCATATTTTGGCTAAGGAAAGATCAGGGGTTTTGCGGCACTTGTTGGGATCCTTGTGGTGTTATGTTCTTGATGATGTTTCTTCTTTGTCTACTGTAAGTTTCTTCATGTTTAATGTATTCCATCCTTTCATTATGCTTCTGAACTAAGTTGAATGAGTGAAATAAGGTTGAATCCATTGTTTACAGTGCTTAGCCTTTGAATTCAGTTAGTTCTATATGTTTTCAGCTGTTTGGAGAGGATCCAAGTTCTTCTTTTCCCTCTTCAACTCCTCGTCGGTCTAATCTATCCATAAATCCAATTTAAAGCATCAAGATCATCACCTACCTCGCCCCAGCTTGAACTCTGCAAAGGTCTGACCTTATCCCCGGACCCAAAATTTGTTTTCCCATTACTCCAGCGAAAACCCAAAAAACCAAAAACCAAACATACATATCTCTTTACTAGCCTAAAATTAGTTCTTATTGTAAGTCATCTCGCATCCTATTGCTTATTGTCTCGAGATTGACGGAGAGAGCCCTCTCCTGTCCTCGTAGGGCTAGCTACGAGGCTGAGCGTGGTTTGATGTAGCCTTGAGTTTTACTTCATTTCAGCCTGAGGTAGATTTGAGTGCTAACATAGTGGCGACCATACTGGGGAAAACTAAATAGTTTGCTTGTTGATGTGTTTGTTCCACGAGTCTTAGACGGAGTCTGAAGTCACGCCAGGTAGCTTTCGAAACGCTTTTGTTATGCATAAGCAGAAGTAGATAAATGCTACTTCAGTCGATCTCCGGTAAGCTTGTGTGTTTAGTACTTGATTTGTAAATCACCCCAGTATACTTATTCGTTATAGACCTTTTGGATGATTGAGTCTAGAAGTCGAAAGGCTGAAAATAATTGATTGTGTTCCTTGTAATTTTTGTTTTCCGAGAAGATCAATACACTGGCTTCAAGAAGAAATACTAGGGCGAATCCTGACCCTGATCCACGAACAATCTTCAAAAATCCGAATCTGATTCCAAGGACCCTTAGAAAACAAGGCAGTCAATAGAGTTCTGAAAGAGAAAGCCAATTGAGTTTTGATAGTTCCAGAGTGCTTACCCGATCTGCATCCTGTCCTGTCAAAATCATATATGTTGATGAAATCCCCTTTGATGCACGGTTTGAAACATCCTTGTTTGTGAATTTTTCCGAAACTGAATTGTCCAGATTAGTCCCAGATCCATTGTTTACTGAAGATTTGCAATATAGATTTGTTTCACAGTACCTGGATAGACAGCTGCAAAGTTCTATTGAGGATACTAACACTTTTGAATTTACTGAATCTGCTTCACAAGTTCTTGACCCATCTGAAATTGCATCAAGTTCACGGATCCCTACTGAACCTCCTTTTGTCCCTACCATTCCGGTTCAGCCTGAGTTTTCTGATCCGCAATCAATAGTAATTTCTCCATTTCCATTGAATACATCTCATAGACCTACTGCTCCTACTCCTCCTGTATCTCCTCGACAACAGATTGTTTTCAATCCACCAAGAGCTATGGCTGCTCGTTTTGCACCCCTTGTGTTACCCCAGCAGTTGAATGATATGCCCGCAGACTATCAGAGTAAGATCCTGACATTTGATGGCACTCCACAGAGTCTTCCTGCACAACAGCATGTAGACAATATGGCAGATTTCTTTGATCGTTTTGAGATTGATGAAGAAAATGTGACTATGAGGCTTTTTGTGCAAACCTTTGGAGGAGAGGTACGGAAATGGTTCAGAGCCTTGCCACAAAGAAGCATCGATACATAGGCAGAACTTCAGAGGCAGTTTTTAGACCGATGGGAGATGAAAAAGGATCCGTTGCAGATTACTTCAGAATATACAAACCTCAAACGTAATCCTGGTGAGTCTGTTCAGGATTATATCATTAGATTCAATACAGTGTATAATGTTATTCCAGATGATTTGAGACCGTCCAAAAATTCTGCTCTCCTTAAATTCCCGGATGGCTTTGATCCGGAGATGGCTTATTCCCTTCATGATAGAGATCCACCTACTTTAGAAGATATGCAGAAGGTCGATGTCAGTGTTGAGGCAAATCTGAATGATAAAAGAGCACGGTTGAAAGCAGAGAAAAGAGTGACAATAAAGGAAGAGCCTTCTACATCTATATCAGAACAGCACTTAGCTCGTGAATTGGAAAAGGCTTTAAGAAGAATAAATCTTGACAAAGCAGAAACACAGTTTCGAAATCCAAATTTCCGTGGCCAGCAGCAGCCACAATTCAGAATTAAGCAGCGTGAACAAAGAGCTCAAGAGCCAGCAGCCCAACAGCAGATCAAGACCCCTCTTTTGCAGAATTTTGTGAGTCATGATTTCGATGATGATGATGATGTGTCAGGTGAGCAAAATCATTTCTTCACTCCTGATGATTTGCCTATTTATATTACTGAGGATGAGGAGTATGGTGAAAGTTCAGTTGTTCAGAAAGATGAGGATTTTATCCTAACAAATGATGTTGATTTAGAGGAAGAGTCAGATGAATACCAAAGAGGATATTTGAATGCATTGACTGCTCAGCAGAAACAGTATTCATTGAGAAATCGAGATGTGCCTATAAATCCCATTTAGAAAAGAAAGGAAGCTTCGGCACCGAAGACAGATTCACCAATACCACAGAAAAGAGGGAAAGAGACAATTGACCCGGCAGCAAGTAAAGTATCATCAGCTGAGAAGGTAAATCAGTCAAGTATAGTGAAAGACAAGGCTGAAAGGAAGGAAATTCTAGTTAAAGAGGTCGAGAAGGTTTCAGCATTTAGCTTGGAAAATGAAATTTCCAAACTGAAAATATCTATTCCTTTGATGGAGATTATGAAGAACAGCAGTTACCGTAGTCAAGTCACCAAAATTCTGAACTTTGATCCAATGATTAACACAGTAAATGTTGAGGATGATCAGCCGGAATTGATTTTTGGGCCTGCATTAAATGGTGAGTCTCCTGACAGTAATGTTCCTCCTTTTTACATCAGTTTGAGGTTGCATGAATATATATTGCATAATGCTATACTCGATTCGGGTGCTTCACACAATTTGATGCCAAAGGCAATCATGGAAAAGTTGGGATTAGACATTACAAGAGAGTATCATGATTTGTATTCATTCGATTCCAGCCGGGTAAAGTGTATAGGACTCATCAAAGACTTGGTGGTAAGTTTAGATCAAATTCCAGCAAAGAATGTTTTGATGGATGTGGTGGTTGCTGACATTCCTCCACGTTTCGGGATGCTCCTTGCAAGATCTTGGGGGGAAAAGTTGAAAGGTACACTTCAATTAGATTTCTCTTATGCTACAATTCCAGTCTTCGGTCAAATGAAAAAGTTGTATCGTGAGCAGAAGATGAAATACATGATAACTAGCAAAGAGAAGCCAGTCAATCATCCTGTGAATTATGTACATACTGATTTAGAGTCGTTTGTGTTGCTTGCTGATAGTTTTAATGATGTAGAAAGTCAATTAGTTCAGGAAGAAGACATACCAGAAATAAATGAGAACTTTAGAGAAGTTTTGCAAAAAGAAAGAAGAGAAAAACAAGCTGTTTTGGAGCAATCAGCTGAAGACAATGGGCAGCAAACAGGAAAAACAGAGCCGGCACAGTTTTAGCATTTAGAGGACGATGAAGATGGTCTTTGGACCATGGATTTTGATGGTGCAGTGGGCAGCGATGGTGCTGGGATTGGTGTGTGGATTCGAAGTCCATTTTTCGCTCCTGATAAAGTTCCGAGCAATGTGAGAGTGTGTTCTTACAAGCTTGCATTCGATTGTTCTAACAATGAAGCGGAATACGAGGCTCTTATTGCTGGTCTTAAGATTCTCAAGAAGCTGAATGCGAAAAGGATTGCGGTATATGGTGATTCAGAATTAGTGATAAAGCAAGTTAAAGGTGAGTATCAGGCTAAGCATCCTCGCATGAGGGCTTACCGAAATGCAGTTTTGGATATTCTGAAGTTATTTTCTGATTATACTTTGACATGTGTGCCCCACATACAAAATGGTGTTGCTGATGGACTTGCTAAGGCAGCAAGCAATCTTAAGATTCCAATGAATTCCAGCAACAAGTTTGAGATACATGTGAAACACCGGCCCACCGTTCCAGACAATCAGCGATGTTGGCAAGGTTTTGAGGATGATGAGGAGATTAGTGAATTTCTGCAGAATAAGGGTAAGTTTAAAGATACCTCCATAGATACAGAATTTGATGATGGTATTGATGACATACAGATAAATCAAATGGATGTGTTGCAACTGAAGGATAACATCATTCCTAAGGGATTGATTCCATTGGAAGAGTTGTTTGATCAAGATGATGTAGCTCGTAAGCCTACATTGAGGCCAACAGAGAAGGGTGTCGAAGAGGTAAATATTGGGACAGCTGAGAATCCCAAGATGGTAAAATTGTCAAAGTCATTGTCACCAAAGGTAAAAGCAGAATATGTGAAATTGTTATCTTCATTTTCTGATGTGTTTGCGTGGGATTATTCAGATCTTAAAACATATGATACCAACATCATTCAGCATACTATCCCCATCAAACCAAATCAGAAGCCTTTTCGTCAAAAGTTGAGGAGGATCAATCCAAAGCTGCTACCATCGATCGAAAAAGAGGTAAATAGGTTGTATAAGTCGGGAATCATTGTGCCTATTCGATTTTCAGATTGGATATCAAACTTGGTGCCCGTGAGAAAGAAGACAGGAGAGATTCGTTTATGTATTGACTTCAGAAATCTGAATAAGGTATCATTAAAAGACAATTATCCGCTGCCAAAAATGGACCATATATTGCAGCGAGTAGTTGGAGCATCAAGGATGTCACTACTCGATGGATACTCAGGTTATAATCAGATTTTAGTGCAGGAAGATGATCGTGACAAGACTGTGTTCACCACTCCTTGGGGAACATTTCATTACGCAAAGATGCCGTTCGGTTTAAAGAATGCAGGCGCTACCTTTCAGCGTGCAATGGACATGGCTTTTGCCAATGAGAAAGATGTGTTTTTGGTTGTTTACCTTGATGATCTAACTATGTTTTCCAATTCTGATGAGGAACATTTATATCATCTGAAAATTGTTTTCCAGAAGTGCAGAAAATATGGCATTTCGCTGAATCCAAAGAAAAGCCTTTTCGCCATGGATGAAGGAAAGCTCCTTGGCCACATCATATCAAAAGATGGAATTCGAGTTGATCCTGCACGTGTTGAAGCCATACAGCAGATTGAACAGCCCCGGAACAAGAAAGAGATACAGTCATTTAATGGTAAAATGAATTTTCTGCGTCGTTTCATTCCCAATCTTGCAGAACACCTTAGAGAAATCACGAACATGCTGAAAAAGGACAGTCAGGTAAGATGGACAGAAGAGGCAGTAAAGTCATTCAATTTGGTAAAGATAGCTCTTTCTTCGGCCCCTATTTTAATCAGCCCCGATTACACACAAGACTTCATTTTCTTTTCTTTCGCTTCTGAGCATACATTGGCAGCTGTTTTGATGCAAAAAAGGGATGGAGTTGAGAAGCCCATCGCTTTTTTCAGTCGGATCATAAGAGATGGAGCATTGAAGTATAATATCATTGAGAAACAAGCACTTGCGCTTGTAAAGGCTTTGAAGGATTTCCGTGTGTACATATTTCATTCCCACATTACAGCATATGTTCCTAACGCAGCAGTTAAAGATGTTTTGGTACAGGCAGATCCAGAAGGAAGAAGAGGTAAGTGGATCGCTGCGTTGTTAGAGTACGATGTGGAGATTAAACCGACCAAGCTGATCAAAGGACAAGGACTCGCCAAGCTCATGGCTGAAACAAATCTGCATGCTCTAGACATAAATTTGATTGCTTCCATGTCTGATGAAGATGAGGAAAGTACGTCAGTTCAGGTATCCGATATGTTTGTTTCTTCTCCTTGGTATGCTGACATTTTATATGTGCTTCAGAATTTGTCTACACCGCCTGGTATGCCTCGAAATAAGAGTAGAACATTGAAGTTAAGAGCTACTAAATTCTGCATTTTGAATTCTGCATTGTATTGGAAAGACCCCGGGGGTATGTTGTTGAATTGTTTGGTAGAGGAGGAAGCTCAAAGAGTTTTGGAGGATTTTCACAAAGGTGACTGTGGAGGTCATTTGTTTTGGAAGACCACAGCGAATAAGATCCTAAGGGCAGGGTATTATTGGCCTTCTTTGTTTTCTGATGTGTTCAAGGTTGTTAAAAATTGTCATGAGTGTCAAATATTCGAAGGGAAGCAGAAACTTCAGCCTTTGCCTCTAAAACCAATTGAAGTTAATGCACCATTCCAGCAGTGGGGATTGGATTTTATCGGAGAAATCCACCCAGCATCTTCCGGACAGCATAGATGGATCTTGACAGCTACAGACTACTTCACAAAGTGGATTGAGGCGATTCCCACTCGACAGGCCACTGATGCAGTAATTATCTCTTTTCTTGAAAACAATATTTTGTCACGCTTTGGGTGTCCTAGTAAAATAATCACAGATAATGCAGCAGCTTTTAAGTCTAAGAGGATGGTTGATTTTTGTTTTAAGTACAATATTACCTTGGGACATTCAACCGCATACCATCCGCAAGGGAATGGTTTGGCGGAATCTTCAAACAAATCCTTGGTGAATATCATTAAGAAATTGCTGGAAATCAACAAGAAGGCTTGGCACAAAAAGTTGGTGAATGCATTATGGGCTGATAGGGTAAGTCAGAAAAAGTCTATTGGCATGTCTCCTTTCGAGTTGGTGTATGGGACGGATACAGTTTTTCCTACTTCACTTGCTGTCCCGGTGGTCAAATTGCTTCAAGAGGCTGGAAGTGAAGAGGATCCTATGCAGCGGAGGATTAATGAGATGATTCATTTACAGCAGACACGAGAGGAGGTATTTCAAAATAATTTCAAGTTGCAGGAGCGCATTAAGAAGATCTACGACAGAAAGGCAAAATCAGATAAGTTTCAGTTGGATGAAGTAGTTTTGAAATGGGATGCTCGGAATGAGGATAAGGGAAAGCATGGAAAATTTGAGAATTTGTGGAAGGGACCGTTTAAGATTGCAGCGTATCGGGGGCAGAATGCATTTCTTCTCAAAGAAATGAATGGAGATGATTGTCCTGGTGGACCGATCAATGGTCGGTTGCTGAAGCGCTATTATTTCTGAGTACTTGCTGCTGATCTCATTGTAATTGTATATATCATTTTACTTTTGTTTCGTTGCAAGTGTGCACTGATCTCTCATTTTCAGTCTGGGGCCCGGAGCGAAGGCTATAATTCTGGAAATAGAGGTTGGTTGGTTTGAGATTGTAAAGTTAATTTTTATCAGTCTTCTTGTTTAAAGTCATGTCAGTTTGAGTCTAGTCAGTTTTGGTCAAATTGCAGTCTATCATTAGTCAAATCTGCAGTCAATAAAATTGTCCAAAGTTTGTCTTGTCAGTTGAAATAATGATTCCATCGCCCAATGGATGAAGAGGCACTGTCTGACTCCCCTAGATATTTGTTGTTCTTGGCATCTCCATGGAGCCACCATCCCCATTGGAGCCAATGTTAGAGTCGGTCCTTGCAGCCCTCCGTCAGTGATCATTTCGTCTTTTGCATATTCATGATTAGGTGTCTCGCTTGTTCCACTTCGTTGCATTTCACTAGGATCATGCCATGAACTGACGAAGGGGTCTGTCGTCCTATGTTTCCTCATGTTTATACCTGCAGCGCTATTTTAAAAAAATTTCCTCAAAAAATTATTCATAGTTATTGTCATTATATATATGGTCATTAAAAATGTCAATAAGTGTCCTAGGTCTTGGTGTCTATGGTTTTTGAGTCATTTATATACTAGTCATAAAGCCTGCAAGGTGAGGAAAGTCCAGTACTTGTGATTTCTATTTTTATTATCATCAGCATTTAAAAAAAAAAAAATATTTCTAGTCCAAAACTCTGTTTTGGAACTAGAAATTTGTCATTATCATTTTGTAAAAAATTGCAATTGTTCCGCCATGAAGACATTGTCAAAAGCAGACCCCTGGTCTTTTCTCTAGCCAAGATAGCCATATCCTTGCAAGAAGACAGCAAAATCATTAGTATCGACCTCAAAAAAGCCAAAGGAGGTTTGTATTTGAAAAGCCAAAAGTGAAATTACAAAAAACATTTGTAATATGGGTTTGAAGTTTGATTTGAAATAAAATCTGATTGTGAAGATATTTGTGACATGTATAAAAGCCAAACAAGTTTCATTTGAACCAATTTCATAGCTCCCAAATCGTGTTTGCAAAGTGGAGGGCCGATTTCAGAATTTTGAAGTGCGTGGACAGAGTTTTGGGGCTGCGCGACCCACGTTGAGGGAGAGCGACCCACCTGGGCTGCGCGACCCACACAAAGTCAGTTCAGCAGTGTAGGTTTGCAGGTGCGCGACCCACCTGGGCTGCGCGACCCACGCAGAGCCTGCGCGACCCACGCAGACACAGGGTTTTGAAATTTTGTTTGCGCGCCCAGTTTGGCTTGGAATCGACTCAAGCTACCATCAAACAGGTTTCTATCCATTGTTTGATATTTTTCAACGCATTTGTGGCATCATGGGTGGTTTCCAATATTCAAATGAAGGATTTAAAACCCCACAGTCATAGTATTATTGTTTTCAGGGTTTGAAATGAAAATGAATGGTGGAAAGAATGTGTTTGCTATCTTAAGGCAGTGATATGGCCAGCCTTCCATATAACATCAAAATCAATTTGCTCTCATACCCATTATACCACTGCAACCATTGCTATTGTTATACAATGTTTAAACCCTTTGAGTCACATTGCCCAATGTAAAAATATGCTCATGTCTTTGTTTCAAATGGCCCATTGAAACCTTTATGGTCATTACTCATAGACAAACATATTACTATTAATGCCATGCTATCCTTTGACTAGATGAGTTCAAACTTTTGAAGGTTGCCTGCTCCTATTTGGTCAAAATTTCATTTGCATTCAAAACAGAGATGCTGCCTTTTTCAGTCCTTTTAAAGCTGAGATTTTATCCATGATTTGATTCCTTGATGGTGCTTTGACGGTGGGAATATTGGTTGGGTGTTAAAACATACATCCTAATTTTTCTTTCACTGCATTCATATCAGTATACACATTGCCAAAAGCTTGATCAGAGATATGTCAGAGACAGAGTAAGAATATGAGCCAGGGTCAGGCAGTGATTCGGTGGCTGAAGGTAATGTGCCACGGGGTTCCCGCAGAGAAAATAGAAGTGGTGATCATCGCAGAGAGGAGCCTACTTCTTTGGCTCGGGTGCAGGCATGTCCATTAGCTATGGATTGTTTTCGATTCTTGTCATGTTTCAGATTTTGTGAGATGGTTGTACAAACCCGACCTCATCGTGAATTAGCACGTCTGTTTGTTCTTCATTTACGGGGTGATCGGGTAAACCTTGCTGGGGTTGATTTCATTGTATCACCTTTGACTATTGCTCAAGCCACTGGCATACCGAACATAGGCGAGGAATGGAGCAAGGGTAAGCAGTTAGAGAAATTTCACTATGAGCCATACATTAAAACTGGATATGTGGCTTACTTGAGCAGAGTTTTTCCATTCGGATTCTTGAGAGATGAGTATGCACCACTCATGAGGCTCATCATTCAGTATTTTAGTTGTGAGGGCAGGTATGCTCGTCTTTTCTCATATCATGTTCGTTTGCTGATGCACTTCACAAGGGTGCGTATGATGAATATTCCGTATTTCATACACCGCAACATAGAGAGGATGGTTACATTTGTGCAGAAGAAGACGAGCCCAGTGCAGCAGTACAGGAGTATATATCATTTCACTTTGATCAAAATCTTGGTGTCACATCAGTTGGCAGAGCAGGGCATCACTTGGGAGGATTTCATTTCTAGAGAGTTTTTCAGAGTGCCACAGCAGCCTCTCGAGGCAGTTCATGATGCAGGAGAGCCCTCACACCAGCCGGACATGCTTGAGGTTGATCATATCATCACTCCTTTGGTTCAGACATATCAACGAGGCCACAGGGCCTTATTTGCAGCGACACGGCGGGTACTATCTCCACGTGAGGTGGAAGGGGTCTTGCCGACTTCATCGACACGGCGAGTACTATCTCCACGTGATGTGGAAAGGGTCTCACTTTCTTCTTCAGTGCAGGTACAGGTACAAGACAGGGGCAAGAATTTGGCGAGGATGAAGATCATGAAGAGAGGAGGTTCGCAAGGCACTTCGTGGCGGAAAGGCTGTCTTCAGTTTTGGCCGAGGCTTCATTAACTGAGCAAGAAACATGATGGAGGATCTTCGCTCCGAATTTGGGCAAATTCGGAGAAAATTTTGTCATTTTCAAATTTTTGGTCAAAAAACAGGTTTTGCAGTTACGTGGGTCGCGCGCTCATGCGCTCAATTTTTTTTGGGACATTTGCTGGAGGAGATTTTTACATTTTTGGATTTTTCATGATTAATTATGCATCCTCTGAAGTCAACTTAGCATTTTGATAAAATCTGGATGGTCAAACAGCTCAAAAACACCATAAAAAACACCTTGCTGCCACCTTTTGCACCAGCAGGAAGTACCTCTGGGAGAATGAAGTTTTGAGGGGTCAAATCAACTCCAAATTCATAAATTACACTTGGGTTGGAAAGTAGACATCCCGGGCTTTCCAACGAGCTATCATGAGCTCAATTTGGATGTCGGGAGCTACCTCAAAATAAGCCTGCAACATGAGCGACCCACGCAGTTCAGGAGCGACCCACCTTGAGAATTTTTTGAGTTTTTCAGCTGCCAGCTCAGGTATGCTTTTGATGACTATTTCAGTGGCTTTTTAATAGAATTTGTGAACCTTTTTGTATCATGAATTTGGAAAGTAATAAGGAACCATAACAAAACATGTGAGAATTGATATGCAAGACTTAGCCACTGATAATGGTTATTTTCTGTACAGGAAAAGGAGAAAACGAGGAATTTCCGTTCCAAAGGAAAGGACAAAGTCGAGATAACTGCTGTCCCTCTGAACGAGAACCGAATGCAAACAAGGCTAAATAGATTACAGCAAATCGGCTCGGAAAAGAAGGAGAAGACACCAGCTCGGCGCCAAAGAAAGGAAAGGATGAAGAATTAACAGTTTGGCGAATCCCTCAGGATCTTCGATCCTGAGGGATCGCTGCTTTATTTATCATGTTACTTGGACATCTCCGCCATCACCTTTATATAAAGGGACAACACTGTTAGCTTGATAGATAGGATACGCTTTTATGTAATTTTCTGTAAAACATCAACTTTGATTATTGAGTCTCGTTGAGAACTGGTTCAATGTATTTTTGACCGATGCATTAATAAAAGCTTGGTGATTATTTCATCTCTGCGTCTGGATTAACTTAAAGCGGTGTATCCTTGGAGGCTAAGGGCCCGGCCCCGAAGGACACTTGCTTCTGTACCATTACGACTTGACTTTTGTGTGGTTTGTTTATCATTGTTATTTGGTAATTTGATATGCTTTATAAGTTCATATTACATGCTTTGTTAAAGATTGAATCATTGAGGTTTTTTACAGATAGAATCGTGTGTTGACTCCGCATCAAGTTATTAATCCTTTCAAGAGTTAATTGCATGTTCTTACTGTTTTGTTACAGAGCTGTTATACTAAACGTTCGTGTTGTGCGCGTTTCTGATTTATCAGTACTGTTCCATAATTCATTAATAGTTATTGCTGTTCCATTAGTGTGATTTGTGTGAATTGCTTTTAGAGTGAAAGAATGTTATTTGATTGCAAAGAATGCATTTGAGTTAATAGATTAAGTTTGGTTACAACCTGCGGGACTTAGTTATTCAATTGCTGTTCCATTTTAGACTTGCTGTTCTATTTCAGAATTGTTGTTCAATCCTTTATTTGCTTTGCTATTCCAT